>UEGL01000017.1:0-1355433 GCA_900465325.1 Zygosaccharomyces sapae | reverse complement strand
ACCACAACACCCATACCACACACCACACACCTCAACACCCATACCACACACCTCAACACCCATACCACGATACTACGATACTGCGATACAACAAGATATTGTGATTAAGCCATGATTTTGTTTATTCATCATACTGATAAAGATATCTCGTTCTGCTACACGCCTATACCAGCGGACAGTCCGACTGTCTAGTCCAGCTGTAAGCCAGTTGTATTGCTCTCAGGGTAATCCTACGTGGACACTTACCCGGGCTCTCTTGGTCTGGCTGAACACCCATACCACTGTATTTACTGTCGTACATAATGACTGTTTACCTCTTGTTTTTCGCCCTCGCGTCCTCGCTCCGTCCCCTGGCTAACACACTGTCTAGCTGCTCTCAGAGTGAGATATCGCTCTGCTACACGCCTATACCATCTTGCAGTCCGACTGTCTGGTCCGGCTGTGAGCCAGTTGTATTGCTCTCAGGGTAATCCTACACCAACACTTACCCGGGCTCTTTGATCTAGCTGAACACCCTACCACTGTATTTACTGTCGTACATAATGACTGCTTACCTCTCCTGTTTTTTGCCCTCTCTCTCTCGCTTCCTCGCTCCGTCTGTTTCTTAACACACCGTCTGGCTGCTAACAGAGTGAAATCTGCTGCTTGCTAGGCTGCGTAGGCCTGACGTGGGCCTGGCTGCCTGTCTAAGACGTAAAAGTCTGACGAGATATGTAATAAATGTAAAAACTATTTTTCTACCGGAGTTTGTCGAATATTGTTTAATGTATGCGTCCTACTGGTACCTCCCTCTACATTAACGTTGCTTACCTCTCTCACTAGTTATTATTTTTGACACTCGCTTAATTTCTAGTTCTTCATCATGTTGCACGCCTATTTGTCTTGTTATGCAACTTGTAATACATGGTCTATCGCACTACTGCTTATTTATTACGTTTATTACGTATACTTCACTCTTGTTTGACCTACCTTCAACCTACTACGCTATCACTATTTACGGCACTTAGTTCTACTACCTCTACCTCTACCCTTACCTCTATTATTGCCAGCTCAACTACCAGCTCAACTACCAGTTCCACTCTTAGATCACTTGACACGCCTGTTATACTCCGTGAAACATGACCATTTCATACATTTTTCTGTTCTCGCTCGCTCGCTTCGTCTTACTAGAACAAACCCTAACTGCCTGTCTAACACACGGCCTAACCCTCATCTAATGAAACAATTCGGCCCTCTACGCTGGGCTGTCCTGCCTATCTTGCTTGCTCAGTCCATGGACAGGATGGCCAGGATGGACAGGATAGACAGATACAGATAGACAGATATCTCATCTAGGTGTACCTACTCTCGTATACCATGATCCCAAATAATTTTTTCTCCACTCCCCGACCTCGCTCTGTCTAACTCCCGTAACCCTATTATATGCTACTGTACCTATCCTGTCTATCCTCTTTCTCTGTGTCATTATATCCTAGCTCAGTATTATCGATTATCCATTGTTCAATACAAGTAACTTTCTTTGGTATTTGAGCTAATTAAATTTTGAACTAATTTATTTTTTAACCATTTGTTCCGATATTATCTTCACCTTTCCAGTCGAATGTCCTCCCTCTTGACCTAAACTTTAAAATTATTCCTCCGTTGACTTGAACACATACTTAATAGTAAAGTACTACACTATTCGTCTTGATTATTATCCTGATATTGTTAACTTGGTCCGTGTATTCTACTATGCTATTCATATAAATTAACTCTCGTTACTCTATCTATTTCACGAATAGTTACTTACTATTTTAGAAATAAAGTACCTCGGTTATCTATTTCAGTTGCTAGTACATATTGTCAAGATATTGAATATTCTTTAATTTTTAATCTGTTCGGGAATTAAATATTGATAATTATTGAATAGCTCCATTAATTACTTATTTGATCTCACTAAATCCTTTGATACCTTCCTTTTCTTTAATAATTAGTTCTCAGATTATGTTCACCTTCTTTGTCGATTATCCCTCCTCAAGCCCTAAACTATATAAAGTTAGGAACAAGTCCATTTACCAGAAATTATCATATGGTAATCTACTGTCTATTCTGATCATTTTGCCTATATCATCAAATAATACGTATATCTCACTATCCTATTTAAATGACATTCGGCTGCACCAATACTATTAAAACAATACAAATACCCCACGTTATTGATACAAAAGTAGAGTCTATACCTACCACACACTATACTCCCTTCTAGTCTAACCTATCACCACCCTCTTATCTCAACTCTCCCTACCTCTACCTACTTGCTCTACCCTCTACTCCTGCCTAATCTCCTTCGTACAAAGTGATCACTTACCTCACCTCTTCTTCGCCTTCTGTTTCTCATTCTATATCACCAACCTCGCAGTACCGGCAGACCGCAGACGACCTGCCCTTTGTATGTACTCAATGACTTCCGGGCTGTAGTCGACCTTCAACACAGCTTGTAGCTCCTTGACGTCAATACCCTCGCCAACCTGCTTAGTCCCCAGGTGCTGCCTCTTGTTCGGGTCTCCCATGAAAAAAGTCTGTGCGACGTTTCTTCTCGTCTGTGGATAGAACTCCGTGTTTCCACTCGGGACTGTAGTACCTCCACCGATGAACGAGACTCTCGACGAGGAACCTCGACGCTGTAATCAACATACAGCTGGATACAACGTGTGGTCTCTTCGATGTATATGTTATTCTGAGAGCCACCGTAGGTTAGGGTCTGTAGTTCGGGCTACTGATATGGACACCCTGCACCAAAATAGACCATCCACATGACAAGCGGAATCACCTCGTCGATTATCCCGGTAATCGTTTGCTTGATGTCCTCGTCGATCACCGAGTTTCTCGTGCACGGAGTAACCATTCTCCGATAACATCTCGGAATCAGGTCAAGAAGCGAGTAGTTCTCGATCTCCGGGGCAGTTCCGCGGAACAGCTCAAAAACATTTATTTCTTCACGGTCGGTGAGAAGCAGACAGGAGAGTGATACTTGATTCTGTTGTTAAAAACATATACGATATTTGAAAGCAATAGAAAATAAACAAGAGAAATTGGAGTTGACATCAACCAATGATTTTCAAGACGAAGGAGATCAAAGACGAAATTATACAGTAAACTAAGAAAACAATAGAGGCTAGTAGTAAAATTAAAAGAGCCCCATATTCTGCGATTATAAAGCACATGGCCGTAATGCCAATAATATAATTTAACCTCTTGAAAAGACGGTCGCTCCCTTTTTTTTTTTTTTTTTTTTTCTCCATATCTGATAATTCACCGAGTGTTTCAATGCCCTTGTTGTAATTTGCAACCGCCTTATCTGCTAATTTCTTGTTTGATGAGTTTTGGAGATAATCCGACCATCTCCCCCTTTCGCAACGACCTTCGATTTTGTAGGCCCCACTTTCTTTTGTTTTTACAATTTCTCTTACAAAAAACGTCTACATTGCTCCCCACTGTAAAAAGAAGTGCTCTAAAAATCAGCCAAGCCAAAGTATGCCATCGCTGTAAGAGCGACAATTAATCCTCTTTGGATGCCAACAAGAGTATATTCTATCCAGAATACCCCCAGAAAATACGGAGAAAGGAAATATATCAACTTTCTAGCCCGCCTGTCTTCCAGCAATTGTATTTCCTCCTCCTCTTCCTCGCACGTCCCAACACATGTCTCTAAGTCCCTTTCACTTTTGTAACTTCTCCTATCCATTCGCTCGCCATACTCAAGTATTTTTGGGGACTGGTAAACTGAAATTTCTGTCACTTTTGTTTCCCATTACACATCTTTCTAAGTTTGTTACCCTCGGACTGTTTCCGGCCGCGCGCAACAATTTCATGCGAGAAACTGGAGAAACTGGAGTGTGTAAAGAGCAAATATTTAGCTTTCAGGTTTTTCTTGTAGTTACCTTTCATCATTGTCTTTTAGAGAACTTTAAAGCAAAAGTATACATGTATTGAACAATACTGAAATATGGTTTAGTAACTCTCTCAACGTCACTTATCTCATATCAACGGTTTTAGTAGTTATAGCAACTATCCAAAAGAATATTTCTAGGTATAGCAATCATGTGATACCAAATGATATTCTCCCGACTCCCCGAACTGTCTCACTCGTTTCGAAAGAATAATTCCCTTCTCTAGCTTTGTTAGACGGTAAGCACCTTTTGACGTCATTGATCAGGATGTGCTTGGAGTGTTTATATGTTTGTTAAACTTTTGCTTGGTCATGAATTCATTTACACAGCTTCGCCTTACCTTCTTTTCTCCAAACAAATCTGTTCGGTCTATTCAAGCTTGAGACATGAGTTATGAAATATGTTGGCCCTGTCTATGACTTAGTATGAACATTGTAGTTAAAATTATGCTACACCCAGTAAAAACACAACCCATGACTTCAGGTTTACAACCTGTTATCCAGTAACCAATATCAACAAAATTTTTTGAAATTCTCCTCCGCATAATGTACTATTCCTTGTGTATCTGTTAGATGTATATAGAAACAGATAAAAAAAAAAAAACAGTTCGCAAAGCGTTCTACTGCACAACATTATCACCACACTTTTCTTTCTGTATACCGCTTATCCCATCTTATGGCTGCACATACATAGGTATAATCTTCACATATACTTATCCAGTGTTACATTTTAAATCTAAGCAAAAAATAGAGAAAATTGTATTAGTTCTCTAGATCTCATTAATCAACCGTTCAGTAGAATGACCGATATTAGCTTGAAGAACGTTTCAAGAAAAAATTATCTAATCTTGAAAACATCATCTCTGAAAATACCGTTGAGGTCCAATGGGGATGGACTAAACAATTGAGTTCCTCTACATTCATCTACAGATGGGACTCCATTTACCGACCTAAGAATTGAGATTCCCGCCTAAAGTGCTCTCAACGAGGTGTAAGTGAATATACAAATGTTTCATGTAGAAAGTGCATATACCACATTCCCGTACAATTGATACCCAGGAGCTTTTTGGAATTTGTATAACAGCTCTCGGCATTACCACGTCTCTTCAAATATCTCTTCCTTTTTCTATCGCAGTTGCATATTAAAACCAAAAAGCCCTGCAGGGGGCTCGAACCCCTAACCTTGTGATTAAGAGTCACACGCGCTACCGATTGCGCCAGCAAGGCTTCGTAAATCCTGATCTGCGCCGCAAATCATCTCCTCCACACCCATGAGTAACCTTAATTTGAAATTTCTTGTATCGATAAAAGTCTCGGTATATTCTATAATCTCGTCTTTGAAGAGCTTTGACTTCACTACACAATAGATTTTTTGGTATACTCTATTATTTTGAATCAGTTCTCTTCAGCTCTTCTCCACAACCATTTACACGTCGCAGCACTCATTTCGAAAACTTGGTCTTACTCAAAATCACCTCGCCTATTCTGTCCTTTTATCAATACGCTCTAACATGAGCTTGATCAAGTGCTAATACCATTTCTACTTTTTATCTTTATCTAGTTCTATTCAGTTCCATGCGCATATTTACCTCCCAACTCAAATACCGAGACCTAAACATTAAAAATAATGATGTGTTCTCAGATATGTACATAAGAGGCTAATGCCCTTTCATCGTCCTTTCAACTGGTCCTCGCTGCATCCATCCATAGCCATTACACCCACAACAATTCAAACCATCGAGTTGGCTCTAACCTTCTGCCACTCCCTCAAGGTACAAATCAACGCCGTTGTCAATTTTCTCAATTGCTCTTTAGAAATAATATAGGGCGGCATAATGTAGCACAGGTTCCTAAAAGGTCTGATATACACACCCCTCGAAATAAACGCCTCTTGAAACCACGCCTGGTCTACAGCCGCTTTCAGCTCAACTACTCCTACTCCTCCAACAACCCTTACGTCTTGAACTACCCACAATTCCTTCGTCCTCCCTCCCTCCTTCAACGGCACAAACAGCTCCAAGAATAGCTGCTCCTCTATCCTATCCACTTGTTCCTTCCACCATCCCTCCATCAGAATATCCAAGCTTTTGTTTGCAACTGCGCAGGCTAGCGGGTTTCCCATGAACGTGGGTCCATGCATCATGCATCCCCCACTGGGGCTGTCGGGTGACGAGATCCCAAACGCTATCTCCGGCGTAGCGACAACGGCACTCAGTGTCAAGTACCCGCCCGTCAGTGCTTTCCCTACGCACATTACATCTGGATAAACATCCACCTGCTGCTCCCGTGGAATGTTACTCTGGTCCTGAAACGTGCGGCAATGCTGGAATGCAAATGTCGTACCCGTTCGTCCAAACCCTGTAGCGATCTCATCCAGGATGAGTGGGATCTGGTACTTGTTGCACAGTTTTCTCACCTCGATGAGAAACTGCGGGTGGTACAGTCTCATCCCACCGGCTCCTTGCAAGATCGGTTCCAGTATGATTGCACACAACTCAGGATGATGAACTTCCACCTTTTCGCGAACGTCGTTGATGTCCTTTTCATTCCAACTTACACTGTCCCTGAATGACTCTCCGTACTTTTGGAATACGCTAGAGGTAGGAAGTAACGGAATCATAGATGGCCCAACGGCAAAAATGTTCTCGGCCAGGTACCCTTTGTATATCGAGTGCATCGACCCCACGGGATCGCACACGCTCATAGCTCCTGTGGTGTCGCCGTGGTAGCCACTACTTATTGTCAAGAACTTGCTCTTCTTTGGCTTACCCAAGGTAAAGTGGTATTGTAATGCCATCTTCATTGCAACCTCAACTGCTACAGAACCACTATCAGCGAGAAAACAGTGCTGCAGCCTCTCATGATCTATCATCTTTAGCAGTTTCTGAACCAAAGTTACAGCAGGACTATGGGTCAGTCCACCAAACATGACATGCGACATTCTTCCGGCTTGCGATATCAACGCATCGTTCAGTCCCTTGTGGTTATAGCCATGAATTGCACACCACCAAGAAGACATTCCATCGATTACTTCACTTTGATCCTGATCCTCTGTATCCAAGATCAATTGACATCCGTGTGCTGCCTTTACCGGGTACACCGCCAGAGGATTCACCATCGAGGTATAGGGATGCCATATGTGTTCCCTGTCAAACTTCAAAAGAGCCTCTGTTTCTTTAGAGAATTTCATAGTATCGGTCTAGGGCATATTATGTCCAGTTTCCCCGAACAAGAGGACTGTGTAAAGCACCATAGTACATATATACCAAAGATAAACCTGCCAAACATTTATGGATATTGCTCAACAGCTTTTCAACAATTCTCGTTGGTGGATATTCAAGTCGCGCTTAATTTTTTCCGCCAGCTAGATGGATGACTCGGTGTTGAAGATCGCGAGTCATCGTAGAGTCATACTAGGGCGATTGTCGCTCGATTGTCGCTCGATTGTCGCTCGATTGTCACTCGATTGTCACTCGATTGTCCTTACTCTTGTATTCAAATCTTGTCTCTGGGCCTAGCATAAACGTACACATATAAGAGGCAACAGAAATACAGAAAACTCACGATATACTCGTCGACCCATGGTATTAACAATTCGGTAGCAACCCTATGACGCAACCTGTTTTTTTCATCACTGGAACAGACACAGACGTCGGCAAGACCTTCATTTCTTCTCTCCTAGTTTACAAATGGAAAACCGATTACTGGAAACCAGTTCAAACAGGGATCGAGACTGATACTGGTGACACTGCTACCATCTCCAAGGATGGAATAGACAAGCATTGGAAACCACAGATGTATCCTCCCGGTACCAACTACTAAAACCGCTATCCCCATATGAAGCAATGGACTATGAGCCAGGAACCAATGTACAGCTAGCAGACTTTGAAGTCCCCAAAGAAAGTAGCCAACATCCTCTCGTGGTAGAAGGTGCAGGTGGAATCGCTGTTCCAGTTACCAAGAAAATGGAAACAATGGCCGACCTTGCCAAACAGTTAATTTCCAAATGCAACCGTCCTTTCTACATCATAGTGGTAGCAAGAAGCGGACTCGGTACACTGAACCACACCTTTTTAACGTTGGATTACCTTCGCAATGCTGGTCTTGCTGACAAGGTTCTCGGAGTCGTTGTAAATGGCGAGAGAAATGAAGGCAGCGTGAGAGTAATGAGCCAAGTCGGTGTTAGAGTTTTGGCCACTGTAGGCCACCACACGAGTACTTCAGACGCTCTGTTGGATATTCCATCGCTTACTTCATTGGGCCTCGCCATGGGTGACCCTTTCTTGAATGAAAATTTATAGATATAGCTATAGTCATCGCCTTAGACATATTCGGACCGCGCTGGAGTCATCCGGAGTTGATTGAGAACTGTCGTCTTTCTTGGTGTAAAACAATCAATTGAAAAATATTTCAGTCTTTCTTTCCAATAACACTTGTCCTCTTGGACTCAGTCTCAACCACTAAAATTTAGTATTGCCTGCGTATTCAAAATGTTGGCAATGGTGATATGTCCTCTAATACAGATATATAAATGCGAATACGAGCAGCGTTGGATAAAAGAATCGCAGTTTAGAATACAACTTTTCAAAGAGCCCTCAAAGAAAAAGTGATGTCTGGAAAACTGTTCAAATCTCTCGGATGGTGGTCACTAATTGGCATATCCTTTTCCCTGACCAATTCCTGGCTGGGGATGGCTTCCTCTTTAGTAGTAGGCCTTACAGATGGCGGCCCTATACTGATCGTATACGGTCTGATCATTGCGATGTTCTTCGCATTGATGTGTTCTATCGCAATATCCGATTTTTCTTCAATGCTGCCTAATGCAAGCGGCCCATGTTTCTGGGCCTTAAAATTACTCTCAGAGCCTTTGCAACAAGAACAACTTCAAAGCTATGGCGTTAAGACCTCCATCTCAAAAGAGGATTTCGAAATTAACGAGAACGAGTTGTGTCCTGAAACAGAGGAAGAACAACTAGAGTGGTACTGTGATACCAGAAACGTTGTACTCAGACAAAATGGAAAAAAAATCTAGGTCTAGCGACAGGCCTTCTAAACTATGCCGGTGCAGTATTTACAACCTCTAGTGTATGCTCTTCCCTCTCTTTGAGCATCTTGGGAGTCTATGCGTTAATGAATCCCCAGTATACATTTCGTCAGTGGCATGCATTCACCACTTACGAGGTATTGAATATTTTTATTGCACTGGTAGGCTGCTATGGAAAATGGCTCCCAGCAATCTCGAAATTTGGTCTAGTTGCTTCTGTTTTCTCCTATATTATGACACTCCTCGTCTCCATCATTAGCCGTAGCTTCAATCATGACGCTCGATGGCCGGCTGCAAAGACTGTCTTTCAAGATTTCGATAATACAACCAGGTGGCCACCAGCAATGACGTTCATTCTGGGGCTCATCAATCCGTGCTGGGGGTTTGCAGGGATCGACTCGGCAACACATATGGTCGACGACACCGGATACAATATGTCCCGTAAGCTGGTACCAAAGGTCTTGATATGCAACGTCCTTCTAGGATTTTTCACCAGCTTTACCT
The DNA here is from genome assembly GCA_900465325.1 of Zygosaccharomyces sapae. Taxonomy (NCBI): domain Eukaryota; kingdom Fungi; phylum Ascomycota; class Saccharomycetes; order Saccharomycetales; family Saccharomycetaceae; genus Zygosaccharomyces; species Zygosaccharomyces sapae. The sequence goes on along the minus strand of UEGL01000017.1, from coordinate 1,345,957 downwards.
ACTCCATAGTGATGTTTTACTGTGTCACAGATATCAACTCCGTGATAAACAGCATCCTACCAATCGTGCAGATATATTATCAGGCAACAGGCAACAAATCACTAAGTGCCTTCATGCAGTCCTCCTGTATAATTACAGGGATCGTCTGTGGCTTTTCAAGTAGCACCTGGCAAAATAGAATCCTATGGTCTGTTTCTCGCACCCACCTCCATCTGTGTCATGGTGAGGTACGCAAGTCCAAGCTAAAAGTGTTGGATAAATTGAGCACAATATCTTCTCCCCATGGCATTCCGTTGTACGCTCATGTCATTTCCCACTTCTTTGTGCTCATAATAGGCTGTATCTTTATGGGGTCCAACACGGCTTTTAGCGCCATCATATCTGCCTGCATTTCCATATTGTACTCATCGTATGCTGTCCCATGTGCAATACTTGTTTTTTTCAAGGGAAGAAAGAGTTTCATGGATACTGTTATTCAAGAACAACGGTCGCTTGGAATTGATCCACATCGTATTTACAAGGGGTTCCTTGCTCTGGTTCCCCATACCCTCGCAATATGTTGGGCAGCTTTCTGTCTTATCATGTTTGCATTCCCTTATACTTTACCAGCGACAGGTGGGAACATGAATTATGTTTGTGTAGTGTACGGCATAGTAGCAGCGCTTGTCCTGACCATCTTGACAATCTGAAAGTTTGGGGTCTCTGCACATACTAAAACGATATTGTTAAATACTTCATAGCTGTTGAGGTGTCTGTATTTTGTAATAGTATGATTTAGGGAAGTGTTCCTTAGCAGACTTGAGATTACTTATCTCATGCTGTTGAAGCCCTGAATTTACTTGCACATGGCATGTCTCGAGAATATATCCCAGATTTAACCCTGGCACATAAGTAGTGATACAAGATCAGTTCCTCAGAGTCCGCCGCTCCTTTCCAGTCCTTATCTCGTTGTAGGTGATGAAAAATCTTTTGCTCTTATCTATCATAGCCAATAACAACTATCAGCTGCAGATCTGAACAAGTTCGAAATACGTCATAGTTCGTGACACCAAAGGAACTTGCTTTATGCGAATACATAGGCAGCTTCCATAGCTTTTATAACCTAACGAGTTCACATTACAAGTACAGAATAAAACAAGTGGTGATGATGGAAAAGATAGACAATTTTGACCTAGAACCTACTAAAATTATCCTTCCCAAGGATTTCTTTTGGTGTGAGTTCACTTGGGAATTATACCACTTAACCAAATATTATGAGCCCTGGTTAATTCTTTTGATATCAATCTTAATGCCCTTTGTAGCAATAATAAAGATGACTTACCCATCATTTTCTGTTTTGTACGGTATTGTTTTGCTCTCAATAGTCCTGATACATTCTATCATGATCTGGCTTTCATATAAAAGGTATGATGTTGCTTCAATGGAAAAGGTCAACTTGGCACAGGCAGTACTTACAATGCACCCTGGTGTTGAAGAAGAAAAATGGGACAAAGTTGCATACAAGCTGAATGCCATTTTCTTTCAACACCGTAGCTGGGCAACACCAGATTTTTTCTTCAGCGGCCAGCAATGTCAAACAAATTTTAGAGAGCATGTCCTAAAACCCTATTTGCAGGGAACAATCCATCCTGGAGAGACAGAAAGTGATATAATTCATACTGCCGTTGGCAGTTATCTAGCAGGAGTACATGGAGTCTTTGAAGAGTTTTTAAGGGCTTCTCCCATAATTCCTTCATTAAAATTCCAGAGTCTACCTAGAGACAGATATGGCGGTCATTTATTATTTCTTCGGAGGTTTTATAATTCAACCTCCATAATCACAACGCTGTACAGGCGTTTTTTTGTTGACAAGGTAATTACTAGAATAATACCTCAAAGTGCAATTCTACCTTATGAAATAATTTATGATACCTACACTCTCGTATTGTCAGTTTACAATACCAAATACTACAAGTTAGATGTAATTGACAGATTAAAATTTTTGTCATTTTTGATAGCTACCGCTCCAGGTGTAGACATGGAAAAATGGGATCAGGTAGCTATGAAAATGAATCAGTATTTACATACTAGAAACTCTAAGACTGGGAGAAGACGTGAGAGCTTTTTTGATGGCAAGCAATGTTTGGACTTCTTTATGAAAGAGTTCAAGCCTCTAGTTTCCGACAAGAATACAGTTAGTTGTTCCAAGAAGCTGCTCCAGCCGCTTTTTGCTGGTCAAATGTTGCCATACCATGATTTAGATTGCATTGTTGTAGATGCCCTCAGAGTGTGTCAATTCACTTCTGAAGAGAGGACCAAAAGCTTCTTGAGCTTTGGGAATATTTCTGTCTTTGGTCTGGTATGCACTTCATTGTTATTAAAACATCTTTTTATAATGTATTGTATAGCTCAATTCTATTAGAGATATGTATGGCATAAATGTCAGCGGGTTTGCCTTGCTGAATCTACGTCTATGTTACCGATTGGTATCCGGAACCATTCTTTTTTTCTTCTGCAGTTCTTGTCTTGTCACTCAATGACGATAAAATCTATGATTCTGTCTCTCATAGCAACTCAGAAAACTACTCATTACATGCAACCAGAAACATGGAACTCGATACAGAATCCTAAAAGCCTTCCTTACCCAGAAATCGTCTTAAGAATCAATCCATATGGGTGGCATACGAAATTTCGGGGCATTGCGTCCCCTATATAGTATCATGCTTATTCATGGTTGCTGCATGGGTAGCATTTTGGTGGGATTTTACTCAAAAAAAATATGTTGGCATTTATTATTTTGAACAACAATATCTATTTGAGAGTTTCAGTTCTATTTCCCTTGGGTGGTTTTGCTACTGGAATGTGTATCCCAATACAACTTATTTGGTCAAAAATTGTTGAAAGTGAGTCCGGAAGTTGAGATTGAGAATTGGTAAGAAATTACACGTGTACTGGACCTCTCCTACCCCAGGAACGTATCTTGAATACTCCTTACTTAGGCAAGAGGTCGAAGTTGTGTTCAGGCGTGATGTGTTAAGGTCATATTTAAAAGGAAATTTTGACGATGTTGCCGCCACGGGCAAGATCCAGGCAGCAAGTTGCTACCTGCAATCAATGAATAAGAATTTTGAATTATCAATGAAGGATGATTTGTCGGAATTCTTTTCAAGTTGCGAACTGTCTAGAGGCACTCGTAGGAAAATAAACTGGCCTTATAGGCATCATATTTGTTCATTGGACTTAGTGTTTGTTATTTCCAAGGCCTAAATTTGTTAGCGGTTGCAGAAGCAGTTGAAGTAAAATCATTTTGCCGTTTAGCTCAAATCATCTTTCTCCAGGGTTTATTCTTGGTATGCTACCGGTATTTCCATCGCTTAATGTATCCGGAGATACACATGCTGCAAACAATCAGATTCTTGGCGATAATAACAAAAGTAAGACTTGGAAAAAATCTGGATAAATGGAACCAAATATCCAGGTATGCGAATCAATGTTTAAATGAGGAAAAGCGTCTGCCATTTTAAGTTTAGGTTCGTGGATGGTAAGCATTATTTGGACTGTTACAAGGCTTGCTTTGAAATGCTTGCCATTGGGAATGGCTCTTCGGTTAACGGTGAGTTGAAAGAAATTCCTGGAGTTGCACAACCAAGAAGAAATGAAGAGATCTATCAGCGAAGCGTTCTATTCCTTCCTTTTACAGTGAATATATTAATTTATATAATACTTGCTAGCGCCACAAATACTGCAGTTGGTCGTTCTAGAGAACACTAGATGCTTCTGGATGGTAAACATAAAACGAAGATTTCTGCAGTCTTCTTGGCCGAAATAAATTCTAGCTCAATATCGATTTGATGTATTTGACAAAGTCTGTTTTGGATTGTATCATTCGTAATCTTCTTCCATTTATCAGATATCGGACCGTCATGCTACCGACCTCTTCGTTCGACAATTCATCTAATCCCATTCCCTGCCTCGTCCAAAGCTATGGTCAAGCAAGTTTCTCATGAGTTAGCTTACAAAAAAGTCATCCTCAGATTTTAGGTAAGTAACGGTCACCTTTATCTTTTTCATGATTTTTAACCTCTTGTTTAATTTCTTGTCTCCTGGGAATTCAAATCTATTCTCTGGAAAAATTTATGATACGAAAGGTATGTCTCCAATGTTTTCCTTTCTATTCTGTAATTACAATCGCAACTCTCTAGGCATTGTTTGCATCCGCACCGTAAGTGAAAGTTCCCTTATCTGTTGAATATCTCAGCACTTTCTTTTTACCTTCGTAATGTTCCTCAATCTCGATGTTTTCGGCAATTCGACCTTGTCACGGGCAATGCACCGATAACAGTTCTATAGGCCTTTTAGTAATCAGAACTCTGCAATTCAATTCTTTGGACCTCAGAATTAAAACATCTTTGTTAGGTTCGTAAATTTCTTTCCGACGCTTTTTTTCAAAAGTATCCTTTGCATGGCCCATGGGAATACAGCATTCTGAATAAGGTATCAGCGAAACATTTCATTTTAGACCGACAAGAAACACGAAAGCCATGACAGGATAATCGTAAGCGCTACTTCTATCCCTTCCCCCTAAGTAAAAGATTGTGGCCTTGACAATGCAATGAAACCTTCTGAAAAAACGTTCGTTCCAGTCATCTTCTTTATCCATATCTGACACATCACTAAGGTCTTCAATACTCTTCTTATAATTTCTAACCGCTCTATCAGCCAACTCCTTGTTAAACGAATCTTGGAGATCCACCCATATATCCCCTTCGTAATCGCCTTCAAATTTGTAGGACCCACTTTCTATTGGTTTCACAATTTCTCTCACAAAAAACCACCTACATTGCTCTCCACTGTAAAAGGGAGAATTGTTGTATATCTTTTTTCCACATCATTGGTTAACTCTGAAACGCAATTCTCCACCAAGCTTCCGGATCACCCACCAGGTCTATTTCAACGACTTCCTCGGACAACTTTTGAAGTTTCTCTGTCCCAATAATAACAGATCTCTTGTGTTATATGTATTCCAAAAGAAACACGATAAAGAATAGTAAGTAATTAATGAACAACCATAGAGGGCATAGTGGCTCAGAAGGGTCTGTTTGAGGATTAAAATAAAGGTTCCATGAAACGCAATAACCGTCCCGTGCAACAAAAGAAAAACTGGCACCTGCGAAAGCAATTAGAATGTTTAATATCCATGATATCCCGAAAATTACTGGAAAAGGTAGGCTATCATCTTACCACCTGATCGGTCTTCAAACAATTGTATTTCCTCTTCATTCTGCTCATCTTCAGAGGTCTCAACATAGCTCACAGTGTAATTCTCTAAGTCCTTTTCGCACTTCTTGTTTACATCCATTCTGCTGCGTTCCTTAAAGGCACATCATTACTGATAACATCAAACTTGCATTTGAAGTACCTCCCCTTTTATATTTTCATCCTGGATTTTTTTCTGCCGCGCGCAACATTTTCATGCAAGAGAAATCAGAAAGTGTGAAAGCATAAATTCACACTCCATTCAACTATCGTATTGTAGTTGCCACAGTCATTTAATACTCCTTGGAGCATGTTTCAAAACAAAAACTGTGTATATATTTTGAAATGCAACGAACCTTGCGTTGAGAAATCTTTCCACCATCTCTTATCTATGGATTGTCAAGGGTCCTCCTGGGTAGTTATAACAACTATCGTTCGGAAAATTTTCTCTGGGCAAAGCGATCACGTGATATCTAATAGGTTTGAACACGTGATCATGCCCTGAATAGACCAATTTCCCAATATCAGGTTAGTTATGGAGAAGGTTCGCTTTCTTCGTGAAAACTCCTGGCGTGTACACGAGAATATCAATCAGATTAGCATTGTGTAAGATACATTGGGAACGCTTTACATGAGTCATTCATAAAATCTTACAGTACTGCTTCCCCGAGTGGTCTCATTCTTATGTCTAGTAATTGTACCGGTAGAGTTTTGGTTGTATTCATACAAGTGTAGTCCTAGGTAACCTATTTGCCTTTGTTGTTTTTTTGCGATACCATTTGGACTTATCTCTGGATGGTTTGAGAATAGCCAAGCCCATCCCAATACAAGAGGCTTAACTCAGAAGTTGTTTGGTAATTTTTCCGTATTCGACCAAAGATAAGAAAATTGCCGTTCATTGTGACCATTGATAACTCATTTGTTTCAAGGGCGAAAAGGATCGGAAACCGAGTATTATCATCATTACTCAGAACAGCACCACTATCTTTTCTGTGCTAAATGAATATAATTCGCCTGTATCAGATAGTTTTCATGGTGTGTGCACCAGAGGATTTGCAACGGTTGCTACTTGATTCTATTAGAATTGGAATGACATTTTGATCCATTCTGGTCTGACTGTTTTTCATGTTCTTGCTCTAAGCAAAATGTCTTTGGTCTCATATTTCCATCATAATCAGCTACATGATAATTACCGCCTACTTCACATCCGGTTTCTACCAATTTCGTAACCCGGATTGACCCCTTGGGCGGTACCACTGGCGGCTGAAAGTATAAAAGCAGGCCTTCTCACCACCCTCCAAACCATCTAAGACAGTTCCAAGGATAACTTATACAAAGAACATCTACCAGGCTGAAATAAATATTTCAGAAATGACAGACAATTATAGGCTTATTCAAACCTGCGCGGAAAATGGAGACTTAGCTTTACCATGAGATACCTTTTCTAGCTGCTTCCACTATTTTTTCCTGACTTACCCTCTATTTATCTTTAAGCATCGTGGTCATTAGCCTGTTATCAGTGTGGGTGATGATGGCAGGAGAAATCTCTGTTATTTTTCCTATATGTGGTTTAATTTTCACATTGTCATTAGAGTTGTTTGCTTTGATCGTCCTCTCTGACAAAAAAGGTATGAGAGCGGTAAAAAACGATCTCCGGAATTCCATTAGCTTTCTTGTAGAGATTGTTAAAATTCAACCAGGCCTTGACACGGATAAGTGGGATCTTATTGCTTCTCTGCTGAACAGAATTTTTCATAACAATGACGATAATATTACCCCATATTTTTTCTACGATGGATCTAATTGTGCTTCCTTTTTTAAAAGCTGGTACTTCGACCCATATACGAAGGAGACCGAATCTGATACTGCGAATACTAGTGAATCTGATACCGCGGTTGCCAGTAAATCTGATGCAGTGAATACTAGTGGACATGGTATTAGTGGAATACAACCAATGCTTGGTGAGGCAGTCAAAGCTTATAACGATAGTCTAAAGGAGTACTGGCGGGAGCACACGGAGCTTTTTTTCTAAAAAATTTGTGCTGCTAATGAGACAGATGGGAGAAATGAATGCAGTAAGACCAAACAGATTCCATGTGAGTACTTTCCAGTTTTGGTTTCCTTAAATGCATAATTGGGGGACCAAATGGTGAAGTCGGTATTGTACCGTGATAGAACGGGAGAGTCGCACAGGCTCCAATTAGCAAGCTTTTCTTAGCTACCATATGTTAGCAGCAGTCCCGAGCCTCTTTTTACTATTCGCCCCATACGTTGGACAAATTCCGGATTGGTACCGCAAAGTTTCAAAGTCGGTTAGAGTAAAGGGCACCTTAGCTTATTGCGTCCTATATTAATTTGAATCTTTTTTCCCTGTGATGGTGGATCAAACATCATCTGTTCGTCATTTTTTTTTGGCCGCACATCCACCATTTTATTCCCTAGACCATAAAACCGAGCTTCACCTCATTAGAAACTGGAAATACATATGGGGAATTTGTTACGAGATGATTTGTGGAATTAAATGATTTTGTGATCTTATAAAACTCTCGAAGTTGGACACAACTATTAGTCAATTCTTGGGCACATGGCGCAGTTGGTAGCGCGTCTCCCTTGCAAGGAGAAGGTCATCGGTTCGAATCCGGTTGTGTCCAATACTTTTCCTTCATAGCTATCCTCTACTGTTGAATTAGCCATAAATGTAGATAAAAGAGGAATGGTTCCTGGCTCTCTCTACCGTTTTATCTCGTTTCGATATAATTTTTTCCCCACCACCTAATTATTTGGAGGTACCTTTTGAACTTATCGAGGCGTTCCACGGACATTCGCACCGGCTCCATTTGTAGGACAAGTAGAAGCTCAAGGAAGTGTTTCTCTTTTTGGATTTCCTGTTCATGCAGTGTCGGTCCTAGAACAGAACAACACTCCGAGTGAAACTGGCCCGTCCGTACTATGTTAAGTGTTACCATATCGCCCAAGTTCACCTCTGGTGGATACATCTCTCTGGTTGTACTACATTGTTCTAAGGATACGCTGTCTTTGTTTTTATAAGGTATTATATCAGGTCCTCATTATGTGACTTACAGCTTCTTTTTTAACTGATTGGTCATCCATATAGGTGCCATATATATATATATATTCATTACCATTCTATTACTGAATGTAATTTATTCGTCCCAAACCCTATAGCGGCTAATATTTTCGCCGCAATTAGGTTGTAGGATTATGACACGGGACGTTCAGATACTATTGGATCATATTGTGGTATTTGATGGTTTCAAGGCTACACTACTGGACCTCATTATTGGCATCTGTTTAGCCCCTGTTCCCTTCAATTGTTTTGCGATCAGCTCAGCAACATACGATATAGTTTATTGTTGAAGCGTAGAAGTTCGGTAAAGCGTTGGAATAAATTAAGTAATATTGCATAGATTCCTAGTCCATGGATAGCATAGAGCAAAACTTTTTTTGAGATCCTCTGTAATGCTGGACCAAGTGATATGCAAAATTACTGTCCACAAGTCTCTTCACATTTTCTTCAGCTCTCAGGTATTTCAAGCGTACGAAATATCACATTGGAAATGACTGGTTCTTCCTCTTACTATTTCCTAATTAGCCTATATCGTATGCACAACGATCGTTTCTAGAACACGACAATACCTAACAACCACTTTCTAGAATGTTTACGCAGCTATTGTGACATTTTCGAGAATCCAGGAAATCATCTGAGAAACTACCGCAGGACTATAATACAATAGAAGTTCCGATACTCGAGAACACTAACGAAAGTGTTACCCGCATATGAATTTGCAACGGGCAAATTCATTCCACTCAACCTTATTGAAACAGTCCTACTGTAAAATAAAGGAAATACATTATACAATGTTTTATGTAGTAAGGTATTATTTCGAATGGCTTCATAATTATGAAGGGTCGAATAATAATGATCAGCTAAATTTGATACACATTGTACGAACTATTCAAACAGTTAGAAAATGGGTATTATGTTACATTCAGAAAACGAGAGACAACAGTGTCAATAGACCCATTAAAACTCCGTTAATTGGGCCCATCATTCTTCCAGCTACGCCCTGAGATAGGGTTTGGGGTGCAATTGTTGGCTGAGCAGAAGTGTTTCTACTGACGGGTTTAACCACTGAAGTTTCTCTCTTTACAGGTAGAGTGTTGTTGAAATAACCTGAATTAGAGGGTGAAGAAGGACCTGCAGCCGCAGCTGTTGGACATACGCAGTTGTTGGTAACTGTCTCAGTGACAGTTTGGGTTTGAACGTGTGTGACAGTTTGGATAGAGACGGAAACAGAGACTGGACTGTTGTTGTTGTTATCGTTGTTGTTGTTACCATTATTGCTGCTGTTACCGTTACTACCATTATTGCTGTTGTTACCGTTACTACCACCGGTTGGCTGAGCGGTTGTGGTGATGGTTTGAATTTGTGAGGGTGGTTGACCGTTACTGCCGTTGCTACCGCTGCCTGGTTGAATAGTGGTGACGATAGTTTGGACTTGTGGGTTCTGTTCGCTATTACCGCCATTATTATTGATACTTGCACTTGCTGCTGTGGCTGGAGAGGTAACGGTGGATGGAGTAGCTACGCTGCTGAAAACGGTTTCAGCTGGAATAGTAATATCTGAGAAAGTGCTACCTGGGATGACGCTACTTGGAATTGTTGTAGCTGGAATGGTGCTTTCTGGGATAACGCTAGCAGGAATGGTACTTGCTGGTATAGTAGTACCTGGGACAGTGCTTTCTGGAATTGTGCTACCTGGGATTATTGTGCCTGGGATTATGCTTCCTGAGATGGTACTACTTGAGATGGTAGTGCCTGGAATAATAGTGCCTGGTACAGTGCTTGGTAGGATGGTGGTGCCTGAAACTGTGTTTGCTGGGGCGCTGCTCGTTGGGACGGTGCTTGCTGGGATAGTAGTTCCTGGTACTGTGCGTGCTGGGACGGTGCTGCCTGGGATAGTGGTGCCTGGGATGATGCTGCTTGAGACTTCGAAGGATGAACTAGCCACACCACTACCGCTTGAAAGGGAGGTGCTAGTGATAGTACCACTGGTTGTGCCAGAAGGAGCACCAGTTGAAGCGCTTGGACCAGTAGTTGACTCGTTGTAATTAGAGGTAGCAGATCCAGTACCACTGGTTGTGTCAGAAGGTTTACCAGTCGAAGTGCTTGGTCCGGTAGTAGATTCATCAGAACCGGAAGTAGCAGAGTTAGCACTACTGGTTGTACCAGAAGGTGCATCGCTTGGGATCCTTGGTACAGCAGTCGAACTGCTAGGACCATTGTTACTGGAACCAGAAGAGACGTCGTTGGTTAGCGTAGAGGAACTAGCAGAAGGAGCACTGCTTGGAGCAGCAGAAGGACCAGAGGAAGCCCCATTGGTTATAATGGAACTTTTAAAGACATTGCTGGTTGATGCAGGAGAACCGGAGGGAGCGCCGCTACTTGTAGCAAAATGACTGAAGGAAACACTACTATTTGGTGCCGAAGAAGGACCATAGGAAATGATGCTGGTTACACCAGAATTACTGAAACCACTACTAGCTGGTGCGGGAGAACTGGAAGAAGCGCTGCTGGTAGTAGAGCTAGCGGAGGTACTTCTAGTTGGAGCAGGGGAAGAACCAGAGGAAACTGCATTGGTTTTTGTAGAAGAAGCACCAGAGGAAGTGCCACTGCTTGTTGTAGAAGAAGCACCAGAGGAACCACCGCTGCTTGTAACAGAAGAAGCACTAGGGGAAGCGTTGCTGTTCACGGTAGAACTACTGAAAGCACTGCCGGTTGGTGCAGAGGTACTACCAGAGGAACCGCCACTACTTGTAACAGACGAAGCACTAGGGGAAGCGTTGCTGTTCACGGTAGAACTACTGAAAGCACTGCCGGTTGGTGCAGAGGTACTACCAGATGAAGCACCGCTGCTTGTTGTAGAAGAAGCACCAGATGAAGCACCACTGCTTGGTGTAGAAGAAGCACCAGAGGAACCACCGCTGCTTGTAACAGAAGAAGCACTAGGGGAAGCGTTGCTGTTCACGGTAGAACTACTGAAAGCACTGCCGGTTGGTGCAGAGGTACTACCAGAGGAACCGCCACTACTTGTAACAGACGAAGCACTAGGGGAAGCGTTGCTGTTCACGGTAGAACTACTGAAAGCACTGCCGGTTGGTGCAGAGGTACTACCAGATGAAGCACCGCTGCTTGTTGTAGAAGAAGCACCAGATGAAGCACCACTGCTTGGTGTAGAAGAAGCACCAGAGGAACCACCGCTGCTTGTAACAGAAGAAGCACTAGGGGAAGCGTTGCTGTTCACGGTAGAACTACTGAAAGCACTGCCGGTTGGCGCAGAGGTACTACCAGATGAAGCACCGCTGCTTGTTGTAGAAGAAGCACCAGATGAAGCACCACTGCTTGTAACAGAAGAAGCACTAGGGGAAGCGTTGCTGTTCACGGTAGAACTACTGAAAGCACTGCCGGTTGGCGCAGAGGTACTACCAGATCAAGCACCGCTGCTTGTTGTAGAAGAAGCACCAGATGAAGCACCACTGCTTGGTGTAGAAGAAGCACCAGAGGAACCACCGCTGCTTGTAACAGACGAAGTACCAGATGAAGCGCCACTGCTTGGTGTAGAAGAAGGACCAGAGGAACCACCACTACTTGTAACAGAAGTACTTGGTGTAGAAGAAGGACTAGAGGAACCACCACTACTGATCATAGCAGAATTACTGAAGGTACTGCTGGTTGGAACAGGGGAAGACCCAGAGGAAATATCACTACTAGTCACAACAGAACTAGTGAAAATGCTGCTGGCTGACGCGGAAGAAGTGCTTTGGGTATTGTCATTTGGAACGCTGCTGGAATAGCTAACTGCTGAAGAAGTACTTGATTGGATACTAGAACCAGTTGCGGTATTACTGGTTCCAGTTGATAAAGAGCCTCCGGAAGTGGTGGAGTGAGCAGGTAACTCTGGATTTCTCCAATAATAACCTGCTAGAAAAGAATCTTCAGCAACACAACCGGCGGTTAAACTATACTTAGTGGCTGATGCTAGCACACCTGGTAAACCATTACCGTAAGTATATTCCAATTGGAAACGTGGTAACCAAATGTCATCACCTTTTGGAACACCGTAAGATTGAAAGGTAACGATATAATCAGTGGGAATGAGTGATTCCAATAGACATGCAGAGTCAGTGCTGTAAACGGTGAGCTCACTCTCTGGACCGTTGATGTTGGTGATGGCCAAGCTTTGGAAGAGATTAGCGGCAAGGGAAATTTGACCAAAAACGTGAATGGTCACGTCATAAACGTTGTTGCCTAGGTAAGTGATATCGTGAACCTCCATTTCTTGAGCAAGAGCACTAACACTATTGACAAAACTTCGTCCATAACAGGCGTCGTGAATGTCTTGGACTTGTATTTCATCTCGACGTGCTAAATGAATTGGTGACGGGCTAGTGCTTGTTATAGTGGAGCCACTGAATGCAATAACGAAGGGAGCCACCGTTAGTAGCAGCGAATAAAGCGAGCGAATCATGATGAAACCTAAAATCTTTTCCGTCGTTGCTTTCTTTATTTTCAAGAGGGACAAGAGCAGAATAGAAAACGTTACGAGAGAAGATTTCATGGGTCAAGTATGGCTTGAATTTATATGAAATGAAGTAATGGGATAAGGCGTTTGTCAAGCTGGAAAACTGTCATCATCTTGAATTTTCGTTCACCTTACTGGATAGGAAAAAGCAAGTTGACCTACAGACTACGCTTTACTCAGAATGATCCTCAAGAAGTTGGTTGGGCACTATTCTCCAAGGCGAGTTCTCAGTTCTCAGAAAAGTTTAAGGAAGCACGTACAACCTAAGGTAAAGAAAATTTGATAGTACTTAATTCGTGAATTTACTTACAAAGTCACTCTTAGAGCAGAGGTGCATCGAATGCCGATCCGGATCCGGACAAGCATTACTTACTTTGTTTACTCTACTTCTGTCAATGTTTCTTCCTCAGTCCTTGATGTGGCCAATTATCTAATCAGCTAGCTTATCCGATGTCTTCTTCCTCCAGTAGTCCGATGCTCGGTGGCGATCTGCATTATTACTAAGAGGCACGGAAAACCCCACCTTCCTGCGGGGTGCCTGTACTTCGTGCTATTGGAGATATGGTCCCTTGGATTGGCCGAGCAACAGGTTAGACACTTTGGGAAATAGTGCAGAAAGGTGCTCTTAATTCGGAAACAATGCAGAAGTGCTTTCTCGTTTTGGGAAAATGAAATAGTAAACTCCCAGTTTCCACTGCCAATAGCGGCGCGTTCCCGTTGAGAAATGTCAGGACACATGTCCAACGGCCAAAGTGTTTCCGAAAAAAAAATTCTCTGCGGGATCCGTGTGCCTAGTCGGCCATAGCAACGGTAACAGTAGCAACGGTTTCAACGAGTGACCATTTCTTCATTCGGCCTTCAAGTGATAATCGAGGTTATTTTGACCATGTAAACGCCAAATGTATGTACAAGAACAGCAAGAGTATACACTGTTTCCGTGGATCATACGCGACCAACTGCAGAAAAAAGTTCCATTAGTTTCTAAAGTGCAAGTATTACAGATATTAGCGCTCCAATTGTTTCTCGTTCTGTGGCTTTGTTATGATAGTTCTGAAGATTTTCTTCATGGGATTGAAGGCGAAACGCCTACCACAATCGCCTAGCATGCACGAACGATGTCGGATAAACTACGACTGCCATGGACTTTCGGAAGTAGCTACACATAAAGTGTCATCTGTGATGGTAGTAATCTAGGCTTATATTTGAGAAGTTAGCGCAATTAACTGCAGAAATAAGAAACGTTTCCGATCAATTATTAGAGAAATGGTCCATAGCTCACGTGCAAGTAACCGAGAAACTGTCAATGTTAAACTACAATAAGCTGTCATCCCATACAAATCCAGGACCCTTCGTTATAAGAATTGGTGGGTATTAGCACCTTGTAAAAACGTAGAAAGAAGCAAATGACATAATGAAGGCAGAGAGGATATTCTTTTGAACTAACAATCCACCTATAACCAGAATCTTCGGCTAGTGGCTTTTTTACAAGGTGTTTATATAGAAACATTATTCCATAAAGTGAAGCCGTTATTAATTCAGATGAATAAACTCCAGTAAAATTGATTTCCATACAATGTTTGTGCTTCCGATGGTATTTTGGGAAAAGACTATTTTGTAAAGATAACCTGCTTAGGACGGACTGAGGACGGCATTTCCTGTTAACAGAATGATCCATGAAGAGCTGCTGAAATTGCGATCAAGAATAAGTGTTTTACTTGAAGGAAAACTAGGTAGGAAAATTTGCCGGATTCGTCTGTCCAATGTGACAAACAAATCAAATTTCTCAGGAATTTTTGTAGCCACAAAAGACCAAGGCATAGCAAAATTTTTAATGGCCATGCAAGTCAAGAAGTTAGTTCTTTTTGATAATAATGGTTCTGCAAAACACAGATGTAAAATGTGCAAAATGTGCATAATATTACAAAACAATGTACTAATAGTAATAATACGATGGACCTCTTTGATGCTATAAATATGGGTTCGAGTTATCATGTAAAAATAGATGGGTTGGAGATCACCAGGAACTTCCAGAACACAATGCAATTTTTCCTAAGACGTGGCACAATTTGCAGCGGAGTGGGGAGATTAATCAGGTACCTTACGTTTTTTTTTTTGTTGTTGATAGCCTTTTTGTTGCAATTACATGTTGGTTTCATTTGCAATCATATAGTACAAATTCAGCATAATCTACGATTGACCTAAATTAGAATTTTTGATTTAAGGACCTCATGATATGATACAATCTGCTTTCATCGCCCCGCAATCATTAGTAGCGCTCATTAAATCACTGTTTTCCATTCAAATAGAAAGGAAGATGTAATAAAAACTATTGACTGTGATATAAATATCCACCGCTTATCCTCCGGTAGAAAGATTTTGTTACCGTTGTCCTAATTTCTCCTTCTTGGACTCGTTTAAGACTCTCAAACTTTGAGATTCTTAAGCAGTTTCTCAATATCCAGATATTACCTGGCATTGGCAAACGGACAGCTAAACGGACCACCAAAGGTGGCTTCAATTGGAGACATCGTCAAAGTACCAGCAATGCTTGATTTGTGACTGACCAGATAGGCACTATTCTTAGCAATTTGCTTTTCAACAAAACAGAGTTATTTCCTTAATTCACCTCTAGAAAACTTCTCACCATGTCTTTTTCCGTTACCCTTTCAAAGGAAATGGCAGTTCAATTACCAGAGTGGGTGGAATGGAGCGCTTAACATAGTGCAAATAATGCTGGGTATCTCCGGACTTGTCGCTATTTTAGTTATCCAAAAATTTTGTTTTGTCAAAGTGCTATAAGACACACTGGAAAATACATCCATCCTAATTTGGTGAGAATTTACTGGTCACTTGCGAATATCCGCTTAGCAAAACGTTTTTCATCAGCATAGGAATATTCGAAGAGTCAGTGGAAGGTAGTGCTCTCTGGAACCTAAACAAAGTTTTCATCTCTTATAATTCCAGGTCCCACAAATATAAGGCCGTCTCACAATTTAACCTAGTCGCCAATCGCCCTATTCTTACCGAGCGAAGTAGTTCGTGAATTACGGCTATAACAACATTCTTTTATGAATCATTCAAACTTTGGCTGGGTCGGAGTCGGTCACACCTATGTGGATCCTCTTTAGTCCTTAACACAGTACAGTATAAATTTTATGCGATATTATGGTGAGCTTGCATATCTTGTCATCCTTGCATTGTGCTAAGCTATCTTGCGATAAGGAAAGAACTTATATTGTTTACAATCTGAATCACATAAGCCCAAAAGAAGACATAATAATAAGCGAGAAAAACTCAAGCCGCCAATCCACAATGGTATATTAATATCATAGATAAAAGATAAAAAAAAAAACATCCACCTTTCCTTTGTTATTAATCTTCCCTTTCTTGTCTGTTGGCTTAGTAGGAGACTTTATCGACGCCATCAATGGTTGCCTGATAAGCTGCGATAAAAAACTTCAACTTTATGGTTGCTAACTCACTGAAGGAAACGATTTCATATAAGAAGGGTCACAATGGTTGAATCTGGGTACGTGATCGCGAGGAGACATTACTCATAGATTGAAAACAAAAGTCACAATGGTTGCATTTGGTCATGAGTTCAGGAAAAAACACTTCTCATTAATTGGAAATGATATTACTCTGATAAATCATGGATTTTTTGGTGTCACTCCTACTTCTGTTGTAGAAGATCAAAAAAAGCTTACGGAGGGGGAAGAGAAGTACTCAGATGAATTCTTCTTCTCTAAAGATGCCGAAGAATATGTAAAGCAACTCAAACAACTTGGCTCCTATCTGTGTGTGGACTTTCGAAACTTAGCGCTTGTCACCAATGCTACAACAGCAGTAAATACAGTTCTCAGATCTATTCCCTGGGACTTTTCCAAAGACAAGGTTTTATTTCATTCTACTACCTATCAAGCTTGTGCAAATACAATTGAATTCCTCAGCGACTATTTCAAACTACAATATGACGTTTTGGAACTTCAATATCCATTGGAGGATGACGAAGTACTTGTGCTTTTTGAGGAAAAACTGTCTACAGGTGAATACACGCTGTGCCTCTTTGACATGATATCTTCTATGCCGGGTGTAAAATTGCCTTATCAACGAATCATTTCCTTATGCCAAAAACATGATGTTTTGTCACTAATGGATGGTGCACACGCCGCAGATCAGGTAGACCTTAGTTTCTTGGATACGTTAAAGCCTGACTTCATGGCAAGCAATTTACATAAATGGTTGTTTGTTCCAAAGTCCTGTGCAATGTTTTATGTGAACCCCAAGCACCGTAACATGATTCAGACTTTGCCGATATCATGGTCTTACGGAACAAGACCCATTGAATTACCCAGCAATTCACAGGAGGTTCAACATAACGAGCATTTACTCGTCAACAAGTTTTGTTTCGTAGGCACGACCACATACGCCCAGATGCTTTCCGTGTCAGAAGCGCTGAAATTTCGAGCTGAGATATGTGGTGGTGAAGACAATATTAGGAAATATCAGTATGATTTACAGGAGGAGGCCATTGAGCAGGTGAAGGCAATTTTTGAGCCAGGTTCTGAACTGTTGCAAAACTCCACTAACTCTTTGGTTCCGCCAGGTCTTTTCAACATTTCTTTGCCATTGGTAGAGAAATACTCAGCAGTTCATCAAAACCTTCAGGGCGATTTTGGTTATTTTAGGACATTCAAACACAAGTGCGATGAGCAAATAATTATTAAAAAATAAGGTTAATGCCCCATTCACAGTCCACAATGGGAAAATATGGGTTAGGTTTAGTGTCAATGTGTACAATGAGGTTGACGACTACCTTAAAGGTGCTATAAGTGTCAAATCCGTAGTAGAACACTTCCTTCATGCAGAATTGGAAAACAAAAACTAGGAAAATAATATATTATGGTATTGAAATTCTTGTAGCTGTTGCATCCTTTAAGCAGACAATTTGCGAGACTGGCTAAGTATAGATATTTTGTATGTGCATAGTACATACGTATTTTCGCTCTCAAATAGGCGCAATATGGCAAGTGTATTTCATTGAATGCAAGCCCTTTTTGTCTATCTTTGGCCGCATATCCAGGACGGAGACTAAGATTTTGTTCGGGTGAATTTCTGCCTGAATTCTTATGAAGTCTAGTCACAAAAGCTTCAGATAAGTGAGATGGGTGTAATCTCGGCTTTTTAATAAAAATGCTGGCACCCTCTATCTTTATGAGATCTACGAACTGGATGGTATAGATCTTGAATAGGCCATATCGGATTCCTCGAGAGTAAACCAGTTGTGTGAAAGGGCATATTCCAAGTTCTTGTGTGTTAGGAAAATTCCGATCTTAATTCCATAACAGGTATTGAGTGATTGTCGCTTCAATGAGATTAACAAGTTCGTGATCACTGGGGGTGTCTGGCCAAGGAAAACATCAGCAACCGAATTGCTCTTAAAAAAGCTTTTCATCGAAGCATTCAAACAATAGGATTTACTTCGCGCGGACATTCCCTGCATCGAAACATAGCGATAAGAAAAATACATTTATCAAACATTGTATCATGGGAGATGCTGATTTGGCCTTCACGACTAGAGGAAGGAATTAAGAATAATTAGCAAGTTGATTGTTTCTTTCCAAATTGTTCGTGGAAAATACGATTTTTTAAGGAGGAATGCAGTAATATCGCCGCCAATTGAACTTTAATTGATTTTGATGATTCAGATTTATCGTTTTGTTAACCAAATACTGATTAACAACAGCAGATACACACCACAAGTGTGTTAGTCGTGATGTTTTTCAAACAGCGTCAGAAGAAGGGTCTGCTAAGAGATAAGTGTAAGGGTTGTCAATAAAACAGAAACGAGTACGTGTGAGTACTAAACCTGATAACCACGTGACCTATTGAATGATCTCGTTGTATTTTGTTCAATGGAGAACAAGAAGATCAGACCATTGAGGTATCCACTGATGTTACATTGAAGACTGTTGTCAAATGCCCCTGCCGCTGGTCGAGCAACTGAATTATCTATATCATGCTTTATGTCCGCTTCATCTGGTAACGCTTTTAGTCTAAGTCACCTTGGGTTCATCCCAAAACCACACCCAGCCTTTCCATGCTACTGATACTCCCCTCAAGTATAGCTTGCTTGATATAAGCAGTATTTCGGCGAAGTTAATGTGTGAAACTCGATCCCTTTTTTTCCTTTTTTTTTTTCGAAGCTTGCAGGCACAATGGATTTACCATCTGATCAGGTTTCGAAGGAAAACCAAAGCAAATAAGTGGACTATAAACGAACTAACAATCGAATTGCCTTATTTTGCAGTCTTAAAATTTGTAAATTGAAGCCAGGACACTATTAAGAAGAGCTGCAACTCTTTACATCAGCCATTACCAGAGAATTCAACAAAGGATGGCGGTTCTAGTTACGGGTGCTACGGGTTTCGTTGCACAATGGGTTGTGGATTATTTGTTAAAGGAGAATTATGAGATTATTGGTACTGTAAGATCCCAGGAAAAGGCAGATAAATTACACAGGCAGTTCGGAAATCTTTCGAACTTAAGTTTTGAAATCGTAACTGATATCTCTGATCCAGTAGCTTTCGAACCTCTCTTCAAGAAGAGAGGTGAGGATATCGATATTGTTCTGCATATAGCATTACCACACAATGTTTACGCTAGAGATTATGAAAAAGATATTTTGATTCCAGTGGTAAACAGTACCAAAGGTCTATTAAATGCAATCAAGACATATGGTGATGTAAAAAAAATCGTTATGACATCTTCTTTCTTAACTGTGTTTGACGTTTTGAAATTTGGTAATGAGCATGCTGTCTTCACTGAAAAGGATTGGAAT
Source organism: Zygosaccharomyces sapae (assembly GCA_900465325.1). NCBI lineage: Eukaryota > Fungi > Ascomycota > Saccharomycetes > Saccharomycetales > Saccharomycetaceae > Zygosaccharomyces > Zygosaccharomyces sapae. Next base: position 1,326,277 of record UEGL01000017.1, on the reverse strand, counting down.
CCAGTGACTTGGGAAGACTGTCAGACTGATTGCTTCAGTGCTTACAGTGCCTCGAAGAAATTTGCCGAAGAAGTAGCATGGGAATTTGCTTCGGAAACTGGCGTAGATTTAAGTACAATCAATCCTGTGATTATACTCGGACCACAAAAGTTTGACGAAGATGTCAAACCTTATTCAGATACCTATAATAAGATCGTTGATTACTTGCTGCATACCAAACCGGGTGATAAAATCGTGCCCAAATACATTCCTTGTTATATCGATGTTCGTGATGTGGCAAAGGCTCACTTGGTTGCGATCCAGAAAGATACAGCTGGCGAGAGATTAGGTCTATGGAACGATGGATTTTTCACTCAGGATATTCTTAATATATTGAACGAAAAATTCCCCCAGCTAAGAGGAGAGATTGCCGAAGGAAAGGACCTTCGAAGATTGAGTACGGGATTTCATGCTACAATTGATACTACACACACAAAGGAGATTCTAGGATTCACGTTTACTAGCCTTGAACAATCGGTATATGATGCCGCCGTGCAGATTTTGAAAAAGGAGGGGCGTATGTGAATAAGGATCGTGGAGACAAGAGTACTAATGTAACTTAACCTAGAGTACAGGGTCATTGGGGATAATGCTGGTAAGTAATCATATATGCATATTGGCAAAAAATTTGATGAAACGTCCAATATTCAAAGAAGTTTCTCGATAGAGCGCGAAGATATCGAGGTGATATAATTTCTTATATCATGGTAGAGAACAATTCTGTAAAAGTTTTTGCTGGAATGGTTACATTGCATTGAATTGCTATTAGAATACACAGCTTGAAGAGATTTTCAAGTTTTTTTGGAGCCTTATTTCGAACCGTGGAGATTGCTGTTCTCATCAAAGACCATGGTAATACAACGAAAATATAATTTTGCAACTTTGATCATACCGCAAGTCAAATTAATATGGGAAGTTTAGTTGATGATGCGCAAATTATAAAGCAAATTATAAACATTTTGGTCATTTTACGCCTTCAGAAATTTTTCTTATATCCTTATTTTATGAAGAATTAAGCAACTAACCGCTTATTGCAATATTTGATGCTCACTCTGTGATATTTCTACGGAAAAAACTTCCTTAACCCTTCGCTATTTTTTATTTGAAGTGTGATGTATCTTATGTTAATACAAGATGAGAAAGGTAATATCCAAAAACGAGGATATTTTTGGCGACATTGCTCTTGCAGTGGGCCTCAGTGTTAGCATCCCAGTCTAACGTTTACCTCTGTAAGAAGGATTATTGTAAGACGCTATATTTCTTTGATGGGTGGAGTCGTCCTTAGCCTCCTTTTATTTAAAAGACAAGACACAAACCTCTCAAGAGTTTACTGAAGTATGAACCTTTATAGGTGGATACTTTACCAGATCATCTTCGTTATCAGAAATTGAACTTCGGTAGGCGCTCTACTCCCGCATTATCCATTGTGTTTGCTCAAGGACTCAATATAAGATTTTCTAGAGAAATCTGCGTATAATGCATTGCGTTGTTTAAAGAGTAAAATTAGGACCAAACTAATCGATGCGAAGTGTCTTAGATAGAAATGTCTGCCTTAATTTTTACAGGAATAAATTCGAACTGTTAGTTTGGAGATCCGAGAAATTGTTCCTTATCAGGCTCAGAGATATTGTTCATGAGTTTGAAAAGTCTCCCGAGGCACTGTAAGTTACATGTTCAAAATTCAGCTAGTGGGTTGCAACGTTGAAAGGCACTCAAATGAAATAATCACTGAATCATATCATCATGGAAACTTCTCATAACGCCATTTCGTAGAATCTTTTAAAAATTGCCGAAGGCGGCTAATTGATAAAAGTAACAAACGGTTTTTAATTGGCTTTTGGAAACACATTTATCTAATTATTCTAAGATGTCTGAACGCCTTCAAGAACTAGGTATCGAGAAGCTATACCATAGAATACCTTCTCTTTTATTTCTAAATAATGACCAACATCTTTTAGTAAAGGGAATAAATATTTTTACTCAAGCGGTATTTAACAGTCTATCGATATATTTCTGGAGCATATTCGAATAGTGATTCTTGTATGTAATAAAGCTCTTTACCATCCATCTTGCTTCAGTGCACAGGCCAATTTTTTTTTGGGGGATCTCTTCAGCAGCTTTTATAAAAAAGATTATGTCGACAAAACATCAAAATGCTCGAAGAAAATCTACGTAGCACAATTAACAAGGTGCTTTAATAAAAAGCTTTGTCCTTATCAAATAATATATTAAATTCCATTATCATGAGCTTCAAAACAAGTTGGTCGGCGACAGCGGGAACCGCAGACACAATTACGTCTTGATTGAAAAACGAAATAATTGTTAAGTATCTATAAAATATCAGAAACTAGGCACCTACGGTATGTATTTTATGTGTTAAATAACATTTATATTCTTTATTAGTGTGACCACAATTTTTCAAACATTCAATTCCATGGAAAAAAGGTGTTTGTGGCAGAGGACTACTATGACATGAGCACGAACAATTATTATTATTGAGATCTGAAAAATCATGCTGAATGTTATCTGCACTTTTCAAAATATCAATTGTATGATGGTTATAATTAAAGTCTCCCCTCAAAGTTGTGGGAAGGTGATTGACGGGTACAGAGGGTAAACCTGGTGTCTTCTTCAAATGCCTTTCTAAACGGATTTTAGCATTTTGATATTGTATTTTATTCTTTATGTGACGCAAACGATCCTTTAATGATTCTGCTACATTCATTGTCCCATTAAGTTATGTGAGTGTGTCTGTGTATTATGAGTAGATTATTCTCGATTCGAAAAGTCCTGAATTAAAACAAATTTTTGTACAAAAACGTCACTGGCACAATATCCTAAACGTCGTATCTATCAAATCTCTTAATTCTTTATAACTAACAATGATGCAATTCATCTCATCGGGTGTCACTAATGCAATTTTCTCTCCTACACCCGCGTCTAACTTGTTCAAACATCTTAGTACGTGCGTTAGATCCATGATATTCTTACCTGTTGCATCTACCTGATGGAAAACATAGTCGTAAAACAACAAAATGGGAAACTTGTCACCAGACTCTGACCAGTTCACATCTATTCGATGTTCCATTCTGCCATATATGAAATTCAATTTGCAAATTAATCTGAACAATCTCCCGTTCTCCAGTTCCTTCGATAAGACTCCCTCAGTATATTCCGCATACGCCAAAGATGAATCTATGACACTGAAGATTTTATCATGGAACATAGAGGCCAATTCCGAGACAGATTTATGTTTGTCACTCAACAGGTATTTGAGTATATTTTTAAATCTTTCATCAACCACCAAATTATCTACGGACTCGGTCTGGGCTCCACCTTCTGGTCCCAACTTCGTAGCTAATTCGATTAATAAATTTCCTAACTTCACGAAAGATTGCTGTTGTTCCGCTACAATGTCTCTTGTCTTTCCAGCTTTCAGAACGTCTAAGGGTCCACAATCTGCGATTTTGATTCTACCAGGAGATCCAGTAACAATAACTTTATGAAGATCAAGAACATCAACCACTAATCCTTGCGAATGAACTGCATTCAATGCATTACTCAATTGAACCAAATACGACCACAGGTATTCTTGTGTAATAGGCTTCAAGGGGAAATTTACAAAATGATCCTCATACAACGAGTTGGCCATTGGATAAAAGTCGTACACAGCGCACAGGGAGGAGTCACCAAATTTCGTCGTCAAGAAAAGATCCACCAGTTTAACAACATTATTACAATCGACGTTGCTCCAAGCGTGGAATGTTTTTGAAATGTACGATTGCTCCAAATTGGCCACCGAATGAATTCGACGTAGCAGGTAAACCTTACCATCTACATTGGAGAAAACCTTGTAAAGTGAGTTCTTATGGCCCATGAACGAATCCTTCTTACCAGAGTTCTTATTAAAATCCAGGGGAACCAATCCAAAATAATCTTGAACTACACTGGGAATAGCACCACCAAGAGGGAAAATTTGTAAAGACGCTAAATTTCTCTTTACCAGCTGCTCTCTCAAGTCATTAGGGATGAACAGATCCTGAGCCATACGTTCATTAGGTCTCAAAGATGCCCTAAGATGTGGAGGTGGATCCGGCGCATATAGATGGTACTGTAAAAGACTATGCATTGGTGGGTACATTATGGGTAAATTGACCTTCGTGTCCGTATCAGCATGGGATAGTTCACCAATACCCATCGCAGCTGCCGCATCAGCCATTGGTAAATTGAAATCTGTTCCTGCATCAGTTGCTGTAATCCCCATCGGATTCAACGGGTTCCCGGCCGACGATGAAGGTGTAAAGCTACCAGTAGCGTAAGGATTGTACGTGGGACTCACGTAAGATGGCTGAGGTACTGCTGAGAGCCACGAAGGTTCTGGAACAGGTCCCATACCATTTGTACCACCACTATTGAGGGGCACAAAACTCGAAGTCTTGGCTGACATCGGTGTGAAACTTGCAGATGCCTTGGCATTAAATTTGGGTGTTGAAGAGCCAGTATTTGAGCTAACCAGGGGGATTAAAATTGTTACTGTTATTATCACTGTATGCTGACGTAGGAGCTTTAACATTCGTAAAATCATTGCTGTCGTGCTTGAATGGACATCCTTCCTTTTCTTTCTTGCAAAAACCATAAATCGTGATGTTTCTACAGGGAACATCCTTTGGCCAATCCATCTTATCCCAACCTATTCCACTCATTGCAGGCCCATTAATAGCTTTCTTTTACTCTCTTTTTTCGTGTAACAATAGTTGTAATAGTTGTAGAGATGAAGTTGAACTTTGAAAACACCTTAAAGGCGAACTTGATGTCGAAGTACCCTAAACCTTCCTAGCGAATACAGGGTTTCTTAAACTTCGTTAAGCTAATTGAAGATGGTCAAGTCTGTTATCGTGACTGGTGTGTCAAGAGGTATCGGTAGATCTGTGGTTGAGCAGATCCTTGGTGCTAGAGAGAATGCCATTGTAACTGGTATCGCTAGGTCTGAAAGTTCATTAAAAAGTTTGAAAGATCAGTTTGGTGACAAGTTCTTCTACGTGGTTGGGGATGTTACAGACAAGGATGCCGTGAGTTTGTTAATACAGGAGGCACTGAACAGGGCCGGCAAGATTGATTCTGTTGTTGCCAATGCCGGCGTATTGGAACCGGTACAAAGTATACAGAATGCCGACGTTGACAGCTGGAAGAAGTTGTTCGATGTAAATTTCTTTAGTGTACTCACTCTAACCACTTTAGCTATGCCACACTTGATCGAGACCCAGGGCAGCGTTATTTTTTGTCAGCTCTGGTGCAAGCAGTAAATGGTACAGTGGTTGGGGTGCCTACGGTGCTTCAAAGGCAGCATTAAATCATTTAGCACTTACTGTTTCGAAGGAAGGTGATGGTGTCAAGACCATTTCCGTGGCTCCCGGTGTGGTAGACACGCAGATGCAAGTCGAGATTAGAGAGAAATTCGGCCCCAGTGGTATGACACCAGAGTCACTTAAGAGGTTCAACGACTTAAAAGCTACCGGCGGTCTTCTTGACGTTAAAGTCCCAGCAGGAATTTACGCTAAATTGGCCCTGGAGGGAATTCCTAACGAGTTAAACGGTGAATACGTGAGATACAACGACAAGAGACTGGGCTAAGGAGAGTAGGAAATATACGGGCTTTAACGTATATCTATAAAAGTCTGTAAAGGCGCCAAAGAAAGAAAGGAGAAAATAAGATTTTAAATCTTATCATTGATGGCAGTTTCCACATGATCGTAGACTGTGTCTACAGGTTCATCACAACGAACTCTGACTACTTTAGATTGCTTTTCGAAATGTTCCACGACAGGCATACTGGTGTCTATAAACGTCTTGAATCTTTTCTTGATGGACTCGATGTTGTCATCGTCTCTACCGCTGGTCTTACCACGCTCGAGCAATCTTTCTAGCATGACTTTCTCCGGACACTCGAAGAAAAGTGTGAATTTACTAGGTGCAACCACTTTTTCAAAAGTGATGGCTTGGTCCATCTTTCTGGGGAATCCATCCACCAAAAATCTTGTTTTTCCCTCCTTGTACTTAGATTCGATTGCCTGCTTTAGCAGTTGAACTGTGATTTCTTGTGGAACAATTTGACCCTCAGTAATATATTTCTTGATTAGGGCACCATACTGGGAACCTTCTCTTGCCTGCTCAGCTCTCAATAAGTCACCTGCGGACAGATGAACAAATTGGTGATTCTGCACCAATTTGGCACATTGGGTTCCCTTACCACTGCCGGGACCACCAAGCACAAAGATAACAGAAATTTGATTGTCGGAGAACAGTGGTTTCCCTTCAGAGTCCTGGAATGATTTCTCCTCTAGGAATTCAGCGGGGTCATTCTTCTGGTAGTTGATGGAAGCGACAGTAGAACCAATTGCTAAAAGACCCAAGATAAGCAGTAGTCTACCCTTACCAGAGTTGGATGGTTGTGATGGTTGGGAAGAGGAAGACTGGTTCTTAGCTTCTCCATTACCGCTGGCGCCTGATTTGTCAGAGTACCAACGAGTATTGATCAACGTTTTTGTACTACCAGCGACAGCTGTTCTACGAGCTGACATGCTCGAAAGAGAGGCAGCTCTCGAGAAAACGACATTAGTAGCATTTGGAGCTCTCAAAAATCTACAACTAACGTTCCTCAACATCTTTTCAACTTGCTTTGTGACTATTTCTTCAAAACTCTGGTGTATCGAAGCTTCGATGTTGTATTTAATTCACCATTTCGCATACGATGACGTGAACATACAAACAAAACCTGGGAAGCTAAAAGTCCGATTAGTTAAAAGGAAAATCCTCTGATCATCATCAATCCAAAGGTTATGGATGATTCAGCCATCGTGGCATTCCTCCTGAGTGATGATGAAGACAATGAGTTTCACAATATAATATATGATTTTACTGAAGATCTCCAAATTGAAGATTTCGGAGTTTCAGAGAAATCGAAGAGGTCTAAGAAGAAAGAACGACCATTTGATTACTCTTCTGTGGGTCATAGTATTCAAGGAACATCTCGTCGTAAGAAAAAGTCTAAGAAGGATGCTAAACCAAGTAAACCCAAGAGCATAATCGAGGAAGAGAAGTTGGAAATTATTATATGTGAAGAAGAACTGTTTGGTGGCATTGGTAGTGGTGGCAATAACAGGAGAAGAAGTAAGAAAAAGAGAAATGGCGGAAAGAATAAGGGACTCCAAGAGGAGCAAAGCCTGATGTTGGAGGAACCGCTGAATTCTGAAAAGAAACCAAAAAATAGACGTAATCGTCCTGAGAAGGAAAAGAAAAATGGCAAAGAACCTAAAATCGATGAAACTAGACCTATAGATCACTCTCATACCAATCAAGATAGATCAAAACCAAGACATGATGCTCTCAAACCTGAACGACCTGAACGGGAGCTTGAGAAAAAGTCTCAGTCTAAGAAGAGCAAGAAACTTGGTCCTTCCCAGCGCCAGAACAATCGAAAATCCAAGAAAAAGAAGGCTGATCCAGATTCAAGTCCAGATGCAGAACCAAAATCGAAATCGAAAGCAGAGTGGAAAGCAGAGTGGAAAGCAGAGTCGAAGGCAGAACCTAAGCCAAAAACAAAGGAAAAGTCTAGCCCAGACCACAAGATTAAGGACGATAAGAAGAAACAAAAGAATAGTAAAGACTAAATAAAACAACGGTTTCAACAACAACAACAACAACAATAACAGAAGAAGAAAAAAAAAAAAGGAAAACAAAAAGTGTATTATCAAGAAAGTTATATTATTCCAAATCCATGGCATCGTCATCGTTGGTCATTTGCAAAGGACCATGAGTTTTCCGCATCCTCTTGGCGTATCCAACACTGTCTAAAGTCCTTGGTGCACGTTTCCTTGATGAAATGAATTGATCAAAATTTGATTCGTACAGCTGAGAATTTACAATCAATGGATGATCAGAATCTAAATTCATCGAAACGTTCAATTCTAATGCGTGAAGTAATAATTCTTGTGCCGCTAAGTTGGAAGGTTTTAAAGATAACGCTGTATGCAAATGGTCGATGGCTCTTTGCAATTCCTTGGTCTTTAGATATAAAAACCCTAATGAACAATAAGTATCTGAGTCTTTGCTAGAGACTTCTAAAACGGTCTTAAAGCATTTGATGGCCCTTTCGTTTTCACCTAATCTTCTATATGCATGAGCCAAATTCATTTGGATGGATACGGAAGTTCTAGAAGTGGGGTTCAATTCTTTGACAGCTTCTAATGCTCTCTTTAAATACCTTTTAGCCTTATGCAGATCGTTTCTTTTAAAATACATTACACCCATTTCATTGAGAAGTAACGGATCTTGCGGACAGGTGTCATATGCCAATGTGAAATATTCTTCTGCCAGCGAAAAAGTGTTTAGTGCCATATATTGCATTCCTAAAAACAAATTCGGTAAATGGATTCCTGGGAAGAACCTAGCCGCCGTAGAATACGCAGAAATTGCCTGGTCCTGTTCACCTTCAATGGCATAAGTATGTGCAAATCCTAGCCATGCAGGAGCAAAATTAGGATCTAGTATTGACGATTTGGAAAAATATTTACGTGCCTCTTCAATTTTCTCCACAACCATATAGTAGGTAGCCACACTAAACCAAGTGATAGAATTTTTGGCGAAATTTTCTGCCAATTTGTGAGACAGCAGGAAAAGTTTGTTTTTGGCACCCAATTCGTAAAGACATGAAATGTATAACGGTAGTACTTCACCGTTAAATTCATCTCTTTCTAAGATAATCTCACAGATTTCCAAACATTGTGCAAATTTGCATTGGGTACAATAGATTTCTGCCTGTGATCGTAGAATGTCGACGTTACTCTCTAAATTATGCTCTTCAATTAATTGTCTACGTGCATCTAAAGTTCTGTCCTCATTCAAATATTTGGAAAGTCTAATCGTGTAGAGGCATTTAACCATTTCTTGATTATCATCTAATAATGAGAATTCTGGTTCTAGAGCGTCCAAGAGATCCCATTCTTCCTTTGGCGTTAAAAGGTTTTTAGCTATCAGTTCTTCAAATGCCTCATAATTTTTCACATCTACTAAGACAGCTTCCTTATAGGATTCCTTGGATTTGTTAAAATTGTTTTGTGCTGCATAAATCTTACCTCTCAAGTAACAAAGAGATGATTCCAATTTGATACCACCGTCGTTTTGCTTCTTGGCGTCTTGATCAGCTGCTTCATAAAACGGGTTACTTTCACCAACAACATCTAATGCTTCTTCATACCTCTGCAAATCTACTAGGCAAAGTGCCAACAGATATCGACACATAATGCTAACGGAATCTAACATATCCTTTGTGAGTAATTCCACTGCACGGACACAGGCACCACTGCTATAGAAAACTTGGGCCAGCCAAAATGCATCATTGGGGTCACCTGTCATGGTGTAAATCTTGTTACCAATGAATTCAGCAGTCTTATAAAGGTGTTGCATTAACGCATCATGTCTCCACAATCGCAGTTTTTCGATCGATGATAATTCTGAAATGTCAAATTCTGCCACAGAAGTAGCAGTCGTTGTCGTTGTCGTTGTCAGAGTAGTTGTAGCCATACCATCTTGATTATTACCAGCTTCTCCCGCAGCACTACCAGCACCACCGGCGGGTGCATCGTTATTCGTATCCCCGCCATTGGCTGCAGTCGGATCCTTATATTCTCTTTGTAAACTCACTTTACGTAAAGTAGACGGTATGGTGGACCCAAATAAGCTGTTTTTAGATATAGATGATAAGACTCCATTACCACCGTTTCCCGTATCATTTGGAGCTGCATTATGATAAGGCGTGGCCAACGAAGCTGCCGTGACACTTGGATTCGTCTTTTGTACGAGCGGACTATTTGCTATTGACTGGTAGGGACTGTGTGAGATGGAATCTCTCCAATTGCTACCAGCTTCTTCAGTTCTTGGATCAGCACCCGTCGTTGCTTGTCCATCTGGTGCCTGTGAAGAATTCGCATTCGATTTCGATCCAGCATTGCCCGTTATAAATGGCGAGATAACCAAAGTGGAGTTATGTTGCGTAGGTGTACCATGAGTTGACATTGGTTGGTTGGCTTTGATCTATCAATTCAGTACTAATGGATCTTAATAGTCACAAACTGTCGGAAGTAATAAGGAAACAGGAACAGAAACAGAATGTAAGATAGAGGGGGAAAACGAAAAGGAGAAAAAAGAGGAGGAAGGAATTAAAGTCCAGCAACAGTATTTAGCACACGCAGATTAGACAGGATCCAGCTCAATCTGCCAATTAGCCTTGAGATGCAGTTTGATGTTAACTGTTATTTTCTAGAGATGCCGCTATAATACACAAAATACCCATTAATAGTGCCACACATCACTACCAACGAGGCGTACAACAGTAATAAGAACATCTAACCGCCCAAAGGACAAGTATCCCAGGTCCTACCAAGTTCCAAGTAGTTTTACTGAATTCCACGGGCTAAAATTATGGCTAGTACCATGATTGCAGAAAATATCGACCATTTATAGCTTTCATGGCAGTCCACAGTCAAAAGTATTCTACGGAATAACTGCATGAAAAATGGCATAATAATGTGGATTCCAAGCAATCAATTAGCTGACTGGAAATAGCTAAGCTGAACACTTCAAATAATTCTATACAATGGGCCCTACAACTACTTTCCTAAAAAAAAATAAACTTAGTCGATCTAAAACAAAAATATACAAATTTATCTGTCTGACCCCATCACCTAGATATGACTAGCCTACACAGCACCAAAGCAATGTTAGGTCAGTTGCAAAAATTAGGAATAGTCTAGACTAGAATTAACTGACAGCTTCCCCCTAACAAATATTTTCCAATATTATATGATTATATATTTAGTGTCGTCGGCGTCCGCTCTTTGGCGACACACTGACACTGAGCACAGTAAAGAAGGCTCGAGAACTGGCAATACGTAGCCAAATATAATGAGTCAGAAGCCATTATAATAGCCAAATTGGTAGCCGCCAGCAATAAACGGAACTTTCTCCCAGCTGGTATTATTCCATCTCTCTTTTCCACCGGAACTTTTACTATGCCCAGTTCCAATTCCACTGGAATTTTCCAACTCAATACCTGAGTCACTACACGGTATAGATAGCTCATCGCCTTATATATAACAGCACTAATGGTCATAATTCAGACAATTTATCCATCCTCAAGATAGATCAACCACTATAACGTACAATCATCGTCCAAGAATGACCGTCACTTTACATTTGAGAGCTGAAACCAAACCACTAGAGGCCAGAGCTGCCCTAACACCTTCCACAGTCAAAATGCTACAGGATAAGGGTTTCAAGATATATGTGGAAGAAAGCCCCCAATCCACTTTTGATATCAACGAATACAGAGTTGTCGGTGCAAGAATCGTCCCTGCTGACTCTTGGGTCAATGCTCCCAGGGATAGAATCATCATTGGTTTGAAAGAAATGCCAGAAACTGATAGATTTCCACTAGTCCATGAACATATTCAATTTGCTCACTGTTATAAGAACCAAGCAGGTTGGAAAGACGTTTTACAAAGGTTCATCGATGGTAAGGGTACGCTTTACGACTTGGAATTTTTAGAAAATGATCAGGGTAGAAGAGTTGCTGCATTTGGATTCTACGCCGGGTTTGCCGGTGCAGCTCTTGGTGTCAAAGATTGGGCATTTAAGCAAACACACGCAGATTCTGAGGATTTGCCATCAGTGTCCCCATATTCTAACGAGCAAGCTTTAATCAAAGATATCAGCGGTGCTTACCAGACTGCCTTAAAGAAGGGCGCACAAAAGCCAAAGGTCTTAATTATCGGTGCCCTAGGTAGATGCGGTTCTGGTGCAACTGAACTATTACGTAAAGTGGGGATTCCCGATGCTAACATTTTGAAATGGGATATCAAGGAAACTTCTCGTGGTGGTCCCTTCCCAGAAATTGCCCAAGCTGACATCTTCATCAACTGTATCTATTTGTCTCAACCTATCCCACCATTTATCAATTTCCAATTGCTAAATCAACCAAACAGAAGATTAAGGATCGTTGTAGATGTCTCTGCAGACACCACCAACCCTCATAACCCAATTCCAATTTACGACATCGCCACTGTTTTCCCTCAGCCCACAGTGAGAGTTCCCACTACCGCTGGTCCTAAACTATCCGTGATATCCATTGACCACCTACCATCTCTATTACCAAGAGAAGCTTCTGAGTTCTTTGCTCGTGACCTACTACCTTCTCTCGAGCTACTGCCTCAAAGACACACAGCGCCAGTCTGGGTTAAAGCTGAGAAACTGTTTAGGAGACACTGCAGCCGTGCCAAAGGTTCTAAATTGTAGGATAATGGATGGATTTCCTTCTTTTTCTTCTTCTTTTTCTTCTTTTTATCTTTAGTTGGATGTAGATATAGATTACACAATTACAAAACCCTAATGCTACAAAGACATATTTAGCCTATTCAAGCTGTACCGAAACTTTCTTCTTCCCATGTTTCTTGGCGTTTTTACTCTTCTTTTTACCTTTCTTCTCACCAAACAGTACTTTTTTCAACTCTTCCTCATCTCCTTCAGCTTCACTCTGTTCATCAATTTCAGCTGTAGCAGCGTCACGTTTCTTCATGGTGCTTTCCTTCTCGACGGATTCATCACATACAGCTAGGCAGTTCAACCTTTCACCTGAATCGAAAATTGCTAGCTGCTCTTTGCTTTTGAGATCCCACACAACAATTTTACCATCGGACCCAATGGCAACGAAGTAAGTACCAAACTCATTGGTATATGGTTTGAAATCTTTAACACGATTTGCATGTCCCTGTAATGAGAATTCCGGCTCTTGCGCCTTTGAGTCTAACACTGAATCCAATGTGTAAAATGCAACAGCACCGTTACTCAATCCAACAACAATGTAATCTTTACCTTCCCATTTCATCGTCTCTAAATGCATAATTGTCCTTCTTCCCATGTCAATCTCGTGAGAAACTTTAGCAGTGGAGGAATCGTAGAGTAACACTTTGTTCACTAATGCTACTGCAAAGTATTCACCCTCTGAACCAATCCATCTAACAAATTGACCATTTTGAGAGTAGCCTTTTAATTTCAACACTGCAGCCTTCTTTATAGTCATTAAATTCCAAAGACGGACCGTATGATCATCACTCACACTGACAGCAATTCTATTAGATGGATGAATGTCCAAATCGTTTACTCTAGCGGTGTGACCACGAAGAACACCGATATCTTCCCAATCTTTGACCCTCCAGATGAGGATTTTGTGATCGTCAGAAGTGGAAAATAGCCATTTGCTTTTACCTTCAGCACCAGGTCTCGCTAGCTGGGTCTCATCGTCATTATTACTATTGATGACTTTTCTGGAGAATTTCAAGCTGGTAATGGAACCCTGATGTGAGAGCAATGTTCCCAATTCTTTTCTCTTCTGTAAATCATAGATTCTAATGTGCTCATCGTGTGATCCTGATATTAAATATCTATTACTGATGTCCATACATTTAACACTTAGCGTGTGTGCTTGGAAATGGAAGATTGGCGTGAAGATTGGTGTCGATAACGATAGATCTAATGAAAGACATAGAATATTGTGTTCATAAGAGCCCACAACGACTCTGAATTGGTTCCTAACCATCGTATCACTCGTTTTTAGCCTGTTTCTTTGCAACTTTTTGTGTATAAAATTTTCTTTGCTCATCGAGATGAGCTCTTGTAATGCCTATCGAGACAACGCTACAACCTACTATTTAAACACAGTACCGATTAAAAAAAAAGTATAAATTTATAATATTACGATGTATAAATTCAACAAAATTGTTCATTCATTAGCTTACCCTATCATATCTTATTCTGTATTCACACTTAAGATGCTTGTGTTTTGAAACATCGACAGTTGTTCTTTAAATGCAGTCTTCATTCTTTCGTTACCAAGTATTATTTTTGCCAACAGGACCCTCAATTGTTCAGCCACCATATTGCTGAAATAATGTACATAATCGCCGTCTTGACCAAACTTGAACAAAGTATACCATGACAATAAGACGACCGTCAACGGTAGCCAGAAAAATAGTAGCATTTTGTCATTTTTAAAGTTCTGTCTCTGTTGGAAAAATCTGTTTAATCTCAATTGCAATGCATCTTCTTCATCTTCCGAAGAGTTTTGAGATTCCTCCGCTGTAGATACAGGTCTATCACTATTATCATGACTCATTTCTCTCATTTTATTAGCATCATCTTGTGGTGAGTTGGGGTATAGATCTTCGTATTTTGGAAGACCTTCGTTCAAGTAGCTTAACATCTTGTTGAGTAACTTACTGTCCATTGCCTGGGTATTTGCATGATTTATAGCGTTGTCGTTACTCGTTCCTATGTGTTGTGCATTTGTCACCGATAGTAGAGAGTCATCTTCCGCCAGCAAATCTTCATCGCCATCCTCTTCTAACTCACTTTCTTCGTGATCAGATACATTGTAATCCCCAGCTACACTAGAAGCTTGCACGACTCCATTTCCTGTATCCAAGGAATCCAACGATTCCGTATCGTATAGGCTGGAATTGAAACTGGCATCTGATAATTTCCTCGTTGGCTTGTTCATGGAATTCGACTGGTTGAATTCATCAAAAGTTTTCAAAACATCCTCCACATACTGGTAGTTCTCTTTCTTAGTAGCATGATTGACTACGAATAGTTGCTTACACGAGACACCGTTATGAGCCCTAGCTATGGGATCTGCCTTACACTGCAATAGTAATCGTATCACTTTGGTATCACCCCCAACACACGCAAAGTGCAATGGAGAGAATCCAAACGAATCTCTATCGTCGACACGAGCGCCTTTTTTGATAAGTACCGAGCAAAGCGTGTGGTATCCTTTCAATGATGCTAGTTGCAACAAAGTACGTCCCAAACTATCACACATCGAGAGGTTTGAATTAACGTTTAGAGATCTGATCACTCTAACTAACAAGTTTTCATCAGAGTACATTAACTTGTTATCGAATGCATTCTGGATCGGACCACCAGCATTATTACTACCCGTAGACAATGTCGGTGAGTTCATCTCCGGTGAATCGTCATTACCAACAATTCTTTTGGCAATGTTACGAGCATCCTCTAGCTTACCATTCATCTTTAATCCGACAATTTGTAAAGCTAATTCAATCAACTGTCTGTCCGTATCATCCAGATAGGTAAACGTAGCTTGATTGCTTATCTGAGGCTCGGAAGCGGTATCATTGCTTGCACCTGTAGGGTTCATCACGGAAACAAGAACTTGTTCAGTGTGAGAAGCTGGTGGCAAACAGGTGACCATTGTAGTCTCACTCCAACATTGTGTAGATAAAGCAACATTCTCACCAAATTTTACAATTAACCCATCTTTGAATCTGGATCCTAATAAAGTAATTTCTATACCACCATTAATAGGGCCCTGTGAAGGTATGACACGTTGTATCGAGGGACAATCCTCTTGTGTAGTTTGCGTTGGTACTTTAGTTGCAGGTTTGTTGGTTACCACTTGTTTACCTGATACTACGCCGACGGAAGAGCCTGACCAAGATCCCCCATCTTCGCCGTCATCCATGGCTCCTTCATGACGAGGTCTCTTTCTCTGGTAATTCTTAGAACGGGCATATGCTGCCGATCCAGATCCAAGAGGGCCAGAGGTTCGCCTACGATCCACTGTCGATAAGTATGATTCTGAGCCTTCTTCGCTCATGGATGTGGGTGATGGCATTACACCTCTAGCGACCAAATGATCGCTAGCGTTACCACGATTGTAGCTGTCACGACGATTGTCAACCATCCCAAAACCGCCAGCAGGAGGAGAAAGTTCGTCCATGGAAAAGTATTTGCCGGATGCAGACTCTAAGTCTACACTTACAGCACCGCTGTTGGCAACGAAATTGGTGTTGTTGTTGTTATTGCTGTTGCTGTTAATGTCACTTGCTGAAGTATTTCTTGGAAATCCACCAAAGTTTGCGTTGGAAAACACTTCCGTTGCCGTGTCTACACCAGAATCCACGTTGTCGTTGCTGGTGGCATTTGATTGTGCATTGACTATCGACTCGCTGGAATTTAGTTGTGGTTTTTTATCCATGATCATGATATTGCCACTAACGGTTTTGGCCAATACTTCACCCTTGGAATTTTTTAGTACGAACAGAATCTTGAACCCATCTGGTGATTTGTGATGTCTGCAATAGCACACAACTCTAGCGGTCAATTCAAATTTTTTAGAATCGGCTTCTGAACCCGTGGCAACGAACACCTGTTTATTATTGAAAATAATCGCTCTCCTATTCTCATTATTGCACCATAGCATGTTATCACTCAACCCAGATTTTCTCCTAGAGGCTCGTCTATGTTCCCTCTTCACACACCTTGTACAGACGTAGGTCGTTTTATCGTTTGAAGAACACAACAGGAAGGCTTCTGCAAACAGCAGTTGGTCTTGAAACTCTTGTGGATATGTGGAAATATCCTTTTCCAGGTAAAACTTGTGTCTTGCAATGCAGTCCGTTGGCAAATGAATCATACACTGCTTCACTGGAGGAGATATTCTAAACTCTAATTTAATCTGGTTCTCCACTCTTGAAACCTCGGGCAATCCGCTAATATCCAGCTGGTATGGCAACGAACTGCCATCGATGTGTAAGTAGTCTAATGGGTTCACGTAAGCAGTATGCAAGGGTTCTGTCCTTCCAAACACCAAAGAATGATCTACAAGCTCTTGGCAATGCTTTTCATAATCCGAGGCACTCAAAGCTGGAGATCCGGGTTGTTGGGGATCCTGCAGGGGCGAGGCAAACACCGGTTCTTCACCGCTACTGACAATTGGCACTTCCTCCTGCTGTTCTTCGACAATTGGCTCGTCAAACAAGCCCCCATCTACACCTGCTGTTGGGTCTTCCAGCTCATCGGTCTTAATAAAAGAGTTAAAGATCACGTCTTCGTCATCTGGTTTGTCGTCACGACCAAACATGAAGTCGTCCAGAAGGTCAGATTCTAACATATTAGCGTCTTCTTCGTTTCCAGTACCAGATCCCATCGGATATAACGTGTCATTTTTAACCTGGCGTAACATATTAATGAAACTAAGTCAAAATAATTCAGTTTTTAGTTTTTTAAAGCAGAAGAAAATGCAGCAACTCGATGGTTACTACAAATACAACCGGATTCAATATCAAAACGAAGATTCCTTCAACAATATATACCAATTTCCTTGTACGTTTTCAATATGATTGACACTGTCTTAGAAATTTGTCAGGTTTGTTTTGTTGAAGATTGTTGATACAAGATGAGATGATTATCACAAGAAACGGAAGACTAAAGGGCCTGGTTAACGGGATTGTGAGCACTTGAAGGGAAGACCAGAAGATCAAGAAGTTGATTTTAGGCCCTTTGCTTGTTTGGAAAGAATTCTGCTGTATCGGAAACCATGGAAGGGTATGAAGACGTATCGCCGCTGCCTCTGGACACAGGTGTCAAAGATGAGCTATGTCAGATGATGTACACTGATGAGTACAGAATGGTTGTTGGCACTGCCAGAGCATTGATGGAGAGGAGAGAGTACTCTGAAAGGGCTAAAGAACTGACTGGACGTGTGATAGATTTGGCTCCAGCTTATTACACAGCGTGGAATTACCGATTTGATATTCTAATGCATCTGACACATGGCAATGCAGAACAGTTGAATCAGGAATTAGAATGGCTTGACGAGATCACCTTGAATAACCCCAAGAACTACCAGATTTGGTCATATAAGGAGGCGGTTTTGAAATACCACCCCTCGCCCAGTTTCAAGAGGGAGTTGCCCATTTTACAACTGATGCTGGACGATGATACCAAAAATTACCACGTCTGGTCGTTCAGAAAGTGGTGTATTCTTTTCTTTGGCGACTTTACCCATGAATTAAGCTATACAGAGTCGTTATTAGAAAGAGACGTCTATAACAATAGTGCTTGGACACACAGAATGTTCGTGCTGAAACATACGAGCCCCAGCCATGAGCACATATTGGAGGAAGTTGAGTACGTGAAGGGTAAGATTGAGCTAGTTCCCCAGAACATTAGCGTCTGGACATATTTGCGCGGGTTGTATGAGAATTTCCTCAATGCCAAATACGACGACGAAATTATACAATTTACAAAGACTTTTACGCATGGTGTAGAAGAAGAAGAGGGGGTGACGAATTTGGACGTGGAAATAGAATCCTCCTTTGCTTTGGAGTTTTTAGCACATGTCTATGCTCTGCGTGGTGGTGATGCAATGAATCAAAAAGCCATAAAGGCCTACAAAGGTTTGGCTGCCAAGTACGATCCCATCAGGAAGAACATGTGGGAACGTAAGATTGCCAGGGTTACCAAAAGTTGAAGGTGGTTTGCAAACTGCCAGAATAACACACAACATGGTCAATTTCGCACCCATCTTCCATCGAAACATACTATAATATATTTCAGAATTTAAGGACTAAGTAAAAATTAATGAAAACAAACCGAAGATTTTAATTATTGTACCAAAATTCCTTAAACTTCACTAATATTTCCATTTTTTTTCTTTTTTCCCTCTTGATGCCTAGGTATTTCCGACGCTTAGTTGAAAAAACTTCATTTCATCTCATCTCATCACGATTGACATCGAACCAAAGATCAAAATGTTTGTCGAACGTGAACCTGATTTGAATCGTATCTTGGGTGGAATCTATATCGGTGGTATTCAACCTATCAGTGAACACGTTCCCCTACATGGTAGATGGGAAATCACACATATACTGTCAATAATAAAATTTGAAGTCATACCCGAATACTTGGTCAGGAAAAGCTACACTTTAAAGAATATATCGATTGATGATGACCTGCACACAAATATTTTGGAATACTTTAACGAATCCAATAGGTTTTTAGACAGCTGCCTTTACCCTAATGAAATTGAATACGATCCCGCTAAAGTAGATTTCAGAAAGAAACCTCATGGTAGTAGCGTTTACATCCATTGTCAAGCCGGGGTTTCCAGGTCAGTTAGTTTTGCCGTAGCCTATTTGATGTACCGTTATCGTCTCAATTTGAAAACTGCCCTACATGCAGTTAAGCGGAAAAGACCAATGTCTCAACCGAATGATAACTTTATGGAGCAATTACAACTTTATGAGGAAATGGGGTCTCGTTATGTGGATACTAATAATCAGTTATATAAACAATGGCTCCTCAGAAATTCTGTGAAAGTAGATCCAACCGGTAGTGAGATCCTTTCTCATGATGAAACCTTCAAGAAAGACGAAGAACAGGATTTCGAGAATATGACCCCGGAAGAACAGGAGCAAGTCAAAGTAGCTCGCTGTAAAAAATGTAGGCAGAGATTGGCACTTTCCACATCCTTTATTCCACATTCACCACCAAGCAAGCAATCCTCAGAAGGTCATTTCATTAGAAGAGCAGCCAATTCACGTAGAGTTATTGGTGTCGAAGCATCACAGAACCAGTGTTCTCACTTTTTCGTCGAACCCTTGAATTGGATGAAAGATGAATTGCAAACTAAGCAAGAATTGGAAGGTAAATTTGGTTGTCCCGGTTGTCACAGGAAAGTGGGTGGTTACAACTGGAAAGGTTCGAGATGCAGCTGTGGTAAATGGGTAATACCGGCAATTCACCTACAAACAGACAAAGTGGATCTTATGGCACTAAATAGACCATCTTTAGCACCAAGTACCACTCGATAGCCATATAAACTTCTTTCTTTTTTAACAAAAAAAAAATATATATATATATATTCTTTAGATGAATTCTTGATCACTGTTATTATCAGAAACTCTTCTAACCCGTGGCGGGAGTAGTCTCGTATTGTTATTATTTGCAGTCACGGTGCTTGAAGAGATCATTCTGCGTCCTACAAGACTGTTTAAACTGCTGACACGAGGCGAATCCACATTGTCCACTGTGTCTGAGATATTAATCCAGGGAACTTCTGTGAAATCACCGCTATCGCCTTGATTAGTCTCTACCTCCAGTTGAGGATTTTCATACTCATCTTCCATATCATAGGGATGACTTTCCATGTGAGAAGTTTCCACGAACTGCTGAATTGTAAAATCTCTCGTAGCCCCTCTGGGGTTCAACATCTTTAGGCGACCCTCTTGGTTCTTGTCCGAATATTCATCTTCCTCCTCCTCCTCCTCCTCGTGTTCATCTTCCACATGGGCAAATTCAGCTTCGTAATCATAAGAAATTTCATCCTCTTCCTCGTCATCCTCTTCTACCGCGAGATTGAAAGGTGGTGCCAGCATTTGTCCCATTGGTTGTGGGGGTGATGTGCCCGTTGGGTCCTCCAAAACATCGTCCATCATGCCAAAATCGTAACGACGACTGGGATCCCCATTTTCTTGGAATGCAGAAGGGAGTATTGATGGTTCTTGCTGGCGCTGTCTTTGATCCTGTTGTTGTTCCTGCTCCTCGTGCCTTTGTAATTCCAACTGTTCCTGTTGCTGGGCTACTTCTTCGGCTCGTAGTTTGGCAGCCAACTGTTTCCTTTCTCTAATCATCTGTAATGTGTGCCCAACACCAATGGGTCTAATATAATTATATCCAAGATTCCGTATACTGTTTAACCTCCTCTGTTCCATTTCGATTCTCATGGTCATCTCATCGAACCTTCCACCAGGGTAATACGGCCTCTCTTCGCTAGCATTGTAAGCTGATAATGGCGGCATATAGTGATGATGATTCGACGTCTTCTTGAGATGATTTTTTCTTCTGGCCTGATGAGCAGCTTGTTGTTGCTGCTGATGCTGCTGTTGTTCATTCCTTTGCTGAATCAAATTCTCCTTGACGTCTCTAAAAAGTGGTAACCCACTCAACGGGACACTGCTCGTCATCTACTCTCTTTGAAGTATCCTTATATCCCGTACTGATCCTGTTATATTCCAACCATATCATTCATTATTATGTAGTAATGTTAAACTAATATCTGAAAACCGCGATGGCCTGATAGCTACCATACTACAGCAACATCATGTGATGGGATAAAGCAACTACTGGAGGCTCAATTGGCTACAACCCACTCCCTATTGGTGTCGAGAGGACCTCCTTCTTGATCCCGATCTGCGTTCAGTACGATCCAATTCTTCGATTTGAGTAGAGGAATCCTGCGTGAACTTATCCCCAGGCAATTGCTTTCTAAACTTACCAGAAAACTTTACAAACTTCACCACGTATGAATAGCACCATTCCCCCCATCCTAAATATTTGTATAGATATGTTTTGATACCGTAGTGTTCATATGCGAACACATAGCCAGTATTATGCCTTATAGCGGCGAGGATCATGGCAATTAAGGTCAAGTCAAATCCAAAATGTAAAAGACTGTTGACGCTCATTATACAAGGACGTTAGAACCGCAGAGTGAGGAAGTTCGTGTGAGACTTGTTTTCTACTGACCTTTATTTGTACTCAGTCTTCAACATGAAAGTGAAAAAGCTTTAAGTTGTACAAACTTTACACAAAACATCTGCAAAGGTTTTAAAAGAAAACTAGACTGCATTCTATTAGAGCTTCAAATGGACATTTCAAAAGAGAATCTGCTGAAGTTCAGAGCCGTCAAATCATTTAGACTGCCTGAAAATGAAGTACTACCTATAACCTCGTTAAGCTTCGATGACCATGGACAATACTTATTGAGCGCATCAGCAAGTGATAATATGCATCTCTACGATGCAGTTGGATGTCGATTTTTAAACACAATTGCCTCTAAGAAATATGGTTGTCATGCGGCAAGGTTTACACATTCACAATCAGAATGTATCTACAGTTCTACAATGAAAAGCTTTGATATTAGACACCTTAATTTAGAGACAAACCAGTATTTGAGATATTTTACAGGACATGGTGCACTCGTTAGTGATCTGCAAATGTCACCATTAAATGATACTTTCCTCTCGGCGTCCTACGATGAATCTGTAAGACTTTGGGATATGAGGGCTTCAAAGGCACAGGCGATTGTGCCCAGTTTGATACCAAGTTGTATATCTTATGATCCCAGCGGACTGGTATTTGCATTAGGTAATCCTCAAAACTACGAAATCGGATTATACAACTTAAAACAGTTAAAGAATGGACCTTTCTTGGTGATCAAAGTTAATCCTAAGTTTGACAAATGGAACAAATTAGAGTTTTCTAACGACGGGAAGTACTTGCTATTAGGATCATCTGCAGGTAGACAAATTATACTTGACGCATTTGACGGTTCTCAATTGTTTGAGTTATCAGGTACGAAATCTTTCCCATTAAGAGAGTTTATGGACTCCGGATCTTCATGCTTCACACCTGATGGTAAATATACAGTGGGTACAGATTATGAGGGCAGAATTGCCATTTGGAATCATTCGGACTCAATCAGTGGCAAAACTCTGAAACCACAAGGTTATATACAGGCGGCGCCTGAATCATGCCCGAGAACCATAGCATTTAATCCCAAATATGCAATGTTTGTCACTGCAGATGAAATGGTTGATTTTTATGTTGGCCAGGATAGTTAATTAATTTAAATAGTTCATAATAAATCATTGATGTCAGGATATCTAATTTCTGCGTTTTCTTCACTCCAATGAGCCCAATGTTCCAGAAAAGGTACTCGACTTCTCTCTAAAGTTTCCATGTTACCCACAACACACAGTTGTTTCTTTGGTCTTGTGATGGCAACATTGAGCCGTCTGTCATCTTTAAGGAACCCGACTTCAAAATTGTCATTGCTTCGAACCAACGACAATATAATGACTTCCTTTTCTCTACCTTGGAATCCATCAACAGTGGATACCTCTACGCGAGGGTATTTTTCGTAGATTAGCTTTTTTACTAGACCAACTTGTGCACTGTATGGTGAGATTACACCAATGACCTCTTGTGGAACATTGCTACTAACTAATTTTGAAATATGATCTTGAAGTAGCAATGCCTCGTTTTCATTGGACCTTGAGGCGGCGATTTCCTCATCTTCGTTAGAGCTTTCTGGGAAATCATCACCTTGCGTATCATACCATATTAGCGGCACCTCAGTATCTTCGTTTACATCTACGCCGGGTAGATCCGTGAGTCTCTGTGTAGCTACAGATTTATCCGCGATCAATTTACTGTTGTACATTTCTTGTGAAGCGAAGCTCATAATCTCCTTGTTCATTCTGTACTGAATTGTCAACAGCTGTTTAAAGCTATCACCATATTGCTTTTCCAATCTATCAAACAATGTAGTTCCCAGCAATTTTTGCACTTTTTTATCATCTTCAGTCTTGATGGTGGGCGGTAATTGTTTGTTATCACCTGCTAACACCAATTTGCCAATATTAGACTGCTGGTGAGAAATCAATGGAATCCAACATTGGGGTTCTAAACTTTGTGAAACTTCATCAATGATCAACGTGTCGAAAAGTTCAGGGATAGCATTGTATGTGGAAAGTAATTCTTTGCTACTAGAACCATGCAGCGTTGCTACAATGACCCTAGATTCCATAATCAAATCATTAATTACTTTCCTTTCTCTCTGTCTCAATTCCTTCCTTAAATCCTTAACCGTCTTCCAACCTACTCGACGATCATGGAAGGATCTTGATTTTTTAATACTTGCAATAGTTTGATCAATCTCTTTAGAGATATCTTTAACAATGGCTCCTGCATCACCAGTTTTACTTAGTACATCTAGAGAATGTACCAAGTTCCTTTCTAGCAATCGCGCCGGATGTCCTATACGTATTAGTGAATTTCCTGGAAGGACTTTTGCCAGTCTTTCCAAAATAGTATCCACAGAGACATTCGAAGGTCCACACACAAGTACCCTCTGGCCTCTTTCTACTAATTGTTGAATCAGTTCCACTAATGTATAGGTCTTACCAGTACCTGGAGGTCCATGGATTATACTAATTTCATTTGATAGAGCAAATTTTATAGCTTGACGCTGAGGATCGTTTAGAGATTCGTTATAAAATTTTAATGTGGAATCTGGTGCTGATGCATGGAATGGTTTACCTTCCAGCAAATATTGAACAATTGAATTCCCCTTTAACGATTGTATCTCTTTCAATTTGCGCATTGAGGATTCCATACGTTGATATGTGATGGTGTTAGTCGTCTTGAGTACATAAAGCCTTGAGGAGTACAGTTTAACTGCTTCTTCTTCCATGGACTCTTCAATAGACACCACCAGTTGTTGCGAAGACATTTTAAATACCACGCCATTACAATGAGATTCATCCTTGGATTTCGATTTGACAGGTGCTATAATAACGATGTCACCAACCTTAAGATCACCTCTTGTAATCTCTTGATCAATAGCATTATCAGGACCTAGTTCCAAATATATTTTACCACCTAAACCCGTTCTTAAATTCTCGAGATTCAAGTTTGTAATTGCATAACCAGCTTTAACCAATTTAGTCAATGGTAGAGAATTGAGCAGTTTTTCAGTTTGATTAACATCTTGATCCCTCTCGTGAGATATACTATTGAGAAATTGATCTGCTAGATGCATTTTCTCCTATAGTTGTATGTCAAAGTTGTAGTCAACTTCCTCGCGATGAGCTTAGGCTTTACATAGTGAACAACTCCGAAGTGCATAAATAGAAGATAAGGAATGTCTTACAAGAGCTACGCAGTGAAGGATCATAAGATACATCCACCCATTGTCAAGTTTTCTGCTTGACCATTGGGATAATCGTATAGCTGTTAAGTTCCACGAAGCAAAATCGGTATCTTTTTGACGCAACAGAGAAAGCTTATGTGGATCCGTAAACAATTAGAGGTTGATTGACCAACAGTGGAGCCCATTGATCCAAATTCAGAGGCTAGAGGCGAATGGGAATCATTAACCATCATTTAGATGGGCTTCTTTTATATGGAATCACGAGTCATGTGACCTTGAACTAGTAATAAACATATTGCAACTAATGTGCTTTTGTGTCCCTCACGGTGCTCATGACGCTTGAGATCCTGTCAAGACCTGAGATGATATATCCTTGCATGGGTGATCAAGCTGAGAAACAGGTGTCGACTCTGTCAGGCAATTGGACCGTAGTTCATTACATCTGGTAGCACCGCTCATCTTTCAGGACTGTTAACATGGCTTCTGCTTTCATAAATCCAACAAGAATTCATCAAGAAGCGTTCGAAGTAGAAGGGTCCCATAGTATTGCGTCTGGAATGGAATTGTCCCAGGAATGGTGTGTTTTTCGCAGGAAACCCACAGGTAATATACAAATTTCTAGACCAGCTAAAGATCTTATTTCGGGTCCAGAATATAAAGACTGATGATAAGAAACTTGAAATATTGTTGACCAGTTTGGTCGGACCAGCTATAGTATGGTTTAAGTCATATCTGGAAAAGATCAAGAAAAACGAAGGAAGTAGATCCATAACCTATAAAGAAGCCAAAGAAGCGTTAAAAACTAATTTCGAACCACCAGGAAGTGAATTAATGGCCCTAAGGAAAGTTACACGTGCTCGCCAACGAGGATTTGTTCGTGATTTCGATACAGAGTTTAGTGAAGCTCTAAAAAATTTCGAATTTCAGGAAAAGTTAGAAGAAGTATGGGCCCTGCGACTGTATTTGGCGGGGCTCAAAGAAAATATTGCAATAGCAGTCTTCCAGAAGGGTCCTAAAACACTTTTTGAAGCGATGTGGTTTGGAATTGATGCTGACCATATCTCTCATGTTGGTGAAAAACGTCCTTGTGATGACACACAAGATATCAACGGGAATTATCAAAGATCTCATTACAAAAAAAACGTAAGATCTTTACAAAAAAACCGAAAGCAGGGATGTTTCAACTGCAAATAATGGCCATTCAGGAAAGAATTGTAGATCTAGAAAAAAGATTTATCCACAACGAATTTACCGCAATATACCAAGATGATTCCTATGTGATGACTCTTTTAAAATAAACCGGTGCCCAATATTCAGAGTAAATGTTTCTAATGCAGTGGAATGTTATAAGTTAATTGGGTCTGGATCACCAACACCACTAATGCTCAAGTCTAAAGAGAAATATTATTCTTGTGTAAGTGACTGAACCAGAACCTATAACAAAAAGATCATATGATTTTCATTAATACATTCGGAGCGAATTATTTTTTTTCTTAAATCAAGAGTTAATAAGCCTTGCTGGCGCAATCGGTAGCGCGTGTGACTCTTAATCACAAGGTTAGGGGTTCGAGCCCCCTGCAGGGCTTCTAATTTTTCTCACAGGATATGGCTAAAATACCAAGCATTTGTAGAAACGAGGCAATTCAGCCAGAATTGAAGCTTTCTTTTATGGAATAAACCAAATCTAACGGGGAACATATTTCCAGCTTTGAAATTAACCAATGCTACAACTTTTGCACAATGCTTCAAATCATTTTGTATCTTCTCAGCTGGAAACTCTGTCCCTGACATGCGTGACGATTACTTGCAATGTATTTATCAGAGCTCCCTGACTATAGGAAATAAAACCTCAGGAATCTTTTAAAATATATTGAAAGATTCTTACTGGAGTTTTTGGCGGCTATTTCTCAATATTTTGGTATACCTTTTGATGGCGGATTACGCCGGGTAACAGCTTTGAATTTTTTTTCACCTTGAGATGAGATGAGATGAGCTGAGATTATAATTTATATCCAAATCCATAAGTGAATATATACATCTTATATCCTCCGACAGAGCATTGGCGATCCCGGGAATCCACATAATGGCATCTGTCGCACAATCCTCAACGCCTGTACCAAATGCGTCTTCAACGACGCCAGCTCCTGATGCTTCCAATACACCTGGATTTCAACAGGAGGATATAGTTATGGTTTCTTCGTTAGAACAAAGAACCTTGAGTCCTGAATGGTTTTTGTATACAGAACTAGCTAAATCTTTGCTGGGAGAACGTGCTGCATTTATTGTCGATGTGCTGATCTCATTGGGGAGACTCTCTGTGGGTGAGATCTGCTCTAGAGCGCCATCATCAATGAATGCCCGGAGCGTTAAGGCCACATTGGTGTCATTGATTCAACTTAGATGTCTTAAGTATGTGGAAGAACCTATTGGTAATTCTGGTAGAGCTATCACTTATTATTATTTCAACGAAGAGGGTCTACTTCTTTCCCTATATTCTGGATTCATTATCGAGGAGTTAGGTAAAAGGGTTTCAAACTCTGCTATGGCGTCTCAGATTGTCCAAAACATTCTATCGCTAGGTTCATTGACATTGAACGATTATCTACAGAGTTGTGACCCACAAATCTCTAAAAGAGATGTCACGTCAGTATTTGTGCAACTTTGCGAAAGTGGGTTTCTAATTCCAATCACTAAAGTTCATTATACACCTATCAAAGCATTATGGGATGGGCTTTATATAAAAGCGTACAACGCTATTCCAAGAAACTCTACAATGTCTGATTTGAAGAAAAGGAATGAAGCTAAATCAAAGGCCAAGACGGAATTTTTACAAATCTTGAATAGCGTTAATGATTTATCCAAGGTATTAACTACTGATCCACAGACTTCTTTAAGAACTGTCGTTGGAAATGTACCCTTGACAATAAATTTCGATAGATTTCTCAAAATAAGAAGATCGAAACAATTGGTCCAATTGGCTAGAACAAGAATCGGTAGCATTCCATCCCAAGTTTACAACATTGCATTACAAATTACGGAACCAAAGTCGTTACAACCAGTGGACCCACTTACTCGGACGGGGCTTTTACAAGATTTAGATGAAGCCAAATCTATACATGAGGAACAAGAACTTTTGGAGGAGAAAAATGCTGGTGTTACCTTTAGTGCCATTGATATTGCCAAATATTTACCTGAATCTTTAGATCTTCGAAGTACTTTGACGACTAGTTTAAGAACCAATAAACGTGGACCAAATTCTAATGATCAATTACCGACTAAAAAATTGAAGACAGAGGATGGGTTTGTCATTCCACCACTGCCTAACTCTGAGCAAGAACAAGAACAACACGATGATAACGAAGATGATGATCCAATTGATGAAGACGATGGTAACCCTCATTCTGTTTCTTTAGTAAACGGTCATCTGAAACTATTGGCGTCAACGAGTATTCCCTTTTTGAAAGAAGTTAGGCCAGGTATTTATTATGTCCCATATACCAAAGTTCTTCCTATATTAAAGACGTTGACTTATGACTATATTATAGCATCCACATTGGGACCTTCAGCCATGCGTATTTGTCGTTGCATTAGAGAAAATAGTCTTGTCTCAGAAAAATTCATCAATTCGACAGCGTTAATGAAGGAAAAAGATATTAGAACCACTATAGGTTCGCTAATTAAATATAACGTTATTGAGATTCAAGAAGTTCCCAGGACCGCAGATAGGGCTGCATCTAGAGCAGTATTTCTTTTCAGATCTAAGGAAAGACACGCTTATAATTTTATGAAACAAAACTTGGCATGGAATCTTGCCAATTTGATTCATAAGAAGGAAAGGTTGAAAGAGGATAACTCAACTCTTTTAACAAAGGCAAATAGAGATGATGTTAAGGGTAAAGAAACTGAACTTTTACTTCCAAGTGAATTAAACCAATTGAAGATGGTCAATGAACGTGAACTTAACATCTGGGCTCGAGTATCAAGAATGCTTTCCCTTTGGGAGATTTTTAAATTCTAAAATAGTCGATGATAACTTGTAACTAGTCTATGTACTTTAATATTTATAGACGGTGGAGGAACAACAAAGAGTTCACCTCATTACGAATTTTTAATTAATGTCGTTAATGATTAAAAGCACTGTTTGAGTGCAGATAATGCAGGTGCATTACCAGGGCAAAGGAAAATACTCCTTTGGATGCTCTTCAAATTCTTCTGTGACCAATAACAATCACTCAATTGGCGAGATGTTACCTTGTTTTGGCCATCGGAAGCAACTCTTTGTTGAATTTTTTTGTTTAGATCGGTCCAAACTTTATTATCGTTCATAAAGAAGAATGCCGATCTTTGCCATGATATGCCATCAACTGAGGATTTGCCATGAGATAATTTCCTGTAAAGAAGATCCATCAAATAAGGTAGATCACGGTGCTCATCCGCTATTACATCTTCCAATGGTGTTTCACGAAGTTTGCCAAAGATAACGGACATATCTTCACGTTTTCCTTCAAGTAAGGCTACGGCTGCTAGCGTCAAGCATATTAGTAGATCGCCGTTTTTATTGGCAAGACATTCGGTCAATTCCTCAATCGCAATTGTTTTCGTATCTTCTGAACCAACAGAGTATAAGAGCTTAGCGATTAAAATCACGAGATGTTTGGATTCCTTAGATAGTCTTAACAACTCCTGCAAATGTGTCAAAGTCTCATCAAAATTATCTGAGAAAAAGTATGCCAATGCGAGACAGATATGATTAGAGGTAATAATTGAAGTGTTATCTTCGTTCTCAAAATCCACTAGAAGACTTCTCGATAAGTCTGCATTTTCAATTACTGCATCATATTGACCAAGGCCCAGCTGAACACGAGCAATTTGGGCTTTCACCACGGCAAAATTATAAAGCTCTTGATTATCTTGGCCTTTCTCGAAGCGGGACTCGACCAAACGAACCAACTTGTCGGCAACAGTCGTAGCGTAAGGAAAAATACGCAATCTTTCTAAAGCTAGCAGTGCGCATTGAAGGGCAAAAGAGTCGGAAGGAGCCTTTTTGAAGTATTGATCCAGACCGTAAACAGTGGCCGACAGCTCCTCAACGGCAGAGATATCTCTTTCATCACCTGAATAACCAATACGATTTTGGAGAACGGATTTGGCGAAATAGAGTTGAGCTGCCTTGGATCTACCATTAGACAAGACAAACGCATGAGCGAACATTCTACAACTTTCTTTTTTCTTGCTCTGTTTCTCTAAGATTAAGGCATTACCTAGCCATGGGGAAGAATCTTGGGGTGCAATGCTCTGTGACTTATTTAGCACAGTTAAGGCAAACTCTGCGTCATTATTTTGAAGTGCTAACAATGCCAGATCAAACCACACTGAACTCTCCTTAGGTGCCATTGCAGTACATTTAATGAAACAGTGTTGAGCAACTCGATAGTTAACATCCATCGTCGCGATACCCAATCCCATCCAAGACTCGACTGTATTAGATTGATATTGAATAGATCTTTTGAAAGATGCAATTGCAGAGTCTCTAAATTTGCCATTCTTCAAAATGTGGTAAGCGGATAGCTCAGCTGTTCCCATGTTATACCACAGAGAAGATCTAACAGTTCTTGTTAATGCTTCATAAGTCGTAGTTGCAACAGCATATTTCGCCGATAGAATCAACAGTTTGCAAGCAATGGATATACTACTGTCTTCAATTTCTGATAATATGTTGTCTAATGTGATCCCATCTAATTCATCAATGGGGCCCAAAACTTGGTTAGAAGGAGATATGGAACCAAAGATAGATATTAAAGCTTCTACAGGAAGATCACTAACTTTGGATTCCACCCAGATGAATAATTTCAAAGCCTTTAGAATCCCAATCCACAAAGCCTGGCCATAGAAGGATAACTCAGTGGCAATAAACTGCATAATGCCAATTGAATCAGTTGCAACTGCCACTGATTTCATTAAAAATCCCTGTGAATATAAATCATGAGCATAGTTCACCAAAATAGATGCCTTTGTCATTTGGAAGATTGTTTCCTGAGGTAAAATTTCCGTTATATCATTCAAAATCTCGATTGATTGATCAAATTCACCCATGATCGAAAGTGATTGAGCCTTCAAATACTTTGCGTAAAGGTGTTCTGAATCTAATTCAATAGCTTTTTCAAAGACTTTGATGGAAGCTTCGATACGACCACAAGCGTAGTAGGCTTGGCCCAATCCTACCCAAGCTTCTACATCAGACTGATTGACTCTCAGGGCAGATTGAAACCACTCAATAGAGTCAGCCTCTTGCTGACTTTCTAGGTATGCAATACCTATGACTCTAAATGGCCAGTTGATTGTTTGTAGAGCTCTCTTGGTTCTTTCTGATCCTACAAGTCTTTCACATACTACACGAGCTGCTTGCCAATTACCCAAGTCAGTGTAATTTTCAGACATGTATCTCGCGGCCATCAAGTCTGAATCATCAAGTTCAAATGCTTTGTAGAAACATTTAAATGCTCTCACCCCATCTTTGTAAAATCTGTTATAGATATCACCTAATGCGGAATAATTTGGAGCATATGTATCTAGTACTTTGATCGATTGGATCAAAAGTCTAAATGCAATTTTAACGTATTTTTGGTCTTCGGGGTTTTCCTCTTCTTGCTTTAACACATGAGTCTTTGCCAATCTCCAAATGTTTAGGGCTCTGAAAGCAGAAGTTCTCAAATCAGTCCCTTGTAAAGAGGTTAATACTTTGTTCAAGATGCCAATGGATTCGTCGAGATTTCCTAAACAAGCTTCACACCATGCTAACTCTGAGAGAAATTCCAAATTATCGGCATATTGGCTAATGACTTCTGAAAGTAAAACTTTTGCATCTGTATAATTCTGCCTCTCCATGAAAATTAGACCCTTTCCCATTTTGGCTTGAGTATTTTCTGGGTTTTCCTTTAGAACTTTCTCAAATAAGCTTAGTGCTAAGGAATGGTTCTTAGGAGAATCAATGTAGATGTAGAGAGTTGCTAATTTCAAGGTGAATTCTCTTTTGGAATTGCCTAGTTGAGCACCGTAATCTCGGATGTCATATGCTACTAAGGAAGCACCCTTCTTAACGTAGGTAAGAGCAGCCTCATTTTCCTTAGAATATATATAATATTGTGAAACTATCCGATGAGCTAATGCACTGCTCTGAGCCCTTGTAATGTTATCCATCAATGCCGTCATCACTTCATCTTCAGCCATGGTGGTGGTATCATTTTCTGTTTCCATCATTTCCTTAAGAGCACGTTTTTCACCTTCATCAATCTCATTCAATTCATTGGTTTCATCCTGAGCGTTAGATTTCTTTTCTGTTTCTGCTTGTAATTTTTTAGTATCATATTGAGAGAAATTGGAACAGACCCAAGCGTATAGAATAACCGCTAATGGTTCTATTGGGAATTTTCTAAAGAATTTTACAACGAGGTCCATATCCATTGAATCTAAATCTTCGTAATCCTGCCACTCAAAATACAGTTTCCAGGGTCTCATGGATGCATGGTCTACCAGAACCATATCTTCAGTCATTCTTTTCAGTTTTTCAAAAGAAGATCCCTTCATGTTTTGTGGAGTAGATTTCAAAACTTTCAGTCTATATTCTAACCATTGAGCCTCTAAATTACTTCTCTGTTCATCATCGTCTGTAATATTAACCAATTGATTGTACAAGTCATCTAATTCAGAATCTTTGTAGACTTCCCAGGATAAGGTGTTGATCTTTCCCTGATAACTTGGATCATTTGCGCTTAATTTTAATCTTTCACGACTCACATGCTTAGAGATTTGGTCTTGTTGTTTAGAGTTTAGGATTCTAATCAAACCCGAAATTGCATCTTGTGCTGAAATCAAATGGCGTGCTAGTTGTTCTGCAGTTGGTGTTCCCGGCACCATATGTCTGAGGAAAGACTCTTCACAATCAGTGTGGGTCTTACGAAATACTCTGATATCATGAATCAAATCCACTTGCGAGACACCTTTATTGGCCAACACTCTTGCATACCCACCACAGAATTCGAAGTATGTGTCAAAAGTCACAATACTTGGTATTACATCACCTTCTTTGAAAACAAGATAAAGACCCTTCCACGCTAGTAGTTCTTCGGGAAGAAGTTCTATGGCCTTGTTGTAATGATCAATGGCATCATGAACCCTGTTATCCATGCTAGAGTATGCCTTACCCAGGAACACATGGGCAAAGTAGTTATCCTTTTCAGCATTCAGAACCTTCTTGCAAATCTTTACAGCTTCAGCATAATCCTCTCTAGATAACTCGACCTTGGCCTCCTTCAGGAGATCTTTGACATTCGACATGAGAAGATGATTGTTTCCTCTTATTGGTTTTACCTCTTTGTAACGTTGTTCTTGTTAGTAGTAAGACAGTTGAAGTTCGATTCTTTCCACTTATCAACACACTAGGCAAACATTTGAAGGGGAGAAAAGGACTCGTATATAAACCGCTAGCACCCAAAGATAACTACCAAGATGTCTGACAACGATTCATTGACGTTCAGCAAACTTACACAGACTCATATACAAAGACTGAAGGACGCATTCCAGACTATTGACGACGATGGTGATGGCGCCATATCACAGAGGGATCTCGATAAAATATTCAAAAGCATCGGCAAGCAAATGAAACCTGAACAGTTAGAATCGATGCTCTCTACTGCTAATGCCAAAGATGATGAAGGTATCACATTCCCAGAATTTTTGTCGATAATGGGCGAAACTATGGGTAAATATCCTGAAGACACAGAGATCGTCAATTGCTTGAAAGTCCTATCAGATAACAACGAATTGAATGTACCTGTTGATGAATTGCTTTCATACCTGAAAGACGCAGGTTATCCTAACGCTGAAGTGGAATTTGAGAAGTTGTTAAGAGAGTTTACATCAGATCAAGACTTTGCAGGGAAAAAGGTGTTTAAGGGGAAACAGTTTATGAACACGATTTCAGAATAATAAGTCATTATTATTGTTACTGTTGTTATTATTATTATACATTTTTTCTGTTTCTACAAATCGACAATTAGCTCCTCCACACTCCAATCTTCGAAAGAACCATCGGGCATGTACCTTCTAATGACAAGGGGAATTTTCTTCTCAGCTAATTCCTTCATGGCAATTCTTAGTGGATCACTTTCACCTTCTAAATCGACAAAAACAGGTGCGTTCATTGATATTTGTAATGCTCTAGTACCAAGAATTCTGGCTCTTTCGTATTTGGTCATATACGGCGTTGTGGTTCTTTCATCCTTGGGGATCGCCTTCTCCTTTAGCGTTTTTCTTCTGTTCTGTTCACTGCTACCAAATTCTTCACCTGCCATACTACTTGCCACTATATTATCTCCATTTTCAGCCTTGGGGCCATCACCTTGTGGGAGCTCATCACCGCCTCCAGCTCCGCCGTTACCGTTAACGTCGTTAAAGTTATCCTCATCGGAGAAATGCTCTACATCGAAATCTTCGAAGTTTTCATTACCACCATCGTTGAAACTGCATTATTGTCATCATAAGAGACATCATCGTTAGTTAAACAAAGTCCAAAAATGGCCGAAATCGTTCGAATTTATTGGGGGAGAAAGGGACAACATACGCTTCCTCGTAATCAGACATGACGAATCAATTAACGAGAATGAATCTCAACCGATTTTGCTTCTAAGATGAATAAACTTCAAGCCTTTAAAGTTCATCAGTTTTTCAAGCTTCTTTTTTTTTTTTTCATCATCGTCAACTCGTGGAAGGAAGAAAAAAAATCCGTCAATCATTTCCAACGTGATGAAATTTCAATAGCTCATCTCATCTCATCGCGTAATAAGAAGAACCGTTTGCTTGGTATTAAGGATTCCTCAGGGGGTTGAATATGATTCCTGGGCTGGCGGAGTTGAGATCTTGGCAGCAGAATTCCAAGACGGGATCGGAATCGGTTCCTGGATCGCCTCAAAGTGTACGTTCTGTGTCCAGTCTTTCATCAACAAGCAGTTCGAGACCCAAAATCTATTTCTGCGACTATGAAGGTTGCAATAAATCCTTTGCTAGGCCATCCACATTGACAGAGCACCAGGATATCGTGCATCGAGGTATCAGGCCCTTCAAATGCAATCAGTGTGAGGAATCCTTCACGAAGCAAGTTCATCTAGAGAGACATCTGTGGATACACACAGATGAAAGGCCATACCATTGTTCACAATGTGGTAAAGGTGTTGTCACAAAGCAGCACTTGAAAAGGCACGAAATTACACATACCAAGTCATTTAAATGTACTTATCCCGGTTGCAATGAAGCCTTTTACAGACACCCGACTCTGAGGTCTCATGTATTATCTACACACAGGAAATTGATTTGTGAGCATTGTAATAAGGAGTTGAAGAGCCCGGCTGCCTTAAGGCACCATGAGACTAAATTCCATAATCCCAATGTGGTCAATCCCTATCAATGTACCTTTACCAGTTGTGCCCAGGGCTTCAAGACGTGGACGGCCTTACAGTTACACATTAAGAACGACCATCCTAAATTGCGCTGTGGAATTTGCAACAAACCTTGTGTGGGTGAACAAGGTTTAAAGATGCATATGAAAGTGCATGACGAAACTCTCGTTGCCAAAAACTGGAAGTGTTCAATTTGTGATGGTGTGACTTTTGCTAAGAAGAATGAATTGATATCCCATTTTGAGGATAACCATAGGGACAAGTTGCCGCCGCCATCCGTGGCGCAATCTATTTTACCTCGAAAGGAAAATGAGACCTCTTTCAACGAGCTCAGTGATCATAATAGTGAACAGCGTAGAGGTCGAAAACGTAAAATTTCAGAGTTGGAACATGCACAACAAAATTTAGAGCAATATTTTGTTGAGGGAAAAAGCGGTATGGAACTCTTGTTAAATACAATTGGGAGGAAAAAACAATGTTATTACGAAAAATGTTATAGGACTTTCAAAACGGAGGAAAGGTATCAGCAACATATTGAGAAGCACAAGATTCACGATTTGAAAATGAAAGTTTTGCAGGACAAACAAGAAGAAGAAAAATTGAGGAATGGAAATGATAATGGTAATGTTAATGTGACTGAAAACAGTGGGAAAGTGGTAGAAAATTGATATTAATGTTTATAAACCATGTAACTCGTAATAACAAAGTGAAACAGCAATGGGACAGAATGTAAATAACTGGGAAGGGAGTAAAAATTCGAAAATAAGAATAATAGGAATTTCAGTTGTTCTTTTTTTTTATATTTCATTCTTGTCTTTTCGTTTGGTCTTTTTTTTTTTTGTTATTTTTATCTTGTTTCTTGTTTTTATATTTTAGAAAGATTCATATCACTCATAAAAAAAAGTAAATCTTCATCATCGTTGTCTTCGCCATGGGGTGAACCACTGTCGGCTGTGGTTGGATTTGGAGTTGAGGCTGTCGTAGTAATGGAGTTTTCCAATTTCCTACATGATCCGTCTCTCTCTGGTTCCGCGGATTTGGCTCCTGGTCTGTGTAATTTTGCATAAGCAGGAACCGCTGTCGTTGTTGGTTGCGAATAGTTGGAAGGTTGTCGAATAGGTAGTCTGTTCTTAGAGATCGATGTTGATATACTATCCATGGATTTGATTCTTGTATCACTCGAACCGCTTCTATGCATCACAAGGTCGTCTTCCTCCTCGTCGTCTATACCATCTTCCTTCGAAGAATTAATTCTGGGGTGGTTTGTATGATGGCAACTGGAAACATGCGTGAAAGAGGGAGTTGTCGCACTCCTTTCGGAACCACTAGCCCTGCGACTACTGGAAACGCTATTATTACAAGTACGATTTGATACAGTATTCTTTGGTGGAACATCGGTGGAATTACGTCTACTAGTGGCTATTCCCGTAACACTATCACCATCATTTGATAAAGAACGTGGTTGAGGAAATTTTGACGGAACCATTGGATAATGGAAATTTGGTGAAAATGATGGTAATGGTGAGTGAGAATTGGATCTATGCGAATGGGATTGAAAGGTATGACTTGGGTCTAATGATAACGACGAATTCAGATTCTCACTAATTATATCATTCGTAGGTTTCAAATTTTGAAATTTCATCAATGAATTTGAAATATCCACACTAGGATGAGGACTTCTTCTAATGTTCAACTCAGGTCTATCGTTTATCATTTTGACAAAATCTAGTAAATCCTCACTTGGTTGTGCATCGGATGACATTCGAGCGGGTTTTAAAGGTCTTTCTGCCGGTGTATCATTGTATTTTACACTTGAATGGCGCCTTAACCTATCAAACGAAGAAGAATATTTCGAGGTACTACCGGCACTTGTGCTTTCAATGTGAACATCACCACTATGAGGTGCTATTTGCTGTGGAGTTGGCCCCCATAATGAACTGTTAGTTGACCTTTGTGCTTGCAAGTTAGCCAATATAGACGAGGAACTCGATGGATTTCTACTTAATGCATGAGGCTGTGGAATTGGAGCGCTTCCCACTGATCCTACTTTAAAAGGTTGTAACTGCCTCGTGATGGATAGCGGTTTTCTCGGTAAAGATTGTTGTTCCATGGAATTTAACGATCCAGCGTGCCCATGGGGGGACAATGATACTGATTGTTGTTGATTTTGCGATGCTCTTCGTGTTGTCGGAGTCTCCGCGGTTGTTGTCATCGTTGCTAAATTAGCCTCATCTTCATTCTCACGGTGAATTTCGAAGCGGCAATCACGTCTATAGGAGACGGAAACTCTTAATAATCCATATTTGGTCCACACTGGAGTGATCTTTCTTTGCTCCAAATGCGAAGGAACATTTGATTCGTTAATAACATTGGAATAAGCGCTGATTATTGGTTTACTCAGACCAATCCTTCCTTTTGATAAAATTGGTTTAGACCCATCAAGAATCCTAGTGCATACACTGATCAAAGGCGGTGTACCATGAGACACAACGTTTTTTGAGAGTGATAAATACAAATCGTTGGCAGGTAGCAATTGTATCAAGGTGTATAAATAACGAAAAAGCAGAACAAATTGCCTTGATAAATTGTTAGTCTCTTCTTCTGAAACTTTATGGGTCTTGAAAGCAACAGAAAGAGAATCCAGTTCTATAAGCCATCTTTCTAAAACAATTTCGCTTTTCTTCGTACCTCTGCAGACATTCCATAAATTTTCATCCTCATCCTTCAGATGAACGCTATCCTGAGATCCTAAATTTCGTAAATCTAGATATGTTTCAATGACAAGGGGCGGTAGTTCCCTTGCACCATCAAAATTTGACCATTGTTTGATTAGTTCAGGTAGTTCTAGCTCTTCTTCACTTCTCTTCAAAAACCACTCCTCATCGAAATGTGGAATTTCATCTAGGGGTGTCTGTGGTTTATTAGATTTTGTTGAACAGATGAGTAAAGTAGATTTAAAGAAAAAATTGTCTATCAGCTCGACCACTTCTTTATCATTGCCCGTCATAGAAGTCATATTCATTAACAACCCATATAATATCTAGTACTTTAAAAGCAATTCAACACGTCTTAAGCGCCAATACCACGTCGTGAGGAACACACAACAGGTGTCGATTAAAGTCTTGATCACAAGCCACTTATCCGTAATATTTGAATTGAAAAGCTGTACTACACGTTTCTTTCCCTATCCTTATCCTTTTACTTTGAGAACTGAAGAACTCCTGTAGGCATGTGTATCCAATAGATACCCTTGCCCCAACTTGTCTTGAACTAATACTTTTGATTGAAAAGCAAATCAAGATAACTGACACTTTCTATACCGGCTATTAAAGTGTCTAGCACCTATTTAAAACCTCTATTAGGGTCTTTAGGTTCTTTCTCTATGGATTATCTGTGACCTTATTTCTTATCCTGATTCTTTGGCCTTACCGAGTTCTGATTTCAAAGGCTCGCTTCCTTACGGTACAAAAAAAAATAAAATAATATTCAAAGTCACGTGGTCTGGAATCGTTTGTATCACTTTTGATTTATCACATAATTAACCGCCGATTCCTGCATACCAAGTGTCCAAAAGGAAGTGGTAGGTTCGATAAGATACGCTACATGATACGAATTTCAATAAGTTACGTTATTTATTAATTGGTAGTTGTCTCCTTAAAAATATATTTCCAGCTCCACCTACGCCTTAATTTGTTCCTCAAAAGATACCCACAGGTCATAGTACATGTCTAATAAGCATGCAGTGCTCCAGGCTTGAGAAGGACTTGAATCACCGCAGAGCTCACCATCCTTGTTGGTCAATTCGGTGATACCTGCCCAGGGGCTCTTAGCGATCCATTGAGAGTGAGGGTCAATCCTGTGCGATAATTCCTGATATAAGTAGGAAGAAGGATTTTTGCTATTCTTGCTTTGACATGCTGGATTTGTCATAAAATGGAATTTGTAGAAAGCTCTCAAAAAGTAGCCGTACAAAAAAATCCATTCGGGGCCCTGGTGATAGTTGCGACCTTTAGAGGTTGCAAAATCATCACTATCTTCGCCGTTGTTGTAGTATGGGTGGTAATTGTAATCGCTTGGGTCCAAAGTTCTCATACCAATTGGACCTCTAATGACTTCATCTGCAATGTTGAGGGCCCCCAGAGCCAATTCAGGGGTAAATAACTCGGGGGCAACAGTCATCGCAATGGTAAAGTTGGGTCTCAATTGGTAATCTTCGTATGGTTTACCAGTACGGTAAAGATCTTTGTAGATACCTCTTCTGTTAACTATGTTGGGATCGATATCATATTGATCATCATCCTTAGAATCTTTAGGAATATAGAATTTCTTTTCGAAGTTGTCTTGAATTAACTTCTCCCATTCTTGGAAAGTAATTTGAGAACCATCTTCCCTCTTTACTTCGGTATTCTTGAACAAACCCTTTTGATTCAACTCGTTGACAAATCTCAAAGAACTTTTCAATAGACCAATAATTTCAACAGCAGCACCGTCACGAGGCGTTCCGGGAACGCCATAAGAGCCAGCACGTTCACTTTCACCCATCTTATCCATCCAAGTACCGCAGTTGGATTGAGAGCCACCATGGACAAACCCCGTAGACCAATCAACATGAACCTCCACATTAAAGCCTTGATCTGACATGACCCTATCTAATTGAGGACCTGCGTTGGCCTCTCTATATTTGATACCGCCTGCATGTCTACTGAAGATTTCATAAATGACTTCTTCAACGGTACTTGTATGTTGAAATGCTCTTGGATCCTCTACGGGTACGTATGTGTCATCCAAGGGGAATCTCCTGGTCACTTTCTTTTGCAGGATCGATTCACCATTAGGAA
Organism: Zygosaccharomyces sapae; assembly: GCA_900465325.1. Lineage (NCBI taxonomy): Eukaryota > Fungi > Ascomycota > Saccharomycetes > Saccharomycetales > Saccharomycetaceae > Zygosaccharomyces > Zygosaccharomyces sapae. The sequence continues at coordinate 1,286,315 of UEGL01000017.1, read as the reverse complement.
CAATGTCGATGTAATCTTGAACCGCTTGAATAAAGAACCATGCAGCATCCCGAGCGTTGTAGCGAGGATTCTTACCGGAGTCTAATAGATTGGGGATCAACCCATGTTTCAAAGTCTTGGCAAATGCTAGGATATGATCTTCGGCAATATCAAACCTGCCAGTTGTTAATAGCAAGCCTCTTAGGGAGATGAACACATCCCTACCCCAGCACCTGGCCCATCCAGTACTGAAGTGTGGTAAACCTGCCGCCATAGAGGGGACTATCCGATCTGGGTAAATAGAAGTGGATTTCATTTTTGTGACCATTTGGATAGAAGTCATTGCTAAACTTTGAACAAACAAAGTGGATTTACCAATCATCTTAGGCATCAATTGAACAGCCCGTAAACGACAGCTACCATAAAGGATTGCAACCGTGAGGGCAAAATAGCTTGGTCTTAAGAAGAATGGCAACCGTTTGATTCTTTCGAATCTGCTACGTAGCCAGTCCTGTACGGCGCTAACTCCGGGTTCTTCGCGGTAGTAGTCCAGCCTTCCAATCAAATAGTCGAGAGCCCAGGTACCTTGGCGCAAGTTTTCACTCAAAGGATGGGCTAGATCGTTGTTAAAGATGATTCCTCTAAGGACAGAAATCCATCCTTGTAATCCACAATAAACTAGTTTACCGAAATCAGGGATATTATAACAACCAATGGAACCACCAGTGATGTCATTTTCTTCCTGGTCTGCGTGGTAAAGCATAGAGTTCAGTGTAACCAAATCCAACCCACTTGCTGCCTTGATGGCGCCGGACCTGATAAAATGATCCAAACCGTTATCAACCCCTAAATGCTGAGTTTCGAAAACAGCTATAGAGCCTTGAGGGAAATGATCTGGCAAGCTGATCGTGGTGACTTTTGAGTTTTCATCGAAATCTATTTGGGATTCTTTCAATTCGACCAATTTAGTAGGAACACCTTTCAATAACTCGGGATCATTTGGAGCTTCACCGGTTTTTTCCAAAGAATAGGAAAATAACGATTTGGCAGTAGTATGGGCAAAAGTTTGAGGTTCCAATTTTTGAGCTCCTTGGTTTTCACCGAACTTCATTCTAGCGATCAAGTACCAACCTTTCCCAGTCTTTACATCGGTACGATGGAAAGTGATATATTGACCATCATGATGCACATAAGCTTCAGAATCTTCTATGTCCACACTCAATTCATTTATTTCTTCTCTAATATCGTTGAGCAAAGATTTCACTTTACCAATACCAGGTGAATCATGGATATCATAGGTTCTTGATTCGGTGACCAGGTTCAGCAACTTTGGGAAGATTTCGTCATAGCCAAAAGTAGAGCCAACGGCTGAAGAGCATAATGCTACAAGGCCTGCATTAGGTAAAGTGTCCTCAACAGTCCTCTTTTGGCTAGGAGTCTCGTTATCATGAGTACAATCCATTAGTAGAGAATGAGGGGGCACTGCTGTCAAGATACGCGGAATCATGATTTCAGAAACACACTTCATAGTTCCGTCAGGTGCATCCTGGTAACAATAATCCTCATCTAGTTGTATATCTTTGTCATAGGAGAAGTTATCCATAGGTACAAATCTGTAAGAGCCAATTGGTCTGCCGCCATTCTTATGGAGTAAACCGGATAATTCTCCTTCTGTCCAAGCCTGCATGGCTTCTCTGATCAAACACGATAACCCGAGTCGTTCCACATACAGACAATCCATTTGTTCAGAGCCGCTGAACAATTCGGCCACGACATATAAGTTTGGATTCACCTTTCTAGCCAAATCTAAAAAGTATTCCCCCACGTGTAAAGGTGTAGAATGCGCATTATCAATCCTAAAACCATCAAATATTGTAGCACTTTGAGTTACGTAATCAGAAATACGCTTCCACAAGTAAGGTGAATCCTCGGGACCACTACCATATCTCAACTTGACACAGTCTCCCCAAACAATAACTTCCCTCCGCAGATAAGCCTTTGATTTGCTAGAGGCAAAATCAATCAAGGGGTCACTTGCCCAGATCCAACCGTTATTTGCCAATGCATAGTCCTTACCGTCATCTGCTTTGAACCTTGTGAAATAAGGTTCCGTCAAGGGGAATCTATCGTTGATGGGACCCTGTTTTGGTCCCCATTTGTCCAATCTAAGGTACTTGATGCGGTTATATAACTGAGTTTTAATCTCCCCAGCATCGTTATCGTATTCTGCATAGAACGGCGAATTCAGTTCGTTCAAAATTTCCTGAGCTTTAGACAAGATGTCCTGACTCCAATCCCTTCCATACAACTTTTGCAAGAGAGATCCGAACTTGAGTACATCCACTCTGTTGCCGAAACGGTCGCCCAAAACACCAAATGGTTTGACCGTTGTGTGTTCACGAACGTAGTGAGCAATTTCTTGAACAGAAGAGTTTGAGTTCAATGGAATGTCGACATCAGGATCTGTGTTAAGTCCATTCCAATATCCCTGCAGTTGATCTAAAGTTCCGCGAACGTCAACCACGTAAAACTCCCATAGTTTGATGGCTTCCATCACGTGAGTGTCAATCCCTTTCATCACGTGCTCCACGTCGTTCAGATTCTGCAAATCTGTGGGGTAACCCAATTGATCCATTTGTTTACTAAATTGTAATAGAGCACCGTCTAACTCAATGGCAGGAATTAAATGAGGCGCTGTAACCGCATTATAACCAGATTCTGGATGTTCTCTCAACCACTTAGAATTATCTGCAGTATGGTTGAAAACTACATCGGTTAGAGTTAAAGCTTTGTACTTGGTATGCAACCGATTAACCATCTGTTTAACCTCCTCGGCATTACTAAAGTGATCTGGGTCGAACTCTAACTGATCGTAGATGGAATAGGGGGAGTTAGAATGGCCTCTACGCTGTAAAGGCGTGAAATGAATCATGTTGTATTTTTTGGCGGCAATCTTCTCGAAAACAGCATCCCAATCTTCACCCATCCACTTAGATACGACCGTTTGTAAATTTACAGAATCTAGCTTAATCAACTTACCATCCACATGTAAAATGGGTGGAGCAACAAAGTAAAATTTCCTAGTAGTTTCTAGTTTTCCTTCCCTGTTTCTAAACGACAAATAGAAACAGTAAGGGCCCGGTCTGAAGATATCTAAATCAATTTCATCATCTTTGTGAAAAGTAGCACTAATCGCTTTCTTGTAAAACTTGTGCCTATCAAATTCCGTGTCACAATCCGGTGGGCAATTCGTCCATACAAGACCATCTCTGGATACCTTAGAACCTGCGGTAACTACAAGTCGGACAGTGAAAAGCGGCGTCCCCTTAGGAGTACCAGGAGGCAACGGTACCGAAGGCAAAGTGAGAACACCTTGACCATATGAGAGAGCAACTACTGGTTCACCTTGACTATTGAGCCTCAGTAAAACAGTCCTGTTCAATGTCATTGTTATCAAACAAGACTGTATGGGATACCTAGAGAGTTTCCATTATGACAATTACCCACGACTGAACCCCTTGGCAGTCTCTTTTCTTATATACTCTAATTTTCCGCTCAAGTCAAAAAAAGAAGTCGGGGAGGTGATAAAGTATTTTGGGACATTCTGGCTCCCTTAAAATTGTTTTACCCGGCCGGCGGCTAATTCTGGGGGAATACGGATCGTAAAGTCGTTTAAATTATTATTAGAGTTCCCCTGTCAATGGCTTTTATGCTGTATTATTGTTCATTGGTTTAGATCAATGCAATATGCATTCCCTGTAGCTACAAGAAAGTATTGCACCTACCCCTGCGGCTTGTCATGACAACAACTAAGGCTACTTCGAAGTTTATAGTATTTAGTTAAATTCACATTTAGAAAATGATAGAACAAGGAGCAAACTAGATGTTGTAATCCTTGAGCCCCCGGTTGCCTTTAGGTTATCATAGTTGTCAAGAAAATCTGGGGGGAATCCCAAGGGTCATAAAATAACTGCCTCGCATGGAATGTTGACATAAATTTTAACTGTTGTTATTACTGATGATATTAAGAATCATTCGGGGTGATGATGGCGATAATGGTAATTAGTAAGTAGCTCTATGTATATGTTTGTCCCTTTGGAATTGTCTGCTTTGTCTAACCCAAGACAAGCTTGACGAGTTCGTTTAGAGCGTATAGGATAAGAATAGCCCAACATAGGATGAAAAGGAAAATGTTACCCAATCCAAATTTGTAAGCATAAAGTTCTTTCAATTGTTGTAAATATTGAATGATAACTTTACCTGACAGCTTAGACTCACCTTCAGTTCTGACACCGAACGAAAATGGGATCTCACCTAGTTTTGAGCCTTCTGGCAATGGTAATTTTGCCAATAGCTCTAATGCAATCTTGAAACCTTGAGAGTTAATCTCCCTTGGATCACATTTTAACAAATATTGCTTTTGTAACCCGAAAAATCCACTCATCGGATCGGAGGCAGTGGTCAATGGTCTTGCCATCAAACGTGCGGTAGTAGAAATGACTCTACGGTGTAGTGGCCAATCCTTATCGATACCAACGCCGGGTGCATAACGTGTACCTAAGGCAAATGGATGCTTTTTCAAAGATTGAAACAAAAGTGGTACACTTTCAGGTGGATGTTGCAAATCCGCGTCCATACAGATCAAATATTCACCCTTGGCCTCATAAAACCCCTTAAGGACTGCAGACGACAATCCACGCTCGTCTGTCCTTACAATAATTCTAACGTTGTAACCTTGCTTCTCCAATTTTTCCACTTCTTCAACTGATCCGTCCCTAGAGTTGTCATCAACAAAGATTAATTCAGTTGTACGTGAACCGTCATTACCCAAAGCCGCAAAGAGTCTTGTAGTCAAAGGCTTAATGTTCAATTTCTCCTTATAAGCAGGAACGATAACTGATTGTTCAATAGACATACTGAGTAGCTTATTCTTCAGTTCTCTGTCCTTATCGTTAGAGTAGTTACTGTTGTTGTTGATTTGTTTCTTGTACGTGTCCTCACTCTACCGGTCTTGAAATTTTTTTCCCCCTTCGCTCTGGATGACGCGTAAAGTTTACGCGTAATGATGAGGTGAAATGGGATGCGATGAGCAGATGAAATTAGAACGTTAAAAGAGTTAAAATAGTACATATGAGAGCTAGTCGGTAGTAGCCGGTGTATCATCACTTGTGGTGGGTTTTTCCTGATGTTGCTCCTTGGCTGAAAGATCTTCACCAATCCATAGCACGTTATTACAACGTATAAAGATGTCCCCCACTTTGCCCTTGTTTTTTCCGTCTACAACTTCTTCTGCTTCGCTTAATTGTAGATTAAAATAGTTGTCTGTAGATATTAGAGTTCCCTTGTACTGTGTCTTGTTAAATTTTAGAGTGACTACTATGGGTTTATTGACCAATTCGCCGAGAAAAGGTTTGGGATTCGTGGGGGTGAACTGAGAAAAAGGAAAATGTTAGTAACGAAATTAGACTGACTTCAAGGAAAAGACAGAAGTGGAAAATAAGTGCTGGTATGGGAGACCACCTTTCCAGATACATACGTCTGACATTTTTGCTTTTTGAATCCGATAAGCTCTGTGTATGCGTCTCTGAGTTGAGCTTGTTATGAGAACCCTTTGAAATTGTACAGTTTGAAAAGTTTCGACGAAAAATGATGTATAGGATCACGTGATAGAGCCTTCCCAACCATTCCAATGCGAAATGACTATATCTGAGTCACTTTGAGATTGTAGTTAGGTTTGCCATCATCGAATTCAATTCTTAGCATGGACCAGCACAGGTCTATCAGAACAAATCCCAGAGCCAAGGCGTAGACGAGAGATATAGCATAAAAGAAGTTACTATTCCCAGATCCCAGATCGACCCACAAGTGGTAAAAAATTGGTGATAAGATTATAGCATGGATAAAGAGTAGAACTGACAACAGCGGGCATCTCATATATCCAAAAAGTGGTTTGTAAAATGGCAAAAATGAAAAGAAAAAACCCGCGTCGCCCAAAGTTGGATAAGGTTTAGTCAAAGTAATCCAACCTATGCATAATACCAAAGCGTAGAAAGGTTGTCTCTGGAAACGGATAGAGAAAGGAAGCACAAAGGAAGCGACAAAAATGTTGAAAGTAGCTTTGAAGAATGGGATAAACATGTCGAACATTTCGATGAAAAAATACCACCAGAGTCCCAGATTAGGGAATAATTTCTCAAAATTCATTTGGGACCAATAGGTTGCCCGTAGAAACGTCCAACTGCCACCTGTCACCACAGAACTTAATTGTAGTAGCACAATAGATACACCTAGTACCGCGAAAGTGGCTCTTGCTCTTTGACTGTTTCCCCTTGACAAAAGGTACAAGGAAGGCATTAGTAGCAGTAACTGGTATATGGATAGGTAAGATGCGGCCCCTAAAGCTACCGCAAAGGTAAACAGATTACCCTTGAGGGCACATAAAATAGCTGTTGATGTAAAGACATTGGTAAAGATGACTGACGATTGGCTCACGCACGATAAAAGCACCAATGGATTCAATGCATAGAGAGCGCCGGGTAGCCAGGTTGGTAGGCCTAGATCTGGGAAACATCTTGCCATGCAGATCAATTGGTATGAAATCAGTCCATCGGCTAATGCGTACAATAATGCTACCAGACACTGAGGTTCAATTAATGACATGAATGCCACAAGCAAGGGCGGATGATGCACGACACCACCGTTGTAAAGTGGGAAGTCATTGCGTAATAGGAAAACACCTTCTGTTAATGAGCGGTAAGACGACATGGGGGTTGATAATTCAACCGATTTGTCCAATTGAGCCTGTAAAGATGGGAAAAGAAGCGAAACTGCCAACCGTATCACCACACAGCTTACCACTGCATACTTCTCCTTTAGCAGCATTGTTCTAGTATGGTACTATGAACGTAATTTCCACCTAAGGATTGTAATTTAAATATGTTGTTCAATGCATGGTTTACCATCTCTGATTAATGTTCAGGGTTCAGAGTGGAAAAACTAATAAGATCATGTGACAAAAGTTTTGGTGAAGGGAACGTGAACCAAGTTGTGAGAAATAGACTGGTTGCACCGGCAATACAGTGCATACGCCGGAGGAGATGAGTAGCTTGCATCTGCATCTTGATCAGGATGTCGTCATGCTAAATATAACGTGATGTACCGTTGTATCTTCTGACTTCATTACTTGACTACTAAAATCCTGACTTGTTTACGACTTAGCCCTCTTGGTTGAGTACATGAGTTACCGTCACAAGATATCACACGGCGCACCAAACAGTACTAATGATATTTCGCAAGGTTCTTCTGTTATTATAGCAGTGAGCTAATAACTATGATATCATATAGATGAGCGAGATAACAGGATCTTGCATATACAGCTCATGTTATGAGTGCTACAAGTAGTGCCTATTTTGTGAACTTTGTACGGTAAGGAAGCGGTGGCTCAATGGTAGAGCTTTCGACTCCAGTTAGATCCTGGAATTTCCGGAATTGGCAATCGAAGGGTTGCAGGTTCAATTCCTGTCCGTTTCATTCTAAATTTTTTATTTTCTGGACAAATCAGTGTCACGTGATATTCATGTGATTGGAGGTATCGCTTGTTTACGCGTTTTCACGTGTTCGATATAATTGGTCATTCTCAACGAAGTAGATTCAACACGGTGGCAACTGAAAAGAAAAAAAAGTAGCCAAGGAACAAACAACAAATAACAGAATAACAGATTCGTATTCAATTTGATCAAAGATTTATCAAGGTTAAAGGACAAAAAAGGAGAGGTTTGATTCAATTAGGGCCCAATTCTTTATTTTAAAGTAATTCAGTTAGTTTAATATCTCTTTTTGCCTCCTTTTCCTCTTTTTTATACCGACATCATGGATTTCGAGACAAACGAAGATATCAATGGGATCCGTTTCTCTTGGAATGTGTTCCCATCAACACGCACTGATGCCAATAAAAATGTCGTTCCAGTGGGATGTCTTTATACACCTTTGAAAGAATGTGAAGGTTTGAATGTGGCCCCTTATAACCCTGTGATATGTGCCGGACCTCAATGTAAATCGATTCTAAACCCATACTGTGCAATTGATCCACGTAACAATTCGTGGACTTGTCCTATCTGTAATTCGAGAAATCATTTGCCAGCTCAGTATGCTAATATGACGCAGGAAAACATGCCGGCTGAATTACAAAACACTACAGTGGAATATATCACCAATAGACCAGTTCAAATTCCACCAATTTTTTTCTTCGTGGTCGATATTACAGCTGAAAAGGAAAATTTGGATGCTTTGAAAGAATCTATCATTACCTCCTTATCCCTTTTACCACCCAACGCCTTTGTTGGTTTGATCACCTATGGTAACGTGGTTCAATTACACGATTTGTCTTCTCAAACCATTGATAGATGTAATGTCTTCAGAGGGGATAGAGAATACCAATATGATCAATTGGTTGAGATGTTGACTGGTCAAAGGCCAACAAATACTATGGGTGCCCTGCCAAACACGAAGATTACTCCATTTTCTTTGAACAGATTTTTCTTGCCATTGGAACAGGTTGAGTTCAAATTGACTCAATTGCTAGAAAACTTGACCCCAGATCAATGGACTGTGCCAGCAGGTCGTAGACCATTAAGAGCTACGGGGTCTGCATTGAGCATTGCCTCTCTTTTGTTGCAAGGTTCCTACAAAAACGTTTCTGCAAGAATCATTCTATTCGCATCTGGTCCATGTACTGTGAACCCAGGTTTGATTGTCTCGAACGAATTGAAGGACCCATTGAGATCTCACCACGATATCGATTCTGATCGTGCCCAACATTACAAGAAAGCTTGCAAATTTTACAATCAATTAGCCGAAAGAGTGGCTGAAAACGGACATACCGTTGATGTCTTTGCAGGTTGTTACGATCAGATCGGTATGTCTGAAATGAAGAGACTAACGGATTCCACTGGTGGTATCTTGCTGTTGACAGATGCATTTTCTACTGCTATTTTCAAGCAATCTTACTTGAGGTTGTTTGCCAAGGACGAAGAAGGCTATTTGAAGATGGCCTTCAGCGCTAACATGACCGTCAAGACGAGCAAGGATTTGAAACTCCAAGGTTTGATCGGCCACGCCTCTCCTGTTAAGAAATCCGATTTGTCCAATGTGAGTGATTCTGAAATTGGTATCGGTGGTACTTCTGCTTGGAAGATGTCTTCTTTGTCTTCAGGTAACACCTATGCAATCTTTTTCGAAATTGCCAATACTGCAGCCGCAGCTCCAGTTGTTTCCGATAGACTACGCCTAGCATACACTCAATTCATCACTCATTATCAACATTCTTCGGGTACTAATCGTGTCAGAGTCACCACCGTTGCTAACCAATTATTACCATTTGGTGCACCTGCCATTGCTGCCTCTTTCGACCAAGAAGCTGCAGCTGTCCTAATGGCAAGAATTGCTGTTTACAAGGCTGAATCTGACGACGGTGCGGATGTGATTAGATGGATTGACAGAACTTTGATTAAACTGTGTCAAAAATATGCTGATTATAACAAGGATGATCCATCATCTTTCAGGTTGGCCCCCAACTTTTCCTTATATCCTCAATTCACTTATTATTTGAGAAGATCCCAATTCTTAAGTGTTTTCAATAACTCTCCAGATGAGACGGCCTTTTACAGACACATTTTCACCAGAGAAGATACAACGAATTCTTTGATTATGATTCAACCAACTTTGACTTCATTCTCGATGGAGGAAGACCCACAACCAGTCTTATTGGACTCTGTTTCCGTGAAGCCAAACACAATTTTATTGTTGGACACTTTCTTCTTCATCTTAATATATCATGGTGAACAAATTGCTCAATGGAGGAAAGCAGGCTATCAAGACGATCCACAATACATCGATTTTAAGTCATTGTTAGAAGAACCTAAGCTAGAAGCTGCCGAATTGTTAGTGGATAGATTCCCCCTACCTAGATTTATCGATACTGAAGCAGGTGGATCTCAAGCAAGATTTTTGTTATCCAAATTGAATCCATCAGATAGCTACCAAGATGCTGCGCACGGTGGCTCCACGATTGTATTGACCGATGACGTTTCATTGCAAAACTTTATGACCCATCTACAACAGGTCTCTGTGAGTGGCCAAACTTGAGATAATATGCATACGATGTCATGTCAAGACAACATTTAAAATAATTTAAAGGAATGAATAAATGAACGAAAAAAATAAAATTATCATTACTTTGGAAATGTACATTAACATTAAACTTTCTGTAAAAAATACAAAATAAAGAACATTCCTTAAAAGGATAATTCAACTGTGAGTATATTTTAAAGGATTTAAAATTCGAAGATTGGCATATCTAGAGTAATCCCATCAAAAACTATGAAGTTGTTCAAAGGTGGTTGTCTTTTACCCAAGATATTAATCACATCTTGCGCAATGGATCCACCTATGACAGCTGATACTGGTGCGAATTGTACACCTTCTTGCTGAGTGAATTGTTCCACGTAGGTGTCGTTCAAGACAGTTCCTGGAACACCCAGTTGTCGACATGTTTCTATAGCCTTCTCCTTCAACGTTTGAAAGTTCAAATGTCCGATTTCATGCTCTGTTTGGAGCAGTGTGAATGTTAGGGGAACGGCGCTAGATAGTCTTTTGATTTGCCTTCTGTTCAGTCGACCTTCTAGAGAGGCTGTCTTAATCATTTGTTGGAAACTCTTGTAATAATGTCTTGTCTTAATCACTTCGAAGACCTTTTTATCGTCATCTTCATCATGACGGGTTCGAACTTCAATAACTTCTGTGTTTTTGGAAATTTGGCCCTTCTCTGTAGGTTGGCTTCCCTTCAATTTCTCATCTTCTGCATCGAATTGGATTAAGTCAACAAAGATGTATGCAAATAGTCCATTGGATCCCGCCAAATACACTGGAATGTTATACTTTCTTGTCAATTCGTTGAGCTTGACCATTTGACTGGTGCTCAACTCGGTACCAATTACCAAGTCAAATCCTTTGTAAAAATCTTCGGCCTTGGATTCTATACTCTGTGTATCAAATGACAGGTGAACTCGAGGGTTCAAGTCTTGAATTCTGGCCTTGGCACTGTCTAATTTGAGTGATCCTACATCTTCACTACTAATAAAAAACTGTGAGCCTAAGTCTTCCTCCTGCACAACAGAATCGTCCAAGATCGTCAGGTAGCCCAAACCACATAACACGACATTCTTGCATATCTCTGTACCCAAGGATCCCAATCCGATTAACAACACTTTGGCTGACCTCATTCTAGCTTGTGCTGCCATCCCCCATAGTCTGATCTGTCTATCATACAAATCAATCTCATCCTTGCTTAAGCGTTCTGTAGTAACCTGTGAAGACTCCATGATGACCCAATTGACGCTAAATTTCACTAATCTGTCTGTTATGCATTGTTAAATGCAGAAGTTTCTTACCTGTAGTCGGGAGCCCGTTCTAGAAAAGATTTACATTTAAAATTTAAAGACCGAAAACTCATTTAATGCAGTATATAATACAGTAAATACTGCTAGTTGACTTTGTTTCGACGGTGTACCCTTTCTCAGCTAGTGGAATTCAGTATAATTCCAATTTGAAGTGATTTCATAGCGTTGCTGGGTGTCAAAATATGGATTTACTTAAAATTTTAGATACCAAGCCTGTGCCTGCGATTGTAGATGCACGTATACTGAGTGCATCTGATAATACTAGTGGAGATTACTGGTTGCCAACCACCATGTGTCTTTATCAGAAGGAACTCACAGATCAGATTGTATCTTTACACTATTCCGATATACTTAGGTATTATGAAACCAAAGACTACAAAGACGACGTTGTTCTCCATTCCATGGAGACTATGTGTTTGAACAGTGGATATGTGGCTACTCACCCTTATCTTTTAATCGACCACCATTTACCAAAATCTTTGATCACAAAGGATATTCCTGGACATTTAGCGGAAACCAGTGGTAAATTCACTGTCCTCAGAGATTTGATTAACTTGGTGCAAGAATATGAGACTAATACTGCTATCGCTTGTCGCCCAGGAAGAACAATGGATCTTTTGGAGGCTTTACTTTTGGCCAATAAAGTTAATATTAAGAGATACGATGGCCATTCGATCAAGTCCAAACAAAAATTCAAGAATTTTTCATGTACTTGTCACCTGTTCCCCTCTCAGGACTTAGATTTGGTCAAGTATCCAGTAGAGGTTGATAGTCAATTCGATATGTTAATATGTCTTGATACTTCTGTGGACACGAATGATTCCGATATCCAAAAGATTTTACAACATGCAAGAGATCCCAGTAGTAAGGAATTTAGAGCACCCATCGTCAGACTTATAGCTATCAATTCTGTCGATCACTGTCAGCTGTATTTTGAAAAATTGCATGGTAAAGATAGTAGAGAGTTTTTGGAAAGCGTTACTGCGGCGGTTGTGGTCCTAAGAGATAGGGTAGGGACTCTGCCGCCAGATTTAAGGCCCATTTATGCTCAAAAAGTGAGGTACCTCATGGATTGGTTGGAAAATCCAAGCATACCTTGGCCACTGCCAGATTTGTATGCAATTAAGAAATATACACCTATGGATGTCGAAAAGTCATTGCTTACTGAAGTTCACTACAGTCAGATAGAAGATGAATTGGAGGCGGCTTTCAGTACGGGTAAAAAACGGATGCGTACAAAAAGTGAGAAGAATAATGTTAAAGCTGTCGAATCAAGGTCTTTTTACGATATTAAAAGGTTGAAAAATGACTATTCTACGAATCCTATAAAGCAAGACATGGGGCGTATTACAGGGATTGCCAACTATGTGGTCATGTCGAACAATTACCATTTATCAACGGGAATCATCACGCATAAATTAATTCAATCAATTGGTCAAACGTATCTGTATCTCAAATTACAACGTGAAGAAAGAGCATTTTATGAAAACTTAAATGATATCCAAGAGAGACGTAAGAACGTTTATCAAGATGAGAAAGCCGCTGTTGAACAGAAGTTCAACGATGTAAATTCACGCCAATCGAAAAATGTCAATTCTTCAATGGCTTTAGAATCTTTCAATCAAGCCAAACTGGAGACCATCGGAGTGAAGGAGAAAGAATTGCATAATTTACTGGAAATATTAGCTGGTGATCGAGATAAATATCGGAATATGAAAGAGTTGTTTTTGGAACGTAGAGATCTAGAGAATGAAATTTCTAAAGAGGAAAGGTTATCTAATTCCAAAGAAATGGAGAGAGAATATATGGAAAAAGAAATAGATAGGGCCACTAAAGCCATACAAGAAATGGAAACAGAAGTGAAAGCTAAAACTCTAGAAGCAGAAGATTTGCAAAAACAGATGCTGCAAGCTGCACAGAACACTAATCATCAGAGAAAAGAAGTTTTGGAAAGGATAACGAATTTGAGATCCCAAATTAACTCAGAAAGCTCTCACCATTCAGAGCTAGAAGGTAAAGTTGGTGTAGTAACAGAAAAGTTGAATAAGATGCAAACCTCCAGGGTGCGATTGGCTAATAGTAAAAGCGGCACTGGCAGGCGTATGAAATGAAGATAAAATTAATACCGGTTATGATAAAAGAAAAAAAATTGCATATTAGTACATAAAGAAAACTGCCGTTTTCATTTAACTGTTCACATTAAAAACTGTATGATAGTTAATTTTGCATTGTCCATAGTTTAACAGATCTATCCCAGCCACAACTCACTATTGATGACGCATTTTCAGATATATCAACGCAAAGTATCTTGTCCATGTGGCCCTGTAAAGTTGTCAAGTGGGCCCAGTTGTCAGCTCCATATAAGTTGATAGACTTGTCGTAACCGCTAGACACAAGACAACTTCCGTTTTTCTCGAATGCGACTTTGGTGACAATACTCTTGTGTGACAGTATGGTTTGATGTTCTTCGGGTTTTCTTAGATCCCAAATCCTTATAGTACCATCGCCACTACCTGTGGCCACTTGATATCCATTGGGTGACCATTCTAAACTGTAAATTGGTTTAGTGTGTCCCGATAATGCCATTACACGATTACCGGACCTTATATCCCATACAAGCCCTTTGCAATCGATTCCTCCACTGCAGACCAGTGAACCATCGCATTGAAAATCTAATGAGTACAATTCTTTGCCGTGTCCCTCTTGCAAAAGTAATTCCTCTTGAGTCTCTACATCCCAAAGTCTCCAGGTCATATCAAAGGATGCGCTAGCAATGAATTTTCCGCTGGGGTGGAACTTGGAATCAGTAACTCTGTTTTCATGACCATTAAACGTTGCTAATTCTTTCAATGAATTAAAGTTGTACCCAAATAGCTTTATACTCCCTTCTTCACCACCTGCCGTGATTAAATCACCAGTTGAGTTCCAACTGAGCCCACCAATCTTACCCATATGACCTTGAGGTTTATTTTGCAAAATGTCTAATGTTTGACTGCTGAGAATTGTCAAATGACCTGCCCAACTTGCCGCTGCCACCAGAGAACCACTAGGAGACAGAGACACTTGTGAAATTGGCCTAGTCGATACCACTTGAGATCCCATAAGTTCGATTTTCTTTGTTTGCGTGCCAAAATGTCGCTTTTTTTTAATCTCTTGGGTCATATTAAACTCTTGGAACCTCTGTGATTCCTCCATCAGCCTGTCTTTGGCCCTGTCTAATGAATATCGTATCAGGAATCTCCTACAATCTATTAGAGATCTACTGGCTGGTGTATAAAAATCCTCTTCCTCTTCAGCTTCAACTTCAGCTTCTTCATTTCTCTTCTGTTCATCAGCAACTTTCTTATAGTAAATGGATGCTTCAAAGATGTCTCGATACTCTTTATTCTTGAATATCAACTCAGCTAACCTCTCTCTCCTTGAAAAGGCATCTTCGTTGGCTAGAGATTCTGGCTCTTCTAACAATCTCAGAGATGCTTTGACGTCTTCGTCGATCGTAGGTATTAATCTGAGCCCTTCATGTTTCTGGAACCCTAACCATTTCAGATCTTCATCAAACCTATTACCTGCATCCTTGGCTTGCAAATCTTCAGAATCAATATTACTCTTAGCTGCCATAGACTTTACTTGTATACTTATGTGTTTGCAGTATTAAGTTCATCATCTCGATCTTTTCCTTTAAACTACTACAAGTACAAGAAAGAGAATTGGAAAACTGGGAGTATAGGAACACTGTTAGGCCATTTAGATGTCGCAATTGCTTAGGGGTAAACATATTTCATATGTTCAATCATTGGATAAGCACCATGAAAGTTTTGAATACTGGTTATCAGAGCATCTTAGACTCAACGGAGTATACTGGGGCTTAACAGCATTATGCTTGATGGACGCTAGGGAAAGTTTTAACAAGAATGAGGTAGTAGAATTTGTGATGAAATGTTATTGTGAATCCACTGGTGGTTTTGGGCCTTTTCCTCGTCATGAAGCTCATATCCATGCAACTCTCTCAGGAATTCAGGTACTGGCTACTTACGATGCTCTTGACGTATTGACAACAGAACAAGTGGATCAAACTGTCCAATTCATCAGGGGAAACCAATTAAGTGATGGATCGTTTCAAGGCGATAGATTTGGTGAGGTGGATACTAGATTTGTCTATACAAGTTTAAGTGCGCTATCGATTCTGGGTAAGTTGACACCAGAAGTGGTGGATCCTGCCGTTAAATTTATTATGAGATGTTACAATTTCGATGGTGGCTTTGGGCTTTGTCCGGGGGCTGAAAGCCATTCTGCTCAATGCTTTGTGTGTCTCGGTGCACTTGCCATTGTTGGTAGACTGAACGAATTGAGTGAAGATCAATTGGAGAAGACTGGTTGGTGGCTTTGTGAGAGGCAGTTACCTGAAGGTGGATTAAATGGTAGGCCTAGCAAGCTACCTGATGTTTGCTATAGCTGGTGGGTTCTATCCTCTTTGGCCATTATTGGCAAATTGGAGTGGATAGACTACGAGAAATTACGGGAATTTATTCTAAAGAGTCAGGACTCCAAGAAAGGTGGGATCAGTGATAGACCAGATAATGAAGTAGATGTTTTCCACACGCTTTTTGGTATAGCGGGATTGAGTCTGATGGGGTTCGAAAATTTGGTTCCAATTGATCCCGTTTATTGCATGCCCTACTATGTCACTGAGAAATTTAAGAAATATCCATATTAATATATTACATATCAGTTTTAGTTGTTTGTTGGTATTGTATTATATAAAAAAAAAATGCTAGAAGAATACTTCTTCATGTGAAACCTTCTTCGAAGATGGCGTATACTCGATATATCTTGCACGTCTACCGCTGATGAAGTTACCTGGGTTAATGGCTTTACAGCCGTTGTACGTCACATCGAATGGAGAAGCGGTTGTATCACCTAAGACTAGAGTGGAAGGAATAGGATGCATGGTTAATGTGTGGTCTAAATCCCAAACTACTGGTCGCACATTTGTTGTAAAGGGACTCAATTGACCTTGGTCTAAAAGTGTTTTCACTAGCTTTCTCGATTCTTTGACTTTAGCTGGTAATTGATCGTTACTTTTGAACAATTCGTGGATTGAGGTAGCATCAGCGTCCTTTCTCCTTTCCTTTTTTTGTTGGAACTCTATCAATTCTTGTTCTTTGGATTCTTCTACTGTCGGAAACTCTACACTATGTCTTCTCAATCTTTGAGAAATGTCGTCTCTGGCAACCACAATTTCTTGAGAGATGTAGGCTATTCTTGTAGGATTTGATGCCCAGATAATATTTTTGCAGACTTTATCCATCTTTTGAGTGAATGACGACGGTATAGCTCTTTGAGGCCATGCATATGCAGCACCCAGGGAAATCATCGATTTCCAAGGATCGTTCACACCTGGAACGAAGACCAAAGTGGAATTTTCAATAATGTTTTCGAAACGAGTTAAAAGCGTTGCTAGAGTGTCGAAATTGTTCTTGTAATGAGTGCTTAAACTAGTGGTCTTGCTGCTTAACGAAGCGTGAACTGGGGTTGTACAGAAAGAGCCTTGGAACACTATTAGCGTTGGTGGGTTTTCATCAAGTCTGGAAAGGACTTTACGTAAAGCCTCCATAGTGGCCAATTGATCTAAAAACATATCACCACCTAGGATAACGAATTTATGATCTACAAGCTCCTTTTCCAGAAGATGTAACCTAATCTTTAGATCATTGTCTAGTCGAGGAACCATGCTTGAAGTTGAAGGACCATGAAGTCCCAGCATATCTAAATTACCGATAGCGTTAAGAGTGGAATCTCTTCTTTCTCCAGGTGGGTGCGTCATGGAGGCAACATGGAACTTGTTACCTGCTGTAAAATAAATACCCTCTGCTAACACAAAACAACCACTTACATAGTAAGATCCACTTGTGGGCAATGTCTGTGAGATGTCTATCTCCACCGTACCTGATGGGTCTTCGAGACACCAGTTACCCTTGGCGTTGGTTCTTAACAGCCCTAACAGCAGGAAATTTTGACCGTCTCGTCCAATTAGATTTTTAATCTGCGTAATAACCATATTATTAGAACTCAATGGTTTCCCATTCTGCAGTTCCTGTTGTAACCCAATCATCGAAGACAGAGGGTTGAAACTGTCAAGATTTTGGAAATTCTCGTTCCTCATAACTCTATCTCTGACTAAGTAGTACCTTGTAGTGAATAATGTGGCATAGTCCTTGATTTCCGGTAACTTAAATCCATTGTTTAGTGGTTTCGAATTTCGAGCATTTGGAATAAACTGCATCTTGGTGGGGTCGTAGATAAATCTAGTCTGCTCATTGGCATTCACAACTTTAAAGTATTCTTTCCAGTCTAAATGATCCTCGTCATCATCTGTCGCGTCTTGATCCATTGGCTCAGGTTCTGGCGTCCCCATGGCAGGCGGTTGTGGAGGCGACGAACTCCCATCTCCCTCTTGATTCTGCGGTTTCAGAAACTGGTCGATGGGTACATTCTTAGTCACAGGCCTCTGTTGTGGCTGCTGGTGGGCCTCCTCTTTACTGGTCTTCTGTCTCTCTTTGATCTCATTGATGACTTCCAACACACCTTGTCTATCGACAAATAGTCCTCTTTCTTGTTGTCTCCAAACACTGGCAAAGGTCTCTAAAAATTGGACGGTCTCGCTGCTTTTCTTCCAATCCATTCCAAACGTATTACCAACGAACTCTGCCAAGGCTGCCAATCCATCAGTTTTTATATTCAGTCCATATTTCTTGGAGAGAACTCTGTAGGCCATGGGCCTCAGCAGTGGAGGCGATATCTTGACAGGTAAAACATTTCCAGATGTCAGCATGGTGTCAATTATTCTGGACGGGTATGACGAGACTCAGTGTATTGTCTGTATTCCTTTCTTATAACGTTGGATATTTCTTACGCGTAAGATCAGAGTCACACGTGATGCGATGGGACGAATAGTGAATCGACTACTGGATAATTGAGCTCACTGGTCAATACTGTAGCATTCTTGGAGGTTCCAATGGGCCTCCTCTAACGACTTTTTACACTAATTTGCTTAGTTCTTCGATCTTTTACTTAAAAGAGTTCGCTAAGATGTACTTGGGCTTCAAAAGTTAGGGAAGACGGAACGAAACAACTTAAAAGCACCCAACAAACAAGTTTGTAAGGCAAAAATACGGTCAATCGAAGCATTTGGGTCCTTAATTACCGTCTTAATTGAATCTGTGACATCAGAAATACTTTTACTACCATGCTCGAATCAGTCCGGGGGTTTTTTGGTGAAATATTGGGTTATCAAGCAGCTGATCCTAGAAAGAAAGAGTACGGCAGTTTAGACGATGTTAGAAACGATAACAAGCAAGGTACTGGTGGCTCTCATGCACGCTCAGATCGTAACAGATTGCGTAGAAGGCGAGCCGTCGCTAGCAATGGCGATCCTGCTAATAACAGGAAATATGTGAGACCCCAAAACAGCAATAGAGTTAGCAAGATGAGGAATCCTCCCGCCAGGACCGGACGCAGTACATTCAGTAAGCTCATGAAATCTATCAAGAACGTTTTCTCCACTGAGGATCAGGACTTAAGTCTGATGCAACAGGCGTGCGGCAATACTAATGCTATGTTACCACCCGCAGCTAGAAGAGGTGCCCACCAGGGGTCGGAGGGACGCAAGAGACTGAGAGATAGAATTGTGAGGAGCGAAGCATTCAAAAGAAAACTGCTAGAAATCGAGTACGACGACCGAATGTTGGAACAGGTGCGGCGTGGAAGATCCGTATCCGGCGGTAGAAGAAGAATCAGCGACGGCTTGCACGATTTCCAGCCATTGCAAGACGACAAGGTGATTTTGTTGCAAAGGAAGTTGCAAGAACTAGATTCTAAGGTGCAGGATATGGATAAAGAATTGCAAATTACCCAAAAGAAGTTGAAGTTTGCCCAGGAGAAAAATACGCTTTTGGAATCGCTGTTGGATGATGCTAATATCGATAGCGAGTACGTCAAGTCCCGTAGGGATATTAAGAACTTACAAAAAGAAAACTTAAAACCGGAGGCTGAACTGCCACCTTCTCCCAGAAGATCTGTCAATCCGCTTTTCACTTCAAGCCCCATGCGTAAGCCTTCCTCAGCGCAAGACCAAGAACAGGAGCAAGATCCGGGGCAAGATCCGGGGCAAGATCCAACCCAAAACTTTTACAGCAAGTATCCGAAGATTCCAGAGACTGAACTGCTTGTACAGGGACGCGATCGAACCTCTCTATCGCCTATCAGGATTGACTATTCGAAGTATTCCACGTGAAGAAGTTGCCCGTTACCCGGTGCGATTTATCAGGGCTTCAAAGGTAAAGTGAACGGGTTCCATCATTCATTCTGCCCAATGAAGAAGACTGACCTAACGACACTCTAAAGGATATAGAAGGTACAGAACCTCATCCAGCAAGAATCGCTGCTATACCGTTCATTGTTGCTGTCCGTTGTTGTCGTTGTTGTTGTATAATTGCCTAAGGCGAGAAATATAGAAAAGAAGTGCTTGTAAATGAGCACGGGGGATTTCTTAACCAAAGGTATTGAGTTAATCCAGAAGGCTATTGACTTCGACACTGCTACGCAGTACGAAGAAGCATATACTGCTTATTACAATGGGCTCGACTATTTGATGCTGGCATTGAAGTACGAGAAGAATCCAAAATCCAAGGATCTGATTAGAGCGAAATTTACCGAGTATTTGAATAGAGCTGAACAGTTGAAGCAACATCTGGAAACAGAGGAGGAGAACAAGAAAAATGGATCTAAAAATGTAGCTCAAAACAGGAAAGTCACGAGTGATGATGATTCAGACGATTCGAAGAAATTGAGAGGCGCATTATCGGGGGCTATTTTGACTGAAAAGCCAAATGTACGTTGGGAAGATATTGCTGGTTTAGATTCAGCCAAGGAGGCCTTGAAAGAAGCTGTGATCTTACCCGTGAAATTTCCCCATCTGTTTAGGGGTAACAGGAAACCTACCTCGGGGATCTTATTATATGGGCCACCAGGTACAGGTAAATCCTACTTAGCTAAGGCGGTGGCTACGGAAGCAAATTCAACATTCTTTAGCATATCGTCCAGTGATCTGGTCTCCAAGTGGATGGGTGAATCTGAAAGATTAGTGAAGCAGCTGTTTGCGATGGCTAGAGAGAATAAACCTTCGATTATCTTCATTGATGAAGTGGACGCCTTGATGGGTCAAAGAGGTGAAGGTGAAAGTGAGGCAAGTAGAAGAATCAAGACAGAATTGTTGGTACAGATGAACGGTGTAGGGACAGATTCTGATGGTGTTCTAGTGTTGGGTGCTACTAACATTCCATGGCAGTTGGATAGTGCCATTAGAAGAAGATTTGAGAAAAGAATATACATCCCGCTACCAGACCAAAGTGCTAGAACTAGAATGTTTGAAATTGATGTTGGTGAGACGCCGTGTTCATTGACTAAGGAGGAATTCAGACAGCTGGGTGAGCTGACAGAGGGTTATTCAGGTAGTGATGTTGCTGTTGCTGTTAAAGATGCGCTTATGGAACCAGTAAGAAGGATTCAGAGTGCCACACATTTCAAGGACGTCTCCACAGTGGAGGGTCAAAAGAAACTAACGCCCTGTTCACCAGGTGATGAGGGCGCAATTGAATTGAATTGGGTTGACATTGAGGCGGATGAACTACAAGAACCAGAATTAACGATCAAGGATTTCCTCAAGGCAGTAAAGATTACGAGACCAACGGTAAATGATGAGGATATAAGGAAACAACTAGAGTTCACTCGTGATTTTGGACAAGAAGGAAACTGAACGTCAAACTAAAACAAGCACATATACAATATAATATAATATGATTACTCTTCCTTTTTTTTTCTCTTTAGTTCTATTTAATTAACCCTTATGAACTACATAAAACATATACTTATAACAATAGAATAGAGATGTAATTATTTATAGACCTTGGTGTTATTCTCTGTATCCGACACTTTAGCTGATTCAATCTGTACTTTAACAACTACCGTGTCGCTGTGTTGGATGAAAACATGAGCATCTGGATTAACCCTCAATAGCAAATCTTTGTAGTATTTCGATTCGTCACTAGAAGGATCGACAACGGATGCTGAACCCCTTAGATT
This sequence comes from Zygosaccharomyces sapae, assembly GCA_900465325.1. Classification (NCBI taxonomy): domain Eukaryota; kingdom Fungi; phylum Ascomycota; class Saccharomycetes; order Saccharomycetales; family Saccharomycetaceae; genus Zygosaccharomyces; species Zygosaccharomyces sapae. The sequence continues at coordinate 1,264,740 of UEGL01000017.1, read as the reverse complement.
GGCACTCATTTGAAACAGTTCAGCTTGATTTAACTCTTGCAATAGGTTTAAAAGCTTGCTTGGATGTTCTTGAGTCTCACTGTTGTTATCAGGGGTTGGACTTTGGGACAAACTGTGCTTCCTTACAGAGAGATTCTTAGCGGTAATCCAATCATGGAATAGTAGTGAAACTTTGGGGTTATCACAGATGTTACGATACTTTTCTGTATTAGTCAGAGTGGCAAAAACGATACTGTCCTTGGTTTCGACGTCTTTACCTTTCCCATAGCTCTTTTCAACAGGTACATAAATATAGTTCATTAGTGATACTGTTGGTATACAGTCCTTTGAACATGTCGCCACATGGACGTATTTGGATGTCTTAATCAGTTCAAATAGATGTGGTGGGAACTGTTCAGTGCAGGACATGGTAAATATGATGTTTCTTGGTGTTTAGTCCTTTGTTCTCGGAAGTAATAGGTGTCTTAGTATTGCTAAGATTAACTGACTAACCAGAGAATCTGTATAAGAGCGATCATTATCATGATTTACCGTACATGTAAAAATCATGTGATAGAAACCTTGCAAACAAAATGTTCTAACGTTAATTTAATGATTACAAACAAAATTCTATTTACTGGTTCCCTTTCCATACTTTTTTCTTTCTTCCCTCATATTGTAAGCCTTTGTTATATAATGGTAGTCTCAGTGGGCGCATGGTCCTGAGGTTGTTGTTGAGGTTGTTGCTGTTGCTGTTTTTGGTCGTTTGTCAATTTTTCTGCTTTCAATTGCGCGATTATGTCAATCCAGTGAACTAATATGTCCTTGCAGATGTAATGAAATTCGTCTAATTCAGGATCATTAACTATGACTTTCAAAAGTTTATGCAATTTGGATTCTCTCAGAGCATCAATATCGAAGAATGGAGGATCACAGACCAAATTTTCAGATATTTTGTTCAAAAGCTTGTGAGAGTCCAGTATTTCTTGCTTAGAAGGTGGCGAGTCTCTTTGAACTAAGTTTTGTTGCAGTCTGCGACGTATTAATAGTGAGATTTCAACTTTCCGTGAATGATCTAACTTTGACTTTTTCCTCCTCTTGTTACCACCTGTTCTATTCTCATCGGTATCGTCTTTATGTTTTGCCACTGAAGACTGGGTATCATTAGTGTTTCTATCTTCTTCCTTTTCTCCATTTTCTGGCTTTATGCTTCGTTTACCTTTGCCCTTGGTATTAGTTGGTATTGATTTTCTTTTCTTCGCTTCTGCCTTACTCATAAATGGATCTTCACCTGGTAATATAGTTTCTCTGTTCAATTCTTCCTTCAATTCACCAAATCTGTCCTCCTCTTTCAGTCTATCAACTATGAAATCGTTTAAGCTGCTAAAGCTTTGCGCTTGTCTATATGCTTCGACCAGATCTTCCTGAGACGTCGAGGCCGCTTCCTGCTGCACAAAGTTTTCGACGGTTTTTGCCTCAAAGGGTCTTAGCTTATGAGGTTGCTCCCAATAGTAAGTCGGATCATTGAAAAAACATACAGCAACGCAATTCGGCCTTCTTTTACGATAAACATCATTTCTTAACAACCTTTGCGGGAAAACTACTGCAGGCCAAGGTGGGAAAGAGCCCACTTTACAGAGGACCAGATCACCAGTCTTTAACTCTTTAACCATCTCTTAGGTTCAAAAATCGTAAAACAAGGGAAACAACTCTCAAAATCAGACGCGCACACACACACGCACAAACACACCACGAAGACAAACAACCTCTTCCCAAGATTCACGGCCACCAAAAGCCTATTGACAAAACTTCTTCCCCTGGAACGGTAAATCTGCCTTTCAAGTTAAAAGTAGTTTGTTGTTGCTATAGTTCATATTAGTTGTAATTCTAGTAGGAAAAAAACATCATTGATCTGATATCAGAAAGTTTACCCGCATTTCGCGTCGTGACGACGCGATGAAAAACAAACTCTCTCGATGGAATCATTAGTGTAAACCTGTCCTCGGCTAGATAGTATTCATTTCCCATCATTTCTTTATACTAGTAGGTATTCTTCTCCTTGGGCCCTTTGATCTAGTTTTGGTTGCATGGCTCAGAGTGTTTGGCTTACTGCCGCTGTCTAGAGTAGTGGTACTGCTGTTGGTACTTGAGGGTTCTGTGCTAGATGAACTTGACAAAGAAGGTTTAGAGGATCTTAATTTTTGTGCCATGAGAACTGCCCCAAGTTCACTTTTAACATCCTTGGGGTGTTTCTGCTCTTCTTCAGAAGATTGCAGCTTTTTCTGTTGCTGCTTTTTTAATTCTTGGGCTTTTTGCAATGCTTCCCCCATTGAAATCTTCCGAGTAGGTACTGGAGGCTGCTGCTTACTCACCTTATTCAACTTCTCTAGATGAGCCAATGCTTCGGGGACATCTTCTGTTTTCCTTGGGGAAGGAGGCGCTCTTGATAAATGGCCTACTTTGGTCAAGGCTTCAGGTAAATCTTCTTCACGTTTTGGTGGAGGTTCTGCCCGGGACAAATTACCTAATCTCGTAAGTGCCTCAGGGAGACTTGGATTTTTCTTTGGCACTTCTGGCGGTCTAGTTTTTTTCAAATTAGCTGTAAATTCAGCTTCTTGTTTTATTTCATTTCCATGTGAATCTACAGGGTCTACATGACGAAGCTTTGGTAGTACAAGTTCAGATTTTTTGGGCGGAACACGCGGTTTGGGCTTCTTGTTAGAGCTTGTTGGTCTCAATTGAGCCAATCCTGCAGGCTTTTCTGGTTTAAACTCATCGTTTTCAGGCGCTGTTGATGATTTCCTCAGTGAGGCTGGTTTGGTAAGCGGACGTGGTATAGTGATTGTAGCTGTTTTTCTTGGGGGCGTTGGTGGTGGTGGGGGTGAAGCTTTGAGAGCCGAATTGATGAATGTTTCAGTGCTAGGTTTTGAAGGTACTGTGAAGTTAGTACGGATATCATTAAAACTAATTGATTGGGGAGATGAGGATTTTAGTGCTGAACTAATGAAACTCCCCGAGTCCGTTCTTTGGAAAGAATTTTTTGGAGTGTTTGCCAATTGCAAGGGCTTAGCTGGCTTAGCTGGCGGTGTCGATTTATGAACTGCAGAATCAATGAATTGATTTGAATGAAGGGAAGAACTCTTGGTTTGTGGTTTAGATTCTGGTGTCTCTAAGTTAGATTCCACTTTATTTCTTTGTGCTGAATCTAGGAAATCGAGATGAGGTAAGGAAGATGAAGGTGGTTCCCTTGTTGAGGATGAAGGTTTTCCATTGTCAATGGGAAGCGTCTTTTCAGGTGGCTCGAGCTCTGCCTTAAGATTAAACTTCCTAGGACTGCTTTTTAATTCCACTTTAACAGGTGATTTAGTTGGTGAGCTAGGTGGAGAGCCTAGTGGCGAAATGGGTTTCTTGCCATCTTTTCTAGGTTCTAAATCTTCCAATTCATCCTTTGTCCTAGATCTTGACTTAGGAGGAACTGGTGGTGGTTCCTTATTTCTTGGAGCCTCAATATGGGGTGATTCTGTCTTCCTAGATTCTAATCTGAGGCTATAATAGTTGCTACTCGGTAGTGAAGTTGAAGTTTTAGAGAAATGTGGAGTCGCAACACCGTCTAGTAAGGTTCTTAAACGGTCGTTCTTTCTAGATTTCTCGTGTGGGGGAAGTGGTGCTGGAGGTTTTTCTTTAGCCTTTAACCGTTGTAGGAGAAGGTAATCGTCTTCTGAAACCATGTAGGTCTTAGAGCTCGTGGTTACTCTCTTGGGTGAAAAAGTCCTTTCGTAATTATAAGCTGATCTGTATGCTAATTCTGGCGCATCCAGTGTACTACTTCTTGGCTCTCTGTCAACAATGGCTACACCATTTTCCGAAAGCAATTTTCTTGCCCTCTCCAAGCTTTCCTCAGAATACCCGCCATTTATTTCTTTATTAGTGTTGCTAGCAGTCTTTACAACATCGTTATTTCCCCTCCGTTGTAAATCGTAATCCTCTACACGTTTTAAAAATTCCTCCAGCTCTGCACTTCTTCCCATAATTTATAGCAATGCAATTGTTGGAAAGCGATTGGATCTTAGGCTATTCACGTTAATAGTTCATCCGCTAATACCAATATTGTAGTTTGGGCGCCAGAGTTTAGAGAACATTGACTACTGCTAAACACGGATTGGAAAACAATACATCACTATTAACGTCACCTCGAAGAGGTTGAAGATGACTACAATTTATATCGTACATACTCCCATGCTAGATGAATCTTTGAAGCCTTGAGAATGATTTTATTGGAACCAGCGCAAGTTGTTCTATATGAGAAAATTGGAAGTGGTTTGTGCTCTTAACGCAGTGCAACGGAACGCTTCCTACTTGCAAGGAAGACTTGAGACCCACAAAATACAAAAAAGATTAGGTAAACCAATGCCGCCAGGTATACCGTGTGTGCAACCCTGTTAGAGTAAAATCGTTAGTATTTCTGTAGAAAAAGAAAGAATTTTGCCTTGGATCTTCCGGTGATGTCTTGAATGGAATACATACGCAGGACCATCTTCAGGATCATTTATAGATCCCACAAAGGATTCATGGTTTGAATTGAAAAGGTGTGCAATTGGTGTAAGGATAAGTACACCAAAGGCAGATAAAATGGTGCAAAACCAAGCTTTACCGGGCTGATATGTTGTGTTAGTATGCATGGGAAGAAGTAGCAACTTGGGAACAGCAAGGACATAATCAGGAACCAGCTGAAAATTCCTGTAGGTGCAACTGTCCTAGATTCAGTAACATACAGATACAACTGGTCTCATATTGTACTACTACAATCCTTCCCTTTTTCAAACTATCTGCTGTACTTCATGATGTGGAAAGCCCTTTTGATATTGCAACAATCTTGGGAGTGGATTAACGTGATACCGTTCTCCCTTATATGCTCCGCCTTTTCTTTTGTACGGCAAGCAGTTACAAGGTCTCTTGGCCCAGTTGGTTAAGGCACCGTGCTAATAACGCGGGGATCAGCGGTTCGAACCCGCTAGAGACCATTCTTTTTGAACAATTAACTATTTTTCTTTTTTCAAACAGAAAAGAAGATCAAGAGGTTACAGAAGAGTTTGAAGCTGGTGGTATTAAATTTGTCTACAACTCTTGTGATCTTCATCCTTGGTTTTTGATTTTCAGATTTTTATGTTTTGTTTTTAATAAATTGTTATTCAGCTTGTGTATACAAAGGCGCCTCATCGAATTGGAAAGAGATTTACTCAACGCAAAACTTGAAGGCAGTAAAGAAGATTATCAGTGAGTTAAGCATTTATATTACCTTAAGAAAACCATAATCTTTGGTATAAGAACAACGTAGGAGTAGCTCGTATGGCGCAGTGGTAGCGCAGCAGATTGCAAATCTGTTGGTCCTTAGTTCGAACCTGAGTGCGAGCTCTTTCTTTTTACTTATTTAATTACTGAAATAAAAAAAAATAATGGAGATATCCCGTTAATTCTTTGAATCCTGAATGCATTACTCAATGATTAATCTATAAAGCTAAATTACAAACCTTCAAATTTAGCAATGCCATTGTCAGGGCGCTTATTCTTTTTCAAATTTTCCTTTCTCTTTCTTTTGGCAGGCCTCTTATTCTCTTCCTCTCTTTCAGCAGCCTGCTCCTTCTCTTGCTCATTTTCTTCAATTTCTTTGTCTAATTCAGCTATTAGTTCCTCTTTTGATAGGCCAACTTGACTAGACTCGTTGTCACCACTATCGCTATCCTCACTACCACTGCTGTTTGCATCGTTATCGCTCGCACTGTTGGCGGAGTTAGCATTCGCGTCGCTATCACCAGCGTCGCTATCGCTGCTAACACTGTCGTCCTCACTTTCCTCTTGACTTTTGACTCCATCATCTTGTTCGGTATCTGCATTCCAAAGTAACAAACTATCCATACCTCCTGAAACTAAACGATATTCGCAATCCAAATCCAAGAATCCAACCTCGTCCATTTCACTATGCTCTCTGATTTCTACCACTTGACCACGTTTCGTGTCCACCTTGTATAATTTCCCATTAGATACACCACACCAGACGCAATTATCATCCTGCAAAGTGGGCACAACAGCATCAATACTCTCACCTTTGGAAACCTTAATTCTATTCACTTGATCCTCCAAATCGTTCTTTTCAGGCTTCCAAACAGTCATTATACCTTCACCCATACCACAAACAACGGTGTCACCAGATTCGGGATCTACAAATGTACCACATAAGATTTCATCCTCTTGATCGTCACTGACAAGCACTTTGCGCTTCTCTTCAGGAGTATCTTCAGTATCGTTTTCGTTTGATTCACGAGAATCCCAGTAAGCTAACGTAGTTTGACCCAAAGAGATGTATTTATATACAGATCTTTTGGTAAATTGGAAAATATCGTTAATGGCATCACCTCCATGGATCTTTGTAATTTTATTCTTTAACTTTAAAGTCGTGCTATCTAACACGAGAACATTACCCTCTTCATCACCAAGCAAAAGATATGGATGAGTTCCAGAATGAACCACTTTGGTGAACTTAGATCCATGGTGTTGCAGATCCACTTTTTTTAAAACTTTACCATTTTCTGCACTAGCTTTCTTCAAAATGTTGTCGATACCAACACTGAAAACGTACTCACCTTCGGCATCTAAACAAATACACCTCACACTACCACGATGACGTCTTGTCTTCCACAAAATCCGAATTCCACTGGCGTCTGCACTTTCAGCATCTACCTGTAACCATGGCTTAGAATTGATTTCTTTACCTTGTGACTTACGTTCTTGTAAAAACTTCTCGAGCTTACTAGCCTCATACTCGTGACAGTAAAGATGTCCAGTAGCCAAACCACTGTAGATTAACGGACGTGTAGGGTGGCATGCCATTTGAAACAATGGTTCACCATAACGCAGTTCTAGCAGAGGAAGTGAATTAGGGTTGATAGTCTCACCGGTATTCTTCTTGTTCTTAGCCATATGCGCAGAATCACAACAGAGTCTATTTGGGACAGATGGATGGCTTCAATTTACAGGGTGCTTACTATAATCTGCCACTATCTCATCTCATCGATTTTTTTTTTTTAATGGGGGAATTGAAAAATTTCTATACGCACGTGACCCATGCGCAGCTGTACACACATAGTAAAACATTCCTGTCTTGGAGGTTATCTAGGTGCAGTCAATTCATCTTCTGTAGTCTACTATAGTTATCCTTCCAACGCATCCTTATGCGTTTGGTCCTGTTTCTTGCTTTGTGTTTCCGCCAGTTCTCTCTACAATACCTTGGACGCTTTGCTCCAAATCTGGGAACTCTTCTGCGATCTTCTCAGCCAACGAATCCCTCAACTGTCTCAAGCCATTCATTTTTGCCCTCTGGTATTGATTGGACCTTCTGATGGCTTCAACGAATTCTCTTGTATAGATATCGGGATTACGCCCATCTTCAATATATTGCAATACTTCCATGGGGATGTTCAACTTGTGTAATTGAGAGCTGGGATCATTACTACGTTGGTTCAACTTGAGCAGACGGTCCACATTACGTCTTAAGTTGGTAACCATACCTTGAGTGGCTTCTTGAGTACCGGGGAAATCATACACAGAAACACCGAGTTCGATGAAAGATTCTATGATGGTAACCACCTGCTGTTCAGTGGTCTGCAGTTCATCTTGGATACCAGCAAGCTCAGCAGCGTTCTGCATTGATGAAATTCCTAGATAGTTTCGTGTATTATACCAAATGGAAGAAGGTACTTCTAATGGGTTTAGGTAGAAGAAGGCGAACTGGTTTAAAGATTCGCCTACTAGTATAGAAACCACAGAAAATAGGAACAAGAGCAGATCTTTGATGGAATCGATACCCCTCGAGCCTCCAAATCGATTTGGAATGGATCAAGCAGTCATATCTTCTAACCTTTCAACAGCTTAGTAAAATCACGTGTGATCTGTGCTGTGGCATCAGATAGTTGCTTTGCGATGTAAGTTTATATGGAACCTAATCTTCACGATGCTAATGGACTTCATCAGAGTCCAGTCAAGTTCTGATTCCTCCTTCCAAGGCTACAGCATTATAATATGGTCGAAACGATGAGTTACCGGTTAAATGACGGTGTGGTTGTGACTCAAGAGCAGCTAGATCATTGGAACCAAGGTCTGTCTAGGTTGGAGAGCCCGCAGCAGGTACTAAAATGGGCTCTTATAACTTTTCCACACTTGTATCAGACTACAGCTTTTGGATTAACTGGCCTGGCCACCATCGACATGCTGGATAAATTGAAAGATTCTAAGATGGTCCCGTTAATCTTTATCGACACTTTGCATCAGTTTACGCAGACCCTGGACCTTCTCCAGAGGGTGGAAGACCGTTACTACGCACCTGTGAACCAAAAGGTACAGATTTTCAAACCACAAGGCTGCAATACAGAGTTAGAATTTGCTCAAAAGCATGGTGATTTCCTTTGGGATAAAGATGAGGACAGATACGATTTTTTGGTGAAAGTGGAACCTGCTCATAGAGCTTATAAAGAATTGAAATGTGGTGCTGTTTTGACTGGACGTCGTAAGACTCAAGGCACGTCAAGATCGCAATTACAATTTATTGAATTGGACGAATTAAACGGCGTTGTTAAAATCAACCCGCTGGTATTATGGGATTTTAACCAGGTTAATGACTATGTCAGGCAGAATAAGGTCCCATACAACGAGCTACTAGATCTTGGTTACAAATCTATTGGTGATTACCATTCTACGCAGCCGGTTAAAGAAGGTGAGGATGAACGTGCGGGACGTTGGAAGGGCAAGACAAAGACTGAGTGTGGTCTTCATGAAACGAGTAGGTTTGCCCAGTACTTGAACGCTTCTCGAACTTGATTTATATTGTAGTATTTTTATTTATTTGTGCCTATGTAGTTTTAATTGTCAAATAAGTGGTAAGGAGACATGGGCGTGTACTGATACTTGGCAAGGAGACGTGCCCGATACCAGTGAATACGATAAAATTGGCCCCGGAGCTAGTTTTTGGAGAAATTGGGTTTACTATTCGTATTATTTCAGTTCCCATCAAAAGCCACGTGACCATTGGTGATTTTCTAGACCGCATCGACATCGAAAAGTTGGATGAAGCATCGTAGTGCCAACTGACCATAAAGAGCATATTGACGTCCAGAGGAACAAGCACTTTCTGTATCTAGCCAATAAGAATGGGTAACTTCCGCTTTCCAATCAGGACCAAGCTACCGCCAGGGTTCGTTAATGCTCGTGTAATCAGAGACAACTTCAAGCGTCAACAGTTTGCAGAGAATGAAGTTACTCAAAGAGCACTTAAATACATTGCTCGTAATACGACCCTGCCAGTAAAGGCAAGACTGGAGGCACAGCTGAGACTTTCATCCGCACCCAACTACACGAGACAGACTCAGATCAAAAATCGTTGTTTCGAAACCGGTAATGCAAGAGCGGTTTTCAGCGATTTCAGGCTCTGTAGAACCCAATTCCGTGAAAAGGCCAAGCAAGGAGATTTACCTGGCGTTAAGAAGGGTATTTGGTAATTTTTTGGGTTTATTTTTATGTTTATATATATATTTTTGATTTTTGCTTCTTCTTCTTTTTACAAAGAATTGGAATTCTGTAAATACGATTTAAATCATAAGACTACACACTTCTTCTTCTTCTTCTGTTCTCTCTTAGCCATCTGTTTCTGCTCCTTCTTCGATTTCTTGTTGTTTTGCTTGCCCATTAAACTTGCTCTCGTAGCAGCTTCAAACACTTCTCTAACCCCCATACCGGTCTTTGCACTACATTCACAGAAGCTCACGGCCCCCATGGTGTCAGCAGCACTTTGACCAGTTGCAAGAGAAACTGGTTCCTGACCGGCCTCTCTCAAAGCCTGCACAATTCTTGGATCATCCCTTAAATCTGCCTTACAGCCTACCAAGACGAATGGCACACCTTGACAGAAATGCAGCACTTCACTTACCCATTTTTCCATAACGTTGTCGAGTGAATCTGGCAAATCGACAGAGTAACAGATCAAAACCACGTTGGAATCAGGGTATGAAAGTGGCCTCAGTCGATCGTAATCTTCTTGGCCGGCAGTATCCCAAAGTGCCAATTCGACGTGTCTACCGTCAACCTCTACATCTGCCACGTAGTTATCGAACACAGTTGGGACGTACACTTCTGGAAATTTACCCTTGGCGAAAACGATTAAAAGACTTGTTTTACCACAAGCACCATCACCAACGATAACTAGCTTACGACGCACGCTTTGCGTACCTGCAGCCCCTTGCAAATTGTTCATACTCATCTTTGCGATTGAGGTATACTGGATGTATAAACAAGGTTAAGAGTTGTTTGGTTTTATCCGTTATGTTAGTGGTAGGAGACAAGAACGCGATTCAAGATTAGAGACCTGATATCGCCTCATATCATCTCAGCCTCATTGTATATCAAACACGCTACAAAGGGAAGTGCAATGGCATCGAACCTGTAAGAACGATATTCCAGGCACAGGGATGTTGAGCACGAGACCTGATCACAAGACCGCAAGACTCAAGAATATACATCAATATAATTTAGATAGAGTTAGTTAGTTAGTTAGTTAGTTAATTCGATCAAAATTTTTTTTTTTAATTAAATTCAATATTTTCTTATTATACCAAAAAAATTACGGGCTTCCACGACAATAACTACCATCATTATTATTACCTATTACTCTTATTACTATTATTGCTAATAGTACCTTACGTCAAAACAATAATAATAATTTTTTTTTCTTTTATTTCATTCGTTCTTGAATCATTCTATCCTTACAACAAGACACACTTTCTCTTCTTCTTCTTTTCTTGTGGAGCTTTTTCCTTCTTCTGTTTACCGTTTTGCTTGCTTCTGCCCATCAAACTTGCTCTAGTGGCAGCCTCGAAAACTTCTCTAACACCGTAACCTGTCTTGGCAGAACACTCGTAATATCCGGTAGCACCGATTTGGTCTGCTACACTTTGACCCTCTGCTGAGGAAACTGGCTGCTGGCCCTCCGCTCTCAATGCCTCCATTGTTTGAGGATCGTTCCTTAAATCGACCTTACAACCGACAAGAATAATTGGCACACCTTGGCAAAAATGCAAAACCTCTGCAATCCATTTCTCTTGCACGTTCTCCAATGAGTCTGGCAGGTCAATCGAAAAACAGATCAAGACGACGTTAGAGTCTGGGTAGGATAGTGGTCTTAGACGGTCGTAATCTTCTTGGCCTGCGGTATCCCATAGAGCCAATTCAACACGGCGTCCATCGACTTCCACATCAGCGACGTAGTTTTCAAAAACCGTTGGCACGTAAACTTCTGGGAATTGACCCTTGGAGAAGACAATCAAAAGACAGGTCTTACCACAAGCACCATCACCGACGATAACTAGCTTCCTTCTGATACTATTACCAACCTGTTGAGACATTGATATTGGTTTTAATTTTTTGAAATTGTAACGCAGAGGGTGTATATGTTTCTTTTAGTTTTCTATTCTTGTTTTGTTTCCCTCAGTGTTTGAAAGCTTTCCGATTTTTCCTTTCTTGCTTATCGCACACAAGCTAATGATATCAAACTGAAGGGAGTAGGATGTATGAATCCTTTTTCTTTACGGTAGTCACTATTTTAAACCGTTGGTTGTAGTTGTAATGGTTTAATGTTTGGTTGTCCTTTGTTTTTGTGAGTGTCCAGTCGATTTGGGCAACGTTACAAGCGACGGATATTTTGAAAAATTTTGCTGAAACAAAAAAAATTTCTAAGACTTGAAACCAAGATTAAAACACCGTTAAAAACAATACTTACTGAGCTCGAATGGCTCCAAGAGTAATTTTATCGGAATTTGCGTATCAGTTTTGATATATGTGCAAATTTTCAGAGCTCAATTGCGTGCACTAGAGCTGCAACTTGGTTTTGTTTTGTTTTTTCCTCTTAAACTTAATTGCTAATCAGTCTTGGATTTAATCTTACTTCTAAATAGATCCCTTGATCTTCAAAGTGTGGTAAATCCATACGTATGGAAGGCATGTCAGGGATTGTGTGCTGAAACGATCGAAGGAAAGAATGCCAGGTTGACTGGGTTGACTGAGTCTTGTCACGTGGTGTTGAGATAGAGATCTATACACTCTCAAAGGCGATGGGTAAGAATACATGTATGTGCATGTATACGGACTCTACATACTTAGACTATTACAGATGCTATGGCAGTCCCTCAATTCGTCTTCCTTCTAGCTCTTGCCTTGTGTTTAGATTTAACGTTTAGTTCTCTGTTCCTGTATTACGGTCTGCTTCAGATGAAAAGGACAGTAGTCTCTAGAGAATAAAACATTCAAAAGAAAGAGACAAATCATGCGATTGCTTGTTTACTTGTATTATACGCATCTACAACCATGGCCACTCTTTAACCTGACCTTCATCGTCTACGGTACAAATTCCGGATTCTGTTATCTTTGGTGCAACATGCCTTGTAATCGTCTTCTTCAAAATATTAACGACACCGTCACCAATGTTCTTATGGTCTTCCTGTAAATTCTGGAAAAAGTGACGGAAAATGAGAACGGACCCATCCGTGGTTAACACGAAAAGCTTATTGTTCTTCGGGCTGTACTTGACGTCTTGAATCGATTTATCCAGATTAATCACCTGATATGGTCTGCGAAATCTCGACGATGAAATTGATTCCACCAAGTCTGATGAAGCAAATGGGTAGCCCAAAACTTCTGATCCAGTTGTCTGAACCGATTCAGTATTGAAGGGGAAGTTATAGTCACTTCTTCTTCCGAACGCATCAGTCTCATCCATTTCGTCCATATCGTCAGTGTCTAACATGTCCTCATCGCTGTCAGACTCCCGATGATTTTCTTCGTGTTCGCCAGCTTCGTATTCCATATCGATGTCATCAAATTCCCACCCTTCTGTCGATACCGTTCTTGGGCCATTGATTATGCGATCCAAAAAATCACGGTAATTTCCGTCCCAGTTACTACTCCTTCTGCCGAGTCTTATCCCAATGCCCCCCCCACTGTCATCATCTTCATCAGCTTCGTCATCTTCATCATCGAGGTCATCGTCATCGTCTTCGAGTTCAATGCGATAAAAGTCTCCTTCCTCTCTTCTTTGGATATCGTCTACGACAGCCGCATCGTAAAGCACATCACCCTTGGATGAATCCGGATCGCTTTCACGGTTCAAACAGATATCATTCCTATGACAAAACAAGAGCTCTGATAAATGATCGGATCTTCCTTCGCATCTTACTGCTACTACAAACGAGTCCGTTCCAATGGGACATATTTTTTCAACCTTGGAAGCGGCAGGCATCTTTATGGCAATCGCCATGGGTCGCTTTAGCGCTGCTAACCTAAAGAAATCTTTGAATAAAAATATTCGATCATAATGCTTACTGACCACGGCAACGTCCTTACCGCATAATTTGAATTCTTGCAGGTGAAGTTCGTCAGGAAATTCGAGTTTAGTAATTTCTTCTAATTGGCCCAGTTCAGTAATTCTCATTAACATAAATTGACTTATTGGTTTTTGACCCGAAGACGGGACAGATGATGCCACATATACTATGAAATTACCGTTCTCTACGACTTCAATTCGATGGAACAATTCTGAGCTGAATTCACGTTGTGTAACTTCTTCTACAGTAATTCTACCTTTCTGGGGTACCAGACGAACCAATTTAAGTAAGTTACCAAAATGTAGTAAAAGGTGTACATTTTTGTCCTCTTTCCCACTAGGTATTTCGATAGCATCGACGAGTTTTGAATTTTTAGGTGTTTTAAGTACCGCAGCATCAAGTGAAAGACTTTTACCATCAGCCAATTTAATGCAATCCCATTCCTTTGCACGCAAATTCACCACAAGCATACGATTTATCTTTTCTATGAAAAAAATCCTTTTCAAAGTTTTGGTGGATTTTAATAAATAATTTGAGCCGTTCCATGTGGAATAGATTAACTCAAAAACTTCTAGTCCATCAGCGTAAAGTACAAAGACCTTATTATTCTCCGGATCAACAGAAACATCTAGTATAGGATTGGCTTTACTCTGAAATGGTAATTTTAGTTCATGAAATTTGTCACCATCCCCATTTTCCGAAGACGACATCGAAACTATAGTGATTTCCTGGGGGGAAAAGATGATGACAGCGTTATGATCAAAGGGTCTGATTTGAATATCTCTCTTGGTATAGCCAACTTCAATTATGCGAAATGAAGAATTTGTATGTTCAGCCCCAATCAACTGACCATGAGTGTCCTTAACATATACATGATTCTTCAACGGTAAAAATGCCACATCCCGTGTGCAAGTCATCAGTCTTCCATTGTCCTCACTATCGCTGTTCAGATACAGATCTTCCCATGAGTACTTAACTAAACCAACTGGATAAGCCAGATAAACGATAACAGTCCCATTTTCTAGTTGTGCGATGTCAAAGTTGAAAAAGAAAGCGGAACCACCACCCTTGTCTTTTTCTGATTCTTGATCCAGATTTATTTCATGCTCTTCCTTGGCGCATCGTAGTATCTCTTCGAAAAAACTACTTTCAATAAAGTTGGTTGCTCCATTCAATTCATCAATATCGTTGATGTAGGAAATTTTCAACTGGTCAATATTCCAAATAATCACTCTAGAACCGCAGTAAGCAGCCCCATCAATCTCCCAACCTGGGGAGTATTTTTCAATTTTTTCTTCTCCGGGGGAACCCAACGAATCCACATAAACGGTATCTTTGGTAATTTGAATCATATTAGCACCGGGTGAAAAAAAAACTTCGACATTGTCGCCAGCGACACTATGTAATAGATCCTCTAATTCCATTGTATTAGATTCAGATGACGTTGCATTCAACAAAAATGCTTTTGACATCGAAATTAGATCTGAAGCAATGATTAAGTAGACTTCAGAATCATTCCCGATTTCCATGCCTTGTAATAAAGTTTCCTTTAGATTGTCATTGAAATTCGAACAATTGAAAACTTTTATAGTGTTGAAAACTTGGAATTGTCGCAGCTTACAAAGTCCATGCAATTTTCTAACTGGCGCAAAAGTTTGAAGATGAGAAATTGCCATACTAGAGGTCAACCAAAGTTCTACTGGAAATCTACTGTTGTTCTTAGGAGGAGAAAGTACCATCAGTTCGGAATCTTCCTCTGTGGAACTATCCATCGTATGTTTGAAGAGAACTCCATTCAATGGTGAAATCATTGTATGAGCACTTAATTGTTGAAGTGATCTAATATCTAGGGTAAGTCTTAAAGTTCGTCCAAAACTTATAACAACAATTTCGTATTCATTATCTACTGTTTCTTGATAATTGACAGGGCAGATATCCTTCAAACCTTTAAATCTTGTGAATGAATAGAAGGCCACTTCACCATTTTCATCCCAAAGGCAAATCCCAATGTTTCCAGAGATAGTGGCCAAAACAGTACACTTCCTGAATTGGTCGAATAAATCTTCATTGCAGTTCTTGATCTTTTCCAATAATATGGGAGCATCAAAATATGAACAGGGCCCCTCTAAAAACTTCGATTCAAAATGCTGAAAACTCGTTTCTCCTGACATAATTTGATGTGCTGATACCAAGTAGTGCTGACAGCCCCCAGATACCAAACAAACATTATGGCCCACAGGTACACAATAATTGACTTTAGAACCATTGAGATAAGTGAGCTGGTGAACCTCCTTCACTTCAGGACGATTCGAATCCCATTCAATGCAGAATAAAACCATGCGGTGGTATCTAATCGATGGAACAAAGAACAGATAGTGTGAGTTACTCATATTGAGGAAAAACGAACAGGTTAAAAATTTGGCGTTATCAATCGATAGATTGTTCACTAGTGTGAAATGCAAAGGATCCCTGAACTCAAAAAATTTGCAAATGCCTTTCTCCTTATTAACAACCACAAATTGTTCATCAGATTGATGTTTAACAATATTCCAATTGCCACTATTTTGCCTCAACTTCCAATATTGAAGTATTATAGGTTTATTACCTTCCAAATCTAATAGCATGCTTAAAATGTATCCTGCAGGTGTAGTAATCAACAAGATGCTCCCAAGCTTCCCAGGCAAAGTATTAACCACTTGACAATCTACAGTTCCACCATCTAATAGAGTTTGCTGTGAATGTCCAGCTTTAAACACAGAGCTTGGCGAAACCAATAAATATTCCCTATGCAAGGGAATGTCAATAATCCTTTCATCAAACTTATGGTGAGAGTCAATTTTTTGAGAGTTACCCAAAAAGTCATCTATGTCTGAGTCTTCAAGAGATTCTGGATCTCTGGCAATACCAAATATTTCTTCTAATTCCCTTCGTGGAGCAAAAGTAGTTGCGGACGCACCTGTTGTCATAGATTTGATATATAAAAGCTGATTCCAATGTTCTTTGGAATCATCTGGCACAAACGTTGGTAAGCATCTTAATGGCTTTCTACTGCAAATCTTCTTCTCATATTCAAACCATGTTCTGTCTAACGTATCCCTGTAGGTGGCTTCCTTTGAGACTTCAAGGCCGCCCGCATTAAACCAAGAGTCAAGTCTGACCCTATCCAAATCACTGGCATTACTAAAAACCATCAATAGATGCTATATTGACCGATTTACAGACCTTGACGACCTTTCTTTTGTTTGCCTCTGTCCAGTTTTTATATTTATCTCAATTCACTTTCAATATAAGAGCCATTTTTCCCAGAGGTTAATGTTGAAATTAATGGGCATTAACGTATATAAAATTGATAAATATAAAAGAAATACATTAAACGAAGGATGGAGCTAACTCAAAAAGAAAGTTGGCACTATAAACAATAATAACAATAACAATAAATTACATGAAATTGAATTACAGGAAATGAAATGATTAATATTGACTTTTTTACCTTCTGTTACCGCTAGACCTCTTTATTACTCCCAGCGCTACTAGAGAAGGAAGGCAACTTTTTCAAAGGTCCTATCATTGACAGGTTACCATCTTTTTCACTACCCACTGAACTGGTATCCCTTCTCCTACTAACTTTAGCGCCTAGAAATTTACCTGTATGTTTAAGCAAATCTTTAATCAATACTTTTTTCAGAATCATGAGTAGGTCAGCAACCCTCATGGTTTGATTTTGTAGTTTTAGAGTGGGAAAGTTGTAAACAAAATCTGTGACATTGGCCAACCTCAGAGCACCTTTACCTCTAAAAGAAACACAGACTTTAAAAGTGTTCAGAGTCAATCTCTCAAGAATTATAAAATCCGAAGATCTCTGGACCATTTCATTCAAATCGCCATGCTTTTCTAAAGTGATCTCCCTGCTAATATCGCCTTCCTCTGTAGGTGCAATTGTTGATGCCAAATCTGACGAATCATTATCCCCAGAACTATCATCTGAGACTGAATTCTTTAGTTCATCCGGTAAAAACCACCGCACCACTTTTGTAATCATCTCATCTTCCAAATTCAAGTCTAGCCCAGTAATTCTGGTATCGACACTCTTTGCAACTTTGATACCGCCGACAGGCTCATTCATCTGCCAGTCAATAGAAACAAGCGGTGCCTCCTTAATTTTTTCCTCATCGGTCAAATATTTCGAATCGATTGGACCGATAACGTTTTGATAAGTGACACCCTCTCTCATATCTCTAATACGGAATCCAGTGGCAACCACTTTGTTGTTGTTAAATCCATTAGAAGACTGTAGTCTTTCAATGTGCACACCTTCAACGTCTATGTCTAAGAAGGGCTTGACCTTTTCCATTAGTAAATGTAACGCTATGGTACCCACATGGAAATCCCACAACAATGTCCCTTCACCATTGTCGGATCCTCTGCTATTTGAGATGAAGACTTCTATCATGATATAGAGTCTCAATAAGTGGTAGATTTTTTCACTTTGGACATTATCAAAGTCAAACTTGTCTACATCGTCCAGAATCTGTCTCTTGAATAAGAAGGCACTTTCCACTGTAGAGAGCATCCTCAAATTTTCATGTAAACCCTGAATAGCATTCCGCATCTGCGTAACATTACCCAGATCAAATCCGATTGTTAATTTATCTATCTGTTTCCTCAGTTCAGCACGATCTGGCTCAGTGTAGAGGCACAAAGTCTTTACCAACCTGTAGAAAGAGGCATAGGTCTTTGAATCTAAAGAAATAGATACCTTTGGAAAATAACCGCTCAACTTGTTTTGTAATCTTTCCTTCATTATGTTGTAATAATTCGACAGTTCTGAAAGCTTATCGTAACATAGAGCAAAAGAAAGATTCTTCATAATAATGGCTTCCTCTGGAACCTGATTGGAATCGAAGCATAATTCCAATGCCACCCAAGGTGGCCATGAAGTTCCTTCAACATGTCCATATGCAGCAATATCGAAATACATGGCTGGATGATCCATGAAGTCTTTTCTACGGAAATGGAACACGTTTGAGTTGATAACATGTATACCATAGCGTTTCAACATGGTGTTCCTCCTGTATTCGTCACCATTTAGATCACCGTCAAATGAAACGACTTCCATCTTCACCCCAGAGGATGTAAGCATGACACAAGAATCCGGATCTTCATGGCTAACCATTTGGATCTGAGGGCTCAAAAACTCAACGAAGTGATTGTTGCGTAAAAGATGTTTGACAGGAACCTCAAGTTCAGACATATGTCTCTCCAAAATACCCGAAAGCATATAATTGAGGTTACTTTCATCCAATGTATCCACATCAATTTTTTTGGTTGGTTTTTTGGTTGGGTTTGGTCCATAATCACGCCCCTCCTCGGTTAAAATCGATTCAGTCTTTTGTTTTACCACATCTTCAATGATTTGCAACGATTTGGTAGCAGAAAGTTGAGAGAATTGATAAGCCAAAGAAATATAATGTAAAAACTTAAAAAGAGCATCCCTTGTATCCTCGTTCCACCTCAAAAGCGCATAGTTCACACAATAACGGTGCTCATATGAGTCCGAGCGAGATTGCTTCATTAAATTTGGCAGCTCATAATGGTACTGATAAGAGTCGGTAGGATCTCCCCTATAGTTTTGCATATGCTTGAAATCCTCAAACAAATTTCGGGCTTTTTCAACTTCCAAATCAAGCTTCCGCATGAAATCTTCATGACAAGCATCACCATCTTCCTTGGTTTTCATTATTTTTAAGTCCTCAAGAGTATGGACTCTCTGCTCTAGAACACCTAATTGCAATAGCTCAGTTTCGCCTAACGTACAGTCATGGGAAATATCATTTCTAAACGGAGGAATAGGTTGGTGGTCCTTCGGATCAACCTGATATTTGTCACCGTAAGAAGCACGTTTACGGTAGACAAAATGTGGTGTATATAAGAAAGGTTTGATGCGCACATGAGGAATATAGTTCTCCAGACCGAGGGCATAGGCTTCCTTGAAATCAGTGACATCGTACCAAGCCATATCATTATCAAAGACCTCAAATACACCGCTATTTTTGTCACCTGGGATTTTCATGGGCTTGAAATTGCCTTGAACTGTGCGAATATCCAGTTTCTTGGCTAAAACCTCTCCTCCCAAGAAATTTAACTTCATAATCTGCTTCGTTCTATTGAGTTCTTCTTGAAACGTAATAAGCACTTCTTTTCTCTGATGCAAGTCCATTACAAACTTCGTAGCTTTAGCTTTAACACCGGCGAACTCTTGTACATCTGACTGTGCTTTCTTAGTCAAACGGGAAATATTCACACCGTGTGCAGTGTAGCTAACGAACAGAGGGGAGACATCTGCACGATATGATATAGTGCGCAAATGATCACCAAACTTAGGACTGATACTCTGCAGACCAAACAATGGTCCACTTCTCACAGGGAAATTCCCTGCAAACGATTTCCACCACTTCAAAAAGGTGTCAAGTCCTGCTGGACTCAACTGTAGCGCATTGTATGCGGAAGATGAAGCTGACAGCAAAGTAAATGACAAATGAATAAAATCACTCCGGAAACCTGCGTAAGAGTCATGATTCCTTCTGTCGGACAAATAAATTGGATTGCTTAATTGAATTTTATAATGTGGAACTGAATCAAAAGTCCTTTCCCGACTTCCAGAAATGAGACGCTCAAAGTTTGTCCCAACATTCAGTGTCACACCACCAGTCAATTTAATACCAGTCTTTTCGATGTAGTGCAACCCCATGGTTCTAACCTGTTTTAATCTATCCATAGTAGTATCAAGGTCGCATAAATAATAGAAGAATGCGTAATCTTGAAGAGTAGGTTCGCTGTGAATTGGGACAAAAACCGTCTGATTACTTGGACGAGACCACACCAAGAGCGGCTTGGCAAAATAATTGGGTATACTGAAGTAAATTTCGTCAGCCGAACACGATACAAATTTCTTAGGATCTCCATCTTCATTTACAGTAAGGGTGATGTTTTTATGGAAGCCCACTAAGAAACCCGCAGAATCTGCTCCAATCTTATGCGGACTCTTACCACCTTTCAACCCAACTTCAAATCTACCATGATTATTCCACGATATCTTAATCCTGGCATGGAATAGATACCTTAGCTTGTCCCAAAAACCTGTTTTACTTGAGGGATCCAACGGTGGTTTTGAAAAATTATCGAAACATTGCATTGTCTGCTGGATTGCAGGTTGATAACCACCACCCCAAGTGACCTGTGTGGTTTGCATAGAATTAAAATCAAGTTTCAAATCAGTGAAAACTTTCATAGCAGTAATTGTTCTTGGAATTAGTAGGGAATAGTAACAGTCTGTATTTTCCAAAACAATCGATGGAATGAGAGGAATGAAGAGAGTTCTCAATTCCCTCTCGGACCGAATGATATCTTCTCCAAGCACGAAGTCACCATGTATATTAATGGAAGTTCTCTCGCAACCTTGAGAATTATCAAGCCGAGGAATATAAATGAAAGGTAGAGGATAATCTCTTAGATGCCACCTAATTTCTTGGAACTTAGCGTCCAAATACATTGGTATTAGCATTGAATATTCCGTATCCAGCGGTACCTTCTTACCAACATTATAGATGAAATCTGCAATTTTGTCCATACCGAATGATGGTTGGAAGATATCGATATCAATTTCTTCAACCGTCATGGTACTCAAAAATGGATTAGTCGAGAAAGGAAGAACTCGATAATTAACATCTGGAGGAAGTTTTGTATAATCGATGTCACCCCACAAATAAGAAAAATTGTTATAAAACGACTCCCTTTGTGTGTGTTTAAATTGTTTAATACGATTTATCCATGATGTAGAGAAGTTCTCTTCCAGCTTCTTGAAAAGTTTCGCAGCTCTCTGCAGAATAACTTCTTCATTCATTTCGATAGGTTCATCGTCCAAATATTCTTCCTCTTTTACACCATCATCAGCACCATCATCACCATCTATATTGAATGGAACAGTAATTTTTGGGACTAAATTACAATGAAACTTTTTCTTATGGGTAGATTTTCCTCTAAAGGTGGCAAGCTTATGGAATAAATCAAAACTTTTGTGATTGTACGTCTCTTTATGGTTACCACGCTGTTGATTCTTGGAATTTTGAGCTAATTCTGCCCGAATTTGTGCATCAAATTCCCGTATCTTAGCGAGCCTTATCTTTTGTTCCTTTAAACCAATTTGAAAGATCATACTTAGCTCTGCTTCGAAAGGATCATCATCGATGGTGAAATTCATCCTTTGTGACAACAACTTAATTTTGGGCAGCGCAGGTGCCTTAACAACCTTAGGGAAAACAACCACATCATTTTTGCACGTTGTAAAAGAATACATCATTTGTTTGAAGGATTTCACCACGGTTGATATGTTGTCAAATAATCTATACATTTCGAATTGGTAAGGAATATTGAAATGCCATGATTCATTTTCTAAAGTAATGGAAGGTTCAAATAATGCAAAATGTCCTGCATCTTTTTTTGCTTGTCTTTTAATCTTAAAGATACTAGCCAAGACTTTAAAATGTGTTATTGTTAGGAGACGAACCCAGGATTTCTTCACAGCGGGTGATTCAACGCATAATCTAGCGTAACCACCCGTGAAAACGATATCATTCAAATTCTGCAAAGAAAGAAAGACGGAATAGAATTCTAACCTTGTCTTCAGACCATTCGGAAGGTCCAATACTTGACTGAACCTATCGACAACGAACTGTATTTCCAAGAATTGCTTCAGCTCTGACCATTTTACGTTACTGAGAAAATTCCTTTTTTTAGCCTCAGATAGAGCTATAAAATGTGTCTTTGCCATAGATTGTTTGTCTTGAAGCGCTATGTCACGACCAAATATCTGTTTTAAAGTGTGTACACCGGAAATTATCAAAAAGGCAAACATTAAAGAAGTAACGCTGAAAATCCTCTTTGTATCACACCTCACCAGCACTTTTGAACCGGTTTCACTATCATTGGAATCCACATCTGGGAAAACCTTTAATGAGAATGCGGATAATTCAAACACTCTCCTTGTAGTCAACTCGTTTACGGATTCAGGTGATTCTGCAATTATAACTGACGAAACACCATTTATCAAGAAACCGAAGTTCCATAGGCGTGCAACCTCCGCGGAATCGCCGCCCGAAAGATTGTCTAGACTATCGTCCTTGTACGATTTATAATCGCTATCTGGAGAAGACTTAATCATTCTAATTCTGTCTCCCTCGTCCTCCAGACTGAATTGAGTCTTGGTACCAAAAAATACCAATTCCGTTTTATTCACTTTGTGGCATATTTTTCTCAGCTGACCATTAACCATATCCTCTGGACTCTGTGCATCAATGTTAGAAAATACTTCTGAGGGCATGAATACTGATCTACAACCCACAGAAAAAGAAACATTACTCAAAGAGATTTTGACAAAATCGAAAAATGATGGCAATTCTTTGAAAACAAAGGAACTGGGGAGAACTTCAGGAATGTTAATCTCGCTTCGAGCTTTTGCCTTTTGCTTTTCTGCAATGTGAAGCCTTTCTTCAAATTTCTCATAAAATGGTTTAAAATAATTCTGCTCCACAACTTGCATTTGAATGTCGAGCTTTCTAAAGATGTTGTTTAGTGCAATCATCGTGGGGAGATCAGAAACGTCTACATTAAGAGTATCCAAATCTATCGACGATGATAACAATAACTTGGGTACCACGTCAATCGCAACTCTAAGCGAGATGCTTTCAATTAAAGCTATCCTCTTTTTGTAATTTTGGGCCTTATTCGAATGTTCCAGTCTCATTCCCAAAACTTCTGTGGCGAGCAATCCATCATAATTCACATCGTTTACCTTCTTGGAATCATGTAATAAATATCTCTCGGTATGATATCTGAGTAACAGTGCCGTCAACTTATAAACCATCATGTCATCTCCATCGCTCACCAATAACCTAGCATCCTCTAGGGTGAATTTGAGATCTATTAAGGGAAGACATCTCTTGAAAAACAACAACATAAGGTGCTTCTTCCAAATAGCTGCTGTTATGTCTGCTGATGTGCAGCTGGTATCCTTTAACGACCCAGCAAAAACGCTAATGTTCCTTTTAAAAGTCTTGTAAAAGGACAAATGGTTAACGTCAATGTCGAAGGTTGGAGACAGAACGTTACACCTAAGACTTAGTAAAGCATTTTTCAAGCCTGATACTTCACTTAAGTCAAATTTCTGAGATAGCAAGTTCGATGAACCAAATAAGGATATACTCGGTGTTTCTAATACCTTTATCGACTGATTACCTAGGAAGTGACATTTTTTCTTCATCTCGAGTGACATAGCAAAATTTGAAACCATCAAACCCACCTTCATGGGCGTATCTTCATCGGCAAACAATAATTTAAAACCAGGCATATAACTCTCAAACTTCCCAATTTCCAATTTGATATTGGAAGCATAAATATTGTAAGTCATAGCTTCATCCAACTCTCGCAGTTCTGGAATAGGCGCCATCGAAATACTCCTCACGGTAATTCTATCGATCACTACATTTATTTCAGAAATGGGGTCAATCATTTTACGAAGTTGATCAGCCTTTTGACTTACTGATTGTAAAGCTTCGTCCAGCGAAGAATCGAAATCAGGATCTGTATATTCCTTATAATGCTCCTGCTGGACAACTGGTTCCTTCAACGGACTTTGAGAAGATGGTGATGATGACTTCATCATCTGGACAAAATCCATGGGTACTAAAACGTCAAAAACCTTTATATCTGTCACAGTGTTTTCCAAAGGAATTCCCTGTTCCAATCTATGCAATGCCAATTTGGTAGTTATAGTAAGTGAAAAATCCTCACAAATAGATTGAGCAATCCAACTTGCATCCCGAACGCCTGCATGAACTGTCAGATTTTTATTCTTATGCTGGTATTTGATAACCGCTCTAATATCTTCTACTTTTAATTGAATGTGTTTTACATTCAAATTGGTAATTTCAATCTGTAATCCATTCAAAATTCTAATAACAAAGGGAAAGGAGTTTTCTAACGATCCTGGAAATTTCTTATTACTGACATTTTCCTTGCTTTCGAAACCTTCAGCTGAACTAGTATCATCATCCTGCTTCTTCTTACTCTTATCATTAGGTTCAAAGATCGTTAAATTCTCTATAAAAATTTTCTTGTGCCGTGGTGAGAATCGAAGCGAACCAATATTACATTTCCCCTTAATCTGTAGGTGACATACTTCTAACCTTACAGGATTTATAAACCAGAAAGTTATACCTGCAAATACGTGCAACAGAAGATTGGATACAAGTAGTGGGAGCGCAACGTAGGTGAGCAGAAATTTCACCGCGCTAATCACCATTTAATTTAGTGGAATATAATGCTTCAGGTAAGCGGGGGTTGTATCCCTGGTTAATATTGAATTGTTGACTATAGTCCTTGATTGCAATAGTGAAGCTAATATGAATAGAACTGAATTAGTCGAAGGAACCAACGTCCCTTTTCTTAGATAGTCATGTGCCCTGGTTCTCAGCAATTCACTCTTTCAAAAGAGCTTTTTTTTTTTTCTATTAAGGAGTAGTGTTTACCAGAATGCCCTTTGCTTCCGCGCGCTAGAAAAAAACAAGTAAATCGCCAGGCAACTTCCCCCGGCCGTCCCTCTTGACTTGCGCAAGCAGCAAAAGCCTAGCATTAAAAGCTGTCAGTCCTCATTGTTTTTAATTCTGTTTTTGTTCCTACAAGGTAACTGCCACTTTCATCCGCAATGTCCGAAATGCCCGACAAGGAAATGATGGAAACATCGATCTTAATTACTTCGGTAACCGGACAAGAGATCACATGACCAGCATACACGTGATAACCGCCTAGGTTAGAATCAAAAGTAGGAAGACGGCAGAACCGACCTCATCCCCCATTTACCGTTAAACCTACAGTGAATGATTTCGCAGTCGCCCGATTACGCATTCATGGCTGCTTATGTAATAGCGATGAAGGAAGTTATCATTGACTGAGAAATTCTCTTATAAAATCACCACTGAAGCGTCCAAATCATACAGAAACCCACTAGTAAAACCTCTTTGATATCTCCCAATTCCCGCTTTTTCATTTCTTTCTCTCTTGAAAAGGTGGCAAAAGGAAGAAAATTGACAGCCGCCGAGCCTCTTCTCCCCGTCTATATAATCGTGGAGAAATGATTACCCGGCTAACAGAATTACCCGGGTAACACTGTAGAAAAAAATTTCAGAAACTGTAGAAAGGAAGAAAGTCAGGAAAAAAGAAAATATTACTGAAAAATGTTCAAAGACAACCTCATCACTCATCCGTACTTGCTTCACCTACAAGCAAGTGAAGCTATATTTGATTCCTGTGTGATCTATTGGAATTCACCAATTTGGGAGAGTTTTTGTTTACAAAAGGAAGGTAGTAGTTAAAATCGTATTAAAGTGAGTCCAAGATGGTACCACCAAAGAAAGCCACTAAGATGGACCTGAACTCATTTTTGAATGATGATACGTTTGGGTCCGCTTGGGAAGAAACTGACGTGGATTTGAGCAAGATTTCCATTCCAGTTGAGAACGTCAAAGCCAACACCATTCCATTGGAGGAATTGGCTGCCGCTAAAGGTAGTGCAAATCAAAATTTTAGAGGCGGTTCCCGTTTAGATCCTGCCCTTGGTGGTGGTAGAAGCTTTGAACGTACTGAATACCCAGTACCAGATCGTCCACCATACAGAGCTATTATCAACAACATCCCTTGGGATATAACGCCTGAAGGTGTTCAGGCTTGGGTTGAAGATGGTCTTCAAAAGCCAGGTGCTGTTGAAGAAGTGGACTTACCAAGAAGCATCAAGGACCCAACTCGTTTGAAGGGTATTGCCTTTGTTACTTTGAAGGAACGTGAAGATCTAGTACAAGCTCTAACGTTCAACGGTACTCCATTGAACGACCGTACTGTCTATGTGTCTGTTGCAGCACCAAGAAGAGACGGTTTTGACTGGGGTGGAGCTCGTGGTTCCAATTTTCAATCTTCTGGTGATCCTGCTGCTGATTTAGATTGGGGTGCCGCTAGAGGCTCTCAATTCAGAGGCAGCAGACCTCCAAGAGATGAACCAGATTTGGACTGGGGAGCTATGAGAGGCTCTCAATTCAGAGGTAGTAGACCTCCAAGAGATGAACCAGATTTGGACTGGGGAGCTATGAGAGGCTCTCAATTCAGAGGTAGTAAACCTCCAAGAGATGAACCAGATTTAGATTGGGGTGCTGCTAGAGGTTCTCAGTTCCAGAATACAAGATCCGATTCTGGTAGAAAAGGTGGTAAGACCTTTTTTCAAGGTAACGATGCTAAGGCAGACGAAGATTTAGATTGGAGTAACATTAGAAATAGACCAGCTAGAGGTCCTAAACCAGCCAAGGATTCTGGTCCTGATTTGGATTGGGGATCCGCCAGAGGTGCTCAATTCGGCAAGAAAACTACCGGTGGCTCTGGCAGTGCCAACTTGAGAAAGCAGATCGCAGAGAAGGAAAATGTGGACGACAAGCCAAAGATACAAACTTCTCGTTTCGGTGTCTTGAGCACTGAAGATGAAGAAGAGGAGGAATCCACCGAAAAGGAAAACGTCAGTGAAGAGCAAATCACTCAGTTGGAAAAAGAGACCCAAAAATTGAGCGTTGATAACAAGGAAACTGACGACTGGAATGTCGTTGGTAAGAAATAAATTTAAAAGACCAACGTGATATCCTAATATGTCGAAGAACAGAAAGACAGAGAACACTTAAAATTTAACAATGAAGAAAAAAAAAAGATGCAGAAAGCAGTAAGATGTTTTTTCAACTATTATTAATCTTTTGAAAAAACCAAGTCAGGTATCATGCAAGACAATGTCGTTGCTGACTTTATCGATTAAAACTTCTATTTGCTACTTTTCCAGATCTTTATTTTCATTTTTATCATTACCTTTATTTTTTCCCCATTATTAACAAGAAAAACGCAAATATGTAGAGTACTTTGTTTTGTGCGTTATATGTACTACATAATATGAAATACTGATAACCCAGAGTTATTAGGAGAAGTTAAGCCCTCAATAATGTATGTTGTATATGCAAGTTGTATAACCGTGTAGTTGAAGTAATTGGCGGGTTTCTCTTGCTAAGCGGTCGACTGTGGCCGGGTAATCATCTGGCGCCTTTCGAGAACAAGAACATGAGGTATTGGGTAAAAATAACAACCTAAAACCCAAGATGATGATGTAAAGTAACACTAATCGATATAAAAGTCGTCAGCTTGCTAACAGGTTCATATCTTCGCATTTTCTTTTTTAATTGCAAGTCCGCTGTTCCTAGCATTTCTTTTCAATGGAAAGTATCGATTCTGAATTTGGACCAGTAAGGAAGGCTAAAGTTAAGGTTAGTCCTGATAAGATAATTCAAGATGTTTCTGTAGATCACGAACAGAGTTCACTATTACAGAAGATAACACTTTTGCCTATCAAGAGACCATCGTCAGAGGAGTCAAACTCGATTGATCAGGAAGATGAACGCAGAGAAAAGGCTTCTACTACTATTAAAGATGAGAATGTTAGTATACTGAATAATATTAGATTGAGTTCGAAAAGATTGAAGCCCAATGCTTTACCAAATGAAAAGAATTTCAGCCCCCAAAAAGTACAACCGCTTGATTCTGATTTTAAAAGATTCAAACATTTTTTAATGAGGCATTTATATCAATCTTTACCACCTGGTCAAACTAGAACATACTCTTATTTACGCGAAACTCACAAAGAGATTGATAGGCTTCTAAAGCAATCCATTGTACAGAAGGAAAGTCATTCTAGTATTCTGGTAGGCCCCAGAGGAAGTTTCAAGACAGTTCTACTAAATTACGAATTGGCATTATTATCCGAAAGGTACCACCAGCAGTTCATCACTATCAGATTGAATGGATTCATCCACTCAGAGCAAACTGCCATCAATGGTATTGCAACACAATTGGAAGAACAACTGCGAAGACTGCATGGCCGAATCAAGACACCTGTAAATGAAGATACCGATATTAGTAGTGGTTCTTTGACTGAAGTATTTGAAAAGATTTTACGACTCCTGGATTCTGCCGCTGTTAGTGGTAGTCAGAATAAAAACGACAATGAAAGTACGAAAATTACAGTGGTTTTCATATTTGATGAGATGGATACTTTTGCAGGACCAGTTAGACAGACACTTTTGTACAACCTTTTCGACATGGTTGAGCATGCTAGAGTTCCGGTATGTATATTTGGTTGTACCACTAAATTGAACATTTTGGAGTACTTGGAAAAAAGAGTTAAAAGCAGATTTTCTCAAAGGATCATTTATATGCCACAGATTGAAGGTTTCCAACAGTTTCTTGGGACAGTTGAAGAGATGCTATGTCCGCCTAGTTGTGACGATGGTCTAAAATTTGTGAAGTCGTGGCACTCGTTGGTGCACAATGAATTATCTAAACCGGATTCAGACATACACCTGCTTGTCAAATTCAATTATGAAACTTTTAAATCTCTTCAACATTTACGCAATGGACTCATCCCTCTGATATTCGGGGCCAAGGACTACGAGTCACTGGAAAACTCCTTTAAAACTTGTAGTAAAACTAAATCATACAATCAAAACCTTCTAGAAAGCAGTCTAACAGCCAAGATTAAATCTTTGTCCAATCTAGAACTTTGTATTCTTATTTGTACCGCAAGAACAGTTCTAAAGGCCAAAGACGAATCCACCAACTTCAATCTAGTCTATGCAGAATACGAGGAAATGATCAAATCAATTAATAGGAGAATTCCCACCATGGCTCCTACGAAGAATAATGAAGATACTACCCCAGTGATACTTGATAACAAGATAAAATTGTGGAAAAAAAGGGATATCAAGAACGTTTGGGAATCCCTACTAGCACTGAATTTTCTCACTGAGAAGTCTGCTGTTGGACTTAGAGAATCCGCCATTGCAGCGTTTTACGCTAGTAACTACCAATTTCAAGGAACTACCATACCTTTTGATCTGAGAAGATACCAATCACAGGTCACACTACAAGGACTAAGAAGAATCGTTCCTCGATCTTCGATGTATTACCCATGGACCCAGTTATAGTCAATCAAAAAATAATGCATGATACACACACACACACACACAAGAAAAGAAAATACCCGTACAATTTCTTTCTAACATTTTTCCTATTTTTTTGCAAGCAAGGCTTGCCGCTGGCGGTAAGCGCTAGCGGTCGGCAGCTAGGCTCTATCTATTTAAGTACATTAACCAATGGAATCAGATGCTTGGGGAATCCAAACTCAGAAAGCACTGAAATGATAGAAATATTGATAGAATCAATTTTAGTATTAAAGTTTGGCGTATTTTTATATGGTTTTCTTTCCTTCGTATTGTGTGATAGAAGCTTTTCAGCGCTGGACCATTAGACCCTGTTGAAGAGGAAAGTTCTACATGCAATACAAAGAATAAAAGAAAGAACAAGAATAGTGCTAGAGATCGTCGTCGTTGTGGGAAATAGATTAGAACTAACTGGAGATGTCAGAGAATGAATCTACTAGTGCGAGAAGGCCAGAGCTCAAATATAAGATCGGTAAAGTCAAGCCTACGCCAACGGTACAAAAGGATGAACGAAATGGATTGAGTTTTATTGAATTAAAGCCATCACAAGATGAAAAAGTATATGGATGTACGAAATTCGCTGGACATTATAAAGAAGAGAAAAAATTGGGCCAAGGGACCTTCGGAGAAGTCTACAAAGGGATTCATTTAGAGACTCAAAGACAAGTGGCCATGAAAAGAATTATTGTTAACGTAGAGAAAGAACTCTTCCCGATAACGGCTCATCGAGAAATCACCATTCTGCGAAGGCTAAATCACAAAAACGTAATTAAACTCATAGAAATGGTCTATGATTATCCACCAGGTACCAACGCAAGAGCTGCTCGAGAGCCGCATTACCAATCACCATCAGGAAAGCCTCCGTTGATGAAATCATTTTACATGATTTTACCGTATATGGTCTCAGATTTATCCGGTATATTGCATAATCCAAGAATTACTTTGAGTTTAGGTGATATAAAATGTATCATCTTGCAATTGTTGGACAGTCTCAATTATATTCACTGTCAAAAATATATGCATAGAGACATTAAGACAGCTAACATTCTGATAGACCACAATGGTGTAGTGAAGTTGGCAGATTTTGGGCTGGCGAGGTTATACTATGGTGCCCCACCAACACTAGATTTTCCTGGCGGTGCTGGTTCAGGGGCCAAATACACGTCTGTGGTAGTCACTAGATGGTACAGAGCACCTGAATTAGTTCTCGGTGACAAATTTTATACCACAGCTGTAGACATGTGGGGGGTTGGATGTGTATTTGCCGAGTGTTTTGAGAAAAAACCTGTCCTTCAAGGGACCACCGATATCGATCAAGGTCATGTAATCTTCAAGCTGCTAGGTACACCAACAGAAGAGCAATGGCCATTAGCATGGTATTTACCTGGTGCAGAACTGACCAGAACCAATTATCCTGGAACGTTGAGGGAAAGATTCGGTAAGAATTTGAGTGAAACAGGACTTGATTTCCTAAGGAACCTCTTATCTCTAGATCCTTACAAAAGATTAACGGCTATGTCAGCAATACAACATCCTTTCTTTAAAGAAGAGCCATTACCCTGTGAAAAGTTGGTCCTTCCATGCGAGGAAAGTCACGAAGCTGACATCAAAAGATATAAAGAGGAAATGCATCAAGCAATGTCGCAAAAGGCTCCTTCTGCTCCAAGAGGGCATGTCACGGAATCAGGTTCAGATTCAGGATCTGTCCCTGTCTTTCCTCGAGCACCAAAACCGAAAACTCATTTCCCCACAGGTCCGGCAGCTTCCTCTCGTAGGCCACCACCTGTATCAGGTACCGTTCTATCGAGAAACCAACCAGCATCATCACCATATAATCGCAACCAGGCTTCTCGTTTCAATTACAATAATAACAGTAATAATAACAGTCACGGCGGGGTCAGTAAACCACCTCATGCAACCAATTTTCATAGATCGAGGTACAACAGCAGGTATGGAAACACTAACATCAATACCAATACCAATATCAATACCAACTTACCTACGGGTCCACAACAGATGACTGCAAATGCATACCCCCAGAGAAACGGGCTCCCCCCTTATGCGAATTCATTGCCTCAGCAACCGTCAAGATACCAAGGCACCAATGAGAAATACTACCAGCAGCATCACCATCGAGACCAAAGAAACCATAACAACAACATTAATAACGGCAACAAAAGTAGTAGCTCCAAACCACGGTTCGAAGAACCAAGAGCCTCGAGGGTTTCTGGTGCTTCTGCGCCTCTTCCAAGAGGGCCAGCAACAACTCAAGTGCCTCCACCACCTCCATCGGTTCCCATGCCGATAGAAAACATACAACAGAATCAACCTCAAGAACAAGAACTAAATGGTGATAACGATCAAGAACCTTCGAAAAATGGAAACGGAACTACTGACAGTAATAAGAAGGACATTGCTGACCTATACTGAACAAGAAGAAGACAAAACAAGTCAAATCCTTACTAGGTTTCACAATATTATATACATAAACTTTTATCTTATCTAGGGAAGGCTGCATGGGTTCTTCAGAATTACGTGATGGTAAGTCTTCCGCATTGCTTGTTTGGAATCCGATGTACTTCATGATTAGCAAGTCTTGGTTGGACTGGAGTTTGAACTTTTTTAGGTCATGGTTACTATGGAATCCATTTTGAGGTTCGGACCTCGCGAAACACTAGAAGCATTGTTTCATAATGTGCAACTCATCATACTTGAAACAATTACTAGTGATCCCATTACATCAGCTACGATGCTTTGTTCGTTCCAGTGTTGCTACTAGATGTTAATTTTTGAATCATTTCCTGAGACATAACTTTATTGATATAAATCGTCAGGTTGGCCGGTATTTTATGGTTTTCGAAGGTCAAGATCCCTGAAAAGAAAGCATAGGGAAAGGAAAGGATAAAAACAGCTGATAACGGTATGACTGATACAGGAATCCAAACGGATACTTTGCATGAACAAGCTTCTAAAAGTTTTAGGCGAACACCGAATGGCCTTATCTTTTCAGAGGATTTAAGGGCGGTTTACTCGGTGTTTTTAATCTGCTTAAATCTCCAGGATGTAGATAAAGAATCCAAGAAAGGAGTTTTTCCATTTCAAAAGACTGTATACCCATTCTCATTTTCAATCCAAGACGCAGTAGAGATTATGAAGCATTTAGAATTGCAGGTTGATATGAGTGTTACTTGCATTAGTATTTCATATACCATTCAACCGGAGATGGCATATTATCTATTAGAGATATTCATGGCTGCCAAACTACTTCATACACCCGCAGATAGAACTCGTTCACTACCAAAGGACAAAGTTTTATTACAACCTACACCCAAGGGTGTAGCCATACTTCAGAAATACGTTAGAGATGTTGGATTGAAAAAAATCCCTGATATTTTAACATCTGACTTCAGCTCGATGGAGTTGTTCAGTTTTGAAAGAAGTTCCGAGACGGATTCCATTATCCACAGTGATTATTTGATACATATCTTATTCATTACGATGATGGGGATTTCACCAAACGTTTGGTCACCGTCCAACCCAAATGATAAAATTCCATGTTTGTCGAAGCTCTTGGAGTATAATAATAACGACGATTTGACTTTCGAAAATTTACAATTTACGAATTTTAACCAATTCCAAGTGACTAAAAGGGAGGAAGAGTTCAGTTGGCAGGATCACATATCGGAGGCGAGATTACATGATGAGAAAAGGACATCACCATTTGCACATAGGTTTTTCACCAACCCTGATTCAGACTCTCACGTTCAGTACTACACTTCCGATTGTGGACTTAGAATATTCAAAGGTAGATCCTATGGCCCGAATAAGACTTTAATCGATTTTAGCTTTACTACAAAGGCACTTTGGCAATGGCTTATGGATTGTACTGATATAATGTATCCAAAGGAAGCGGTTTCAGTGGCAGCGATTTTTTTCAAATGTGGACTGATCATACCGATTTTGGATAACCCATCTCAGAGGTCCAGATTCTACATTAGTAGATCTTGTCACTACACGTTTTCCAGACGCGGATGGGACGTTTGTCAATGGAATATCGACAATGTGGGTGATATCTCTAGTTGTACTTCCAGCACAACTGGTGGCAGTGGAAGTAAAAGATGCAGAAGAGAATCTCACTTTTTTGATACCGCTACAGCTGAAGAAAATATTTTCATCAAAGATACCTCTGGTTCGGATTCGGACAAGACCATCGTTTCTCCAGAATATAGGTTCAAGGAATTTGATGATATTTTAAACGATCCAGGGATGAGATATCTCTTTAGAAGACATCTTGAGAATGAATTCTGTGTGGAAAATTTGGATGCATATTTCGAAATTAAGAAATTCGTAAAAAAAATAATACTTTTAGAGAAATTAAACAATGCCAGAAATTCTGGTGGTACTCATAGAGGAGGCAAGGGTAAAGTTTCAGATATTAAAGCTGTAATAGATGCCGCCCTTGCAAAACAGACGAATGAGTGTTTGGAAATTGGATACCATATTTATGCATCTTACATCGCTGTTGGGGCACCATATCAACTCAACATTGATCACACCTTAAGAGAATCGATTAGTACAATTATGTTACAGCCCAAATTACCGCTTTCAAAAAAATTTTCTTTCAAAATTGATGTTGAGGATATTTTGTCAATTAATGAGGGAAACTTGGGAATAGCCACGAGTCCCTTGCAGAAACCAGAACCTGCACTTCTTCGTGAAAGCTTGTCCCAAACGAAAACGAAGAAGGGTGCTTTTGTAACAAAGCACATATTTAACCCTACGGATGTAGACTCAGAAGTAGAGGAGGAAGTTTTACCCAGAGAATTTCCCAGCACTAGTCAGTTTGCGCCTGAAGTACACGAGGACGAAACCTTAGGTACTGCTAATGATATGATACGGGCACTTTTGCCTCTTTTCGAAACTTTAAATCAAAGTCTTTACCGATTGATGAAGGTGGATTCACTACAAAAATTCTTGAATTCAAGCGTGTATCAAGAGGCAGTTACTCTAGCAGATATTTAGATGGTGGCATGCAAGGTATTCCCTAGTTTCTTCTCTCATTTGCATAATATGTAACATTTTTAATCATTAATTATCTCCATGTACTATGATACTAGCATATTAAGAAAATTACTATCCCCCTCTGAGGAATAGGAATAAGAAATGATATTGTTAAGGATAAATTAACTGTACATAAATATACATGCTCTTAGGCATATACATCAAAGGAAAAAAGGAAAAAAGAATTTTTTTTGGAATTAATCATTTTTATAACTGTAATGACATGCCAAAGAGAAGTGGTCACTTTTATTAAAAAATCTGTTTCCACCGATATTTTTAATTTTGATTTAGTTTTATGTTATCTTATGTTATTAGAAAAGTGGTTCTAACGTAGTACCTCTCTTAATTGTTGCCCAACCAATTAGACGCCAGTGCTTCTCGATACGTCTAGATAGGGCAATCTTTTCGTTAATCTCTGTACATGCTGGTGAAGTCAACTGTAATCTTGCCATATCTGCTTTAACTGCCACAACTCTTGCACCAGTAGCAGTAGAGCCGATGTTAACCATGAGAACTTCGTTAGGTTCCAAGTTTCTAACCTTAGCCTTCTTTGAGCCATCAGTTTTAACACCTAATAGACGACGTAGCAATAGGTAGTTGATTTCGATGTCTGTGTAAATACTTGGTAAATGACCCTTTGCACCAACAACTTGACCCACTAGACGATCAGCTCTACACAAAGTAGGATCCACCTTGGTACCAACACCGATTAAACCACCAGGAACTGCGAATTTCAAGTCATTTTGTTCAGCGAAAAGAGAAACAATGTTAGAGAAGATTGGTTTACACTGAATCTTACCCTTTTCGTCCTTGGTCACAATACCAGGTCTAATTTCGATTTCATCTCCCAATTTAAACACACCGTTTAAGATGGAACCACCTGCAACACCACCCTTCAAGTCGTTGATTTCAGCACCTGGTTTGTTAACATCGAATGAACGAATAACAATCAATCTTGGAGAAATGTTGAAATCTCTTGGTGGTACTGGAATGGTCTTAACGATAAATTCGTTAACTGCATCGATATTGTATTTCAATTGTGCAGAGATCGGAACAATTGGGGCACCGTCTGCAATAGTACCTCTGATAAATTTCAAAATTGATTTTTCATGTTCTAAGGCACTTTCTTCCCTCATCAAATCCACCTTGTTTTGTAAGATGACAACGTGTTTCAACTTCATAATTTCTATAGCTGCCAAATGTTCGGAAGTTTGAGGTTGAGGACATGATTCGTTACCTGCAATTAATAGCAGTGCAGCATCCATGACGGCGGCACCTGACAACATGGTACTCATCAAAATATCGTGACCTGGACAGTCCACGAAGGAAACGTGACGCACCAATTCGTAACGACCTGGGCAACCTGGTCTTTGACACTTTGGATTGATCTCCTTGTCAGATTTAAATGATCTATAACAGTCTGGTTCAGGACATGTTGGTTCTTGACATTTGTAAATCTTAGCATTGGCATAACCCAACTTAATGGTAATATTACGTTCCAATTCATCCTTGAAACGAACAGTTTGGACACCTGAAATGGCTCTAACAACGGTAGATTTACCGTGAGCCACATGACCAATAGTACCAATGTTAATAGTAGCTTGTCTACTGATAATTTCTGGTGATATAGGTGTTAGCTTGGAAAAATCTGGATTTTCTGGTTGGGGTGGTAAACCTCCACCTTCTTCAAATTCTCTCTTTCTCTTTTCCTCATCATCTTCTTCATCTTCAGCTAGCTTGTCGAAAGTAACTTTTTTCTTTGGCTTTTCAACTGGTTCTTCTTCAAATTCGTCAGCCATTTGTTCTTGCTCTTCTTCTACATCGTAAGGTTCCTCTTCTTCAGGTTCCATGTTACCATTGATGACAATACTTGGTTCTTGGTCTTGTAAATCTGACATCTTCTTGCAGTCTATGCTTGTATCAAAATGTTTATCCCTTGGGTTCTTATTCTTTGTTTTTAGTTCTGCCTTACCTTCACGTATAGTTTTCCCTACACAACCACTGAATCAATCGTTAAAAGGGAATTTTCTTCGAGAAAAAGGATTATATTCAAAAGAAATAAGCCACCAACTTTTACAACGGTCTAATGAAACCTCTAAAAGCACTTCTGTGTCGATAAAGTTAACTACCTCTCTCACTGATTAATACGCTATACGTCTGTTGTACGCATCTATGTGATGAGGTGTGAAAGTAAATGTTGAAAAAAATTTTATTTCAGACCGACGCAAAAGATCACGTGATTAACAGGCACGTGATATCAAATGCCACGTGATATTCTGCTCGGACATATAGAAAATATTAGCCGCCCGTGAAATGGGACGAGTATGAATTTTTATCAAGATTCTGATACGTTTATCGTAATTATCGTAGATCTATACAGCAGGATTAAATGCGAATTCATTCAACAGAAGATCAACATCTTTCCAGACCATGTCAGATTCCCAGTTGTCCCAATGTTCCATCATAGCATTTGGTGATTCATTAGAGGTTTGTGTGAGTGCCGAATTAGAACCAGCACCACCACTTCCACTACCAGTAGTCATGGTTCTCATGTGCTCTGCAATGGGTGCCTTCCTTATAGGTTCTTGGGATTTCCTTATGCTAAATACTGAGGGTAATGAAGTATTAGGTCCACTAGAAACGGCCCGCGCTTCAGGAAGTGTGGCCAATTGATGGGATGATGTTTTGCGTGATGCCATTTCTTCTCTGGGTGATGATCTGGAGAGCATATCCTTTAGTAGGACCATATCAGGTGTTTGACTCGTTGGGGAGCCAAGACTACTATTGCTGCTTGCATTACTTGCATTGATGGGATTTGGATCCAAGGGAATGGTTCTTATGATCTTTCTAGCGTCCTCTTCTGGATCTTTAACTTCACTTAACCTCCTTTCATGAGCTCCTCCATTGATTTCTAATCTGGAACCCTCTTGAATAGCTTCTTGACCATATTCCTCGTCGTCATCGTATTTCTGCGACTCTCTTTTCAATTTAGCCATCCCACATTTCTCTCGAAGAATGTAGAGACAGTCAAAGAATACGCTTACAGACATTCTGGATTTAACGCTAATGCCCAAATTGAAATCATTGGCGAATTTCTCATCCTGGCTCACCCTGTCCTTCTTCCAGTCGTCATGCATCTTGGCGAACATGCTCCATATGCTCCTCATTATTCCTGATGATCTATATGCCATATCGTGCTTGAGTACAGACGCATTAAAGGTTAATGAAACTGCATCTTGATACGCTTTCTTACCCTTGGCAACATCCAATACGGATGAAAGTGATGAATGTACTAGCTTGCTGATTATGCAAGCAGATTGCCAAATGTTTAGAACAAAGACACCGGGAAAATATTTGATCACCGCTGGGTCAGTCTGCCACATGTTATTAGAGTGTGTCAATAGGTCAATGGATGCGTTGTAGACTTTGACCAACCCACATTTGGTTTCAAAATTTGATTCGATCTCAGATAGAGATAACGTTCGAATATCGTTGTCGTTCTTCTTATGAGTAGAAAAGGCATCCATGAAGTAGTACGTTAAGAGGTGAGCCTTTGCAACCAGGAAGAGAAACTTCCTTATACTGTCCAGCTCGTTATTTTCTAAATTAAGTTCCAATTGTGTCAATTGCTGGTTTAAAACTTTTAACAATGGTTGTTTCTGTTCGCTGCCTACTATACCTAATGCGTTTGACGGGTTCGAATTCATGGTGTTAATGACCTGATTCTCGAAATGGACAATCTGAGCCATCTGTTTTATGGAATTTGGTACACCTGAATGTTCAGCATCGTTTGGTGATTCTCTTGATACACTTATCACTGTATGATCGAACGAAACGTATGCTGGGAACCCGAATGATGATGCAATGTATTGGGATACAATGTTGCAACAAACCCATGTTCTCACTTGTTCACTGATTAATTCGTGATTGGCAGTTGCATATTCTCGAGAGCATTCTGCAGAGTTGAGCCCAACACGTATTGCCTGAAACATGGCAGTACCGATGGTATTCCAAGAGGTGTCTGCACTCAATGATGACGTTAATGGTGGCCAAAAAGTGTAAAGCAGAAAAGCCTGCACTGAATATACAGAAGCCACATTGAGCACAGGTTCATCACTATCCGATGGAGTATATCGAATAATGGGAGAAATCGTAATTTCTGCCAGTATGGACTTGACCATACTGGAAAGTTTTGTCATCAGTTCTGTAGCACCAAACTTTCGACGTAAACCGGTCAAAATTATCACCCAAAATAGGCATGGTGACAGTCTGTAGATCCTCTCGGCTCCTTTGGTAATGTCAATTACGGGCAGGAACGGATGATATCTCTTGGCAAACTCCTGAAACAATTCTGCAATATCTTCGCTGGACATATAAATATCACCTAGAGTCTTCGGTGTGCACTTCAGCTGTTCTGGGGTCATCTCTTTCAAATTTTGCATGTTGTCGAATTCGTAGATCCAGTCGGATCCTAGCGGATTAGCCCTTTTCGACCCATCTGCCGCTGTAGTTGCCGGTGTGACGGTGATCCCCGACTGTTTCAGCCTCTTGACTTTGTCCTTTGTAAAATTCTGTCCATCTAACAATGCCTGCTGTTCTTGTTCGATCTTTTTTAAAATTTCTTCAGAGCTCAAATTCGTCAGAGTCCTAGTCAGCTCTTTGAACCTCTTTTCAATGGCTTCATTTCTTGCCCTCTTGTAGGTTCTTCTAAAATCCTTCTTGAGTACACATGGTACGCCCTTCTTCTGGCATTTAGTACATGGTTCCGGTGCTCTATCGTGAGCGTCACACTTGGATTTCTGCTGTCGACACTCCACGCACGCAAATTTCCTACTTCTGCTCAGACTGGTGCTACCACCGCCAGTAGCACTTGATTCCTTTTTGTATTGATTATCGTAATCTACAACACCAGCATCAGAGTCAGGAGAGGGGCTAACGGTCTCAGGTTTACTCATTCCTACTTAATGTCGGTACGGGCAATCGTAGCAATCCAGCCTCCAATTCGAACAAACAAATCTAGATGGCCTTTTCCTACCGTATTAGTAATAGTTTATTTTGTCAAGCTCTTCTCATCTCATATCTCATCTCAGCTCATCTCATCACCGGGTTGAAAAAAGTGAAAAATTCCATATGAACGATAATAGACTTCCTATATGGAAAAAATGGTGAACATCCAACTATGAAGCTTATCACTGAGTTCAGAGATTCTTCTAGGGATGTCAAATTACTCTGGGGATCAGTTTTCCTGAGGTTGTTGTCATATGGTATCACGAATCAAGTTTTGACCCTTTTCCTCAATGCAATTCAAATGTCGGAATCCCAGATTGGATGGTTCATGTCATTGACACTTGTAGGTGACGTTGTTTGTTCTTATATTTTAACGTGGTATGCTGACGTCTGGGGGAGACGTACAGTTCTTGTCTATGGATCCGTTATGATGTTGCTGAGTGGGTTAGTTTTTAGCTTTAGCACCAATTTCTACTGGCTACTAATCTTTGCCATATTTGGTGTGATCTCTCCTTCAAGTGACGAGGTTGGGCCCTTTAAATCGATTGAAGAAGCAATGCTTGCTCATTTGACACCTCATAATAAAAGACCTGAAATTTATGCCATACATGCGCTTATGGGAACCTCTGGGGGTGCCCTGGGTGCCATTATGTGTGGAACCTTCTTGCATATGATTCAAAAGTTGAAATGGGTCCATACGGATTTAGAAAGTTATCAGGCTGTTTTCTTATTGTATGCTCTCATTGCAGTGGGTAAAGTAATCATTATGCTCTGTCTATCTGGGCAAACTGAATTGGATATGCATCATCATGAGCCACAGACTAATGAAGAGGAACAGCCTTTGATACAGCGTTCTCCAGAACCTAAGAGTGGTGGCTTATCTCCTGAGACCAAATCTATTTTAGCCAAACTTTTGGTAATTTTCATGTTAGATTCTCTTGGATATGGATTTATGACTAGTGGTTGGGTTATTTACTATTATGCCAAATATTTCATGATGGGATCAATGGCGTTGGGAACACTTTTTTTCTGTAATCAAATCGTGTCAGCATTGTCGTCAATTCCTTCGTCTTTCATTGCTAGACACATGGGTCCTGTTAAGGCCATGGTTTCCGTACAAGCACCTTCAGCAATTTTCTTTATGTCGATACCATTAGCAGGTCACCACCTAGCCATTTCTATCTTATTCTTGGTGCTCTACGCTGCAACTACTGCCATGGATGTGACGCCACGTCAAATTCTGTTGACCAACATTATAAGACCACAAGACCTTACAAAAGTTATGGGCACCGTTAATATTGGTAAGACAATGGCACGTTGTGTGGGCCCCATCTTTACAGGAATGCTGGCTCAAAAGGATCACTTGGCTCTGTGCTACGTGATTAGTGGGTCACTGGTGCTTGCCGCCGACTGTGTATTGGCATTTTGGTTCTTCAAATTTGACGGTAAAATCAAAAGACAGATTTCATAGATTATTTAAATGAATGCTCTTTATTTAACTCATCGAATACAGAAGTTACTTTTTTACCAACCATGCCACGATCAAAATTAATTTCAAATCTGGAATTTATAACATTATTACTTTTACTTGAAGAAGTTCCTGAAGGAAGATCAGCCATGTCCTGTTCAGACGCCTCTTGAGGTAAACCTTCAAATCTGTTAAAGCGTTTGATTTGGAAACCGGTATCGTGCTTTTCTCTTTCGGTAGGAACGGAATGAGCCGTACTCGAATGCTTTAATGGTGACACTAGTGGTGGTCTGCTATTGCTGTCTGACGATGGAAGATGAACAGATGAATTACCCACGGAACTAGCTTCAGAAACGTTGGCACTATCCCATTGGGGGTGCAAATTGAAAAATCCATAGCCACTTATAGCTTCATTAGAGCCCCCAGTATGTTTCAAAGCATTATCCATTTCGTACAACTTATCAACAATTGGACTAATCTTATAACCCGTCCATTTCCCAAGGGTACCGCTTGTAGTCCCTTTCCACATTTTGGAGATCTCTGACAAGACCCAATTCAGCATAAACATTAACCTTCCACCTTGCCTAAATTGGGACGTTACAGTTAAATCACAGCAATCATCTTTAATGGTATAGCCCACACCAAATCCATTCGGGATATCTGGGGTAATAGCAAAAGCGGTGGTAGCAGCATTACCACAATTTGCCGCTAAGAATTCAGGTTCTAAAAAGGGGGACAATACTGGACTCTCAAATATAGACTCACCAACTTTGCTATCATTAGAATCGAGAGAAATTCCATAGTGTTCGTTAAATTTGAACAAACACCGCAAGGCATTGAAATGTTTTTCAAATCCATCACCAGCTTTTGCATTTTTTACCTTTTGAATATGCAATTTACAGGCTTTTAGAAACTTATTGAGTTTGCTGACGTCGTCCAACGAACTTGTTATAAATTCTCGGCATAATTCTAGCAGCTCGTCACTCTGAATATCGATAAAACAAGATCTTGAGTTTTTGAAGCCTCTCGTAGAAACAGGTTCAACACCATAAATCATTTTTCCATATAATGCAAAATGAGCCACTTGCAGAGCAACTTGGATCATTGCATCTGGTCTAACTCCCCAGATATCGCCATCTCTACGTCCAAAGGGAATCGAAAGGCGGATCATGTCATACCTAGAGATCAAATCCGCTAATTTAGTCTCTGACAGATGAATGTGGGTGTTCAGGATATCACTAAATTTCCATTCGATCTTGTGAGTGATTTTGACAGGATCTGGCTCCAGAGTTTTCTTGTCGGATGTGTTTTTGGTTGAAATGGAATTAATGGACGGCCATAATGAAAATCGAGGGTCTCCAAGATTTACTTCCCGCGCCAACCTAAGGATAGATTCTGTGTATGTCTCCGAAGTAAATCTTAGAACAGCTGATCCGTCACACGTAAAAGAATCCCAAATAACGGCTGCTTCCGAATCCTCCGTTACTACTAGCTGTAGTTTGTCGTACCAACGAGAAACACAGGACCCCATCTGTCGACCATTTCCATTGAGAATTGAGGTCCCATAAAATAGTCTTTTCAAATTCCTAGCGGAGTTTGCCATACTGTTTTCCTCTGAATCACTTAGAATCTGTAGTTCACCGCTTTCAGTGGTAGCTCCATCGTCCTTGAAGCTCGAATGATCAAGCACTAGAATAAATAATGCAGAGTCAATCAAGCGCAGTTCATCGGGGAACTTTCTTTCAAGTCTCTTTCTTGCATATTTCCAGCTGTGAAACGAGTGAGAAGTCAAACTCCCCAGCGCTGTAGATGCACTTGAATTTTCGTTCCTAATGGAATCTTTCAAAATATAATCGAAAACCGTTATTAAATTCGTTGGATCATATAAGACGTTGCCCTTATCATCCAACACTTCGACCGTGTAGTACTGGCCTCTCGAAATGACCAAAAGATGCTTAGAATCAGAATATTTTCTAATCGTAATACTATGTCGAGTAAAAGTATCATTCATAGAAGATTCGTCGCTGTCTTCCGCATCGTCTTTCTCATCTCGGTCGATCACATAGGTGGACTCTAAATCTGAATCGGAGAATGGTTTATTCAAATCGAAGCTTTCTACTTCTCCGGGTGTGAGGACTGGGCACCTTGTGGAGCCAAACAGGTTCTCATACGGAGACATCGTTAGTGGTAAACCAGTACCGGCACCCCTTTCTGGCGGCAAGACCCTTTTCTTTAAAGCTGAAATGAACCTAAGAGCCGCATGGACCAAAACCGCTGACCTATCCACTTGTGAAACTTTGGGCAAAATATCATCCTCTAGCAATAATAATGGATTTCTTGGTAAAACATCGTTTCCCAGGTCCCTTGCAAAATAGTTGTTATCTAAATGTAAACTATCTAGATAACAACTGCTGGAGGCATGATAATTTTCTAATGTCGACTGCAATTTATCACAAAGCTCACTATTCAAAAAATCCTTAATACATCGGCTAAACTCCTGTAATTTCTCATGATCCATTGGTGGTCTGTAATACCCATCTGAAAAGTATAGCGGCTTTAAGCTGTCCTGGAGCTGTTCCAACGTTCTACTGGCATTTGGAAGTGGCAGTCGGGACAAGGAAGACTCGTATTCCAGTGTAAAGGTAGAATTTCCTCCTACTTCTTCGATTGATGGCATATTTAGTATCCCTCATGCAAGCACCGCACCACAAGTAATTCCCATTCCAAATGATCCGTTTGGTATAAGATGCATATATATATATATATATATATATATATATGCGCGAATGTAAGGTTAAATATCTAGCAT
The DNA here is from genome assembly GCA_900465325.1 of Zygosaccharomyces sapae. Classification (NCBI taxonomy): domain Eukaryota; kingdom Fungi; phylum Ascomycota; class Saccharomycetes; order Saccharomycetales; family Saccharomycetaceae; genus Zygosaccharomyces; species Zygosaccharomyces sapae. The sequence goes on along the minus strand of UEGL01000017.1, from coordinate 1,220,871 downwards.
GCTTATGCTATTAATGGTCATTCACAATTTTAAAAGGCTCATTAATCCCAGAATTTCTCAACGACCTTCCCCTAGACAGATGCTAGCAACGGTTGTTAACATTCCATTCATATACCCTTTGATAACTCGATGGTGAAAGACGATGACCTTGGGACTCTTCCCGGAGGGTAACCTCATCGCAGACCATAGTAAGAATATGAGCCGTGGTATCGACGCTCAGGCCTAGTTACACATCAAGATTAGTATTGAGATCTATTAGACACTGTAGGGTGTTTTATAAAAATACATATCTAACCCCCCATACAACGACGATTGTAAATGATTTCTAACTCGCTGCAACGTACAATTATATTATAAAAAAAGATAGACAAGTGTACAATTTCCCCCTCTTAACGGTTGGACTTAGCAACACGTTCCAATTCGTCCTTCTTCTTGATGGCGTAAGAAGTGGAGGAACCCTTAGCGGCGTTGATCAACTCTTCAGCCAAAGTTTCAGCGATGGTCTTGATGTTTCTGAAAGCAGCTTCTCTAGCACCGATGGTCAACAAAGCGATAGCTTGGTTAACTCTTCTCAATGGAGACACATCAACGGATTGTCTTCTGGCAGCACCACCACCACCGACTCTGGTAGTGTCTTCTCTTGGACCAGTGTTAGTGACAGCGTCCACCACAACTTGCAATGGGTTTTGGTCAGTCAAAACGTTGATGATATCAAGAGTGTGCTTTAGGATTCTTAGAGCTTTCAATTTCTTACCGTTGTTTCTACCGTTCATCATCATAGAGTTGGTCAATCTTTCGAAGATTGGGCATTGAGCCTTTCTGAATCTCTTGTTGGCGTAACGGCCAGCGGTGTGAGGAACGAAGATTGGTTGTCTGATTTGAATGTAGTCAACCAAAGATGGGTCTTTGACTTCAACACCCTTGTAAGACCATTTGTTGAACAACTTGATCTCTTGTTGACCCTGTTGAACATCCTCTGGGATTGGGGTGGCCAACTTGACAGGAGTAAATTCCTCAACGACTTCGAACTCTTCCTGAGCTTCAACTGGGGCTTCAACGTCAGACATATTGGGCTTGGTAGGGTCTTTTAACGTTATTCTTTGGGCCTTGCAACCTGCGATTCCAAATCCTTTGATATCTTCCTATGGGTTCGTGACGGGTAGGTACGTTTGAAATTTCACCAGGATGATGCGTCGGACCGGTTCGTTGCGTGGTGAGAAAGGACTTCCTCTTCCCCCGCCTCGCGTAGGGGGAGGATCGCGTTGTAGCTCTGCCTGGATTCTGGACCGAAGCTTGGCCTAGCTTCCGACGCAGTTCCTGCCTATGATCCCATGACTCGCCTAGTGACGCTCCGCCTAGCGACTCCGTCCAGAAAATTAGTTTGTCCCCTTCGGACACGAAGAAGAAAAAAAGCATTATTCGGGTGTACAGGTTTGAGTCCAAAAATTTCAGTACAAGATGTATGGATGGACAGTCATCGAAAATACAACTGTGATTTACAACCCTGTAAATCAAATGAATGGGGTATATACGATACAGTATTATACGAATATATAAGTTACAAGCAGCTTTCACAAACTTTCTTCATGGTCATGTAGCCAGAATGGTTGTTTGGGGATGACCATTATCCGTTTATCTCCTTCTGTAGCAATATAGAACGGGTTGTCATGTTTTTCACCATGGAATGCCCTCTTGAAATGCTCGATGCGCATCAATGCTATACCTTTATCGCCCTCACTGGCAATCAGGGAGCCTGCAGGCCTCTGTCGTTTAGTAATTTTGGAGTTTCCAAAGGGATTTATCGTCGAAGTGGCACTTGGTTTGTCGGTTTCGTTTGGATCAGGTTCCATGCTAATATCAGGGTACTGTTTGTCTTGGGGTAATGGATAATTCGCAGGATTGATCAGCGTCACTGGTACTAATCTCTTTCTCAAAATACCAGTTGCAAAGGTTCTAGCGGTTAGTTCTTGACCGACGTAACAACCTTTATCCGCACTTACAGCGTTCGGTAAAAAATCGAAATTTAGTTCCAATGGGAGTAATGATTCTGGTCTGTAATCCTGGACACTATCAACATAACCTTGTTCAAATCTTAATTTTTTAAAGAATGCAGGATCCACGCCTTCAAGTTTGAATTCAAAGGGGAAACCTTGTGGATTTAAGATCGACTTCAAATTGATATCCTTCTTGGTGACAACTCTAAATTGCTGGCCCATCGATCCATCTGCTTCAACCAATTGATCTGTGCGTCTTTCGATATACATTGCATGAATTTGATCCTCATTACCCTGGAAAAGAGCTGATGCCAAACCAGCGGCAAATGCATGTGCATCTTTAGGGTTTTTCGTCATGGTAGATGGTTCCAAGACATTAGAAATCCAGGGACTCTCATCCTCAGCATGTAAACCTGGCAATAAAATTCTCATATCCCAAGATGTAAGTCCATCTTCGTAGTATTTTGTCTTAACTTTACTGGTAAGAACGTGCAGATCTAACATTTTATTCAGCGTGGAGCCAATTGATGGGTCAAATTCCAAAAAGATATTCCGGCCATGCCATAGATTTTTTCGAGCCGTGACACAATGGCGATGGATAAAGAAGAGTGTCAGTCAAAAGGCGACCTTTACTATTAAGTATGCCGGTATAAATACCAAATCTAGAGATATAAGAGCCATTATAACTCATTTCATTGAAAACCCCCCAATTACTGTGAGTTTCGTCAAATTCCAATTCTAGTTGGTTGTTCTCATCTTCCAGATCGGGATTAATGGTTGTCAAGTTCTTCTTGGTAAAGCTCGGTAATAATTTCGATGTAACTAATCCATTTAAAAACTTAGGGGCTTCAGGTCCACGTATCTTTAGAAACGATTTCCTATTAGGAGCAAATTGTAATGTAGCATGATTAAATCTACGTGCTATTGTCACAGCTTTCATCTATCCATCTAGCTTTAATATCTATCTTGCTGTCTATTCTTCTCTTGTAAGAGAAGATTTACCTTGATGATTGGATATTTCAAGCTCTCCCTGTAATGACAGTGAAAGAAAAATTAAGATATCAAAAAAAAAAAAGAAGAAAAAAGAGAAAACCCTTTGGAATGATCTATTGTTTCTCGATCATGCGACAAGAGATTTTTAAGAATATCAATCGTATCATATCTATTTTATTCATTCTTGCTAATCACCAGTAAAATAGGAATAAGATTGTATGACTTATTCTCTAAGATACCGTGACTCGCCCTGTAATCGAATATAAAAAAGTACGTATCTTTTAACAAGTCACATTAAAGACCACCAGATCGTTTGTTGTTCAATGAATCTTAACTTTAGTTACCACCGGCAGCCAATTTTTCAGCCTTTGCGATAACATCTTCGATACCACCAACCATGTAGAAGGCATTTTCTGGCAAGTGGTCGTATTTACCGTCCAAAACTTCCTTGAAAGATCTAATAGTGTCCTTCAATCTAACCAACTTACCTTCGATACCGGTGAAAACTTGAGCAGTAGCAAATGGTTGAGACAAGAATCTTTGAATCTTTCTGGCTCTTTCCACAGTTAGCTTGTCTTGTTCAGACAATTCGTCCATACCCAAAATGGCAATGATATCTTGCAAAGATTTGTAGGCTTGTAGAGTCATTTGAACGTCAGATGCAATGTTGTAGTGTTCTTCACCGACGATGGAGGCATCCAACAAACGGGATTTGGAATCCAATGGATCCACGGCTGGGTAGATACCCAATTCAGAGATACCTCTGGACAACACGGTGGTGGCGTCCAAGTGGGCAAAAGTGGTAGCAGGGGCAGGATCAGTCAAATCATCTGCTGGCACGTAAACGGCTTGCACAGAGGTAACGGAACCCTTTTGAGTGGTTGCAATTCTTTCTTGCAAGGCACCCATATCAGTGGACAAAGTTGGTTGGTAACCGACAGCAGATGGAATACGACCCAAAAGGGCAGACACTTCGGAACCAGCTTGAGTAAATCTGAAAATGTTATCGATGAAAAGCAAGACATCTTGACCTTCTTCATCTCTGAAATATTCGGCAACGGTCAAACCAGTTAGAGCAACTCTAGCTCTGGCTCCTGGTGGTTCGTTCATTTGACCGAAAACCAAGGCCACCTTGGAGTCACCCTTCAAGTCAATGACACCAGTTTCCATCATTTCACGGTACAAATCGTTACCTTCTCTGGTTCTTTCACCGACACCGGTGAAAACTGAGAAACCACCGTGTGCCTTGGCAATGTTGTTAATCAATTCTTGGATGAACACGGTTTTACCGACACCAGCACCACCGAAAAGACCAATCTTACCACCTCTAGCGTAAGGAGCCAACAAGTCGACGACCTTGATACCGGTTTCCAAAACTTCGGAGTTAGTGGATTGGTCAACGAAGGAAGGTGGCTCAGCGTGAATTGGTCTTCTTTCCTTAGTGTTAATTGGACCAGCTTCATCGATTGGCTCACCGATAACGTTGATAATTCTACCCAGAGTCTCCTTACCGACTGGGACAGAAATTGGGGCACCGGTATCGGTAACAGCAGCACCACGGACTAGACCACTGGTACCATCCATGGCAATTGCTCTAACAGTGTTTTCACCCAAATGTTGAGCAACTTCCAAAACCAATTTACCTTGAGGTCTCTCAATCTCTAGGGCATTCAAAATTTCTGGCAAGTTTTCTTGGTCGAATTGAACATCCACGACGGCACCAATAACAGCTCTGACCTTACCGGTAGAAGCAGCAGCAGCAGAGGCTAAACCTCTGAAACCGGTGAATGGAACCGAACGACGGGCAGCTTGCAATGCTGCACGAGAGGAAGCGGGGAAAAGCTTGGGTAAGACCATCTTTTACTGAGAATCTTATGATCTAGAGGAATTTAATGCAACTCTCTAGTTTTCCAAAACTCAACTAACAGCAATCGAGAATTGTGTTTTTAAAGTTACTTGTGTTAAAGGAGATTGTAATATGTTATAAGTAAGTGTAAGACTTTCCCTATGCCATACACCGTCGAGCTCAGAACGCGGCGGTTGGTGCCTTTTCTGAAAAAAAATATAGAAAAAGGTTTTTCTCTGCTGCTATTGGCTGTGGTGTTGGGCATTTGTAGTTTGTGAGATCTGATTGGCGGATACGAAGGAGGGTAACTACCTCGGCGGCTAGCGAAAAAGGGGTATCGTGAGTCACGTGCACAAGTCTTAATCACGTGGTGTTGCGTGACATTCACGTGGGCGGCTAATCTGCGATACGCATGAAAAAAATAGAGTAAAATAAGATAAATTAAATTAAATTAAATTAAATACTACTAGCTCTAGCTGTAACTGCATCAGATCAAGACTTTGATCTGTCACGTCTACGAGCTGGCTGGCTGGCCTTTATTACTTAATTTCTCAGTTTCGTGATTTTCATACTGATCTCCACGTCGTTGAGGTGTCAATTTTACATTTTGTCGTTAAATCTTCGTATACAATACATAGATCAACAGATCAATACCAATGCAGTAAGATGACAATACCGCCAAAATTCAATCATACACAGAATATAAAACGAAGAATACCAAATCCCTCGATCTTGATCTTGATCTCAATCTTGTTCCTGCATCTATGACTGTAGAGAACGCTAATCTCTAGAGTCTCTCACGATGCTTTATAAGACCATATCGAGCAAAAGTTTAGTAGGCTTCGAAGAATACGAACTCACCTCGTTAAGAGAAGTACCACTGCTGGGCAAAACAGGACTTATCAAACGTATAAGACTGAGATTAAAGAGTCGAATCCAAAAAATATTCGGAAGACAAGATCGCAGAATAATATATAGACAGCATGTTTAACACAACACGAATAAACGTCATTATTTTTTACCCAGTTCTGCAGCAACTCTTGTAGCTTCTTCGACACCTCTGACTATGCCACTTTTAACACCGCGGTCTTCCATCTCCACGAGTCCAGCAATTGTGTTACCACCAGGCGTACACACCTGGTGCTTCAAGACGCTTGGGTGTGAATCGGTAGCAAGCAGCATCTTTGAAGTACCTTCCACGACGGTTGCTGCCAGCCTCCTGCTCTGTTCCAACGGGATACCCATCTTGATACCACCTTCCATTAGTGATTCCATCCACAGAAGGGCGAACGCAGGTCCCGATCCAACAAGTGCGGTGGCTGCGTCCATATTCTTCTCTGGCAATTCAACACATAGCCCCAAGTGTTGGAACAGTTCCTGTGATCTCTGCTTTTGAAGTTCGCTTGTGTTTGTGGAGTGAGATATGACTGCAGACCCCCATCCGAATTTTGCTGGTGTGTTGGTCATGACTCTCGAAACACTGGGGTTGCCAGCAATATTTGCCTGGATTTGTTCAATTTTCCATCCTGCAGCCAACGATATGACTTGCTCTGCTTCGGCAAACACGCTGTCGTAGGTTTCTAACACCTGTTGCAATTGGTATGGTTTGGTACCTACGACAACGACCTCTGGCTTGACGTCCTGATCCAATTTGGTTTCACATTTGACGCTAATCCCGTTAGGTGAATCACCGAAACTCTGTACCAATTGTCTTACTTTCTCTGCACCTTGCACGCTGTTGTTCACAGTAATAATCTGAGATGGGTACTGGGATGCCTTGTCAACGTCAGAAACATGAGGGGCGTTATAAACAGCGGATAAAACGGCCTGCCCCATAACACCAGCACCGAGAATTAATAGTGTGTAACCCATTGAGTAGTAGAAGTAGGTATATCTGTTTTCTTTCTCTAGTGGTATCTTTATTGTCTATTGTAGTATCATGTAGTCAGGAGATCCTTTGATATCATGAAAAAACCTTGGAAGAAACCGGTTGATGTCAAGAAAGTTACACTAAAAGTTCTGCAAACCAAAGCTTTTGGAGGTCATTTGAATGTCTTAGAGTCGTTAGGATATGGATCACGTACCTATTATCTTCCCCAGTGAATCAGAGTTTGCCAATCCCATTGATTACCTGTCAGAACCAGGCATACAGAGGTTGGGCCGCCATTATGGAATGGTAAAATTGATACCACCAGCAAATTTTAAACCACCATTTTGCATCAATAGAGATACCTTCAAGTTTCACGTCAGAGTCCAAAACCTGTCAGTATTGAATATTTTGAACAGATGCCGCCTTTTCTTTGTCAAACAGTTGAACAACTACAACAGGGCCTCTAGTGGTAAGAACAACGCTAATGACAAGACACTGTTAAATCCGTACGTTAAGCTATCGACTGGTGAAACTGTTTACCTCTACGATTTGTTTATTGAAATTTTGAAGTACTTCAACGATGGTGAGAATAGTGAGAATGACAATACCAACCACAATAAAAAAAGATCAAGAAACCTGCAACGAATCATACATTTCCCAGCTTTACAAGAAATCGGCCGTGATAATAGACTTTGGAAATACATCTCTCATAGATTTGGTATGGACAGCAAGCGTTTACAGGAGATTTTCTCCGACTATATTGCCAATTATTACGAATACCTGGCCTCACAGACGAAAAATCGTGGATCCCAATATTTTTCCAAACTATTGTACCAAGAGGAATACCCCAAATCGTTGTTGAGTGACGATGATGTTAGTGAGGAGGAAGAAAACTCTGAAGATTCTGAAGAAGAGGACGAAGGTTGTGCCGTTTGCAATCGCAATACCAAGCCAACGAAAATGATCCTTTGCGACTCTTGTGATAAACCGTTCCATATCTTTTGCCTTTCACCACCATTAGATTCGATACCCAAAGGTGACTGGATTTGCAATAACTGCATCATCGGCAATGGTTACTACGGTTTTAGGGAGGAGACCCATCGCTATAGCCTGGACGAGTTCCAAAGTTTATGGAATAACGGCGAGAAAAGTTTGACGGCTGACCCTTCTACTGGCGAACCATTATCAATCGAACAATTAGAAGAGAAGTTTTGGCAGTATGTGGATGAAATGGAAAACACACTAACAGTCAAGTATGGTGCGGACGTTCACGGGGAGGGTCCAGGTGAAATATCTGGGTTCCCCAGCAAAGATTATAAACCGCCAGATTCGAAGACCAAATGTAGTGATCAAGATTTTGAAATTTACACAAAGCATCCGATGAATTTGCTCAATTTGCCCGATGCGAAAGGTTCTCTGTTGCCTATGTTTGATCGTAAAATTTCTGGTATGACGGTCCCCTGGATCTATGTGGGGTCCACATTTTCCACATTTTGTTGGCATTTAGAAGATCAATACACTTTAAGTGCTAATTATCAACATGAAGGTGCTCCCAAAATTTGGTACAGTATACCAGAAGAGTCTTGCGATCGCTTTAACCAACTAATGAAGGAGCTAGCGCCGGATCTCTTTGAAAAACAACCAGATCTTTTACACCAGTTGGTCACTCTGATATCACCCTATGATGCGAGATTCAAAAAATCTGGCGTTAAATGCTTTAAAGCTGTGCAACAACCAAATGAATATATCATCACCTTCCCCAAATGTTACCATGCAGGCTTTAATAGCGGCTACAATTTCAACGAAGCTGTGAATTTTACTCTGGACTCATGGGTCCCCTATGGTATGGAAGCTGTGGCCGATTACAAATTAACAGGAAAATATTGTGTTTTTGACATGTTTGAATTAATGTTGAACGTGGTAATTGAATCACTACATCAAAAATCCAAATTCCAAAGGTCCCTGGTAGAAAACTGTTTTCGTGAAGTTCGTACAATTCTAAACACAAATGTGAAAACTATCGAACAGCTACTATCAAGCGTTCTTAGTAAAAAATTCCTTTTGGGGAGAACAATTAGAGATGAATTTGCCTACAGGCGTAAGGGAAATCTGGTAACTCAAGATAAGCAATACTCGCAACATCAACAACAGGAAAGAGGCTCTGATGACGATGAAGATTTCGATGTATTTTGCACAAGATGTAAAACAATATGCAGTTTGGCATTTGTTTTACACTATAAGAATGGATCAAATCGCAAGAGGAGAAAGATCCAATCAATGACACCAACACAGCTAAATGAACTTGCCAGCAGTAACAACAGTGAATTGGAAATATTGTGCCTTGACGATTATGTTAAATTAGTGAATGATTCTGATATTGATGACCAAAGAACTTTAGTTAAGGGCAGTGAAGAAGACATAGATCCGTTCGAAAATGACGAATTAAATTATGTGCGAGATTTTGATGAGGTATACCATATCCTAAACATAGCAGGGAAGTCGTTATTAGGCTGGACTTAATTCTTTTTCTCGAACTATATGGGAATTAAGTCCAATATCAACTGAATTCCAATTTTTTTCTTATTATTTCTTAACGTGGGAGTTATCTTTAATGATTCATGAGACTTTGATTTGATGGTTAGTTAAAACCACTGGTCAGTATTTTATAATTTTTATATCAGATGCAGGTTAATCGATCTATATGTATTCTTTCAACGCGCCATATGACAAATTTTAACTTGACAAGCTTGAACACTGACGGAAGTTCCATAAGTATAAAGGGAAAAGTTTTCTCAAGGGACTGGTATTTATTCGTTATTGCAATCATGACTGCGCTATCGTCCGTGAATGGATTATTTCTCAGAGTCGCATTTCTATTGACCATTTCATTTTTTTGCTTTAAGAATGTCAATAGTATTTTGGAAAACTCATACGTTGTCATCCTAACCCATTCTATGAATTTACCTATGCTTGCTATGTCTCCATATAGTGGTCAATTAGGTATATTTGGTGTTTTATTTTTAATGTTGGCTTTTAGCGATCTACTCCCATTATTGGAATCAAACCACAAGTATTTCTACTCCATCGTACCAGCAAGACTTTTTGCATACTTCATATTGACGGCTCTTTCCTACATCTGGACATCAAATCTTTACCTGCACAACAATGCAGTATTTTTATTCTGTTTCAACGAAGTTTGGTTAAATTTCGTCATCTACAGCGCTATTAGAGAAGAGAGAAATGAAGAGTTCAAGAGAACTAGTCAATTTGTCAATAACGCTGAAAATTTCCAGGAAGACGGTGAGGACGAGGAAGAGGATGAACGCGTCCCGTTGACCTCCATCCAGGAGATCGAACAATTGGAAGGTGATAATGAGCAAGAATAAAAGAACTTCATTCATGGAAAATTTACTTATCTGTATATTCTCAGGTTTTCTTAATGTATTCGTTAACAATAAAGTGTAAGATCTCTTCCACTTCTTTGAACTCCGAAAATCTGGTATCGAAGAACACATTTTTAGATTCGTTCTGGTAGAGAACTCTAACGGCTAAATTACAGTAATTAGGGCTTTCTAGCATTAGGGATAATTTATCTTCATCAGAAAGTTTAATGTCAAATTGAGTTTTACATGTGGTGAGGAGTCGATCAAAAGTGCTTATCTCTTGATTCAGCTTGGCAATATGAATGTCCAAATTGACATCATCACCACTCTGATGCCTTGGTGGATAAACAACGGTCTCTGATGAAGTTGAGTTTTCCACTACGTCTAACACATGGGTCTTTAAAATCTTTCTCAGTAATAATTTATAATTTTGATGCCTCATTTTACCCAGTAGTGGCCTTATCAACAGAATATCTTTGTCCACATTTAAATGAGCATTCCTTGTGGATGAAGTCAGTCTTTGTCTTAGGTTTTTCTTAAACATAACAACAAGGAGCATTCTTATTGTGACTAACATCAAATTTGCCCTTCTATCGTTTATTTTTGGCGCATCTTGTTCATGATTCACCACTGAAGCATCATCTAAAGAAACCAGTTCAAGCTCAAATTTTTCATTCGGTAGTTCTATGACAACTTTTTTCTCATTTTCAATAGTGACACCTTATGAGATCAATTGGGCACATTCTCTTCTCAACTGATACATTAATTCTTGCTCGAAGATTAATGCTTTCAATTTCTCAATTTGACTCCTGATATCTTCTTGATCTTTCTTCCCTGATGAATCATTGTTGAGGAAGACGTTGTCGACAGAACTCTCACCTGATAGAATGTAATCATCTTCAAATTCAATCTTGGTGAATATTCGAATCCTTATGAATTTTTCATTATGAGGTGATGGCGAATTTTCACCTGTAATCGGTACCAATTCTAAGGTATTAGTTTCAGGATTTGTTTTCAAAATGGCAACGCCTCTGTCAAGCCTATAAGTAGATCCTGAATCTTCATATCCATATTTAACACCAAGAGATCGCAGACCCGTACTCCTATCCCTTAATTTGAAAACGACGTCTTTATTACTAATGTATTGCGAGATCTTTTTCCAGTACCTATGTTCATTTTTCAGTTTTTCTTCCAACATCGAGTGGTTATCCTTCAAAAGTGTTCTTGACTCATTGAGACATCTTATTTTCCAACCTCTATCAATAACTTGCATGGTCAATTGATCTGCCACGGTATTAGGCTCTAATAAAACTTTATCACTGTTTAATGATGCTACAGGGACAATCTTTTTGAGAAATGGCGACATTGAACTTAAAGCCACTGATTCTCTTACAGATGAGAGTAAAAGTGACAAAAATTCTAAAGCTAACGAGGATTCGTTCATAGCAATATTAATGTGTTCTACCATCTCTCTTCTCATTCTCATAAATTGCTCCTGCGTAATTAGTTCTTCTTTCTTTTCATCATCTTTTATCGTTTCCTGATTATCTTCTGCGAGGGTCTCTGGCGGCACTTCTTCAACTTGGTTCTCTGAAGGATCAACATCCATTAAATCCGGCCTTGCTTCACCAGTATCACCACTAGATTTATCCTTTTCGATTTCTTCCTCTAGTACATCTTCTGAAAGATCAGAAAATTTGAATCCAAGGCCTTTCTGTTGTAACACAAGGGGAATCAAATGTTCTAGGGGCATTTGACCAAATAATCCATAAGGGTTATTTATCAATGATTGGCCTGTATCTTTATTGCCTTGGACAGGCTCAGAATCAACCTCCATCTGATCTGGATTCACATTCTCTGCTGTTTGAGTATTACTATTAGGTGCATTCGTCAGCGGCGATGAAACGGATCCATGAAGCGGTAATGCGATGAGGTTCGGGTCTAAGGCCAATTGTATACCATTTTCTATTAAATTAGAATTATTAGAGGACTCACCAGGGTTCTCAGACATGGTTTTTATATGTATTTATCACTCATGAACAGTTTAAGATGTGTATGCGATGTTCCTTTACCTTGGCATTTTTCTTGGGTTTAAAAAAAATAGTGAAGTAAGAACCATATAAACGAATAGCCAAAAAAAAAGAGAACAAAATACAAAAGGTTTTGAAAGCCCATATGCTGTTGAAATTCTTCTATACATCAATATTTAAACAAATAGATCATAAGAATCCCAAATCGTCGATGTCTGAGAAGTCCGAAATATCATCAAGCAACTCACCATCTATAAATTCATCCTCTTGAGGTCCAGTATTTTTATTCTTGTTATCTTCAGGGTACCTCATAGCCATAATACTTTCATCATGTAATTGATTGACAAAGGTAATTCTTTGATCAAATACTTCTTGGGGATCCTCTGTATCATAGATGTTGAGTAACCCACTTGTTTCGATGTAGCCCTTTTCATGATTGATCTTCGCCTCAATGACACCATCCCTAATGGCTCTGGAAACCATATATTCGACAGTCTGTTCAGAATCCAAACGTAATTTCAGACAAATATCCTTCAAAGAGATCTTTTTGTAAGTCAATGAAATGATTCTAATACCTGTCTTGATAACATTTGATCTCAAACGAACGTACAATTGGTAGTTACCGTCTTTAATCAATCTAGATTTGTATTTGGAAATTGCTAAAGTAAATTTCTTCAAATCACCCAGTTTAACGGCCTTAGTTAAGTAGTAATAAGGTTCCAAAGATTTTTGCATGTTTGGTTGATGGAAAAATGATAATTCAGGAATATCACCCATGAGTAATTCGATGACACAGTGTAATTTATTTGCCTGCTGCAAAAACCCTAAACTATTTGGAGTATTAGGTGCCTTTCTAATTGCTGCTATAATGTATTCATTGGCGCTTGTGTAGTCCAGCTGAATAGCGCTAATTTTGGACAAGTAGAAATAATAACGAGCCTCCACTGGACTTGAAACATCTGTTGGGGTGAATTCCACTTTATTGACGAAATCAGAAGCAGCTTCCACCTCACCACCTGATAAGAAGCTGCGCATGATTAAAGTTATTAGCATTGCCTTGGTCTCATTATCATGCTTCAATGAAGCTGTCTTGAAGAATTTAATCATCTTAGCTCTGGTAATTGGATCGGAATTCTTGCCCAATTTTTCATCACAGATGACCACGTAAAACCACAATTTTGCGTTGATTAAATCGAGAAACCTTTGATTATAAAATTCCAGTAACTTGGGGATAACGATCTTCTTGTTGAAATGTTCTAATTCTTCATACTTGCCACTATCCAAGAGGTAAAGCACCACTAGTAAATGGACAAAACTGTTTACTTCTGCCGCTACCTCAATTCTTTTCTCACCGACCACCTCATAAAATGATGCTGGGTAACCAGACCTGATTTCATCTGCTTTATCAACACTACTTTTCTTATTATCATTAATGGCCTTTAACAATGGAATCTTAAAATCACTACCATCTGGATACAACACATGAACTAATGCTGACAGAATCTCTTTCTTCAGATGTTGCTTCCTCAAAGTACTGACTTCCTTGAGACCTCTCCAAACAAAATAGGTATCTAATGTGGAAGCAGTCTTTGAAATCTCCGATAAGATGGAAACGATTTCGTCCATTGCTCTTTCTTCCGCATGCTTAACATCGACTTCAGGCTGTACAGGAGCCGGTGAGTCTACATCCATTTTTTCCCCAGACATGATTGGAAATCCCTAACAATTATTCGAACAACTACAGCACAGATTACAACCACAATTCTTTATATCCTGGGTTGTTGGTGGCAAATGTGTTGGTAGTTAAAGTGTGTTGAACTTAAGTCCAGGAAACCCTTGTCCGAGATTAAGAGACCTATTTACCCGGACTAGCGATGAAGGGCAATCAAGCTACAAATAGCACCAGCGGTGATGAACCTAAAATTAAGACTAGAAATCATCAATAATGAAGTCGCTATAGTTTTATATAGTACGTTAAATGATGATAGCTACGAGTAATTCACGAACTAGAGATGTTGCATTACTAGCCACTCAAGAATTACATCATTCTGCCTTCTTGCGACTTACGAAACCCAATGCGGTTAGACGTTCCGCCAAAGTAGGATGAGAGTAATGGTATGCAGAGTACAATGGATCCACATTCATTGTAGACAAGTTTTTAATCTGTAAACTGATTAGAGCTTGTGCCAAATATTGCGTGTAACCCAATGTTTTTGCAAATGCATCTGCTTGGTATTCATGCAATCTGGAGATTAATGAGAGTAAGAATTGCATAACGCATTCCATAGGAGCCAGTAGGTCGTTAAACAGCTGTAAACCAATCATGATGGGGAAATCAGGGGTAAAGACTTGGGTCGAACTTGGAAGCAAATCTCCAGTTGGCACACCCAAGAAGAATCCGAATGAATTGTAAAGAGACAAGTTTCTATAAACTGCACTGAACAACGAGAACAGAGCGAAAGTGTGAACTTGACTCAATACAACCATGTTGACGATGTGGTTCTTTTGCCAATGGCCGATTTCATGTGCCAGCACTGCCGTGATTTCTTCTACGGAGCTCTCATTGACCAAAGTATCGTAAAGAACAATACGTTTACTTGTAAAGGGTAGACCGGTGAAATATGCATTTGAATGGGAGGAACGCTTAGATCCATCAACCACAAAGATTTTGTCTAGTGGGAACCCCAACTTAAATGCCAAATCGTGAATTGACTTTTTCAATGGACCATCTTCCAATGGGGTAAATTTGTTGAAGAGTGGCATAATGAACACAGGAATCAATGTGATCGCCAAAATTTGCACCAAAAAGATAAATCCACAGATGTACCATAAGAAATTAGTTTCAAATTTTTCGAAAATCTTCAAAAACCCGTAGAGAACGGGTCCTCCAAGTGCATGTCCCAATGCCAAACCCTTCAAAGTGTCAGCGATCCACAAATGTTTAGTCAATTTATTGAAGCCAAATTTTTCCTCCAGAACGAAATGCTGGTAGTATGAAAGTGGCAAATCGACAACGGTGGAAAAATTGGAAATAACACTCAAAAACCAAAGCGATTGCGCAACACTACTTACAGCAGCCCACTTAGCAGGCAAGATCAATTGCGATAGACGTACACCAAAGTTCCATAATCTGGGCAAAACATCAAATTTAATGGCAACCAGTCTTTGCACAAGATTAAACGCATCGGAGAAAACAGAAAACTTAGCCTTAGCCCTTGAATAAGCAGTAGATTTCACAAAAGTTTCATTGTCAATTTCATTTTCCAACGCGGCTGGTAATTTCTTACTCTTCAATACACGGTATTGTCTGTAGGTCAAATAAGTTTCGAATGCAAATTGAGCAACAGAAATACCTGCAATAATGCTCTTCCAAGGAATCCCCGGATTATCTAAACGAGACTGTAATGATTCAAACAGACTCATGGCTGAAGTACACTCAATGGGTAGCTGTGCTTTTGAATCTATCTGTATTGTACTGTGAAGGAAGCCAGTCCACGTATTAGCGGGTTCGACACCTTTTCATTATGGGGGGAAAAAGTCGATAGTGGTTACCCGGAGAGGTATAATCATTCTAAAGTATGAAAAGGCTATATATTGGCATTTAGATGGACGTTGATAGTATTATCAGCGAGCCCATCTTATTCCTGAGTTTCCAATTGTACGGGGAAAATCATCCTGAGACCTGAAATCACTTAACACTTCCTGAATTTACCAAAAATACCCTGAAAGAAAGTACGAAAAAAAAAAGTCCTTTATCGTCTACTGTTCTGCCTTCTATGTATCGATTACTGACTCTTGGTCACTTTATCAGAGCCCTTAGCCATCTTCTTAGCGATCTTTAACATTTTACTAAACCAGAAAACGTTTAGGGTGTTGAGGATCACGTTTATAGACAACAGAATAAAGGTTTGGACCATAGGTAGTTCATCTCTGACTTTCCACATCTGCTGCACCAGTAGCACGATTGCCGCAAACCCCCATACAATTCTAACGGTGAAGAATACTACCATTAATAATAATCCATTCAGAACATTGAACCAAAATGGCACTGGTGGCTTGGAGGCTCCTCTTGACAACTGTGTAATGAACCAATTGTTGTTAACAAATGGCGTACTTGCTTCGAATAACAAAAATTTACCAGCCCATGCAAGACAGAATGGCTTCAGCGATAATCCCATAACGTACAATGAACTCAAACAATGGGCCATAAACTCCAAACCGTACAATTCATAATGCAGCAAACAGACCCCCAAATCCCAGATGAAGTAACCCAGCGTCAACGAAGTTGCCATTGCACATCTATCGTCTCTGTAAGAGACCACATTGAGACTCAATGGAGTGAAGATGACAGGTGAAATGGCGTACATGGTAATAACACATTGGATGTGAGACACGGTGTGGACATCGAAATTGACCTTAACCTTGGGATCGTGAATAGATGTATAGTGTTTATCAAAGATCAATCGGTTAATACATGGTGCTACCCATTGATAAACAACAATGTAGAACAACACTGAGCCCAGTATTTCATGTAAATGCTTCAAATACAAGTTTTCAGATTGGGGGAAGAAGGACCAGTCAATTAGCGGATCCTCTGTAGTCACTGTGAACATCTTCGAGCAATCAATTCAAACTAAAACGTTTCCTGTGTTTTCTTCGCAGTTAACAACCTCGAGTTCGATAGTTTAGCAGTTCGACAAATCTCGATTCGTAAATAGGAAGAGTCGTTTACAGGAGATCTTATATACAATGGAAAAGGGGCTCGAATGGACGACTAATCCAACATTAAAGTGTTGGAAGAGCTCTACAATTGCCCAAACCAATTAGCATTGACGCCTATATTATGATCTTTAATCCACGTGATGATGCTACCATCCATTAAGAACGGTTTAAAGTTGAAAAGTTCGAGTATAACTACAGTTGCAAGGTCGATAGGAAGGTCCATAACTGCGAACATGAGCCATTCACCACAAGTTATCTGTTTGGGTAACCCATTGCTTGACATTCAAACTGAAGTCGATGCTGCTTATCTCGAGAAGTACTCTTTGAAGGCCAATGATGCCATATTAGTGGATGCCAGTGCTGGTGATAAACGTATGGAAATTTACGAAGAAGTGATTAATAAACCAAATGTCCACTTCGTCGCCGGAGGTGCTGCTCAAAACACTGCAAGAGGCGCTGCCTATGTCCTTGGTCCCCAAAAAGTTGGTTATTTCGGTTCTGTAGGCCAGGACACCTATGCAGACAAGTTACTCGCAGAGAACGAAACCGCTGGTGTCGTTTCATTCTACCAAGTTCAAAAATCCATTGGTACCGGTAAATGTGCAGCTCTAATTACTGACCATAACCGTTCCCTAGTGACCGATTTGGGAGCGGCCAACCATTTTACACCTGATCATTTGGACGCTCACTGGGATAAGGTGGAAGCTGCTAAGCTGTTTTATATCGGAGGTTTCCACTTAACCGTTTCACCAGATGCCATCTGCAAGTTGGGTAAACATGCTCAGCAGAGCGGCAAACCGTTTATCCTCAACTTGAGTGCACCATTCATCCCACAGTTTTTCAAATCAGCTCTGGACCAAGTTTTGCCTTACACTACCTATGTGATCGCAAACGAATCCGAAGCTGCATCCTATGCGGAATCCTATGGCCTAGCTTGCTCCAAGGATGATTTGGAAAGCATCGCCAAACACATTGTGGGCGACAGCACTCAGAGAACTGTTATCTTTACTCATGGATTGGAACCTACTGTCGTTGTTTCTCACCAAGGTACGAAGAGCATTCCAGTCAAGGCCATTGCCGCTGAGAAGATCGTAGACACAAACGGTGCTGGTGACGCATTTGCTGGTGGTTTCTTAGCCGGCCTTGCTCAAGGTTTTGATCTACTCAAATCGATCGATTTGGGTCAATGGCTTGCTGCTCTTTCTCTACAGGAAATTGGCCCATCTTTCCCAAAGACCAAGGTCTAATACAGTAACTGAGATCGACACCATGCTACAGAACGTAGTATGAAGAATATACAATATAGAGTTTAATTGTGTGTATATCGAAGATATAACAATCGCTTTCGCCTCGAAGGTTCCTTTAATTGTTACTACGTACACTATAATAAAGTTAAGGTGTGAGGGTAAAGTTTAAAGGTATACTGATTGTTTGATGGACTGGGTTCTCGCCGTAGCTCACCCCAAACTTCTGTACGGCGATGCAGCTATTTCCTGGTCTTTTTTAGTGCCCAGCTTCTTGCATATGGCAACAAGCTTTGTGCTATTGGGGGTATGCGCATCTGATTATCTGTGTCCAAATGTTGCAAAATTGGCGGATTCCAATGGTCATGGTACGGGAACTCTAATGGCGGTGCTTTTATCGTGGTGCAACTCATCCCCTGATCTCTTTTCAAATTTCATGAGTTGGGTTACGCCCACAAATCATGGATCTAATGGTGGTTCAACAACCGCTGCCTCTCTATCGATAGGTGAAGTGCTAGGTGCATGCGGCATCATATTATGTGTGGTGATTGGATCTATCTTTACAATAATGGCGTCAGTGAATGTAGAACTGACCAAAGCACAAAGATACAGTTTTGTTAGAGATCTAGGGTTTGCCATTGTTGCCATCGGATTTCTATGCTATGTGTGTTTCCAAAACAGAATCACTGTAGCTAACTGCTGCCTGATGGTGATGGTGTATGTGATGTATTTGATCTTCAAATTTAAATACAAAGCTTTGGAAAGCTCACTACCTACAGACGTTTTGGAATTAGATACTAATCAATCTTCTCAACAGGCACTGGTTGATGAAAATACCCTTAGGAGTCATATTAAGCCAAGTATTATATCTGCAATGGATTTTAATAGTCTTTTGACCATGCTAGAGAATTCAAGGCCTGGTAGCAAAGGTAGAACAGAGTTGGAGAATTTAGCAAACCCCCAAGGTGATAATAGTTTATTTGTCCCCAGGAGACCCTCTACAGAACCAACAAGGCGAGGATCGCATAATGATGAACTTACAGACGTATCTAACATGTTAACGGTGCCACAATCCTCACCAGCAGCGTTTGGGCCCTACCGCGATGACCCTGAATTAGCAGTGCAAGAAGAATCCATGATCCAAGAACCACCACAGATGAGTCGATCACCAAGAAAAGGACAGTTTAGAAGGCTAAGGAGCGGGCTCTTTCAGCTTCTCTTTCCGCATTTGGTGGAACTAAAGAAAAAGACAGTCGTAGATGCAATTCTTTCGCTCTTAACCGCACCATTTGTCATTTTATTACGTTTATCATGTCCCCAACCCTTTGAAATAGTGGAGTTTGATGATCATTCAGGCAAATATATCACTTCTACGATGGACATAGCATTGTTATTCATACAATCTGTGATCTGCCCGCATGTTTGTCTCGTTGTGTTATCCTCTATCATGAATCACAAATTATCCATCTTTTATTGGGTATTAGCTATGCTATGTTCAGTAGGATTAACTACTCTAGTACTACAGTTTTACAGGTCGTTATTATCACATAACAAGTTCTCTTTACTAAGACCAACTTTGTGGGAACAGGAAAATGCACTAGAAAGCAGAAGAGTTGTTGAGAAATTGGGTGCCGTGATTGCCATCCTTTTCACCACAATAGGAATTATCAACTCCATCTTGTGGATCTCATTAATTGCCAATTCCGTAATAGAAATGATGGAGCTATATCAAAAGATTACCCACATCTCACAGTCGATCTTGGGTCTCACTATATTTGCCTGGGGTAATTCCATTAGCGATTTAATCTCAAACATTGCTATGTGCAGACTGTATCGCAAGTTGCCACAAAGTGAGAGCTCTGATAGCGATCAGGTGGCTACCAAATTTTTTATGATATCCTGCACTTCTTGTCTAGGAGGTGTCATGCTAAATTCCATGGGAGGTATTGGTATCAGCGGATTAGTTGCCATTATATTTGTGCTTGACGGTAACGGGAAGTGGTGGTTCGAAAGATCCGTGGAACTTCATCCCAGTGGTGCCTTTGACTACAAGTTCATTGGCTCTTGTATTGCATTGGTACTACAGATATTGCTTCTAGCGCTGATATTCGGAAGTCCGTCTTCGACACACGAGTGGTTCAAAGAGAGGATGAAACCATTGGGAATTACCATGTGCTGTATTTGGGGAGTTGCTACACTGTGCAATGTTCTCTTGGAATCATTTTAGGAGCATAGTTCGTTTCACTATCAATTTTGTCAATTATTCAGTTTCTTTGTGCGCGTGTTTCTCAGCGCGCCAGTGCAGAAAAGCGACAATAATAATAAAATGGTCGAGGAAACTAATATGGGATCAGGGAAACTTCAATCCATTATTGGGAAAGAAATAACAACAACAGCAACAACAAAACAATCAAGATTATATAAAATGGGAACAAAATTGGCGGACACAAATCTCTATCAGGACTGATGTACTGCGTAAGCGTGTCTGGGCTACACTCAGCAAGAGAATAAAAAATATTTGAAATTTTGCCGCTATGATCTGGATATGCCGTATCTTAATTTGCTTGCTCACGGCGACGCTTGTCACATCAGTGGTCTTGTCTGACGACACTTTGGAGCTTATTAAGCGTGGTGACGAAGAGAAAGAAATTAGTGAGGTGAAATTCACCGAGGATATTTACGAGAGGCTACTTTATTTTAGTAAAGTGTCTGCATTGGTCAGCTGTATCTCTGACGACAGCTTAATTCCCGACAAGAGTTTAAAAGATGGTGGATGTCCCTCTCATCTTGCATTTTGTAGTGATGAAAAGGTTAATCCTACCGCTAACAAAACAACAGTTGAACTTGTCTTGACGGCAGGTAAGGGTGAATTGGGCACGGGTTGTCTGCTTGTCGATCACGCAAGGGAAGTGGTTATCGTCTCATTGAGAGCTTCTACTACAAGACAAGATTGGTTAAGTGATTTTACAATTTATCCAACAAGCTGGGAACCCAGTTCCAAAAGTTGTTATGAAAATCTGGTAGAATCCGGAGCCATAAAACCGTGCGAAGATTGTAAGATCCATAGGGGCTTTTACAAATTCTCGGAAACTTTGGCAGAATTATTTTTGGATGAAATTGAAGAGATCTTTAGCAAATATCCCAAATACCATTTAGTGATCACTGGCCATTCTCTAGGTGCTGCATTGGCTAGTATTGCGGGAATCGAATTAAAATTACGCGGGTACGATCCATTAGTGATAACTTATGCGACACCTCTAATTTTCAATACGCAGATGAAGGAATGGGTTGATGATCTTTTCCAAACTGAAGAAGTTGACAAGAGATTTCGTAAAAAAGGTAGACTAACTTTCAAAAAGGGTTATATTAGGGTAGTTCACGATGAAGATTATATCCCCATGGTCCCACCAAATTATAAGGCAGCCGGTTTAGAAATTTTCATCAAGAAGAAGGAGTTGCCTCATCAACTTTTAGACTTAGAATATAAAGGGACCAAAAGTTATTATGATCCTGATCCTGATTCTGATGATTGGCAAGGCATGTCACAAAGTTTATCAAATGGAGATTGGCTTCATAGAAAAGAGCATTGTTCTTATTTTATCTACATCAGCGGTTGCGAAGGCTTTTGAAATTATCAGAGGTTTTATTGTTTTGTTTTCTATTTTTTTTTTTTTTAAAATAAAAAACTACATATTTGTTATGTATTATAAACATGCTTGGAACCAGTCCAAGCATTATTCAATAATGATTTCTCCCTTTCACAATCATAGTACACCCGAGTCCTTTAAGCTGTTTTCCAGTATGGTTTCCTTTATAGCGGCAAACACCAATTTGATATTGGAAGTATCTGTAGCTTGCGTGACATGAGGGTAGATACTTAAGTTTGCTCGATTGAGCTGGACGAACCTCCAAAGGATGTATTTTGCAGCTTTATTAATGTCTTGACCACCAGTATAATCCGGGAAATAATTTTCCAACGGAACTCTTTGTAATTTTTCTGCAAACAGATCAATTTTATTCAAGAAAAGAACGACAGAAGTTCTCGAAAACCATCTACTGTTGACCACATTTTCAAAAAGTACTAACGACTCTTGGAAACGATTTTGTGATTGATCTTCTAGTAAAAATTGATCGTATTCTGATAGTGGAACACAGAATATGATTATTGTTACACTATCAAAACAGTGTATCCATTTCTTACGTTCTGATCTCTGACCTCCAACATCGTAGATGTGCAATTTCAAATTAGACCCCACATCAAATACTTCGTCAAATATTCCTGAAGTCTTTTGTCTTGAGCGAAGAATGTCTTGCGCACTAGGAATATAGTTGGGTTGAGAGATACGATTAACATTTTCCACAAAATAGCTAGCAGAATCCATTAGATAAAATTCTGACCTGTGACTCGAATCCAACAACTCCTTTGTAGATGGTAACTCCCATAGTTTGATTAATGTGGATGCAATTTGTGGTGGAAATTGTGACGAGTTCGCTAGGTAATATTTATCTGTTCTACCATCCTCCGTATAATGGTAGTCTTCCACAAGTTGAATATCTTGAGGTGTAATTCCTGAATCAGACTCCAACGGCACTCCAAACCTACTTCTAGCTTCAACCAGAGATTTGGCAATTTCTAACACGTTATCATAAACAACTGACTTATGTTCTATTAGTTCCTGTTCGCTAAACCCGTTTTGATGCAATATCTTCAACTGCTGAATAATCGTTGATTTACCACTTTCACCTGCACCTAACAGCAATACTTTAAACTCTTTACCTCTGTTGGATCTGCTACTCGTCTCCATTGCACTGCCACTAACATCTCCTTGTTTCTCACCATCCAGTTGTGCATTATCGGAACCATCACTTTTCTCAAGCGTACTATTATCGTTGTGTCTGGCTTCCTTGCCATTGGTTTTTTCGGCGTTATTCCTTCTTGGAATAGTTGCATTTGCATCTGCAGGAGGCCGCTCAGATACTCCTTCATGTGTCTTCGATCCACATACCCCCATCTTGTATATCCAGCTTTTTTTTGTTTTTTCAAAGTTTCTTACTGTTCTTTAATAGAGATATATTTCGAGGGAACCTTTCTTAGTGGAAATATGTCCTATTGAATAAAGCCTGATTATTTTTTTGAAGATTCTTTATAAATAAAAACAGGGCAAGTTTCCTCAACTCTTCTTTTTATTTATATGGGGTATCCCTTCAACTCCTTCTTTTTTCTCGTGCATATAACCTGCTTATTTCTTCCAATATGTGAAAAAAGATGAAAAAAAAAAGATGAAAAAAATGCATCACAACATGGCTCCAAATACAATTGAAAAAAAAAAAAACTGATAAGTATTGGAAATATCCAGCGGAGTCTCGATCACGGGGTGGATGACAAACAATTGCTTCTTTCCTACTTAATGCCCCTCTTAGATCATAATTCTTCTTTGTCGTAGTACGATCAATTCATGCCTATTGTAGTCTCTCCTGAGCCTTGTACAAACTGTACGTCCGGTGGTCGGAAGATCATGACATCGTTTTCGAGACCACCAGTCGGGAAACTCCCAACCTTCGAATTTCCACCCATGCACGAATTTTGGGTAATGCGTATCACCAGCCGAGAACACCAGATGGTTCCTATTGGTCAAATTCTCGCTAGCATTCACTATATCCCTATGCGATAGTCTCTCCACGTTGAACGGCGTTGGAATACAATGTTAAAGAAGAATAGGCCGGAGACTGAAATTCTCGTTACTACTGGCATAACTCGATTCTCTGGAATTTTTGATGTAGCAACAGATGCGTACCGGTGGAGGGCGCAGTTAATGCCTTTGAGCATCACACACTGGAGGCTCGTTTCTTGTCACGGCTCTTGATTTTTTTCCGATATTCTTATTTTACCTGAGTACATTAGCTAGCCGCTGATACCAGTAGTGTGACTAAATCAGCTACAGTCACTCGAACGTGGTCTCTTTGTAGATGATGACGTAGTGGAGTAGTCAAAATTACGTTTGGTAGATTCCGTATGCTCTTGTAACGGTTTTAGATCGGGTAGCGGTTCCGATGGTAAGCTTCTTTGGTAAATTTCCTGTTGCCAATGGGCATCAGTTGAATTCTGGCTTTGTGAATTGCTATTTTCTAATAGCCACACCTCGTAATCATCTAGCTCGTAGTCCATAGCAAGTTTTAATGGTGAAATATGGGTCCTTGGCTGGGCGGGAAAGAAGCAAGAAGAAGTTTGAGTTGATGTTTTGGGATCGAATAATTTGATGGATCGCGATGCGAACACCGTAAGAGGAACTAATACAAGGGGGACATAAAGGAATAAAAAACTGGACGACAAAGTGCTGGTCACAGCTACTTTATCCTGACTGGCAAATGTTAATGTCATTACATAGGTGGGTATTCGTGCTCAGCGGTAGTGCACGTGACACAAAGCACGTGATCTTAGTGGAACTGAACCTTATTTCTTACCGAATTAAGTGCAGGTAAGCGGCGGCGGCAGCAGCGGCAGCAGCGGCAGCAGTATCTTTTTAACTTACTATCCCATTGTACTCATCAGAATAGGCTCTTGTATTTCCACCCATATTCTATCCTTAGTACTACTTCCTGTTACCCCGCCACTAACCTCACGTTACTTGCCATCACCAGGTACAAGCTCATCAAGGCTCAATTGAACTCTACCATAGAAACTACAGTTAGAATTGGACACCCAAAAAGTTCCTCAGCGTATCGATGCTTGCCCTCAAAAACTCAACGTTAGCTTCCAAAGCTGCTACGAGACTTTTGCGCCCCCAAATTTTGTGTTCTAGGTTCAACAGCACTAGTTCGAAAGATTCACAAGAACAATTAACATGGGCTAATTTCTTTGACCTAAGGAAAAAGGAACGTAGAATTAATATTGGTTCGTCCGCTTTCACAGCATTTTTAGGCTGTAACGCATCATGGGTTTACCTCTCGACTCTAGAAATTGATCCACTACAACCAATTATGGGATTCGATCCATTGCTCGTGGTATCATCAGCACTAGTCGCATCAGGATTCTTGGGGTACTTGATGGGCCCAGTAATTGGCACTCAAATATTCAAATTGTCGAACAAGAAAAGATTAAAGAGTTTTGATATCAAGAACAAGGAATTTTTGAAGAAAGTCGTTGCTAACCGTGTAAATCCATCGTCTCAGAGCTTTAGCAATCCTGTTCCAGATTACTACGGTGAAAAAATTGGATCCATCAAGGAATATAGACAGTGGTTGAGAGATTGTCACGCTTACAGGAGGAAGGCAAAGGAATTTTTGTAAGGACAGTTCGATATCCTCTGATAACATTCATTTTAGTTTAAATTTAAAATTTAACATCTCTTAGCCATTGCATATATAGCGATTCGATACGGAAGAAAATAAATATGAACTGAATTAAATCTACACAGAAGTAGAGAAACTAGTTTTGAACCTTGTTGTCGCCGTGTAACTTAACGGTGGAGGGGTCGACCACCTCTTCATAGCGTGGTAAAGAACCTTGAGCTTCCAAATCGACGTTAAAATCACCGTTTCTTGGTGCTTGTGATTCGGAACCCTCTTCCTGATTTGGAACGGATTCGTAGCTAGATTGACGTTCTTCACTAGTTTCGTAGATCACATAAGCAGCGTGCAAAATCGCAGGGAAGAAGAATAAGACGAACAGTAGAAGGTTTAATAGAAAATCTCTGCTAAAGAATCCCCTACGAATCCAAACTGTGATAGGTGCAAGGAAAACCGAAAGCACCATCAAAAGTACATCATGCTTGTTGACAGAATACACAGACATTATTATTCTCGCAGACCGTCGTAACCGTAGACACTCAAAGTAGAGGAAGTAAGTCTAAACTTGGCTCATCTCGTTTTGTATAGGAGTTCCATTTTTACATGAATGGTGTAACCCGGAAAGAAGAAGCACAATAAGAACGAGGAGAGGAATAAACTTGAAAAGGATAATAAAGCGAATCTTTGACACCACGCTAATCAAACGTGGACTCTCCCAAATATTGGATACAATGGGGGCTAACCGATATAGCTGTTCGACAAACTTGGAGATCACGTGACATCTTAGAACAAAACCTGGGCGTAACCGTGCCCGCCCAACTCCTAAAACATTAACACTTGTGTTATACGGATACCTCCAGCCTCACAGCCTTTTACAACTGCTTTCTGGTGAATGGTTATATTTCGGCATACGAGACCCAAATACTCGTACACAGTGACCGCGGCTATTTCTCGATCTGCTCCTTCGTTTCTATATGAACAGCCAACTTTACTTTAAAGGACTTATTTCTTTCAGCTCTACCTACCAGACAAGAAAAATTTGGAAAGATACGATTGTTCTGTCGCATGCTTCCTTGACGACCTCTAAGTGCTATTTACATCGTACCTTTCTGTCTGTAACCTCGATGTTCCTCTTTAAATGTGCAAAACATAGAACCAAAGAGAAGGTTACCATATTGAAGATAATTAATGGTTAAGAATGTTTTCAACTCCCAAATAAGATTAGGTAGTACTCCTTTGCCATCTTACTGATGTTTGGAGAATCTTCTGATCACATGATCTGCCATCCTCTACCTGTTCGATGGAATGTCCATTTCTCATCGTAGCTAAAGCTGCTAATCCTGCATGGTGCTACCAATAAGAACCTAATTCGACTTGTGAATTCATCTGGTTCAACATTCCCTTCACCAATTGTTACCCGAACACTCATTCGGTTTCTTCCACAGAAAAAGAATTAGTGTCCCATTATTACCATTATCTCGGACACACAGGTAGTTAGGGATAATCCAGTTTTAAAGTCATTCAGTATTTCATGACCGTAGATCTGTGGTATTACAGTTCTCAGACCGCTTAGAAGCTGTTGATTGGTAACGCAAGCAACGGCTAACTTCGACTACCCATTTCCCTTTTTTCTTCTTCACTGTTTCTCCTACTATTCCAATCATGGGTGAAAACGATTCTCAAAAGGCTCCATTTCCACTGAAACAATTACCAGATGAATTATTACAGGAGGTGTTCTCACATTTGCCACAAGAGGATAGGTTAACTGCATGTCTCATTGATAAAAGATCTAATAAATTGGCAACGAAATTGGTTTACAGAAGAATATATTTAAACGATTCCAACGTGGTGAGAAGCGATTATATGAATTTGGCCATTAACTGGACTCTCTTGAATGTACCATCATTTTTATCCGAGGATGATTCGAGAAAGATTGCTAATTCCAAATTAGTTAAACTCATCTGGACCTTAAGTGTTAACCAATTCCCTCTAAATTGTGTTCAATGGATTAGAATTAATTGGGATTTGGATTCAGCTCTGCAAAGGACTATTTTAGCTATTCTTTGCTCCAAAGGCGAAGCCTTACAAAGGCTTGAAAATGTTACAGATCCGTCCTGTAACGATATCATTGCATATGGAGCTGTATCAAAACATAAAGTGACCAGTTTTGATATGGCACCACCAAATTCATTACCAGAATTACCAGTACCCAGGGATTATATCCCTAACCTACAAAAATACATGAGATCCAGAATCTCTTCTAGATTATCACACATGACCTTATTTATGGATCCCATCCAGCTTTTCAACTATCTGCATCCCTTAGAACAAAAACTACAAATTGTAGACTTAAAATTGCATTGGAGAAGAGAATTTTATGACCCGAGATATTTTACACATAGACTACGAAGCAGACCACTAACGAAACTTTCCGAAGTATTTGATGTGCGTACTCTAAAAGTACTAACCATCATCTCATGGAGTGAATCGCTTGTTCCTAGGGAAATTGACATGGTGAGAGATTTTAAAGAATTTATCTACCTGGAAGATCTATCTTTGATTTCGATTAAACAAAATTTCGAGGTTCTGATGACTTTCTTCTATAATTTTCCCCGTTTGAAAAGATTAAAGATGGATTTCTTGGAAGATTTCATACCGGAGACTACGAAGCCAGAAATATTTTTAACAATTTTACTTGTTTGCAAAAAATTACAGTTTATCGATATGAGATTCGAAGGAATGGACTCTCAAATTATTTCGTTACATGAAAACAGATTTGTATTAAATCAAAAATGTCACTGTAGTGGTTGTGTGGATACCTTTGAAAATATTTTGAAAAAGAAAATCTTTTTATTCCCAGAAGATAGATTGTTATACGATATTCATGACATTACGGCTAAAGATATTTTTAAGATGATGAGGTATTTGTCTTTGTTACCTTACTCAAAGGCCTGCGATTGTTATCCGAGCGTTAGAACACAGCCAATGAATTTGGAACAATTTGTGAGAAAGATGAATCAAGATCTTTTCTTTTATCGTCATAGTAGGCGTCAACTGATACCCAATGGTGAGTTGGATGATGATGAAATTATAGATAGCGAAACCATGTTGAAGAAGCTACCGCATAATCCTTTGACCGAGGAAGATGTGATCAAATGTTATCATGCTCTAATACATCATTATCGAACTACCTACATTTCTTTTCTCAAAGGCTTCCCAGAATTGAGGTTCTTAATGTTGAATGATATTCCTACAGTCGTTGTTGAGGAAGATGGTGAAAGAGTTTTTCAACCCATTTTTTTCCATTGTGACTACAGGACGAATTTAACTGGATGGTCTAAGCATCGTCAAAAAAAACAAAGAGGGAATGGAGATGTTAATGACAGCGTTACAAGAAAGGCGACAGTCTTTTGAATGGTGTAGTTGAGAATATTGTACTTACATTTTTTTTTTTTTTTATACCAATAGAAGGTAAAGGTGATAAATTACTTGAATGTTATTATCAATTGAAATTACAGATTTCATACTTTCTAAAAATAAAAAAATGGGAACCAATTTGTCCTGTATAGATGGTGCTTTTTAGAAGAAGGAGATAAAATCTAGGGGCTCGAACATATCTCGGATTAACTCTAGGCTAGATTCTTCTAGATTTACGGGATCTGCGGACTCTAGTGGTAACGGATTGTCAGATGAAACGGCAGTCGTTTCCGCAACATCTTGAGATGGAACTCCGGGGTTTTCAACATCATATTGCTTTTTTGAACCTGTATCCTCAGCTTCTTCAGCCAATTGTGAACTTGCATGATCATAAAAAGATGTAAAGATATTAAAAGTTTGAGAATACCTATCCACCAAAAATGGTTCCAATGACTCTTCATGCAGATCGATCGTAAAATTGGCACTAAAGTTGCCCATAGGAATCACCTCAGTATTCCAAAGCTTAACAGCGTCTCGATGATATTCTGGAATCAACTTTAAATTATTCCGAAAGCTCACAAGAACAGGTAAATTTTGGATAATTTCTAACTCCCATAATTGATCTTTGATACTTTCTTTTTCCAACTGACGAAGTAAAAATTCCAAAATTATCTTCCAAGGATGCTTATTTCGAGGTCTATTCAATATTTTATAACTTATCTTAGCGGTAAACATACTCTCAAAACAACGATAATAATCAAATCCAAGTTCATTATAATACATGGAGCAAACACCAAATAGAAACTTAACCATCATATTCCCTTGATCAAATCCCATCCCACCAAACCGATTTAGACGTAGCAAGAACGAGGGTATTAATGTACAGAGCTTATCTGCTGCTACACTTATAATCTTATTGGTGAAAAACCGGCTGTATGGAGCTATTTCCTGTGGACCATAAAAATACCGATGGCATTTGTTGGCGAGTTTTACAATTTGATCCCAAAGTGACTGAACTACGTGATGGAAACTCTCGACATCGTTAGATTGCTCTAGATGAACCAGCTCTGCATGTGATAGACATAGCATGAACAATTCTAACATTGTTTCATATTCGAAATTTAAAGGTGAATGCTCTTTCCTAGTATCTTTCATACGTCCAAAAAGCTGCAATGCATCAGCCCATTCTTGCTTCAATGCAATTATATCCACTTTAGAGGGTAAATCATTTAGTATATTATTCATCTTCATAATGATGTGGTCTATCGGTACCATCCCATGATGCCAAGAAAATGCCTGTCCTGTGATATCATATTGATGAGACCTACCAATCAAGCATTCCTGCCCGTTGATTAAGAACATCTTCCTGTCCCAATGTAACACATAACTCCAAATCATTTGATAAATTATTTTGTAATCTTCAGGACTTAGTATAAAAGGTACCCGCTTGGATTGTCCGAATAATTGAAACCAAAAAATATTGGGATCCCTCATACATAACCAAGATATACCCATTTCTTGACAACTTGCAATGATGGTCCCCATCAGAATATGACTGTGCTGTAAAGAATCACCATCACCATCTTCTGGCGCACACCAATGATAAAATCTTAGTAGAAGCAGAATTTGCAATTGCCGTAATGTACATTTTCTCAAGGATTTCATTTCAAACATATAATGGTGAACAACGGCAATGTATTTACTTGTGTCCAATTTTCCCAAATGCTCCTGCAATTCTGATGGTAATCTGGCAAAACTAGTTGACAAAATACAAATTTTGGTGATTAATAGAATAACGCAACAAACCATATGATCAAATGCTTTGACGGAAATGATCCTCGATTGCTCCCATTTGTCATAAAAACTGTTAATATCATATTTGAGAAACTCCATTTCAAAAATGGGAACCATTTCAACGATGTGAGATTCGAAATGTACCAATATGTGGTTTACGAAAAAATGTCTTGATGGCAAATTACCATCCAACAATTTACTAACTTCAGAAACTCTTGTGGCTTCATCTCTCCTATATTTACCATACTTGTCAAACAGAGATTTGTGAATTAGCTGATGTTGCCTGAACAAGCTGTCAGATGAGAGCGGATCGCCGTCAGCATCGAATATCGAAAGCGGTTTAAAAGACTCAGGTAGACTAGGATTCTCTGAATAGTTTTTTGTTCCTTTCAAAGAGTTTGTAGTCATCTCAATAGCGATCGACCTAAATGTCACCAGTGCACTCAAATACAAATCTCGATCTTGAATGGCCTTATCGGAAAAATAGGAAAACATGGTCACTGCTGATCTCTTCAATTCCACAAAATTACCATTGGGCGATAAATTGACATAGGCTTTACCACTCAGTGCCAATGGGTCATCCAGAAACGGTATACTTTTAGCCTTACTGCCAATAACACTACCACTAGCGCCATTTCTCCTGCCCCTAACCATTTGTGGCTGTTGTTTCATCACTTTATCAGAGGTATCATCACCATGCTGAGTTTTAGCGTTCTTAGTATTCTGTACGTAGAGGCATGTGTCTGTGTTACCAAATCTAACACAATTGGAGCAGGGTTTTTGCCTATCGCATTTACTCTTGCGCCTTTTACAGTTGGTACAGACAACAGTTGGTCTATTACGTCTTTTAACTGACGCATCTCTGATGCCTTGCTTAGTCTCCATTCTTTCATATAGAGCTCTGACTGAGTACGCCTTTATAGCCAACACAATACTATTGAGTTAATCATCTGTAGTCGTGACTGAAATTTCATGCTCATCGGTTCTGCTCGGTGATCTTATTGCACCTCAGGACGAAAATCAACACCCAAGGAACACACAAAATTCAATATAGAGCCATCCAGCATTACTTCAAGAGTCTGTAATCATCAACTGGTCACATTAACATACCCATAATATCATTTGCCCCCCCATCTCATACATACCCTTACTGGCTTCTGAAGAGAAATTTAATATTGTGCAGTAACAATGGTCCTTCCCAGAATAGTACCGTGGTACCACGATGATGAGCTGAAAGAACTGAAAGATTGGTTTTACAGTGTAGAATTGGCTAGCGATATGAGATCTCGAGCCGTACAGAGGGTTAAAAGCTACCAGAGCAAAGGATCGCAATACTTGCCGCATGTAATCGATTCTACTGCTCAAATCACGAACTCCATATTATTAGATCAAGAAAGGTCTGAGCAGGATAAAGTTTCTGTTAAATTGAGCTATACCATGTCTCTGATTAGATTTGTAAACGGCCTATTAGACCCTACACAGCAGTCACAATTTGCCATACCGTTACATACATTGGCCAAACGTGTGGGCCTACCATCATGGTTTGTCGATCTAAGACACTGGGGAACACATGAAAGGGAACTCCCCAGTCTAGAAATGTTGAGGATTGCGGCTAAAGACGCCTTAGTCTGGCTTTGGGACCACTATTGGAATGACGATGAATTAGAAGAAGACGAGGAAGAAGAGGATATCGAAGACGAACATACGGCGTCACTGAGGCAACTAATACAGAGGGGCAAATCTATGCAGGCTTTGCTCAAGGAGTATTACTGGTACTGGGAAGACGGTGCAACAAATTTGATCAGCAGTACTAATTTTCAAGCAGAGGAACCCAAGCACGGTAAAAGACGTAGAGAACCAACACCACAGGAGCATATCGATGCATTCGTATCCGATTGTAAAGAAGTATGGAGCAACAAAGATGATAGACAAAAATTTATGGAAGTTTTCACACATCAGTATACATCCACCTTGTTAAGATTACTGGTCACGAAATTACCGGGATTTAGCCAAGATTTCTTTGAATGGATCCTACAGAATTATAATGACCAATTGGCCAAGACGCCTAACGTTTTGTCACAGAAATTCAGTACATGGGAATCATTGGAACGTAGACTATTGCCCAAATTTGTTTCTAGCATAAACCCAAATCAATTTATTGGTAGCTGGTCATCATGGGAACCTTTGCTATCAGGAAATCCATCCCTACTATCGTATAGATTCTCCCAATTGATGTCTAACCGCTTAGCAGATAATAGGGACAGCTTTAAGAAGAAGAAGAAGAAGAGACAGTTTGTATCCTATCAAGAAGTGGAAAACGGGCTAATTGAGTACCTCGGCAAGCACTCTTCTCTGACCAGGGAAGCTGATTGCTACAATGAGCAGTCTCAGAAACAGGCACAGATCAAGGCATCAGCACTGGCGTCTTCCCCGAAGCCAATTTCTAACGACATGGCTGACATCTTAACAGATCTAGCATCTCTCAAAAGAAGGCATACTAACCCGCCGAAGGGGGGAAGCACAATGGTGTCAGCATCCTGACTGGAGCCCAAGACCATTCGGTAAGTTGTAGAGCTACATAGAAACAAGAAAAAAAAAAAAAACGAAATAAAAGATCACTCAGACATCCTAGGAAGGTCTCAATAGAGCGGTCACCGGGAGCACTATATCGATGGGTTCGAAAGGCGTACTCCTACCGTGGAAACTGCGAATGTTAAGGAACCAAAGTTTCATCATAGTGATCTTTACCAAAGAATAAATAATGGGAAGCATATATCACCCATGGAGTAAAAAAAAAAGGCTCAGGAACTTGAACGTATATTAAATATACTGGCAAGTAAGACCCCATTTAAGCACCCGAAGATGCAGAGGTATGGCAGTAATCCCGTCGTCATGGTCGAATCGGACTGGGAAAGAAGAATACCGTTTTCATCAAAGCCACCAGGTAGTACTCCATGAGCAGCATCGCCAGATGCTACAAAGTGCTAGCCCTATTGATCTGAGAGGAAAGGAGAATGAAAAGTAAAGAAGATGAATTAGAGGACTAACCTTCTCATCTCATCTCCTTTTATACCTTTGGAAATATGAAATTTTTCGTGCGATTTCGAAGGCTTGCTGTGGTGTAAGGATGTTATGAAAAAATTTTGAGCCCATCGATGAGATGAGATGAGATATGATAATATGGGAATAGTACCCATAGGAATTGGCGCTTGCAAATCCCAGGAAGTGAAGTATTCAATTCTTGATTGCTAATGGGTGACAGTAGAGCAGAGTCTATTGATACACAGGCTAGTGAATCGTCGATTTTCTCGCCACCCTCAGATTATAAGAGGGTGAAGCATTTGAAGAAGTTTCACAAGAAGAAAAGTGGTGAACAGCTATGGTTGATCAAACTACCACGTAGTCTTGATGTATCCAAATTAAAAACTTTACCGCTAGATTTAGAAGGCCGAGAACAACCTATACCTGTGGAAGGAGGAAATGATAATGACACTCAGTACAGTATCGGTGAAGATAAAACTCAAAGAGGTGGTCAAGATAGCAGTAATTTAAGTCTACTGGTCCCTGAAGAGAACAGAGAATCCTTGAAGGTCAGTGGACACGGTAACTCATTGAAGTTTGACAAGATATTCAGTGTGCGTAAGAATGCACAAATCCCAAAGATTGATTACGAAAAGGTAACGGTACCAAGGTCTAATGTGGTTAAAGTAGAAGGTCTACGGACGAGGCATTACGCCAGTGGTTATGGACCAGAAGATGAGGATAAGCAAGAGGAAGCTAAGGAAAAGGATACCTCCAAGGAGGAACACTCCGAACACAAGTCGAAGAAACATAAGAAACATAGTTCAGACGAAGAACACTCGAAGAAGAGAAGTAAGAAAGATAAAAAGAAATAATCGTTATTTTTACTATATGCTGTATATTAATATCAAAAAAATTTAAACGCCCTGTGAGTAGTCCTTCAAAACACCAGCCATATGTGTGTTGGTAATTTTCCCCCTTCTTTGTCTTTTCTTCTTGACTTCCACTCTTGTTGTTTGCCTCTTTACGGTCGCAGGATCGACACTTGCAGGCTTTAGACCAAGATCTTGCAATTTACGCGGTAACTCTGCAAATTGCGGCAATTGAACGTTCTCCCACATAAGCACGAAATCTTCACTGATACGATCTAACTCAGGTCCATTATTGTACCAGACGTAACGCGGAGTACGATCTTTCTTTGTCCTTAGAACCAAAATTTTGGAATCCTCTTCCAACTCGTTTATGGTTTCGTCACATTGTGGCCAACCATCTTTCAACTCTTTACATGAAATTCCTTTGAATGTCACCTGTGATCTCAGCAGATTCAACAGCTCTTGACCACTATGCACATCATAAGTAGAGATGTATTTGAAAGTTGCCTTCTTGGGATCGTATCCAATTTTATCTAATTTCTTTAACAGTTCCAAAATCTTATCATCTTTCCTAATAGATAGATAATCCATTAACTCGTTAAGTTGAACAGGCTTACCCTTCTTCTGAATGTATTCCGTTGCCCATAGTAGTTTGGATGAATCATGTGATTTGGATATATCAGATTGACTAGCCTGTAGTGCTGCAGCTGCGATAGACCCGGGTCTTACCTTCTTGTTAGATTCATCATCAGAATCATCCTCATCCTCATCAATATCCTCTTCTTTGGTCCTTGTCTCTGCCCTCCTCTTTGCAAGACCACCGTCGAGTTGAGAGCCTGGTCTTTTCTTGGGGGATGGTGTCTGATTCGTCGTATTCGGCCCTGGAGAAGCCGTTTTAGAAGGAAGTGTAGGTGCAGATTTCACTTTACTCTTGAAGGCATTCAGATTAGCTAATAGATGATCGTTATTAGAACTCATTAGATGTACTATTTTTTATCTTTTTTCACCAATAGTGTAAAGTTCTTGTTTAACTCTTGCTCATATTTTTCAGGTATAAAAAGGGCTGAAAAATTTGAAGACAAGTTAGAAACTTTTACTGAACTTTCATAATAAAAGAAAAACTTCAAATTGGTTTCAAACAAACCAATTGAAGTTACTGCTCGCCTCCCAGGTTAAAACAAACGTTCACATTGTGCGCTACAAGCGATTCCTTCCACACAGTGTGTTCTTCCTTTGGGAGGCATTTTTCTTGCAGAGATCAAAGCTGAGTGAGTGGAAACCATTCACGAGGCCGTATCCAGCTCTAAAACCATCGCTGTTAGAGGTTGCTTCCTCTCGTAGGTTAAGCGATCCATGAAATGGTGATGACCTGAGGTGTGGAACATTCCCCGTATATCATATAAATCTCAACGACATCTGTGATTTGATGTCTTGCTCCTCGTCATTGACGCTTGCAAGAACCTTTTGCAGTTCGTCCTGTAGCTCACTAGAACATTTCTTGCCCTCACATGCTGAATACACGTCTTGTACCGCTAAATCGAGTGCTCTTATAAATCGGTATTGGTATATTGAAATTACCGATGTCTCTTCGGCGGTCTCATTGGCTAACCTGTTTTCTATGCTTAGCTTAACGATTTTAAGCATGTCTTTTTTGTTAACGTTGTGCTTGGCAAGGATTCTCAAGGTAGTGATGAACAATTCCTGATTTTTGGTCAATGATTCTCTTGAAGTCGGTAAGTGATGGCATTTGGTATAGATGGATTGGTATAGTACCACTTCATCATGCGCTGACCAGCTTTGGATACGTTGACGGGTTGCTTGCACAACATATTCCAATTCGACACTAGTTCGATACCTCTTGGTCAGACATTTCCATAACAACCTTTGCACAGAAATGTGCATTTCACCATAGTTGGTCAACCACTGGTTTTCAAATTGTTGCCGTATAATAGGGTTACCACAGCGGTAGTAAAGAAGTACTGAAAGATGTAATTGTTGCTTAGCGTCAAACATGGTTATATTCTCCCATAATTTATCGAAGTCTTGGAAATTCTTGGACAGTACAATTCTGGCCATTTGGGGGACAGTCTGCAATTTACCCATGTACTGCTGAAGCATTAAATAGTTGTATAATTTTTCAGAGCTATCCAAGCCATTCTGTAGCGGTTTCTGAGATGACTGGCGTGCAATATCTTTCAACTGGCTAAACAAGATGTCATAATGGGTTTGAACACGCCTCTTCTGTGAATCCACCTCAGGTAACGTAGAATTGAGAACTTTCAAGACTCTTTCCTCATGATTTTGACCACTATCAGCATCCAACAACGACGTTAACGATGGTCGTTTAGAGGCTCTTGTTAGGAATTGTATAGTTGACTTTAGTTCATCGCTTTCAGATTTGAGCAATTTTGATGATAAATTGGAAAATGCCCTTCTCATTGATGTAGAATTTAGCAAAATGGTTTCCAGGGCTTGAATGCTTCTATGAATACGATTTTCTGTAACCTTCACTGTATATTCTTACCGTTAGCGATGTCTTGATATACAAAAGATTCGATGTCTAATTCCCGAAGTGAACCTTTACTGATGCTCATTAAGAAAACAAGTAATAATCCAAGTTAAAAGCATCTCAAAGGCTGCCTGGCTCTTATTCGCTAACATTCAGAACCGTTTAAGCCTGAGAAATATTGGCTGCTCTGGTTTTCTCTTCGGATTTCATATTCTCAATATTAAAGGGTCCTCCCATTTAATAAGCTATTACTACTCCACAGTCAGTAATCCATCAGAAAAATGAATAGGGATACTGAATTTTTGGAGGATATGACAGGCGATCTTGCCAGAGCACTTAGGAACTCGTGGTCTGAGCCGCAGGACAGCAAGACCCCGTATCAAGATTCACCGATTAGCACTCCCCAGTGTAATCAGTACCATAGCCATTCACCAGGTGGTGGGTCGTTCACTTCTGCTGGTTCACAAGTGACTTCACTTACTGGTGGCTCCGATAATACCCGCAGGGGGAGCAATGGCCGTGAATCTCCCGATTACCATTTGATTAAAAGACATTATTCATTGATGGAACAACCGAATGTGGGTCATAATCGTACTGGTACCGGTACTGGTTCTGGTTCTGGCTCTGGTGGTAGTGTTGATGAGGATTTGTTACAAGGGATTATGCAAGAGTCAGTACCACCTTTAATGCCTGCACCTTTGGCCCTGCCCCTAAGACGTAGCTCCATACAGGAAATACAGAAGGTTAGACATTTGTCGAATCCAAGAAGTTCGTTCTCAGGTGCACCGTCGGAGGAACCTGAATTGAGAGAAAGATGTGGTATTAGTTGGGTCACCATATTAGCGAATAGCTCACCAGAAAGTGTTAATCCCGTACTGGTGCTTCAAGAATCACTAAAATCAGTGAATTCAAAGTTTGGGTTGTGTGTTATTCACAGTTTCGAAGTCGATAGTTCTACGGTAAGGGAGAAAGGTATTGAAACCGTTGCATTTGATGAGGAAAAGCTACCAGAATTGTTCAAAAAGAGTAAAAATCCACACTCTTTATTGATGGTATTCATGGCTTTGGCGGGCAAATACGATCTAGTATGCTATCTGTCTCCCACATGTATGGTGTTAGAAAATATTGACGATCTGTTAGACAGTGAGGAAATCGGAAAAGAAATTGACAACGATACATGTGTTTTATTAACCAATTCAGCACCAGTTCCTCAAATTATTATTTTGAGACCTTTAATAGATGTAGAAATGTGCATCAGGGAATTCTTTACAGTCTACGGCGATGATTGTGAAGACAAGAGTAATAAATTGACCAAAATGCGGGATTACGACGTATTAGAAACGCTTTTCCAAGATTCTTGGAGTAAGATTGCGACTGATGAGTACTGTGGGACGTTACCAGAGAAGCCATCGCTGTCTGAGAGCAGCTTCCCATATAAGATGGTAGATTTAGCATTACAAAAGCCTTGGATAACGCACGAAAAGCACGATATTGGACCTCTGGCAGGTAGGTGGCATCGGTTATGGTTACAGACTTCCAGAAGGCAACAATACGATATGTAATGAACTTTATGTATGGACTATGATATCATACTTTAACGACCTTTTTCTGTTTAGCCTTACTATTATCACTATTTATAACGTGGTCGACCGATTACTCTCGTTTAAACCCATAATGGCACCTCGAATACAAAGAAAGTTAAAGATGCAACTAAGCAACATCAAGAAGACAGATCCACCAAGGCTGAATTGAATTATGGCTGAATTGAAGTTTGAGGCTGCTGACGAACAAAAAGTGTTTGAGGAAGTTTTCGAAGGATTGCCACAACTCATTAAGGACAAATGTAAAGGTTACGATGAGCTATACGGCTACAAGCTGAACTTCAAGGACGAAGACAAACAAGTTGTTGAGAAATACTACGATGAAGAAACGGCCAAACATTTGGTCTACAAGATCTGCAAGGCCTTCCAATTTAATAAGGATCAAGTTACTCAGAGAATAGTGGATGTTCTAAACTGGAGACGTGAATTTAACCCATTGAGCGCAGCTTTCCTCGAGACTCATAACCCAGAACTGGAAGAAGTTGGTGTTATTACCCAATATCCTGAAGAAGCACCTAATAAACGTGTTGTCACTTGGAATCTTTATGGTCAGTTGGTCAAAAGAAAGGAATTGTTCAAAGATGCCGATAAATTCATTCGTTATAGGATTGGACTCATGGAAAAAGGCCTTAGACTATTACAGTTTCAAAGTGACGACAACAATTATATGACTCAAGTCCATGATTATAAAGGTGTTTCTGTGTTTAGAATGGATGGTAATATTAAAAAGTGCACTAAGCAAGTTATTTCCATCTTCCAACAATACTATCCAGAATTACTGTGGACTAAATATTTTGTCAATGTACCAGCTATATTTAGCTGGGTTTACGGTGTGGTAAAGCAATTTGTAGATGAACAAACAATGAGTAAATTTGTTGTTTTGAGTGACGGTAAGAAACTAACCCAATACTTGAAATCTGCTCCAAAGGATTATGGAGGACAACAACAAGGATTGAAAGAACAAAATATCCAAGATTTAAGACCTACTGCATACGGGCTTTATTTGCTAGAAAAGCAAAACAACGAAGATATCGATTAATCGAATAAATCAATAGATAAATAAATAATAGAGTAATATATAATTGTGTACAAGTTTGAAATTAAACCACTTTTTGATCTTTACGTCTTTGTTCGAGGGCATCGTATTGGAATGCTTCCATCGGTTCTAACCCCCATTTTTCCAATAGCGCCTTATCTTCATCCCAACCGTTGCACATTGTAGTTAACATCCTCTTCCCAGTAAAGATGCTGTTACAGCCGGCTAGAAAGCACAAGAATTGTTCGTGATCTTTCATAGTATAGCGACCTGCAGCTAATCTAATAATTGACTGTGGCATCACGATCCTTGCAGTGGCGATTGTCCTTAGAATTTCATCAAATTTCAACTTCTTAGCACCAGGCTTGTTCAAATCTTCCATGATAGCGGTACCCGCAATGGGGACCAGTCTGTTAATAGGTAAAGATTCTGGATGCGGCTTCATGTTTGCCGGAGTATGTAGAAATCCAATATGGTCTTCCTCTGTTTCACCAAGACCCAGTATACCACCACAACATGCCTTAATTCCTGAGTCTTGCACGTTTTTAACAGTCTGCAACCTATCATCATAGGATCTAGTGCTGATAACTTTAGAATAGTGCTCCCTAGAGGTATCCACATTGTGGTTGTAAGCGGTTAGGCCTGCCTTTTTCAACTGCCTTGCTTGTAATTCATCCAGCATACCCAAAGTAACACAAGTTTCCATCCCCATCTCGTTGACGGCACTCACCATTTGTGAAATTCTGTTCAATGCAGATTTTCTACCTTGCATGTCTCTCCATGCAGCCCCCATGCAAAATCTAGTGGACCCATTTTTCTTCGCCTCTTGTGCTTCTTCAATTACATCTTCAATTTTTACCATCCTGCTAGCTTGTACACCGGTATCGTGTCTAGTGGATTGAGAGCAGTACTTGCAATCCTCTGAGCACCCACCTTCTTTGATGTTCATCAAGGTACATAGTTGTACTTTGTTAGCATCTTGCCACTTACGGTGCTGTCTCTGCGCTTGGTGAACCAATTCTAAGAGAGGTGTATGGTAGATCGTTGCCAACTGTTCCTTTGTCCAATGGTGCTGAGGCTCTTGCAAGGAAAGAGCGTATTCAACAGTGTCAACAGCTGCTGCCCTCCATTGTCTAGTGGAAGTAGAGAACCTACGGAAGATCTTCAAGCAATTCATAACTGATTGATCAATTCCTCGAGGTAAGCAGAGAACAGGAAAAGTGTTGCAAAAGCTGTCATTATCATTCAAATTATTTTTTTTTGCACTTGGTATTTATATCAGTCTTCATTGGATTCTCAACAGGACTAGTCATGTAGTCATGGTGAAATGACTACATCTCAAAATCTCTGCGCAATTTGCAAAAATACAAAAAGAAAACCATCATATGAAACCAGGTCATGCCCACCAAGTAGAAGATGCATCTGGTCAGCATTAAGCGATCATGGTACTCTTTGCACATGAGCGGTAGCAACGACAGCGTAGATGAAGCTAATAGTATCACTAGAAATGACGCCAATGCCATCCCCGAATATCGATGTGTGGGCGCATCTACTTCTGCTAGAGACTTGAGCTGATCTTGTAAAGAGTGTAGGCTTTCTTGTGAGAGAGGCTTTTGTAATAGAGGTTGAAAGAAATCGGCCAATATTGGTTGGCAGGTCCAGTACAATTGCTGAAACCCCAGTGTCTTCAATTGGGATAACATATAGACAGAGGCCTCTAGTAGAATTGTGATATCTCGTACTTTAACAAACGTCTCATGCAGTAGTAATGTACCATTACGATGATGTACAGCATAGTTTTGTAGATTTTTCAGCTGCCAGCGGCGGTATGCTATAGTAGATTTGAGTGTAAATCGGAAGGGAACTTCTAACGCCCAATATGAAGGTGAAAAGCGGTTATCCGGAGATATAAAATGTGATTCGGTCTTCTGTGCAGCTATTTGTAGTCTCGTGAGGTACTCCAAGGT
The DNA here is from genome assembly GCA_900465325.1 of Zygosaccharomyces sapae. NCBI lineage: Eukaryota > Fungi > Ascomycota > Saccharomycetes > Saccharomycetales > Saccharomycetaceae > Zygosaccharomyces > Zygosaccharomyces sapae. The sequence goes on along the minus strand of UEGL01000017.1, from coordinate 1,179,285 downwards.
CGCAACGCTCGAGCAAGTAGTATTTAGGATGGCTGCTGTAGCTAAATTGTAATTAATGGCTTGTGAAACTTCATCTAGAGATTGATGCAGGGTACCTGATGGGGCTGTATTGAAGGTTAGGACATGTTCGTAAAAGGATTTGACCAGTTGAGAAGAATCGGAATCGAGTATACGACTTTGTAGAACCTGAATTCTTGCACAGGATGCAGTCTCCTGCCGGAACTGTTGTTTTCTAGCAATGGGCCATGCAGTAGTAACGGTACAGAGAAGTAAAAGTATGATGAACTGGAGCATCGATTAAGATCTGGTGTAGTGAACCAAAGGGACTGAACCTGATAGATCTCAGCGGCCTCGGGTTGCCTTATATCATATTATCTGTATATAAAGGTTTGGAGAAACTTGGGAAATCTGGGGAGAAACTAACAAAAGAAGAAACTCTGTCACAGTAGTTTTTATGCTTTAAGAGTGACATTAGAGATTCTCCAATCAATTTTCTATCGAAATTCTACCTCACTTTATAATTTCTACCCGATCACCTTTAATTAACATCGAAGTTTCCACCTCATCGCTCAAAAAGGTTTACTACTAATAACCACTGATAAGTGAACCAAATAACCATATGAGCGATCCAACTGAGACCAAAAAGAGGTCTCTGAGTAGTTATCTATCCAATGTGAACTCCCGGAGAGAAGAACTGGAGAAGATCAAACGACAGCAGCTAGAGGAACAGCAGAGACAAGAGCAAGAAAAGGTGAGACAAGAACGCCAGAGAGAAGAAAAGCTGGAGGAGGAGAGGTTGAAAGAAGAGCAATTACGAGAGCAATCCATGGAGAATGAATCCGAGAAAGGTCATATAGAAGGACAGACAGAGGAGCAAATGAAAGAACAACCTAAGGAAAGTCAATCAAGTGAAGAGCAGACAGAAGAACGGACAGAAGGCCAGCTAGAGGCAGAGGATCCCCAATTGAAGAAGGAAGAGAAGCGTACCATTAGCCGAGTTGAGCTGCATTCCATTTTGAAAGCGCCAGAAGACGGATCCCGTGAGGATGAAGAAATGGATAGCGATGCACCCACGGAACCAGCGTCACCACCAAAACCACGAAGAAGAAAATTAGTGAGAGGAGATAGATTGTCATCATTATCACCAAGACAGGTGTCATTTGACAATGGGTCTGATTCTGAGTTGTCAGATATAGATGGACTGGAGGGTGTTAACATTTCAAGTAGTGTGCTTCATGGTGATTCTTCGCCAACAAAAAGATATCCATCACCTAGGAAGGCTCATAAACCATTTCGACAGCATCGTAAGGGAATATACAGGGATGCTGGTGGTCGTACTAGATTGCAGATAGCGTGCGATAAAGGCAACTTGGAAACTGCCAAGAGATTGATTGAAGAAGACGGGTACGATGTCAATGATCAAGATAATGCAGGTAATACAGCTTTACACGAAGCCGCGCTCAATGGACATCTGGATGTTGTAAAATTACTGGTAGATCATGGAGCAGATGTCAACGTACAGTCTTACGAAATGTTCAAAGATACTCCATTGATAGATGCGTCTGCTAATGGACATTTGCCGGTGGTGAAATTCCTCTTGGAAAGTGGTGCCGACTCCTTAGTGTGCAATGCCAAGGGTCTCACTGCTTATGATTCTATTGAAGAAGATGCAGATTTAGACGACGAAGAAAGAGATATCGTACGACAGATACAAGAATGTCTAAGAGAGGCAACCAGAAAGGCATTAGATCGTACTGCAAGTACCAAGGATCCATCACCACCGCAGCCACGACATTCAGACGATGATTATGAATTCTATTGGACGGATATTAGTTCTCGTGCAGGAAGAGAAAAGTTATTGAAGGCATCAAAAGAAGGCAAATTAGCCTACGTCGGGGCCTATTTGGAAAACGGTGGTAAAATTGATGTGAAGTCTTTTTTCGAAGCGGTTAAATTTGGTCATGAAGATATAACAAGTCTCTATCTTGCATTTGGTGCACCAGTAAACGTCTCATTAAAAGATGGCACCACTCCGTTGATGGCAGCGGTCGGTAGAGGTCATCATGGCACCGTCAAGCTTCTAATAGATGCAGACGCCGACCCTACCAAGAAGGATAAAATAGGGAATAATGCATTGTACTATGCCAAGAACAGTTTAATGGGGATTATAGACTCAGATGAAGTGCAATTGATAAGGGATGCTTTAGAGAAGCATGGAATGAAAGTAGAAGAGCGCGGTAAGAAGAGGAGCTTGGAGGAAGTAGACCCTGAACAAAAGGGACAAGAAGAGGAACCTGAACCAAAGAAACAGGAATTGGAACCTGAAGAACCCAAGGAGACACCAGCTGAACGCGAAACAAGGCTCAAGGCAGAAGAAGAGTACTTCCAAAGAAGAATGAAAAACAAGAAGAAGAAGGAACAAGAATTGTTGAAGAAACTGGCTCTCGATGAGCAGAAAAGGGAAGAGGGAAAGGAGAAGCAAAGATTACAGGAACTGGAAAAGATGGAAGCCGACAAGAGAAGAAGACAGTTAGAACTGGAAGAAAACCAGAGACAAGTGGAGTTACAGAGAAGAAAGGATATAAGATCGATGTACCCATTAGGGCTAAAATTGATAAATTTCAAGGCGATCGATGACATAAGTTCGTTTTTGCCGCTTTATTATTTCAATATGAACAGTCAAAAGTACGTCCTTGATCTGCAGGCATGTGTTTTACTCAAGGATTCAAGCGTAATGGATTTTAATGCTCAACCTGTGGAACCATTGCACAGGGAACAACTGTGGAATATTCTGAAATTTATTTTCCTACAGGGCGGATCTAATAATAACTTAAACCTGGGAGCCTTGTCACTAGGTGAAAGAATGAACTTTGAAAGACAAGAATTCAGTAAATTCAACCAACTACCTTTACATTGGATACCCTACGAGTCGATCGCGCACAGGTTCGATTCCAAGGAGCAGGCCGTGAGTGAGAACATGGTGGAAATTGTACTGGTGGACGCAAGAGACATTGCTGGAACGAAAGAACACAGAGTAAGTCCATCTCCAGTAGTTCCTGATAGACTGCCCGTCAAGTTCCATCACAGAAATGAAGTCGTAGAATCCATAAATTTGCATAACGCAGGCCCGTTATGGTGAGACATGCCCGTGCATATCACGTGATGCTATCAACCACGCGATTTTCATGTGACCCACATCTCACGTGACCGATGATTTGTGAAAAACTTTCCGCGAAATCTGATTGGTCCAAAACAGACGATATTTCCATTCTTTTTTTTCTTCCCTTCCTATATGCTTCGGCTAACAACGATTTTTTTCTTTCAACCAGTCAGCTACAGTCATAAGTCTGTCTTAAACAACCTCATCGCTGGAGTTATTTTCCATATTTCTACTGATCTTTTGTGATATTAATATTCAAAGGTCTTCTCCTAAGGTACAACCTCATTTCCGTTGTCTCATAGATTAGTTGTTAGGATCTTTGGCCCCTAGTCATAACAATTACAAAAAAGAGAGATATAAAGAGTATGTGATAAGGATTAATGATTTGTTTGCTCTAAAAGAAATTCACAGAATGGTTTACTAACAATATTCTATCTCTATAGTGTTGCGTAACTTCTCCAGAGTTTCTCGCGTTACCCCAGTCAGATTTGCTCAAACTGGAACACTTTCCAAAGCATCCATTATGGATCTACCAAACAGATGGGAAGCTATGCCAGCCCCTGAACAACAAGAAATTGTAACCAAATTAACCGAACGTCAAAAATTGTCATGGAACCAATTGACCGAAACTGAAAAGCAAGCTGCTTGGTACATTTCCTACGGTGAATGGGGACCAAGAAGACCTGTTCACGGTAAGGGTGACGCTTCTTACATTGCTAAGGGCGTTGCAGTGGGTATCGTGGGTTCAGTTGGTCTATTTGCCTTAATGAGACTAGGCGCTGGTGACCCACCAAAGACAATGAACAAATCATGGCAGATGAAGTCCGATGAATATTTGAAATCAAAGAATGCAAATCCTTGGGGTGGTTACTCTCAAGTCCAATCGAAATAAGATTAGAGCAACAAGAGAAAGAAAAAGAAGCAAGAATGGTTGGAATTTAAAGCATCATTATCATGATAACGAGTGTTATTACTATCAGTACTATTATTATTATTTCCTATTATTATTATCCTTATTATTATATTCGAAAACAACAAGAGATGTGGTGATTACATTTTATTTATGCTGGAATCTAAATATGCAAAAATTATTTATAAATTTTATCTTATATAATAAACGATCAATCGATTACGGCTTGAATAAGTACAGTCAATTAAAGACGAGAACCAGCGATGTTTGCGTTTGGATTTGAAGACGAAGACGTAAGTGGAACTGAAACTATTCAGAACGCTGTTAATCCACTTGATTCCCCCCATTTGAAGGATTCTTTACCACCGGAATGGGAATCGCTAGATTCATTGATTCAAAGTCTGAATAACGTCAGACTGTCATTTGAAAAGATCAGCACATTTGATGGTAATATACTTTTTAGGAGAGCCTTGTTTGATATCAAGCACCAATTGATGGTTGAAGACGATGGTAATCAGTTAGAAATCCTAAATTCAGAAGATTTGAGAAAGAACGTCTATGAAGGTGGGTTGAAGTCTTGGGAATGTTCCATCGATTTAGTGGATCAATTGGTCAAGACAAATATTGACGAAAATTGTGTACTAGAGTTAGGCTGTGGCACAGCATTACCAAGTCTATACGTGTTTGGACAGCGACTTTTACATGGTAATGGGAACTTGAAATTAATTCTAAGTGATTATAACAAGAGCGTAATTAGACTGGTGACTCTACCCAACCTAATCATTACGTGGTCCCAATTGGCACTAACGGATGATCAAAGGCACCAGTTGCAAACATCTGACCAAAACGTTGTGGCTGATGAATTGCTTTTGACGCCTCAGCTCTTACAGGCATTTCAAGAAGACCTATCGAATAGGAATATCGACATTAAGTTCATTTCGGGTTCTTGGGGCCGTGAATTCATCAATATGGTCCAACAGCATGTCCCACCATCACTATCACTACTCAATTTAACTTCAGAAACTATTTATCAACCGGAAAACCTACCAGTCGTAGCAGAAACCCTGTTGCAGTTACACCAGAGGTACCATGCAAGATCTTTGGTCGCCGCTAAGGACATATATTTTGGAGTTGGTGGTAGTGTAGTTGAATTTGAAAGCTACTTAAATAAATGTATCAAGAGCCAGGTATTGAACATCAATTTCAACACTTTGAAAGTCAATGCTGGTTTAAAAAGATCTATAGTGTATGTACATTGATACAAGGCGTAAAGCGAGTTGAAAGCGTGCTTCGAACAGAACTACTACTGTAGTACATGAAGTCGATCCATAATCATGAATGAAGATTTAGAAGATTTCGAAGTGTTTCTGGAGAATGAATTCGATGCCCAACGGTTTGGCAATGATTTGATTAAGGCTACCAATACTGATGATTCCGCGACTGAGTTAGATATCGATACACCTATCAAGAAGATCAACTACGACATTGGAGAAGTTGATACGAGGATTGAGAAGCTGATCAACGATAATCCCCTCCAAATATTAGACCAAATCTCCAGAACTAAGACATCGAGGGCAACAGTAAGAGATGGTCTCAAACCAAGTCTAGATTATTTGGATATGTCTTATAAAAGGCTACAGGAAGTATTGGATCCGTATGAAAAGGCCCAAAAGTTGCAAAGTGTGTTAAGTAAGGTACATCAGACCTCTATGTTGCTACGAGATGCCCTCATTTATATTCATTTGGTCAATAGCATCAAATTTATTAATGAAACTACTCAACAGTTAAATCCACAAAGGGCGTTGGAACTAGCGTCTTTACACTCACAATTACAACTGGGTATTAATCAAAGTGCAAATTTGAAATCACTACGGTTGATTAAAAAATTCGACACAGAGGTCGTAGGGCCCAGTTTTAAGGAATTACTCACTTACCTATCTACCGAATTGAATAGTGTATGTTCAGAAACTGACAGAATAAAATCCAATAGAGAAAATGTCATGGTTCTATTAAAGGCACTACATAGTTTGTCATCACAAGAATTTGCTACTATAGTGCAGAGAATAGTATCATCACACATTCAATCAAGCGTCCAAGCATTGGTAAAGACAATCAACTTCGTTAAAAGCTTTCCCACCAGCAATGGAAATAACTGCTGAAAGAGGTCATACAATTTGCTTTTTGCAATCGCTTTTACGTGACATTAAATCAGATAATACAAATCTTTTGAACGAATATACTTCTCAAATGAAACCTAAACCATTAACTCCAAGAGAGTTTTATTGGAATCAGGTATCCAGCGGCTTTAAGAAGGATCTCGACGTTTCGTACAGAAGAGGTGGTCCAGTAGGTAAAGTTCTGCAGAAAAGCCGTGAATTTATTGAACAAACCATTAGGACAAATATGCCCAATTCTGTCGATAACACAGATTATGAAGATGATATGCAAGTAATGCTGAACTCCGTTGCCATTTTGTCCACTGAAATTCATTAGTGTGTGTGTGTGTGTATCTATACATAGTAAATTTTTCTTTCATTCAGTTCTAAACCTTGGCTTCGCAGCATCTTTCAATGGATTGAACTCTGGTTTTTTATTTTTCTTACCGCCACGTTTGTGAAATTTCTTCTTTATCATCTTTTTAATCTCTTTGTCCTTTTCTTCTCTACGCTTCTCATTAGCTGTACCTTGTCTCCTTGCCAATCTCTGTTGCTTACCAGGTCTTCTCCTTTTACAATGTCTTTCTCTGATATTCAATTGTTCAATATGGGCATTATGCTTACTGACATTCAATACACGTCCTTTGAATTGTGGCCATCCCCTACGGTCATCCGCTTGAGAATCTTTCAGTATAGTTTCGAATCCAATGGCACTCTGTTGAAACTTCGCATGATCATCCTGGGTAAATTCTGCGAAATAATAGCTGCGCGGCCTCTCTTGTACAACTCTGTCTGGGGAAGGTTCTCTTAGTGATATCCTCATCAATGGTGCTTCTGAGCGACCTCTATCCTCTTTTACTTCAACATCACCGGCGGTACTCTCATTCGCATTACCAAAAGAAAATAATGGGAAATCAAATTCCTCCTGTGACTGTGATTCAGTTTTATCATTAGGCTCTTGGTCCTTTTCAACGTCAACCTCCACTATTTCTAGACTGTTAGGTGGCTCATAGACTTCTTGTTGATCATCATCATTCGGCAGTGGTTCATCACTAGCATCGCTATCGTATAAATTCTTACGTGAAACACTATAAAACTTAGGTTAGTAGTTGAACAGGCGTAACATTCATTTACAATTAGACATACACTTTGAAATCTGACATCGGCTACTCTAGCTACTTTTCTCTGTTATCTAGTGGTTCGATGAATAGTCGTAACGAAAGGTGTTTTTTTTTTTTTTTTCGCTCATTAGCTCATCTCGAAAAAAAAATTATTTGAAATGTTATATTATACATGAAGCATTTCGATTGAAGTAATAATTCGTTTATAGTACCAAGTAGATAGTTCAGATACACATTTCTTTACCGAATTTCAGATATGTTTAGTTTTTTTTTTTTTATTATTATTATTCCTATAATCTTCAAAGGATAAAGGTATTCCGTGAGTATGTCGAGACCTGATCATTTGAAAAGTTTGAAAAAATATGTACATGATCAGGAGTCGCCACCATCTGTCCCTGCGATATTGTTAGCGAAACTATTTGCTAATCCTCATCTTCATGTTTTGTAAGAATTCACGGTAGCTTTCGCTGTTTAGAACCTTGTCTTCCACCAGAGCACTTGTTGCCCAGAGCCTTAGAGTTGCTACTTCTCTAGCAGAGATATGGTTGACAGGCTCACTCAATGAAGCACCTCTGACGATGTAAAGAGATTGGTAACTGATAACATCGTCGTGCTCTCTCACCTTGGCAATAATATTTCTGACTCTTTCGTTGAATTCGGAACCTTCAACGATTGGTAATTCTTGCTTACCGATAGGGACTTGGAAGATATCTTGTGTACCAAAGACGTCCATGATTAGTTCGTTAACGGCATCACCACCGATCCATAGGAATAACTCACTACCGTTGTCAATTAGGTACAACCCGTATCTTTCAAATAAGGAGGCAGATGCATTGATAGGTTCAGGTAGGATTAATTGGCCGTTCTCATCAGGGAACCCAACGTCGTCAGGCATATCATGCAATGAATATACTGTAGCATAAATACTCTTGACCAAATATTTTAATGGCATAGACTCCAAATTGTTTAATGCTGCAGCTCTGTGATCACTTGGAACAATACCTGGCCTTAAAGCCATATGCTGAGACAATGAGTGCATCAACAATGGGAACATTCTCATATTTGCACATAATCTTAGAGGAGCACCACCAGCCGTGTTGGAAACGACGATCTCCTTTTTGTAAACCGCAAGCACATCTTGAACAGCCTTGTTCAAATACTCCCTGGCGTCTTGCAAGCTAGATGCTAACGCCTTCTCCACTGCCTTTTCTGTGTGGTAAGCTGTCAATGCCAATTGATCCACAGAGGCATAGACATCTGCTAACGATTCTGTTGTTGGAATGCACATGGTAATGACCCTGATTCTACGTTGGCCTGTGTTCAACGATAGCAGTATACCGATTTGAACACATGCATAGTCACCCATGATAGAGTCATCAATTGACATCTCAAACACGTAGGATTGGTCTCTAGGCATGGTGGAGAATGCACACAGATCTGAAGACCTGTTGAAGAAATGACCATAGAAAGTGTTAGATCTGACACCAGTGGTACCTCTTGCCCTCATAACGGTCTCCAAGGAAATATCCATAGACAAATGTTTAGAGAATTCCTTGGTAAATTTGGTGACATCAGTCAACTTGGTTGCAGAAAATCCAGGGTAAAAATGAGTTTGACCACCGGTGTAACGACCCAAATTGGCCAGTGTGGCAACATCCATATAATCTTCAGATGCTAAGAACGTATCCACCGTAATTTGCACTTTACTACAATCGATGGTAAAAGATTTGTAGAAGGCATCTTGACATGATAACAATTGTGCGGATTCCTTGGAGGTGTTCACTGAACCACTTTCATTCCTCTTCTGTAATTTTCCGACACCAATGTTTGGTAAGGTAGATGAAACTACGATAATTTTACCACCGATACCGCCAATCAAATTGTACGCAGACTTTAGAGCTGGCCCTAGGGCAAATTTACTCATGATGTTGAATTGGAACACCTCAGGTATCAAATTCAATACCTTCTCCAAATTGTTACGACACGATTTTAGAGGGACCACCATTGAGTTTGGTCTTGGGAAGAAAGGTTCATCTAAATCAGCTACGTCCATCATCCTAACTTGATCAGAATCTTCATCTGGTGGAATAGAGAAATAATGAATGTTGTTATCGACACAAAGAATTGAAATTCTTGTTCTTGAATCGTGGTTGGGAATTGAGTCTAACATTTCGGCAATGGTTCTGGTGGCAGTAGCCAAAAGACCGCTCTTTATAGCATTTTGAGACACATCTAATATAAATGAGTAAGTTGAAGGTGGTGGTTGTCTCATTGTGTATTCCTTTGGGGCCAAGTATTCCATGACAGCATATTTAACTTCATTTCTATCGTAACGGTTTGCAGGAACACCAGCCATTGTTTGGTCGAACTGCATAGGGACATCATTGGCTAGTCGACAGAAACAACACCTCCATCTTCTACCTTGATCGATGAATGTGACGAATGGTGACATATAAGCACGGCAACGACGACAACGCACGACAACCCCGTCTTCATTCAATGGTGGTGGATTGACGTGATCTTGTAAATGTTGATACGGTCTAATGACAAGTGCGAATGGCAGTTTGGATTTTTTCAGTAATGAGTTATTCTTTGGAACTGCATTCAAAGTGCAACGAATGTAATCAGGAGAGGCATTACTCCATTCACTTGGGACCAACATTCTCTCTGGTGGAACCATTAATGGTGGTGGTGGTAATGACAAATCGTGGATTGGTGGTGGCAATTCTGTCAATAGATCGATCGGATACAATTGGTTCATTGGTTTACCGCCTCTGATGGGAACGCCCGCCCCAGCAGCGGTGGTTACGCCTGCTGGTGCCAGGGGAACACCGGCTGCCGCTGCTGGCATATATGGGGAGCTCATAGCTTGAGCTGGCACCTGGTAGTAGCTGTTAGGATCTACCACGGGGACATTATGCAATTGAACGTTTCCCATAGCAGCAGTTGTTTGGTCGATTTGTTGGTTTAACTGCTGTTGAACAGGAGTGAAAAGCTGCGGTTGAGCAGCAGGGACACCTGCTCCCACTACAGGGGACGCACCTGCCGCCATTGGCACTTGTCCGGCTGCAGGATATCCCATTGGTGCTCCATAAGTACCAGCACCGTCATTAACCAGCGCAGGTTGCTGGAACCCGTTGGATGCGTAACCTTGCATCTGCGCTGATGGGTACACACGCTTCCTATGATGAGACATAATGAATTGGGGGCTCTATAACGATCTCAGCGACCTTTTACTGTTCTAATTTGTCAACTTTTGAGTGTTGTTCAGTTAGTTGTTTACTTAAAGTTTTCTTTTCAAGCGTTCCTTGCCACCTGTCCTTTAAACATGTAAAGGGAAATGAAATTTCAACACAATGAGATTGGAAACGAAAAGTCTGATTAAAAGGGAAGAAGAACGCGTTTCCTCGAGATCTTTTAGGCTTTTTCGAATTCTGCAGGTCTGATTACCTTAGTAGACTCTTTCCCAGAGATCAGAAACGTTTAATTTACCCTTAAAGAAGGATAATTGAGTATTCCAAACTGTGCTTATCGTTTAACTGTTCGAACCGTCTCTTATAAGGACTGGTGAAGTAATAGAAAGCGTTAAGAAAATTAATTTTACCCAAACCCGGACTTTCTCATCGCAATTGACCATGTTGGGTTCACCAGAGATCGAGTTCTTCAATGTTAGAGACCACAATCAGTTGTATACGCCATGTTTAATCATCCATGGTAAAGTTCATAAGGGTCAAGGCGTCAAGAATATCCAAGTGAAGCATCCACAACTGCCAGATTTGACTTATCCCGTTAACGAGCATCATTTCAAGGCAACGGTTATTTTGACACCAGGTGAAAATAGATTAACGTTTGTCACAGACACCAATGTTAATAGACACTTGTTCCTCGATTATTCACCATTGTTACAAGATCAACCAATCCATCTATGTCTACTTGTTGCCAAGGATTCTCCCTTGCAGTATGATACCCCTCAAGTGCAAAGGGAAAGGGAAGGTTCTAATGAGATGGACTTGGCCATCAGGAAGTTAAGAGTAGGTGCACGTTTGATGCAAGCATATACCAACGAGCAGATGTTACGTAATGGGTTCGGAAACAGAACTTTCAATTTTGTGGAAGAATACGGTTGGGATACTACTTTTAGACAAAAGGAGACAATGAGAAATACTATCAAGATTCATGTTTTGAGAGCTGATGAAACCGTTTCGCAAATTAGAGACTACAACTTGGCTCAGCAAAACCCTAATGGTAGTGACACTGGTGGGTTGTTCCCATTGGCTATGAGAGCGCTGAAGAAGTATGGTGGTCCGTTTACCCAGAGTGAAAAACCAGTACAAGCTGCGGTAATGTTCATGGATGCCCATTGGGATGGTAGGATGCTTACAGGTCATGCTGCACTGGGTGGTGGCGACGATCAGATTAAATTGGCAATCTTTGGTTCACACGGTCTTTACTCATGGGCTCCCAGTATTGAACAATTAGTACCATACATGACGGATGATACCAGAGCCAGTCCTGATGTTGCTAATGATAACGGTGAATGTGGTACTCATTGGGAATGTTTCCAAATTACGCTGGGAGCATTTATGCATGAAATTGGCCACCTACTTGGTTGTCCTCATCAAGAAAACGGTGTTATGCTAAGAGACTATACATCCTTAAACCGTTCCTTCCTGACCAAGGAAGCCTTTTCAGTAAGAACTAACTCTTACGGTTCCAAACCGCCTATTTTACCCCGTGAGGAATGTACTTGGCATCGTTTGGACTTGTTAAGGTTCTTATACCATCCTTCTTTCACTACGCCACAGGACTATTACGATCCATCATTTATGAGACCAGGTAAAATTGGTAACTTTACGGCTCCAAAACCTGCTATTTACCCTCTAGGTCATGAGTCTTGTAGTATCAGTTGTGAAACTGGTATTTATTGTATTGAAATCTACTGTGGTGATTTTGCTAAAGCCCATATCGAATACCTGCCCAGGAGTCTCGGTGGTCCAGGTCCTCAAAGACAAGTGGTCTTGTCATTGAATGATCTGCGTGCACGTATCCCACCTAATGAGTTGGGTAATCATGGTAACAATTTTAACGTTAAAATCCTAAGTGTCAATGCGTCTGAATTAGAGATCCACGACTTCCCCTCCGTAATAAGAGCTGAGCCAATCGCCATGGATAGATACGGCTTCCCTCCTGGTACCCGTGGTATTAAATCACCAGTATTAGGTGACCCTAAGCGTGGTTCTGATGTGGGAATTATTCCTTTCGATGGATCTCGGGTATCTGCTATTCGTATCTATCACGGTGCTGCATTGGATGGTATTCGTGTTTTCATGAATTCTAGCTCTTCAGCCGCTAGTGTGTCAACACAAGGTAGCGGCGGTCAACCACCAATTCCTCCAAGAACCTATATGAACAAATTGACCAATGCATTTAAGTCTACCTCTATCAAAGACACTAGCGGTGAGAGTGTACTATATGGCCATGAAACCGGTAATTATAGCGATGTGGTGATTCCAGAAGGTGATTCTCTAGCCGGATTTAATGTGAGATGTGGTGCCTGGATCGATGCATTGCAAGTCTTAACCACACAAGGCCGTGTCAGTGAATCATTTGGTAATAACCAAGGTGGTGGTTTGGCAAAATTGTGTCCACCCTCAGGTCAAAAGATTCTTGGATTTTATGGTGCTGTGGGACAATGGGCTGACGCCCTTGGTATAGTTTATGGTTCAGCATAAGAAGTATTTATGAAGGAAAATAAAAAATTAACGAAAATATATAATAATTAATAAATGATAGGTAAATTGTTGCCTCTTCATTTTTATTGTCTGTGATGTTTACCACTGTTCTACTTAAATTATATATGGAAAAAGGATTATTAGTATTAATATTAATAGTATTGGGAGAAAAAAAAAAATTCGTTCAATCATTACTCTTCTGTTTATCGTTCAAGTTTGCCCTCAATTGAGTTAACTTCTCATTTAACTTATCAATTTCAAAAGGACTGCTACAATCAGTCTTATTGTGTCTCACAGTTCCCGTTGTAGCAGGTCTTACATTGTGATCTGCATCGTGCTTAGCCAAAAGCGAAGATCTCAGAGTATTATTGGGAGCCACTGGTCTATTTCGATTGCCAGAAATTGTAGTTCCGCCACTAGGTTCAACGACACAGGGCATGGCGCCATGCGATGGTGCCACGTTAGCGGCATAACTGGAAAACGGTTCGGGATCAGCCGGTGCCGTAAATGACGAAGACCTGGTAAGACTACCTTTATCCGAATTTTTGCCATCTGAACCGTGATGGCTGGCTGATGGTGGGGCTGTAGGTACCAATGAATATCTTCTTTCCTGAAAAAACCAATTCGTTTTCCTGTACTTTTGTAATATTCATTTCTGATTTTGGTACCTCTTGGAAATTATCACTCTCTTCGCGGTACTCGAATAACTTCCATTGGATACCATAGGGTTTCATTTCAAGGCAGTAGACACAATGTAGTGGGACATCAACATTAGTAATGATGTCTTTGTTCAAATTTAAAAAGTACCCCAATAAAATACGTGCTACTACCCTGTGGGTAATAATGAGCACATTATCTTCGATTCTTTCGATTTCCGCAATCACTGGTCTCAATCGATTCGTGACATCCATGTACGACTCACCGCCAATACCGGGGTACCTATATCTTAACTTATCCTTATGCCGTTTCTCCAACTCTTCAGGAAAAAGCTCATCAATCTCTGGATAAGCCATACCTTCAAAATCACCGGCGCTTAACTCATCTAACATTCTCATCTGTTTCATGGGGTAGTCCACCTCGTCAAAGTAACTGCTAGTCTCTACTGATCTGTCCCGCATGCTAGTCCAAACGAAAAACTCGTTGCATTGTGCATTGGATGTACTAGCCCTATTGTTTTCTTGTTGTTCCCTTAAGAAATTCTCATTGAATATCGACCGCTGTTGGTCGATAAATTTAGCTAAAGCACGCGCATATTTTTCACCCCGGGCAGTTAAATGAGAATTACCACCAATTCTACCTCTAACGTTGTCCTCACTTTCGCCATTCCTAGTGATCCAGATTTGCCTTTCTGAAAGGTTAAAATTTAACAAGTAGTAAACCGTTTGAGACGCTAAGAAACCTTGAATCTCATAAGCGATAACTTTTTTCCCCACATCGATCATTTTAACGAATTGCAAACCCTCATCATCTTCAATTGGTTCATAAGCTCTTAAATAATTGGATAACCGTTCTTTAAAATCCTTTAGAGAGGACGTTGGATCCTTACCCTTATAATCCGGACCGAATAACTTCAATTGAATATTTCGTTCAACCACTTTTTCATCAGAACAAATACTCTCAAGAAATAAAACTTTGAGGTGAGCACTCCTTTGCCGTATTCTTTGCAGAACTTCCCTTCTGCGTTTCTTCTTCGTATTGGTAGCGTCAAAGACCGCAACTGACCCGGGACCATCCAACAAGTAATCTAGTAACTGGTCTAAAGTGTCGAGGGCCCATTTATCCCTTAATTTTGAATACTTTTCATTTTCTGGGCTGAAGAAATTGGAGTCCTGTTCATTTAACCCATGTTCCTTGGCAAATTGTCTTCTCGTATTACCAACGTTGAAAACCTTACAGTAATACATAGAAAAGTTCAAATACCTGGATAACTTGTTTGTGATAAAAGATTTTCCAGTAGCCGGAAGACCAACCATAACAATAACCAGTTTGGAACCGGGGTCTTCTTTGGAAATGGTACCATCTGGGGAAGACTTGGATTTAGTTAGGCCTGGAACGTCAATAGTCGTGGGCCTTCTTGTTGGATGAGGAAACTTGGAAGGGGAATCTGTGCCATCAATGCGTCGTTGATGAAAAGTACTTGTTCGATTGTTGTTGTTGTTGTTGTTGGTGGTGGTGGTGGTGTTATCGTTATTGGTATAGTTTTTGTTATCAGCAGCAGTAGTACCGGTCGCAGTAGCAGTATTATTATTGATCTCAGAGATGCCACTGGTGGGATGCCCAGGGATGGCGTGTAGAGCAGGAACATTCAAAGAGACCAGATTAGCACAGCTAGCCTCTGGCGATGTCAACGGCGTTACTGCATCTGTGGGTGAATTCCAACCACTAGTCACAGGAGTATCGCTTAACGGCCTTTTTTGAAACTGTGGTAGTTTGTGTAGATCCTGGAGCTTATCCCTTGCTTCGTCCTCATCAACCTCGTCCTCCTTATTACCTTTACTGTTGCTTGCTTTCTTGTCCCCAGGTCCCTCCTTAGGTTCTACTTCAAGTTCTGGTGGTGCATCCTTATCTGTCTTAAAGTACTCTACGCTCTTAAACATTTGTAGTTAGGTGAAAGATAGTAAACCAAACAAAATGATTATAAGGGCATAAAACCTGAAACAGCTAAAGTACTTCTCTTCTCTCCTTTTCAAAAGAACTTTTCCTTTAACCTTTAATTTTTATATTTCTGTGGTTGTTTGAGTGGAGGTAAGTTATTTCTTCAACGATCCCCTTATTTATAGCCTTTCTTCAATCAACAGTCTGATGATCAGCGAGAAAACGAAGCAAATTATTGAAGAAAACAGCGAAATTCGAAAAGTTTCTTCCTAGTCCTATGATAAATTTATGGGCTGCTTGTCTTTTAGGCTGGCATGGAGTGTTCAACCTTTGATGTTTCGGAAATCGCTATTGGTTAGATCCACATTATAAGGGGGGATCGTTCTTACACGTTGTTATGACACACGCATTGTGTTTGATTCACTATCAATATCAAGGGGACCGAGTTGCCTTGGACAGACCATAAAAGGGTCAGATACACACGGGTACAAGAGGCATACGAAAGGTGAGAGGTATGCGCTGTTGGTTTGGTTAAGCGACTAGTAGATTAGCCGCTGTCATCTCATACGCTCGAACTGCAGGGTTGCTTTTAATTATTAAAAAACACCCCCTTGAAGGTCGTACCAGCATTTTCGCATATGCGTCCTGAGGTATTCACATTTCCAGCTCGCAAAGTGCCCTGTCCGGTTAGGACATTCTGGAGTGTCCGACCGAATTCCTTATTAGAGTAAACTGTCAACAAGGACCCAAAAAAGGATAGTATAGTGTAGTATTCAAATCAAAGAGACAGGGACAAGTGACAACTAGGATAGGTCTAGAGAATCCTTCGATTCTTCGATCCCAGTATTCGCTACAAGTGAATCAAGCTCATATTACTGCCATGTCGTTCCTGCAAAATTTCCATCTGAGTCCAGGTCAAACTATCAGGTCAACAAGAGGCTTCAAATGGAATACAACTGCTAATCATGGGGATACCTCATCATCACCTCAAAAAGATAGACCTCTGTCCAATGTTCCAATTAATGGTAACGTAGATGATCCATGGTCAACGCCAACAAAGACACCAAGGTACTCCCAGCAACCACCATCAGGTCTTGACAGCTTAGCAGCTTTGCAAGAGTTAAGAACACAACAGGCCCCTCAATATGGCAGCGATGGGAACGTTACGGATTTTAACTACACGCCATCACATCAGAAGCCCTTCCTGCAACCGACGGAAGGTACCACTGTGACGAGCCATCAAGATCTGAAGCAGATTGTGGAAATGACCTTAGGATCAGAAGGTGTATTAAATCAAGCGGTAAAACTGCCTCGTGGTGAAAACGAAAACGAATGGTTAGCTGTGCATTGCGTGGACTTCTACAATCAGATTAATATGTTATACGGTACAATTACAGAATTTTGTTCACCACAATCGTGTCCGAGAATGATTGCCACTAATGAGTACGAGTATCTATGGGCATTCCACAAGGGACAACCACCAGTCGCTGTTTCGGCACCGAAATATGTGGAATGTCTAATGAGATGGTGCCAGGATCAATTTGATGATGAAACCATTTTCCCTGCGAAGACTTCAGGACAATTCCCACCAAATTTCATCTCCAAATATGTGGTACAAATGTTAAGAAGATTATTCAGGGTGTATGCTCACATGTATTGCCACCATTTCAACGAAATTCTGGAATTAAATCTACAGACAGTTTTAAACACTAGTTTCAGACATTTTTGTCTGTTTGCACAGGAGTTCGAATTATTAAAACCTGCTGATTTTGGTCCTCTGTTGGAACTCGTTATAGAGTTAAGGGATAGGTGATCATTGTCTTCTTCTTTCCAGAAAGGATAGCCAACTCAAATCAAATTATATTATAAAATTGTATAGTATTGTATTGTTTAACTTTTAACATATTGGGTCATAAGTATTAAAGGCGAGAACACCTTAGCTTAGTTTGTACAGAACATGCAAGAATACCTTAGTGCATATTCGAAAAATTAGACAAACAAGACTGTTTAAGATGATAGAGTTGTCGTCGCTGGCCATTATCTTGGCCACTGCGTCAGTAATACTACTAGCATTAATAAGAGGTCTGATAATCGTATTGCCAGATCTCTTTTTGAAGCCACCTGCTAGGTATAGAGTAAGGATTAACAATGCCATGAGGAAAGTTGAATTAGAACCAAGGAAAAATGTTCAGATGGATTTTGGATGGAAGCATGGTTCTGTTAGAAGGCAAATGATCTTGGCAGCTGCCAACCCATGTGAATATGGCAATGGACCATTGTCAAATAACCAAATATCAATTGGAGTTTCTGATAAGTTACAAAGGGAACAATTTGTCAATAGTTTGGTCCCAGAACTGAGAGAAAGTCCAAGGACACTCTACGGATTCTTTCATCCATACTGCAATGCAGGTGGTGGGGGTGAGAAAGTTCTTTGGAAAGCCGTTCAATCTACGTTAGCGAGAAACCATGGTAACGTTGCTCTCATTTATACTGGAGACACTGATGCAACACCACAAGACATATTACACAGTGTAGGCAAAAGATTTGATTATGAATTGGATAGGGATAGAATCGTTTTCATCTACTTGAAAAAGAGAAGGTTTGTTGACAGTAAAATGTGGCCGCATTTTACACTATTGGGTCAAGCATTAGGATCCGCACTGCTGACTGCAGAGGCGCTTTACAAATGCCCACCAGATGTTTGGTGTGATACTATGGGGTATCCATTTGGATATCCGGTGGTTTACTATTTATCTAAAATTCCTATCATCACCTATACTCATTACCCAGTGATTTCCAGCGATATGTTAAACAAGTTAAAACTGTCTCAAAGGTCTTACTTGATCAAAACTTTTAAGTACTGCTATTGGAGCCTGTTCATGATGTGGTATCGACATGTCGGATCATTCGTTACTACGGCGGTTACGAACTCTACCTGGACTAATAACCACATTAAGCAGATCTGGAATAATACGACTCCACGTATAATATACCCACCATGCTCTACTGAAAAACTAGTACTTAAGCATGATAATTGGGAGAGAAAAAATCAAGTAGTGGTCATTGCTCAATTTAGGCCTGAGAAAAGACACGAACTGATCATCGCTTCTTTTGCTCAATTTGTTGCTACCTTGCAGAAGAAGTCAGAGGCTCCAGTTCTGATACTAATTGGATCTACAAGATCGCAGGAGGATAGAGATTATGTTCACAAATTGAGTTCTTGGGCACAGGATGAATTAAAAATTCCTAGAGAGTTGCTAAAATTCCACACCGATTGCCCCTATGAACAAATCAAAAAGTATCTGAGTGAATCTACGTACGGTATCAATGCAATGTGGAATGAGCATTTTGGTATTGCAGTAGTGGAATACGTGGCATCGGGTCTAATACCATTGGTTCATGCATCAGCGGGTCCCCTCTTAGATATCGTGGTTCCTTGGGATGTGGAACATAGATGCCAAGTGAGACGTAATACTACTGAGACGAGAACTGGGTTTTTCTTCAAGGACCAAAGTGATCCAGATTACGATGAATTGCTTGATCCCAAGAGATATCCAACATTGAGTGAATTGTTCGTAACGGTTATCAATTTGACCGCCAATGAGAAAAAGGATATCTCTAAACGTGGTAGAGAATGTGTTTTACACAAGTTTTCAGATTTCAAATTCCATCAAGATTGGTCACTCGTATTGGAACAAGTAGAATCAAGGTCCATTGGTATCTCAGGCAAGAAGCGTAAGTGAGATGTAAATTAGGATCATGAGAAAAAGAAAAAGGAATATAACAATGAGTTCGGTAATTTTACACAAAGTAAATCTATATATATGCCAATTTTAATTCTTTTTATTTCTTTTTTTTTGTCTTTATCACCATTATTATTATTACTACTACCAGTATTATTATTATTATTATTATTTCTTTGTTATTTTTCTTCCTATGATTAATGTTTGGATTACGTCTTCGTCTCATTCTCAAAGGAGGACGAGTAGACTTTCCCCATTGAATCGCTACTTATATCTAGTTTATTTGTATCTGGAAGTGATGAAGTTGTAGCAGTATTTGTCTGATTGTCTAAACGGGGGGCTGATGGATTGCCATTGGGGTCATGTTGACTATGTTGTAAAGAAGGACCACTATAACCACTGGCTGCACCACTAATACGATCTCTTAGAGATCTATCTGTAGAGGTCCTTGGAAAGCCGGTGTTAGGAGAAGTTGTCGTTGGTATCTGTTTGGGCCTGCCATCAGATGTTAAATTGAGTCTTTCTTGAATAAATCTGTTCTTTTCTTTCAGGCCATTCAATGAAGTCAAAACTTTCAAATCTTCGAACCAGGCCATCATAGAATCATAATTTTCAGTTCTGAAAACCCAATTATGGCCCCTGTGAATGATCCCGTTTTGTTTAGCATGTAACACAAACTTATCATCAGATGACCCTGGTTTGGAATGTTCCGTTACTGTACATTCCCCTAATGGCAGGGACATCATTGGTACTTGATCTTTTTTCCTATCAGAAGTTTTAAATTCATGCAGAAAATTAGGTGTTAAAACATAGTAACCCTTGGAATATGATTTCAGGAATTTAGATCTTCTCTCAAGAACACCTGAACGGATTTCATATGATAAAGGATCATATTGATATTTGTATGAGATTTCCTTCAGTTTTCTCATTGGAAGATTGGGGGCAATAAAATTTGGATCTTTTTTGATGAAATTATCCCACTCAAAAGCTGGATCTCTGCTCAAAAATCCACCATCTAATCTGGACAATAAAATGTCAAAGACAAGTTGAGACTCCTCACCGATAAGACGTGCATAGATGGTCAACGAGTTTTGAATCTCCATGACAACCACATTTTCCAATTCGCTACCTGAGGACTCCAAATTGTCAAATGCTTCATGTACAAAATTTTCTTCGCTTAACTGTTTTCTAATCTGTCTGTCCAAAACTATCTTAGCCAAATAAGGATCATGCTTAGGTGGACCATGATGAGCTTCTTCAATAGCCTCCAAGTAACGTCTCATATCAATTTTAGTTTGTTGCAATTCTTTGAAGCATGAATTCTTGAAATCCGATTGTAATGATTTGATCTCTTTGATCTTAACTAGTAAATCCCTTCTCAGATCTTCGAGACGCGGAATGATGTCATTAGTCAGTTCTTTTGACATTCTTGAAGCGTGAGAAGCAATGGTACCATGGTATTGGTTTAAAATTGATGGTAATTCTTGGATTGATCCTGAACCAGCCGGCATGAAAAAATTCTGTACGGCTCGCTCCTCATTAGAACTGGCTTTCTGACCATCTGCTACAAAGAATGGGAACTGTACAGCATGCGTTAGCCTTAATTGTTGTCTTACAATTTCATCTTGGATCGATGCTGTTTCTGTCAAATACGTTATAACAGATCTTATGACGCTCCTCCAAGCAGAGAATCTGCTGGCCAACACTTCCGTTGGTTGGGCAGATGCCGGCATGAGGACCACCAGTGGATTTCTGGGATCCGAAGATTTAGAGCGGCGAGGACTCATTAGGCTGCTTCCACCACCTGCGCTACCACCAGCACTAACGCTACCGCTCTTTGGAGTACGCGAAAATGACGTACTCAGTCTCGGAAGTTGATTGTTACTCGAAGAGGCACGAACTCCATTGCCATTGAGATACTCATTGTTTAAATAGGGTGCCTGCACCGGTTGTTGATGGTAGTCATGGTGATGAATCGACAAGTTTTGTTTCTGCGCTGCTGATGGCGGTTGCGGCGTACCGTGTGTCAGAACTACCGGCTCTTGAAGGTGCTGTTTGGGTGAATCAGAAGCACTTTGCGTGGATAGAGCGTGCTGTTGCGGTATTGCCGTGTCATTCTGTTGTAGTTCTTCCCCTTCTTCTTCTTCTTCTTCTCCGTCTTCTTCTGCTTGCATTTGTGATATATTATTACTGGATGAGGCACTACTAGTGTGAGGATTTTGCAACTGTTGCGAATTCGAGTGCTGCTGCGAAGTTACATCAGAAATGTTCTTCATTGTATCGTGGCTAGACATCTTGTCATATGTGAAACACACCTAGCGCTATAGGAAATAATTCAAACTCCATGAGAGGGCCTCAACCTTCTTTTTACCGATTCCTTCTTGTATGGCCCTGGACAGCTTTAAAGTCGTCCAAGTGTTTCGTCGTAGCAAAAGACGTTTCACCCTTTAACTCCAGCTACTGGCGATATGTGTACCATCCGGCGCGACGACCACCTGTTACCCTGTCACTTAGTGCCCCAGAGACAGAGTCCTGTCCGGATTTGGAAATTAAAGCGGAGCAAAATGTCCCAAAAGGGATTTTGTTGTTAAAGAATAACAGAGTCCCTGTTTTCCAGAAACCCTACAAGTATGTTAGAAAATCCGCTAACTCCGGGAAGAATTGAGCTCTAAAGGGAAAGCCGATAAACAGAAATAAAAAACAGATCTTATATTTATATTTTTTTTCCCTGGACCCCATCTCCCATGTGCGACTAATTTTTAAGGGGTAGGAACAGCCGCCCAGAAAGTCTCTTATATCTCCCTTCCTTTTGCCCCTATTCTACTTTGCCAACTACGTAATTCGAATGGCTGGTCGCCTCGTAAAACTGCCGCCCAGCCCAGCAGTATCATAATAACAAAAAAAAATTAGCTGTAGCATATAAAGAAAACAGAAAGGTTGCTATTGTTGCAGCAGCTTTCTATTGAGAGATCGCAGAAAGTGCTGTCGATGCAAAAGATTCGCTGGAGGTTTCGTCGGAAGAACAAGAACAAAAGTATACCAAAATGGGCCGAGACATTGGTCACGTTGCCACCCCACGTATCTTGGCCTTTGTGTATTGCCACGTGCTTTGTTTCTGTAGCGCTTCTAATGGTTATGTGGCAAATATGTAGTACTGTGGAGAAAATATGTTCTGTACTGTTAAGGGCACAGCTAGCCGCCAGTCTGGTTGGAGGTCATTACCCTGCATTGTTTGCGATAGCAGCAAACACTGTTCGCGTAGTCTTGCAGGGAGCGTCGCGTGGTCTTGGCTGGTAAGGGAGCAAAAAAAAAAAAAAAAAAGGGGACCCGCTTTGGACAGCGTCGACACATTTATGCAGCCAAGCTTCCAAAAGCACATAGGCATTCAGAGAACATAAGCACAGTAGACAGACACATTGTTACATGCTATCGAGATCGACAAAGAACCTTGCACACAAGATGACATTACCATCCCTAGTAGAATCTAGAAGGCCTAAGACTACTCCAGATATTGACCCTTCCACGCTTTCCAGTTATCAGCAGTTTCAAGTTCAAAGGACGAAGTTGGATCTTGAAATCTCATTCGATCAAAGAATCATTACCGGTAGTGTTCTCTACCAATTACGGTCTCGGCATGCTCAAGAAGGCCCTACCAATAAGTTGTGTCTCGACACCTCGTATTTGCAGATCCATAATGTCATATTAGATGGTAGTAGTAAGTTGCAATGGGAACTAAAACCACGCCAAGAACCTTTAGGTTCTCAGTTGGTTCTAGAATATGCTAAAGGCAAAAACGAAGAACATTCTTTGCAGATCGATTTTTCAACTACAGAACGTTGTACGGCATTGCAGTGGCTCAGCGGCAAACAGACTTCCGGTAAGCCCTACGTATTTTCTCAATTGGAAGCGATTCACGCACGTTCTTTATTCCCCTGTTTTGACACTCCCTCCGTTAAATCCGTGATCACCGCTAATATCTTATCGCCTTATCCTGTCGTGTTCTCCGGAAGAATAGCCGCTGACCCCAGCGATGGATCTGATGGCAAAAAAATGTACCACTTCGAACAGCCAGTGCCTATTCCCTTCTATCTGCTAGGTATTGCATCAGGTGATTTGGAATCTGCGTCTATTGGACCTCGTTCATCTGTGTACACCGAGCCATTTAGGTTAAAGGATGCACAGTGGGAATTCGAAGGTGATGTGGAAAAATTCATCCAAACCGCTGAGAAGATTGTTTTCCCCTATGAATGGGGGACATACGATGTTTTGATCAATGTTGATTCTTACCCCTACGGTGGTATGGAATCCCCCAATATGACCTTTGCCACACCAACGTTGATTGCACACGATAAATCCAATATAGACGTTATTGCGCACGAACTGGCACACTCCTGGTCGGGTAACTTAGTTACCAATTGTTCATGGAATCATTTCTGGCTAAATGAAGGCTGGACCGTTTATTTGGAACGTCGTATATTAGGCGCCCTTCACGGCGAGCCTGCCCGTCATTTGAGCGCCCTTATCGGATGGAACGATTTATCAGAATCTATCAATGCTATGTCTGATCCTGATAGGTTTTCCACACTGCTGCAGGACTTGGGTTCCAAGATTGACCCCGATGACGCATTTTCATCAGTGCCTTACGAGAAAGGATTCCATCTGCTGTTCCATTTGGAAAATAAATTAGGTGGACCCAAAGAGTTTGATCCATTTGTGAAGCACTACTTCCAAAAATTCGCCAAACAATCCCTGGACACTTATCAGTTTTTGGATACACTTTACGAATTCTACCAAGATAGACGCGAAGTATTGGATTCAGTAGACTGGGAGACCTGGTTGTATAAACCCGGTATGCCACCAAAACCTAAGTTTGATACCTCTTTGGCTGATTCCGTCTACGAATTGGCAGGTAAATGGTTTAGTGCAGCTCAATCTGGTGACTACAGCGCATTCACACCGGACGATTTGAACAAAGTCAGCACTGTTCAACTGGTCCTATTTCTAGATACATTAGTTCAATCCAAAGAAAGAGCAGACTGGCCTAAACACGCCGATACTGCAAAGGCGTTGCTAGACATTTACCATGAGAAGATCGTCGATTCGCAAAATGCAGAAATCGTCTTCAGAAAATTCAGATTCCAAATTGAAGCAAGAATTGAGGCATCTTTCAAAGAGTTGGCCCAATGGTTGGGCACCGTCGGCAGAATGAAGTTTGTCAGACCAGGCTTCAGACTGCTGAACAAAGTGGATAGAAAACTGGCGCTAGAGACTTTCCAAGAGTTGAAAGATACGTACCATCCGATCTGCAAAGCCCTAGTCAAGCAGGATTTAGGGCTTTCGTGATTAGTGATGGTTTGTCGCTTCGCCTTTTTTTTATCTGAACAGTTTCGCGTTAACTTTGCGCATGATGTATAAAATAACAACAAACACTTTTGAACACTTTAGTTTCGATATCTCAAAGCTGAAAGAAAGAATAGATAAAATAGATAATGAATCATATAGGTGCCTTAGGTGTATGTGATATGTTCCCAGCAAATTGTTTGTTTGCCCTTGTTCTTCCGTTAAAAGATCGTTTTTACTAACTCTTCCACCCCAGCAATTCTCTCGTTTTACTGAAAACCTGTCAGCGGAAAGGGTCAAGGGAGAATTCCAAAATTTGCAAAGTAAGTTGTCAACTGTCCGTCCACCACAGGAATTCTTCAACGTCAAGAATTTTTCCAAGCCCCAAAATTTTGCAGAATTACAGTCAAGGGTTTCTTATAACGTGAAATATTATCAAAGTAATTATGCCATCATCATCGGTGCCTTGAGTGTTTACAGTCTTTTAACCAATTTACTTTTGTTATTTGTGATATCTCTGGTTATCCTCGGTGTCGCCGGTATTAGCAGACTTCACGGTGAAGACTGGGTAACACCTGTTGGTACTTTCAAAGTCACCCAATTGTACACGGCACTAACCTGTGTAGCGGTGCCACTAGGTCTGTTAGCATCTCCATTTACTACTATCCTTTGGTTAGTCGGTGCTTCTGCGGTTACCGTTGTCGGACACGCTTCATTCATGGAGAAGCCAATTCAGGTGGTTTTTGAAGAAGAAACTGTGTAATAGATCTGATATGTAATAGACAAGAGAAACATAAGGAAAGACTTTAGAGGCCGGGGTGGACGACTAGCCGCTAACAGGCCGGATCACGTGACATTTACCGACCGATGATTCCGTACAGGGTAACAAAGGGGCCCTTGCTGCTCAGCCCTCATGAGCCCTTCTTAGGGCATTGATCTCCCCTCCCCTTGCCTTCCCAGTTAAGGAGCTGTACCTGGCAGCGCGCTTTTTCCATTCTGCAATTATACCCTCTTAGGAAATCACCCAATGCGGCCAACTCCTCTTTGGTCCATCTTTTTTTTTTTGCTACATTTTTCGAATCGCATCACAAAACCCTTCGGAGTAAGAGATGTTCCGGTTGTACGGGTAAGGCCTAGAAAAAGAACTTTCCTATCCGTATCGGGTAATTTCTCGATAGAAGGATTTTCGTCACTTTAACTTCCTATTTTCACTTTTGGGTAATCCCATTTTTTAGTGATTCTCAGTACATGCGTATTACCGTTTAAGAAATTGATAGTTGGCCCCTTCGAATATGAAAGGAAGGATAAGGAAATAATACAATTTTTTTGAAATAATAATTCTCATATTGATGAGGATTAAACCTTTATAATATCATTACTATTATTATTATTGTTATTATTTTCCTGTTCACTAGCATATTCCTTTTGACCTTTGATTTCCTTATCTCAATAGTATCAACAGAAGGAATTTGATCCATTGTTTCTGTGACCTCTTTTTTTTCGATTTATTCGGTTTTTACAGTCTGCTCAATTTTCTATTGTTCATTGGGTTGATCTCCGGTTCTACTAGATGAATACACTAGGGATGACAGATGGTGATTCTGAGGAAAACGTTTATAGTGAAAACGGCAATGGTGATGTGGGAACCTCTATATTAGAGATTGTATATGGGACCAAGTTTCATTCTCAGGGATTGAATGAAGATGCGGTAGTTAGAGCGATAGAATTCAAAGTGGAGCAGGAAAGAACCAAGCAACAGTTGTACCGCTTAGAAAATGTTGCAAAATCGATTGAATTGTTTAAACTCGCAAGGGAAATGGGAGTTCCTGCACATCACATTGCATCTATATTCACAAATGATAATAATTCTGCTTCACCGCTAGCGGAACAGTCGCAGCAGCAGTTACAACGGTTACGAGAAACACAGCAACGAGAGCAATCACCGGGTTCACAAAGTCGACCTCCGATGAGTTATAAATTTCCGCCAGTCGGGAGTAATCTACCACTGAAGCCGATGAGCTTCCCTTCAGCGAATGTTAATAGAGCACATTCACCGGCAAAGATTGGTGCTAATGCGGTTGCTGCGTTGAACGAAAATGTTGCATTGAAGGAGGAAAACGATACTCATGTTACCCCATATAGAAGAAACGACGAATTTGACAACGACTATGACAGTAGTAATGATAATAGCCACCATAGCCATTCAAGCCACAGTAGTAATAACGAGCCTGAAAATAACATCGGTGTCAATGCGAGTGCCAATGGAAACAGGGTATTTCAAAGGAATTATTCAGTACCGGGAACCAAATACTCTTCGCCACAGCTGCCAATTGGTGCAACGCCAATAATTAATCTTAACAGGGCCGAAAAAACTAATCAAAGATCAAAGCAACAAGAGTCGCTACTACAGCAGCAGCAGCAGCAGCAACAGCAGCAACAGCAGCAGGGGAATAGTGGGTCTTGGAAAAAATTGGGGATGGTAGGTAAGAAGCATAGACGTACGAAATCTGGGTCCTCGTTCGGTGTCATCGATTTGAACATATTAGAAGCATCGAAGCAACCCCAGGAACCGCCCAAACCTAATCAGCAGCAGCAACAGCAGCAGCAGCAACAACAACAACAACAACAACAACAACAACAACAACAACAACAACAACAACAACAACAACAACAACAACAACAACAACAACAACAGAATATATTACCGCAACCACACGAGGCCCCAGAAATACCTAGGTCACCAAATCCAAATTCTTACGATGAAAAGACATGCAGTGAAAACAGTAGTAGGAATCCGAGTCCTGTACGCAATACAAGAGAAGTAAATTCTGTGGCTAAATTGTTAAATAGTAGTCGAGTGAAAAATGGTCTTTATTGAGTCTCTCTGTATTGTTGCTCAGCTATTAGCTCCATCTCTTTCAAGGTCATATTTTCCCAGGCGGGTTCGCCAGTGGTCTCGTCAAATCCTGCTAAACAATCGAATTCTACCTGGTCTTTGGAAAGTGTATCAATCTCTTTCTTCAATTCAACCGCCAAACTTCTGATCACATTCTCATTTCCTTGGGAAAGGAACCATGAACATAAATCATCCAGCAGGATTTTGTTATAAACGTAGTAGACGTCATGAAATCTAAAAACTTCGTGAACGTCTAACATGCAGCGAGCTACTAACCTATGACCACCACGCAACAAGTAGTAGACAAAATTCCATGCTCTGAGCATCAATTCGAAATTTCTGTGGAGCGGATAGCATAGAGATCGCCTAGTACCGGTTATGACCGCGGCTTTGATGATAGACACGGTACCTAGGTCTTCCTCTAGCAGTAGCTGTTGATCCAGAAACGATATTTGCGGAACTAGCCTACCGATGGTCCATGCACTTTCGGTATTGTGGATACCATCATTTTCAATTTGTTCAAAGATGTAACCGAATAAAATGTTTAACACGGTTATGTAGGGAGTTTTTGGGTCTTGGATGAAATACTCCTTACGAGGAATGTTGTTTTGCATTTGAGTTTGCTCTTTATCTGAAAACTCAACTGGCATGGTTGAATCCTTTTGCTCGGTGGATTTGTACCATTTCAAATACTGTTTGACTACAGGTGGTGTATTTTGGAGTACCTCTTTTATACCATTTATTTCTAGTTCTTCAGAAGATCCATAGTTGTATATCATGTATTCTGAAACGTAATATTCTGCATCGAATTTCAATTTTTCCTTTTCAAGTCTTTCCTTAACACGATCGTTGGAACCAGTGTGTTCAGGATCGTCCAACTCGTTGATGTCATTTCCATTCGCAAGGGAAACTAATATAATTGTATCATAAAGATTGTCAAAACCATATTTGGTCTTAAGGATGCCGTCTGTAGTTTCGGCAGGTGTCTGTTCAATTTCCCAATTGAAGGCTTCACCTTGTTCCTCCAAGGATTCAATTCTATAGTCACCACTTTTGTTGTCAGCACCGCCAACCTCTTGAATTAAGGGTCCTTTTTTTGGAGTCTCACTAGAGGCTTCTATGTTGGATGCACCCAGGATATCACCTTGTCTAGCCAATAGTTTTGTGGGGACGTCCAGATCTTCAAAGAATTGTCCCTTCACCTCTTTTGGTAGCTTAATCTCAATAGTCTCATCCTTGGATTCGTATCTAGCGTTTGAATTCTCGTCATCAACTAAGTTGTGGGGAAACCTCAATCTTAAATAGTAGGGCGACAAGTGGAACACAAATACGTTTTCTTCTACTACCATCTCAAGTCCAGCTGCATTGAACCTTAGACTGGATACATTGACTTTAATATAAACGAACTCATTATCCTGTGTGATCCGAAACTTGGGGGTAATCATAACTGACTTGGGACGATCTTTTTCTCCTTTTTAACCAGAGATGGGCAGCATAAATACTCTTGAAGATCGTTACTATTATTTATGTACGTTGATTTTTGTCAATAAGACTATGCGATGAGATGAGATGAGATGAGCTTGGAATGAAAAATTTCAACATACAATATTACTAAGTATTGAGCTTGATAGTAAAGCCGTAGTAACAAGCTGTATAGCTCATTGCATTTCCTCATGACAACTGAAAAGCCTGCTGTCCCTAAAAGAAGATTCGTTGGTGCTAGGAAAATCGTTGGTAATAAAGAATCTGTGGTCACCAAAGATGTGTCAGCCGTCACTCACAAGCCAAGGTCAAAAGTGAGCGTTGGTAGAGCCATCAATCACATTCCAGATGAAATTATGAATGATGAAGAATTGAATGAAGCCATCAAAGTTTTACCCTCCAATTACAATTTTGAAATTCACAAAACCATTTGGAACATCAAGAAGCATAATGCTAAAAGAGTAGCCCTACAGATGCCTGAAGGTCTACTGATCTATTCCCTGGTGATAAGTGATATATTGGAACAGTTTTGTGGTGTGCAAACAGTGGTGATGGGTGACGTTTCATATGGTGCCTGTTGTATTGATGATTATACAGCTAGAGCATTGGAATGCGACTTTATTGTACATTACGCACATTCATGTTTGGTACCGATAGATGTCACTAAAATAAAAGTTCTTTATATCTTTGTCACCATCAACATTGAAGAACAACACATTATGAGGACGCTGCAGAGGAACTTCCCCAAGGGCTCCCGGCTGGCTACATTTGGTACTATCCAATTCAATCCTGCAATCCATAGTTTAAAGGACAAGTTGTTGAATGATGAGGATCATATGTTGTATCTTATTCCTCCTCAGATTAAGCCACTGTCCAAAGGTGAGGTTTTGGGATGTACCTCACAAAGACTCAGTAAGGAACAGATTGATGCAATGGTCTACATTGGTGACGGTAGGTTCCACTTGGAATCTGCTATGATCCATAATCCTGATATACCAGCTTACAGGTATGATCCATACAACAGAAAATTTACTCGTGAGTACTATGAACAAAAGGAGTTGGTTAAATTGAGATCAGATGCTGTGGAAGCAGCTAGCAAGGGCAAGACTTTTGGATTAATTTTAGGTGCATTAGGTAGACAAGGTAATCTAGCAACTGTACAAACCTTAGAGAAGAACCTTACAGCGGCTGGTAAAACAGTCGTCAAAATTATCCTGAGTGAGATTTTTCCTCAAAAGCTTTCCATGTTTGATAACGTCGACGTGTTTGTTCAAGTAGCATGCCCTAGGTTATCCATCGATTGGGGTTACGCATTTAATAAACCTTTGTTGACGCCTTATGAAGCCAACGTTATGCTTCAAAAGGATATAGGATTTACTCAGGATTATTACCCAATGGATTACTATGAAGTCAACGGTTATGGTCGCGGTAAAATACCCACGCATGCAATTGAAAAGGAACAAAATGTTGAATAAAAGGGAAAAAGATATAATTGTTTAGTGGTAACTACTTATTCTTGGTCTAATCCCCCTTGATCTATACCGATTAAAGTGTTGAACTCTTGTTCGGAGAAGTTGAGAAACCGCTGAACGATGTCCTTCTGTTCAGGGTACAAATGCATTAGTACTTTTCTAAATGTCACGTAAAACAACGACAAAGTTGCGAAACAAGTTTCACAAATGTGATCGGCAATAGTTGGTGACGCTAATTTGAAAAGCATGTTCTCCTGTACGTCTGTGAGAGCTTGTGGAATATATGTATTGAGCTTCTCATGGACATTGTTTTCAATGGTAGAAAGATCCATTAATGGGTTTTCACATAATGACAAGTACATGTCATAGTCCAATTCATCCTGTACTGAACTCACTGGGAAAATCATGTTAAATAGGTTGTAATATAATCCCATTCCCGTATTTTCAAATAGCAGCTTCTGTTGTAATTCTAACAGTTGAGTAACCAGGGAGTTCAATCTATCCTCAATCATTTGGAATATGGAACTAACCTGATCATCTTGGGCAAAAACTGTGGTAGCAAATGGTTGGAATCTAGTTTTGATTAAATCCAAACAGTTAATTTGCATTGTTAATGAAGAAAACCTGCTTGTTTCATTTTTTTTGGCCAAGGGGAACGCAGTTTGTATTCTTTTAATCAAAATGTCTTTAATAGGATTTTCCACTACTTTTTGTAAAAATGTCAAATCTAACACTTTATGACTTTCTTCAGTATTTCCCTGCTGGTATACTTCAAACAAATCTACAATCTTGCCAATATATTCTGATAACCAATCGGGTGGTAGTAAATCGTCGCTTGGCTCAACAGGCAGAGATTCAAGCTCCTTCAAAAACTTGGTGTAATATTCAGGAATTCTATCTCTAGCGGAACATTCTAACCTGTGTAAATTATCAATAAGGGCACTGTTCCTCCTTATACCCTTTCTTTCAAACATCAATTGGTACAAATTTAATAATCTCGCTATTTCCAAATTAAGCACTGGATCCTCTTCAAAGTTCACAATTTGTTCCACTCTGATCCGACAAGAATTGGCTAATGATTGCACCGTTTCATTTAAAAGCTTTACATCTAATCCTTGTAGGAATTCTTTGTTAAACTGTGGGATCGTTATCGTGGAATCGTCCAACTGGAATTTGAACAAAGATTTCACAAAATCTGCTTCGTTGGCAATAGAAGAATGGATATTTGCTAAAACGTCACCAATGTAACGCAGGGGATCCTGTGCAGACAGTAAGATTGGTTTTGAATCCTTGGGGTTAAAATCAAACTGAGACAGAAACTCGTCTAAAACACTCTTCGACCTAACGGACGTGACTCTCTTCAAAAATTCGTTGAAATGTTCTAAATCGTTGGAAAGGTAGATTAAACTCTTTTGGAACAGTATAAAATTTTTGTCATCAGGATCAAATGATCTTTCACCTAAGAGTTGAGAGTTGGATTCATAATTGTGTAAAAAATCAACTAAATGGTTGAAGACTTTTTTATTGACAAAGCCCAAAGTTTGATTTGTTTGCGTAATCAAAGAGCTGCCGGCTCTTGATGATGGTAATGCTAATAGAAGAGTCGCCCGTTCTTTGATTTGCAAAGCTTTATTCACAATTTTGAAAAATTCTAAATCTACCTCACCATTAGCTATGATATCGTCCTCCAATTGGTTCAGGGTAAATTGGTCCTTCAATGCAATGAGAAGTTTCTTCTTCAATTCTAAGGATTTTGCATCAGCTCGCAACTGGTTAACACGATCTGTAACAGAATCATCCTCATTAGCTTGATCTAATTCCGTTTCTTCGACTAGTTGTTTACCAGCCTCTTTGATGTTATTCACAGAGTTTGACCAACGGTTGATTCTTCTTACAATTGGTCTAAATTCTTCCAAAACTGTTAAATGATCTTTCAAAAGTTCATTTTCCAAATCACTCCTCAGTGATTTTCTTTCCAAAATCCCCAAGTAACCTGGGTTAATCAGTCGTTTTTCATCTATGTTCAATTTATCTCGATTTCTCTCAAGCGACTGCAACGATTTTCGTAGTTGTGATCTCGACTGATAATTGCTTAGTGAATAATCGTTGAGCACTTTGGACAATTTTTTGGATAATACTAGATCTGTAGCATCTGTCGGTTTATTTTTTTTGTTGAAACTATCAGGAAGTGACAGTTTAGCCCTAGTAGGTTCAACAAATCTGGAGTTGGTTGGTTCCCGTGTTGGCATTGTAGGTACCCTAGCGTCATCAATATTAAGTTTTTTCATCGATAAATTGGCATAATGGGTCATTTTATCGTAAAGATTACGAGTTTCCTCATCTTTGCTGCTACCATTGTCATTATTGTTGTTATAATTGTTACCACCAGTACCACTGATTAGGTCTGGCAATTTGAATGCATTTTCTTCGGTACTACTTGTGGGGAAGGAGGATAAATTGAGCATTGACGAAGGCTCTGGTAATTCCTTAGAGCTTTCACTGGGGGCCTCAAGCGCGGCCAACGCATGGTATTCTAAGAAATCCATTGGGATCCGCAGTTTTCCTTTACATCTCAATCAAGGTGTGTAAACGCCATTTTGTTCGATCTTCTCTCCTTACGTTGTTTTCATAAGAAATACGAAGGAGTGACAAATTTCGAATTTTCGTGAGAACATGGTACACCTTGCAATATCTTCAGATCGAACAATTTGAGCTTCTATGGCCAAGTTGGTAAGGCGCCACACTAGTAATGTGGAGATCATCAGTTCGAATCTGGTTGGAAGCATTTTTTTTTGTTATTTTTTGGTACAACGAAGCCCCTGTCTCAAATGCATGTGAAAATGTGTCAATGAAGAAAGAACCGATTCCCCCCGTCGATAACCATAACATATGCGTAAATCACCCGCATCGGGTTACATTCTACCTCTAACTGCCGTAGTGATAGCTAGTAGCAAACAGGGTGAACGTTGTGGTGTAGTATGGATGATGCAATTTTTCCTTCCACTATTGCTAGAGCCCTTGCAGCAGATGAAGTCATGATGACGAGTTTTTTCAAGGACACCTTTCCGTGCTTCTGGATTTTTCATCTCGCATTCGTCCTGCGAGAGTTGCCTGTAACGCATTTCTCGAAGTGCAACGCCGTGCGGCTGAATCGCAACCTTTTGAGCTCCTCTGAAAGATAACAATGCTAAAAAAGAACTTGTTCATACCTTGGGCCTAGGCTCACCTACATACCCTATATACGGTTAAAAAGAAAAATGTGCACTTCGAATACGCCATAACAAGCATGCATAGATGACCGTCTTGATCGAGTTCATTAGAAATGCGTGGATTTGTGTTTCGTATCGGCTCTCAATTTTAATTTTTTTTTTTTCAACTTCTCCCTTCCTGAGCTCTCCATTGTCTACTGTTCCTTTGCTCAGGTCTTCTCCAGTCATTCAGGCTTGGTCGCCTTTCGCCAAAATTATCGGACATCGCTCCATCTGTAATCCTTGGTGAGGTTTTCTCGGGAGAGTACGTGAATTCGTGTTCCCAGCCACCGCCGCTGACACGGGTTCCGCTGCTGCCACTGCTTCTTGTTGATTCCATTGATGGCCTTCTGACTTCTTCCCACGATGGCCTTCTCCACTGTCTTTGCGCTGCACGCACGCCTGGATAAGAATACCGGTGGCCATGTGTGTTGTAAAACGACGCCAAATGGGACAGTGTCTGTACAGTCGGTTCTTGTCGATCGTATCTATAATTATCCACTGTGATGGAATCGATAATTGTGCTGATTGGTGGCAGTCTCTCTGGGTACCTCTCACTGGAGTTGCTAACAGCCCTTGGTTCAATCTGTGGCATACCAGGAGTCCAGCTCATGGACCTAGATTTGGGCTGTTCGAAGATGTTTTGTAGAACGTGTGCCATTTCGAAATCGTTCTTCTTGAATCCGTGATTCCTTGCGTTTTCACACAGCTGGGGGAAATCAGCCCCAAATATCGGCACTAGCAAATACCTGATGGGAAAGCAGAACCACGTGCAGATAAGTTTGGCCATCTCCAGCGGCAACCAAGTACCTTGGATCTTGATGTACCCGCCTCTTATCCTCTGCATCACGTCCGTAAGGGAGACGTTCGACGCCTCTGCGAACGGAACACCGGTACGGATCAAGTGGCTCCGGTAAGTTTCCACCAGCTGTCTCTTAAGCTCCCTTGAGATTCCATTCCAATGTAGGTCGCTATAGGCTGCCGAACCACCTTGCCTATTGTTGTTCTGATCCATTTCCCCGCCGCTGCTGTGCCGCCTACGTCTTCTCTCTAGAGAGTGACCGTCGTAGAACGCCTTCGTAGTGATAAATTCGAGCTCCTCTCGGCATACCTCCGTCGCATTTCCGTGACTCTCTCCAATACGTGGTAGGCTGGAGAGACCCCTCATAACATCCTGGTACAGCCTCCAAATCCCCGTTAGGAAGACGTAGCCTGAGTCATGTGTCCACAGAACGCAGTTGTTGGGATTGATCAGGCGGGATTGCATCGAGTGTCCCAGCTTCCTCAGTTTGAACTGTTGGTTCTTCGTTAGGGAATCCTCCATATTGTCCTGCGACTTCGTCTGTACCGCGCCGCATAATATCCCGCTTGAAATGTTCAACCTTGCACCAGCCGCACCGTCAAGTGATATCTTACTCTGTTGTATACCGTTCCGAACGTCTGGTAATGTGTATTCGTAACAGTCCAGTGTATTTCCCTTGCCCTGTCGGAAGAGCTCAGCGACGTTGCTTTTGTAAGAGACGCTTTCAATATCAACATTTGGCTGTTGTTCCTGCGGCTGTGATAAGAGCGTACCGAAATAAAGCCTTTGGTAGTCATCGAGGGGCGATACTGATAAGGTGACGCTGTTGACGTCAAACCGATGGATAGGATACATCTCTTCTCTTCTCTTCACTAGAGTTTTATTTTCAAAGCTTACACATGCCAGTAGATAAGAAGGGTCCATCTAATAATTGATTTTCGAAGCAATGGTGCCTTGGTTTATGTACTGAATCGAACTCGAGCTACAATGGGGGAAAATGGGAAGTAAGGGAGCCGCGCGAGGAGCGGCCAGAACAGGGGCAGAAGAAAAAAAAAAAGAGACAGCCGAGCGGCCCTGCCTACGTTAGTAGGGATATTCCACGCATATACGGGAGGGATAATTATTTTTATTCGTGGTGTTACTACTAGCGTTATTACTACTAGTGTTGTTACTACTATTGTTATTGTTATTGTTATTTACAGTGCTATGAGACGGAGCGGTAGGGCTGATAAGCTGAGATAATAAGCTTTGCTAGGGAGAATTTATCGATGTCACTCACATTCCGGTGCTGTTGCGGCAGGCAACGAATAAGGTTGAGCGTGTCAAAAGTAACGTAGCCATCGGAGTCAGCGGTGCAGCTGTCAAATCGGTCCGTAGGTATCAAATGGAATTCGAGGAACATGGCATCTAGAACGCAGCTTGTAAGTACAGCAATTTAATTGTATATGTAAACGTGTATGGAAAGGCCGTCCAGTGATTACTCGGTGCTGTTCAGTTTTTCCAGCAGCCCGGTACCGACGTTGTAGAGGAGTGCGTGCACCTGCAAGTCACCTTCCTGCAGAGCTCTCTTGACAGTAGGGTTAGTTATCAGATGCACAAATTGTCGTTCGGCGTGACGGATAGTCAATAGTCGGGCGGGATCATTTGAAGCAGCGATTTCCTCTTGGTATGCGAGTCTAGTATTTTCCACTTCCTGTAGATGGTCTGCGAGGTGATTGCACTTGTTCTCACGTAGCTCATTTAGTTTGCCACTTACGCAGGTGTTTACACCACCGCAGTCGGTATGTCCGCATAAAACGATCTTGTTCACTTTCAGACAGTTGATGGCGAATTCTAAGGTGGACAGCGTGGGGAGGTCATTAGGTCTGCAGATGTTGGCCACAGAGCGCCAGCTGAATACTTCACCGGGCAAGACGCCGAGACAGTTTTCGTTCACACGGGAATCGGAGCACGTGATGAAAAGAGTGTGTGGCTGCTGGCCCCTACCATTGGTAGGGAAGAGGTCTGGATACTGCTGGCTGGTGGACTTTGCCCATTCTTTGTTGGCATCGAGTAGATCTGTCAGCTGTGAGTCGTGGGAGAGGGTGAACATTGCGGGATTCTTTGTGATGTGGCGGGAGTGATGAGAGGGATAAAAGAGGGGCGGAAGTGGAGGATAGATCTCCAACTGGCCGAGACTGTCCACTATTATATGTCACTCAACATGGGCACTATCTGATTTTTTTCACTTATGTATGTATTTCATCATGGTGACTTGTTGGATAGGAGTAGACATAATCGTAGACTCATGGTTACGTAATTGTCCGGCGTGTCCGGGGTGTCCGAAATAGAGGAGCGGGTGGCGGTTACGAGCGTAGTGAGCATGATCGGTTTTGGTTCTTTTTCAAAAGAACGTGTAGCGGGCACACGTGTCGCCACGGTACAGATGTATGCTCACTGTGGGTTTTTCGATTTCGAGTCTAAGTGCTAGTTCCATTGGTGGCGTGTTGCAGTTTGGGCGACAAAACGATAAAACAAACGAAACTTGTAGAGGAAAATACCATTGGAAAAAGAACCAAAACCGCTCTTGCTCGCTACGCTCGCAAGGACAGGGACTGAGGGCATGCGATGCTATGATATGCTATTGCATGTGCTTATCAGTCATGGCGATAACGTTCCCGCTCCCCAGGGCTATCGGTCGAAAAAGAAATCTACAGAGTAACTCCGAAACTGTAATCGCCTACTGGGATTATGGCTGTAAAGCCTCTTATCTCCACTCGATGCCCCCCTTCCCCAAGAAATAAGGGGACGATCATCGAGATGTAAATCACTTTTTCGTGCGGCTGAAAACTCCGAACGTCGTCAGAGAGAAAAAAGGAAAACTGTCCAGGGAAGACAGGCTAGTATTTTTCTTGTCCGGCGTTTTTGTGCGTGCGGCTGAATTCCCTTTTCGATCTAAACCAATTTGGAATTTGTGAAAGCAATTAAACTGCAAGGATAAAAAAAGCTAAATCAACTCTCGAAACTCAGCAAACACTCAATAGAAATATTCTCTACCCTTTGTCTTGGAGCGTTTTTCTGTTTTTTGTTATGGTTTCAAAGGAGAAAAGATCCAAGGACCCTGACTCAGAGATGTTCGAGGAAAAAAAATCGAGTAGTAGGGGTTTAGGCAGATCATCACTACCATTGCCACTGCCATTGATCGCCTTCGTTTTTATCGTATGTGTGACTTACAAATATATTTTGCCACTTAAGGTGGAAGTGGTAGGTTGGCCATCAGAATTCTCACTGCCAGTTAACGAGACAAACCGAATTGTTATCGAGGATTTCTTCAAACCGTATGACCCGAGTTATCCTACATCTTTACCTACAACAACTTACTACAGAAGAATTAATTTGCGCCCATTGGCACCACACAGGATTTCAAGAACAAATTTTACGTTGTGGCTTGAAGAACAAACTTCAATTTCGTTTGAGAAAATATTAGAAAATATCGGTGATTCCAATATCAATGATCTATACAAGCAAAATGTGGCCGAAGGTGCAGTCATCGCCTCACCTTCGAGAGACAAACCGGATTATTTCTTCCAATGGCCCAGGGACGCCGCCATCACGGTCAACACTGTAGCTTCTAACTTAATCGGGTCTGATGATGCCATAAATTTGACGTTAGCTCAGACCATTGTCAAATATTTGAATAATTCCGCTATTTTGCAAAGGATACCTAATCCGTCTGGCCAAGGTGTTGGCGGAACTGATCCTCAGTTGAAAGGTCTTGGTGAACCGAAATTCGAAGTTGATAATAAGGCATTCGAAGGTAGTTGGGGGAGACCTCAAAATGATGGTGCGCCCTTAAGATTAATTGCCACGTTCCATTTCTTGGAAAAATTGGCCAAGCAAAACATGCCGCTGACAGAATTATTATCCCAGTTGAACGTCGATGGTCTTTCCTTCAAAGATGAAGACAGTCTTTTTGACAACTTGATTCGTTACGATTTGGAATTCATTGCAAGCAATTGGAAAGTGGATTCATTCGATTTATGGGAAGAAGTCAAGGGGCGTCATTTTTTCACAAGTTTAGTCCAACTTTCTGCCACCAAGTTGGGGTTAGACTTTATGAAAAGTAATCCCAATAGACAAAAGGATCCCCTGTTTAAAGAGTTACAGAGGACTTGCAACGAGTTGAACGATTTTCTGACGTTGGAGGGTGGATTTCTCAACCCACATAAGAACTATATCGTGGAAACGCCTTCCAATCTGAATAGTCGATCAGGATTGGATACAGCTGTTTTGATAGCATCTTTATTGACTCACGGTGACGATGGCGAAGCTTCTCCGCGTAATCTGCCCTTTGACGTTAACGATTCAGGAATCTTAAACACTTTGCACGCTTTAACTAGTATCATGGCAATCATATACCCTGTTAACCATCAACGATATAGTCCACGTATGGGTGTGGCATTAGGAAGATACCCGGAAGATGTCTATGACGGTGCTGGTACATCTGAAGGCAATCCGTGGTTTTTGTGCACATCAAGCGCTGCACAATTGCTTTATCAATTGATTCGCAAAATGTATGCTGAAGAATCAGATCTAGAAATTCTTGTCAATACTTGGGATTCCAAATTCTGGACTTCTATATTTGAAGGTTTTGAAGCTTACCCATCTCCTATATCCATCGGTGGCACTTATGGTAGCGACTGCTCCTATCGACTTGTCATTCCGTATGATTCTCCAGCATTCCACCAAACGATGGTTTCGTTGCTAAACTACGGTGATTCATTTTTGGATAAACTACGTGAACATGTCAGCGATGATGGATCCATGAGTGAACAGTTTAACAAATATACAGGAATTATGCAAGGTGCTCGCGACTTGACATGGTCGCACAGTGCATTTTACAGTAGTTCTCACGTCAGAGAACAGGTGCTACCACTACTATCCAATTAAACTAGTATACAATTTATCTTATCTTTTTTTTTTGTTTTTGTCCGTGCTTTTAATGAATATTATATCGATGTTAGTATTTCAAGATGGCATTTGGAATCCAACTTTATTTGCAGTACGTCTAACTTTTTCCTCCTGCGACATCCTGGCACCAGGGTTATAACGCTCAATTAATTCGTCATATTCACGTTGATTATCGATGAATGCGGCAACGTCTTCCAAGTGTTGAATGTGACGATCGTCTTGTGCACTGAGGATCTGATCCCTGAGGAAGCTGGTATCTTGAAGAAATAACAACTTTTTATCGTTTTCAGGAGACTTTTGCTTTAGAATTTCCACACGTTTATTTAGAGTCGACATATCCTTAAGTAATTTCATTCTTGTTGCTTGATCAAGGTCCTTCTTTGCTTGTTCACGGGCAATATTCATCCTTCTATAAGTCAATAGAGCCAATTGCTGTTTCCTCTCAGCCGCCTTTTGGGCAATACGGGCAGTACGGTCAGTACGTACCAGTGCCCTAACTAGAGATCTATAAGTTTGCAGTTCAGGTCTCATACCACTTCCTCCTTTTCTATTGTTTCTTGTCTCCTACTATGGTGGGATAAAGCTCTTGAAGCCTATAATGTTCGAGGTTGAGGAACCTCGGTTGGTTAAAAAAACTTATAAACCCTAACACCACAGCTTGGCTGGGAACCGACTTAGTTATAATATTATAGAGATCAAGACGCAGGTGAACTGCTGCTCTAGATGCTAATTCCACGGAGAATTTACAAGCCCTGGGTTAATCTCAAATGGACCACTGTATTTCCCGTCTACAGAAGTAGCGGCGAAGGGATCCACCTGCTAATTTTTCACAAGCAATAATAAGGTCTCAGCGCATTCACACATCTAATCTCTTCTCCTCCTATGCAAAGAGTTCCAGGTACCTCTGATGTCTGCATTAGAGAAGTCCGACACATTTTTTTTTCATTTATTTATTTTTTTTCAATTCTTATTTGCTTACGGGACGACACACTGACGTTTCGTGTCCGGGACGTCCGGAAGGAATGTAAACTTCAACAACCGTCATCTAAATGGTACTGTTGACTAAATAATGATGAATAAGCAAGATGTGTATGGATCGAGGCCGTATCCTTGACATCACACGGAAGGCACATTTTCGCGAGATTCCACTGTGATTTTTGATATATCCAACTCCAAGTTACTTTAGGTTCATCACGCGTTTAGAACTTGATACCTCAACCAATAATGATTGATAAGGACACAATGCGAGCCTCCAAATGCACCCCATGTCTGTGGATGAAACCCATTCACAACGTCCAGGACTCAGATTTAACGAAAAGGAAATAACCGCTTGATCATGTGACAATGAGTAAGTATTTAAGAGCATGTGTATCTAGACAACAAGGGGTAGCCTCCGCAACTCAATTCACCCAGTACTCAGGAAACAGCTGCCATTGAGTCGAACCATGCCAGAAATTGCACCACAAGTTAAGTTCGGTAACACAGGTCTAAAGATCTCACCTATTCTCGTCGGGTGTATGTCTTACGGATCGAAATCGTGGTCAGAATGGGTCGTCGAGGATAAGCAGAGAGTGTTTAGCATTCTAAAGCATTGTTACGATAAGGGGCTACGTACCTTCGATACTGCTGACGTCTATTCCAATGGGATGAGTGAAAGACTGCTCGGTGAATTTTTACGCCATTACAACATCAACAGGGAAACTGTGGTCATTTTAACCAAATTGTATTTCCCTGTGGATGAGAGTATCCAGCTCACCCATTCAAACATCGCCAGCCCTACGAACGGTTTAACTCTAGCTAACCAGAGAGGTCTTTCAAGAAAGCACATCATTGCAGGTGTGAAGGCCTCTGTGGAGAGATTGGGGACTTACATCGACGTTTTACAAATCCACAGATTGGATCACGATACTCCAATGGAGGAAATTATGAGGGCCCTAAATGATGTTGTCACACAGGGCGATGCCCGCTACATTGGCGCCTCTTCAATGTTGGCAACTGAATTCGCGGAATTGCAGTTCATTGCGGAAAAGCACGATTGGTTCAAATTCGTCAGCTCTCAATCCTGTTACAACCTGCTCTACAGAGAAGATGAGCGTGAACTGTTCCCATTTGCTCGTCGTCACAACATCGCGCTCATTCCCTGGTCGCCCTTAGCAAGAGGTGCCTTAGCCCGTCCTCTAGGTGCCAACACCCAGCGTGGTACTACTGACAAGGGTTTCGAAAGATTCGGATTTGCTATATTGGAATCCCACGAACAAGAAATTATCAAGAGGTTAGAAAAGGTCGCCAACGACAAAGGCGTCTCCATGGCCACTTTGGGGACCGCATGGGTTCTAAGTAAGGGCTGCTACCCAATCGGCGGATTCAGTAGTGAGCAAAGAGTCGATGAAGCTCTAAAGGCACTGGACGTCAAGCTAACCGATGAAGAGATCAAGTACCTGGAGGAACCATACAAACCTCGTTCTCTAGCGGTGTGAATAGAAGTGTATATAGGCTTTATATCCAACTTTAATCACGTGCCACAATGCACATGTGATATTCACGTGCTTCTCTTTTTTTCGGCTCCGAGTGAAATCCGAGATTCGGCTCCGATGCATATTTTTTTCCTTTTCTAACAGTGGGAAACGAATAAACGTTGAAGCTTCAAGAGATTGGAAGAACGACAGTTTAACGTTGAGCATCAATCAAAACTTTTCATTTAAAAGGATTGCAGGTAGATAGAACTGTTCAAGAGTTGGGTGAAGAATCTATTAAAAGCTTGAATAATCAACCAGCTTAGTTAGTCCATATTCTTTTATCCTACTGTTTTTTTTAGTTCCTTAATGTTTAGACATAGTTTGACCAAGAGAACTCTAGCCACTGTAGCCACGACCGAAAAAATGTTGCCAAAGAAATATGGTGGTCGTTACACCGTTACTTTGATTCCAGGTGATGGTGTCGGTAAGGAAGTCACCGACTCCGTCGTCTCCATCTTTAAGGCTGAAAACATTCCAGTGGATTGGGATAGAGTTGAACTTTCCGGTGTTGACAAGGCTGAGGATGTCAAAGCTGCTGTTGAATCTTTGAAGAGAAACAGAATTGGTCTTAAGGGTATCTGGCATACTTCTCCAGCTGACCAAGCTGGTCACGGTTCTTTGAACGTTGCATTGAGAAAAGAGCTAGACATTTATGCGAACGTTGCACGTTTCAAGTCTATTCCAGGTGTTAAAGTTAAGATCCCAGATGTCGACTTGGTCGTTATCAGAGAAAACACTGAAGGTGAATTTTCTGGTTTGGAACACGAATCTGTCCCAGGTGTTGTCGAATCTCTAAAGATCATGACTCAGGATAACATTGAAAGAATCGCTAGATTTGCATTTGATTACGCCAAGAGCAATGACAGAAAGCAAGTGGTTGCCGTCCACAAGGCCAACATCATGAAGATGGGTGATGGCCTTTTCAAGAACTTGGTTCAAGAAGTTGGTGAAAAGGAATACCCAGAACTAGAAGTTGGTAACATTATTGTTGACAATGCATCAATGCAAACTGTCGCCAAGCCACATCAGTTTGACGTTTTGGTTACGCCATCTATGTACGGTACCATCTTGGGTAACATCGGTGCCGCTCTAATCGGTGGTCCGGGTCTAGTGGCAGGTGCTAACTACGGTAGAGATGTTGCATTGTTTGAACCTGGTTCTAGACACGTTGGTTTGGACATCAAGGGTCAAAATGTTGCCAACCCAACCGCTATGATCTTGTCTTCTGTTCTGTTGCTTAAGCACTTGGGTCTAAGTACTTCTGCTGAGAGAATCTCTAAGGCAGTTCATGAAGTTATCGCTGAGGGTAAATCAGTCACCAGGGATATCGGTGGTACCGCTTCTACCACTGAATTCACCGAAGCTGTTATCAACAAATTGGCTACCTTGTGATGAATTTAATGGCAAAACTTTGTCTAGATTTTACGATTAAAGAAACAACCAATAACAATAGAAATACAACAATTGCACTAATCGGTTGAGTACATATTTGAGTCTTCTTTTTTTTTTACCAATTCTTTAAAAAAATCCTTTATATATTGTAAATACATGCCGAACCTTAATAAGTTCAACCTAGGCTTAAGTTTAAACTTAAGTTGTAACAAACTACAAAGTGAATAAGGGGAGCGAAGACCAAGACCAAAGAGATGGGATCTCTGTTTAATGAACCAAATACTGATTTCCATTTAAAACTCAATGAACAGTTGTTTCAAATACCACATGAACTGCTACGTAAGAATGTTAGGTTAGTGCAAAAGATTATCGATAAAGAGACTCAAGGGTTAAACAAAGATTTCCAAGAAATGAATGCATTGCTAGCGGAAAATGAATTAGATCAAGATAAAGTAGCGTTAGCCAAGTTAGGTGATGTCATTCGACGTGTCGATTCCTTTGAGAAGAAGTTGAATAAGAGGTTGAGCGAAGATTTACAATTATTGAATAGAATCAAAGCAAGGGTCTCATTCTTCCAAATTTTGGAAGATGCAAAGACATTGGGAGATCATTCGAAGCTGACCCAATGGTACCAGGACTATACCAATCTACTCATAGGAGATTATTTGATTAGAAACAGTAGAATAAGGGCTAAGGAATTAGGCGAAGGTAGAAATGATGGGGATGAAGACAATGACGATGACGAAAAAAGTTGGAATCCAGGTGTCATGTTCTTAAAACAACAAC
This sequence comes from Zygosaccharomyces sapae, assembly GCA_900465325.1. Lineage (NCBI taxonomy): Eukaryota > Fungi > Ascomycota > Saccharomycetes > Saccharomycetales > Saccharomycetaceae > Zygosaccharomyces > Zygosaccharomyces sapae. The sequence continues at coordinate 1,134,984 of UEGL01000017.1, read as the reverse complement.
ATTTAGAACAACTACTAGATTATGATATCCTGTTAGCTGCAAACAGGATCTCGAAATCCTTAACTGAAGAACACAATTTGTCACCCTTAATTGAATGGATTGGCGAGAATAAGAACTTTTTGAAGAGAAACTGCTCTATATTAGAATTTGAAGTTAGATTACAAGAATATGTGGAATTTTTAAAGAATGGCCAATACAAAAATGCTATTGAGTGTTTCCAATGCTTTCTTTTACAATTCATGGAAACAAATTTTGCAGATTTGAAGTTAGCTTCTGGCCTACTGGTATTTATAAAAAGTTGCGAACCACCTTCTCCACCTACAAACGATGGCATCATAGATCCTCAAATCATTGCTGGCGATGAATTTTCAAAGGATGGGGACTTAGTGTTAAAATCTAAAGCCGATGTACATCGACATTTCTTCCACAGAAAGGCGTTTAAAAGTTCAAATACCCCTATAACCTCCAATGCTTTTAAGTTCAACAATTTGACGAAGAATCTGGAATTTGCTCGTTATACAGATTTACTAGACGCTAAAAGATGGACTGCAATAAGCGAATTGTTTCTCAAGGAGTACTACTCAATGTATGGTATTTCTCATCTGGATCCCTTGCTCATGTATTTATCACTGGGGATTTCTACCCTAAAGACCAAAGAGTGCTTACATGAACATAAATTTTCCAGTTCAAATTTTCACAAATTAGATGAATTCATCCATCAAAGTGTTCTACGTAATACATGCCCAGTGTGCACCAGTGAATTTGCCCCCATTGCCAAAGATTTGCCATATGCGCATCATACTCAGTCAAAATTATTTGAAAATCCAATTATGTTGCCCAATGGTAACATTTATGACATGAAAAAACTTAAGACGTTAGCGGCAACCTTAGTACGAGAAAACTTGTACCCTTTGAAAGATTGCGAAGTTCTGGACCCGATAGATAAACGGGTATTCTCCGAAACCGATTTTGTCACAATGTATCCAACATGAAATTCCCTTTATTACATCTATCACTTAATTGATATACATTTATTGTGTATAGGAGGAAATTGTGTATAGGAGGAACACGCTTAAATCCGTTTTAGTTATCATCATCATCATCATCATCATCATCACTATCACGGGAACGTTTACTTGGTTTTTGAACGGTGCCCAGCTTTTCAAAAAGGTATATCCTTGCGTCTCTTTCTTCAGCGGGTTTTGTAGTATCCTGTTCACTGTTAGTTCTTTTATGGTGATAACCTGGGAATATTTCCCATTCAAATCTATTTGATCTTTGCAGCTGAAACTTGTTCTCTTTTGCAAGTGTTTTAATTCTCCATGAATCGTAAGGTTCACCAGCAAATAATGTTAAAACTATTCTACCCCAACCCTCTTCACTCAGCTGTGAAGATTCTGTATCGCCGTATTGAAGTCGGTTCTTTAACCATTTGGAGTTAATTATTTGAAATAGTTCTTTACAACTTTTGAAAAACCCCAGTACCAAATTCTGATGATCTCTTATATTTCTTTCCTGATCCCTAACACCTTTACCAGTATGAGGAAAATTAAACATTATGTTTTCTAGACACTTACCATTCCATGACTCGCCGAGAATTTTGGTCCATGTAGTCTTCTTAGATAATTTGAAACTCTTTACCAGATCAGTTGCATCCACACCAAAGAACACAGGTACGCCCTCAGACGCGAGAAATTTATAATTTTCATCAAATGAATGGGGATACTTAGAATTCAATTCCTCAATACTATTATCGTAGCTGGTAACAACTAAATTTTCAGGCATAACATAGTTCTGTTCAATTATCGACCTAGCAAATGAAAAATCACCCTCTCCGACGAGTAACAGAGTCTCATGAGGACCGAATGGAATGAATGGGGTATTGTGATTTTTCTGAGACTCTTGATTTTTCTTAACAGATTGATTCTTTTGAGTTTTCTTATCTTTCTGTTTCCTAATATTTCTAAGTTTCGATGCATTTTGGTGTCTTTGTAAGGTAGTTCTTAGACCCTTACCCTTAGCATTTTTACCCATCTCACAGGTATAAGTACAAATTCTATGATGCTACCACTCTTGCTTGCTCATCGCCTATATTTACTACTTCACGCTACCTTCGAAATTTTTCAAACTTCTAAAGAGCTTATTGTGCATTACCACGTGATATGTATCAACATCATCAAATATCCGTGTGGAATGGTTTCTTCTTATCAAACAAACAGTTCCTTGCCATGTTATAGACAGCTCTTTGATCCTTCAATCTTAATCTAGTCGACTGGTATTGGTTAGTATTATAGTTCAATAAGGGAATTAACTATTCTTCAAATGCACATACTGAAAACAAAAGCGTTAATCGCTTGGCTTCTTTTACAAGAATTGCCAGGTAAAAGATGACCTGCTGATTTTTTACGAACCCTTCATTGATTATAATATCCACTACCGTATCTCTTGGTAAAAAATCCGATCTCTTGATCCAAGGTTCTGTCCATGAATTGGGACAAACCACAAGTCCATTCATTTTGGTCATTTGGACTCCATAATTTCTTATTACAGTCATAGATTCAATGGTAGGTTTCCTGAGCATCATTGAAGTCACGAAGAATAGAGACATTCTAAACATAAGAGCTTTGTAAAATGTTAATTCGAACTTTTCAAGGAAGCTTCTTACAACAATGCTGTTTAGCGCAATGAGTAGTAGGAAATTGACCGCCGATTTCAGTGTATAGGAGCTGGGAATGACTGTAAACTTAACAAATGTCTCCTTATCATCTTTTTCAATAGATATTGAGTACCGTTGGTTTTTAATAAATGATTTCTGGGGCTTCATTTGACCGTCTTAGGGTGCACAAGTTAACGGTTAAGTTTGTTCCGCGAACTTCGATTCTTATACACATAAGAAAGGTGATTACTCAAATATCGAGAACCATTTATTTATTTATTTTTATAAAATACCTTTCTACGCAAACTCCGTTATATACATTTCTTTAATTGATTTTTAGCTGTATTCCATAATTATGCTTCTTCAACTACTTCCTCTTCTTTCTTTCTCCTTACATCGTCAATTGTACCGAGAACGACTTCTGTCTTTCTATATGCCTTTAATTCATCGGTTCTGAACCCACCTGAACTCTTCTTACCGACGACTCCTACATTCTTCACGTTCTTAGAGTCTTCTTCTTTAGCGTTTGCCTTAGCGGCTTCAATTTCTTTCATCTCCTCTTCATGTCTTGCTTTGATTTGGTCCAGTTTTTCATTAAATTCATTAACAGTACCAATTTCTTTCTTTGTATCCAAACAGTACTGGTCAAAATCTGCCGGTAATCTTGATCGCAGTGCTAATTCGACGATTACAGGGTGTTTCCTTTCTTCATTGATAAATTTTGCCTTGATTTGTTTCCTGGTTCTGTATGGGAAGAGTTGCGCTATAAGGTTGAAATCTGTCCCCCACATGGAAAGTGATTTATACAACTTTATCAATTCTTCTGTTGTCCAAGGATCGGTGTAAACGTTTCTACCATAGGTACCTGAGTTGTAAAGATTTTCAAATGGATTTTCATCGACTCGTTCCTTTTGGCGATTCTCAAAAGTGGCATTTCTATGTCTATCTACAACCGTAGAATCTTCGTCGACAATCATTTTACCATCTTGACTCATTTTCAGTTGAAGAGCACTTTGTGACTGCGTAAATTCAGGTACCTCCGTCTCTAGCAGTTTTTCACGAGCTTCTTTACGACCTTCCAATTCTCTTTCCTCCTCTTCTCTATTCAGGGATTTCAAAGATTTAAACTCCTCTCTGGCCCTTTTTCTCAATTGTCGACGTGTCTGTCTCTTCTGGAATTTTATTTTGCCTGCCAGTTTTGCCCTTTCAAAGTTCTCTGATGGCGTACCAATCGGTAATTTAGGCTTACATAACTCTGCCATGGTAAATTCTTGCTCGTCTATCATGTATCGTTCTGAGTCTGCATCTTGAATATCTTTCGGAATTTCCTTGAGACTTCTTATAGTGTATTTCTCATAGAGACTATCTGTCCTCTGGAACAGATCAGCAGAAGATTCTCTCTTCTGTTCAGGATCTGAAACTGCAGTTGCGGTATGCAAGTCAGAATCAGGCGCATCTATCTTGGAAACTATACCAATCCTTTTAGCAGATCCAGGTTTCCTGGTGGCCACAGACCGAACTGACATCCTGCGTCTTTTAAGGGCCTGTAAGGCGGCATCCTTCTCAGGCATAGTAGTGACCCTTATTTTTTTGAGAGGAGCATTATTAGATATACCTGCAAGTCTGCCTTCATTGGAATTATCTTCAAAATTTGGCTTAAAGAGAGGTCTCCCACTTGAAGCATTACTCAATGAGTCTAGCCGGCTAGAGCGACGCCTCTGAGATGCGGTGGATGGTATAGATAGTTGTGTAGAGGTTTGTAACGGCTGTGAGGTTTTGCTTACAGAAGATGAGGACACTTGTGTAGATTCATTATCCGGCAAGGCACCTTTATCTGGGGAATTCTCACGAGACTCATCGGCGTCTTCATCTTCCTCACTGTCTTCCTGATCTTCCTCATCGTCATTGTTTTCATCATCCACCGCAGTATCATCATTATTTGTAGGTTTGGGAGTATTCGGAATTGGTGGTGGACGTTTAGCTGTGTTTGCAGCTGCGGGAACAGAACGTGGTTTTACTTTGGGTGCAAAACGTGTACCACTTTTATTGACCACACTACTCATTTTGAAAATGCCTATAACCGCAAAGAATCCCTTTTAACTGCTTCTGAATCGAGCTTTTCCCAACTGCGATGAGGTTTATCTTGTACTTTCAATTTTGTTCAAAAATCTCTTGAGCTTGACGTACCGAGTAAAAAAAAAAAAATAAGGCAGTATGAATGTAAGAGATAAAAGATGTATAGTAAAGACATGAAAACCAGCCTAGTCCGCATATTTTACTACTCTACTTGAAAAGGCTTTATAGTATTTTTTTAAGACTCTTCCGGAGATTTTTGGGCAGCTCTAAGACTCAAACGTCTATTTCAAATAAGTGAAGTAAACCTAATTATAAAGTTCTTGGAAATTGTAGGAAGAGTTTAATGTGGCAGGATTCTTAGTATAATCAAAAAAAAAAAAAATTATTATTATTATTATTCAAGGGACTTGCTGTCGCGATTTCCTAATTGGGACATTCTGTCACTTGAAATTGCCAAAACGTTATTCAGTTATGGAAGAGAGAAGGTAATGAAACAGTATGATTAGCGTAAATAAAGTATGGGGAATAATACAAGACCCTCAAAGGCTCGCGTGCTTGTAAAGGCGTCAAATCCAGAATATATCACGTGACTGACTTTTCACTGAGCATATCTCTATTTTCCGAATTTTATTCGCCTGATGGCCGTCTAAACTACATTTAAAGCGCTTTGAGATGAGCCCAGACCACCTCATTCCAAATATTTTAGCCCTTACTTCGATATGGACCCCAAAACTCTGGGGAAAAAAGGGACTGGGTCAAAAAAATCTAAAACAGACAATGAGACTGCTCTAAAGCTAACGAAACCATTGCTTGGCGGTCTTATAGGCACTTCCCATTATTTGAACTTCGTATTTAGTCATTCTAAATCATATCTCACGAATGTCACTTAAAAAAAAAATTTGGTCAACATTCCAACAACTGAAGTGAATAAATTTCACTGTGATCATTAGGGCAATCACCTCCACGTATACTCTACTATAGCGCTTAGAATCGATTATCACAAGTTTCAACTGACCAAATGTCTGCAGATCATTCAAGAGATCCATGTCCTATCGTTATCCTAAATGATTTTGGTGGTGCTTTCGCCATGGGTGCCATTGGTGGATGCGTTTGGCACGGTATTAAAGGTTTCAGAAATTCCCCAATGGGTGAACGTAGACTTGGTGCTATGAGTGCATTGAAAGCCCGTGCTCCTGTTGTTGGTGGTAATTTCGGTGTATGGGGTGGTCTTTTCTCGACTTTTGATTGTGGTGTTAAAGCTGTTAGAAAGAGAGAAGATCCATGGAATGCTATAATAGCAGGTTTTTTCACAGGTGGTGCTCTTGCCATCAGAGGTGGTTGGAAACATACAAGAAACAGTGCAATTACTTGTGCATGTCTGTTAGGTGTCATTGAAGGTGTTGGTCTAATGTTTCAAAGGTATGCAGCTTGGCAGGCAAAGCCAATGGCTCCACCTCTTCCAGAAGCTTCACCACAACCTCAACCTTTACAAGCTTGAGCAAAATATGACTTGTATATATGGAATAACGAAACGAATCTGTAATTTATGTACGATTTCTTAGCCCAAAACATTTATTGTCAATAGATGAAAACAATTAGTTGATCCATTAAGCGTAGTATATTATGAGGATATATACGGCTATGCATGCGTATATGTTTATGTTCCGTTATTTTCTTTTTTTTTTTTTTATATGATTCTCAGATTTTTACTGAAGACTAATCTTCTCTAATTCGAAGCCTGTCAAACTCCTTGGCCGTACCTTCTTGCAGTGATGGATGCTTCATATTTCCATGATTTCTATTCATGCCTGGAGGGACGGTGCTGTTAGTGGTAGTGTTGCTGGTGATAGTAGGGGACTGTAATGTGCCCGGTGGATACCATTCCCCACTGAATGGTTGTTGGGTGACAAATGGATGCATTGATGCCTGTTGTGGAGTCCATCTTTCCAAGGGATTGATATTCAAAACACCCTTTAGAAAATGGATCAAACAATCTCTATCTCTTTGTTCTTGCTCAATCAACTCCGGGTTGCCTTTTATCTTCTTAGAATAGCGGTAATTTTTTATAATATCTGGCATTTTTGTCCATTTGAAGTACTGTTTACTGGGTTGCTCATTAGCGCAGTACTCTTCATTATATTCATCTACAGTCTTCAATCTGTATTTCATAGCTGGTGAACCCATAAGTCCATCACCGCCATCTGATAATGATAACCCTTCATCCACTATGCCATAGTTTTTCATAAACCTCTCAGTATTTTTACCCATATCCATCATCCACACTGGTGGATACCCGAGACAATCCACGATTCTACTCACTTGATTAAATTCTGATACACCTGGCAAAATTGGTATCCCCAAAAATAGTTCTGCTACAATGCACCCTAATGACCACATATCAATACTCGTGGAATAGGGTATACCGAATAAAACTTCTGGTGCACGATAAAATCTTGATTGAATATAGGTATAAATGGTCCTTCTCTCTTCACAGGACGACCCGAAATCAATAACTTTCAAATCAGGTCTATCTGGTGAACACAGTAAAACATTTTCAGGTTTCAAATCACAATGAACCAACTTACTATCCTTAAGGACACATAGTGCATCTAAAAGTTGGACCGTAAAAGTTTTTATCAGACGCATAGAGAGCCCATGGAATTGGTTTTGTTTCAAAAGCTCATAAAGATTGTTGCTCAAAAGTTCAAACACAAGGCATAAATGATTCTTGTGAACAAAAGTATCGTACAGTTGCAAAATATGGTGTTTATTCATGGGATCCACTTTTGTATTGAGCAAATCTAAAATTCTTGCCTCTGTAATACTTTGAGTTAAATGTTCTTCCCTAGACTTGACCACTTTGACTGCAACAATTTTTTTAGTCAAGATATTTTGACACTTAACCACTTGACCAAAAGTACCCTGGCCCAAAATGTCTAGAACCAAATATTTCCGGTTCTGTTCAGTACCCAGCACATCATTCACGTATAATATGTAATCACTGTTAACGTTGTCATAACCGCCGTTATATTTGCCCTCACTAGGTTTCGTCAGGACCCTCTTAGGATTTCTGGAAGTTTGATATGAGAAATCTGGAGAACATAAAGAATAAGTAGTAATGAGCCCCTTGGTCAATGCAATCAGTGGTGAGATAGTTTTAGAATTCAAAGAAGCACGCCTGTATTTGGGAGTCGTGTTTAAAGTCGGTTTTAATTCCGATTTAGCATTACATTTCTGCATCTGTGGAATCTTCACTTGCTGTGGAGTGGGAGCTCCTACCATAGGACCTTGTGCACCTGCATCTCTCCTCAATTGTTTGTAAGGAGGCTGTAGAGATGCAGTAGGACTTGTGCTTGGTGGATAACAACTTAACCTACGATATGGCATCATATTAGTAGCTGCTCCTGCCGTCTGTGTAAAGGCAGGAGGACTAGCAACAGACGCCAAATTTGTAGGTCCATTTGGTGGATAATGAACAGCGGCCACACTCTGCCTTCTATGAAGATCTCCTGCAGGACCGTACAATGAAGATGGAACAAACCGTGTGCCCGTCAATTGTTGCTGCTGTTGGGCCAGCAACATGGTACGGATCTGATTCTGCCGTTGTGGATCATATACACCCGCATATGTATTTCTATCATCGTATTCAAATGGATTAGGATTTGGGGCTCTTGCAGGTGGTATTACTAAACTTGATTTCCTTCTGTAAGGGTCAAATCCATCGCCAGCGTATTCAGTTGCCAGTAGTGGGTTAGTCTCTGAACCTTCAAGCCCCGTACTGTTGATACCGGCTGAAGAAGAGTAATACGGATCTAAGTCTTCATTATCCCCCCATGGATTAGTAAACGTGAATTGCACTTGTCGTTGTGGATGCTGCTGCTGCTGCTGCTGTTGTTGTTGTTGCTGTAGTTGTACCCTTTGGGATTGAGACTGTCGTCTCTCCATCTGATGCAATCGCTGCTGCAGACCCTGCTGCTGTTGCTGTTTCTTCAGCTGTTCCTGATCTTCACTACTTAGATACAGAGGGTTCCACATATTTTTTGAAACTCCATCCACAGCGCTAGATCGCTGTAACAATTGAGAATGTGACGAATCCTTGCGAATTATCTTGACTGTATTTTATTTTTTCTTTTGCTTCCTCTTTGCCTTCAAACTTTAAACTCCTTAGCCAAAGAATTATTGACTATTCCAATGTGTAACCCTGGGGATCCTTTCTTTTCTTTTTTTTTTTATAACTTCCTGAAATCAAATGACCAGAATATTCCCTACGCTCTTAAGCCCTTTTAAGAATGCATCCACACAATCCCATTAACATCAAACAGTGAGCTTATTGCTCTTACCTTTTGCCTTCAATTGATTATTTTTGACTTTCCTTAACCAAAAGGTTTTTTTTTTTTTTCTCAAAGAGCAAATGGAAAACCCCTTTCGGCTCATAAAACAATGACCCCAACTAACGCGTGACAAACACATGACCAGTGACCAGATCGAGGTAACGTGATACTCACATGATCATTGAAGTTTTCATGACGATTCCGGTGTTGAGAAGTTGAAGAAAAAAAAAAAAAGCAGCTCGCAAGAATGATTCCATAATGCAATTTTAGTTGACATTATCGGTAATATAACCTTTTGCAAAGGAATAAGAACCCAATCACTTGAGGGTATCAATCATATTTCAATGAATACGTCTGCATCAACATTCCAAACGCGCAGGAAGCGGTTAAAGAAGGTAGAAGAAGAAGAAAATGCAGCAACACTTCAACTAGGCCGTGAATTTCAATTGATACAAATTAATCACGATGGTGGAGAAGAGGAATTATTAGCATTGAATTTGAGTGAGGCACGTTTAATCATCAAGGAAGCATTGATTGAACGTAGAAGATCATTCAGAAGGGCACAACGTCAACATAGAGGTGGACCTAAATCTGAAAATGAGGATGAAAAGAACTCAGAGGATGAAAACGATGAAGAATTTGCTCATACGGAAACTCGAGAAAAGGAACTGGAATCATTGGATAATTTATTAGAACAGACCACCGGTAGCAACAATAAAGATCTGAAAAACACTATGGAATATCTGACGAACTTCTCGAGATTCAGAGACCAGGAAACAGTTAGTGCTGTGATTCAACTTTTGAAAAGCACTGGATTGCATCCTTTTGAAGTTGCTCAATTGGGTTCGTTGGCATGTGATACCGCAGATGAAGCAAAGACTCTGATTCCCAGCTTAAACAATAAAGTTTCAGACGATGATTTGGAGAGAATACTCAAAGAATTATCGAATTTGGAAACAGTATATTGAAAGCAATAAAAAAAAAAATAAAGAGATGTTTTCATTGATCATCTTTGAGAAAAGTTTTCCCAGCACCATTTTTCCACCATCTCATCAAACAGCTATTAGGGTCAATATCAACATGGCCATCCTTATGAGGAGTACATTGGCACCTCTGTTGGATTCTCATATTATGTGAAGCGGGGCATGTATAATAAGGGTTATGATAATAACCCAACTCATCAAAATGTATAATTTCGTCACGGTTTAGTAAAAGTGAAGCGCCAATACTATGAACGGGTGCATCCCCCCATCTTTCGTAATAGAATCCACCTTTGGAGTCCAAATATTCGAAATACTTCTTGTATCTTTCACTTCTGAAGAAGTTTAAATCACCGATTTCAAAATTTGACCAGAAATGGCACAGGTTGTAATCACTGTTCGAATCTACAATTGGGGTGAAAACTCCTAGTACGTCGGAATCGGTAATGAAGTCATAAGAATTGTTCTCCATGTCCACAATTTCTTTATTATCTTCAATAAATTCCTCTACTGCGTCCCATAAAGTAGGAATAGTATCCTCATATTCGTAAATGGCAATTACAAACCCATATTTCTTGTTATTCTGTCTCATTACTTTGAAAGGATCATAAGGAAAATCACAGTAATATTCCACATCAGGCTCTACACGGAAATAGTAATCGTAGGGCTCCAATATTTTTTGTCTAAAGAAATAACCAGAGTTAAACCGACACATATTACGGTAGGAACGGGTTCCACCATACAGTACACCTCTTTCCTCCATTAATTGTAGGCGCCTTTCAAATTCTTCCTCATCAATCCAACTGGGACGGTTCCAGTGTTCTGGTGGTACCAATGCATATTGCGTTTTCCCACTCGCCATTGCTGTAGTTGCCTCTATAAAGGCATCGTCAAAAGGTTCGTCGTTCAAAAAAGTCCAATCATAGTGATAATCTCTGTTAAATCTATCTTCCAAAGACCTCATTGATTTTAAAGCTCCATTTAACTCCCAGTTGCGTACCAGCATCAACAGAGTGGCATTTTCCCTTTGGGGAACCTTTTGAAAGGTGTATTCATTCATTTCATCATCGTAAGTATTAGTTGACAATTTCAATGGTTTTTTAAAATGACGACCTCTATGTGACTGATATTTTTCAATAACTTCCCTTGACTTTTCAAAAAGATCCTTTTCTATCCGATTTTCCTCGAGGCAGTTTAGTAATACCAATGATAGTATATAAGTAAGGTAGAGCCCAAATAACCCCATGAGGGATATAATGACCACAAATGGTTTTTTGGTCTGATTTCTTAACATCAATATTGAGAGCCTGTAGCTGATCCAAATACTGTAAACTATTTTCAATCTGACTTTTCTTCGATTATATCTAGAGTGTTGTAACGGCGGCTCTCGATGTACGTAATTCTTTCATGCCACCTTGCAGGCTGGCGCCTCGATAGCCATGGAATCGCGTCTACTGTAGGAGATGTACGGGTGTGAAGATCAACAGAACTATTGAATAACCGAGAGCTCATACGAAGAGAGCTCAGACCAAGTAATATGAGATTCTCTGCCCTTCATATTTACCTACAATGCTCTACAATTTATCTGTATATAATTTACAAAGTTGTCTAGACAACTTTTATGCACTAAATCTATTTCTGTTCACCATATATTGGTAAACTGGGGCTATTCGTTGTCTTAACAAATATCGAAGAAATACCACCCTTAATAACTCCCCCCTGTGGCATCTTATTTCTGTCGGTGAGGAAAGTAATCACATCTTTAATATTCTCCACCATGTCTTGGGTACTATGTTTCCCTACTAGTCCTATGCGTACACCAAGGCAGTTGTCGCTGTTGGGTACATAACTCGTATTTTTACAAATACTTCTCAATTGAGCTCTTACAAATGGAGCATCACAATCTTGTGAGGTTTTAGATTTGTCAGATGGCCTTGTCATGCGTATCACGTATGGAAGTTTCTTGCTACCATGGTAAAATTTACTACCTAGGACATCAGGTAAAAGATGATGAACTCTGAAATCCGCCACTATTAAGTCAAACTCTTTGTAAAGTTGGATGGATTTAACACCTCTAAATCGGCGTTTTAAATTTTTCATACTGAGTATTTCTTTGAAAAGATCAGTGGTAGTCTCATCTTTGGTCAAGGATTCTCGATAAGTGGTGGAGGGATCTTTAGTGACTAAAAGAATACGAAGTTCTTTAGGTCTATATAACTTAGATTCTCTCAATGGAATAATTCTTGGGGTGTGATCATTGTTCATTCTCATCTTTTTGGAGGTATTAATGATTACTTGCACATCTTTATCATTTCGAAGAGAATCATCTGTAGAACAATGTTTGAGCAGAGAATTTAAAGCCCTATTCGAAAGCTCTTCATCAATCTTAACCATCTTTCTGTTCTTTCTCTATGGAATCGATCTTAAATTTGTGTGATGTGATGAGATGTGATGAGGTCAGATTAGATTAGACGGAAATTTTAGACTTGAAAAAAAAAATTTACAAAATATCAATGGACTGGATAGCTTATAAAAAATACACCATTAATTGTCTACTATATACTAGCTTCAGTTGAACAATTCAGCAATGTTAGCTGGCAATTCTTCAATTTGAGTAGAGTAGAATTTTTCTAATTCTCTCATAGCACCAACATCTTCGTTGGTAACAAAGTTGATGGCAACACCCTTTCTACCGAAACGACCACCTCTACCGATTCTGTGAATGTAGTTTTCTTTGTTGGTTGGCAAGTCGTAGTTAATAACCAAAGAGACTTGTTGAACATCGATACCTCTAGCCAACAAATCGGTAGAGATCAAGATTCTGGAAGAACCACTTCTGAATTCCTTCATGATAACATCTCTCTCTTGTTGTGGCAAGTCGGAGTAGATAGAAGAAACGGTGAAACTATCGGCTCTCAACTTTTGGGTCAATTCTTCGACCTTTCTTCTGGTGTTACAGAAGATAACGGCTTGGGTGACGGAGATAGAATCGTACAAATCGGTCAAACAGTCGTATTTGTATTGTTCTTCTTCCACGTTAATGTAGAATTGTTGAATACCTTCCAAGGTCAATTCATCTTTCTTAACCAAAATTCTGACTGGGTTTCTCATGAATTTAGTGGTAACTTCTAGCACATCCTTTGGCATAGTAGCGGACAATAGAACGACTTGAGTAGTTGGTGGCAAAAGAGTGAAAATTTGGTAGATTTGTTCCTTGAAACCAGATGACAACATTTCATCAGCTTCATCCAAGATGAACATCTTGATGTGGTCAGTCTTGAACTTACGTCTTTGGATGTTGTCGAAGACACGACCTGGAGTACCGACGACAATTTGAGCATCTCTCAAACCTTCAGCATCTTCTTGGAAAGAAGTACCACCAATACAAGCGTGAACCTTGATATCCATGTGGAAAGCCAAAGCGATCACAACCTTTTGGATTTGCAAAGCCAATTCTCTGGTTGGTGCCAACATTAGAGCTTGTGGAGCCTTAACGTTCACATCGATTCTTTGCAAAGCTGCGATGGAGAAAGTACCAGTCTTACCAGTACCGGATTGGGCTTGAGCCAAAACATCGTGAGCTTCGATGATAGGCAAAATAGCACGTTGTTGAATAGCGGATGGTTCTTCAAAACCGTAACCGAAAACACCTCTCAACAATTCTTGGCTCAAGTTCATGTCATCGAACTTGTAGACAACCTTGTCATAGTTGGTGGTAATTTGAGATTCTTCCAATTCAGTAATACCTTCGGACATCTTGATTCAATTTAATAGTACCCTACCTTATTGAACTAAACGGTTTATTATTTATAATCCCAAAGTATAATGAACAATATATAAGACAGTCTAAGTAGTGTATTAGAAGCTGTTATAGCTCTGCTTCGGTATGGCTTGAGTACATTGACAAAAAAATTTTCAATCACTATTAACGGCTAAATCTCATCACAAAACACGAAAGTGGAAGGTGATTTACGTTGAGATGCGATGCGATGAGATGAGATGAGATGAGATGAGCTGAAATAATGACTGAATTGCCAATGGCTACAATGGTATGAGAATGCTTTTTCTTGTAACTTCTAGCTATCTTCGGGGAAGACTCTCTCTACCCCAGGGGGAGTAGGCCTTGTTTCTTTGAAGACGATATTTCTCGCACTTCTACCTTTCTTTTCAGTGGTGGAAAAGCCAGCAGGAACAGCGGAAGGGCCCTGAGGAATGGTAGTAGTGGTAGGAGCGATAGAAAAAGGATCTTGAGCTGGAAGGTCTAGAAACACCCTTTCCGGTTCCTGTTGCGATCGAGTTATCGATTCCCTCCACGCAGATGGGCTTGGTTCTAATTTGAGACCCTTCATGTATTGTTCAAGACCATATTCAGATTGAAATTCTAGAAACACCTTATTCCATTGGCTAGAGTAACCATTCTCGTCGGCGCACCAACCTTTCCAGGGTTTATTTTCGCCAATGAAATGGACTAATTTAATCTGTTGCTTAAAGAATTTGGTGGCTGGCGAACTTTGATAACCATAATTGGGCATCGTAACGTTGTAGATGAATGGTAACCGTATCCACCTCTGTTCTACTCTTTCGATTCCTTTGCTGCAATGAGCGTTAAAGAACTGATTTAAGACACCTTGATCAGCACCATCCATGGAAACATTATCAGAGATAAATCTCTGTAAAGATTGCGCTAGTTCTTTATCAGGAGCTAATAATAAAACACCGCTATTAAACATATCTGGCCAACCAACATCAGGAGCGCCTGCGACTTGATTTTGGTTTATTGGATAATCTTCGAAGAGGTTGAAAACTTCAGTACTCAATGGTAAAGTGTCACCATCCAGGTACAAAACTCTGTCGTAATCTAGTTCCCATAATCTCGCCTTTACGAGGGTAAAATGCAACTCAGGTCTTTTTAACAATTTTAAATTCTCATCATTGTCTGCAACACCTTGAATTGGATCTACAACAACAATGTCAGTGAAAAGTTTACGCAAAATACCTAGTGAGAGTTCCGTTAAGACGTCTTGATAGAGATCCCTAGAAACAAGAAGCAATAACGCAACGTCCCTGCCGCCCCTAAGCTTCTTCAATTGATAACCAAGCGTAAAGACACCGGGCAGATAGGTTGTAGAATACAAAAGAGTAGCAATAGCTACTTGTTGCCCACTCATTTGAATAACGTTTTTCAACAGCAAGTCTCTTTGAAAATAGCGAGTTGTCTCGAGTGATGCTTTTCATCCTTACTGTTGCCCCTTAATAAGTGCCTGTTTATATATTGTCTAGTCTCGCCTCGCAATGTCTCATCGTAGCTTCACTGATAGACCAGATCAGCAGAGATAGACACGGTTGCAAGTTCTAAAGTATCTATAACAATGACGATTATTAAAAGATGGTTTCTTTAAAGATGTTACCGTACATATGTATGATGAAGATTCAATGATTAATAGTACTTACAAACATTGTAAACTTAACGGGAGTAAGACCAGACGTTCTTCAACAAACCGTCGTTTTGAGCCAAACGGTTCAAAGAATCATCACCTTCACCTCTAGCTCTGACGTAACCACTTAGGGCGTAAGTGATGTATTCACCTGGGATGGCACGGCCTTCTTCATCAACCTTAGCGATGTTGATTTGAACGGAACCGTGGTCCTTGGCCTTGATAATTCTGTTGGTGGCAGAACACTTTCTTGGAACGTAAAGTTCGACCTAAAACAAAAATTAGTTGTTAGTACTCATTCGTTCGTTTCTTTGTTGATTTGGCAGCTCAACAGAAGAGCCCGCATTGATCAACGCCTAATTTCATCTAATACGTACTAGTTGGCCCTTATCGTTCTCCATCTTGTCTTGTTGGCTTCACGTAACGTCTCGATTTTACTCTTGAATTATGAGGTAAACTGTATGTAGGGCGCTTCAATTGGTATTAGGCTAGTGAAATTTGCAAAAGTTGAGCGCTGAGTTCCATCGAGTCGGTGCGTCGGTCTATTCCCATCGGTAGAGGGTCTTTCCGTGCAGTGACGAAGGGGCGAAGGACGGCGCGTGGTGAAAAACTTTTGTTACAGTTAAACAAAAACCTTTTTGAGAAGATGTCTTGGTGTCCGTACAAAGACAGTCACACAAAGTGTATGGGTGTTGAGTTCAGGAATCGTAGCAGCCAGTTAATCACTGTCACACCATTCATTGGCGATTGGAGACGCTTGTATAATTGGTGTCCATGTTTTCCCCATATAGACCCTTCCCAAATTCTTTCTTACTATAATATGTCGGTTTATCAATAATAAATAATTAATTAAATAATTACATAATGTACGGATAGGGTCTAAACTCTTGACATAACACATACGCTTTCTACGTGGTGAGTTTGTGGAAAAAAGTCAAACCCTCTTAAGCTTTCAATCTTGTAATCCTTACCTCTTTCCGTGTCCTTTAAGAAGTACTCCACATCTCTTGCCTGTGAATGTACGTTACAAGAGATGTATACTATTCTTGCAGGATAATATTCCGATAATTGTTTCATAAATAATTCATCACAACCCTTACGAGGAGGATCGAGGATCACTGAAGTTCTATCACTTGGTGTGTCAATTGATTCGAACAATTTCTCGGCTTTGCCGACAATAAATCGACAGTTTTCAACACCGTTATTTTTTGCATTAGTCTCAGCAAACGAGACGCTATCAGCAGATATTTCTACACCTGTCACTTTGGCAACGCCTTTAGAACTGCAGATACTGAATAATCCGGATCCACAGTAAGCATCCACTAGATAATTGGGAGCACCGGGTTCTGAATTGGGGATTTGTAAATTCTCTCTCACGTATTTGGTTACCAATGGCAAGATCGAATTATTATTCTGGAAGAATTCGCCAGCACTAAATTTGAATGTGTAACCGTCCACATATTCCCTAACGATCTGTCTAGTGTTTGTGACACAAGTTTTGGCTAATTTTATATTCTTCTCCTTGTCTTCAGTCTCTACAAATGAAATTTCACCTTGTTCGTTTTTAGAACCATTGTCCATTAATTGTTCTCTGGTACTCTCTGATCCATTCAATATTGTTGTATTTTCTCTCAAAAGAATGGTTGCACCCTTCCTGTAATTTTTATAGTCAGTTTCGAATTTTTGTCTTTCGTTGTACATCCCCATATTGACCGCTGGTGTACCAATTGGACACTCTTCGATATCAAGAATAGAGCCAGTACCACCTAGTTCCAGATTATCTTTACGCCATTTTTGTTTACCCTTTTGCCCAAACCCTAATGGTGGTCTATCAACCAATGGCTTCCGACGAGGCATGTCGAAATGTGGTGTCAACTTAGTTCTATAACCCAATTTTAATGGTGAGCCAATGGTTTCGGCAACTTCCTGCACCAGTTTTTCAGCTACTAGCCTTGGTGCAAAGTATCTGTAAGCGTTAATGATCGTATTTCTTTTCAGCTCCAATTGTTTCTCATATGTCAAAAATTGGAATTGGCATCCTGAGCATTTACCAAAATATTTACATGTAATCAGTTCGTCCCTTCTCATCGGTGACTTTTCCACGACATCCAACAGATCAGTTTCCACATGGTAGGGATGCGTTTTGTAAACATTTATATTTACCACATCCCCAACGAGTCCGAATGGTATTAAGGCGATTTGCTTTTTGCCAGTTTCCACAGGATTTTCGATAAGGGCCATACCTTCACCATTTGAAGTATTTCTAAGCACTTTTATATTATTTACCACTCTATGGTAAGCATGAGTCATGGGTCCATTAAGTCTAGGAACATCATTTAAAATGGCAGATACATCGTTCTTCACTGTATCACGACTCAACTCATGCTCTTGAAGAAGTTCGTCAATTTCAAACTCTAACACCCCAAGAGGGCCAGTGGGATCCGCTTTTTTAGCCTTATATCTTCTTAACTTTGGCTTTTTGGGCTTACTATTTGGCGCTGTCTTTCCCAAGTGTCTTTTATTATTATTGATTTCCGTTGCATCATCAGCTACTGTAGTCATAGTAGATTTAAGAATAGAATAGCCGCTAATCGAGTTTATTCTAGACTTCAGAACAGTATTTAAAGGCCTGACTACACTCTTCCAAGCTATCATGAAAGACCCGATGAGCACTCTTTTTCAAGCGATGAGCTTTAGATTCGCTTTATTGATATGTTGAAGATGTGAAAAGAAAAAAATTTCAAAGTTTCGTCTTGAATGATAAGATGCTGGCGGGTATAAATGATATGAACTATGAATCGGAGTGGATGACAATAATGCAGCATTACTATGGTTACTTCCTCTTTTCAGATGTAAATCATAATATCTCTTCTTAGCTCCTTTCTTAGATACTTTCGGGCCTCTTCAAGGAAATCTCATAAGGAAAGTATCGTGTTTTGCAGATGATCTTCTTGGTTAGTTTTCCAAGTATAATCTTCCTTTTTTAAAAATCTTGTTAAATACTTATAAAACCAGCGATCTGGTTCTTTCAATGGAAATTAGTGCTTTGGAGGCTTAAAAGAAGTGTTGGAGCGGATAAGACATTTCCATCATTCAAAGAATAAGTAGAAACCCAAAGTGCAAATTCAAAGCCTAATCATTAAATGACATTTAAACTTTTAAAAATGGAGGATACAACTATCCAGTAACTATTATAAAAGAGAGAGAGATAAAAAAAGCTAAACCTCTCTTTCCTTGGCTACTACTTCTACATTTTTTTTTGCATACATTTTAGTTTTTCATAAAAGAATATATCTATTTTCTCTGCGTCAGTGTGACGCTGCGACAGACAGACTAGTCTATCACATGACTAAAGCATGGAAACTACCAACTATTATCTACCGAGTGGAAAACCACCTTGTTGTCAAATCTCTTCCAGTAACATATTATACAATGATTAACTGCGGGGCCATTTAAAAACGCAATATAGGTATAATACAATGGTCCTTTCATCTCTTCCAAAATACTCATGTACCCTGTATCAACTAGATTCATTCCCAATAGCGTGGTACTAATTAAAACGATAATAAAATCCAAATATTAGTAATAATGCCCCCCCCCCCTTTTGTTTCTTTCTAAAGCATAGTACATTTATGCTTCCGAACGCCTTTCTTGCCTCCTGTGAGGCCTTTCCTCTTAAATGGATTCTTTGTTCCAGAACTTTCTTCTGGTTCATACAAAGTATCATGCAGTGCAGTATCCATTGCTGTAATGAAAACTTGTTCTACATTACTTCTAGTCTTGGCAGAGCATTGGATATGTGAAAACGCTCCCAATTTTAATGCCAACGACTCTGCTTCTCTCGGGTCCACCAAATTTCTTGTATCATCCTGTGCGTAAAGATCAGCTTTTAACCCAACTAACATTACGGGCACATCGGGGCAAAAATGTATTACCTCTGGGAACCATAAATCTTCCACATTCTGTAGCGAAGTTGGATTATTAGCGGCATAACAGACTAGCAGCATGTCCACTTCTGAATAAGACAAGGGCCGCAGTCTACTGTACTCTTCCTGTCCAGCAGTATCCCAAAGAGCCAATTCTATAAGTTTATTTCGTGGGCCTTGAATCTTTGTAACATAATTCTCAAATATAGTAGGAACATAATCGGTTGGAAATCTCCTCTGTACATACGAAATCAGTAAACATGTCTTGCCAACCGCACCATCACCGACAACAACTATCTTGAGATGACAATCAGGCATCTTATTTGTCCTCTTCACTTGTTCATAGCTGGTAATTGATGAAAGGGTCCTTGAAAAAGGTGCAGGAGTAGTATTACCCTCTAAAGCAGTAGATGATCCACCAACAGGAGTACTTTCATGTGAAATGGCACTATAAGAATCAGCACCGTGTTGGGAGAGAGGCGATGGTTTGAAAAGATCGTTATCTGCCATACTGAGACTCATCTTGGGTACCGTAGAAACAAAATTATGGATACTGATAAGGATCCATTAATTATACCACGAGTTAATCGCTAACTATCGTAGATCAACAGTGGCTAGTTCCCCTTGAAGATGTTATTGCTTAAAAAGGTGCTTTCACCTCATTGTGCACGGAAGTATGTGTAAAGGTTTGTTTACATGTTCTTCAAGAAAGATTGTTGATAATCATCTAGATCAAATATATGTGGATCATCACGTACATACAGGAAACTCTCGGTGAAAAAAAAAAAAACAAACAAACAAACAAGAAACTGCTGGGAGGCAAGAAAGGTAATTGATCTATGTCTATCGATTATTCAAAGGTGGTTAATGAGCTGGTCCTATATACTAATAGCGTTCTTCAATCGATATTCGGGTTTTCTGAAGCGCGATGTAGTGAAATTAAGGTACACCTTCTGAACAAATTCTCTAATGAGCTCGAATTGTTTCTAGTGGGTGGTGAAATGAAAAGTTATAATACTCTGTTTGTCACAGTATTGGAGAACCAGAATATTAGTATCCAAGTTGACATTTCGAATGTGAAACAAGAATGTGCCAAATTCGTCATACTAAAGAATAAAGAATTTATCGATTATGGAAATAAACCGTTGAGAGATCAGTTAAGTGTTTTGACATTACCCAGCAATGTAGATGCCGACTCCTTAGTCTCTATTGTGAATAATGGCGTTTATCCTACTTTCAGTGCTCTTATAAATTCTAACGCACTTGCCTGCACGGCGGAATCGGTGCGAATCACAAGAAGAAAATTTAAAGATCTCACAACTTCCTTTACAACTTTGAAAAATTCTATACCCATACCAGAACTTACCATCCATCCCGAAATTAAACACATTATGGAAAATGATACAGATATAGATTCATTGCTCCTGGAGGATCTAAATTTTTTAAACGTTTTACAAAGTATGGCAAACCAATGGCATAGGATCACAAGGAACTTAGTATCATTACAAAGAAACCCTAATGAGGGATCAGCTATAGATGAAATTAAATTTTGGTCAAATTTTGAAAGTTCCTTATCAGGCACCTTGTCACAACTACTCGATGAGCCGGTACAAAAATCTCTGGAGATATTGGCTCTTACCAAGAGATCTAGAGGGGCTTCCGCATTCATAGCTGACACGGGTATCGAGGAAAGGCTGCAAGAGGTGAAATGTAATAATCAATATGTCTCGAGCATACCTTTATCACAGCTATACTCATCAACAAAATTCTTCGAATTACAAGACTCCATCAAGAAAATAGCATCATCCCTTAAAAAATTTAGAGCATCAGACTATCCCATAGACAGATTCATCATTTTTTTACAAAAAGTCTCCAAAGATGTAGAGAATAAAATTTTGGAAATACTTCCGAACATTTTTGAAATATCGTTTGACAAATTCCAAAAATTAACCAGAGAAATTAATGATGTGATTGAGAACTGGGATCATGTGTTGAGTGACAATAATATGCAAATTAGAGAGGTGATACGAAGGAAAAAAATTGAAAATAGTGGATTCATGAGTTTAGATTCAACGATGAATCAGCTGAGAGAGATTGTTATGAAAATCACATCATTTCGACTGCAACATAACAACTTCAAAGCTACTTTGGAAAATATTGGATATGAAGAAAGTGCACATGACGAAGAATTCGTCTATGAGCCGCTCAAAGTTTTTCAACTAAATGTGGACTTCCATGACGAATGGCGAAGAATGAAATCTGCATACAACCAGAGGTTGTCTTCTTTAGAGAATAAGCTTATCGAACTTTGTGAACAAAAGATATACCATTCGCAAGATCTTAAGGAAAAGCTTACAGTTTTTCTAAGTTTCAAGCCATTAATGGAATACTACCCTAAACTTCGAAGCATGATGATTAACCATCAACAGAATTTGCTTTATCTGATCAATGAAGAAGTAGCACTGATAGAAGAAAAATTGAATTTAAGTACCAATTTTGAACAAGTCCTACGACTAAGAGATTTACCAGCTATTGCATCCGTTGTGACACTAAGTAGAACGACAGAAAACCATTTACAAGCTTTAAGTCAACAAATTGAAATCCTAATAGGTCCTTCTTGGAAAGAGACACCTGAAGGTGAATCATTTTTGAGTAAGTTTGATACTATTTTGTCAAAATTTAATTCTGATAAAGTCTCGTCGGAATATTTGAATAATATTCTCGAAAACAAAACTGCAGCCCTTGACGTTCCCATTTTGAAAGTTCTTTATAATGGTGACAAATATGAGCTTTTTGTGAATTTTGACTTTTCTGTGGGAACAGTTTTCAAAGAGATTAGAAACTTGATATACATGGGCTACGATATTCCGAATGATGTTTTCAAAATTTCCAGAAAATATAGATCGCTTTATCCTTCTGCAGTTCTATTGTTAGAACAAGTCCAGACATTTATGTCTGTGATGAAAGAGTTGCCCAGACGTCCTCATACCGGTATTATACTGAAGTCACAAATAGATGAGATATGGAGTTTACTACTGGAAGCTATGAATACTTCGTGGACCTCAGTACCGAAAATAATTGCCGATGGTCTAAAAGATGAATCTGTATCGAGTATCATAGAAAATCGTCTAACAAAGGTCCTCGAGGATTTTGCAAAATTACGAAGGATAGAGGAACATTTAGAGTATTTGTTTCAAAGATTGAAAAAGAGCAAATTCGAAGCCCCCACCATAAATGATTTTATTACGGATCTTCAAGCGGTAATAAATGAGATGGCATTGTTAGGCTTTGATAACCACGATGCCTTCGCCGGTTCATTAAACAGGTCATTAAGACTTACTCTCTTAGAAAAGATGAAGTCATTTTTCAGGAATTTGATATTCAAAAATCATTCAGTCCTAGTTAGCTTCGAAGATGATTCCATTGTTTTTACACCAGACTCGGAAAAACTCAAATTTTTATGGCTAAAAGAGATAGACGAACTGGTAATCTCCTTTATAGATTTACCTCAACTTACTCCTTGTAATGCTCCAAGAAGAAAGGGTCTCCTAAAAAAAGCTTTGCGTGGACAGCTGGCAGCTGCTTATCAACAAATAAATCAACTCCACCAACAGTTCCTCAAATATGCCACTTGTTGGAAAGAAAATCAAAGATTGTGGTACTTAGAAGAAAGTGAGCTACAAAGAGCCATTGGCTCCAATTTAAATCAATGTCTACAGTCCCTGACTGATTTACTTCATCAGCGCCCATCATTAAGTACTTTTCGACCCCAGAATTGTTTTAATGGTCTGCTTTATTTCGAGTATGATGAGGCATTTTCAAAAGTTCTAACGAAATACAACTTTTGGGTTAGGTACTTGTGCAATCTGCTGCTATCTTTGTACTTCAAAGAGTCGAAAGCGTTTGCTAATGAGCTAAGGGATCAGCGGGAACATCTCGAACAAAGCGCGATTGACGTTTCATCACTCAAAAACGTGTCTCAACTGGTAAGAGAGATAGATGCTGTGAAGGTGCAACTCATTGATAGGGAGAATCTTTTGAACGTCCTTAAGAAAAGCCACAATTTGTTCTACGTACTTCACACAAAGCTACCACCGGAATTTATATTTATTGAACAATTAGAGGCTGACCTTAGAGCATTATGTGAATGTTCCACCAGGAAAGAAGCAATTCTGAGTAAGAATAGAGAAATTATTGTTAAGAAGCTCGAATTTGAAGCTCAGCGGGTGGAAAACTTACAGACTTCTATCTTAAACTCCTGGTCCAGAGAGAAGCCAGTAGCAGTTGAATGGACTCCAGTAGATGCTCTTTCGAGTATAAAGGTTTTCGAAGACTCATACAATACATTGAAATGTGATCTTCAACTTATTACTGATTCTGCAAAAATCATGTTGGTGCCAATCATAGTGAAGGATCGTATAGAAACATTCTATGAAGATTTGGTGGCTTTAAAAAAAGTTTGGATGGAACTAGAGGTATTTTGGAATGATACACACAGTTTGCTTCGTGCACCATGGAAAGAAATCGAGGTCAATGCCCATATCGAGAGTTTCAAACACATACAAAGTTCAATGAAAAATGTACCATTTAAAACAAAACAATACTCCGTTTTTGATAGTTTAATCTCAACCATAGACGAAGTTTTAGGAACAGAAGAGCTACTAAGAACTCTAAAAGATCCATCTTTGAAGATAAGGCATTGGCTGTACCTCTTCAAGAAAGCTGGAAGAGAAAACCTTGAAAATTCCTCCACGTTTTCTTTTGAATCTGTATTGTCTCTTAATTTGAAATCGCATGAAACACTAATCAAAGAATTGCTTCAACGAGCACAGAAGGAATATATCTTAGAGAAGTCTTTGAAAAGAATGAGACTATTCTGGACAAGCGCTCAGTATAGTACCTTTAATCATCCCAGCGGGTTAAAGCTTGTTAGGGAATGGAACACTCTCAATCAGGCTTGTACGGACGATTTAGAGGAGCTACAATCCATGAAGAATTCGACCCATTACAAAGTCTTCGAGACTGAATGCCTTGATCTGGAGGAAAAATTAACGGTTTTTTCGAATCTGTTAACAGAGTGGATGGAAGTGCAGTTTTTTTGGCTGGATTTATTTGGTGTCATAGGCAAGAACAAAGAAATGCAGAACCTTCTTTCACTTGAGAGCTGGAAGTTCCAGGGACTATCCGCTGACTTCAAGTCTCTGCTTACAAGAATCTTCTCTCTCAATAATGCCATTGATGCCGTACATATCCCGGAGGCTATAGTTATACTAAAACGGATCTTAGAATCGCTCAAAATGATAAGAAGTTCATTAAATGACTTCTTGGAACAACAGAGAAAACTTTTCCCCAAATTCTATTTCCTAGGAAATGAAGATCTTCTAAAATTCATTGGTGCAGGGGAAGATTTAGGAAAATTGGTTGGATTTATGCCTAAATTGTATGGTACTATCGCTGGTTTCGATTTCAAAGGTACTATTATCCAAGGTATATATTCTCCGGAAGGAGAGCACGTCCAGTTAAGTCGCGAAATAAATATCTCCTCGATTAGGTGTGATGAATGGTTATCACAATTAGACAATGAAATGAAATTGACTATAGCTCAAAGTGTTTCAACATGTCTATCTTCCTTGACAAAAGGTGTTCATTTCAGCGAACTTCTCGATTCGCATATCTTTCAAGCCCTACTACTTTCTTGGCAAATCTTTTGGACCGAAGCCATTAATCAATCCTTCACTAATGCTGCTTTCCCACATGTGATTACCTCCATAGAAGGAGAAACAACAGAGCTCATAGCTAAATTAGAATGTTGTCTTAACCCCATAGAAAAAAGAAAGCTAAGATCTCTTTTAATAGAATGCCTCCATTTTATCGATGTTGCTCACAAGTTAAACAAAACCAGCCTTCAAAAAGCAAGACTAGTATGGTTTAACACACAAAAATTCTTTTACGATCAAGATCAAGATCTACTCGAAAGGGTCTCCGTTTCACTAGCTGACAGAGTAGACTTATACGGATTTGCTTACATGGGGATTCCAGAGCGCCTAGTATACACTCCAACGCTGCAAAAAGGTTACATTGCCTTATCTGAGGCCCTGCACCAGAAATATGGCGGTTGTTTCTTTGGTCCTGCAGGCACAGGTAAGACAGAGACGGTCAAATCTCTTGGACAAAACCTTGGGAAAATTGTAGTGGTTTTCAATTGTGACGATTCTTACGACTTCCAGTCTATGGCAAGACTGATGATGGGTATCTCTCAAGTAGGTGCTTGGGGCTGTTTCGATGAGTTCAACAGACTAGATGAAAATATTATGAGTGCCGTATCCAGTCAAGTTGAGGTTGTCCAAAATGCGCTGGCTACGAGTAAAAATGAAATTGACTTAATGGGTACTAGTGCTACTCTCAACCACACAACCGCGCTCTTCATAACTTTGAATCCTGATTACGCTGGAAGATCAAGACTTCCAGAGAACCTAAAGAAAAAATTCCGAGAATTTTCCATCAAAAAGTCCGATAACGATGTAATCGCAGGTGTTATATTATATATATTGGGATTTAAAAAATCCAAGGAATTGTCGAGGAAGGTTGTGAAATTATTCAATACTTTAACAGAAAAATGTACCGTTCGGAAACATTACGATTTTGGTTTGAGGACTTTGAAAAAGACGCTGAGAAATTGTTTCGAAATATTCAGTAATTCGAATGAAAATGATGAAGAGCTTATATTGGTAAGAAGCTTGTGCCAGGTAATATTACCTACATTAATTAAATCAGATGAAGAAAAATTTTTAACATGTGTACAAGAGGTGTTCTCCTGTGGAAAAATGAAGGAATCGAATGGTGACTTAATTGAGATTCTCTCACATATTTGTAAAGAACAACATGTTAGCGTCACAACGGAATTTGTCAAAAAATGTATCCAAATTTACAATTTACAAAAAAATCAGCAAGCATTGATTGTTGCTGGTCAGGCAGGATTCGGTAAGACAATCGCTTTGAAAACAGTTCTCAAACTTGTTAAGGTAGTAGAAAACTCAGAAAATGTTGTTCATATTATTGATACTAAAACTCTAAGCAAGGAAAAAATATACGGATCAATTAATCGAGCTACGTTAGAATGGCAAGATGGTATTTTTACATCTATCATTCGACAAGTTTCAACTCAAAGTTCGCAAGTGGCTAATAAAACCAAAGTGTGGGTTATATTCGATAGCGACATGGATCCCGAATACGCAGAGACTTTGAACAGTGCTCTCGATGACAACAAATTGATAACTTTACCAACTGGGGAAAGACTCAAAATTCCCACTAATCTGCGCATTGTATTTGAAACTGATAACTTAGAACAGGCCACACCAGCTACCATTACCAGATGTGCATTGATTTTATTCACAGAACGCGTGTGTTCACCATTTGGAAACCTTAAATGCCTTCTCGAAAGTGCATTTGATAACCTGGAAGCACAATCAAAGGTTACTTCTTCCCTACTTCATAGATATCGAACATTATTATATGGGATTTTCTCAGAAGAGAGCGTGGATCATCTTATTTCCCAGGCAGAGAGAATTGACCATATTTTGGGGTATGATCATTCTAGGATTTTTTCAACTATAACCAAGCTAATCAACCACGATCTTCAAAAGTATCGCTCTGGTTTGCTAAATGTATCCAATCAAGTCTTTGAAAAATTCTTTTATGCTAGGATTCATCAAATTATCAAACTCTCTTTCTTCGGAGACACTGATTTAGAAGATCACTCTAATTTCATTAATTCTATCAATAATTTATCGAAAAGCGGCGATGACTTAAATTTGGATTCTGAAAGAATTGACTTCGTCCCGGAGACTTTGGAACCAATTGATCTTCTTTCTTCTGTCCCGCATCCTTCTCTTGATGCAAAAGACGTTATGAAACCGAATGTGATTATTCCAACTATTGAAACCATTAAACAAGAGCTTTGCGTGTTTGAACTGTTAAACGCACATAGACCTATCATCCTATGCGGCCCTCCAGGATCTGGTAAAACAATGATTTTAAATAATGCCCTACAAAGAAGCCTAAATTTTCAAGTAGTTGGATTGAATTTTTCAAAAGATACAGATATTTCTCACATTTTGAAGACGTTGAATCGTCACACCTACTACACTTCGGGATCTCGTGGTTTAATTCTACATCCAAAAGATCCAACAAAAGACATCGTACTGTTCTGTGATGAAATTAATTTACCTAAGCTAGACACCTATGGCTCCCAAAGTACAATTTTATTTTTAAGAGAACTAATCGAGAAAAATGGATTTTGGGAAACTAATGAGAACAAATGGGTTACGCTGAAGCGTATTCACATTGTGGGCGCTTGCAATCCATCAACAGACCCAGGAAGAACATTTATGACACCAAGGTTCACAAGACATGTCACCGTCTTACAAATATCCTACCCATCAGTGTCATCGCTAAAGCATATTTATCGAGTGTTTTATGATAGTATTTTGCAACTAACGCCTTCTTTTAAAAGATATTCAGAGGGATTCGCGGAAGGGTCAATCAGTTTATATGAGAAATACAAGCACAAATTCAGCGGCAATTCCCAAACTCATTATCTGATTTCACCTAGAGAGCTTACAAGGTGGATGAGGGGATTTTATATCAGTTTGACCAGTAGTTTCAAGCCAACTTTAGAATCTCTATTATTGATGTGGGCTTATGAAGCTTGGAGAATCTTCGCCGATAAGTTGATATATCAATCAGAGAAAGATATATTTGAGAAGATTCTGCATGACACGATACATGAATCATTCTTAGGTCAAGTTTCTATGGATCTCAACACATCTTCATTACTATTTTCTTACTGGTTGTCCCTAGACTATAGAGAGGTGACCAAGCAAGAACTACAAGACTTCGTTAAACAGAGATTCCAAACGTTTTGTGAGGAAGAAGTTGACACATCCTTCATTATATATGATGATATGCTCGCCCATCTCCTCCGGATAGACAGAGTACTAAGACAAGTACAAGGACATGCAATGTTAATTGGACCATGTAGGACGGGTAAAACAACAATGACTAGGTTTGTTTCTTGGCTTAATGGTGTAGAGGTCGTTCAACCTAGTATTTACAGAGGGTTCAGCATTTTTGATTTTGATGAATTTCTGAGAGGTGTGCTACTGAGATGCAGTATTGATGACAGGAGGTTGTGTCTACTAATTGATGAGACAGACATTCTAGAACCATCGTTTTTGGAGAGAATGAATACACTTTTGGCAAACTCAGATGTACCAGATTTATTCCAAAATGAAGATTATGAGAACCTAATGACATCATTAAAGAATCGGGTTTTTTCTTTAGGCCTGTTAATGGACACTGAGCAAGAAATGTACCAGTGGTTTATTCAGCAGATATCGAAGAATTTACATGTTATCTTCATAATGAGGGATCCATACAACGGAAATGTTCCAAGTATGGCGACATCACCTGCTCTGTTCAATAGATGCGCGATAAACTGGATGGGTGACTGGTCGGATGATATTATGTGCCAGATAGCAGATGTTATTATTCGCCCACTACCACTGGATACAATCTCACAAATAGAACCATCCCCAAATAATGAGATACAACCGATGCTTGGCAAAAAAAGCTCACATGATGTTTTGATACACCTCTTCCTGGATTTTCACAAAAAGTCTTTTCAAAATGAACCAAATTGTAGTCGATCTCCTGGTCCTTTTTTGGATGCACTAAAGAGTTTCGAATTTTCCTTTGAACGGCAATACCAAGAACTAGATGACAAACAGAGATTTGTAAGAATTGGATTGGACAAGCTCGATGAATCAGTTTTGAAAGTGAAGGACATGAATAAGCTTTTACTTGAAAAACAAGATCAATTAAAAGTCAAAGAAGGTGAAGCTAGAAAAACCTTAGACAAGATGTTATATGAACAAAATGAGGCTGAAAGGAAACAAGAGGCAGTTGTTGAAATCAAGAAAATACTGGCGACAAGACAAGAAGAAAGTAATATCCGAAGAAAACAAGTTATGGCGGAATTAGATGCTTTCGCACCAATTATGAATGAAGCTCAACGTGGTGTAAAAAATATTAAAAAGCAACAACTTACGGAAATTAGATCAATGGTGAATCCTCCGTCAGCAGTCAAAATTACTATGGAAGCTGTATGTGCCATTTTGGGACAGAGAAAATCATCTTGGCGTGAAATTCAAAACTTTATTCGTAAAGATGAATTCATATTTGATATAGTCCACTTTGATACCGAGACAATGCTCCCACAGGAATTAAAATCTTTCGTCGAAGCTGAGTACTTCTCGAATCCTAAGTTTACCTATGAAGTGGTAAACAGGGCAAGTAAAGCATGTGGTCCACTTTACCAATGGGTATTCGCCCAGCTCAAATATGGGGAAATTTTAAACAAAGCAGAACCTTTGAAAAGGGAGGCCCAGAATGTTGAGAATGAGGCTTTAAAATCGAAGGCCAAGCTACTGGCTGCACAAGACATGATTAATGAGTTACAAGAAAGCATCGAAACTTCAAAAGAAAACTACAGTATTATCATCCGTGATATTGAAATGATAAAAGCTGAAATGCGCGATGTTCAAAATAAACTTGGGCGTTCCAAAACCCTGATTTCTAACCTTACCTCCGAGAAGGAAAGGTGGACTCGAAGCACGAATTCTTTCCAAAAAGCTAGTCAGGAGCTTGCTGGTAACTGTTTAATATCCGCACTTTATTCAAACTATTGCGGAGGTCTGGCAGAAAAACAAAGAAAGCAGTTGTTTGAAGATATGAAATCTACTTTGATTAAACACGGAATTAATTTTGATCCCAATTACCAATTTGTTACGCATAATGTTGAGATTGAGAGAAGATTTGAATGGACCACTCTAGGATTACCAAATGAAGAATTTTTCCTGGAGAACTTCAGCATGGCAATCACGTCCACGAATGTTCCTTACATTTTAGATCCAAGTTCACAGATGATACCTATTCTTTCGAATTTCTATACCAAAAGATTCACTCTTACAAGCTTTCTGGAAACAGGTTTTGTTAAAAAATTGGAAAATGCAGTAAGATTTGGAGGTGTAGTTTTAATTCAAGATGCAGAGTATTATGATCCAATTATCAGCAAATTGGTTGCTCGAGAATACCGATCGTCC
Source organism: Zygosaccharomyces sapae (assembly GCA_900465325.1). Lineage (NCBI taxonomy): Eukaryota > Fungi > Ascomycota > Saccharomycetes > Saccharomycetales > Saccharomycetaceae > Zygosaccharomyces > Zygosaccharomyces sapae. The sequence continues at coordinate 1,104,418 of UEGL01000017.1, read as the reverse complement.
GGAGGACGTCAAACAGTTCAAATAGGTGGACATGAGATTGATGTTGCATCCGAATTCCGGCTTCTCTTATATTCTAGCGATGCTGATGCAGTTATACCAAATTTTGTGGAGTCTCGGGTACGACTAATAAATTTCTCCATGAATAAAGGTAGCATTGATATGAAGGCTGTTAGAGTAGCACTTTCTAAGGAAGTTCCCGAAATCGACAAGGAAAGAAACGAATTGATGAAACTAAATGGTGAGTACAAAATCATGCTAAAATCATTAGAATCCCAACTACTAGAGGAATTAAATGACTCACAAGGAAATATTTTGGAGAATGACGAACTCATAAATACACTGGAGAAGCTCAAACAGGAGTCATCCGAAATCGAAAGGAAATTGGAGGAAACAGAAGATTTCATGAAAAAAGCAAACGAATATTCACGTTTGTACGCTCCGTTGGGGTATCATGCATCCACAGTATATTCAATTTTAGAATATGTTTCACAATTACACTGGTTCTACGATATCTCAATGTGGCAGTTCATGGAGTGTTACGAGAGTATTTTCACAGCAACAAAAGCGAATGATGGAAATAGGATATCTAATCTCATTTGGAATCTCTACCAGGAAGTTTACTCCACATTCTCTCAATATTTGGTGAAAAGACACAGGGCAGCTTTCGCTGTGGTGATGTACTTGACATATTGTTTCTCGCATAATGACAGATTATTCCAAGAAAAAAGCTTTTCAATTCTCAAATGCATTAGAGATTCCCAGCAACTGCAGGATATCGATTTCATCAGGGATGAATGCCCAGAATCACTTTTACAAGTTGTTCAAATCATGCAGAACAAATCTTCCAAAACAGCACTGCAGGAATTCCAGAAGCATTTCCAGGAACAATTTTCCCTAGAGAAATTTGTAAACCATAAATCCGGTAAATTCGTGCTTATGGCAAGTGAAATGGACGTCGATGCAAGTTTCAAAGTTTTCCAGTTAGCCGACGTTCAACATGAAAACCTTTCTGTGATTGCCCTTGGATCGTCAGAGAGCAGTAATTACGCAGAACAGGAGATTACTCGTTGTAGCCACGAAGGCGGTTGGATCCTCTTACAAAACCTGCAAATGTCGTTAACGTGGACGAAGTCTGTGTTAACCAAAAGGTTAGAACAAACCACTGAAAACGTGAAAATATTCATGACTTGCAATCTTTTGGGCCAAGATTTGCCTTCTCCCCTTTTGCGGCAAAGTTACAGATCGGTTCACGACGGGTCCCCTGGTATACTAGGCACCGTGAGAGATTTGTATTTTGACAACTCCGTCCCCGATTGCCAGTGGAAACTGCCACTTTGCTGGTTCCACTCGATTCTTTTGAATCGGTCGCTACTGGCACCGATAGGATTTACGAAGAGATACGATTTTAACGATCGTGACTTTGCATGCGCCCTACAGTTTTTGGTAGATTTACCACCCGATCAAGATGCCAGAGGCAAGATATGCTCTGTTCTCGGGTCTATTATCTATGGTGGTAAAGTGGACCAAGAAGATGATCAATTCATCGTACAAAACATATGCAACCAAATATTCCGAGACTCTTTTACCGCAGAAGATAGAGGCCAGACTTTGAGCTCAAATATCATTAGTGGCATTCTACCGGACTCGCATGATGATGTCATCCTTTCAAAGTTCTTGATGGAGCTACAGGAACCAATGGATTCACACTCCGTGTGGCTAGGCTTACCCGATCATGCCATAAAGGAATATGAAACTTTACAGGCTCAAGAGGTCGCCTCACAGGCTTTATCGATTTTAGTAGAACATCACCGTTATTAAACATAATAAAATTTTGCTTATAAAAAAACGCTCTAAGATGGAAAAGGAGCCCCTACGCGAAGTAAAAGTGTAAATAAAACAAAAAAAATTTCTTAGTCAAACAAGTTTCGAGCCTTAAGTAGTCAAAGGGATAAAGGATAGATCAACTTCTCTCCAATTGTAGCCCACTGAAAGTTTATGGAACTGCAAAGGTTCTCAAAATACATAACTGCTTTTCCCTAGAATCTTCTTTCTCTCTTTCCCCAATTGTTAATGTCAACCGACAAGAAGTCAACCATGGGCCTTGAACCCAATGATGTGCTAAAGCGTCATCCTTTGAAGGATCCCGGTAACCATGGTCCTGACCATTTTAGAGGTAAGATGTCCAACTTTAGATTTGCCACAAGACAATATCTAACGAGGTACACAAACACCCAATCTGAGTATTTAGCTAAATGGCAAGCCAGATACAAGACCAAATGGAACTCCATTTATTTCGCAACTACTGCATTGTTTGCAGCTCACACTTTTTACATTCTTTGTTTGCCAACTCCAGCATGGGCAGGTGCTATTGAAGGTATTTCGGACATGGTTTACATCCTAGCATATTCCATCTATTTGTCAGGTTTCCTCAAGGATTTCTGGTGTTTGCCAAGACCAAGATCACCACCACTACACAGAATCACTTTAAGTGAATATACCACTAGAGAATACGGTGCCCCCAGCTCTCACTGTGCCAACGCTACAGGTGCCTCGTTGTATCTTTTGTGGACCGTAACGAGACTGAACACGAGCATCACGAACAAGGCAATCATGTTCGCGCTCATCTTCGCTTACTATTTGACGTTGACCATAGGCAGAATTTACTGCGGTATGCATGGGCTCCTAGACGTTGGTAGCGGTATTATGTGCGGTTTAATTTGTACGCTGGGTCGGGCTGCCGCAAACAAACTGTTGGCCGATTTCCAGTGCGGTGACTACTGGTGGTTCCCAATTTTAAGCGTAACATGGGGGTTGACCATTCTTTTGAAACACGTGAGACCCATTGACGAATGTCCCTGCTTCACTGACAGCGTAGCATTCGTAGGTGTGGTTAGTGGTCTCGAGGTCAGCAGATGGACTTGGCAATGGTTGAGCATCGATGTCACTTACGGTATGGCGATTGGAAATGCTCCTGGGTTGTTCGCTGGCAGATTGATAGTCGGAGGTTTAATCGTAGTGATTTGGAAGTACGTTTTGAGTAAGCCATTGGTCTATTCATTCTTGGTCCATGTGTTAAGAATGGACGATGATCGTAAAGTCAAAGAGCAAGAACGTGCCAAGTATGCAAATTCCATCGAGTGTCCTCCCTTTATCGGTGAAGCCAAGATTGACATCGTCGGTAGATACATCATTTACGGGGGCATACCTCCTATAGTGTTATTTGCATGTCCAGCTGTTTTTAAAGTTTTCAACCTATTGAATATTTCAGGATCTTCATAGAGGGAATAACAAAAGCACTTATATAGATATATTTCCTAGGCGCTAATCCAGCATGGAACATTCTATGCATTAAACCTAATTTCCCAAACGGGAGTCATCCTTCCCGATTGAGTAACTCTCTCGAGGAAACCGGAACAAAATATTTTTCCGGTTTCCAAAAATCACTTCTACGACATGTATGAGCCTCTTGAGTCCAAAGAACTGTTTACTACGTTTGAGTTTTCGACCCTCTGGCGAACTTACTAAGCAGGATCCTGTTCTTAACGACGTATTACGACAGGCAAGCTTAGAGTCATAACTTTCCGGTTTTTCCTTTTATTCATCATGCTGACAGGAATAAGAACCATCTGAAAAGGATTCGTTCTATAAAGTAGCTGTAACTACACAGATATATAAAATTCTGCAACCACCTCTTTCAGGATCTGACGTCGTCGTACTCATCGAATAGAAGGGTGTAAACTGATTAAACGAATACTTTCGTACGGTTAGTCTTATCCTCTACAGAGGGTTGAAAAAAAAGCTAAAAAAAAATATCAAGAAGAGCATACGTCTTTAATCGATAGTGCAGACTAGACTGTTCATGCCGAGATCGACACTTCAACTTTATCATTCGGAATCAGTGCTAAGTGAATTGTCCCAATTTTCAAACTACCAATAGTTTTGGCTGCTCATATTTTGGTTTCCTTTTGATAGAACTGGAATAGAATTGATTTCATTATAATAATAGAATACAATAAGAAACAGAGAATATTGGTCATAAAGTTATCGAGGGGGACTAATTTTTCAAAGAACAAATAGAGATTAAGAACACACGATGAATTCTCCTGAACCAGTTTCACTCGCCGCAGAAGAAATCGATTACGAATCGCTTCCACCAGATGCACCATTGCATTGCCAATTGATGGCAGGTGCGTTTGCAGGTATTATGGAACACTCAGTCATGTTTCCCATAGATGCTTTGAAAACCCGGATACAATCGGCTACGGGGTCGATGTCCACAGGGATGCTGGCACAGATCTCCAAAATCTCTACAATGGAAGGCTCCCTAGCACTTTGGAAAGGTGTTCAATCAGTCATATTAGGTGCGGGTCCGGCGCACGCTGTTTACTTTGCTACTTATGAATTTACAAAGTCACAGTTAATCGACCGCCGAGATTATCAGACTCACCAACCTTTGAAAACGGCGCTAAGTGGTACAGCTGCGACTGTAGCAGCCGATTTTCTGATGAACCCATTTGATACCATAAAGCAAAGAATGCAGTTGAATACGGCGACTCCAATGCATAAGGTTGCAAAGGGAATATATCAAAAGGAAGGTTTAGCGGCTTTCTACTACTCGTACCCGACGACGATCGTAATGAATATTCCATTTGCGGCCATGAATTTCGTCATTTATGAATCTTCTACTAAATTTTTCAATCCAAGCAACGTCTACAACCCATTAATCCACTGTCTCTGCGGTGGTATAAGTGGTGCTGCCTGCGCCGCTCTAACGACTCCGTTGGATTGCATTAAAACTGTTTTACAAGTTAGAGGTAGTGAAACTGTGTCGCACGAAATTCTGAGAAAGGCAGATACTTTTACCAAGGCTACAAAGGCCATCTACGAACTACGCGGCATGAAAGGTTTCCTACGCGGTTTGAAACCAAGAATCATCGCAAATATGCCTGCAACGGCTATCTCATGGACCGCCTACGAATGTGCCAAGCACTTCTTACTGGGATGAACGGAAAAGGAAAAGAAGAGCAATCCTAGACTCTAGATGACTTTTTGGTTTTTTTTTTTTTTGTGCGTATGCGTATGTTTCCTTCCTTTCGGGCGTTTCAGTAACATAAGCATCGTCATTATCTTGTAAATCTTTTGCTTGCCTACTTAAACGCCTTTAATTGTGCAAATAGTTACTATGTAAAATATAATTCTCTAGCAAAACCTGATGTTTCCCTTGTATTATTATTACCATGATTATTATTATTATAATTATTATTATTATTATTATTATTGTTGTTATTGTCATCATTATCATTATCGTCATTGTCATACTACATTGTCATACCGCAGAAGCTCTGTCGTTAATTACTCTCCTCAAATCTTGCATGCTTCGACTATTACGATGCCTCGTAGTCAAATCGGCAGAAACAGGATAATTTGGATCCGTTGGCAAAAACTTATGAGTTACGATACTATCGTCCCACTGTTCTTCTTTCACTGAAGATCGCCTCGTTTCACTCCGACTACTCCCACTGCTCTGATCATCCATACTACCGTATCCAATCCAATATCTATCTTGACCTCGATTTTCAAATCTTAATCCCTGTGTGATTCTACTTAATCTTGAATCTGCATCTGCTTTTGCAACTAGCGTGCTCTCAGCTGTGGGATCAAAATTTCTACAGTTATAATATGATTGCCCTCTCATAGTCTTGCCAAAATCAGATTTCAAATCGCGCCCACCAAAACAGTCTCTAATTGCATAGATATAATTCATCCTGCCAGATTCCGGCATCATAGCAAGTGAATATTCTTCCCATGGAAATGTAATAGAGTGTAGAACAGCAAACCCAACCATCTCTATACAGAGTAAACCATTTTGGTAAACAAACCCAGCGCTACCACCACGAAGAATACCTTTTGATTCCAAAATCATAATAACCATCGATTGCCAGTATGAGGCAAATATTACTACTTTAACACATAAAAATTTACCCCACGGATTGAATGGTCTTAGGTCCTCATAAAGACATCTCCAGAATACGGCCAGACTATAAAGTGACCATGTAACTGAGAGATTATACATTATCACCAATATTAAATTTAAACTTGGAAAATCAAAAATCAGACATAATAGATTGCCAATGCAATAAAATGGTTTGAACCAAACATACTGTAATATGCCTCTTTTCACCATAAGGAAATCCTCTGGATAAGATAAATCAATCTTGCCCAAATATCGACCTAAAAAGGGGATTGCATGTGTAGATGGTCTATGGGACAAGCATATCTCTGTAATAATTCGACGCTCACCTCCAAGAACAAACACTAACAGTGAAAAGAACGTATAAATCACGAATGCCTCGTAGACCTCTCTAACTGGATCCAAATAAAACTGACAAAATTCTGGATACTTGATTGCCACAAGGCTCGTGATGGTAAATACAGGTACGATCAGTTGGATCCTCACTACCAGTCTTTGTTCATGTGGCTTTCTGTAATTGAGGAAGTGCAGAGTAATAGCATATACGGTTATTGCCAGAGAGGTTACTGTAGAAACTTCGCAAAGTTCCTGCCACCACCGGGGCAGTTGGACAGCCTCTAGCATCACCTGCCTAAACCTATATCAGCGGTCTTTAATCTGTTTCCCGCTTATCGACTATGTAGGGTAGTCCTTTATAACATAACGCTACCCAACATCGTAACTGTTATATGTACTACATTAAAATTGTTGAACAAACCGTTAATCCATTTTTGAAATCGAAAACAAAGCAACTACAATTCACATCATATAATGCTAAGAAGTGTGTGAATGTCAATGAAATTCGTGGGTAGTTGGCTGACATTGACATCGCTGCTGGTGCTGATATCCCTGAGGTGGCAGGTTTGTGGCGCAGGCGTCAACACACATTTGATCTACCTGGCTCGAGTCACGTCTGAAATGGATAGAAAGTATGTTCCATGGCTAAAGGCTGGTGCATTTTTCCCAGATGCCTTCTATTCGTGTAAACCAAGTAAGCAATGGCATGATTTTGCAGAAGCTACTCACTGGCCCCAGTTTCTAGTCAGTGCTGTTAAACTTTGGCATAGCAAGTACGACGACAATCCCCAATGTGAGGACGCTATGAAACTAAGAAGCTTTCTAATCGGCATTTTCACGCATCAAATTGTCGATTCGTCGTGGCATTCACTTGTTAATGGTTACAGATCTGATGGATTACTAGAGGTATTGTCACAGACGGAATTTAGTGGTAGGACCCAAGAAGCTCACAACTTTCTAGATTTCATGGGTGATTTTATTGTACTGGGAAATATTATCAGAGACTTGAACGATGATAATTGGCAGTTTCTTACCAAAACTAAGTGGTATTTACCCAAGGAGGAAGATATGTTAGATTTAGTTAAATGTGCAGGAACTGAACGTATTGAGGTGGACTATGAACAATTACAGGACTGTGTTCAGAGGGGATTTGCGGGATCGGTTGCTGAAGTTTTGACGGTTGTGGAAAACAGAAATCAAGTCTTGAATACTGCGTATCAGATTTCCCCAAGGGCTCGAGATATGATTCAGGAACATTGGCTTGGAGGTGAATTTAATCTTGTTTCGTTGATGCAAGATTGTTTACCAAATCTATACAACCTATTGAACCATATCGACGAAGAAGATGCACTGGGAGAGATACGATTATGTGGGAATTTACCGCCGGCATATGAGATCGGAGCCACATCCACAACAGGAATAGTTACCATGGAAAGACATAACAACCTGATCAAAATTACGACGAATAATCCCTTGTCAAACCTGGGCTCAAGTTTGGAGCTGGGTAAATTTAAGAATGATGATAAACTCTACCTGGCAATAGGCGCGCCTTTAGAGAATGGACATGGATCAGTGTATTTGGTTTCATGGGAAGAAATTATGAAATATCAAGAGGGTGATGTAGAAATACACTCCCATCCCACTACTGTAATGATAGGTGCTAAGATCCATTTATATCAAATCAAGGGTATGGATTTTTTAATTATTTCAGAACCGAGTTCGAATAATATTTACTTTTACCACGAAGATGTTTTGGTGTTACGGATGCATTTACCACCTAAAACTAGAACTAATCGATTAGAAGTGTCTAAGGTATCTGATATTGATGGTGATGGAATCCCAGATCTGATTTTATCTGGGTGGTGTTATGGAAAGGATCAAGAAGGTTGCATCGTAATAATTCCCGGTCAAAATATCGTTCCTAATTTAAAAATGGATGGGTCCACAAACAAAATTTCTATTTCAACCGAGTTCCAAATAACTGTTCTAGATGGAAGTTGGTGGTCTCAACCATATCAACATTTTGGATCAGCTGTGGAAGTTTCTGATTCCAAATATCTATACGTTGCCTGCCAAAGCTTAGGTGCTGTACTTGTATACTCCTCAGCTGGACTGAGTTCAAGATCGTTACCAAAATTCATATTAAAGGGCGACGAGCTGACATTGGCAAATAAAAGACATCTCTGTCGACTCAAACTTGTACCTTCACAAGAACATGGAATGTTTGGTAGGATTATTATCTCATGGACCTATCAAGACAAGCTTTTTGTGGGAATATCGCAGCATGCTTTTAGCACAATTTTCATATATCAAGAAATCCATGGGTTCATAAGATTGTATTTGAAGGTAAAGCTGCCGATTGAACTATATTCCATTCCATACAGCATTGGATTTGGAACCGATATGAAATACAGCTTCGAAGAAGAGGCACTCTTTGTCTCTTCTCCAGGTTATTTTGATGGCTTAGGTGCTATTTGGAAGATACCCATGATGCAAATTACAAGGGCTGCTGAATTTTGGGGACAGCCCTTTTTACTCGTAGATCCGAGGAAGCATTTAGCCGTTAGCGGGCTTGGGGTCGATCAAAAGGGTTTAGGAAATTATGGAAAAAACATTTTGCTAGGTCCCCAAGGTAAATTGATCATTGGAGTACCTCAGTACAATTACGGTGTTTTGGAAGGAAATAATCAATTAATCGGTATGGTTTTAATTTCATGATACATATATACAGAAAAAATTAAGATGATATATTTACACGAATGGCAAAAGTTCACGAAGCTACTTCTCTCTGTTTTTTCTTGTCAATCCTCTTCTGTAATTTTTCTTGTCGTTCTCTCTTCCTCTGTTCTTTAAGCGTCTTTTTATCCACCTTTTCACCTTTTAAAGGCTTGGGAGCTAATTTTATCACCATTCTATCTTCAAAGGTCCCTTCCAACTGTGGTTGAATTGAATACTCTTCAACTATTTCACTAATTTTATCCACAACAAAACTCCTCTGATCCTGTTCTCTTTTAGATAATTTAATTTCCTGTGGCATGGAGTTCTCAAAACAATCTAACCAATTCCTCGATCCGCTCGAATTTTTGCTGTCGATATAGACGTAAACTTTAAACCCTTTCTTTAGTTGAGTCACAATTTCATGTGCCTTTTGCCTACCCAAATCATCTGGCTTAATTTCCCAAGAAATCTTGAGCCTTTTCACTGAGGACTCTACTTTATCATTCTCTGAAGATTTCGTATGCTTTTTGATGACGCCAATTTCAATGAGCTCCTTCTCCTTCTGTTTTGCCATTTCATCAGAGTACCTCTTGAGAGCTACCCTGGCGTCCACCAATTTGACAAGTGGAATACTTGTGTTATCATCAATTTGATTTACATCAACGATGCTTAGGCCTACTTCATCTAAATCAATACCATTGGCAAATTCTCGAATATTAGTTTGCTCCAGCTTGTTTGTCTCTGAATTTATCATCTTTACAATACCTTCATAGTTCATCCGAAAAATACTGGACACAGTTGAATTAGCAGCAGCCTTAGCTCTATCTGATCCAGTTGACCATTTAATAACAATACTTCTTGGTTTTTTCGATGGCTTTTTATTGTGATTCGACGATGGGTTCAAGTTGCCTTGACGAAAGTTTCCATTAATAGAGGCACCATCTTGACGTCCTTGTTTAGCTTTCTCCTTGTTACGTTTCATAGCAGCTGTAGCATTAAGAAGAATATCATTGTTGGCCATCCAATCTGTTCGACAAGGTCTACTAGCACAGAACTCTCTAGTTACAACAACGGAGAAAGCATTACAAACAATCCATTTACTCAGCTGTAATCTCAACATTTAAATGCTAAAACTCCTAGCATCTATTCTACTAAAATAATCTCCAGAGACGACGTTGGTTTACTTGGTATTATGCCTTCACTTTAACACTCCGAACTAACTTAAACTTGCACCAAAGGCAAAATCAGAAAATAATAAAAATAATAAGCCTGAATAAAGCTCTTAGAAATAAAACTTACATAAAAATCGTCATCACATTAATCATTTAACATTAAATTCTAAAATCTGTTCTACAGTTTCTAATATACAAAGTTATTTATTGAACAGTTGGGTGATGCTTCACGAACGATATGGTAAGAAAGTTAAAAGTGATAAGAAAAATTCTTTAGTCCCCACTACGAATTTTGCTGATCAATGTTTAACTCCTTCCACATGCTTACCGATAGGAAAGCCTAACTATTGATTAAAATTAAATGTCGACACCAATAACCATTGCCAATAGTGCCATTCTAACGAAAAGACCATATCTCATCTGTCTGAAATATGCGGCACGGTGATCGTAGTCAACTTCCTCCTTAATTTCATTTACACGAGGCAATGGATGCATGACTGCCATGTGCTCCTTCGCGTGAGACAACATCTTGTTATCGACGATGTAGACATCCTTCAAACGTTCATACTCTTCCTTGTTTTCAAATCTTTCTTTTTGGATTCTGGTACAGTATAGAGCATCAGACTTAGAGATAATCTCGGGAGTTATAACTTCACTTTCAACACCTAGAAGGCCAGAGTCAGCTAACTCCTTACGTAGAGCAGCAGGTAGTCTCAATTCTTGAGGAGAGATCAAGTTAATTCTGACCTGGTAATGTTGCAACAAACGGCACAAGGAGTGCACTGGTCTACCATATAGCAAATCACCCATGAATGTCACAGTGATACCATTCACAGTACCCAACTCTTCACGAATAGTGAATAAGTCTAAGAATGCCTGTGTTGGATGTTCACGAGAACCGTTACCACCATTCACGATTGGTACTGGGGAGTATTTAGCAGCAGTGTGTGCAGACATCTCATCAGCGTGACGAATGACAATTGCATCGGAGTAACAGGCAAGAGTCCTGATGGTATCTTGCAGAGTTTCACCCTTCTTGACTGAGGAAGCACCAGGGTTGATATGGACAGTTCTACCACCAAGACGTTCCATAGCAGCAATGAAAGAAGATGAAGTACGAGTGGAAGGTTCGAAGAAAACGGTGGTTAGAACACGAGACTTCATCAAATCCAAAACACCTTGACGTTCAACAGCAGCTCTCAATTCTTGGGCCACAGCGAACAATGCATGGAAATCAGCACGTTTGAACTGTCTGACAGACAAAATGTGTCTACCCTTGAATGGGTTATTGCTGCGGATCAAACTCTGAATAGCACCAGGTGCTGTCAATTCTTTTGGAGGTCTCGAAGACATCAATCTCTGTTCTAGAGGTTGGTTATATTCTTCATAGCCGTCAAGACTAGAGGCGGACCCACGTCTTTCATTGGAGAAAGAGAATCTTCTCTTGGTGGATTGAGTATTCAATTGAGCATCATTCTGAGCAGATGGTGTACTAGGAATGGTTTTGCTAGTTACGGTTTTGCTAGTAACAACTACCTTGCCCATTGGTTCTGGAACAACAAGATCACCACTTAACACAACTGTTTCGTTGTTGACAACAACACGGTTAATTCCACCGTTCAAACCACCCTTAGTGTATGGAGACCATCTCTTCGTGTGGTTGAAAGAATAATCCAAATCAACCTCCACAACAGCATTCCTTTGTTCCGGAATGTTAAAGATTTTTGCTGGATTGTCGTGCAGACGCTGGACAATATCATCAATGGTTAATTTGCCTTCATCAACAGCAGATAGTAATAGTGGCAAGGATTCCTTGATACCTAAGCCGACATCGACCTTGTTACCAGTGACGTAGGCCAAGGCGGTTGGCAAAGCTCCGATGGAGAATGCATCGATGGCGTCTAAGTTTCTCCAGAAGAATTCTTGATCTTCCTTAGTTGGCAAAAATAAGGCTTCTGGGTAATCATCTTGAGAAACGAACAAGGAATGGATGTTAACATCGCAAGTCAATCTTGGATCCTTTTCCTTAACGGTGATGATCAAGTCCAAATCTTCCTTGTTAGAAACACCGGTGATGTGAATAGATCTATTTTGTAAAGCAGTCAACAGCATCACAGAGGCCAAATCAGATGTCTTAGCTTCAGCAATGATCTGGTTACCAGTTGGCCAGTTCTTCAGCAGCTCTGCAACGGTAGACACCTTGTTAGTTAGCTCACGGAAAGGCAAAAACAAGGAGCTAACATCGCCAGAGGTTTGAGAAACATTTTCAGCATTGTTAACTGTACCAGCAACTGTGTAAGAAATGTCCGTGTAGGTAGATGCTTGAGCGGCAGAGAGAGCTGCTCTCAAGGATACCATATCGGAGATTATTGGACCAGAAATTGCTCTTGCCATAATTTGACAGTATGTGAAACCTGCCTCCAAAGAAAGACGAGTTGTTTCTTTCAATTCGGCAGGACCCTCGACAACATTAGAAGCATTTGGCACAAAAGTAGCAATGTTAATGAGACCTGGCAAGGTTACAGTTCTGTGGGACGTCTGAGCATCACGATCAGAAACGTCCAACGGTAAACGCCTGGCAAGTGCTTCGATCAACAGTTTGGCACATTTGACGTTTGTCACCAAAGGAACAGAATAGTCCACAGCCATACGACGAGTTCTGTAACCTTTAGAGACATAGGAAGCAGGACGGCGGTATCTGTTTGCAGATGGCAAGTTGATGTACAAGTCAATTTTATTGTTGGCCAAGTGCTGAGTCAAAGAGTATTCAGCCTTCTCTTCATCCTCTTGGTTCAAAACTTCAACATATTGCACTGGAATACCATGCTCAGAAATAAAATCGGCTGTACCGGCAGTTGCAAAGAGTTTGTAGCCCATGTTGTAAAGCTTGAAGACGCATGGGAGCAATTCTTGCTTTTCCTTATATGAACCAATAGACAACAAAATGTTCTTCTTGGGCAATCTGAAACCAGTTGAAAGCAAGGATTTCAAGTATGCCTCATACTTGGAATGACCGAAGCAAGCAACTTCACCAGTTGATGCCATTTCAACACCCAGGACAGGATCAGCACCCGCTAGACGAGGGAAAGAAAATTGAGGTACTTTGATGGCAACATAGTCATCTGGTAATTTTTCGACTGGATAAGGAGGAACTGGCAACCCCATTAATGCCTTAGTTGCCATTTCAATCAAGTTAACACCAACAACCTTAGAAATGAATGGAAAGGAACGAGAAGCACGAACGTTACATTCGATGACCTTGATTTCGTTGTTCTTAGCAATGAATTGAATGTTGTATGGACCAGTAATCTTTAGAGCTTTACCGATTTTAGCGGTTGCAACAACGATTCTGTTAACAGTTTCAGGATCCAAGTCTTGAGGTGGAACAATCAAAGTAGCATCACCAGAGTGGACACCAGCGTTTTCAACGTGTTCGGAAACAACATGCATAATTAGCTCACCGTCCTTAGCAACAGCATCCATTTCAATTTCCTTGGCATTCTCGATGTATTTAGTAATCACCACTGGGTAATCACGAGAAACTTCAACGGCTTGATTCAAGTAAGATTCTAAGTCAGCCTTAGAGTACACAGTGTTCATGGCGGCACCAGATAAAACATAAGACGGACGAACCAACACTGGGTAACCGACTGTGTTGGCAAAGTCTTCTGCCTCCTCCATAGAAGTCAATTCTTTCCATGCTGGTTGATCAACCTCGATTTGATCCAGCATACGTGAGAACTTGTAACGGTTTTCAGCACCATCAATCATTTCTGGAGAAGTACCTAAGATCTTGACGTTTTCACGGTGCAACGACATTGCAATATTGTTGGAAGTTTGACCACCCATAGAAACAACAACACCACCTGAAGTTTCTGCTTCGTAAATATCTAAGACCCTTTCCAAGTTTATGGTTTCGAAATACAATCTATCAGCCTCATCGTAATCAGTAGACACAGTCTCTGGGTTATAGTTGACCATGATGCTCTTAATTTTGTTGGCGCGTAGTGTTCTAACAGCGGTAACCGCACACCAGTCAAATTCGACAGAGGAACCAATACGATAAACACCGGAACCTAACACCATAACACCATGATCTTCAAAGCTCACATCGTGTGCAGCAGCATTGTATGTCATGTACAAGTAGTTGGTATGAGCTGGGAATTCTGCCGCAACGGTATCAATCTGTTTCACGAATGGGGTAATACCTAATTCTTTTCTCAAACGACGGATTGCAACTTCATTAGAGTTCAAAAACTTGGCGATTTGTCTATCATCAAAACCCAACTGTTTAGCTTGTCTCAATACGATAGGTGGAAGGTTTTCCTTAATACCATAAGATGCAATTTTCTTGGAAAATTTGTACAAATCGTGGAGTTTGTTCAAGAACCACCTATCGATATTGGTCATCTGCCAGACCTTCTCAACGGAATAACCAAGGTTAGCAAATGCATTTGCAATGGCAAAGATACGTAAGTCGGAAGGATTGTTCAATTCGTAGTCAACATCAACATCTAAATCAGTCTCATTGAAGCCCAAATTCTTGTATTCTGTGGACCTAATAGCCTTTTGTATAGCTTCTTCGAATGTACGACCAATACTCATGACTTCACCAACAGATTTCATAGAAGAAGACAATTGGGTAGAGACTCTAGTAAACTTCTTCAAATCCCATCTTGGCATCTTAACAACACAGTAATCTAGAGATGGTTCAAAGCATGCACATGTAGACTTGGTAACAGAGTTCGTGACTTCGTTTAATGGAATGTTTAGACCTAGCTTAGCAGCCGTATAAGCCAAGGGATAACCAGTAGCCTTAGATGCTAATGCAGAAGAACGAGATAGACGAGCATTAACTTCAATAATGCAGTATTCCTTGGAAAATGGATTCAAAGCATATTGGATGTTACATTCACCAACGACACCCAAGTGTCTGATCACATTAACTGCAGTGGTTCTCAACATGTTGTAATCTTCATCGGTAAGAGTTTGTGATGGAGCAACAACAATGGAATCACCAGTATGAATACCTAATGGATCGAAATTTTCCATGTTACAAACTGTGACACAGTTGTCAAAAGCATCACGAACCACTTCGTATTCGATTTCTTTCCAGCCTTTCATGGATCTTTCAACCAAAACTTGTGGGGAAGAAGCAAATGCAATGTTACACAGGTTAGTCAACTCCTTTTCGTTGTCAGCGAAACCAGATCCCAAACCACCTAAGGCATAGGCGGCACGAACAATAACGGGGAATCCGATTTCTCTACCAGCCTGTAGAGCTTCTTCCAAAGAGCTGGCAGCTCTAGATCTGGCGCATTTCTCATTAATTTCATCAACTGCAGCTGCGAACTTTTCACGATCTTCAGTAGTAATGATGGTATCGATGGGAGTACCTAAAACTTTAACGCCCAATGCTTCGAATTCGTCTTTCATTTCGATACCAACAGATAGGGCAGTTTGACCACCAAAGGTAACGTAAATAGCATCAGGACGTTCATGTAAAATGACTTTTCTCACGAATTCAGCAGTAACAGGTAAGAAATAGACCTTATCAGCTAAACCCTTAGAAGTTTGAATAGTAGCAATGTTAGGATTAATCAAGATAGTGTAGATACCTTCTTCTCTTAAAGCCTTAATGGCTTGGGAACCGGAGTAATCAAACTCACCAGCTTGACCGATGGATAACCCACCAGAACCTAGAACCAAGACCTTCTTGGCCTCAATCTTGGGGTGTGCCTTTCTGTTCTCCTCAATGTCACCTCCTGGGAATTTTATAGGCTGCAAAACACCAGAAGCCTTGTGGTCCTTAACGGCTTGAATAAAGGTGTCAAACAAAAATTCAGTATCTCTAGGACCTGGTGTAGATTCTGGGTGGAATTGCACGGAGAAATAAGGTAATTGGGTGTGATAAATACCTTCGTTGGAACCATCGTTAGCATTGGTGAACAGTGCCTTCCAACCGTTAGTCAAAGACGTTTCATCAACAGCATAACCGTGGTTTTGTGAAGTGATGTAGCACTTACCACTGATAGTGGAAGTACATGGAATATTTTGACCACGGTTACCAAATTTCATCTTCACGGTGGAGAATCCATTGGCTCTAGCCAAAAGTTGATGACCTAAACAAATACCAAAGACTGGAGTCTTCTTAGCTTCGAGAACAGTATGCAATCTTGAGGTGACTTCATGCAAGACAGATGGATCACCTGGACCGTTGGAAACAAATAACCCATCGTAATGCTCCCTGGTGAAATCGTAATTCCATGGAACCACTTTTAATTCGACACCACGTTTAACGAAGCAACGAATTTGATTATATTTCATACCAACATCAATGGCCACAATTCTTAAGACTTTACCATCAGGTCCTTTCTGTAATTCTACTTTATCAGCCGGTGGCACATAAAGTTGGGGTTCCTTGATAGAAACTTCTGCAACTAAATTCTTTACGTTAGGATCAACCCAACCTGGGAGTTCAAACGAATCTTTCCATTGTGGTTGATTCAAATCGACAGATTTTTCACCAATTTGGAGACCTAAACGACCTAACATAGAACCGGATTCTCTCAAGTGTTTAGTTAAAGCTCTGGTGTCCACACCATAAACTGCAGGAACATTTTCTCTTTTTAGCCAATCGCCTAAAGATGATTTAGCTAACCAGTGAGAAAATTCTTCAGTGTAATGTGCAATAACTAGACCTGCAACATGGATCTTGTTACTTTCAAAATAACGGGGTAATTGCTCAAGTAGTTCATCCTTTAAATTAGCATCGGAGACACCATAGTTACCGACCAATGGGTATGTAATGACTAAAATTTGACCTTCGTATGAAGGATCGGTAATAGATTCTGGATAACCAACCATACCGGTTTGGAAAACTAATTCACCTGCGGCAGGTTTACTGCCCCCAAAAGAATAGCCCACAAGCGTGTTACCATCTTTTAGCTCGAGGACAGCAAGACGATCCCCCGTCGAGCTCATTGGAGGAGTGATAGGAGCTGTGGGAACAATAGCAGACATCAGGACGCAGTGGGGAGGGCGCTATTATAAGACTAAGCAAACTTCCTGAGATAATAAAAAGAAATAACGAAGTATGAAGAAAGGTTAGTAAAGGGAAGTCGCTTCGGTCGCTATCAAAATGTACAGAACGATTGAAGTGATGAGGTTAGATGAAATGACTATTCAAACCCTTTAATGTTAAATTTCACGATCGTATGGAGCGATCTTGATGAAATTTTTCAGTCACATGATTCACCTCATCAATCTTCACCACTACTATCATTCCCATACAAATAGCTGTTAACAATGTTTAAAGACTTGATATGACTAGCACATACGAATCGGCGCGAGTTTGGGGACTATTCTCACAGCGATTTTTCGAGTTACCTGGATCGTAAAGCAGCACCAAAGTTGCTACAGCCAAGCGTCTCCTATTATTGGGTTTCTGGTATCAAGAAGGAAAGCAAAAATAAAACAAGAAAATAGGGTAATGGTAACAGTACACACAAACGTGAAAAGTAAATTGGTTGACAGTGAAATATACTACATTCCACATCAGAAGTTAAAATGAGTTGTGAGTACTTCCCTGAAAATTTGGAATTTTCACTTGATATTTATACTTTTGAAAAATTTTTTAAATTGCAATTGTCGCGGAGACGATGATGCGATGAGCTCAAAAAGGAAAAAAAATTGCGTAATGACCGTAATACAGAGTCATATTCGTGTAGTAATGAATAATGGTATTAAATATAAATTGTATACAACATGTACTGATTATTTAGTATGTGTAGAATCTACAGGTCTTATACGGTAACTTTCTAGTGAAGGAGCTGCGTGAGATTTAGAAGTTCGTTGTGACGGAATTGTAGAGAGCGGATCAGACGGAACTCGCTCTAATGAAACTTTTCTCGGTGAAGGTGTAGTGTCTGGAAAGTATGATGCTGGTTCTTGCGGTTGCGAGCTAGAATCACGTAGTGAATTGGAACCCTCTTTTGGTTCTTCGTGAATATCCATCCCATTGTCCGGGATTTCGTCACTGAAGTTAATATTATAACCATCGAGACCCGTTTCCGATGGTCTTCCTTGGTGACTACCGCCACGAGTTTCGCCATCTGTATGGTGAGGCGAACCGGGGAAATCATGTAACAAATGCTCTTCTTCATTAGTTTTCTTGCGCATGTTGTGAAAGCCGTTCTTAACAGCGCTTATTCCTGATCTGAAATAAGCGGTAACAGGATCGGTAGAACCTTCACGTGAGGCGCGACGACGCATTTGCAAGTCTTGATATCTATCGATATTATCCAGTCTATCACTTGGTAGCATAATGGCACGATCTAAGGTATATGGCAAACCTCTATGACGACCTCTAATCAACAGAGCAATGATAATCAATTTTGATATAGTGCCAAATTGGCCTGAGAATGATGTATCGGTGTTTGGGTAACCAAGAGAAAGGCCTACCGTACCATAGGCGCTGACAATCTCAAATAAAATGGTAAAAACGTTGAAGTCCGGTCTTTCCGGATCTTTAATTTTACCACCTTCAGCCAAACAGATGATGAATAAGCCAAGGAACATATACCACAGATCAAACGAAAGCTGACGCCTCAAGTGAGCACCAATGAAAGAAGTTGTACTCCTCTTCTTTTTCTTGGGGCCAGGAGTTGGTGATGATCCAACACTTTCATCCTCCTCTGAGTCAGACTCACTGTCATCATCGTCTATATCTGAACCAGGCCCACCATAAACACCTAAAGACTGCTCTTCATAAACGTTAGTTCTTCTGATAGAGATGGCCAGGGGCATCACAGAGACGTACATCATAAGCATGTAAGAAACTTGCACTGCAGGATGCAAACCACCGATATTGACGATTTGGAAGCCAGCAGTTCTCGTACTAATTGCTTGAAAGAGACCCACTAGAACTTTATAACCCCTGTTCAAGTTTTGCAGTAAGGAATTTCCAAGATCCAAAATGACAAAGATGATCAGATCAATAGCATTTAAACCCACAAGGGTTGCAGCTAGCCACCAAGTTGCAGCACTGGGAAATAGCATTGTGAAACAGCGACGAGGATGATCTAAAAGAAATCCCAAACTTTCTCTGGTCAAGGAAAGGTCTGGCGATAACTGGAACAGCACCCAAATGATGAATCGCAATAACACTGGAAACCCTGTATTACCGATGACGATAAACCACATCATAACAATGGTAGGATAGGATGTGGTTTCGAAAGACATCATTGAATCTGGTGTCAAGGTAAGTCCCAAATCGGCAAAAGCACTCATTGCTGTGAAGAACCCCCACCAAGCCGGTGCCACATCATCGTCTCTGACAATTTTTTTGTACTTACCCCTGCTAACAATCCAGGGAACCAAGAAGATGAAAGCCATAATCCAAAACCCAATATAATAACCGACTAGAATACGACAAAGTAATTTGATTGCTCTGTATTCGACACCACCTAATTCTTCTTTCTGTTCCTTAGTCATATTAACAAAGATAGAATTACGGCCTACAGTAGGCTCCCAGGATAAGTAGTTAGCACTGTAAGTTCTTGATAACCTACGACGGGAAGGATCATCCGCAAAGCTTAAATTGTTACCAAAATATCCCTCCTCTTCATCTAAACTATCGCGATTATTCAAAAGGTTCCCACGATCACTTTCCTCATCACTTAAATCATTGTCGGTATGTTCATGTCTTACTGAATCCGCAGGTAAATCATCAGCATTATTGTCTTCCTCATTTTTTTCAGGGTTACTGTAGAATCTTCGTAGTCCTGAAATATTCGGTGAACTTATGCTTGGGCTTCTAATTTTTGACTTCAAGATGTTTTTCTTGCCTTTTTTCTCTTTCTTCCATTTCTCATAGATCATACTTTGAAATTCCGGAGATGTCGATAATTCGTTCCAATCCTTAGTTTTACCCACATCAAAGCTATGAGATTTACCCAATATGCCTGGGTAATTGTCGCTCACCGAGTCATATTGATGATCAAAAGTATTGGCCCTTGGTAAATGATCTGACACTTCATTTTCCGAACGAGGGTTCATATGTTCACCTTCTTCATCGTTTGATAAATCGTCATACAAATGGTGCGTGGCATCTCTATAATTGCCCCCAGATGAACTTGTCATTTTAGCACGGGGCCTATCTATGGGACCAAAAGACAATCGTCTCTTCAATCTTTGACTTATACTTTTACCGCTGGGCATAGGAAGACCCTGACGATAATGACGTCTTCTGCTTTTCCTCGTGGGACCCTTTTGATCAATTAGTTTTTTCCTTCTTGGGGGAGCTGCTATATCGAAGTGAATAGATGGTCCATTTTGATTTTCTGGAGAAGTTTCAAGTTGGGAATGATCTGAAGAATCGGTATCAGCTCCTTTCATCGTTTCCCTGTCATCAGTAGTCATAGCGTTGGATGTTATTGATTCATTGGGTATCGAATTCCTCCTCAGACTGCTGCTTGAAGAATTGGAAATGAAATCATCACTTTGACGACTGATATCACTGCTAGTACTGCTACTAGTGGAGATTGAACTACCAGAGTCATTTCTTCCGTCAGTATTTTCCGCCTGATCAATATTACCATCATCATCATCATCGTCATCGTCATCGTAATCATCTTCTTCTTTGAGATCTTCCCCGTTACTTCTATTTGGTAATCCTTTTGGGTATTTTTCCATTTTATTCTGTCTCAGTGAATCGTAAGAAGCCTTTTTTTGCAAATTAAAATTTTCCATTTCCCTATTTGCAGCTTCCTTGTCCTTAGGTCTTTCAGCAGGCGCACCAATAACTAACGCTGGACCGTCATTCTCCGTACTCGTCTGTCTTTGGCCCTTCATCATAGAAATTGATCTGTACATGTCCTCAGGTGAAATATCCGTTGATCTTCTTCTTCTCGCAAAACTTTCAGGAGGTGGTTGCTGTGGATTATAATTCATATTGTTATTGTGTTGATGTCGTTTCGGTTTTGGTTCTTTAAATAAAAGACCTCTACCTGATGGATGGATTTCTGCATTATCTTCAATTGTATTTGAACTCGACCATGAAAACCTGTGCGGATCTGCAAAACTTTTACTATTCGGAACACTCTGATCGCCATTATTATTTTCTTCGTGCGACATGTCTCCCAATGAGTCCCGCTCATCTCTGTTTAACATCTTGCCGCTGAATAGTTTTTCTTGAAAATCGTCATGACGACGAGCAGGCGACGTAAACTGCCTTGTATTGGTCCGTTGACGATTTGCAGACATGGTTCTAGCAGTTAATTCCCTTCCCAATAGCGTTTTCGTTCTTCTCATTTTATAATTACGCTTGGACGAATCCCTGATACCATCGAAATGTCTTTCGAACCAATACAATCTCACAAATGCCAAGGTACTGTGAATGGCAATTGGTGTCGTTAGAAAGGTGAAAATATAGATGACAATTTGTTGATATAGCTCCAATTCATTGATATTAACAGTATTCAATCCACCTTGAGTAGCTGCACCGGTTGCTAAGAATAGTATATCGATATACTTCTCATTTCTCACTGGATATAATATGATGGAGGCTAAAAGTGACATTGAAATGATGTAGAAATAATGAACTATCAGAAAATTTCTAAAGAAGTATTTTCTTAATGGTTTGACATAATGACCAGTTGTAGCAACAGCATCTCTAAACTTTCGACCAAACGACTCCTTATATTTGTCTGAAAAGGTCACCAAAGTCGGGTGTCGACTTATGGATCTACTTATCATATAAGTAGTAATGTAATGAATAAGTGGAGAATAGAGACGATGATGATGATTGAATAGGGATTTTAATTAGTCGAGCTGGACAACCTAAAAGCAGAGTGTGGTGAACCAGGGAAAAAAAGTGAGCGTAGAGGGTGGAAAGAATAAAATAAAACAGTGGTTAAACCTCGATATTAGTAGCTTAGACAATATTTTCGATCTTTTCGTTTTTGTCTATTCCTTTTAAGTTGTCTATAGTTCAGCTTTATTATACGCAAAGTGACCGGACATCAGTAAGGCGGTCTTTTTTTTTTTATCACATTCGATGGAAGAGAAAGAAGAAAAGAGAAAAATGCCAAGCAAAAAACTAAATGAGAAAATCATTCCGAAGAAATTTAAGGAGGAAACGTAAACAATATAAAGTTGAAGCGCCTGGCTTAGTCTGCCCAAAAGCGTCAAAATTAACTGATTCTCCGTATTGATTGATATAGTATGCTTGTACTTCCTTGTTTTACTTGTTTACATAATACTGAAACGACGTGGAAATGACTATCTCATGAACGATGATGATGACGACAGTAATAATAATGATAGTAATGATAGTAATAATTATAATAATATAGTTTTAGAATGGAAATGAAGGAAAAAGAAAACAAAAAAAAAAAAAAATAACATGAGATAATAAAAGTGAAAATTATAATTTTACAATCCACCCATATGCAATGCTGGTAAATATTTCGGTAGTTCTTTTTCTCCCCTTTCTGCCAATAGCTGTTTCCTCTTGTTTAATTTATCCGTGATATATGAGCTCATACCAACATCAACATCTTTGTATTTTAACAACCAGGGATGTTCTAATAGCGCAGCATAGGTTGGTCTTCTTTCAGGAATCTTTTGCAAACAGACAGAGACGAAATCCTGAGCTTCTACACTAAACTTATCCTTTGGAAGTTTTGGTGGGGGGTCCATCAACGATTGCGCTCAGCTGAGAGAAAATGTTGTCGAAAGTTTCAGGTGGATAAGGATATCTACCTAGCGCCATTTCTAAAATGCTTAATCCTAAAGACCAAACATCCGATTGTACCGTATACGTAACTCTATCAGGATTCAAAGATCTAATACGTTCAGGCGCCATGTACGACTGGCAACCAATATTTGTTCTTGCTAACGAAGCGACTAAATTACCAGAAACACCAAAATCACATAACTTGACCGTACCGTGTTTTGCTGAACACAATACGTTTGTTGGTTTGACATCTCGGTGAATGATATTATGAGAATCCTTCAATTCCCTTAGACCTTCAATAACACTATAGGTAATTCTTGCTAATTGGGGTTCATCAATACCTCCAATTTCATCTGAAAAATCGTAAACTTTATCTAATGATCCGCCATCCATGTATTCCATGCACATGTAAACGGCACCTTCGATAAAAAAAGCACCGTAGAAATCCACAATATAAGGTGATTTACACTTGTGTAGCACCTCTAACTCCATTAGAATTTGACGGAATTTGGCTTCGTCCAACTCTAATCTGACTTCTTTCATCGCCATAATGATATTTGTCGGTTTATGAAGCACCTTAGAAACGTGACCATAGTTACCGTGACCCAATTCCTCTTGGAAGTTTAATTCATCGAGTGAGATTCTTGAACTGTAACCATTACTGAAATCGATACCTTCTGAAAATAACGAAAGTTTGCCCGCAAAATTTAGTGAACCTGACTTGATATCAACATATTTAGAAAAATTGGCAAAAAGACCACCACCGCCGCTCCCTGAATTACTGCCACCGTTCTTTGGAGTCGTTCCCTCCGTGTCTCTCTGTTCTTCGTTACTTGATGATGTCGAGGTTGATTGAATACCGTTAATTAACGATCCCGGTGCACCCTACCATTCAAACTATTATTGTTATTGCCCGTAACATTTAAGTGATTTTTGTTCGACGGCGTCGAGGCAAATTCTTGATGCTGGTTCGATGATAATGACGATGACGACGGCGTCGATTTGCCTGGCAGCTTTAATGGCATACCCCCCAGTGGTAACTTCATCCCCCTACGTGCACTCAAGCTCTGCTTGGGTCCCGCATTCGGTAATGGATTAGCAGGTCTTGGGATCACGGGCCGTCTTGGTGCTCTTCTATTCGGATTAAATTGTGCCATATCTGTTGGATTTACCATCTTTCTACCATCTAACCCATTTATGTTATTAATGCCATTGTTTGGAATTACTCCACTTCCACCGCCATTCGCCAGCTGCTGTTCCTGCTGCTGCTTTTGTTGTTGCTGCTGCATCCTAGATTCCCTCCTCTGCACTATACTACTCCTCATAATAGGCTCAGGTTTAGCATCCTTAGCAACGTTGTTCATCGTCACTGCTGGCGGAGATGGTGGCAGCGGTGGTAATGGCTTGTTAACGATTTGCTGTAAGTTCTGAGGTGGTCCTGCGTTTTTCCCCTCGCTACCACCATTTGTTTCACTCTTATTACTACCTATACTTCCTGACCTCCTTGGAGCTCTCTGCTCTTGAAAAGCCTTTAGTCTTGCATGTAATTCAGCATTAATATTACTGTACTGAGAAGACGGAGTCATGACGGTGGCTGCAGAAGGTGGTCCCTGTGAGACAGGACCATTATCTCCCGGTCTCTTCTCCGTATTGATAGTAAGCTTTGAGAACTGCTCGTTCATATGAATATATGAATTCGGTTACTCTATCACAGTCGTGTTCCAGATTGAGAGTACTGGTTAAATCCCGTCCGTTATTTTTCCCCAGTGTATGTGAAAAACCTCCTAATAACGACTAATGAAGGAAGAGGAAAGAGGGAAAAAAAAAATTACAATCCTGTTTTGAACCTGATGTCACTACTATTGAAGCTTCTGAACCACAGGCAAGATCTTCAAAACGAATATACAAGTACAATTTTCCTTCTTGTTCTCGCACCTATTACTCCTCTTCTTTATAATGTGGGAAGAAGTGTCAACTCAGGTATAACTATTCACCTACCTAGTCAGTTTGTTATTATTATTATTACTATTATAAAAAATTATTTTAAAAGGGAACGTATGAACGTATATACGTATATCCTCCGATCACACTTTACGAAGCCCCTTGGGCAGGAAGCAGAGGATTGAGAAGAACAAGAAGCAAAACTTGGAACAGGCGATTCTGCCAGGTGATACAATCGGTACCAAATGGGAAGGCCGCGGGGTCAGTTAGTATATATGAAGTAGTCGTAGAGCCTCAGGTTTGAGGCTATGGATGCATCCCCACGCGTTTATGATGGTTCTTGCTTCTGGTTCTTCGCACGTCGATCCAGCTACGTATACTTGTAGCATTCTTCATGCCGTTGACTATCAGTGCAGGTATTTCGACTGTGACGCGAGTGAAAGTAGTGCGCAGCTGGCCAAATATCCCAAGAGTTGAAAAAATGCTCTTCGAGATAGTTGTATCTCTTGAACTGTTGTGTGTGACTTGGAGAAAATATCCCTGATCTGTCTGAAAAAGAATATCATGTGTTTGTTGTCTCTCTCTTGGTCTCTTTCTTGCCTCTGTGTGTGAGTATTTGTGTGTTAAAAGCGTCAGTCCGGTGTGAAAGAAAAGGTAGGGCGTCCGTGGAGTCCGTGGCTATACATGCATATACATACACACTTGGAACTGTTCGTGGTTATTACTGCAAGTTGTGGTCTTGTTCTTGATTTGCGGACATTGAGTTTTCGCTAAAGCTTAAAATTGTACTGCTGTCTATGACCGGTACAGTTCCAGGCGTGGAAGAACTCGAATCGTTGTGTGTTATCTCTCTGTCTCGAGGAATTGCGTATTTTCTTCTTTTCCTCGCGCGTTCTTCTTCAACAAACTTGTTGAAGGTATTCATTTGATCATCCGCTGGAGTTGTCTCGTTTTCTAGTTCAACCGGAAAGTTCTCCTCGTCTTCATCTTCGTCTTCATCTTGTTCCTCATCGTCAACGTCTATGTCATTTTCTTCGTCTTCTTCAAGCTCGGCATCAATATCTTGTTCTTCATCGCCTTCTTCCTCTGCTTGGCCGCTGATGGCATCTTCTTCATCATCTTCTGGATCATCCACCTCCTGTTCTCTTGTTCCTCGCTTCTGCAATGACCCTACGACTGCTTCGGCAACCTTTGATAGTTGATTTGAATTATTCATCTCGTCGTCTACATTCATATTTGGTAGCATTCTTGCTTGTTTAACGGGTGATGATGGAGCCACGACGACACCGACGCCGTCTGGTTGTCTGAACCTACATGCGGGACAATTTGCAATTGTCTGACATACGGTACTTTTGATTCCCTTCCAATGGTATTTTTCCACGATTTGTGTTGTTAATTTATTGATCCCGGGATGATCTAAGAGGTGCATATCCAATGCAATTTCCCGCTGCCTTTGAGGCTCAAGTATCACTTCACGGCCCTTTGTGTATAATCTGCCATTGATTAAAGTATGATGTTTGGCGTTGACTCGTATTCTTGCCTTTTCATTTCTATCACAAGATGGTGGATAAGTTCCCGTCAGAATGTAATGTTTGAGCCTCTCGTATTTTGCAATTTCATCTTTCCTTTCAGTATCTTTGACTTTGACGACATCCATATGCTTGGTAATATGAGTAAATTGTTGGCCATAGATGAAAGAATTCACGGGTACATCGAATCCTTTCAAAATTCCTGACTCTGGTAGTTGACCGATCTGTTTGAAGTTAAGATCGTCGAGTATTCTTCTAATTCCCACATTCGTGCTATAAATTAGTGGGAAGACGCAGGATCCAAATCCTAGTTTCATTGACCATCGTATAAAAGTTTCCACGAGTGTTCTCCCGATTCTTTTACCTCTGATACCTGCATTTACAACGAAGTTACCAGTCACGACATGAGCTGATCTACCAGGATACGCAGGTTGGATTGAAAAATATCCTAAACATTGCTGTTCCCACTGAATATTTAAATTCAAATTCTTGCGTTGTTTACGTCTCTTGTATTGGGTAGTGTTCCTCGTAGTGGAAACGTCAGTACCATAATTGTTCCTTAGTTCAGTTTCTTCATTATCTCTACTGTAATCTAACTCTGGCACCTCACCAAGTACCATTACACATAAATGACCGTCACGATGGAACCAAACCTCCTTGAAATCCTGTAATGTCAGCTTTTCGTAGTAGGGGAAAGTGCCACCTTTTTCGATTTCCATGTTGAATTCATCTAATAGGAATGCTAATAGACCCATTGGTAACAATTCAGGGCTCGCGGGAATGGGATACATGGTTGCAATAGTCTCCCCATCTTTCAACAGAATAGTATGAGGTTGCAAAGGCGTCAGTATTTGATGCTCGTCAATTCTCTCGTCATGGACAACAGCATCGATGGCGTGTGAATCTTTGGAACTACGATCATTGAGTAAACTAGCTAAATCACCAGCCATAGTGTATTATGCCGTGATAATTGAGACAGAGCCTCCCACACTCCTTACGATCTTCTTATAGTCTATATCGAATGACCGTTGATTTCCGTATCTACACTTTTCTTCCATCGAACATTTCTTGAGACTTGGGTTAGAGTAATCGCTACGATCGCGATGTTTCAATCATTACTGTAATACATGATAAAATCGAGCAGTATATAAAGGTAAACAAACTAATGGCCAGCCGTATTGCCATAGGACAGCTGTGTGCAACAGCCAATCTAACCAAGAACCTTGGTGTAGTCACTAGTTTAATTTCAAGAGCTCTAGATAACGATGTCAGTCTCATTTTCTTCCCGGAGGCAACCGATTATCTATCTCAAAATGCAGCACATTCTAAAAAACTAGCTCAAGAGACTCCTGAATTCATTTCCCGTCTTCAATCTGAAATCAAATCGCTGGTGAGCCAATCGACTAAAAGAATTGACGTTTCTATTGGCGTTCATCTGCCTTCCACCGGCTTGGAACTACAAAAAGGTGATGATAGGGTCAAAAATGTATTACTGTACATAGACCATCGAGGTGAAATCTTACACACATATCAAAAAATGCATCTTTTCGATGTTGATGTGCCCAACGGTCCAGTACTCAAGGAGTCGAGATCAGTTCAACCGGGAAAAATTATCCCAGATATAATCAATACCCCAGCTGGTAAGTTGGGGACAGAGATTTGTTACGACGTGAGATTTCCTGAGCTTTCATTAAAGCTAAGAGAAAAAGGTGCACAGATCCTCTGTTTCCCTAGCGCATTTACTATGAAGACGGGTGAAGCTCACTGGGAATTGTTGGCTAGGGCAAGAGCCATTGATACCCAATGTTTCGTGGTAATGCCAGCTCAACAAGGGAAACACGATGTATCTGACCCTAACTGGCCTACCGATGAGTCGAAAAAACACGTGCAACGCATTTCATGGGGTCATTCTATGGTTGTTGATCCCTGGGGGACAGTCATTGCACATTCAGATCCTAATAACAAATCAGATGAACCTGAATTAATTATTGCCGATTTGGATTACAATCTACTTGAAAATGTGAGAAAAAATATGCCTCTATGGGATCAGCGTGCGCTTAAGCTATATACGTCAGTCAAAGGTTAACAAACTCTGGATTTATCCACAATCTTAGATGCAAATGTGAGGAAAGAAGTGTGTGATTTGATTTCAGGCTCAACTTTAGTCACCTGTTTCCACTGGTAATTGGCGTCACCTTCTTTAACTCTTGTTCCTTTACCAAATGGATTGAATTTAGTCTTTGGGGGTTGCGGTCTCTCGGACTTCTCACCGTCAGTCTCATCGTCCTTTAGGACAGCATCGTACATCTGTTTACGTCGTTCAATTCCCTCTTGCTTACGTCTTCTAACATCTCTGAGTCTCTCCATTGCGTCGTCCAACGTCCTTACCATTTGTCGACGAGATTCCCATTGTTTCCCTTGAATTTCGACCATTTGGATCTCCGTCCAGCCGCATTTCTCGAGCGCTTCAATTGTCTTATCTACTTGTTCAATACATGGGGAGAAACAGCATACACCAACTTTTTGGTCTTTAGCGATGACTTGGTCCAACAGCGGTACCGCATCCCAAGGTGCTGGTAAATCCAAGAAGACTGCGTTGGCATTGATCATAGCCTGTGCAGCATCATCTTTGAAAATGTGAGACGTAGGGTCATTCTTCTTAACAGTAAATCCATCAGAACAAACGTCTCTGTGTGTCAGTGTGACATTTGACAGACCATGGTCCTTGAACTCTTGTAAGGCCTGTTCGTATCTGACTGAATGAAATTCATAACTGTAGAGGTGGCCGACAGTTCTTGCGAAAGCATGAGAAAATGACCCAGAACCCGTACCAGCCTCGATAACAGTCGAACATGGGTTACAATTCAGTCTTTGCATAATGTAAGATGAATCTGGCGTGTAGACAATTTGAGTTCTATGCGGAAGTGATAGGGTCCATAGTTCTGGTGAAGGTTGCATGACATGAATAAATGAGAACCTATTTTGACCTTTTGTTCTAATGGCAATTTGAGACCCATAGGGCTTACCAATCATACTCTTGTGAGAGAATGATCCATACCTAGTGTTGAACATCTGGTTGGCATCGACGACAATTGGCTTAATGTTGTCTCTTGAAACCCAAACAAGGGCTAAATCACCTTCTTGAATAGTATCCCGATAGCTGAATGGTGAGACAGATGAATTCATAGCTGGCATAACGGTATCCTTGTCCACTTCTTCCATTCTTTATTGCCCAAGGTCATCTCATCTCATCTCATCTCAAATTTTTCAAGACCGTGCTACACGACTCTTAACTATTATTATTACTCTAGTACATATCCGATTTATGGAAGTCATAAAGTATACCGTAGCGAGCCAATTGCTTGCCCTTGATGGTTTCTTGCTTAAATCTTGATTCATCGTGGATCTTTTTTGCCTTTAGGGCGTCTCTAAAGGGAATACGTTCCATCGTTTCCAATGGCTGGTCCTCTTTATCGATATCGACTTCTCCTAACATAACGACATTTTCACCACGTACCATGAATAAGCCTCTGTATTCCTCTGCATACTTGTTCTTTTCAGTAAAGTATATCCTTTCCACACAATGTTCTAGTATTAGATTGGCGTATTGGTCAAAAGTTCTTAGTACACCAAATAGCATCTTACCATCACGTAAAAGCACGAACACTTTACGATCTACTGAGCCTACGATAGCTGCGGTTGTGGTGAAGTTATACTGATCAAGGTATAAATCAGCTTCCCCCTCCGTAATTTTCTTGTGATGATGTTGTTGCGTTGTACTCACAGGAACATTAGCGTTGACATTGACATTGACGTTGGCAGGAAAAGGATTCTGCTGCTGCTGTGGAACTTCAAAGTTGCTTTCTACCATAGTTTGTTGTGCGTCGGAAGCTCTCTTAGTCTACAATTCCATCCACAGGCTCAAACGGCTAAAGTGTTCCTTACTTTACTTCAGTAGTCTTGTTTGAATTTTTTCTAACATGGAATAAGAATCGAATTGAAGTTAACCTAAAAAAGCGTCACTATTAAGGAGCAAGAACAAAAGCAAGTACACAACAAGTACAAGAGAAATCGATTTGGTATGTCACTATTTCGGTCATTACAACATCAACCTCGTGTGATAACTCTCTTTACACATAGTTTACAACAGAATTCGAGCCAAAGGATTCTTGAGTCCTTAAGGGCCAATACTTCCGGAGAGTTCAAACTGGAGCTAGCGAGGAAATTTCCCACTTTGGACCAACTGAGGTACATGCAATCTGTTAACCCAACCATTCTTTCGGCACAAGTACCCAACGTGAAAAATGTTTTGGCAAAGCCATCTCACGATTCAATTTTCCAGAGTGAATTAGAGAAATGCGTAAAGGGGGGACATTGGAATCCTACGAGCTCGATGTGGGTCGATTGGGAACAACAGCGTATGGGCAACGAACGATACGAATGATAGGCTGAAGTGCAAGGTACATATGTACATACATGGTGCAAACATATACATATGATCTTTTTTAAAAAAAAAATTATTCATTATAGTTAAAACCCCATTCTTTTGATAACGTAATTCTGGGCGACCACACCAAAGGCGACGTTTAATCCATCCTCGACCCAATCTCTGACCCAGTCGCTTGGATCGACATCTTCATCCTCCTCCTCTTCTTCTTCTTCTTGCTGCTGCTGCTGCTGCTGTTTTTCCTCCTGTTCCTTTTTACCCTTTGTCTTCCATTCGGAATCACCTTCTAGCCAGCTTACCCATTTTAGTGGGAAACTTTGAGATCTGGTAATTGTGGAAATGTCATTGGTAATATCCTTTAGCACAACGGTAAAACTGAAATTTCCTGGTTGGTGCGGATCGGTGGTGACAATTTCGTTTTCGTCTTCCTGCTTCGTGGGGATAGCTATTGGTAGGATTGAAATAAAGATATCGCTGATACGGTCTTCCTGGTCCTCTTTGTCTTCCTCGTCTACATCCTGGGTTTCTTGTTCCTGTTCTCGGCTTTCGTCTTTTGCAGTGGAATGAGCCTCCTTCTGTTTCATAAACTCTTCATGAGCCTTTTGGAATAGCTTAATTGAGTTCTCCAGATTTGCAAATGCCAATTTTTCACCATCTGTTATTTTACCTGTGAAAATGTTCAATTTTGGTTGTTGACTAGTAAAATGGGATTTGACTTCATCTTCTGTTCTGTGAGGATGACCCCATTGATCTGAAAACACTCTAATACCACCCTGCACTTGAGAACTGAAAACCTGGTCGAATTTCTGATCTACAATGGTTTGCAAAAAAGAGAAGTTCACCAAATCATGGACTAAATGAATTCTTAGCACTTCTTCGGTTTCTCCAACCACAAATTTTTGTAAATTTCTTGCTAATTCTGTTATTGTGTTGGTATTGAGCCTTGAAGTTAAATCCAATTGTTCTTGTGCCAAACGAGTCTTGATATTTGAGGCCTGTTCCGTTGTCTTGGACCAGAAATTGGAAACAGTTGCTGATCCTGACGAAGACCACCAATTTGACAATGAAGTAATTGGGTCGTTTAATGGTGTCTCTTCTCTAGATTCGACTGGTGTACCTGCTCTAGATTCAACTGGTTTTTCTTCCTCAGATGGTTCTTTCTTTGACATTTCCTCCTTTGCTGGCTCCTCCTTTGCTGGCTCCTCCTTTGCTGGTTTCATCTTGGCTGCTTCCCCTTTCTTCTTTTCTTGAGCCTCCTCCTTCTTGGGCACACTTAGGTTACTTTTCTCCAGTTCGTCTAAGAAATCCATAATATCTTCATTTCCCTGCTTACCACTGCCTTTATTCTCTTCATTTTTCTTGTCACCAGCACTGTCAGCAGCTCCCTTAGCCTCTGGTAACGACTCTAGAAATTCGAAAACGTCGTCCTCCTTGCTCTTGTCAGTCATCTTTAATCTAACTTATGTCTTCTATATACGATTACTAGCAACGCAATGTGCTTCCGACCTTTCACTTCAGCTAGCACCTGCGATTCCTCTTAAAATGTATTGGACCAAGTCTTGATTTGAAATTTTA
Source organism: Zygosaccharomyces sapae (assembly GCA_900465325.1). Taxonomy (NCBI): domain Eukaryota; kingdom Fungi; phylum Ascomycota; class Saccharomycetes; order Saccharomycetales; family Saccharomycetaceae; genus Zygosaccharomyces; species Zygosaccharomyces sapae. Next base: position 1,071,990 of record UEGL01000017.1, on the reverse strand, counting down.
TAAGGTTTACGTTCTTCGAATCTGTTTTCCTTGAATGTGCATAGGCGATGTTGAAGGGCGAAGGATCAAGCCGGTCTAGACTAAAAACCGCATTAGGAACAGCAAGGGATTTTCCTGATTTTGATTTACTACCAGGTTACCAAGTGCATGAGCGTGGAGTCGTTGTTGTCATTTTACACAATAGTCGTGTTTGCTTACTTTCAGTAAACCCATTGGCTTTCGTGGCGATGACCCAGATGTACTATTAATATTATACTTCTACTATCACTACTATTACTACTGCAGCTGCGTTGCGGCTTCCACCACTCTTCCCTGCGTCCTGTGATTCCTCCAGGATTTCAATGGTAAAGGGAGCCATTGGGATGGCAGTGCAAAAATACCTTGGGCATTGACGTCGAGAAACGAATTACAGTACTCAATCTTGTATACAAAGGTCTGCTTCGTTCTATTGTGCAGTCGATATTATCTCATCTCAGTTCATCGCATCTCATCGCTTTCTTTTCATGTTTACATTATTATTGCATAGTGAAAAATTTTGGTAGGTGAAAAACTTCAACTCATCGCTAGTACAAGACAGAAGGATACAGAGATAAAAGTAGTCTAAATATGCCTTCCAAGAATTCTGTCAACAAGCCAAAACTTACCGAAAACCTCCGTCACAAGAATCATGCTCTTGCAAGGAAAAGAGCCGACCGTGAGAGGAGAGGTTTGATAAATCCACCAAGATCGCACGAGGATTCCAAGAGTGGACAGGCAAAATCTGAAGCAGTTGATCTATATCTAAAGGGAGCTCCCCAGGGTAGTGCCATCACAACTAAGACCTTGTCAAAGAAGCGTCAACAGAAGATTGAAAGAAACATGAAATACGCCGAGAAGAGGAAATTGCTCACCGATGTGCAAGCAAAAATGGAAGATGAAATGGATGTTGAAGACGAGAACGATGCCAAGGAAGAAAGCAAACGTTCTGTAAAGGATGCATTTTGGAGCGCATTAGAAGACACTCAGAGCAGCGCAAATCTGTGTCAAGGAGGCCAAGGTACAACTCTTGGTGGGCCAATATACCCTTAGGGTGATGGATATTCTGAAATATATATATATGTGTATGTATGTGTAGATTAGGTCAACAATTTTCTGGATTCCAAGTTCTTCGAAACTTCATCCTTCATGAAGGAAATGACTTCTTGTGGGTCAGTTGCAGTGAAAACACTGGTACCTGCCACGATCACATTGGCACCAGCTTCAGCAGCCTGTGGAATTGTAGCTTTACCAAGACCACCGTCGACTTGGATATCCAGATGGGGGAATTTTGATCTAAGAGCCTCAACTTTAGGCATCATGTCAGCCATAAATTTTTGGCCACCGAATCCTGGTTCCACAGTCATCACCAGTGCCATATCCAAATGAGGTGCTAATTCGAAGAGAACATCAACAGGTGTACCTGGCTTAACTGCGCATGCAGCTCTGATACCATGTGACTTGATCAATTTGACAAGGGACAATGGATCCTTTGTAGCTTCGTAGTGGAAGGTGAATTGGTCGGCACCACATTTGGCAAAATCCTCTACCCAACGCTCAGGGTTTTCAACCATCATATGGCAATCAAAAAAAGCAGCGGGTTTGTTCTCAGTATTGTTAGGGTCATCACCACGAGGAACTGAGCGACGCAAAGAGGTAACAATTGGTTGTCCTAATGTGATGTTTGGAACAAAATGGCCGTCCATAACATCGATGTGTAACCAGTCTGCACCTGCATTGATAACTTTATGGCATTCACAACCCAAGTTGGCAAAATCGCATGCAAGAATACTGGGGGCAATAATTGGTTTAACCATGGTTAAATGGTGAACTGAAACGACACTAGCTACTTCGTCTATAGAGAACCACACTTCAACCAAGAACCTTAATTAATCATTGGAACTTTGTGATACCTTGGAATGTCGAGTACGTATTGTACAATCTGCAAATGCTTCGGAGCGTGTCCGGGTGAGAATTACTTAGTAATGATAGCAATGGTGACAAAGGGGGAACGTAAGGCTCAATTGAGTAAAGCAATTAATTAGTCGAGATGTCATAATTATACGTAGTTGGTTTGATTTTTATTTGGATACACCAGTTGATGCTAGCCTTCTTTTACGGTTTTTCTGTGTTACGATTATCGTTGGTTGTAGGCAACTCGGAGTTATAAGGCGTAAATCGTTTGGGGTTGCCTTTTGGTTTACGAAAACCATGAAGGGCATAAGTAGAACAGATACAAGTGACAAAATCTATTAATGTGTTATCTTGCTTGATATGTACTGCAAAGATGAATCGGGGGAGTACATTAATTAGAAATGGCAAAGTGTCACGTGGTATTCACGCGACACTTTGTGCGTCAATTTTGGCATCTTTTGAAGAGTTATATAGAGCCAGTTTCCTACTTCTGAATCTTGAAGCATTACTACAGCTGTTTCCCAGCTGCTTAATCAATCGGTTTGTACTAGTAGATCACATGACCGATATCGTGATGCTTTTTAGGACGTTTTTTTTCAATTCCGTCATTAGATGGGAACATTTTCCTATTTCTGACTAACGAAAGAAAAAAAAATTAAGCTCGTTTCAGGAATCTCTGAATTTATATATTCACCGATCATCAACGGCTTACCATTTTTGCTTTGAGTACTGTCTGATCCGGAATAGTTTATTATCACCCAAATACTCTTAGCTTGTCCTACCATCTTTTCTCGAGGCACTACACACTAGAGTTGGGTTGCACACCGAGTTTTAAAAGAGCTGTAAGCATTTTTTCAAATCTAACATAGAAATAATATTCTGTGTCGATGTCAGAGCCTATCAGAACTAAGCCTAAATCTTCCATGAAGATTGATAACGCCCCCACTCCTCATAACACACCCGCTAGCGTAATGAACAATAGTTTTTGGAAAAACGGTAATCCCGTGCAGAACAAACAAGACAATAGTAACAACGTATCCAGCAAGGGTAATGCTGCTGCTGCTGCTGCCGCTGCTTCCTCCAACAACGACTCAGCTCAGGATATCAAGGAAGAAGATGTACAAAGCGCATTGACTAATCAACCACTGCTTTTACAAAGTATTCAAGAAAAATTGGGATCACTAGTGGGCCAAGATAGTGGATACGTAGATCAACTACCACCACAGATCAGAAACCGTATCTATGGACTAAAGAAACTACAGAATGATCTTTTCGTGCTCGAAAAGGATTTCCAAGTGGAGATGTTCGAATTAGAACAAAAATACTTGCAGAAATACGCTCCATTACACGATCGTCGCCGTCATATAGTTGTTGGTGATGAAGAACCTTCGAATCAAGAGATTAACAAGGGTAAAGAAATTGAAAAACTGGAAAAAGCCGACCAAGGAGAAGATGAAGACGAGGATGAAGAAGCAAATCAGGTGACTGGTGTAGATGCAAACACAGACGTTAAAGGTATTCCATCGTTCTGGTTGACGGCATTAGAGAACTTGCCCGTGGTCTCAGACACCATTACTGATCGTGATGCTGAAGTTCTGGACTATTTGCAAGACGTACAATTACAATATTTGACCGAAGGTAAACCTGGTTTCAAGTTGGTTTTCACATTCGACAAAGAAACACCATTCTTTGACAACACAGTGTTAACAAAGACTTATTACTACCAGTCCGAGTTAGGATATTCAGGCGATTTCATCTACGACCACGCTGAGGGTGATAAGATTCATTGGGCAGACAACGAGTCCAACGTGACCATCGCTGTGGAAAAGCGCAAACAGAGGAACAAGGTTACCAAGCAAGTGCGTACTATTGAAAAGATCACACCAGTGGAGTCTTTCTTCAACTTCTTCGATCCACCAAGAGCTCCAAGCAGCGTGGAAAAGGCTGCTGCACAAGAGCAACAAGAGGCACCAGCCGAATCCGCTGAGGATGGGTTGGAAGACGAAGAAGAATTAGAAGAACTTGAACAACGATTGGCCCTTGACTATTCTATTGGTGAACAGTTGAAGGACAAGTTGATTCCTCGTGCTATCGATTGGTTTACCGGGGCAGCATTAGAGTTCGAATTCGACAACGAGCAAGACGATGAATTCGAAGAAGGTGATGAAGACGAAGATGAGGACCAAGACGAAGACGACGAAGACGAAGACGAAGAAGAAGAGGACGATTTCGCGGGCAAGAAAGAAAATCCACCTGAGTGTAAGCAATCTTAATCTGACCCTGTTTCGACACCCACTCCCAAGTAACAGTAGTAGCTCATATATATATATATAACTAAATAATATTGGAAACATTCTTTTTGTTTGTTTGCTCTTCTGCTATCATGTGACGCCAGCTTAGCCGCCGAGGCCTTATAGGGGGTCGGCTCGGAGTTTTTAGGGCTTCGGACTCTGCGTAGGGCGTGGGGCTGGGGGGTACAAAGGGCCGGAAATTAGGGGGTTAAAGAAAAGTTTCTACCATCAACAATCCTACTAACAATACCAAATAAAACAAGTAGTTAGAGATACGCTCAACACAAGAATAATGACCAAGTCAGAACAACGTAGACCATCGGTAAGCTCAAAGGTCGTAGTTGATAAAGATATGACCGATAAATTTGCAAGAAACTCCCCCACTTTAAGCCATCTGTACCGCTTCCCAGCTTTGGCAAACGGAGTCGATCGAGTGGTAAATCTCCCCTTAGTCAATATCGTGCTAACATGGGTACTATTGCTAGCTGGTAGGGCTCGTAGCCTTCTGGTTGATTCGAAAAGGACTCCAGGTTTCATTAAAGTTGGCTATAATTTAATTGCCGGAACCGTTTTCAAATTTGATGAATTATTTGCTATATTGGTATTAAGGGAAGGTCTCGGCGTACTCATTGAACAGTGGAAAAATCATGGCAACAAAGCAGGCTTTTGGCTAGGTTACTTTTTGATTGATTACTGGGCCAACGTGGTAAACATTCTATTGACCCACTTTGTCCTAGGCTCGAAGAAATTGGCAGCCACACCGGTTATCTTGCCAACAGAGACAGATGATGAAAAGCATTCCCTGCGTCATGTTGAAGAACTAGCTGCAACCACCAAGGGCATTTCCAAGGATGTTCAAGAGAAAATTCAAACTGGTTACTTCGAAAAAACAGCAGGCTACGCAAGAACCAAGTATGACGAGCTGTTTAAGCCCGTAGCCGAAAGAGTGCGTACTGAGTATGTGGAACCAACGAAGGCACACGCCCTTGACACTTACAAAGCCGTTTCATCTTCATACGGGACGAATCTACAAAACTCCGAAAGTATTCCAAGAGCCGTTGTCTCTACGGGGATCGATCTGAAGAACATTACTTTGGACAATTTGAAGACGACTACAGCACAAGTGGTCGAAGACGAAGTGAAGAAGATGCAGGAAGAAGATCAAGCTCAAACCAAAGAGGCAGAATCTTTACCAGTTCACGCTGGAGCTCCGAAGGGCGGGAACTCGGAATAACTAGCCGTGCCCTTTCTACTTCTAACGGTAGCCATTGCAGCGTTGGCGGTCGTAACCAGACAGTGTACACAATACAATGACCATGTAGTGACTGACTGAGATCCGTGTGTGTGCATGCTTTATACGAGGCGGCAACGTTTTTTGTTTTGTATGTATATGTCTGTAGAGGCCATATATGTTTTGTAGCGCCGCGTTGTTGCGCTTTCCCAGTTCCTTTAGTTCTAATCATATCATAAAACCTCTTCTTCTCCAACTTCACCACCATCAGGACGATTCAGATCATGCATACCAGCCTGTACCAACAATGTCAAATCATAATGCAGGGGTAAACGATCACACGTTCCAAGGAAGAAAGAAGAAGTTGTCGGTTTGGGTTAAGAAGATTATTCAGCCCGCTAAAGAGAGTGGTCCTACAAATATAACAGCGACAAATGAAAACGTCGGTGCAAGTCCTGGCAGAAAATTTTCAGTGGCTACATCTGCCTCTTCATCTCCACTCTCTTCCCGTCCTGTCAGGAGGATAGGCCCACCTTTCCAATATGGCGAAGCTACCTACCATGCCCAAGAGGATGGCGAAGATAATGATAGTGATGGGGTTCAGATCCGGTTCCCGGATCAAAGTGAAGATGAAGATGAAGACTACTACAGTAACAATGGAGAGATTGAATCAAACTCCCAGATCTCTACGCGAGCCATAAGAGAGCTTTCACCGGCAAGAACGGATTCTATGAAGGTATTTTGGGGAGACGACCCCAAGAGGTTACGTCCAGAGGCAGATTCAGACTTAATGGTACCGTCCAGAGACGACGATTCAGATAGTACGGATAACGTTAGCATACAGGCTCTTTTCTCTATGGGCTCATCTTCTTTCAAATCTTCTACTTTTTCAGATGTACATTCTTTACAATCCACAAGGGCTACAGTGGTATCAGGCAGAACGACGGAAACGAATTCTTCTACAGTTGCCATACCACCTGCAAGCATTTTGGATAGGGCAAGACATGGTGGATCAGCTGCCAACTCTACTACGACCACAAACTTAGGCTCGCCTACTCCTTCACTCCATCATCACGGCCATCATCACCATCACCATCACCACCCGCATTCGAGGCACATTTCAAGGCCAAACAGTATTAGGCAGATTCCATTACAAAGGGAAAGGGAAGGTAACGTAACTGCGGCTACTAGAAAGTAAGTTGAATCCCAGCCCACGTGAATGGGCCTCCTCTTACTAAAAAGTTCAAGAGGGAAAAAAAGTTGAAAAATTACGAGGTAGAAAGCTATAAAAGAAGGTGAAGTCAATAGAGGTAGGTATTTATCCTCTAGCAGTAGTGAATTAGTCCGCCAATCTTTGTTACCAATGGCGAGAGAGGTAAAGAACAGAAAGGCTTCGAAACAGGTGGACGCACGTCTCAATGAACCTTTAAACAGTGAGACACCACCTACAATCTATAGTTCGGATTTGAAGCCCGAATATGCTACTGCTGCGTTGAATATGGCGGCTGATTTCGTTAGACAGAAACAGTCGCTAGCCAACATGAGTGTATTAGGTCATCCTCTGATAGTAATCTTTGTGTGGATGGTCGCCATTTATTTTGCAGCTCCAAAAGTTACAGTGCCAACTGATTTTGGTGATAGTTTTTTCAGTTTTATTTGGCAGGCGTTCTCTCAAAACAAATCAGTGGTGCCTACTGTGATCATTTTTGGATGTTTGAGCACGATAGCTGTATTTACATTAATGTCAAGGGTTACTGAAACTTTCTTCAATTACTTGAGTAGGGATATTCTTGATGCCCAGGGTGAAAACGTGTTTGGTGTCAATTTGAAAAAATTGGCCGAAAGAAAATGCACTGATCAGGAGTTGCAACAGGCCAAGAATACCTACATCGTGGTCTATAGAGGTACTCCTGTGGCACTTGTGTCATTAGTGGAGAATAAAATCCTGACTACGAAGGATAATCTAGTAATGAGCGTTTCCACCATGGGGTCTCGTAAAGTTTACGAAAAAAGTGGTATTATTGAAGATTTAATAGATTGGTGTACTATACGCACTAAGCAAAGGTACGTGCAGGGACACTATGAGGGTAAAATGAAATTGCTAATCGATATCTATTCGTTTGATGTTGATATCAAGAACATTTTGAAGAGAAAGGGCTTCACTCTGTTGAAAAGCACAAAATTGCATGAAAGTTTTATCCTGGGTAAAATATTTGGTATGAAAAAAGAACTTTGGGGTCTACAATTCCATTTCGAAAAGCCCAAAAATTAATAAAAGTAAATATGTCATTTTTTAATCTTTTTTATTTTGTTGCTGAAGTCATTATAATCGTAATTACTATATAGGTAAAAGTCCAATTGACTGAATTCTCCTACGTCTATGGGTGTTGTTGAGATGCTTGACACTGACTCTGATGTATACAGACGTAAGGTAAAATGCAACGGTTAAAATGCTGAATGCCACGGTTTTACCAAACCAACCAAACATAGGCTTTGGTCTCCGTGGGAGTGATGGTGACAATGGTGATTCTTCTTGAACTTGCTCAATAGCTAAATTTGGTTGCGCCCTGCTAATTTTCCATTTCTGAAATTCGTCTTCTGCTAATGAGATCGTGTGGTCGAACTCTTGGGCTAAAAACATCTGGACTTCTTTAGCGTAGTCAAGTGAATCCTCCGCCGATTCGTCATGATTTTCCGAATGGAACTCGTTAGTCTCTATGGAAAAAATGTCGACAGTCTCCGTGAGTTGGCCTGTGAGTCCACCAACGCCGACGTATCTTTGGCCATTTCTTGGATTCTTCGGTATGTTAATGTCTAGCTGCGAATGGAATAACTCGATCCAATAATCGCCTTCCTGTGCATACTTTGCATCGATTTTCAAGGTATTGACACTTTCCATGTAGATTATTCTGAACTGGGTCAAATCGCCCTTTAGGCATCTCTGGGGCAGTCTTATTGGATCCTTTAGTAGTTTTAATGCGGTCGTGTCACCGCCATCGCTCGAGAGATCGTATTTTTGATCCCTTGGCGAAGTGTTTATATGAAGGTCGAGAAAGGGAATCTTTGTCCTCGAACGGTCATTATTTTGGAAGGTATCTACTACGAGACAGAGCCCTGGTAAATTTTTGGGAAGTCCCATCATCTCCGTATTACCTAGTATCACACCACCAGAATTCAGATCAAACTGTTTCCTTGCATAACCGGATGCGTAGGACTCTGGTGAAATGAAATCCTTTTCTGAAGAAATGACTATAGCCATGCCATCGCCCATCAGCGGCGAGTTACCGTTGGACGTCTTCCTGTGCTGATTCCTGGGCATAATTCTGAATTTTACTATTATTTCAAAATCGTTGATGGTATTGTCACCAAGTCCATTGGAAACGATTGAACCGTGACTGTCGGGCGAGCCGGCCTTGGTCAGCCTAATGTATTCGGAATTGCGTATTTCAGGACTACCTCCAACATACCAGTGTTTGGCAATCTTGTCAAGAAACGGTACGTGAAGACTTGCATCTCTATTTTCAATTCTTCTCACCAACGATGGTCTGAGATGTAATACATTTTCCTGTTGCTCCAGCGATGAGCCCGCGCTTTTCCAGCAAGCTTGGCCGAATGCAAACAGTATTAATATACCGGTTACTATCACGAGCTGAACAGCTGCATCTCTCTTCATTGGCAATGTTGAAACAGAAATATGCTGCAAACCACTTCGCTATGTTTTGTGAAGTTGTCAAAACTTCTCAGGATTGCGCTTGGATTTATAACAATTTTCGATTCAGTGTGAGAATATAAATGTAGAGCAGCTAGATCAATGGGCCAAATTGATGCGTGTTTGGCGACCCTGTTCTATTTCTACCATGCAATATGAGCTGAGATGCAGCTCTAATTACCCTTTGTAACTATCATGGATCTTAGTGAAAAAAATATCTAAAAAAAAAAATCACGAAAAAACTTCGTGTTTATAAAGAAATCGAATCTTCAGATGATGTAAATCCTTTGAATCACTCTGGGTCGTCGAGACATAATAGTTTAAACTTTGAGAACCTCGAGCTCGCTTTAATATGACGGTAGCATCTCGCCATACACCAACCCCACGCTGCATTATCATTAGACATGGTCAAACGGAATGGTCCGTCTCTGGTCAATACACAGGTAAAACCGATCTGCCTCTAACTGAAAAAGGTGAAAAATTGGTATCCAACTCAGCCGACACGCTGTTCAGGAACGATTTACTCAACCCCGAGCACATCACCTATGTGTTCACCAGTCCTCGTCAAAGAGCTATCAGAACCATGGAATTGATGCTGGCCTCTTTGACCGATGAACAGAGATCCAAGATAAAAATTGTTGTGGATGACGACTTGCAAGAGTGGGATTACGGTGACTACGAAGGTATGTTGACGGGAGAAATCCGTGAACTGCGTAAGTCACGTGGCTTGGATAAGGACAGACCATGGGTTATCTGGAGAGACGGTTGTGAAGGTGGTGAGAGCTCAGACCAGGTTGGCATGCGTGTGTCGAGAGCCATCGCAAGGATCCAGACGCTACAAGACGAACATTTGAAGCAGGGTATCACATCCGATATCCTGGTAGTGGCCCACGGTCACCTCTTGCGTTACTTCGCTGCAGTTTGGACAGGTCTAGGTGGAGAAGCCAAGATGGATCCTAAGGACGCGGCTGTTCAAACGTGCAAGGAACCAACGGTCCCTCATGTTACACTGGACAAGTACTACTACATGCACAGAAACCCAAGGTTGATGCTCGACGCCGGTGGTGTCGGCGTCTTGTCCTACGAACACAACAACTGTGCTGAACCTGCAATGGTCATTGCGGGCCCATTTACAGTTCACTAAGGCTCGGGCTGCCCAATTGATAGACGATTTTTACACTTTATATAATTACATAGAAATATATACATAAACATATATACTTTTTTTTTCTTTTTCCTGTTTTAACCGATGGTAATCGAGTAGAGCAAAATAACAAACTTAACAAACCGCACCAACGTTTTTAATCCTATTTAACTGGGTATAGATCAAAACATGCGCGCCTCTAACAAAACTATGAGTTAATGAACATCAACTTCAACGAACTAAACTATCGGACGGGTATCAATGCCGACAATTCCTCAGCCGAGAAACATCGGTTGAATTCAAAAAAATGGTTGATAACTTTCTTTCCTTTTCAATATGTTTTTCCCTTAGTGAGCTGCTTAATAGAAAACAAGTTGAGCAGAACCAGATCTGACAGCAGCAGTACAACCGTCAGAGCCAGAGCCAGAGAATTGGCCGTTTTCGTATTTGCAGTCACCATCCACGTTATCACCTTCGATCTTGACGTTGAAGTTAGGAGAGTCCTTGTTGTTAGGGTTTGGCATGATGGACAAGTAAGTAATACCGTTGGTGTAACCGGAACCAACGACCAATGGAGCCCAGTTACCCTTACCGGAACCAGAGTTAGACCACACACAACCATCTTCCTTGGACACACCAGCGTTGTTGACATAGTATTGAGTAGAAGTCTTCTTACCTTGCCATTGGTAGTAGGAGTCTTCCTTAACGACAGATAGAGGTTGAGTGGAGCCACCGTCAACAACGGTTGGGATCACCATGTCTTCGGATCCAGGGTAATCGGTTCTGCACATGGCAATGCTTTGGTCCTTTTTGTTGACGACAGAAGAACCACCTTGGTCGGATTCACACAAGCTGTTGGCGTCAGTGTTGGTTCTGTACAATTTACCGTTTTTACACAACAAACCACCGACAGACTTACCGTCACCAGGCTGGTTGCTTGGCCATTGGGTCTTGGACATACCTGGGCTACAGGCGTAAGAGCAGTAGTAACCGTCTTGACAAGAATCAGCAGTATTACCGTTCATGTCCATAACGGAGGCCCAACCGTTCTTGTTAACCCAGTCCAATGACACGACACCATCGAATTTGGAGATACCAAAGTCGGAACAAGAGATGGTACCATCTTGGAAATCACCACCATCACTACCACCACTGCTGGAACCAGAGCCAGATGGAGAAGATGATGATGAAGTGGAAGAAGGTGCCTGAGAGCCAGAGCTGGAACCAGAAGATGAGGAGGAAACAGAAGTGGCAGAAGCAGAGCTGGAAGCAGAGGAGCCGCCAGCAGAGCTAGAGCCTGATGGAGCCAAAGTGGTTTGTGGGCCCTTGTTGTGAGCTTGCAAACCACTTGGGCTAGCTTCGACGGTAGTGTACACAGCCGATGCACTACCTTGGTTCTGGACAGAGTTGCCGTTTTGGTCGACGAATTTGGTAACATGGACAACGCTGTCTCTTCTGTGGTGGTCGGCGTGTTCATGAGCAGGAACCGCCAAAGCAGATACTGCAGAAGCAGAAGCGACTAAGAATTGAGAAAACTTCATTTCGTATGGATATGTTAATCTCTTAAAAGAATGACTGGAAGAATGGTCTTATCGATGAAAGGAGTGAAAACACAGTATATCGTGTGGTTATTAAAGCGACGATTAACGGCTTCTTTTGATTTTTTTTCGATTTCAACTTAAGTTCTCCCTGAGAATAACTGGTTTCTTGAAGTATATTTATCAACAGAATTGACTGCGACAAAACAATCCCTCGTTATCGACTCCAATGTTGGGTTATTTTTCATCTCTTTTATACATTACTGTCAAGTCGAGACCCTTCTTCTTTAACCTCGATTCGGTAACCGCCCGCCTGTTTACGTTCAAAATCTGGCCCGAGTACATTTGGTACGAAAATTTCTAGGTGAGGCGGTGCGGGTATAAGTGAGGTCTATAACTGTGCCGAATCGGGAAAATTAGTTTTCATCATGATGCTCGATACCAACGATTCTCGGATCATTTCCCAAATCGGAAAGATGATTGACATGGTGTATGGGCCACACGTTTCTGGGTATAGAAAACTTTGAATTTCGAAACAGTAACGTTACACGAAGGTCTGATCGGCGTTTCCTTTTGGAACGAGGCGCAATTGCATCGAATTGGGGCCGATCGGTCGAGAGGCTATATCGGAAAAAATGTGACAGACGCGTAACTGAATAAAGTTGACGCGTGAAGGAGGGGTCTAGAAGCTATTGAGCGCTCCGGACACTTCATGAAGAGTGGATAACTTGATACATAGCCGCTGTAAGGGGAAGACAACTGGAAACAAGGGTCATCGCTAATCGGGTTCCGGCTAGTAATACTACCGCTACTATTTCTAGATCACTCTTCTGGGCAGACTTGGTCTATGTCACAACTGCGAATCACTTCACCCGCGAATTATTTCGATAGTAACTCGTTCCTACGTTATCAAGAGATAGATGTACAAGAGATCCCTTTTTCCTAGTCTTGCAAATAGTCTTCGCCTCTTTATACTTTTTCGCGGGCTGGGGAATGTATTCCGCCCAAGCATTCTATTCATATGGTGAGCGGGCACGAGCCTTTCGCTATATAAATTGATTTTGATCCAGTTCCATTCTCCACATGCTCAAAAAATCCCCAAAGCACATGCGGAACTCAAAATCATAGGGCTTCGGAAACGGGATATTCTGTCCGAGATCACATGATGACACTTCTACTTTTGGTAAAGCTATGATAAACAGAGGATTTCCGTTAACGTTGATCAGTCGTATGTCTTACATGTTCACATTGGGCATGACGGCAATAAGTTTACCGCATTGGGGGCATGGATCCATGCGGCTTTTTTCTATTTCGGTTGTTACACATCTTTAGGAAAAGAAAAGCTATTGTCTTCACGCCTTTGTTCTGTTGTTTCTTTTTTTCGTTGTACGGTGCACCTCATTGTCAGTATGGGGCATTCACCTTTCCGATTCGGTACTATATGTAAACAAGAAAATCATTCGAGAATTTCTTTTGTTCTTTGTTGTACGTTATTATAACTCCGATTGAGGGCGGAAATTACAGGTAGATCGACTGGAGGGTGCCTGGAAGGCACAGAAGAAGAAAGAACATGGAAATGGAAATGGGGATGGGGTGAATCAGCTGTTGAGCCACCGGGCAGTGTCTTGGAGTGTATCGGTGATAGCGATGCTCACAGCCTATACGAGATGACTTCTGGTGCGTGTTTGAGAACTGGTTCAGTGTCACGTGTTCAGTAGTCACGTGGTATGCTCATGTGACTGGGCGCGTCGCGTAGTAAAATTGTACCAGCTGGCAAGAACCATCAAGAAGCAGGTGGCATACTGAAAAGAACCCTTTACTGGCCATACGATTGATAAGAAACAGGTCCGCAGAAGCACTTAACACTTCACTACAGATATGTCAGTAGTATCGTTGTTAGGTATTAAAGTATTAAACAATCCCGCAAAATTTACAGAACCTTACCAATTCGAGATTACATTTGAATGTCAAGAACAGCTGAAACATGATTTGGAATGGAAATTGACCTACGTGGGTTCGTCGCGTTCTTTAGAGCACGACCAAGAATTGGATTCTATCTTAGTTGGGCCGGTACCAGTTGGTGTCAACAAGTTCGTATTTACGGCAGATCCACCATCGCCTGAATTAATTCCTGCCAGTGAATTGGTTAGCGTAACGGTTATACTTTTGAGTTGTTCATATGACGGTAGAGAATTCGTTAGAGTTGGGTACTACGTTAATAATGAATACGATAATGAAGAATTGAGAGAGAATCCGCCTGCCAAGGTGCAAGTTGATCATGTTGTAAGAAATATCTTGGCTGAGAAGCCTCGTGTAACAAGGTTTAACATTGTTTGGGACAATGAGAATGAAGGTGATATTTATCCACCTGAGCAGCCAGGCGTCGATGAAGAAGAGGAAGAGGAAGAAGAAGAGGAGGACGAGGATGAGGATGAGGACGAAGAGGAGGACGAGGATGAGGACGAAGAGGAGGATGAAGAAGATGAAAACGAAGATGAAGCGGCGCAAGAGGTGGATGAAGAAGAAGCAGAGGAGGACACTGCAAACGAGGGACAGCAGGAGGAGCCACCTTCGAAAAAGTCGAAAGTAGAGAAATCTGCTGCCAACAGTACAGAAGATCAACAAGATGGCGGGGTAGATACTGCTCCCACACCTCAAGATACACAGTGATGAAAAATAATAAATGCAAAAATACGAAATTGAAAAAATGACGATGATGATAATACACTTTTTTTATTTCTTCTTCGGCTGTACGTACATATTAAGCTTCTTGTAAGGATTCCCAAAGGTCGTTGATTATTTGGAATATTTGCGTAGCTTCAGGTAAGTGCATCCTATCGGGATGCCAACGGATTCTTTCTCCTTTGATAATTTTTTTCATATCCTGTTTTAATAAATCACAACTTTTTTGATAGAAAGAATGTACATTATCTCTATTGATTTGATTACCGGGATCTACCGGTAGCAATGTTCTGTCGACCAGATTCCAGTAGTTTTGTAAATATGAAGGTTCTTGTCCTGGTACATTGGCCAATTGATGGGCTTGAAGTAACCGAATGTTGTCCGGTGTAGTTAGGAATTTGTAGCCATTGACAGGTTCTCCATATTCGAATAATTGTTCTTGAGCAGCGTGAGAATTCGGACGAGAAACTGGATTCCGTGGACTTCTTTCCTGCTTACTTGCCACACGTTCATAGACTAGAGGTTTGGAAGGCTTCGAAAGTTTCGTTGAAGGGTGATGTTTAGGAGCTTGTTTAGTGACATCAGGCTTTTCCACACGATGATGTCGATTGCAAGGACGAACGTAGACGGGTCTCGGTAGTTCGTTCACAGTTGATTCATCTTCGCTGCTGCTCTCATAGTCCTGCAGCAGGCTCATGGGAGGAGGTCATTGCAGGGATGTCGTGGAGGTTACTTGGAATATCAGATGAATGTACGGATCACACTTGGTGAGTTCCATTCAAAAAAGGTTAGGCGAAATGCCAAAAAAATCAAATGGACAAGTCCGGATTCGAACCGAAGACCTCCCCCATGCTAAGGGGACGCGCTACCAACTACGCCACATGCCCATTAAATTCCTGAGTAACACTCTTAATATGTTGGGCTTACATCGTAGGATATTAGAATTTTCTTTTATTATCTTCTTGATCATTTTACTGCTAATATGTAACCGTCTATTTATCGTGCCCAGACCCTGGTTCATTACGATTTAATCAAATATCAACTTTTTATCCACAGACCAAGCTGTTATTGGAACAAATACATAAACAATATTAATAATAATTTCATTATTAACAGAAAACCTTGTAAAGTCTGTACCAAATAGGTTTCATTGCCAAAGCGGCTCTTTCCTCTTCGACCTGTTGCCTTAACAAATCCAAATTCACTTCTCTACGACCTGTATCTATATCCATATCCTCAGCCCTGATATACAACTTCCAATTTCTTTTCCAGAGCTTGTGTGCAACCCACATAGTTAGAACAATGGGGAAAGACAAGTAACCTTGGAAGAAATCACTAGGACTTGGTGGGGATCCGAGAGGGAACAATGCCACGTAGAATTGAGCGACTAGCATAATAATACAGAGGAATAACCCCCAAGCAGCACCCCAAACACCTGCTGGAGATACAAAAGTCAGTTCATTTGTAGAACGGCCTTGTGCCGCTAAAGCACGGCGGAAACGGATGTGACACAAACAGATAGTAGCCCAAGTGAATAGGGAGGAAAGACCTGACAATGCCATAAGCCAGTCAAAAACTTCACCTTCTTTGTCAGATTCTGCCACGAAGGCAATTAACCCAAATGCAGAGGTAACGGCAATACCGACCATTGGTCTACCCATTCTATCGACATAAGAGAAACATTTTGGCAAAAATCCTTGGTCTGCCATAGCTGATAGAGTTCTGGAACATGCATAAACGGCACTATTACCAACACTTATTACCGCAATTAAAATGACTACATTAACAACGGTTGGCAACCCACTAATACCTTGGTTTTTGATAGCAATAACGAACGGAGAAGCTGCAGCATCAACGGACGAACCGCCGATCAATCTGCTGTCAGTGTATGGGACTAGCATACCGATCAGCAGAAGACACAACACATAAAACAGGGTAATTCTCCAGAAAACCTGTTTGGCGGCACCTGGGACATCCTTACGGGGATTGGAAGATTCGGCAGCCGCTAAACCAACTAATTCACTACCTGCAAAGGAAAAAGCGGCAGTGACAAAAACAGAACAAAAGCCCTTGAACTTTTTACCTGACGTGTCGCCCGCGAATGCACCAGGATGGTACCAATATCTAGCTCCGATGTAACCTGTACCAGGACCACCACCGCAGATTAGAACAATGGCCATTATAATAAATCCAATAATCATAAGCACTTTGCAAATGGAGAAGACAAATTCCGCTTCACCGTAGCCACGAACACCAAACATGTTGATCGATACGATAACAACCCAAAACAATGCAACGAAACCGTCTCTATATTTCTTATCCGTATGCCAGTAATTTACCGTAATGGAGGCGGCCACAATCTCCAACGGCAAAGTCACGATCCATTGTAACATATAGTTAAAGTTATTGGCAAACCCATAGGATTCGTCGATAAATCTGGTAGCATACGTAGTGTAACCACCTGCCACAGGGAATGCAATAGATAATTCAGCAACAGACATAACCATACAATAAATCATAGAACCGGCAACAATCCAACCGATTAGGATACCCGCGGGTCCCGCGGTTCTCAACGCAGTACCAGACCCAACGAAAAGACCCGTACCGATAGCACCGCCAATTGAAATCATTTGCAGATGACGGTTTTTCAACTGGTGCTTCAATGGAGATCTGGCGGTAGCAATAGCAATCTTTTCGGCTTCAGTCAAGTTAGGGTCCATTTCAGGTACTTCAGCTCTTTTGAAAGAATCCCGGATTCTTTTCCAACGTGAGGCTGGTGGGCCCTGTTCGCTTTCATCAACATAATTATCATATTGATCAAAGGATGCAGGCGACTCTACATCTTGGGGCACGTCCTGTACTTCATTGTTGCCCGCTTCGAGGTCCTTCTTTGTGCTAAAATCCTTTTCACTCATGTTTGGCTTCTAGTTGCCTTTGGTTTCCCGACCAAAGGAAGTTGTCACCATTCCATATCGATACAAATCTTTATATACCTTTTCAACCTGGTCGAATTTGCGGGTCATTAGATAGAGCAGTATAATCTTGACATACTCGTTAACTCTTACCTTGGGTTAAGCGGGATGCTCTAACACTACTGTAACGATCTCCGAGGGCTGATAGTGAGGTAGTAATTGATCATGATAAACTGATACACATAGACACTAGTCGATTTACACTGATACCGATAGTGAGATGAAAAAAATGAGTCTTGATGCCGTGGCTGCAAATGAATGGGTGTCTTGAAGAAATAAATGATTTACGGGGAGAAATTCACGAGGGAAATGTTCACTAAACTAAACGATGAGGTACAATATGGTATGACGCTATCAGCACAAGGAACAGTCTTCCCCCATTCTTTTTCTTGGGTAGTCCTACTATGAGAAGTCATGTTCGTAAGAATCATTACAGTGCCGTTAGGAGAACTCCGATAAGACGTTATCGACGGATTAACGAGAAAATTGTCAAGTGATCTGGGATGTAATAAAAGCGTGATGTGGTGGGCAGGATGATTATCAGAGAAGGATAGAAGTGGACGCAGATTGTCTTGTAGCTAATGTGTAAGACGAATTTTCCGCCGGGAAACACTCGAGGATTAGATTTTTATGTTACCCTTGGTCAGGCGTAATCGGCGTGATTTGACAGATGTTATCGAGCAGGAGTTCCACAGCGATGCCAACGAGAATGTTCGCCAAGAGGCGCTCCGGTTATAGCAAGTGCTGCTCGTAGGTTCGTATGGCTTGAATGTACAACTCTTGAAATATGGACAGGCGAATGCGCGGGAGACATGTTCAGCCCTGAATTTAACTTTTTGTTCCCCATAGGTAACATTGGGAGCCAAGCTAACTCATCTGTACATAATTTTAATCAATTGGAGAGAGAAAATCAAATCCTAAATGTGAGATGATATGCATCGCTGCCTCCTTGAACTGTAGCCTCTCGGCAAGTCTCTCCAGCTGAAGGTACAGTTCGACTATTTTCTCTATCCTCCACCAATGTTCTGTGTTCGATTCCTGAAAGCGGACTTTTTAGCCTTCTTAACTTTTTTTTTTCTTTTTCTCTAACATCAGGCTCATCTTGACGAAATATACTACTATCAAAGAATCAGCAGTATAGAGTATTCCAAAAATATTGAACTAAGCAAGGTATCTTGGGTAAGATGGTTAATTTAAATACGGTGCCACCAAGAAATGGCAGAAATTACTACTTGGCTCTTGGACTAGAAGGATCCGCCAACAAATTGGGGGTGGGCATTGTCAAACATCCGGTTCTGGCTGAGCATGAAGATGGCGATTTATCCTTTAAATGTGAATCAGAGATAATGGCAAATATTAGAGATACCTACGTGACACCGCCGGGCGAAGGATTTTTACCTAGAGATACAGCGAGACACCATAGAAACTGGTGCGTAAGACTAATCAAGAGGGCATTGCAGGAAGCGGGCGTGAAAGATCCATCAAAGGATTTAGATGTCATTTGCTTTACGAGAGGCCCGGGAATGGGAGCTCCGCTACACTCAGTTGCCATTGCGGCAAGGACCGTCTCATTACTGTGGGATATACCGCTTGTAGGGGTAAATCACTGTGTGGGCCACATTGAAATGGGTCGAGAAATTACCGGGGCCGCTAATCCTGTAGTCCTTTACGTCAGTGGTGGTAATACTCAAGTTATCGCATATTCTGAAAAAAGGTATAGGATTTTTGGTGAAACTCTGGACATTGCCATTGGTAACTGTTTAGATCGGTTTGCACGTACGCTGAGAATTCCAAACTCCCCTTCACCGGGCTACAACATCGAACAATTAGCCAAAAGATGTTCTGATAAAGAGAGTCTGGTTGAATTGCCGTATACTGTAAAGGGGATGGACCTTTCTATGAGTGGTATCTTAGCCTATATCGAAACCCTTGCCAAGGACCTTTTTAAAGGTAATAAGAAGAATAAAACTTTATTCGACCCTAAGACTGGTGAACAAAAGATTAACGTTGATGATCTATGCTATGCACTACAAGAAAATTTGTTTGCAATGCTTGTCGAAATTACTGAACGTGCCATGGCACATGTAAATTCTAACCAGGTTTTAATAGTGGGTGGTGTTGGCTGTAACGAACGTTTACAAGAAATGATGGGTCAGATGTGCGGTGATAGAGCCCTTGGCCAGGTACATGCTACAGATGAAAGATTTTGTATCGATAATGGTGTCATGATAGCGCAGGCTGGTCTCTTGGAATACAGAATGGGTCAAGCAACGACTGACCTTAACAAAACGGTAGTAACCCAAAAATTTAGAACGGATGAAGTCTACGTAGGCTGGAGAGAATAGAATAGAAAACGTTGTAATTCATATTTCTGTATTTTATATTTATGTGTATATACCAAGAGCCCATCTCATCTTTCGCATCGGAAAAATGCTATCCTAACATTACTATAACAACAACATCATCATCATCGTCATCGTCATCAGCAACAAAAGCGAGAGTCGATCAAAAGAATCTCGCAGATAACATAATATCTCAAATGTCTGAAACTTTGGACGTGTGTCTCGAAGAAATTACCAAGTCAATTGACTCTATCAACACACTTTATTTCAAACCGCCTGGGATATTCCACAATGCAGTAGTTCACGATGGTGCGGGCCAGAGTTATAGCAGTATTATTACTAAACTCATACGAGATTGTAATCCACGAGAGGAGTTGTCACTATTCAGTGTAGATCCCAAGAGAAAGATCCCCCGAAGGAAAGATGGTAAAGAAGGTGTTTTAGACTATTTGGCGGAAAGAGATATCAATTTAAAGAGAAATAGGCGCATAGGTTTACCTGAAGAAAAACCTGTCATACATGTTCCCAAAGAATTTTACCTAAAGCAACACAATCAGGTATTAGCTGCTAAACGCCAAAAGACCGGTGCTCTTTTCTTCGATCTGGATACGAATTCAGTAGCCGCTGCTGGCAGCGATCCCGGTATATTTGAATTACTGGGTGCCAAATTAGATGACCCACAAATTACCAAGCTTTTATACGCTCTGAGAAATGGCAGTGTCACATTTGAGGACACTGAAGAGGGCACTCAAAGAAGCACCATGTTTGTTGAGGATTTCTCTGCAGACCTTTTACTCAAGGTGCTCGAAGAAGTGTCAAACCAATGGCCCCTAAGTGAATACAAGGAGACTTACTTGAAATATCTTACAAATTACCAAGATTTGGAGGCTGAAATTCAATTGATAAAAAAGGAGTTAAAATTGCAAGAGGAGCAATTACAGGCTCAACTACAATTCCAACCTTCTTCTTCCCACGTCGTAGGAAAGTTGATCGAGAAAGAGCAAAGCGAGGTAGAATTGCTCGAGCAAGAGATCGCAAGAATGGAACAAGGGCTTGAATGACTGGTTGCCCTAATAGCCCGGACGACATACGAACACATAAAATAAGATACATAGATGCATACTGATCATTTGAAAGTATTTTACTTTATCATTAGAAACACAGATAATTTTTTTTTTTGTACTTCCAATGGTATTGCTTAAAGTTCAATCAGGAACTCGCTTCTGAAAGCCGAACGTCGTTCAACTTTGAGTTTTATCTTGTAAACTATAGATCACTAAATCGCAAGAGGTCAAACGGTAGGAGGTGATATAAGCTTTCCTGACCACATTATAATATTAATTTGGATTCTAAGATTTGATTAGCAAGGTCCAGGGAAGAATTCTTGACCTCAGAGAGTTTGAAAATGTCCAAAAATGATGATCACTTCTCTCACCTTGGATCAGCCCTTTCTACCACTGCAGCAGCCATATTTGGAGCACAAAATTTGGAGGACACAATCCTCTCCTATAGCAGCCCATATAAACGGGTTCTTCATAAAGCAATGACGAATTTGGGTAGTGAAGGGGCTGTTGTTAATTTTAGAGGTCGAAAGGATAATGGAACCGGATCATTTCAAAGTCTAAGATCAACCAGCGGTAAAACGTTCTTTCAAAACAAATTTGCAGACTCCAAGACAAGTTTCAAAGTTCTCAGTTATCTGAGTGACGATCAACTAAGGGATATACCAAGTGAATTCGATGGTACTAACTTATCACTGTCCAAGAAATTGCTAACCCAAAATGGCGAATCAACTGGTAAATCTAGCAAGAAAAAGGGACAAAGAACAGAACCCACATTGTTTCAAGGGTTCGAGGCATCCTTACCTGTGATCAATGAAACTCTGCATAGCGAGGATAAACTTTTGACAAATAATGAGGATTCCAAGACAATTGATCAGTATCCACACACTTACAGTGATAAACCGGAGGCAGATCAAAATGATTATAACGACCAATTTACATTGCCTCATGGTATCGAACCTGAAAGAATCACTGATTCATACTCATTAAATTTTTTGAAGAGTGTTAGTAGTGGCGTGATAGATAATTTGGATCTATTGGAAATCCAAAAGAAAGTAGCCGCCAGCGAAATACGAGAATTGGACTACAAATTGGAAAGGTTAAAATTTATGAGAGAACTGGTATTTAAAAGGATAGCCAAGATTGAACAAAACGAATTGTTCCTGGAGAATAATTTGAACGTTGCCAAAGATCGTATATCTTTCTTACAAGAATATGGATTACAGAAGGAGGAGCCTGATGTAGATGAAGAGCGGAAAGAAAATGAAGATGATACTGTAACTGATCATCCACAATACTCATTGGATAGAGACGAAGATCAACCTCAAAACATGGATGAATCTATTCTAAATGTACATCAAAATAATGAAAGTAATGTCTCAGAGAAAGACACGAATGCAAATTCGCCTATGTTGAGCAAATCAGTTTATCAAAAGCTGAAAGTTAAAGATGAAAAGCCATCCAAAAAATTGCATGAATTTTACAACGATAAACATAAAAAGCACAGGAAGACATATCCAACTTTACAACAGTATTATACAAGAGGCTCGCAAATCAGTTCCTTCCCCAAAGCCCATGATGAAAGTATCATCTGTCTAGATTTTGACGTTCCATTTGGCACTTTGGCCACCGCTGGCCACTTAGACCATTCCGTAAAACTTTGGAACTTATCTAAGAAGCACCAAGTGGGTCAAATGACTGGTCATCATGCCAGCATAAATTGCATGCAATTAGATCACCACTATAACATGCTCATTACTGGTGGTAGAGACGCAGTCCTCAAGCTTTGGGATCTAAGCCTTGCATATCAGTTGTACCAAGAAGATACAGAGTTCGCCTCCAACTCTGAAGAAGCCTGTGTCTATACTTTTGATTCTCATGTCGATGAAATCACCGCTTTATCTTTCGATTCAGGACATCTTGTTAGTGGTTCACAAGACAGAACTGTACGCCAATGGGATTTAACCACAGGGAAGTGTGTACAAACCATTGATATTAGTTTTGCTTCAAGAGGCCAACCTAATAGTTCCTTGGCAAGTAGTTCATTACTATCGCCTGTCGTGGAGGCACCGGTCGTTGGTTCGTTACAATGTTTTGACGCTGCATTAGCGACAGGTACTAAAGACGGCATTGTAAGATTATGGGATATGCGCTCGGGTAAAACTATTCGTTCACTGGAGGGACATACGGATGCCATCACTACATTAAAATTTGATTCGAGAAACTTGGTCACTGGTTCCCTAGACAGAAGTATCAGAATTTGGGATCTGAGAACAGGAACGTTAGCGGATGCATTTGCTTATGAATCTCCTGTACTAGCGCTCGATTTCGATCTACAAGATATAGTTGCAGCTGTCGGTGAAAATGGTGTCAAAGTATTCGATAGAGAAAGTGACAAGCACTGGGTATGTGCTCAGTCAGAGGAGGAAAATGCTTCGATTTCACAATTTGTGAAATACAAGAACGGATACTTGATTGAAGGTCGCAGTAACGGCGATGTGAACACCTGGGCAATTTGAGGGTCAGTAAGAAAAGAGAAAGACAAACAAACTAACAAGACAGATAAGAAGATTAAATTCCAATCAGCATATATTCCACGTGTAAATAAAGCATTAGATTGAATAAATTCAAACAAAATAACATAAGATAAACTAAAGGTCAAAATTCAAAGGCTCATTATTCTCGATTTTGACATCGGCTAATTTTGGGGTTACCCGTCCTGATCAAGTAGTGGCGAAAGAAAAAAATTGTCAAAAGAAGTTAAACACTGGGAAGAACTAGATGACATATTAGTGGGAAATAACAAGGTTTAGATTGGACTAGAATCGAATTATTCCTTTCTGTCTTTTAGAGATTACCTTAGTTGAAATTTGTAGGAATGAATTTTGGTAATCAGACACCTACCATTGTCGTTCTCAAGGAGGGAACTGACACTTCCCAAGGTCGTGGCCAGATTATTTCCAATATCAATGCCTGTGTTGCGGTACAAGAAGCTTTAAAACCTACCCTAGGTCCATTGGGTTCTGATATTTTAATAGTTTCTGGAAGTGGTAAGACGACGATTTCTAATGACGGTGCAACCATCCTTAAATTATTAGATGTCGTTCATCCTGCGGCTAAAACATTAGTGGATATTTCAAGAGCCCAAGATGCAGAAGTGGGTGATGGTACTACTAGTGTCACGATTTTGGCAGGTGAATTGATGAAAGAAGCAAAACCATTTTTGGAAGAAGGTATCTCATCTCACATTATCATGAAAGGTTATAGAAAGGCAGTGAGTCTTGCTACTGCCAAAATCCAAGAATTAGCGGTTGATATCTCTGATAAAGGTGGCGAAAACAGAGAATTATTGGAAAGGTGTGCCAAGACAGCAATGACATCAAAACTTATCTACAAGAACGCAGATTTCTTCGTCAAGATGTGTGTGGATGCCGTTCTTTCGTTAGACAGAAACGATCTGGATGATAAATTAATTGGTATAAAGAAAATCCCAGGTGGTGCAATGGAGGAATCGATGTTTATCAACGGTGTTGCCTTCAAGAAGACATTTTCCTATGCAGGTTTTGAACAGCAACCGAAGAGATTCAAGAATCCAAAGATTTTAAGTTTAAACCTCGAACTAGAATTAAAGGCTGAGAAGGATAACGCAGAAGTGAGAGTGGAACATGTGGATGACTACCAGGCAATCGTAGATGCTGAATGGCAATTAATTTTGAACAAATTAAAACAAATCGAAGATACAGGTGCAAATATCGTTCTTTCCAAGCTACCCATCGGTGATTTGGCCACCCAATATTTTGCCGACAGAAATATTTTCTGTGCCGGTAGAGTTAGCGGTGACGATTTAAACCGTGTGATTTTGGCAGTTGGTGGATCTATACAATCGACGACAACAGATATAAGGCCAGAATACTTAGGTACTTGTGACAAATTCGAAGAAATCCAGATCGGTTCTGAACGTTATAATGTATTCGAAGGTTGTACCAAGGCAAAGACTTGTACATTGCTACTAAGAGGTGGTGCTGAACAAGTGATTGCCGAAGTGGAAAGATCATTACACGACGCCATCATGGTTGTTAAAAGAGCACTCCAGAACAAATTAATCGTTGCCGGTGGTGGTGCAACTGAGATGGAAATCTCGAAACATCTAAGGGACTACTCCAAGACTGTTGCTGGTAAACAACAATTAATCATTAATGCATTTGCTAAGGCACTCGAAGTTATCCCAAGACAGTTATGTGAGAACGCAGGTTTTGACGCTATTGAAATCTTGAACAGGTTAAGGATGGCCCACAGTAAGGGTGAAAAATGGTACGGTGTCGATTTTGAAATCGAAAACATCGGTGACAATTTCGCCAAGTTTGTCTGGGAACCAGCCCTAGTCAAAATCAACGAATTGAACAGTGCAGCAGAAGCTACGAATTTGATCTTATCGGTGGACGAAACTATCACCAACAAAGAATCTGCTAACAACGCAGGTGCACCACCACAAGGTAGAGGTAGGGGTATGCCTATGCAATAAAATAGATGTAATTAGTAAAACACAATAATAAAAACACAAAATAAACAAACGCAAATATGTCATTACTTCTATTATACAATTTTTTTTCTTTTTCTTTTTCTTTTATTCCATTTTCTAACCTCTTAATGCACGTAGCCTCTGAGCCAGTTTATCCTCCTTTTCTTCATTGGCTTGAGGTTCTTCAATCTGTGGTAAATCATCTAGCTTTGCCTGTTGCTTCAACTCTAATCCATTTTCGTCCGCGACCTTGCTCATCAGTTCATCAACTTTGTCGCCATCCACAATTACCGCATCGCTATTAGTACCCATATCCTCATAGACATTTACACTTGCATCTAGATCTTCAAACTGCTGTTCGAACCTGTCCATAATCATCGTGATTTGTTGCAGATTCATACTCTGCAGTGCTTTGTCCATACCACGGCAAACCGAGCCCATTGAGCCCGATACTTGCCTCATTGTGACGGCCGTCTGGACCCTGGAAGCCACGGAATCGACTCTTGAAGCCAACTTCAACAGCTGTAGCCTTTCGTTCTTCTTTCTTATCGCGTTTGACGCATATATCTTGGCGATTTCTTCACTCTCATTCAAAGCCTTCTTCAATCTAGCCGTCTCTTGCTTCTCCTCCTTGACGGCCCTCTGGGCCTGCTTCTGCAACTGTTTAGACGTGAATTTCAACTGAAATAGGGTGTTCTCCAACCCAGCCTGATTACGAGACATGATACGACTTGTGAGCTTTTCCTACCTCTAAGCACTCGTTGTAGTGACTAGTTAAAGGGGGATTGATTGCATTTTCTATGACGAAAAAGTACAGAATAGATAGACGGATCAAATATACAATACATAAAAGTAAAAGGACATAGAATAGAAATATATACATACAGAAATAACGAATCGTATAGAAGGAAAAGTAAACATTCATGCATCATTGATAATGTTGTTGTTGTTGTTGCTGCTGCTGTTGCTGCTCTTGCCGTTGCTTGATTTGATCTACACCGTCTTGCAGAGATTTACATTTCTCGTCCAGTTCAAATATGTGCCTTTTGTAAAGATCCGTCACTAGTTCCAGTTCGTTGATCCTTGCCCGTAGCCTTATAATTTCTTCTTCATTTCGCAGTTGAGTCTCCAACACAGGTTGTGACTGTTGTTGCTGCTGCTGCTGCTGCTGCTGCTGATTTGGTTGCGGTGAATTGACTCTTGGTAGGGCAAATGGCAGAAGCGTCGGCTGCGGTTGATGGTACTGAGGATGTGGCGGCGGCGACAAGTGACCTCGTACTTCGGTGAAATGCGAAGATGGCTGCTGTTGGAGCTGCTGAGGCTGCTGCTGCTGCTGTGCTGGTGGTGGCGGCGGAAACGCATTCGCTGGCGACAGTACGTCGTTGATAGAGGACATCTGATAAACTTTTGGATTCTGGGGCAGCATGGAGGGCGAAGAAACCGTCGACCGCGCGGACTCCAGCATGCTCACTGGAGGTGGCAGCGGCGAGTTGCCCCTCTGCATCGGTTGTACCTGCGGCTGTGGACCCACTTCGCCCAAAAGCGTCGAAAGGTGCGGCAATTGCCTCGAGGCGTTCGACGCCGACAGCGTGGGTGAGTTCACGCCATTGCCGCCACGGTTGATGTTCCCCAGCGTATTCGCAGCCTTGGTGATCTCGGCGCCCTCGACCTGTAGTGGTTCCTTGACCTCCGGTTTAACCTTCTTGGACTTCGGCTTGCTGGGATCCTCGGACTTCCGCTTCCTATCATCGCCGCTGGGGGGTACCTCTAGGAGACGGCGGCGTGTTGTTCTGGTTCTGGTTATGACTATGGTTACCCTTTCTATTCCTTGACTTGATGACATCCGTCTTCAAACTGATGGGCCTTGGTCTACCATGGAGCTTGAGAAACAGCCCGCATGCGTTGCAGAGTACCGCACCGTTTTCATCGCGCCTCCACAGCGGCGTGGTTACCGTGAAGCAATTTTTGCAGACCGTGTTGTGATTGCTGGCGTTGGGATTCGTGCCCATATTCGTATTCGCATTGCCAACCTTCGACTTCGCCTGTAAAGAGCCTGATGAAGGAGAAGGAGTGGGAGAAGGTGCGTCGGACGAGGAGGCAGGAGACGCATCTGTCGTCGAGCAGGAGACATTGGCATTCGTGTTGGCATTTCCCTGTACACCCCCATTCACAAAACTGCCATCGCCATTATTCTCATTGCTTCCGCTTGGTTTTTCATCTACTCTTGGTTCACTAACAAATGGAGCAGCGGCAGTTGAACCTGTCATCATATCAAAGAGGATGAAAAAGAAAGAAAGAAAGAAAGAAAAAAAAAAAAAAAGCTGATGCTAACTGTGATAAGTAGCCGCCGATTGGTTATCAATAGTTTTCAGAAGGTACTGAAGGCCAGATACACTTATGTCTGCAAAAAATTTAAAGACTATAATCAGTTCAAACTAGTATCCTTACCCCAAGATAATTAGACTAAAAGGAAAGAGACCAAAATTAAAATCTAATCAGGTCTCCAGATGAAAATGAAAAACAAAAAAAAAACAAAAAAAAAACGATATTAAAAGAAGAAAGAAAAAAGAGAAGGAGCTATCTTTTATCGATTACTATCAAAATCTATCATTTCTGATTTTTCCTCCATTCGCCAAAACGTTCGATAAGTAATACGAAAGAGAAAAGAGAGGAAGCTAATTTGAGAAACTTGATATAAGTACACAAGAACGGTAAGGAAATATGATTCTATTGGGCGAGCTGTTGAGAGATTTGTATTTATCCCAAAGCAAAAAAGCGGAAAAAAAAGTGAGTGACAATGTATGGATAAAATCCAAGCTTAGAAGTTTTAAATTGCCGTTATTCTACAAGCATTGTACAAGGTGATTCTTACTATGAGTATTTGCCTATGGTGAGACGCACCTCGTTTGTCACTCGCTCGTTCCCCGGGATATCTTAAAACGGAAGTGCGCGCAGAGACCCATAACCCAAATGGGACACCGTTTCCGAATAAGTACCGTTCTCCGATTTTTTGCCCTTTCGCCGAACCTTTCACCGAAAGGGAGGGGTTGGGATAAAAAAAAATTTTTTTATCTATCTTATCGACCATGCATGATTACTAATCGAGAAAGACACTCGTGAGATATGACCAAATGCACGTGCCGTGACCCATACACCGGAATTCCTGTTTTGCTCCATACGAGTGGGAAACTCGCATACCCGCACCAGGGGAAAGACGAGAGAGAAAAAAAAGAGGGATTCCTGAACTCTGGTGAGCCCACCCGTAGATCACTGGAACCTGCAGGGAAAAGGAATGAAAAGGTAGTTAGCAGACTCATGCACAGAGAGAGCTACTACTACTAGTCAGTATCTCAATAGTAGTTGGTAATCAGGAAATAGAAAACAAAGACAGGAAGAAGAAAAAAAATAGAGGTTATAAAATGGTATGATGATATGCATGTTACCAGTTGTTTTCGAGCACGGTGAGCGCCCTTTAAGGTGGAGGAGGAATATTGTTTTTAGACGAAAGGCTATTTCGACTCGGACCAAGGATAGGCGGTCAATTCGTTTATAGAACCGCACAGGCGATGGATAACAGGTTTAAGAATAATAATAAGTCTTGGAACCTATCAGATGAACTTGGATCCATTCGATAGAAATAGAATTTCTAGTAGTAATAGAAATGCTTCGTCATCACCGTCTTCCTCTTCGCAAGCCATACCAATTTTCCCGCTAAACAATATCAGAAATGCTAACGATGACTTGTATCACGTGCTTAATTCGCAGGATCAGCAGGCAAGGATTAGTAGCACGAATATCTCATCCAACTTCTACCTGATCACGCAGTACATTTTGCAGGCGTACTTTAAAGTGTCGTTTACGGAATTGAGGTCGCTGAAACTGGTTGATCTGATCGTGGATCAGACTTACGCGGAGAGCTTAACGCTTCGGAAGTTGAACGAAGGCGCCAGCGTCCGGTCTTATGAATATTTCAACACGGTGCCGAGGCAAGAGGATATAACGAGGTGTCCGATTTTCGCATTGGCTACGTATTTTGTCATTCGTTGGTCGCATCCGAATCCACCGATTACGGTAGAGAATTTTGACCGTATACCTCTTTTGGACCCGACGACTATCTCTTGGAACAAGGGTTTCCAGGAGCTGAACCACACGAAGGAGGGCTACAGGGTTTCGAGGTCGGTTTCGTTTGAGCCGGCAAGTGAGTTGGCGGACATCATTTTCCCCTGGCTACCCTCTCTGAGGCAAGATATGGAGATTATGGATAGAAGTAATTATAAGCTGCATTCGTTTCTGGAGCTGTTTGAATTCATGGCCCGGACGATTGTGCAAGACTTGAAGTTTTTACAACTGCGCTCTGGACTACTGCCGAACATCGTTACGTTTGTGGCGAAATTTATTCCTGATCTTTTCCAGCATCCGAAATTTGACAAGGCGAAGCCTGTATTCCACGATCTTCACGGCAACATCAGCGGTAGAAACAGTGATGACGAGGAGGACTCTCATTTCTTGCAGCTTTCCAAGAGGCTTACGACCGAAAATGTCAGGCTGGCGCAGCAAATCACGCAGTTGAAGACGGACCTCAGCAATGTCCAGTACATGTGTGACCAATTTCTGAAATTGCAGCAGCAGCAGTTGATCAACAGTAGTAACAATGGCTACAACAACAACAACAGCAGCAGCATTAACAACAATCGGAATTATCGTCAAAACAATAGCGGGGTTATAGTTCTTGATAAAAACTCCATCAACTCTTCGATCTGGAATAACTTAACCCAAAATGCGGCTGTAGTTAATGCTCCCGGCAGTGGCGGCAACAGCAACGAAGACCCGCAGGAGACCTCGAATTTGGCCCCCATGCTGGCTTCTTTCCCACTGATAAATCCCGAAATTAACAAAAAGAGAAAATTGCCTCCGCCACAGCCTGGGTTATCTCCATTCCCGCCCTCCCCAGGCCCTGTATTGCCATCGGTAACAGAATCCCCATACTCAAAGAGACTTCGTATCGACGATAGACCCACACCCTCTCAAAGCGCGCTAGATTTACTCTTGGCAAAGACGGTGTCGAGCCCACGGTTTCCTTCTCTACCTAACAACCACCCTTCAAAAATATCTTCACGTTACTCCAGCCCAACTGCATTTGCTATGACTGGTTCACCAGGTGCAGTTCTACCGCCTAACCCCGTGCAACTAGCGCCTCGAACAACACAACCAGAGGCTCATTCACACCCAAGAAATACCTCTACCGCCATTATGCAAAATAGTCCAGCGACGACCACAGCTGCGGACACAACAACAGCAGCAGCAACGACAACCACGGAGACAGCTGCACGCGCCCCCGCTACAGTTTCTGCCATCGATAGCTCGTCCTCCAAGAATCCGAACCCCAACAGTTTGCCCAACACTCCTATAGTGAACAACGTGGCGGAGGAACCTAATCCTGATGAAGAAGTGGGGGCAGACGCTAGTGCAGATGAAGGCAATGACGATGACAATGACGATTCGAAGGCATTGAGTCCCAAATCAACGGAACCAAGGCCACGGCCAATGTCTTCGCAGCAGGCACCTCCGAACAGTTCGGATAACGCTAGCGGTGGCAGCTGTAGCAGCAACAAGCCCAATAAGCCCGTGGAGAAATTGGGGCCCAACAGGCACATCAAGTACAAACTGTCGCGAGACAACAAGACTATTTGGGATCTTTACACCGAATGGTACGTTGGACTCAATGGACAGTCGTCGATTAAAAGTCTGATTGAAACGTATGGGTTAAGACGCTGGAAGGTGAGTGACGATTCTCATTTTTTCCCAACAAGAAGAATTATCATGGACTATATCGAGATGGAGTGTGATAGAGGTATCAAACTGGGCAGGTTCACGAGTCCCGATCAACCAAGGGAGGACATTAGGAAAATAATTGTAGGTGATTTGGAGAAATTCAGGATCAACAACGGATTGACATTGAATTCCCTTTCGATGTATTTCAAAAATTTGACCAGGGAAAATAAAGAAATCTGCATTTTTCAAAACTTCAAAAATTGGTCGGTGAGAGCTATTACGGAGGAAGAGAAGAACAAGTACTGCAAAAGGCAGCATACGAAAGAATCTCTTTGATTTAATGATCAGAATTATTTTACGGTTAGTGATGATTAACGAGCAATTCCTTTTTAATTTTTTTTTTAGAAGAAACACTGTATTATTTTTAAATATTTAAATATTATAAATCAATATTCATATACTATATTGTATTATTTCTCAATTTTGCCTGATTTTATTATGCTGTGTTTCTTTTCCTCTGTTTTGGTCCAGTACAGTTTACTTCAACCCTTGTCACCTTCCCGACAAAATTGCTACCGGGCCCCTTTTGCAATATATCAAGCCATATTTTCGAAGAGCGAAAAGCTCCATCGATACACTAAAGACTAATCGAATGGTCTGTAAACACTTCTAAATATCGCAAGATTCACCTCAACATGGGAAGTGACAAATTTGTAATACCTGCAAATTTTACACTCTTGCAATCGCTACAATTGTTATACTCGATTGTAGCGTCACAGTGTGAAAATTACGAGAAGCAGACTGCAAACTTGGAGTTGGGTATTAATGATCTAGTGAAATTATATCGATTGTTCGACAACTTATTACAGTATATGAATGATGGATTGTCTAGGATTGAAAAGTCTTACAAATGCCAAGGCGGCCTGAGAGAGAATGCGCTGGAGGATAAAGATCTAAAGAGAAAGTTTGAAGATCTACAGCTATTAGGCCAAGACATAAGGTTATCGAGAAGAGAATGTAATAACAGAATCGGTGTGTTGGAAAATATCAGAAACAATCAAAGTTTATTTGGCAAATGGAGAAGTCGCAGCACTAAGAAATGTAAACCAAAGTTTGAAGATGAGAAACAGGAGACTATTGCCATTGAGACAGCGGAACAAGTGAGAAGAGCTAGAAGAGAAAAGGAGTTGAAGAAATTGGAAAAAGAGAAGCAACGACAATTAGAATTGGATGCACAAAAAGAAAAAGAAATCCAACTCTTTATTAAACAACAGTTAGAAGCTGAATATATGGAAAAGGAAGCAAGAAAAGATGCAATTGCTGCGTCAAAGAGGAAATCCATGCCTGAAAGAAAGGTTGTCGGTTCCCCCAGCTTACCGCAACAGTCTACATTCACTACAAGGAGATCTGATAGACACAGCATGTATGTCAATGGAGGTCCAATACAAAGGACTACGGGGAAGACAACGGAGGAAAAAGGGTTGCATCCGGCTGTCTCTGTCTCTAGAAATTCTTCTACCGGTGGCGGGAACGGTGGTACTAAACAGAGGTACGAATACGTTAAACCAGTGATTCGTCGACAAATAATAAGATCGCCAAGAGCTCCAGGAAGAGCCGCATCACCGGAAATGATAGGACCAGATGAATCTAAACCAGTGATTCGCAGAGAGAGAAAGTCTACTTCAATAAGAAGAAATGGAACTCCGCAGTCTCGGCCAGTTTCACCACCACCCTTAATTGCAGCTGGCAATGAGAGATTCAATTCAAACAGTAGTGATGAGGACGCTAGTGATGAGAAATCCGATTCTTCTACCGACAACTATATGGGAAGTAGCGTTCACGGTGTGGATCCTATTGCATGTCGACAAATTATGAAAGAAATTGTCATACAAGATGAAGAAGTGCATTGGGGCGATATTGCAGGTTTACTAAACGCCAAGAACTCTTTAAAAGAAACCGTCGTATACCCATTTCTGAGACCGGATCTTTTCAAAGGTCTCAGAGAGCCGATTAGAGGTATGCTTTTATTTGGACCTCCTGGTACCGGTAAAACCATGATTGCTAAGGCTGTAGCTACAGAATCTAAATCGACTTTCTTTAGCATCAGTGCATCCTCACTTTTATCCAAATATATGGGTGAGTCGGAAAAATTAGTGAGAGCACTATTTTACATGGCCAAAAAGATGGCACCATCAATTATCTTTATCGATGAAATTGACTCCCTGCTAACAGCTAGGTCTGATACCGAAAACGAATCCTCAAGACGTGTGAAGACAGAACTTTTAATCCAGTGGTCATCACTTTCAAGCTCTACTGGTAATAATGTGGACGCAGATACCCGTGTTCTAGTCTTAGCAGCTACCAATCTACCTTGGGCCATTGACGAAGCTGCAAGGCGTAGATTCTCTAGACGTCTCTACATCCCTCTACCCGAATTTGAAACCAGACTTCACCATCTGAAGAAACTAATGTCCAAACAAAACAACCATCTCTCGGAAGTTGATTTTGAGGTTATTGCAGAGATGACAGAAGGTTTTTCAGGTTCAGATATTACAGCTTTAGCCAAAGAAGCTGCAATGGAACCAATTAGAGATTTAGGTGATAAGTTGGTAGATGCAGAATTTAGTAAAATTAGACCAGTTACAGTGAAAGATTTTGAGAAGGCAATGCTAACTATCAAGATGAGTGTTTCTCCGGCTTCGTTACAACAATACCAAGACTGGGCAGCTGGATTCGGAAGCACAGGTGCCTGATCGCTCGACGTATGACAGCTATACACGGATTCGTTGAGTTTTTGTATCTTTATATAAAAATTCGTAATACTTTAATATAATCATGTAATAATATGTTGGAATTTTTTTTATTTTATTTTAGTGTGTCGTGCGACAAGTATGACCCATTGGGAAACGTCTCGAACCTCGATATGAACTGTAAAAGGTAATAGGAAAGGTGTGCTGAGAATGATTCCGATGACTTCTGCTACAGTGTTAAAAGGGTCCAGGATGTCTAAGTGGAATGTTATGAAGTTGCAGTGACAGCATGACAATATTCCCTTTTCGTTGCACTATATGGATTAGCTGCTGTGCTCTTCGTTATCTATTGATATATCTCTCGACAATCTCTTGACTATCTATTGATTATTTATTGATTATTTATTGATTATCTAGTGATTATTTGCTTCTGCTCTGAAACAGCGAATTGGCAATAATGGTTGGTTGGCCTAGCAGAAGAATTGTTGGCAGGGTGGTAGTACTAGGTGTAGTATTGGCGTTACTAGTATCTGGCTACCAATTGGCATCAGGATATGGTTATACCGATGCCCTTGGTGAGATGGCTTCAAGACCATACAGATGGTATACCACGGATGTTGATCCACAAACGTTTGTTAGTGGTGTTAATGGTACTCAATCTGAGACTTCCAAGAAATTGTTGGAAATATTACAGAGTCCACTGGTGGACAAGGAATCGTTGGATAGGAAAGTTGTTGATGATTTGATGAAGGAAAGGAAACAAATCTACTGGAATACACTACACACACCCATCACAGAGCCTAAAGTAGATGGCCTAGTGAGACCGGGTGATAAATCAGCTGGTTCTTTGAAGGCGTGCTTTCTATGCCTTGTAAGAAATGAAGACCTGGAAGGAATAATTGGGTCAATTCAGGAGTTAGAGGAACAATTTAACGAGAATTTCAATTATCCATACGTTTTCCTCAACGATGGTGAGTTTACAAAGGATTTCAAAGATGCCATTAAGAAGGCATTACCCAAGGGCAGAAAGGTAGAGTTTGGCAGTATTGCTCCATCACTTTGGGACATGCCCTCCAATATCGACGAAAACGAGTTTAAAGAGCACATGGAGAAATTGAGTGGAATACAACATGCTGATCAGTTGTCATACCACAATATGTGCCGCTTCTATTCCAAGTCCTTTTATCACCATCCTTTGTTAAAGAAATACAAATACGCCTGGAGAGTTGAGCCTGGCGTCCATTTCTACTGTAAAGTTGAGTATGACGTTTTCCAATTCATGCAAATGAATGACAAGATTTATGGATACGTGCTGAATCTTTACGATAGCCCAGAATCTATTGAAACCTTGTGGACTAAAACTTTTGATTTCCTGCAGGAGCATCCCTACTATCTGAACGAGAACTGTGCACACGAATGGGTTAGAGACAACGTACAGAAGCCAGGTAACTACGACACCACCCATGGCTACTCCACATGCCATTTCTGGACAAACTTTGAAATCACAGATATGGATTGGTTGAGAGAACCCGCTTACGAAGCATATATGAAATTCTTGGATTCTCAAAAAGGATTTTACTACGAGCGTTGGGGTGATGCACCGGTTAGGAGTCTAGCACTGGCACTTTTCGCTGACAGACATAGAATTCATTGGTTCAGAGATATCGCATACTCTCACTTTCCGTATACCAATTGCCCGACGTGCCCGGAAGATTCTGATAGGTGCAATGGCGATTGTAAACCAGGACTCTTTGTTCCTTGGGATAATCTCCAGGTTGAAAATTGTCAAGCAACTTGGATCAAGTATATCATGGACCAAAAGGATCTAAACATATATTAATGTTACATACATATTTTCTTACTAAGAACGCAGAACGTACTGAAACCTGTCTGGGGTTAATGGACTGTACAATTAGCACATATTCTAAGGACAAGCTTAATTCTGACGAGCAACTGCCAATGGTCTAAAAGGTTGTTAGATGCAAGCTTATTTGTACCTGATTAGTCAAGATTTTAGACATTAGTATTATCTATCGGTTCGCCGATTATTTAGTCCGTAACCTAAGTCTTGGCTTTTTCTCCAACGAGCTAACACCTAACAACAACTACATTAGAAGGGATACCCACAAACGAACACATACTTGGACTCTAATCGCTACTGTGCATGGCTGGAGTCGTTTACTTGGTATCACGAGGACAAGAACAGAACGTTAACGGTCAGTGGCTTGATAGATTTATTCAAAGCAACGGTAGAGGAATTAGATACATTGGTTACGGAGTACTTGCAGCAGTCTCAATCTACGTTTTAGTACCAAGCATAAGCAGCTTAATAATTGGTAAAGATATGTTTTCTTCCCATTCAAAAAGGAGTGATAGAACTACGACAGGACTGATCAATAATAAAAATGATTGCTTTGCTAACTCTTCAGTACAGGCATTATCCGCATTACCAAGATTGACCACTTATTTAAACGATATTTTGAGTCAAGCTTCTCAAATGGTTTGCCACTTGGAAAAAGATGATGATACCTCTGAAGAGGTTCCTAAGGTAAGAGAGCCTTCTCCTGCACCTTCAGCACCTCCTTCCATAAACAAATCACCAGAGGAGTTAGAGCAACAACACCAAGAACATGCTCATCATCACAATCACCTAACTCCACCTCAGCATCAAACAGAGGGAGCGACTCCAAAAGCTGAGTTGGAACAAAACCCTTTGGATATGCATGTAAGTAGTATGGTCAATATGTCAACAAATAGACCGGGCTTACCAGAATTGAAATCTACCAACACAATTACAACTTTGAAGGACGAAGAAGATAATGGCGATGAGACCCCAGAAATGTCTGTAAAGAGAGAAGCCAGCGGTGGCGAGGATAGCGGTGATACGCCTGTTGACGGATCAAATTTACCCAAATTACCACTGCACAGATCTTTGGCCAGTATGTTGGAACAATTGCAACGCCCAATCACAGCACCAAGGCATCTCTCCGTCTGGCCTCTTTTACACTCTTTGGAAGTTATCTTCAATGCGAGAATTTCAAGTGGTCAAAACGATGCCCATGAATTGACCCAAGTTATCTTGGAGACCTTGCAAAAGGAGAACAATAAGGTTCGTGAATTTGTCAAAAACCGAGAACTGCCTATTAATATTCCAGAAATTCCATTTAGAGGCAAGAGCGCTGACCATTTAGTTTGCACAGCATGTCGTAATTCTAGCAAAGTTAGGGTTACCCAATTTAACATGTTACCACTAGCTGTACCTCAGGCGATCTCAGCTAAGTTAGCAGAGATGGTCTCTGATAACCAAGTGGAATCCATCGAAGGTTACTCTTGTCTAACTTGTAAAGTGGGAAAAATTTTAGAGAATGAGAAGGGCCGTGATCCATCTCGCTATGAAACTACTGAGCAGAACATACTAGCCTCCTTGACAAAAGCTTTCCCAAATCTGACCATCAATGATGATCTTTCAGAAGATTTGATGAACTATATTAATGGATACAACAGAGACGGGTTAGTTACTTCACAACTAAAGTCTACAATCGTCAAGAAAAATGTGGTTGTAGATACACCACAAGTTCTCCTCATACACCTGTCCAGATCCATGTTCAATGGTACCAGTTATACGAGAAATCCATGTGCAGTAAATTTTGATGAGATTCTGCACTTACAGGAACAGGTAATTCAAAATGATAGATGTGTGGGGATCAACAATGTGACTTACCAATTGAAAGCTATCGTCAAACATTCAGGTTCTCATTCTCAGGGTCATTACCAGTGCTATAGGCATAAGCCTGATCTCGTCAAAGACATCGATACACATGCCGTTATTAACAGGACTCCCGTGATTGATGTCAATTTGATTAATATCCATGATCCACAGGATAGTAAGGAAGCTGCTGCTACTGAAATGATGGAACCACCCCCAGTTAAGCAAACTTGCGACTCTCCATCCAATTTGAGTAGCACCTCCTTAAGCGGTTCGACTGATTTATCTAATACAAACGATCAAAATGATTCGGAAGATTATGTCCTTGATAACGATGATTCTTCAAAGGTGTCAAGAAAGCCTTCCGCATTCAGAAAAATCACCAATTTTCTATCAAGAAGATCATCTGTTAGTAACCCTAGTTTAGATACTCCTGATGCTTCAGAATCTGAAAACGTAAGTCGCGGTAGAAGATCAACCGCATCTAGAAATACTGGTGATCGCAGTAGAACATCAAGCGCCGTCAGAAACTCAAATAATCCTAGAGAAAGCAGCGTTGCCTCGAGACAAGGTAGATCTCGTAGCAGAGCCAACAGCACTTCCTCAGTGCAGAGCCCTCGTAGTAGGGCAAGCAGTGTCTCATCCGACAGATCTTCGTCCGATCTCTCAGCCGTCACTTCGTCCGAAAGCAACAACTACGGTACTACAACTAGTGCTAGCGATACAGATAGTATATCTGGTGCTGATCCAATGACTCGCAAGAGACATCTGAAGAGGATTAAGAGTGTTTTGAAGTATCCATATTGGTCTATCTCAGATACGGTTGTCCATGAGGCCAAACCGGAAGAAGTTCTCAACGAACACAAGTATGTTTATATGCTATTCTACGAGCGTGTGAGCGCATAAGTATGATTCTATGTATACATGTATATCTTAACAGATCATAATATCATTAACTTTAAATTGATGTATCTCTTGAGCTCCCGTGACCTTTGAAGTTCCGAATGTTCGCTATAGCGAACGAGTCTTCAACATGGGGAATTTATTTTAAGACATAGGACCGCAACTCTTCAAAGGATCACGGCCAAACTAAGAGCAGTTAAAGGTCTGTGAATTGTTTTAAGTACATCCCTACTTTGGAAGAAAGTGATCTTTATATCTCGGACATTTATTACATTCCAGAGTTTTCATCGGACTTCGTTTTGTTAGTTCTTGCATTATTCCCCAAGAGAGTGACAGCTTTTCAGGATTGACCTCCGGAGTTCAGACAGATATTCAAAAGTCAGGATCATTGAACCATGTTAAAGGTATGCTTGAATCCTCAGTTCTAATCATCTTCAGTGCATTTTACTAACAATACTATTACAAACAGAGCCTTAAATTCACGAAAAGAGACAGTAGTGGATCAAAAGGAAGAATATCTTCCTCAGATATATCTTCTCCTACACCGGCAGGGAGCACCGTTGCTGGTATCGGAGGCATTGGAAAGTTGGGTAAAGTCGGATTATCGAGAAATGCATCAGCAGCATCAGCACAATCTATGCCATCATTAAGAAAGGACTCAAGAAGTGCGTTGTCACCAGAAAAATGGATAAGGGCAATTAGTAGCTACCGATCTCAAACCCCTAAAGAGGTCTCATTTACAGAGGGTGAAGTTTTTGTTGTTCTTGAAGAAGAAAGAGAGTGGTATCAGGCGTTAAATCCATCTACGAAGAAGCAGGGATTAGTACCAAGAGGGTATTTTGAACCTGCAGATAGAAACAGATCGATATCGCGGCACGCAAGCATGATGAGTCAACAGAGTGACATATCTAAGATGGGGACACTTTATGCAATTGTACTTTACGATTTCCAGGCTGAAAAAGGTGATGAATTGACTTCATATGCAGGCGAAAATCTGTTTATTTGTGCACATCATAATTTTGAATGGTTTATTGCAAAACCAATTGGTAGATTAGGCGGTCCTGGGCTAGTTCCCGTAGGATTTGTTAGTATTATCGATATTACCACCGGTTACGCAACTGGAAATGACGTTAAGGACGATATAAATTTTGTTAATTTGCCGACTGTACAAGAATGGAAGACCAACATTGCAAGGTATAAAGCCAGTAATATTAGTCTGGGATCAGTGGAACATGCTCAACCGTCATCTGCACCAGTTGTACAGCAGCAACCACTTCAGCCGCAACCAAAGTACAAGAGTTTTGTGATAGATCCCGATGTTGTAACCAGAGCTGCTGTGGAATCTTTTGGAATGGAAGATGAAAAATACTGGTTTGAAGTTACTTGTGATCTAGCAAGCGGTAAAAGTCGTAGATTGAAAAGATGTTATCAAGATTTTTATGATTTACAGGTAAGGCTGTTGGATTCGTTCCCAGCAGAATCAGGCAAGCTAAGAGATCCTAATGGCCAATGGACAAGACGAATCATGCCCTACATTCCGGGCCCTGTTCCTTATGTGACTGACACTATAACTAAGAAGAGGAAAGATGATTTGGATGTTTATGTGGGGGATTTGATCACGTTACCCGATTACATTTCCAGATCGGAGATGGTACTATTACTATTCCAAATTAGAGACAATGGTTTTGATCACGAATTTCCACTGGGGATGGAGGAGACTTATGCTAATGGTAGCACCGTTAACAGAGGAGAGGATACCGTGTTGACGAATCCAGCGAATGCATTTGGTGCGCCCAGGGAAGATAACACTTTGACGGGTGAAGATTTACAACTCTACGAAAAACTATCGGAGTTATCATTGACTAATTCTAAAGCACAATCGAGACCGCCAAGCCAACTACCACCTCCCATAAAACCAATAAAAATAAAATTTTACTACAAGGATGATATATTTGCATTAATGCTTAACACAAATATCACATATGCTGAACTTTGTAGTAAGATTTCTCCTCGTGTCGATACGGAGAACTTTAGGTTATTTGTAAAACTAACAGATGATGATGCTGAAGAGATTAACAATGATGAACAGATAGCTCAAGTGATTCAGGCAAAACTAAAGATTTCTGTCTATGACGCTTGAATTAAAGCTAGACATTTTCGCTAGCATATACATGTATGTGATTAATTAATTTTTTATAATAATAATTAGGTAAATACGCCCCGAATCTATGCATCCATATCCACATCACTGTCATAACCGCCGTAAGAGTTGTTATAATTATAGATATCATTATCATTATCGTTAAGGTAAGGTTGGGCTGGCCAAGCTACCCATCTGGATTGTATCCATCTGAGCCATTGTTGATAGACGATCTCTAGGGGATCATGCCAACGAATAATCTGTAAATGTTCATTACGGATAGCTTCTCGCAGCTTTTCATAAACTAATTTTTCGTCATTATACGTATTAGTATTTCGAAGCCTCCTTACACGTTCCTTAACATCTTTCGGTATGCTTATAATGTCGATTCCAATATGATCTAAGAGATTATTATTGGAGGCCACTACTTGACTCTGAGCTCCACGGGAACTATCTTTTAGGCTTAATCTTTCAAAATCTTGAATCAGCCTCTGCTTCTTATAGTTATTAATCCCAACAGATTCAGGGCTATGGGCCCTCTTCAGCTTAAACCTATTACTACTACTTGTACTAATACTATTCGACCACGACATTTCGGGTACGTGACTGACACTTAGCCTATCGTATGTGTCTAATGCAATATATAGATATATGTACGTGAATGTGTGGGTAAATGCTTAGACGTTTCTCAATAACTGTAGCTTCAATAGTGACCACGATACGATATAACCGAGTTCAACCCTTCTTATTCCTTTTAAAGGCTGCGAATTAAAACGCGAAAGGTGCTTCTTATAGGAGTAATTAACTAACACACTAACGATCAACTATTCTAATCTTATAGCTATTTAGCTACTCACGTCTCAAGCAGCAGCAAGCTTGGCATTTTACTCATAAGGATTGAGACACATTTATATTAGACGATAAGATAATGACAACTAGGGAGGAGACAAGGGCTCTACATACACCTCCAATGACAAATACGAAATTTGATACCTCTCAATCTATTAAGGAGTCATATAGACCTCAGTTGAGTGTTAAACAAGATGATTTGAATGATTCCCAAGGTGAAGGGAATAATAATAGTCAAAATCAGCATCTTAGTCATGTTGAGTTGAGCAAAGAGGATATAGATCGTGAGGTCAACAGTATAGAACGGCTACCTGCAGAACTGTCCAAACTGATCGATTTATTCATCAACGATTTGAAGCAACCCAAATATGTCAAGCCCTTGACTATTCTACAGCTATCCTCACTATTTCAGAATTTTTACACCAAATTTGATAAGGCTTCGTTTCAGTACTTGAGTACAGCTCACAGCAATAGTAGCGGTATTGGTAGTGGCAACAGTGGAAATAATAATAATAGCGGTAGCGCAGCTGCCAATAACGGTATTAATACCAATGGGAATAATAACAATGTAAATGGGAACGGAAATGGGAACAATAATGGTAATCAACCAGCATTTTTAGTAGCAAGAGAAACTTTGAGTAGTGGATTGAGTGGAATATTTGCAAGAAGTAGAAGTGGTAGTGGCAGCTCTTTGAGACGAGGTAGGAGGTCCTCGTCTTTATTTAGTGTGGATTCGAGTAATGTGCAACCATTATTATCACCAGAGGAAATCCAGAAACAATTAAGGACTAACGAAATAAACAATTACAAGATCGATAAATATATGTCATTGTGTGAAAGAGAAGTGTTCAGAAGAATTTTAGAAGTTGGTACATCAGTGACAAGTCCTTCCAAAGAGGAATTAGTCACAAGAGCCAACCATCAGAAGAAAACCTTTAACGTCACGAACTTGTTTAGAAACAGTCCTGAGTTCATCGAGTTCGATAAATTGCTATATGAAAAATTGCATACGTTATCGACTCTTGCTAATCACGATAAAATTGATTTAGTGGACTTTTTAAGATTACCGGTGGGTAAAAACCCTAATATTGAAAGCCAAGAGGGGTTTGATGAAACCGAGGAACTATTGACCAACTTGGTCTCACATACGATCGCACCTTGTGAGAAAATTGCCGTCATTTTGAAGATCCATGATTCGATGATGTTTTCACAAGAAATGTGTAACGATGATTTTCTATCGATGTTGGTGTACTATATCATCAAGGTTTGTCCCAAGAACATATTTCTAAATGCTCAATTCATCAAACTGTTCAGAAATAAGAAAAAATTAGTTCAACAGGAGATGTATGCACTAACCAATTTCGAAGCAGCATTAGTATTCGTGGAAGGTTTAACTTTTACTGATTTCATACCAGATTCACAGGAGAAATTGACTGATTCCGAAAGGGACATCTTGCAGATGCCAATCAGTAGTAAAATAAGCTTACCAAGTCCATTGAAAAATAGCGGAAGCGTTAATGTGGACGTTACATTACATGAAGCACACCCCGAAGCCATGAGATCAAATTCCTATGACGGATTCAAATACGCATTTGATACTTCATTGAAAAATATCTTTGGGAAAATAAGATCATACACACCGCCAGTCCAACCGATCAACCTACCTAGAAGCAGCTCAAATCTATCCCTAGAGGCAGATAAAAAACCATCCAACAGCCCCACAAGAACGGGTGTAGGTTCACAACCGGTAACAGCAACATCATCAGCATCAACGACGACAACGACAACGACACAAATACCTGAGGGTTGGAAAAAATACAAGTATCATAAATTTGATGATTTAAAAGTTTCAGAAATAAAGGAAATTTTTGAGATTTACCAAAAACTTATGGGCTAGATATCTTTATAATACTCGCAGAATATATATTTGAGAATATATGAGTCAGAGGAAGAACAAAAAACAAATTGGATTTGATTAACTATTAGTAGTTATTATTTAGCGGAAAGATAATCTACTATTGATATTAGTTTGTTCGATGCATCTGGGAAATTTTCTCTTGGAATATAACCATTTGATTTAGCCAATTTTGAAAGCTCCTCAAGTTTTTCCCAAGTATACTTTAGAGAGTGACTTTGTTTATCGAGGTACTCCACTGCTTTTTTTTTGAGTTCAATATCATCGGTTCGTAACCGTAGAATATCTTGCAAAAATGTTTCATTGTGAGATTGGTCATATCTCAAGCCATGGATGATCGGGAAAGATAGTTTGCCTTCAGAAATGTCTTCTGCCAAACCTTTATTAGCTATCATTTGTTCATTCAGAAGATTTTGGTAGTCATCACGAATTTGATAAATTATTCCCAAAAGGTTACTCAGCGGTACCAATGAATGGGGAAGTTCAACATCAGTCAGCAATTCCATAATTCTCACTGTTAATCTAAATAATCCACCGGTCTTATTCATCACCATGTTGTAGTACTTGGTTTCATCTGGTATGAAATGCAGTAAATTTTCCCGCCAGTAGATGTCTAGACCTTGTCCTCTATGTAAATTAATCATTTCTTGGTTGAAAATAACCATCAGATCGTGAAGGAGAATCTTATTGTCAC
This sequence comes from Zygosaccharomyces sapae, assembly GCA_900465325.1. NCBI lineage: Eukaryota > Fungi > Ascomycota > Saccharomycetes > Saccharomycetales > Saccharomycetaceae > Zygosaccharomyces > Zygosaccharomyces sapae. The sequence goes on along the minus strand of UEGL01000017.1, from coordinate 1,027,843 downwards.
CAGCAATCGTTTGTAAGGTCTCCATGGCTCTAAAATACATGTAATTAGCAGAATTTATCGTTAGCGGAACTCCGAATAGCGTATGTGATGTCGGTATACCTCTTCTTGTAGCAGAATTGTCTTCAATGTCATCAATCAGTAAGCTTGCATTGTGTAAGATAGCTACCAATGTTGCGATTTGATTTGTCTTATCGATCGGTATTTCGTATATCTCGTTAAACACATTAATCAGTTTTGATCTAAAGCTTTTACCTGGTTTTGATACAATGTAATCATATGGTTCAACAATAGCAACTTCGTCACGATCATCCCATATCGGTGAGTGGTTAACTAGCTTTTCAACATCCATTATCACTGTTATTAGACCTTTGGTATCTATGTATTAAAGTTGCGAGTTACGAGTTAAGGTGGTTAAGTTACACCGTCAATACGAAATACACCATTTTGAAGAAAAGCAGATCAAAAGAAGAGGAAAGAGCCAGCAGAAAGCATGGATGCGGTACTGTTGAATATGGTTGGTGACATCCCTATAGTCACTAAAGTATGGGCAGTAGGATGCGTTGGTCTCTCACTACTTGCAACTACCCGTACCATTGATCCAACTAAAATGTTCTACAATTTTGACCTGGTGTTTAAAAGAGGACAATACCAAAGGATAATTTATTCACTCTTTGACTATGGAGAACTCAATTGGCCCTCTGTATTCAACATATTCGTGAGTGTGAACGATCTAACAGTGTTGGAAAACTCATTCCCGCAGAAGAGAAGGTACTGCTGGATGATACTATTGCTTCTCACGGGGATAATAGTCATGAGCAGTGTGGAACAGCCCATCACCAGTCTAGGTGTCATACTGCATGAGAATTTAGTCTACTATCAGATGAAAAAGAACGAACGTGAGATGATTCTTGGCGGATTGAGCATTTCACCAGTAATCATTCGACTGTGCATGAATGTAGTAGTTTTGTTCGTCTACAAGGGTTCTTGGTTGCACGTCGCCATGAACGTGATACCTGCACATTTGCTGTATTACTGTGACGACGTTGTGAACAAACTGTATGGGAGAGATCTGTGTCAAACTCCTTATGATTACATAGTAAATAGGTATTTTTAGATATACAATGGAACGTTTCTGAATTCACGATTTGCATTTTTCGAAGGCCATCTAGATTTCGAGCCTTTGAGTGATTCCTGGCCATGCTTCATTACATCTGTATCGATCTCGAGCGGCTTCCACGATGGCGGCGGTGCGGCGACAGCGTCATCATCATCATTATTGTGCGAACATCGCAGCAGATTCTTTATATATTGCAAATCCTTCTGTATATCCTGCAGAACTTTTGCATCGCCTGGATTCGATGCAGATAACTGCTTTAACTCTATCTGTAGCTGATCTATTTCCATTCCCCCCTGTGCTCTTCTTCTCTTTTCAGTACTCTATATATGGTGCTAACTGATTTGATAAAATTTTATCAGCGACAGAATCATCTGTATGTAACAGCAGATGAATGTGGGAGATTGCCTTGACGCTCTGTAGATTGCTGTAGTTGATAAAGAACAGATAGTCTTGGCTATCCAGATGGTAATGCACCTCTAAGTTGTATTTTAGAAAATTTGATATTTTATTGTAGACGTCATTTTGTATTGTTTCGGAGTTTTCGAGGTACAACGGCAACGAAATCTTCGACCATACTAAGAGATGATGAATGCCACGCTGGAAATCGTAGGGGAAATCGTTAACCGTGGTTTTAAACCAGTTGCTCGAGCTAAAAGCGGCTTCGAGCTTTTGTACAGGATCAGGGAATCTTAAAGTGTTTAGTTCGACGATTTCTTGTAAATCCCATCCCAGTTTACCACATACATCCACAGAAATGTCTCCGGTTAACTTCTGCTTGTGCTTGCGATACTTTTCGGTGCCCTTGGGCGAACGTTTGAGCAGTTCAAGACGCCCACTAGCTACATAGGACCTTGCTTCCTGCCATAGAATAGTCATTATTATATTGTTCTTGTTGTTCTCACTTTTTTTCCCACTGTTTAACAGATAAAAACGTAACTTAACTTTGTTGAGATGAACACCTAAACAACTTATAAATAAAATTAAAATTAAATTGAAGATCTATACTAACATTTTCCGCTTCATTAAATCGAACAAACCAGTATCCGAAGCCATTTCTTACAACCCAAATAACATAATATGATATCACATAATATAACATAATAAATATACTACTATTACAACCCCATCTCAAAAGATGCAGCGATGTGTGGACTTACCTTTCAAATAGGGACAGTCGTTCAGCTTTTTCTGGGTTATGTGAGCAGGTAGTACGAATGGGATGGTCAGCCCCAATGTTAGATACGAGAGGTAGACCATCGACATCTTGTTGTTTGATAATGGACGGAAATTTCTAGCCAACATTATTGTGATACCGCAAAACAAAAAAAGAGAGAGAGAAGTTACCGATAGTTTTCCTATGGCCTTGGTCTTGGAAGTGCGATGGATTTGTCGTCTATAAATCGTTCAGTTCATCTGTCTCTCCTTTATATAGCCGCCACAAGTACCGGACTAAGGAAATTGTGGGATATGGTGAGATATTCATTATACGAGCGTGAGTAAAACTTAAACGAGCCCAACTGTTATTGAAAAGTTGTACGAGATCTCGTTCAGGAAATCGCGAGAGCGGGCACGTGATATGTGGACTGATTTTACAAGACAGTGACTAAAGTGGTAATATAATTTCCGTTTGTAGGGATTTTGTAAACAGACGCGTAAGCAGGTGAGACGCGTTTGTTTGAGCGTCTTCTGAGCATGGCGGCCGGGTGGCTCAAGTGTGGATCGGGAGTATGTCTCAGCGCGGTATCTGTGTCTCAGGATAGAGCGTCGTGTGGTACGATCGATCGATTTGGCACATTTGGAAACGGAGTCCTCAAACACTGTTGGGCTAGCGTTCATACACATAGGCTGTAGCGCCACGTCTGAAGTTATGAAACCGTGAGAACCTATTCCAAAGAAAAGAAAAAAAAAAAAAAACATGTGACATCCGGTAACTTTCTCTGTCTCCTTCCCCCGAACAAGTTGACTTCCGGCCTACGAGCAAAAGAAATGTACATGGCTAAACCTCGCCGTGCTCCTGGAGTTTCCATATTCTTGTTGTAATTTTCAATGTCCTCTCTATCAATTTCTTGTTTGACGACTCTCTCTGGTAACCCTTGTGCACAAGGCAGAAAGCAAGCCAGAAGTCTCCTTCATCATCGTTGACAACTTCATTGCATCTTTTCGCATATGTTCCCTCAATGCTTTTCGGAAGGATGTTTTGAAAAATAGAAACAGTCTTGGACTAAAGCCTAGAAATTCTTTTTAATACCGCTTATCTATGGATAATCAAAGGTCCGAGAGTAGTCATAACAACTATCTCGTTCGAAGAAAGAAAAAAACAAATTCTAAACATCCCGATCTTGTGACATTGGAGAGCACGTGCCGTCCCATCTTTTTCTGTCCTGGGGTTGTTTCCCTTCATAATGTGAAAGTTTGGGTTCCCTCCTCGTCCATGAAACACACCGTACCAATGTCTGCATTGTAACTAATTTGACGAAGGTGAGGACGATTGAGGTCATGCAAGAGAACTTATATATAAAGAGATCCTAGATTTAAGCAAGATAGTTGAAAAGAAAACAACTGGCTCTAGATGTCATGGAATCAAGCAGTAGTGATCTTGGGTAATTATTCTTTATTATTTTTACCTGTAATTGCACCCTGGTTCATTGAACACATAGTGACCTGATTTCTATGTTATGAATGTATACATAATTCCCGTTGTTCGTAGAACAACTAATCCGATGTAGTGTAACGGCTATCACATCACGCTTTCACCGTGGAGACCGGGGTTCGACTCCCCGTATCGGAATTTTTTTGCTTCGAACGTGTTTGTGCGTCTCGCCGACGCGTAACTTTTCCCGTCTGTCGTATACAACGTTACCCTATATTTTTCTACGTACCGAGCGACTACGTGTTTGTCGTTACCCGGACAGATGTCGTGGAATTGAAACAAACAAAACACGTTTCCGTTGTCCAAAGAATCGATCTGTGTGAAGATGTTGATCTGGGAAGCCAACAAAGCTACATATAAACCACAAGGCCAGAGGAAAAGAGGAAGAAAAAGAAGTTAAAGAAACCACTTTCCTCCCCGACGAATTAGAAGTTTTGTTTCCAAGGGACTAATTTCTCGAAGTTCTTCCTTTTTTTTTTCGTTTTCTTCTCCATTTCATACCGCTGCTTGCATTATAATTATACTTACAATTACGGCACACAATGTCATTTGAAGTGGGGACAAGGTGCTGGTATCCTAATGAGAAGGATGGATGGATAGGAGGTGAAGTGACCAAATATGAATTCAAAGATGGCAAACATCATTTGGAATTAGCATTGGAAGATGGTAGCGTAGTGCCAGTAGTCACGAACTCATTGGTCAAGGAAGGTAGTATCAGTAACGAGGATAGTAACCAAAAACTACCACAATTGAGAAACCCACCAATCTTAGAAGCAACAGAAGATTTGACCTCACTTTCGTATTTGAATGAGCCCGCGGTTCTACACGCTATAAAGCAACGTTATTCACAGTTGAACATCTACACTTACTCGGGTATAGTTCTAATTGCGACGAATCCATTTGATAGAGTAGATCAGCTTTACAGTCAAGACATGATTCAAGCCTATGCCGGTAAGAGAAGGGGTGAACTGGAACCACATCTTTTCGCCATTGCCGAAGATGCATATAGAATGATGAAAAATGACAAGAAGAATCAAACCATTGTCGTTAGTGGTGAATCTGGTGCTGGTAAAACAGTCTCAGCTAAATATATCATGAGATATTTTGCATCTGTTGAAGAAGAGAATTCCAATGCCGTGGATAACGTACAGCATCAAGTGGAGATGTCAGAAACGGAACAAAGGATTCTGGCGACCAACCCAATCATGGAAGCGTTTGGTAACGCAAAGACCACCAGAAATGACAATTCTTCCAGATTTGGTAAGTACTTGGAGATTCTTTTCGATAAGAACACTTCGATTATCGGTGCGCGTATTAGAACTTACCTTTTGGAACGTTCACGTTTAGTTTACCAACCAAAAGTGGAAAGGAACTATCACATTTTCTATCAGTTACTTTCTGGACTACCGCAAGAAGTTAAGGAAGAACTGCGTTTGACCAGCGCAGAGGATTATACCTACATGAATCAAGGTGGCGAAACAGAGATCCCCGGTGTTGATGATGCACAGGAGTACAAGACCACAGTGGATGCATTGACTTTAGTTGGTGTAGCTCAAGATATCCAGTCTCAAGTTTTCAGAATTTTAGCAGCACTTTTACACATCGGTAACATTGAGATCAAAAAAACGAGAAACGATGCATCCCTTTCCTCCGATGAGCCCAACCTGCAGATTGCCTGTGAATTGTTAGGAATAGATTCTTACGATTTTGCCAGATGGATCACCAAAAAGCAAATCAATACCAGATCTGAGAAAATTGTATCGAATTTGAACTATGCACAAGCAGTAGTCGCTAGGGATTCTGTGGCCAAATTTATCTATTCTGCACTTTTCGATTGGTTGGTGGAAAACATCAATACGGTGCTTTGTAACCCTGAAGTTAGTGATCAAGTGGAATCATTCATCGGTGTTTTAGACATTTATGGTTTCGAACATTTTGAGAAGAACTCGTTTGAGCAATTCTGTATCAACTACGCCAATGAAAAATTACAACAAGAGTTTAACCAACACGTGTTCAAACTGGAACAAGAGGAATACGTTAAAGAAGAAATCGAATGGTCTTTCATTGAATTCAATGACAACCAACCTTGTATCGATTTGATCGAAAACAAATTGGGTATTTTATCCCTATTAGACGAAGAATCCAGACTACCTGCAGGTTCCGATGAATCTTGGACACAAAAATTGTATCAAACCCTAGATAAACCACCTACCAACAAAGTTTTTTCGAAGCCAAGATTCGGTCAAACAAAATTCGTTGTTAGCCACTATGCTCATGATGTTGCGTATGATGTGGGTGGGTTCATCGAGAAGAATAGGGACACAGTTTCCGATGGTCATTTGGAAGTTCTAAAAGCTACCAAGAGCGAAACTTTGCAAAGTATCTTAAGGAACCTGGAGGAAGCAGCCGCCAGATTGGAGGAGGCAAAGAAGGCTCAGCAGGAACAAGCCCAAAAGAGACCCGGTCCCGCTAGAACCGTACAAAGGAAGCCAACTTTGGGATCAATGTTTAAACAATCCTTGATCGAACTAATGGATACCATCAATTCCACTAACGTTCATTACATTCGTTGTATAAAGCCTAACAGTGAAAAGGAACCTTGGAAGTTTGACAATTTGATGGTTCTTTCACAGTTGAGGGCATGTGGTGTTTTGGAGACAATTAGAATTTCATGTGCTGGGTTCCCCTCTAGGTGGACTTTCAGTGAATTTGTTCTGAGGTATTATCTTTTGATACCTTCCAATGAATGGTCTAAGATTTTAGGTTCAGAGGGTCCTACAGAAAGTAGTGTTGTGGAAATATGCAAAATGATTCTTGATGCTACGGTAACCGATAAGGATAAATATCAGATCGGTAACACCAAGATTTTTTTCAAAGCCGGTATGTTAGCATATTTCGAAAAATTAAGATCTGATAAGATCCGTAACTCCAGTGTTTTGATCCAAAAGAACATTAGAGCCAAGTATCAACGTAAACAATATTTGGCCACTCAACGCTCATTAAGAGCGCTAGGTGCACATGCCTATGGTCTCATTGTCCGTCAAAGGGTGCAAGACCAACTCATGACCAAGGCGGCTGTCATGGTACAAACATTGCATAGGGCTAAAAGCATTAGGGCACGTACTTCGTCTATTCTAGATTCCGTTGTCAGAATCCAATTTTTGGTTAAGAGACAATTGTTGGCCAGAGAGATGAAGGCTAAACATGAATCTAATGCTGCTCTCACCATCCAAAGTAGAATCAGATCTTTCCAACCACGCAAGAAATTTAACAGTAATAAGAGGGATGTGGTTAAAGTGCAAGCTTTGGTGAGAAGAAGATCCGCTATGGCCAGATTGAAGACATTAAAATCTGAGGCTAAATCTGTCAATCATTTGCAAGAAGTCAGTTATCAATTGGAAAACAAGGTCATCGAATTGACCCAGAATTTAGCATCTAAGGTGAAGGCCAACAAAGAAATGACTGCACGCATTGCAGAATTGCAAACTGCATTAGCTGCTTCTGCCACTTTACAGTCCCAAATCGAAGAACAAAAACGTGAACATTCCAAGGCTCTTGAGAATCAGGCTGTGGCTCATGATCACGTCTATAAAGATTTGGAAGATCAAAAGAAAGAAGCTGAGTTGCAAGTGCAACAAGTGGGAGAAGAAGTTCGTAGCATTACCGAGAAATATAACAAGATGAAAGAGGATTCAAGAGCTGCATTGGAAGAATTGGAAAATACGAAGAATCAATTGAAAGATTCCAAGACTCAAAATTCCGATTTGCATGATGAAGTGAAATCCCTAAAGGAGGAAATTTCGCGTCTACAAAACCAGATGGCCTCTGGTGTCGGTCTTGTTCAAACTCCAAGAAACTCGATGAGGTATAGTATGAATGGTAGTGATATTATTTCGCCTGGTCAAAAGAATTTGATTGCCATGAATGGACCCTCCACTGCTGTACCATTCACAGGGTTGGGTATTGATAATGGCACCAATGGTATGAGTGACAACAGATCTACCATGAGTACTTTGTCTCAAATCAACGACGAATTATACAAGTTATTAGAGGACACTAAGGTACTCAACGAAGAAGTCACTGAAGGTTTAATCAAGGCATTCAAAGTTCCTGATTCTGGTGTAGCTATTCAATTAAGTGAAAGAGAAGTACTATACCCAGCTAGGATCCTAATCATTATTTTAAGTGATATGTGGAGATTAGGTCTGACGAAGCAAAGTGAAGGTTTCCTTGCCGAAGTTTTGACAACCATTCAAAAAGTGGTTCAAGGTCTGAAAGGCGCTGATGTGATACCTGGTGGTGCCTTCTGGCTAACAAATGTCCGTGAATTGTATTCATTTGTGATTTTCGCTCAAGAATCTATTTTGAATGATGAGTCCTATAACAAGGGTCTCACAGAGGATGAATACAAGGAATACGTGGTTCTTGTCACAGAATTGAGGGAAGATTTTGAATCATTGAGTTACAACATTTACAACATCTGGTTGAAGAAGTTACAAAAGGACCTACAGAAGAAGGCCGTTCCCGCAGTGATTCTATCCGAGTCTTTGCCCGGTTTCAAGAACGAGCCAAACAGATTCTTGTCTAATTTATTTGGTTCTGGTCCTGAGTACACTATGGATGATATTCTAACTTTCTTCAACAGCATTTATTGGTGCATGAAATCATTCCATGTAGAGAACGAAGTCTTCAGAGACACGGTTTTGATCCTTTTGAACTATGTGGATGCTATCTGTTTTAACGATTTAATCATGAGACGTAACTTCTTATCATGGAAACGTGGATTGCAATTAAATTACAATGTAACTAGATTGGAAGAATGGTGCAAGACACATTACATCCCTGAAGGTGCAGAGTGTTTGCAGCATTTGGTACAGACTTCTAAATTACTACAATTGAGAAAGCAAAACTTGGATGATATTAAATTATTATGTGAAATCTGTACAGCTTTGAAACCGGCACAAATGCAAAAATTGATGACGCAATACGCCGTGGCAGATTATGAAGCCCCAATCAGTGTGGAGATTTTAAACTATGTTGCTGAAAAGGTGAAGAAAGGTGCATCGTTATCATCGGATGGTAAGTCTAAGGTACACAGTGGCGATATTTTCCTACAGACTGAAACTGGACCTTTCGAAGATCCATATGTGGGCATGGAAACCAGACAATTCCGTAAGATTGAAGCATATATTCCAGCTTGGTTAAATTTACCAACTACAAGAAGAGTGGTAGAATTGGTCACTAGACAAGTTTCTGTACAAGAGTCAAACCCTATGTTTGATGGATCGGGCAAAGAGGAGGAAAATCAAGAAATTTTGAACGAGTGAATGAATTATTCATGGTACTAATTTGACCTAATTTGAATAAAATAGATTAAAAAAAAAATTAAAAAAGATAAAAAATTGCATCGCTGTTAATAAGAAAACCCTCGATGGATAGGTAGTGCAATGTATAGAACGAATACCTGACAATACTTATAATAGTAATATATATATATTTATATATATACATATATTTCTTTCAATATACATATGTATGTGAATCTAACACAGATCTACTCATGGATGGGGACGCATTTGCGAGATACTTCCCCAATATGTCACACCTTTCATCGTTATAATGCGTTGAATCAATTTCAAAGTGTTAATAAAAGTTTTATATGATGAAATACCCGTTAAAATGTAGAATCTTTTGTATTTTTTATAGCTTTATTTTTTCATTAATTTTTAATCCCTAATATAGACCACCTTTATTAGCTTAAAAACAGTTCAACTGAAGTGCACCACGATAGGAACAACGATAACCACAATCAAAATAATGCATACAAAAAACAAACATAGTCTCATCTTTAAATCTTTCCACCACATTTGTTTCCTAACCCTATTTGCACCTCTTTTGAAACCTTGAGCAGAAACTGCAAGATTATCAGCTTTATCCTCGATAGTTGTCAATCTTTCACCACGTTCGGCCACTTTGTTAATGTTATCTCTCATAATACCAACGGTATCATCGATTTCCTAAAAAATTGTATTCTGTCAGTAAGACTATTCTAGATATTAAGCAACATTCACGAAATAAAATTAAACATACTGCTTTCAAAGCTGCAGCTTTGTTTGGACCACCGGTTTCTTCTGGAGGGATGTATGGATCATATGGCACCGAGGACGACATCTTTGATATAATATATTCAAGTTTTCACACAGAGCCACTTGTCAAAAGTAAATTCACCCACTGTCTCTCGAATAGAAATCTCCTTTCAATAAGGGTAGATATTTGAAGAACCCTTTCAGTTTTTGGGTTTGGTGTTCGAAGATCATGTTTGATGTTCTTTATTTAAGAAGGTTCGCTTCTTCACGAAACGCCTTCATGTCGTGTTTTACGAAAATGTATTTCTATATGTACATGATAATTAAAAGATATGGCTATAGCTGATCATCCGCTAAGTTTAAAGAGCTGGCAGTAATTTCATCGAATTCTGTGGATTGATATTGTGGGGAGGGAATTGTCTTTGAAATTTTTAAAATTTTCTGGTTGCTGAAATGCGGGTCTGGGAAAATGCTGTGGAGGGGAAGAGCTTTAGAATTACAAGCATAGGAGTCCCATCTTAGACCAAGAGCTTACGGAATTCAATTACCAGAATAATGTAGGGCCATGGGACTTCTTTTCTTTTTTTGCTACTGTCAGTAGATTTTCTCTTTTTTAGTATCAAGTGTCAGTGTGACGTTTTGAAAAGATATATACAAAATCATATTGCAGACTATTCTGTAGTTCCACGCTTAAAAGTACAAGAGAGCATAAAAATTACCAACTTTTTTCCTTTCTCATTGTTTTCTTTCTAGTGGGAGTCGGTAAAAGGCTACTTATATGTGGAACGGTATAAGACTACAGAATCGCTTTTATGTTGATCGAAGGGCTTCTCATTCCTAATTTCTCAACCACGGGTCTTGTAGAGCTGAATGTGTTATATTTAAGTTTCAGTAGAGGGATTTCTTATACCATATTGTTATGTACCAGGACCCTGCCACTATCGGCTTGCGGAATTGTTTTATTGCATTAAGAGCTCAGAAAACAGAGTTGGTAAGTGCTTCAGAATTTTAAGAGTCAGCCTAAAACTCTGATTGGATTTGGACGTGAGTTCAATTTTTAGTTCTGTTGTATACCCATATATCACGTGAGAATATGAAATGATTTTAACCGCTGAAGTGGTATGCGAAGGGTCTCTTTTCCAGTGGGCTCAGCTTCATGATAGCCTTCTTATATTTTTCAAGGCAAAAGTTTTATTCTGTAAGACGTGCAATTTAACATTTGGTCAAGTATGTTAAACATTTGACATCTTTACAATCATTAGTCCGAGCGCAGTTCTGATATGCCCAAACATTTAAATTTCCAAGAATCCCTCGTAAATCGTTTTTAAAAGTCATAATGAGTACTACGTATAATTCGTTAACAACTCTATATAATCGATGCTGATTAACGACGACCATATACGTTTTGCAGAGCATCTACTTGTTGCTGCAAATTATGCAGATCACCCAGAATGCCACCGCGATTCCCATAATTTTGACCAGGTGTTGGCATTGGATAGTTGTTTTGGCCGTGCATAGGCGAGAAATTATTCGGATAAGACTGCTGAGGATAAGGTACCCTCTGTTGCGCAGGGCCGTAATATTGAGGTTGCTGCTGTGAAGGTTGCTGTTGAGGAAGTGGGGAAGGATATTGGTACCCATTGTTGTACATCAGAGGCTGTTGTCGCTGAGTTGATCCTTGTTGAGAGGGTAAATTTGGTGAAGACATGTAAGGGCTGGAACTCGGAGGAGCATTAGGCACATTCAAGTTGCTGTGTCCGCTGGGTACATTTAAATTAGGTTGGCTAGGTGAAGGTGAAGGTGATAACAATGATTGGAAATAATTCTGAGCTGGGTTTGGTGCCACCAACAGATTGGGGTTGGGGGGTTGGGGAGAGCTTTGCGGTTGCAAAATTGGTTGTTGATATTGAGATGAAGGTGGCGACATTTGCTGTTGCAATACAGGTTGTTGGTACTGTAACGGCTGTTGATTCTGCGGACGTTGGATTGAATTCAGGTATTGGTTCGTATTTTGAGGTGATACACCAATATCTGGACTTATCGCAGGACTTACTATTGGATTTGGGCTTAGGCGTTGTTCAGAACCACCCATTGGCTGTTGATCGAATTGTGACTTCATTAAATAATTTGCCGAACCCGTAGCAGTGGGCTTCAATAGTGGAATGCCACCAGTAACAGGCTGGGGTTGTGATTGTTGTTGTTGTGGTTGCTGCTGTTCTTGGGAATGCTGTGGTTGCATTTGAGAATCAAACTGACTACGGACCAAATAATTGGCAGATCCAGTAGCTGTTGGTTTCAAAGGCTGTAGCTCTGGCTGAGTTTGCTGGTCACCATTTCCAGGTGGAGCACCATCGCCTGCCGTTGGCTGCAACGCCGATTTAACTAAATAATTAGCAGATCCAGTAGCTGTTGGTTTTAGAGGTTGCAGCTCTTGTTGTGTTTGCTGACCACCATTTCCAGATAGGGCACCACCAGCGGTTGTTGGTTGCATCGCCGATTTAAATAAATAATTAGCGGAACCTGTTGAAGTTGGTTTCAAAGGCTGTAGAGGGACTTGTTGAGACTGCTGTCCACCGCCAGGAGCAATTCCCGACGCCGTTTGTTCTGAAACACCAGGCATATCTGGTGTCTGAATTTGTTTGAAGTGTGAAAGAGAATCTTTCATATCTTCTAAAACTTCCTTCTCCTCTTCAGTTTCATGTTGCTCACTGGGTAACTGTGAGACGAGAGCAGAGCTTCTCTCTTTCTTTTTAGCCATTCTCTTTAGTAACTGATCCATTGGTAATGAAAAATCTACAACGTCATCTTCGTCATCAACCGGAGCAGCCACATTAGGGTCATCCGCACTCTCACTAGGAGGGTCTTGAAATGTAACGCTTTCAGAAAATCTAACCTTTTTATTCCTAAGCGTTGGACTAAGCACCTTCCTTCTCAACCTTTTCTTACCTGGTTTATTACCTGTTAATAACATCGATGCAAATGAATCAAAATCTACTTTATCACCGCCTTCACCACCTTCCTCTTCCACTTCTTCGTACGTTTCCTCTTTAGCATTAGTACATAAAATTGGTCTAGGTTTTGGAACAGGGGCCTTCTCCAGGACCATCTTTCTTTCAGGAAGGATATTTTCCATTAAAGATTTAGAAATCAACCTTATAACCGCAAAAAATTGACCAATGTTCAATGCATTCTTACATGTCCTAAAAATTGACGTGACTCTTGCCTTCAATTGTTCTGACAGCCTAAAGTTGCACAGAAACTTGAACACATCTCCCAATCTCACTAATTTAACGTGGGTCCTAGCGGTAATATATGTGTACCATCTCAGATAAGTTTGGATTTCTTCCTTGGTAAGCTGGGAGTGGGAAAGTGATAGTGGCACTCTAAGATCTTCTGGGCTTTCTCTATAATCGTCTTGAATAACTTGGCTTGCCCGCCCATGGGAATCACCTTGATAATGCTGTGATGAATAGTGAGAATGTTGCTGGGGATATTGTTGTTGTGCGTAATGCTGCAAGTGTTCTTGTGGGTAATGTTGTGAGTACTGCTGTGAGTACTGCTGTGGGTATTGTTGTGAATACTGTTGTGGATACTGTTGTGGGTATTGACCATTGTGATATTGAACATCATGTCCACTTGAAGAATGCTGATTACTGGCCAAACCATTCAGACCATTGGCTTTGGTCCTTTGTACATTAATAGGACTTTGGGGTTGATGGTGTAGTGTAGGATTTGGCTGCTGAATATGGTCTACACTAGGGGCACCAAAATTGAATGAAACGCTAGGTGGAGGCTGAGATACACTAGAACCAGAGATACCAGAGCCATCTGCCGTGCTCAGACCTGGAATATTCAACCACTCAAATGACATTCTGGTCCCAGCTTCTCTTGTTTTATCACTTTTTCAAATGAAGAATTAGGACTGGTGCGAGTTGTGAAGTCACTTTCTCCTTTATCTCTCTGTATAAAGCCTAATGTAAATGAACAAATAAGTAAAGGCAGTTCCAAAATCAATAAAAGAAGCGCAAATTTGGCCCATTTGATGCCTGAATTAAAATAGAGGGTATGAAATATGGCTAAAAGAAAAAAGCCAAGTGTTTTCAACGATGATACCGGTGCTGATGATGAAGACGGATTCATGAACTATGTAAGGGAAAAAGCTGATCAATCAAGGAAAAGGGCCAAAGACAGCTCTGCTGACCTTAAGGTTACTGAGCATAAAATTTCCAGTCAGGAAATGCCTAACGAAGCCGTTTCTGACGAACTGGAGTCTTCTGATTCGAGATACATGGATCAGCTGTTAGAATCAAAAAAGCGTAGAGAATTGGATCGATTGCACGCTCAATCAGTCAAAATGAAATTGGAAAGGAAGTTGGAAGGTTCTGAGGGTGCAGAGGAAATTATTACTGATGGGTACAGACAGAAGAAGGAAAAATACGAGAGAGCAGATGAGCTAGCTCAAGATGAACAGAATGAGGAGGTAATAGACAGTAGAAATTCCATATTGGGGGCTGAAGGTGTTGCCTTAAAGATGATAGCTACCAATACGGCTCGGGAAAATTATCAACAACCTCTTGGATCCGCTGAGAATCATTCAAAACCGACCGAGATCCACTATAGTAACGACATCTACGTAAATGAATCCGTTAGGTCTACGCTGTTATGGGAGAAACAGGATGATTTAAGTCCTGTACAAAAGCTGGAATGTGTGAAAAAATTCCTACAACCTAAGAAAACCAAACAGGATATCGATATTTTAGCCAAACAATATTCTGAGCGCCATAATGGCATTAAAAATTCAAAAATCGATTAAATAATAAATATTTATCTCAATGCAATTTATGTTGTGAAAACCATTCATGTCTATCATTAATATTGATGGAAATTTTTCCATGATCACCATTAACCTTCTTTTCCTTGTTGAGGGTTGTCCTCTTTGGAGGTGTTGTTCTCTTGACAGAATTTCTTGCACGCTTCGTAGGCTTTGGTGTGTCCCTTAGTAGATCGTGAACCACATCATCTACGGGGACATCCACAGACTGACTTATAGAGTGTACTTGTTCAGCCGGTTTATCCACACTGTTATAAAACGCCTCGAAAGCCTTATTACCGCGGTAAGGTGCCTTGCGCTTATTAGTTGTCTTCGAACTCTTTTGTTTGGGAGAGCTAGTAGCATGAGACCCTACAGTAGCTGCAGCACCATGTTGTTGCAAGGTAAATATATCGTCTTCCGTACCAAACATTGTAGTATCCATAATACTCTTTTTCTTTTTCTTGTCCTGTCTGATATCTTTCAAATAGTCTAACAAACCATAAGTACTATCAGTCTTTTGTCTAAGTTCAAACTCTTGGGTCTCTTGTAAATAAGCCTTTTCCAGATCGTCTACTTTCCACTTGGCATTTTGTAATTGCATTTTCAAAAGATATTTCCGGTACTGCTTGTTGTATGCCTTATTATACTTAGAGAAGACAGGTTCTCTGTAAGAAGCAGGGAAATGCGAAACGTCTATGGCAGGATCAGGATTAGTTAACATGGCATTAGGTTTCTCCAACAAATTCCTCATGTCGATCGATTCTCCGTGTGGAATAGGGTTAGGATTCGAAGGAGTAATACAATCCATATCAACTTCTTTTCTTAACAGCTTATCGATATCTACTGCAGAGAAAAACGCACAATTTTGCGGTAAATCGTTAATTCCCAATTGTTCACAAAATATAGCTCTTGTCCAAATGTTACTCACCTGCAAAGCCATAGAGGCCCTGTACTTGTCTTCATCTTTGACGAGAAATCTGATTTCATCATGAATCGAAATACATAGTCGTGCCTTGATGTGATAAGTTGCGATCAAGTAATTCATTGAACAGCAAAGGAGATGCAAATAATCCACACCTGAAGATTGAATGGTCCAGTTGATTCTTGATGGTAAAAATGTATTAGATCTCAAATTTCTCTTCATTAGTGAGAAAGTAATTCCACATCCCAATATCGGAGTTCTAGGTTCATCCTGTTCAGCAATACTTTCTAATTTGTTGAAAAGAATGGACTCGGAACCACCGAACCAAAATTTCTTGAAAATTTTAGACCTTTGAACTTTACCTTTTGTATTTTCATACAACTGATTGGCAATGTTTTGAGCATCTTCATCAGGTAAAGACGGATTGAACTTCTTCAAGAGTTGAGTAGCAAACTTCACACCTGCACCATAAATTCTTCCGTAGTTGAAAATTTTGGCCTCATTTCTATTACAACCTAAAATTTGGGCCGTCTTCGTGTGAAGGTCAGTCCCTTCATTCTTAGAACCTTCCAAACACATCCATCCTATTGCTGTCCCACCGTGGATATTAAAGACCGAGTCACTAACTAATGAAGCAATCCATAATTCCTCACTGTCGACATCTGCACCGACAAAGCTATAACCCTTAGGTGCTTTAACTTGAGTCTTAAGCTCCGAACCAATTCTATTTTCCTTTGCATTTGAAGCCGTTAACCAAGTATTTTCGACGGCTCTTCTGGTGACCGTTCCCATAGGGACAATACCTGGCAATATAATCCCCAGATCGTCTTTACTGGCGATTTGTGGAGACCCATCCAAGGAATTGAACTGGTTGGGAAACCTGGAACCAGGAACGTTGAACTGGTTCATGATTCTTTCACGAGCCGCCATCCAATATGAACCGGAGGAATTCATCTGCAAAGCTTCCCGAGCGAAATCAGAACCCGATGTCAAAATACCCTTTTCGAAATAGTGGATGTAAGGTTTACTCAAGAGAGTAGTGCAATCAAATTGCGGACCATTAGGATGCGGAATTCTGAATAATACCTGATCATCAGCTGCTCCTGGACACAGCCCATTGGTCTCAGAGCGGTATGTTTCAATGATATCTTCATCGGCCAACTTGTAATTTTTGGACTTGAATTTATCTACCAAACCAGCGGGTGTGGCAAAACACCAACCACATCTAGTCCAAATCGTCGGATAGCTCTCCCAAGAAAGTTTGAAGAAGATGGGGATGTTTCTTGACTTGATAGTGACTTGTGGACGAGTTTCAGTTTTATTGGGAAAAAGAGATCTATACCATTCTGGATAACCAGGAAGCTTCTGGTTTTTGACAGGCACACCCTTTTTCGTTAGCTTCAGCGGTTTTGTAGTCCAATCCAGCTGTCTAAGCCAGGGATCCTTATGGATTTCTTCCAGACTCAATCTATCCCTTAGCTTCACAATGTCTTCCACAATCTCAGCTATTTTGTCTTCTATACTTCGTTTTGATTTATGATAGATTCCTTCCGAGCGATTCAAATAGTCTGTCCATTCATTATAACGTGTAGGTAAAATGCAACTGCTCAAGGAGCGCAATGCGCCAAATGAAACAGGATGTGGGCATTTTTGAAGAAACAACGGCCAGACCTTATCAAAAACTTGACTTGTAGTGTCCACATCGGTAGCACAGTAATCTACCAAATTTTGGAAATCTTGAATCACTTCGTTCTTATCCGTTGTAGCGAATCGATCTCTAGGATCCTTATTCATGCGTATACCACAATGTAGCAATGCCACATCCCTCAAAGAGTTCATGGCAGATACTTTCAACCATGGATCCTCTTCCAATTCTTGATCCGATCCTACGTCGGCGTTTACTAATGCTGAAGATAGTTGATCGTCCTCTATCTCACCATCATCCTCTGCCGCTATTTGTTTCTTAGCATTGTGTGTCTTGAGGAACTTGGGTCTCTGTCTTGAACAAAGACCTGAAGACGCTACATGTAGGGATTGGGTATCTAGGAAGAAAGTTTTGGATGGCTTAAGATTATATTCCTCTAAAACGCGTGCTCTATCATAACCAACATTGTGCCCGATAACCAGACCCGTTCTTTCCTGTGTGTTCAAGGGAATGAGATGTTCAAAAGAATCTGACCCACATATGAAAGGTGAACACCACAGATACCATGCCTTATCCGAAAGCGCCACTGCTAGAGTCGGATATTGTGAAATTTTGAACAAAGTTTCCACATCAAAAACTAAAGTGTCCTCTAGCGGCCATGACACTGGTTCGGGTTTCTTACCAGGTTCATATCTCATCCAACCTTGTTTTCTAATCCACTTTTTTGGACGTTCAACAATTCTGGTGAATTTAGCCTGACACATAGATCTATAAGGTTCCGATGCAAAATGACCCAATCTTTGGAAATGCTCATCGAGAGATTCCCCTTGCAACTTTGGTAGCTCCATAGACAGTGGTTCAGAAATAGAAGTCTTCTTACCTAAAAGGTGATATGTCTTGAGGAAACGCTTTGACAAATCTACTAATCCTGCTCTCTCTTCGGGTGTAATAGGATCCTCATTATGACTTGGAATCTTACCAGTAAACAACTGCTTATGCAGATTTCGACTTAAGTACTGTATCCCCACTGGATTAATCGTTGGTTCTTCTGGCGCCGCTGGTTTTGTTGCAATAGAATAACTTCTGTGTCGGTAGAGCCGGCAACATCGCAGAGAAATAGAAGAAGCACTTGTGTGATAAAAGCAACTAATTCGTACTCGACTTGACATTGTAACAGCCTTTATACGATGCTAATTGGCCATATGAGTCCCTTTTCAACGTTGTTTTTGGCTAAAAATTCCTTTAAAGATGAGTGAATGTTAAGTTTACATACGTTTATTATATCGGTGAAAGTTGATGCGGCGCGATAAACAACGAGATGCAAGAGACGTCTACATGATGGGCATCTTATAGGACCTTTACAAGCCCAAACGTACTCTTCACTAGATGGTGAGAACCGTGTGAATTATTTTAAGTGCATTAATGCCTTTTTCGGTATATGATTTCACCGAAGTCCACCATTTCTGTGAACATGATCTTATTCGCTCGAGGAAAAATGGCTTGATTGCTAAAGAACCACATAAGTAATCCCGTTTGAAGTGTAGTTGCCATTTAGTTTTAAGCTGATATCGATACCATAAAGCCCTCTATTAGTAACTGCTCTTGCCCGCGAGTATTCAAAGACTCCGATATAACTCTACCTAACGTAAAAGAATACCTGCGAGGAAAACAGATTGGCTATTAATGCGAAGTAGAGACCAGAGAGTAGAATAAACTGGAATGGATCCAATGCATTTTGTAATCCTTTGGACCCTTCTAGGACCATTTCTTCTAATTGTACAACAAATCACATGACTTTGAAGTTCGTTAATTACGACTCTCTAAAATGGCAGCCTTCTATCTCCCTTTACAACTAAGTAATCAACAACCATATACTCAGAGATACAGCATTGAAACCTGAAGTCTTGGGCTCAAGTAGTATCTAGACAACTTTTACTACTACTAGAAACTCTGTAACTCGCCCCCAACATCGCCATGTCATCTGTGATTACTGCCTTGACACCGAACCAGGTGAATGATGAATTGAATAAAATGCAAGCGTTTATCCGCAAAGAAGCTGAAGAGAAGGCAAGGGAAATTCAACTGAAAGCTGACCAAGAATATGAAATTGAAAAAACCAGCATCGTTCGCAATGAAACCAGTAACATCGATGCCAACTTTGAAGACAAGATGAAGAAAGCATCATTGAAACAGCAAATTACAAAATCAACTGTGTCCAACAAAATGAGATTGAAAGTTTTAACTGCTAGGGAGGAATGTCTCGATGCAGTCTTTGAGAAAGCTTTGGAAGATTTGAGAAAAATTGTGGGAAAAGAAAAAGATTACAAACCAATATTAAAGTCACTTATCTTGGAAGCTACTTTTAGACTTTTGGAATCGAAGGTTATCGTTAAAGTCTCCGCTAAGGACAAAAAAGTGGCCGAATCGCTAGTTGAGTCCATCTCAAAGGACTACAAGGAAGAAACGGGTAGCGATCTTGATATCGCCATTTCTGAAGAAGCATTGGATAAAAAGACTGCCGGTGGTGCTGTTATCACAAATGCTGATGGTAAAATTGTCGTTGATAACACTTTGGAAAGTCGCCTTAACATGTTGAGCCAAAGTGCACTACCAGCTATCCGTTTGGAACTGTTTGGTCGCTCCAAATCCAGAAGGTTCTTGGACTAATAGGTTACTTTGTACAAAGATATATAAACAAGCAAAGAGAATGTAATAGCAACAAGGATACGCTTAAGATTTGTAGATATGCCTAGTTACCCATATGTTACTGTTACAGTCATCTCATCTTATCGCATAGTCAGAAAAAATTCATTTCAGCCTGCTGAATAAATAAGTGCCTGGATCCTGGTACAAGGACCTACAGGGAGAAACTGATAGTGAGAGCCGGCTCTCAGGTGTTGGATCACCAGTTATGCAACATTTTTTTCGAACGATACCACGTTTTAGGTCTCTGCACCGTCTTAATCCCATACGGTTTATCTCTGCAACGGATACTTCATCTCAAAGGCTACCACTAACAACCAAAAATAAGCAATTGTTATCTTTGAAGCCTATAACACCAAACGATTCATACGTGAGCTGTACAATCTTTAATGATAGAGGCGATGTTACTGCAGTTTCACAAAAATTTCCTAAGTGGACTTTCTTGAGAGACCATTCTCTGTATCCTCGAGACCTGCGAAAGATTGACACTACTACGGTCGATATAATTCCCAGCATTTTGGTGAAGCCTCATTGTATTGTGGTAAACATGTTACATATTAAGGCACTCATCGAAAGAGATAAAGTCTATGTCTTTGATACATCAAATCCATCAGCCGCAGCTAAACTAGGAGTCCTGATGTATGATTTGGAAGCTAAGTTATCATCTAGACGCGGTCCCACAGTAAATGGAACTGCACCGCAAGCTTATGAGCATAGTGCACTGGAAAGTATGCTGATCAATGTTATGAGTGATTTAGAAACTGAATACAAGATTCACCATGCACTATGTGGTCATATTTTAAGCGAATTGGAAAATGAAGTCGACCGTGACAAACTTCGAGATCTTTTAATTAAATCTAAGAATCTATCACTTTTTTACCAAAAATCTCTGTTAATTCGAGAAATGCTCGATGAATTGCTAGAAAACGACGAGGATTTAGCTGGAATGTATTTGGAAGTGAAAAAAACTGAGGAAGATGATTTTGCAGATTTAGAAATGTTGTTGGAAACTTATTATACACAGTGTGATGAATATGTGCAACAGGCTGAATCTCTAATCCAAGACATTAAATCTACTGAAGAAATCGTCAACATTATCTTAGATGCTAACAGAAATGCACTCATGCTTCTTGAGTTAAAAGTCACTATCTACACGTTAGGTTTCACAGTGGCTACATTAGTACCAGCATTTTACGGTATGAATTTGAAAAATTTCATCGAAGAAAACAACTGGGGGTTTCTCTCAGTAGTGGTTTTCTCCGTTACGTCAGCATTAGTAGTAACTGCAGCCAATTTCAGGGCTCTAAGATCCATTACGAGGCTCACTATGCTCAACAACCATTCTGGCGCACGCTCACCACGCCATAAACAAATGGCAACCCAGTACGCGGAAGAACACATACCACTTCTATGGCAGCGCTGTAAGAGGTGGACAAAAGACGTATGGCATGGTAAAACACGCTCAAACCGTTTTAAACAAGGTCAAGAGGATAGGGAAATAATATGGAGATGGCTCCTAGACGATGAAAGGAAATAATTCACTTGTATATACGAATCAAGACAGTTAATGGGAAAAGTATAGATCCATTAATATCACCACGGGAAGTCCTCCATTCGAACCCCGTAAGCCGCATTTGTATTTATTTTTTCCCTTGACTGGCTCGCGCGTCGCTTAATGATATCAAAGGGATTGAAATGCGCAAGCAACTTCAGCAAGCGTCTGTCTGTAAGGTGGAAGTGCATTTGTAGAAAAGGGGAGGAAACAAAGCTGGTATCAAGGTTTATTCTCTGAAAGATTTTTCCATTGGAAGTACCAAGATTAGGCTAGCGCAAGTTGAACTATTGGCTTAGCCATCATTTTCACTAAAAAGTGGTGGAATTTCCTCCAGAACGCACAGACCGTTTAGGAGTCATCAAGGAGTGGGTCAAATATCTTCGCTTACATTAAGACTCTTCGCCATATTAAACAGATATTGCTATGTATGCAGTAGCAGCTGCTCATGCAACTCGTCCTGCCAAAGTTAAAGGCACCCAACATTTAGATATCTATGATGTGAGAATTATTCAATACCGATCAGCAATTTTAAGGCTTTCAGAAGCCGTCAGGTTACTGGGAGTTCTTGGAAGGACCTTAGAGAAAAAACAAGATACTGGAAAGACGATTATACCACTAATCACCTATGTTCTTTCGCTGTGTGAGGGTCCTGTATTTAACATGCATCCTGTTTTAAGAAAAAGGTTCACTTTATTGAGTGAATCCAAAGTTTCTAAACAGAACGAAATCAATCCACCGATAACTACTTCTAATGTGGAATATGATGTGGATTTTGCTCCACTGGTGATAGATCTATCACAGTTACGGGAGAGCGTCTACAATTCCAACCTACAATGGAAGCTCATGGGGTGCCTTCAGACAATATCACAAAATGCCCTTAATATTTACGAGAAGAAATTGAAACAGGTTTCCATGGAGAGAACTTCTAAAAGAACTACAGAATTCCCGGGTAAAGTTATTCCACTGAATTACGAAGCCATTGATGATATTCTAAGACCATTTGAGATGGAACTTTGTTTAGATTGGGCAGTTCTAATTAACGACAGAGAACAAGATACGTCTTTTAAATCCTTGAGGAAACTACAGAGTCAAGTGTTGACAAGGTTTTTATCAAATATTAATGATAAAGTTCTCCCTGTGATCAGAACTTATTTCAACCAATTACAAAAAGCTTGCAACGGTAGGAATCCGGCAGTTGCTAATTTGAGAGAACTACCTCACTGGGAATTTTCAGTGCATAGATTGTATTCTTACATCTATAGAGTACTCTGTTTATTGGACGTCATCATTAGTCTGACAAGACAGTTGTGGTTACCTAATAAAGATGATTTTTACAGTCTAAGGTCTCAATTGTCTAGCGAAAATGTTTACTCCTACAAGGACGTTTTAGAAAAAATAGACGCTATTTGCAATGAACCAAAGCGTAATGTTACGGGGACCATCATAGCCGTCTTGGATAGCTGTTCCAAACCTAATTTAAACATTAGCGTAGAGTCGAACACTGTGTCAGATATTTTTACAAATTCTATTTGCAAAGTGACTCCGATTTTAAGGAACACTTTACAATCGATTACTTCGTGGTTGGAAGTGTGGAAGTTCGTCGATAACAATCACGATTCACACGAAAAACTGGAAAAGTTAAATGAGGAACAATTGTCTAACATGTTACAAGAGAGATTGTTCGTGGATAAATTAAATCAAGTGGAGGTACAGCAAAAAATGAGTAGACTAAGCCCCGATATCGCTCCTTTAACGACTGGAGGACTTTCTCGTACTGGCAGCACAATTAGAAGAAGTAATAGCAAAAGATTGAGCGCACCGACATCTCCCTCTACTTCGAGTAATCCTACCTCTCCTATCAAAGCTTTGCCATTGATGATGAGTCGAAACACCCCTGTAGACAAACCAAATACCAGGGGATCAAATATCAGTTCGCCTCAATTATCAAGAAGAAGCTCTATTGTGGATATTAGAATATCTTCACCAACCTCCCACTCTGGCTCACCTCAAGTCTCAAGAAGAGGTTCGATAGCAGATAGTAGATTAGCTGGTTCAGTTCTTACGAAGAATACTGGTGATCAAAAAAATCCACCACGGTCACCTCTCGCGAATAGGGTTTCCAATGGACGACCACGTTCATCCTCTCTCCAGTCTGGTCATGATGAAGCCACGAATACAAGTCGTAAAGCTGCTCTACCGTCTCGTTCTAATTCTTTACAAACAAGTGCTACGGTTAACCAGAAAAGAATACAGGACAATTTTGCTCAGTTGACGAGGAGCGGAAGTATAAATGGGTTATCTAATATTTCCGGGGGTCCAAATGGTAGGAAAGCTCAGCAAAGTACGAGGAAACCTCGAACACAGACTCTTAATGGTAACCCGCCGACCTCCGGTAGGCTGGGTTTCAAAAGCGCTTCTGAAACTTCACCTTTGCCTGAGATGGAAGAACTAGGTGTTGATTCAAACAAAGATACTGAAAGTAAGTATCAGCACGTGGAACAAAATGGCAATGTATCATCTCTCAAGGATCCATCCAGTCCTCAAAAACAAGCTCAACAGCAGCAGGACCAAGACACACCATCTGGTAATGAACAACAGGGAAATGAACAACACAGACAGCTGCAAAAACAACAACAGGAGAAGCATGGACAAGAGGTACCATACGAACACCAAAAGTCTTTTGACTATAAGGTATCTGATGAACAGAAAAATTTGCCTTCAATTAGGGAACCAGAGCAGGAACAATTAGAAGAAGAATCAGAGGAGAAGGAACAATCATCAGAGCCACAACCTCAAAATGAACAAAATGCTCAACAAAGGAACGAACACATGCCTGTTCAGGAGACAGATAATCTACAGTCCGTGCAAAAGAAGGTACGTTTCGCAGGTGTTGGACCAATGACGGAAGATGAACTTGCTAAACCAACAAGGAGAGGATGGTACAGAAAACCGGCAGTATTACATTATCCGCCACCGCCTCCACAGTATTTAAGCCAAAAATTTAGACTTCGTCAAGAAGGTATTGCATTCAGAACAAGTCTTCGAGAAGAGAAGGGTAAGGAGCCTACCAACAAGAGAAATTCGATGGTTACTGCTTTTGATGAAATAGCTCCTCCAACACAAAGGGAATCTGTTCATCATAGGTTTGCCTCTAAATTACGTGAAAAGTTGAAATAAAGTGGAGTAGAATAAAGAAGAAAAATACGTAATGTATTATGAATTAAAGCACATAGATTTTTTTTTACAATATTGTATATATATCATATATATATCATATATATATCATATATATATTTTTTTTTCATCATGTCGCCTCTTGTAGCATAACGAAAGTTGAACTCATCTCATAGCTTACACTCTCGGACGGGAAAATATAGGCAAATATCCACATAGAGGATCTATAGTCTTCTTAAGCATATGTCTTTCACATCTCTACTACCAGCTCCAAAACACTCTCGAAATGTCCCAAGAAATAACTTAAACAAAGAGCAAAAAAGTAAGGAACTGGCTGTTCAAGCCTTAACACACCAGGGAGAAGAAAAAGATATCGAAAGATCAGTATTCGATTCAACTATTGCTAGCGATTTAACGTTCCAAGACTTTGTGCCTATTCGTCAGAAGAATTTTAATCTGCAGATACCCTTACCATCCCAAAACGAAATCGACAAGACTTACCAACGTACTAAGGAAATATTTGAAAGGATTTTATTGAAAAATACACAGCCTGAGGTAGCTACCATTAAGAATAATCAGCAGGCTCTCGAAAACACACAGGAGATTTTGGTCCACGGTTCTGGAGGCAATTTTAATAGAAAATTGAAAGTGGTTGAACATGCTAGGGATCCATTGCAACCGAACGCCCATAGAGCAAAGAAAGTAGTTGCACCACCTGTTGATGAACCAATAACACCAATTTTTCACAAGACTGATTCAGTTGAAAGTAGCAAAAAGGTGAGTAAAGAGGAAAAAGACATGTGGAAAATACCGCCTGCTATTTCCAGTTGGAAAAATCCTAATGGTTATACTATTGGTATTGATAAAAGACTAACAATGGACGGCAGATACAATAAAGACCAAATGCAAGCTCATGAAATTAATGATGGATTCTTGCAGCTATCTGCGGCATTGGAAAAGGCAGATCGAAAGGCTAGACAGGAACTCAAGTTGAAAGCAGAAGCCAAGAAACAAATTGCGGAGTATGAGAATAGAGAAAAGGAAGAGAAATTGAGGATTTTGGCTCAAAAAGCTAGAGAGGAAAGGTCTCGTCAAAGAAACAAGAGGAGCCATAGAACTATTGAAAATGGATACAGTGACGAAGCAGCATCCCGTGAAGCCACTAGGAAGGCAAGACGAGAGGAGCTTGAAAGGGACATGAGGAAATCAAAGATGAGTACGGCTGATCGTTTAAGAGAATTGGCATATTCTCAAGGCAGGGAAGTATCAGAAAAAGTCGTACTAGGTGCTGCTAAATCGACGAATTCTTTCGGAACTCACTATGATTCAAGGCTATTCACGAAGGGTGCCAATACACAGGTAAAGAGAGGTGAAGAACAAGTCTACGATAGTCCTCTTTTTTCACAATTGGGATCTTCATACAGGGCTAATTTGAATAAGCTGGATAAAGATGTAGAGGACGAGACATCTCTGTCTGCTGGTCAGACTAAGCCGATTGAATTTACTGCCGCTAGCGAACAGGACGATTCAGATAAAGAAAAGGAAGAGCATAAAGAATACGGATTATCGAAAAACAAAGATCTATAATGATGATATTTTTTTTTTTTTTTAAAAAAACGTATTTAGTTAAAGATTAAATTCACTCATCTTGATCCTCTTCATTAGTAGTTACGTTGCTGAAATCATCCAGAACATCATTATCGTTTCTCTGCACAGCGGCCAAAAACCTTTGAGAACGTCTGATAGCATACTGTTCCACCTTTTTAATTGTTCCACCGACTTTGACGGCATTCAATATCAAAGAATCCACTTCACCAAGCCTGTTTGTGAGGCATAATGCCATGAGCACAAGATCTGTATCCTCCCGATGGCATCTGATTATCCCAGTAGAAGTTCTATTAGAGAAATATTTTATTTGAAGCAACGATCCAGCTTTACCTAACCCGTAATCACCAAAATTGGTTTGCAAGGAGCGCCGTACCTCTTGTGAAATGGTTTTGGCATTAATATGAGATGGTGACACTCTGTGATGTCGCAGTAATATGTCAGTATTGAGGGCCCTTGATCCACTTGATTGTTTGTCTTGAAGAGTATCATATGGATACAGAACTTCAAAAAGAATATACCTAGTCTTTAAACGAACCATATCAAACCATCTGAGTTTTTACCTATCGATGACTATAGAGCTCTTCACTTCATTGAGCACCGAAATTTTTCACTGTGCGGTGACGAGCGTCACTATGATAATGATGAAGACAAAGTAATATTAAAATTATACAAAGAAATACTTATTGACACTAAGCATATCAACCAGCGATTTCATTCACAACTGCAATTTTTCTTTAAACAGTTTTTCCACTTCGGCAACAGCATCCAGGGCAGCAGTTGGTTTATCACCCATACCTTGGAAAACGTTACCTCTACCACCAGCTTTTCCACCAATGATACCAGAAACTTGCTTGGCGACAGCAGATCCGTCAATACCCTTGGATAATGCAGCATCTGAGATGTAACAACCGTGCGCGATTTTGCCCTCAGGATCGTTACCTGTGAACAAGTAAATAGACTTCTCTTTGGCAGAAGATTTCACATAGTTCACAGCTTCTGTGATAGCCTTAGCGTTCGTAGGAATATCAATGAATTTGGCAAAGAATTGAGAGTTTTCATTCTTGGAAAAATATTCCTTGACTTCATCCAGGGTCTTCTTAGTCTCTTCTTTAGTTCTAGTCTTGATCTCATCCTTGACCACCTTTTCGATCTTGGTGAATTTGGTCTTTAATTCTTGCTTGGAAACCACCGAAATAGACAATTGACCCAATTTAACACTCAATTCCTTCAATTTCTTTTCTTTTAGAGGTGAGAATGGCAATCTATCAGCTGCATCTAATTCTTTTTCATATTCATTAGCAATTCTCTGTGCTTCAAAGGCTTCTGAACCTGTCACTGCAACAATACGTCTGATACCCTTGGCGATACCTCCTTCTTCCAAAATAACGAAAACCTTGATGTCCCCAGTCTTGACAACGTGTGTACCACCGCAGAATTCTATAGAATATTTAGACCATTCTTCATTGGATGGGTTAGCCAACAAATCATCCACCGATTTACCCACGGAAACCACACGGACTGGGTCTGGATAAGTTTCACCAAAGACAGCACGAACACCATAAATACTCTTAGCATCAGTTAGAGGCACGTCCTTATAGTAAACATCCATGTTTTCTTTAATTTGCTTGTTACAGATATCCTCCACCTTGATGATCTCATCAACGGCTAAACCCTTCTTGTGAGAGAAATCGAATCTGAGCTTCTCAGCAGCCACCAGAGAACCTTTTTGTTCAATATCATTGCCCAAAACCTCTCTTAGGGCAAAGTTCAAAATGTGAGTACCGGTGTGGTTGTTCTTAATAGGGAAACGACGTAGCTCATCATAAGATGCGATGATTTTGTTACCAACGGACAACTTCCCTTCAACCAGCGAACCAGTGTGGAAGACGAAACCATTGTACAATTGAACATTGTCAACGTTGAATTCAGCGACATCATCAATGACAAGTTTACCGGTGTCGTATTCTTGACCACCTTGTTCTGCATAAAAACAAGTTTTGTCTAAAATAACACCGTATTTCTTACCAGGCTCAGAGATCTCATTGACGAATTTGGTACCATCGTGCAATTTCAAGATGGTGGAGTCCACATTTTCCATACCGTATTTGTACTCATCGTTAGTCTTTGGAACATTTTCACTGTTCAATTCAGAGATGTCATGGACGTTTAGTTTCAATAGGTCAGCACCGTCTTTCTTACCGCCCCTCTTAGAGGCTTCATAAGATTCTTGTTTGGCCTTCTCAAAACCTGGTCCATCGATAGTCAAACCTTTTTCTTCAGCCATCAATTCAGTCAAATCTACGGGGAAACCATAAGTATCGTACAACCTCCAGACTTGTAACCCATCTAGAGTCTTTTTACCTGATTTGATGGCAGCATCAGCGTACTTTTCGAACAATCTTTCACCACGGTCTAAAGTTTTGGCGAAAGAAACTTCTTCTTCATTCAAAATTTCAAACAGGTAGGATGGATCCTTAGCGACTTCAGGGAAGATATCTTGAACTTGAGAGATCAAAGTTGGCACTAATTTGGAAAAGAAGTCACCGATTGGATAGTTCATGTATTTACGGGCGAAACGAGCACCTCTTCTTAGGATACGTCTCAAAACGTAACCTCTACCCTCATTATTTGGTACACCACCATCGGCAATGGCGAATACCAAGGTACGAACGTGATCAGCCAAAACTCTATAAGCGGTATCCACACCATCAGCATCTTCAGCACCAAATTTACCAGCGTATGGTCTCACACCCGTAACTTCTTGGATACGTGCAAATAGAGGTGTGAAAACATCAGTATCATAATTGGATCTGTAATTTTGTAAAATCGAAACGACTCTTTCGAAACCCATACCAGTATCGATATGTTTTGCTGGTAATGGTTTTAAGCTACCATCTTGCTCTCTGTTAAATTGCATGAACACAAGGTTCCAAACTTCCAAAACGTCTGGATCATCCATGTTGACCAAAGAGGCAGCATTTCTACCACCAATTCTGTCGAAATGAATTTCGGAACAAGGTCCACAAGGTCCTTGGTCACCCATTTCCCAGAAGTTATCCTTAGCATTTCCGGGCAAAATATGGCTCTCATCTACACCCACGGACTTCCATAGTTCAAGAGCTTCAGTATCGGCTTCTAGCCCATTTTTAGGATCACCTTCGAAGTAAGTCACATATAGCCTGTCTGCAGGCAAACCATAAACTTTAGTCAACAGTTCCCAAGCGTAGGAAATTGCACCTTCTTTGAAATAATCACCAAAGGACCAGTTACCCAACATTTCGAAAAATGTGTGATGGTAAGAATCCTTACCTACATCTTCTAAATCGTTGTGTTTACCACCAGCTCTAATACATTTTTGGGAATTGTAGGCACGTTTCAAATGGTAAAAGTCAGAGGAAGGATCCACAGTACCCAAAAAGATTGGTTTGTATTGATTCATACCAGCATTTGCAAACAAAAGAGTTGGATCATCGTAAGGAACCACTGGTGATGATGCAACAAACTTGTGGTCCTTAGATTTGAAAAAATCTAAAAAGGCCTTACGTACGTTAGTGGCGGTCCACTTCTCCCTATCACCAATAGTCATCTGAGAATGTAAAGTCCTTAAATTTCTTGATATTATTCGACTTGTATACAACGACCTGGAACCAAACGTCTTGGAAAAAATCTTTTACTATTAAAAAAGCGTCTCTAACCAAAAGTCAGCAGTAGATTTCGTCTTGACCACTTCTCAAACTCTAAAACTAACTTAAAGAGCGCTAAAGTTCCAATACTATCTTTATTGTATCGACTTCCGAGTATTGGTTTCTTTCTCATCTCATCTTCTCGAAGCAAAGCATGAAAAAAATATGTGAACACGCGTACTAAAAGACCTCTAACCTTAATAATATGATAAGAAACCGAGAGTTGCAAGCGACTTGGAGTCTTAATGAAGTCAATAACAGCGGGTCTCGCATTTTTAGCGGTATTAGAGTGTGTGATATGTCTGTCAGTCACTCTGCAAGGCGCTGGTGTTTCTGAGAGGTTTAAAATATGGACAATTGCCCAGCACTTGTTTCAAAGTGATAAGAAAGGTACACTGACAAAAGTATACCCACTAATAACACAGCTAGATGAGGAACTTGAAGA
The DNA here is from genome assembly GCA_900465325.1 of Zygosaccharomyces sapae. NCBI lineage: Eukaryota > Fungi > Ascomycota > Saccharomycetes > Saccharomycetales > Saccharomycetaceae > Zygosaccharomyces > Zygosaccharomyces sapae. Next base: position 997,442 of record UEGL01000017.1, on the reverse strand, counting down.
TACACCTATTGAAAGTCTTTGTGAAGCGGTTAGTTATCGTTTGTCTGAACTGGGGGAGCCAGATATGGCCTCAATGATGCCGCTATATTGTCAGTGGTACCCAATGGGTCTCCCCTTCACAAGTAACTACGACCATTCAAATAGTGGCACATATTTTGTATTGAATGGAAAACGCTATGACCACTCTGACGATGTATTTTACTTGAAATCTAGTGAATTGAAGAAACAGGCACAGGTGCCAGATCAAGCGGTGATAGCGGTTAACGATGTGGTCATCGGTCATAATTCAGAAGCCCCTATAGTATATTTCTACGGGTGTCCAGATGATGAGGAATCTACGTTTGAAGAATTCAATAGAAATTTGTACTCTGAAGCCACGGAGACCGGAAAACTGAGATATATATGGAGATCTACTTGCCATGTAGAACGTGATACAAAGCTTGGACCCTTCCCAGTGGAATTAAGTCTTAGAGATGACAAAAGTGATATAAATGTCTTACCGATAGAATGTCTAGGGATTCCTCACCAGTTTGACAAATCGAAATATGGTCTAATTAACCCTACAGCGAAAAAATTGAGTGATCTGGACTTGAAAGTGGCTAACCTAATTGCACAAAAATACAACCTCAGTAAAGACTTTAACTCTACGTTGGATTATGCCAGGGGGATCATTAATAATTTTCCCTTGTTAGTTCCTGAATTAATCACAATGAAGAACAATACGGAAGCTATTATGAAGAGTAATACAAACTTGACTGAATCAGGTGTGGATCATAAATTGCTTGGGCTTTACATCAATGGTGAAAACTATAGATTCTCCTCACTCGACCAATATACGTTGCTCAATGCCCTAGAATCAGAATATCGCAGATTAAAGCAGCTATTATCGGGTCTAATGAAAATGTACTCCAAATCTACATTAATAACTGCTAAAGATCTCATAACAAGGTTTTCACAGATATCCATCCCCAATTTACAACAATCCCAGCCTATCAAGGTAGACCTGCACAGAATTCGCGGATTCTCTGAAAGCGTGATATACTTCAATGATATTGAAATAGACAACCAATACCAAGAACTCACACAAGATATTAACAAATTCTTTGAGAAATCTAAATTTGGTGAAATACCGGAATATAGGCACAATTGGAACGAGTTGATTTTTGTGATTGACTTCAACAAATTAGAAGATCAGAATACTCAACTAGCTTTGGAGGGTCTCAAACGTGCGATTGGCGTTGTCACACAAGGCTATCCGCAAAGAATTGGGTTATTGCCGCTTAATACCGGGGATTCTGATAACATTATAAGAAAAATTTACGAATTAAAAGATGGAGATTTGTTGGAATTAGAAGATTTCTTGGGTAATGAATTAGTTAGCGGCTCAAAAATCACCTCTGATTATGCTGACACACCAGATGTTGCTAAGCTTTTGAGAAACCTTCAGATTAATGAAACATCTATTATTATCAATGGTGAAATTTATCCTTTCAGGAAGAACACTTGGCATTATTTAATTGCGAAAACCATCAAGAAAGACGTAGGATACTTGAAAAGAGAACTGAAAAGGTACATTAAGCGCGATGGAGACAAGGTACAACCAGTTATAGATGTTAGAGGAGTTTTACATCTGAAGTCTTCCGAAACAAGACACATGAAGTACACACCAGATTATTTCGCAGACTCTACTTACACCACATTGGATAACTCGGCTTTACAAGTGTGGGATGAAAGAATTTTAGAATACGTCAAAGGCAAAGAATACAACATTTTGCATACTATCACTCTTGTGGACGACTTTAATACTTTACAAGCATTGAAAAGATTACACAACTTGATCGGTATGAAATTTGTTGGTGTTAAATTTAGGTTACTTCATTCTGGGGCATTTGGATCTAATTGGAAGATTTTGAAGAAAATTACTTCTAAACCGTCTTTCCTGCAGGAATTGAAATCTTTGATTAAACAATCTAATCGCAGTTCCCCAATCAATCAATTGAACCCAAATGTTTTACAGAATTGGCTACCCGATTTGAAACCTGAGTTTCTCTCCGCTAAGTCCTTCATGCTAATTAATGGAAGATTTATCCATTTTGAAGAAAATGAAATTCCTCAAATCAAGTTATTTGAAACCACTATTAAAAGAGAAGCTCAACGAACCATTGATGCCTTGGAAGCATTGGAAACAATCTTACCTGGAATTACGAGCAATAAAATTGACCCGGAATTCATAGAAACTACGTCGGCAGTTCTAACAAAAATGTTTTATCAGGGTACGGAGCTCTACGGAAATGGTCCAGTCTTCACGACCGAAAGCACTCTCTCAAGATTTGACATGACTGAAATTTTGCTGGTGAACAATTTTACCATTTTCGAGAGTATCAGCAATGAAGATAAACCCATTGACTTGGTTCTTGTAATAGATCCATTGGAGGAGAGATCGCAAAGGCTCCTCTCCCTAATCAAAGATGTACAATACCTGCCTTTTCTCAATGTGAAAATTGTCATTTATCCCACCACGGATCTCAAATTTATGCCTATTGACAGAATTTATGTGCCCAACTTCCCAGATGAAGTTAGCAGCAAATTAGATGATATTGAATCAAAATTCGATGTCACAGTGGAGGTTCCACACAATTTTGTGCTGAATGATCATCAAAACGTGCGTGGATACTTAGTTGAAGTTCATGCCTTCGATAGAAAACAACCAGTTAGCGAAGGAATAATTGATGGCTTAGGGGATGTATGTCTAGAGCTAGTCGACGGTAGTGGAAAATCCATAGATAAAACCATTACTATGACGACCTTTGGATATGGTCAATTTATCGTTCCTGAGTTAGGTTCCAATTTCTCAATCTGCAGTTGTGATCCTCGATACAAGGTGATATCATTTTCCTCAGATGCCCGTGCTGATTACATGCCAGTAAAATCTATAAACGTCACAAGTTTGAACCCAGTGGTTACATACGTAAAATTGGAAAAAGTAGATGAAGTGGCTAAAATTGCTGTAGAGGACAGTATTATCAATATTTTCACTATTCCTAGAAATGAGCATTCATTTGAGCAAGAATACCAAAAAATGGTACTGCATATCTTAAACAGTCCACAAGGTGATTATATGGGCGTCAGATTTTGGTTATTGGACCAACCATTCATTTCTCATTCCCTGAGAAAGTTTATTGATGCCATCAATTTAGATACCAAATTGGATGGGAGTATTGAACTTGTAAAATATGAATGGCCACCATGGTTAAGACCCCAAAGGTTTTTAGAACGGAGAATGGATGCATACAAAGTTTTATTTCTCGATGTCTTATTTCCACAATCAGTCTCTCGAATCATCTACATGGATCCTTCGATTTCACAGTTACCTGATCCTTTCAAGTTGAACGAAAAGGTGAGGACCAAATTACCCTTCGCAATGTACAAAATGGTCGGTCATGGTTACTGGGAAACTCGCTACTGGGCCCAACGTCTTGGTGATCGAAATTTGAAATTTCATTCTGTGCATCCAGCATTTGTGATTAATCTACAGAATTTGCGTGCATATTATGGTGGTAACAAACTAAGAATTCATTACCAAAGATTATCTGCAGATGTACTTTCACTCGGAAAAATTGACCAGGATCTAATTAATGACGCTCAAGAGGAAGTACCAATCCGAACCTTGAGCAGCTCTACAATCGTATTTCTGAATGTGAAGAACCAAGATTCAGTTGATGCCTGGCTAAAAAACTTCGAAGAAATAGCAGTTAATAGTGAGACGGCTACTACTACCTCTACTAGTGCAAATCCGGAGAACGCACAAGAGAACGCCAAGGAAACGCAAGATTTCATGCACGATGAATTGTGAATATTATAGAAGTAAATTACAGAGAACAAAGAAGGCAACAAAATAGATAATCACATCAAATTTCTCAATCCCTATTTTAAAGGATTCCTTTTCTGTGCAGCTCATCGCGCCCATTTTTTCATTTTTTTTTTTTTTCTTTCCACGGCGTATAGTTGAAAAAAATTGAAAAAGACCGTTCTCCCGGCAGAATAAAATAATAGAATAGAATAATCACAATAATAATAAAAAAGAAAGTTTGAGTCTTAAAGGGTTTTTAGCGTTACGCTTGGATATTACTGCTAGCTCTTGATTATTTTCCTCATTGTCGTATTGAATTATTCCTGATACTGAATAGTTTACACATTATTGTGTGATGTGTTCGATCGACTTTGATTTGAATAATGTTGTAAAGCAGGAAACCCTAGAAGATAATGCAAAAACTGGGGACCAACAAGGCTATCATCAGAGCTTAAACCTTTTCAGCCAGCATCAACCCTCTCTAATGCAAGTTCCACAACATCAACCCGAACCCCAATTACAAGCACAATCGCAGTTTCAATCCCAACCCCAGCAACAACAACAACAAATTCAGCTACCTCCGGGAACTAAACGGCTAGCATGTTCAAACTGTCGTAGAAGAAGAAAAAAATGCGATTTGAATTTCCCCTGTGGTAACTGCATAAAATTAAAACTGACTTGCAACATAAATGGTGAGGATCTGAGAAAGAAAAGGTATGCAGCATCATACGTTAAATCATTAGAATCGCATATTGCATATTTAGAAAATTCCTTTAGAGACTTAGTGGAAAGAGCTTGTCCAGAGGATTCGGACTTGAGAAAGAATCTAATGTTGGATGATATTGTATCGGGATTCATGTCAGCGCCTTCAAATAGTAGTAATAGTAAAATTTTCAAGAGTGGACCCATCGCTGGTAGGGAGGCAGACCCTATTGTGGATGAAGAAGCAAATTCCATGAGAGCATTATTGGAGTTTGCGGGTACTAAGAGAAATGCGGAAACTCCAGGACTGCTAACTGAACCTCCTGAAAAGAAAAAGAAGAAAACCTTTCACAAGGGATCTCTTTACCCTGATGACACGAAATCAAAATCCTTCACCAATTTGGCGGTGGCACCTGCCATGATGGCTCTAGGTTCTTCAACTTCATCCACTTCATCTCAGAATGAAATATCGAATATGGATAAAGCTACTAGTGATGAACGGATATCAGATTTAAACAAAACCGTGATAGTAAGGCCTTCAGGTGATAGATTGAACCAAAATTCCTTGAATAACGACCCCAAAATCTTAAAATCGTTATCAAACTTTTACAGATGGCTATATCCTGGTCATTTCATCTTCTTGCACAGAGAAAGCTTCCTCTACGGGTTCTTCAATCATGCCAAAAACAATTACAGAGGCTCTCCTTATTGTTCCGTGGAATTGATCTATGCCATGTGTGCAGTTGGATCCCGTCTCAGTAGTGATTTGCAACCGATGTCAGAGGAATACTATGAGAAATCAAAGACAGCACTTTTGAAGCTAGTGTTCGATGACCATAGTGTTGCAAGGATCACTACTGTACAAGCGTTGTTCTGTTTAGCGTTTTACGAACTTGGCAAAGGTGATACTCAGTTGGCATGGTACTTTTCTGGCTTAGCCATCAGAGTTGGATATGACATGGGATTTCAATTGGATCCTGAAGTTTGGATTACAGCAGACGATGATATCGTCACAGGCCGTACCAAGCTGACCAAGAGTGAATTGAGGATCAGATCAAGAATATATTGGGGATGCTTTGTTGCAGATCACCTAATTTCGTTGCTTTTGGGTAGGACAGCTTCATTGAGCGTTAGTAACTCTACCATACCGGAGTCGGATGAATTACCAGAGATCGAAGGCGTGGAAGATTTTAGATTTGCAAGTCAACACGTTTTACAAGTTTCATTGCCATTGAAAAACATGATTATTCTATCAAGGATAGTGCAAATATTCACAACCCAGATTTTCATCGAAACGTTGGAAACAAAGCATAAAGTGGCACATCTGATTAGATTTAATCTAAAGGTTTTCAACTGGAGACAATTGCTACCTGACTTCCTAAAATGGTCCAAGGAAAAGCTAAGGGATCATGATATTTCTACAGATCCAACAATTTCCTATTTCTGGTACTTGTACTATATCGTCCTCCTGACTTTTAACAAACCCTTCATCGAGGACTGCGAAGAATCTAAGACCGTAGTCGGCGAATTGGTTGATGACGTCAAGATGTTATTCGATGGATTTAGAATAAAATTTGGTGGGTTCCAAAAGGCTAGTCTTTGCCAATTATACGCTTGTCTCTTGGCAATCAACTCCCTGATCAAACTTACATGCTATGCGGATGTCGGAAGTGTGGGTGCGGGAACTAAATTTTCATCAAGACCACCACATGCACCACACTGTGACCATTCACCTCAATGCACTAGAAGGCTTGAGCAACTAGGGTTCTTTTCGAATGTCTTCCATTATCAAATGTCACCGCAATTCGGTTTACCAAAGAGGCTACAGGAGGATGCCAAGTACAATTCAGAGCAGGAGAAGCAGACCGTAAATCAGGTCTGTAACTCCAGCTATATCCACGATTTTACGTTGAGTAATGAAATTGACGACATGATTAAAGAATTGTTCGGGCTGGGGGATGTACTTCTATGAAGAGCGCAAATCTCAGCCGTTCAATATTATCATCACATGCGCCATTCACCCTTTGTAAGCACACGCTGTGGGATGCGGATGGAAGAACCGTTCTATCGTCGATATCTCAAGAACTACGGGACCAATTGACCTGGAACAAACGAGGCTAGGGAAATTCAACCTCATAGAATCTCTATATTCCTATAGCTTACTGCTGGTTAAGTTGCATTGTCTACCAGTGGTCTGTTCCTATCTACCTCATCGCTTCATGCGTGCGGTTTCCATTATTTCTCCGGAACTCTTCTGTCGTTTCTTTTTCTCACGGAGAAAAAAAAAGACGCTCCCTGCGATGAGCCATCGTGCAAATCACATCGCATCGCATTTTCACTCATGGAATATAAATAGAGAGCGTATCTCATCTCATCTCATCTCCCTGGAATTGCTTACGAATTATACTACTAGTCATCCAAGATTTGCTTTCGATAATCATGGAGTTTTATTCACCACAACCGGAACATGCTCAATTGGGGTCTGTTCTTGGGAAGGCTAATGAGAGATTGCTCTCACAATTGCATCAACAAGTTTTAGCAGCTACAAGTAGTAACCGTAACCACAATGCTGGTGGTTCGAATCATTCTACATCAATAGATAGTGTACTTTCGAGTGGTAGTGGTAGCAATGAGGAACACCCAATACCCTCACCACCACTTTCGCCCAAATTTGATAGTCATCATTACAAAATTTCGACATTGCCTGATGATTTGAAAGAGGAGGAATATGAAGATGAGGACGACAGTGGTGCTATTAAGGTTCAATTATCTTGGGTTCCCGGGCTTTCTCCAAAGAGGTACCGTTACGCACACTCGAATTTTTTGGGTGAATACAGGATATTTAGCCCCCATGCTACGCAGCCACGCACTAGGAGATATAACACTAAGAGGTCCTTTGACCATCAAGAGAGAAATGCTCAGAATTATAGTAGGACCCGCAGGTTTATGCGTAGGCACGAAATGTTGCTATCAGACACTCAAGATGATGATGATGACTATTCTGATGAATTGCAAGTACCAAAGAGACCTTCTACGCCACAACGTCGTCGTAGAACTGCCCAACCATTAGGTTCGCCATTGGCTTCGGCAACTGCAGTCTCGGGTATACCACAATACGTTCCTAACATGTCGTGGGAAAAATTACCAGACTATTCACCCGATGCTCACAAGACTCTGCCGGAGAACAATAACAAATCATTGAAAGTGGAATGGAAGGGCTCTCCCATGGACTTGTCACATGATCCTCTCCGCCATCAATTGCATCCTGCAGAGTTGGTCCTATCACAGATACTGAAACTTCCATGTGATCTTTATCTCGACTCTAAGCGTCGTCTTTTCCTAGAGAAGGTTCACAGGTTAAAGCAAGGATTGCCATTTAGACGTACGGATGCGCAAAAGGCATGCAGAATCGATGTCAATAAGGCTTCGAGACTTTACGCTGCTTTTGAAAAGGTAGGGTGGTTGAATGATAGTGGTTTCAAGAAGTTCTTGTAATACATTTTATCATAATTTATTACTATTATTGCATTGGGTTTTAAAACGGGGATTTTCTATTTTTTTTTTTTTTTATTATTATTATTATTACATTACGGTTATTTCATCAATTTAATGTTACTCATTCATAACAACTTTTTTGTCATTATTATCGGATTTGGGTTATACATATATAATTATATGTGTATGTATATGTTTTCGTTATTATTTTCATTCTTCAGGTTCTTCATATCGACTCATTAGTCTCTTTTTATATTCGACCATGTCTTTGTCCCATAATTCTGCCGCTACCGCATTTAATGGCGAACTATTATTCGGTTCCTCAAATAAAGATTGCAGAGAGAGTAAAATTGTCTGAACGTTGTAAACTGCTGACCACTGGTCCTTTAAAATGTCCAAACATATGTTACCACTCATGTCAACATTTGGATGCCACATTGGTGAAATGAACTTAACCTTGGGTGGTACATAGGGGTAACTATCGGGAAAATGCAGTGAGATTTTGAACTTCAGGGATTCGTAAGGTGTCCCCTCTGGACCTACGATCATTCCTGACCAATTTCTAAGATCATCCTCATTGTTGGGAAAGGCACTTAATCCCGGCGTGGGAGACATCATTAGTTGCACTAATTCACTTTGTAAGCGTTTGACCACACTGTGGCCCTCTGGAATATGAACTTGCTTCGACATTCAGGGAAGAATCGGTACTTTTTTCCGTAGTTTGTAGTTGCAGTTAGTTAACTTTGTGAACTTTCCTGCTTTTGATCTAACAGTAAATAATGAGTGCGATGAGGTCACGTGGGACGGGACGAGACTGGAGTAGACAAAGATCTAGCTTGTCAATCTTTTCAGCGATTCTAAATCCGGCGAGCTTACTACTGGTTCCTCTGGTGTTGGTGGTTGTGTAATTTCTCCCGCTGTCCCCAAAATCCTATTCGTTTCTCGCTCAATGTAATGAGCTCTTAAATGCCCAGAATCTTCGAGAGTCTGATGGGTTGTCCGAACTAGATCCATAGAGGCCTTTTCCTCTGATTCGAGATACAATTGTTTCAATTGCAATGTTAGTAATTTTAAAGAATCGTCTAACGGTGTCAAAGATTCCACAATTTGCTGAAATTCAGGGGGGTTCCCATTATGCGTTTTGAATGCAGCCATGACCAGTTCTTTAAATTTACCAATTCTTTGCTTTATGGTTTTGGCATGAGATATTCTTGTTTTCAATTCTTGGTTTATTCGTAACGCACTTTCCACTTGTTTAACTTTCTCCTCCAACTGTAATCGACTTAACTCACTTTCACTTTGCGATGGAACAATCAGATTTCGTTGATATGCTAGTCTAAACACATTTGCATCTAATAGCTCTTGCGGTATTCTCAATACATTTCTCAACACGTAAAGTTCTAATTTATCGAAGTTTTTATCCACCGATTGTTCCAATATACTTTCCAACTTGGCAATCCCAATCTTTATTTCTTCACTGTAATCCCTACCACTGATCATACTCTTTTCCATCAAGTACTTCTCCATTGCTGCGGTACATTTGTACATCACCTCATTAACTGCATTTATTATATCGTCAACAAGAGAGATAGCCGGATACTGAAGGTGTTCCGTCAGTATTGACGTGGATTTCATAGTAGGAGCAGCCATAATGGATAGCTCAGACCCTTCTTTCAGGCTTTTCCTACTGTTTCACTTATCTTGTATGTAAAGTTTAATTCATCACGCTCCGATATAAAGCATTGTCGCGGTAGCACAGTAATACTAACAGAGTATATTATACACTAATCACTATCTGAAGAACTGGACTCACTGTCTGAATCCCTCTCATACACAACTTCTTCGCCATTATCTTCTTTCATCTTTGGCAGATCTAAATCCTTGTGGCTCTCCCTGTTTCCAGTAGAGACTTCATCGTCAAATGTCACCTTCTTATTTGATACCACTGATAGATTTTGTGCTTGTGAACCATCACCTTCGTCTGGTTGATCCAATAGTGTACCTTCCACTGAAACAACTCTACCAGATGTGTAGACGCTTTTCACTTTGAATTTAAGTTTACCGTCAATTCTACCGCCATCTTGGTCGACCCAATGTCCCAATGATCTGAATCTCTGAGTATCATCTTGACTTTGTTCTCGACTGTTATCATCCTCTTCATCGACAAATGTCCAATCCATAGGAATGTTGTTCTTTTTAATTGATGCATTGAAGGCATCATGAATTAAAAGACCGATGTGCGATGCGGATTGGATAAAGATCCATCCTTCAATTATATCACCCACTTGCGGTTGCCACACATAAAGATTGACATCACACCATGTGAATCCAAATGGTGTATCTGCAGTTAGCTTAACCATTTTGTTTGGAGCGTCCTCATCATTTAATGGATCTGCATCTAAGATACGTAAATTGTCGTAACCAAGCACCATACCATTAACTTGACTGTTGTATTTCATGACCATTGGATTCAGGTGCTGTTTCATAATACCTTGCTCAGGATGTTGTTGGTATATAGGGGCTAAAGAGACGTAAAGTGATTGGGCAACACGTATTATACAGTTTGAGGTTCCATCTTCTTCATTTATTGGATTCTTTACTTGTCTCTTGTGTTCTTTAACAAATCTAACGGCTTGGACGCTTTCATAAGATCTTTTTGAGCTCATTTCAGTGGATTGGGCAGGGATATTAAATGGAATGAACAAGCGCTAATATTAGTCCTTTTGTTAATGACCTCTAGATGAGCTGAGATGAGATGAGATGAGTTTTGAAATTTTTCATATCAGAAAAAGCGTCAAGTTTCTGATCACATGATCCCGAAAGCTCTTGAAGGTATAACTGATTATGCAATAGTCCTAAATAGTTCGAGACACACAAACCGTATTTACACTAGGAACCCGGGGGGGGGGGTCACCACATTTCACCATTTTTTTAACTTTTTTCCCTTTATATATAGGTATTCCTTTGGATACCAAGCAATTTATTCAAAATGTTGCGAAGGATTCAATATGGGTACGTTCAGCTAGAGTTTGCGTTGCGAGGTCTCGAAAGGAAAGCACAGTGTTAAATTTCTTTCCTCTTATTTTCTTCTCTGGATAACTGTTCGATATTATTTTTATTATTCGGATGGGCGACACACTGACGTTTGAAAGCGCGGTGTTAAAAAAATACAGGACTAGATTACAGAAGTGGTGGATCTTAATAGTCGTCTCTGTGTGTATGTCGACGCCCTTATAACAGCTGTCTAACCTAGATCTTAACTTTTGAATATACAAGGTTCGAAGCCTGATCTTTGAAAAATAGCTGAATTATAGAATTCATCTTATAAGATCTCTGCAGGGTCATTCCTTTGGGAAAGTAAAGTATGAAAAGCTAATGCAGCGAGCGTAAGAAAACTTAGTGTTATAATATCTCAATATCTCATTATTTACTATTACATTATTATTATATATATATATATTTTTTTTTTTTAGTTTATTATCCCGTGTACAGTGACGCTGACGTGCCCGTCGATAATGATTTGAAAAATTTTTTAGTCCGTCAGTTTTCATCGCATCCCATCTCATCTCATCTCGATCTCTTCAATATGCGTAACAGTCTATATTATATAATCGACAGAGTATATTTATAGGAAATAAGGAGCTAGATATAGTCCCCTTTGGCTTGCGATTTTTCTCTTTGGAGTCTATTTGCATTCAACACTTTTACAATGGATATTTCCAAGCCAGTTGGGTCAGAAATTAGTTCTGTGGACTTTAATGTTTTTTCCGCTGAAGAAATTCGTAATCTTTCAGCAAAGCAAATTACGAATCCAACAGTTCTAGACAACTTAGGTCATCCAATCTCTGGTGGTCTTTATGATTTGGCACTTGGTGCGTTTTTGCGCAACCTTTGTGCCACATGTGGTTTAGACGAAAAGTTCTGTCCAGGTCATCAAGGTCATATTGAATTACCGGTGCCTTGTTATAATCCGCTTTTCTTCAGTCAGCTTTACATTTATCTGAGAAGTTCCTGTCTTTACTGTCATCGTTTCCGTCTGAGATCTATTGAAGTCAACCGTTTTGCTTGTAAATTAAAGTTATTGCAATATGGTCTTGTAGAAGAATCCTACCAGTTAGATCAGTTGCGTGTAGGTGACTTACAAGGTGGTAGTGATGATGAAGATGACAATGACGAAGCCACGGAGGACAACGCCGGTTCTGAGACTCCTGCCAAGAAATCTTTGAAAGATGCCTCTTCTGCTATGTTAAAAGAATTAATACAAAAACGTAGGGAATTCGTAGACGTTGCAATTGCTAAGGCGATTTCTGAAGGTAAAGCCAGTCATAAGGGTGTTTTCACGATTATTACCAATGAGGAACGTAAGAAGCTAATACATGAGTTCCACAGAAGATTACTCAGTAGAGCTAAATGTGATAACTGTGGTATGTTTTCCCCAAAATTTAGAAAAGATGGGTTTACCAAAATTTTTGAAACTGCCCTTACAGATAAACAATTGACCAATAACCGTGTTAAAGGTGTTATTCGTCAAGATATGATCAAAAAGCAACAACAAATTGAAAAATTGGGCGGTGAAGAAAAGGCAAACGATGTTGACGAATCTTTTAGTCTTGGTAAAAATCCCTCTGCTAGACCAAAGACTGGTTCTACCTATATTCTATCAACTGAAGTGAGGAATATTATGAGAGTACTTTTTAAGAAGGAACAAGAAATTTTACAATACGTTTTCCATTCAAGACCAAACCTATTGAGAAAGCCTGTAACACCAGATGTATTCTTCATGGAAGTTGTTTTAGTACCACCAACCAGATTCCGTCTTCCTTCTAAATTAGGTGAAGAAGTTCATGAAAATACCCAAAATCAATTGTTATCAAAGGTTTTAACTACATCTTTGCTCATTAGAGATTTAAATGATGAGATGTCGAACCTACAGAAGGATAAAGTTTCTGTTGAGGATAGAAGAGTAATCTTCAGCAGGCTAATGAATGCCTTTGTGACTATTCAAAATGACGTTAATAGTTTTATTGATTCCACAAAGGCACAAGGAAATACTGGTGGTAAGGTTCCTATCCCAGGTGTCAAACAAGCCTTGGAAAAGAAAGAAGGTCTGTTCAGAAAGCACATGATGGGTAAGCGTGTTAACCATGCTGCTCGTTCTGTCATTTCTCCCGACCCTAACATCGAAACCAATGAAATTGGTGTCCCACCAGTTTTTGCCACTAAATTGACATACCCAGAACCAGTCACCTCTTACAATATCGCAGAACTACGTCAAGCGGTAATCAACGGTCCTGAAAAATGGCCAGGTGCTACTCAAATTCAAAACGAAGACGGCAGTTTGGTCTCATTGGTAGGTATGACTTTGGAACAGCGTAATGCCTTGGCAAATCAGCTATTGACACCATCATCTAACCCAGCTACTCATACTTTGAATAAGAAAGTTTTCCGTCACATCAAAAATAGAGATATTGTTATTATGAACCGTCAGCCAACTTTACACAAGGCTTCTATGATGGGTCATAAGGTTAGAGTTTTACCTGGTGAGAAGACTTTACGTCTACATTATGCCAACACAGGTGCTTATAATGCAGATTTTGATGGTGATGAAATGAACATGCACTTTCCTCAAAACGAAAATGCTAGATCAGAAGCTTTCAACTTGGCTAACACAGATTCTCAATATTTAACACCAACTTCAGGTTCTCCATTAAGAGGTTTGATTCAAGATCACATTTCTGCAGGTGTCTGGTTGACAAACAAGGACAGTTTCTTTACAAGGGATCAATACCAACAATACATCTATGGTTGTATTAGACCAGAAGATGGTCACTCTACAAGACCGAAGATTATCACTGTTCCTCCAGCTGTAATGAAGCCAGTGCCGTTGTGGACCGGTAAGCAGATCATTACTACTGTCATAATGAACGTGACACCAGCAGATATGCCAGGTATCAATCTATTATCCAAGAACAAAATCAAGAATGAATACTGGGGTAAAGGTTCTACTGAGAACGAAGTGATTTTCAAAGATGGTGCGTTATTGTGTGGTATCTTGGATAAATCTCAGTATGGTGCCTCTAAGTACGGTATCGTTCACTCTTTGCATGAAGTCTATGGACCAGAAACTGCTGCAAAAGTTCTATCTGTCCTTGGTAGACTTTTCACCAACTTTATTACAAACACGGCTTTTTCATGTGGTATGGATGACTTACGTTTGACTGCTGAAGGTAACAAGGACAGAACGGATATTTTGAAGATGGCTACAGATGTTGGTCGTGAAGCTGCTGCTGAAGTCACAAATTTACCAACTGACACACCATCCAATGATCCCGAGCTTTTGAAGAGATTGGAAGAAATCCTACGTGATGATAACAAATCAGGTATTTTGGATGCTGTTACATCTTCTAAAGTTAATTCAGTCACATCTAAGGTGGTCTCCGCTGTGGTTCCAAAGGGTACCATGAAGAAGTTTCCACAAAACTCCATGCAAGCCATGGCTTTATCTGGTGCTAAAGGTTCCACCGTTAATGTTTCTCAAATAATGTGTTTGTTGGGTCAACAAGCCTTAGAAGGTAGAAGAGTGCCCGTCATGGTTAGTGGTAAGACCCTCCCATCGTTTAAGCCTTTTGAAACAGATTCTATGGCTGGTGGTTATATTAAAGGTCGTTTTTACTCTGGTATTAAGCCTCAGGAGTACTATTTCCACTGTATGGCTGGTCGTGAAGGTTTAATTGATACCGCCGTTAAAACTTCTAGATCTGGTTATTTGCAACGTTGTTTGACTAAACAATTGGAAGGTATTCATGTGTCATATGATAACACCGTTAGAGATGGTGACGGTACTTTGGTTCAATTCTTATATGGTGGTGATGCTGTGGATACCACGAAGGAATCGCACATGACCCAGTTTGACTTCTGTCTAGAAAATTACGATGCATTGTTGAGGAAATACAATCCATCTGCACTAGTCGAACACTTGGATGTCGAAACTGCTCTCAAGTACTCCAAGAAGGCTTTGAAGAGTAGGAAGAAGATTGATAAAGAACCACATTACAAGCAATCAGAAAAATATGATCCTGTCTTGTCCAGATACAACCCAGCAAAATACCTGGGTTCCGTTTCAGAAAAGTTCCAAGACAAATTGGAGGGCTTTTTGGATTCTCATTCGAAGCAGTTAAAATCCTACTCAGGTATTAACGAAAAGAAATTTAGAGCTCTCATGCAACTAAAATACATGAGATCCTTAGTCAACCCTGGTGAAGCTGTTGGTATCATTGCAGCTCAATCTGTTGGTGAACCTTCCACACAAATGACCTTGAACACTTTCCATTTTGCTGGTCACGGTGCTGCCAATGTTACCTTAGGTATTCCTCGTATGAGAGAAATCGTCATGACAGCCTCTGCTGCCATTAAGACTCCTCAGATGTCTCTACCCGTATGGAATCATGTATCTGATGAACAGGCTGGTATCTTCTGTAAGTCTGTTACCAAGGTTGTGCTTTCTGAGGTTGTCGACAAGGTAACCGTTACGGAAACTACTGGTGTCTCAGAACATGGTAGCCCAGCTCGTTCCTATGCCGTCCATATGAAATTTTACGGTAAGGATGCATACGGTGAGGAATATGATGTTTCTAAGGAAGAATTGCAGAACGTCGTTGCAACGAAATTTTTGTACTATTTGGAAATGGCCATTGTTAAGGAATTGAAAAACCAAAAGAAGACTTCTATGCCAGATATTGGTGTTGCTGTGCCTAAAGCTAAAACCGCATTGGGTGCTGGTGAGGGTCCTACTGGTGGTAGCAATGAGGACAACGATGAAGAAGAAGCACGTCAAAAAACGAAACAGGCCGTTTCTTACGAAGAGCCTGATGAAGACGAGATTGAAACTATGAGACAGGCTGAGAAGTCTTCCGATGAAGAAGGCCTTGACTCCGATATGGATTCTGGTGAATCTGATAACGAATCTGACAAGGGTGAAAAGGAGGAAGAGGAAGACGCTATCGAATCTGCTGTGGCTGAAGCTAACAAGAATATGAGTAAATCACAACGTGATCGTCAACATGCCGTTATCTCAGAACACAAATTCATAACCAAGTATAATTTCGATGATGGTGATGGTAAATGGTGTAACTTCAAACTGGAACTTTCAGGTGATACCGAAAAATTGTTGATGGTCAATATCGTAGAAGATATTTGCAGAAAATCGGTTATCAGGGAAGTTCCACACATTAGCCGTTGTATTCCTGGTGAACCTGTCGATGATAGACGTATGTTGACCACAGAAGGTGTCAACTTCCAAGCAATGTGGGATCAAGAAATGTTTATTGATGTGGATGGTATAAGATCCAACGATGTTGCAGCAGTTCTGCGTACTTATGGTGTGGAAGCAGCAAGAAATACCATTGTTTATGAAATTAACAATGTGTTTTCTCGTTACGCCATCACTGTTTCCTTCCGTCATTTGGACTTGATGGCAGACTTAATGACGAGACAAGGTAACTATTTGGCATTCAATAGACAAGGTATGGAAACATCTACTTCTTCGTTTATGAAGATGTCCTATGAAACTACATGTCAGTTTTTGACCAAGGCTGTTCTAGACAATGATCGTGAAAAATTGCAAAGTCCATCTGCAAGAATCGTTTTGGGTAAGTTGAATAACGTTGGTACGGGAGCTTTTGATGTTTTGACAAAGATTCCAAATTCTGTATAATAAAGGTAAAAAAGTTTTCATATGTAAAATAATTCATGGAATGATGATATAGAACATAAGACTCTATAAGAATGAAAATAAGAACAAGTCTATCTCAAAAGGATTAAAAACTCTTACATATACACGAAATTCTTATAAGGTACAGCTTTTATATACCGGTGCTAAAAAGAAATGCATTAACCATTACTTTGGCGAGAGCTCTGATCTCAATACCAGCGCGTTTTCGTTCAATCGATGCCAAATACAGGTTTTAGTTTTTTAATCAACAGCCAATCTGACTTGGCGACTTGGTCCCTGAATGCCTTGTCCTTCAACGTATCAATCGACTTTCTAGAAATGGCGGCATATAATGGATCTTTTTCACTAACGTGACGACCCCAGACAGGTTGTTGACCAGATGGATCCTCCAAACGCATGGCAACACCTGCAGCGGTCTGGCCTCTCTTGACTTCATGAACTGGTTGATGGTTAATTTCCAAAGAAACCACCTTACCCAGCAGCAGAACTTGCTTTTCATTTGTGGCTGGGTTAGGTTTGACCGTACAGATTGGAGTACCTACTCGAAGAGCACCTTCCGCGACATCGACACCAATAATCATTGGAGAACGCTTGTTGATAATCTGTAATGTTTGCAAAACACATGGGAAAATGGCAAAGTCCAAGAAGTCCTTACGACGTTGTTCAAGCAAATCGCTTTGATATTTGGTGAAAGCATCGAACAAGTGGTAAATGATATCAGCGTTGAAAACCTTGATACCCTCTTGTTCAGCATATTGTTCAGCTTCTTTATCTATTTTAACATCGAAACACATCATAACTGCGTATTCTGGAGCCTTCTCCAACATAGCACCTGCTTTCATCACATCACGCTTGTAAACTGGACCCAACCCTATAGACATGACAGGGATCTTCATGTCCTTCAAGAAGTCTAATAAGGCTTCTAGGGAACCCAAAGTGGAAGCCTGGACCGTAACACCTCTACCGCTAGTGTCAACAGAGTCCAGCAACCCTGTTAAGTCGTCCATAACGTCATCCATCATTTGCTCTTCATCATCCTCAGGTCCCACGACCAACAATCTAGAACCAGAGACAGCCTTTTCCAAATCGTTGGCTGCGATCTTGACACCCAATGCTGCTTTCACTTCCTTGTGATGAACATATTCAGATTTTAGACGTAACTCACGCAAAGGCTGAGGCGTCAATAAAGCTCTGATGTTTGTAACAATTGGACCGTTCAAACCACACAGCACTATACGATCACCTTCTCTTAAAATACCATTCGATAAAACGACATCAATGGTAGTACCAAAACCTTCCACAACTTTAACTTCCAAAATGGTAGCTTCAATGTGGGATAGGTACATTAATTGCTTAGACATTCTCTTCTGAGTTAACTCCAGCAACAACCACAACAAATCTGGAACACCTTCACCGGTAACGGCAGAAGTTGGAACGATGGAGACGTACTTAGACATGTTTTTGTTTTGGAAGTACAGTTCAGAGTTCAAACCTTGCTCAGCAAGAGCCAATTTGATACCGGATAATCTCGTATCGAATTCATCCTTAACCGCTCTTGATTGTTGTTCGAAGGAATCTCTGAAGGAGTTACCAGGAATAGTCTTCCAATCGTACAATCTATCAATCTTGTTCAATGCGACGACGAAAGGAGCCTTTCTGTCCCTCAATAACCTTAGGGATTCCAAAGTTTGTTGTTCGAGACCATGCATGATATCAATAACCAAAATGGCAATGTTACATAGAGATGAACCTCTAGAACGCAAGTTGGTGAAAGATTCGTGACCTGGGGTATCGATAACCAACAAACCTGGAACATCGAAGGTTTGCTTTTCGTATTTAGCCATCGTCTTGGTCTTCTCCTTCACGGCATTGATAGGGAAATAGGTAGCACCGATTTGTTGGGTGATACCACCAGCTTCACCACCTTGCACATTACTTTGTCTAATTTTGTCTAATAACTTGGTCTTACCAGTATCGACGTGACCCAAGATACAGCAAATTGGAGAGCGCAAATCTTTCTTTTGTGTAGGAGCTGGAGAAGGAGAGGCACGAACAGGTGCCTTGCTCTTTGCTTCTTCCACAGGCTTGGAGACAGGCGTTGGTTTAGAAGGAGCTACGGCAGGCACACTTGGTTCCCTGCTGGCTTCTTTACTTGACACTTCAGGAGTGGAAACTTCAGTTGTAGATTCCTTAGCTTCCTCTTTAGTGACTTGTTCCTCTGCAGCAGGAGCAACCTCACCTTCGTCTTCTTCAAGAGCCAAATGTTCCCAATCATCGATCAAAACTTCTTCATCTCCCTTCTTTTCGCCTGCACCATCAGCACCCTTTTCTTTACCTTCTGCACCATTGGTTTGTTCCTTTTCCGGTGCATTTGTCTTCTTCTTCTTACCGTAGACAACCTTTTTTGGCTTTGGAGCTTCGGTTTCCTTCTTTTCTAATGCAGGGACCTTGATGTTACCAGCTGCCAATAGAGCTGCGCGTCTCTTCTCTTGCATTTTCTTTTCCTCCTTTTGTTTCTTAGACAGAAGCTTACCTTCAGCCTTCAATTTTTCCTTCTTGGCCTTTTCCCTCTCCTTTCTAGCTTCTTTGGCGGCTTCGAGTTCTTGTTCAGCTTGAGCTTCACGTTCTTCTTCTTCTCTTTCTAAACGTTCTTCTTCCTCTCTCAATCTCTGTTCTTCTTCTTCAGCTTGCTTCTTCAATTCTAGTTGACGTTTCAAAGCAGCCAAACCTGCAGGAGCCTTCTTACCACCTTTCTTTGGAGGTGCCTTTGGAGTCGGAGTGGCTTCAGGAGCAGGCGATCCGCTCTTACTTTTTTCCTTGGCTTCCTTTTCGGCTGCAACCTTCTCGACATTTTGCTTGTTCAACTCTTTGTTCTTCTCCTTTTGAGCTTGTTGTTGAGCCTTCTTCTTGTTATTCTCTTCCTTCTTCTTTTGCTTTTCCTTCTCCTTCTTTTCCTTTTCCTTCTCTTTCTTGGACTTCAACACTGGTTTTGCATTGTTGTTATTTTCAGCCTTTTCCTCAGTAGTCTTCTTGTCTTGCTTCTTCTTAGACTTGGCTAGAGTGGACATGAAGTCAGCTTCGACAGCCTCAGCACCAGCTTCTTCTGCAGAGGCAGGTGTACTTTCAGCTGTTGGTGCATTAGGATCGACACCGAACTCTTCACTGGCGGGCATATCTTCCTCGAAATCTTCATCCCAGTAATTTTGCTGGTTCTTGTTGTTTTTACCCATCTTTTCTTCTTTTAAATCCGTCTTATAACTTGTCGACTGGTCTTTATTGCAGCATTAAATGTAAACGGTAAAACTCTTGATTCAATTAGAACTGGATCAGGACTTTTAAAACAGTGGCAATTGTGGCGTACTTTCTTTCTTCAAATTTATAAGCCCTTATGATTGCATTCACCAAGTTCGGGATAAGAATGACAGATAAGTTACTTCTTTACGCCTTTATACAGTGGGCCTTAGTTGAATGAGTTCCATATGAATCCTGCTTATTCTTATCCATACCGAAAATTTTTTTTCACCTTCGTCGATGGTGATTTGAAAAATTTCAAGTAATACCGGAATTTTTAAGCGATGAGCTATTGGGATATTGTCAAATATTGTCAATTACACAACCAAGAATAGAGAGTAGCAGTATCAAGATCGTTGGAAAATGTCTACCACCGTCGAGAAGATTAAGTCGATCGAAGATGAAATGGCTAGAACCCAGAAGAACAAGGCAACATCGTTCCATCTGGGTCAGCTGAAGGCTAAGTTGGCCAAATTAAGAAGAGAAATCCTGACCGCATCACAATCTTCTGGTGGTGGTGGTGGTGGTGTTGGTTTCGATGTTGCTAGAACGGGTGTTGCCAGTGTTGGTTTCGTTGGGTTCCCCTCCGTTGGTAAATCAACACTACTTTCCAAATTAACCGGTACCGAATCTGAATCTGCAGAGTACGAGTTCACTACTTTGGTTACTGTTCCCGGTATTATTCGTTACAAAGGTGCTAAGATTCAAATGTTGGATTTGCCAGGTATCATCGATGGTGCTAAAGATGGTCGTGGTCGTGGTAAGCAAGTTATTGCAGTTGCAAGAACCTCCAATATGTTGTTCATTGTGTTGGATGTGAATAAGCCTTTGGCACACAAGCAAGTTATTGAAAAGGAATTAGAAGGTGTTGGTATTCGTGTAAACAAGAGTCCACCAGATATTATTGTTAAGAAGAAGGAAAAAGGTGGTATTTCCATTACAAACACTGTTCCATTGACACACTTGGACAACGACGAAATTAGGGCCGTCATGAGTGAATACAGAATTAACAGTGCGGAAATTGCGTTCAGATGCGATGCCACTATAGAAGATTTAATCGATGTTCTAGAAGGTCCAACAAGACGTTACATGCCTGCCATCTACGTTTTGAACAAGATCGATTCTCTTTCACTAGAAGAATTAGACGTTTTGTACAGAATTCCAAATGCAGTTCCTATATCATCTGGTAAAGATTGGAATTTAGACGAACTGTTACAAACAATGTGGGACAGACTGAACCTGGTCCGTGTCTACACAAAGCCAAAGGGTACGATGCCCGATTTTTCAGACCCTGTTGTGCTTAGATCAGACCGTTGCACCGTCAGGGACTTTTGCAACCAAATTCACAAATCCCTGGTGGATGAGTTTAGAAATGCTGCGGTATATGGTACAAGTGTCAAGCATCAACCACAATATGTTGGTTTAAGTCATGTCTTACAGGATGAAGACGTTGTTACTATCTTGAAGAAGTAAGTAATGTTACATAACAAGTTTTAAAACAAAAAAAGAAGTGAGAGATAATCGAGTTAGAAACTAGTCACTAATACGTGATCGTTTTGAGGATAAATAGTCCATTTGTTCAAATTTTCGACTCTGCTTATCTGGTATTGGTGTGCTTGATGGGTTACCGCTCAACGAATTGCATAAATCGACAAACTCAGGTGCCAATTCATGAACCGAAGGCCTTTGCACTTTGATAAATTTGAAAGCTTCCGGTGTCGATATTTGTGGATTTTGGATCATCTGAATGGCAATCAAAAATGATACCAGCACGTTATCATTACCGTTCTTCGAAACTATCAAAATTTTACCGTACTGTGAAGCCATTTTAAAGATGATAGCGATGTCCACCAAATATCGGATTTGAACCCCCCAGTTGCCACTGTAGATTGTACCGAGACCCGCTAAATCACTACTAATCAATTTTTTCAATTCTTGGTGATTACTGCCATTGTCATCAGTGTTCATCACATGCGTGACAATTTTACGCAGGTTTTCTGCATTTTCGTAAAAGAATCTAGTCGTAGTGTCTATTTCATTGGTGTTAAAATTTGGATCAAAATTAATCACTACGGAGTTATCGCTGCTTAGCGAACCATTATCCCAAAGCTGTGATAACTGCCATGTATCGAATCCCAGCGTAACGAAAAATCTTATATTCTCTGATTCCAAGAAATCCTTTTGGATTAAAGAGTTTATAGGTCCAAAGAGTATGCTGTTATCTAATCTTTGTGATTTGATCTGTTCCACTAGCTGATCATAGTAGCATCTATTCATGTTTTCTATGCATATGGCGTTAGGCCGGAAGAAAAACAAAAAAAAAAAAAAAAAAATATGATGACGATGGTGACGATGATGATGGATGGTATTCTTTATGGAAGATTCATTTTTTCAAATATGCTTTTTCGTTAGTCACATGCACATCATGTGCGTAAGATTTACCGGAGTTTTCGCTAATTGACCAGGCAAGATCCGTAATAGCTGTTTGCTGGTGCATGGAAGACCGCACGTCGTCAATCACACCCCTTTTCGGCCTTTTCCTGGGCATCGCCATTTTGGTTTGACCCTCAGAATTAGAATGCTTCACTAGCTCAGTCGGAAGAGCGTCAGTCTCATAATCTGAAGGTCGAGAGTTCGAACCTCCCGTGGAGCACTATTTTTTCTAACTCAGCCTCTTCACGTCGTATGCATGTAAAAAAAAATGTCAACGTGGCTGAATCGCAGCTGACATTCGGAGTATTTTTGATTGCGATTACAACTTCTAATTTTTCCGAGTCCCCGCCTCGCTTCGGACACCCACTACCACTCAAGAATGTGGGCACTCGTTGCGATTTGCAACGAGCGGACAATGTCCTAC
Source organism: Zygosaccharomyces sapae (assembly GCA_900465325.1). Classification (NCBI taxonomy): domain Eukaryota; kingdom Fungi; phylum Ascomycota; class Saccharomycetes; order Saccharomycetales; family Saccharomycetaceae; genus Zygosaccharomyces; species Zygosaccharomyces sapae. The sequence continues at coordinate 974,516 of UEGL01000017.1, read as the reverse complement.
CCAGCCCATGTCCCCAACCGCGTTCGTTCTCCTCTATTATCATATTATTCCCTTGATATTTCTATATAACAGTAATACCGTATTATAATATAATTTAATATATTGCTAATAGCCGTATATCATAAAACATGTCCCCTCATTAAGGCATAACTCGTTAGAATGTGTGTCGCAATGCTGTGATCCTATTGTACAAATTTATTACTCCAATTAATTTTGGCCTGCCAATTCCGCCCTTAACCTTCTCACCTCCATTTCGTAAAGTCTCTCACTATTCTGTAAGTATAGGATGTAATCGACGGCTTTCTCTAAAATCATGCTTTTGTTAAGCTTCGTTGACGTTGGAAATCCATCTTCTCCCTTCTTAATATTTTCACCGACTTCAAACGCGGTTTGTTCACTTGCTACCCATGGTATAATTTGCTGTAGCTTGGCAATCTTTGTGTTGATATTGATACGATATCTTTTTTTCGATCTTGTTGTGCGCTTGTTTCTGATGCGATGTAAGTCTCTTTCTGGGGGCTCTGCGCCTCTTTGCGGGTGCAGCCACTGCATCGGCTACCGATGAGGAAGATGACGTCGTTGCTGGGGTTGTATCAGCAGTGGCAGCCTCTGCAGCCACTGGTGCTGCGGCCGCAGCACCAGCAGCAGCGTCCATGGAGCCTAGGTCCAGAGTAGCTAGTTCCTTTTGCTTGACGGGCTGTTCATTACTGGCAACGTCCAGTGGTGAATCCCCCGACGAGCTTGACCCGCTCGAAATTATTTGTTCTAATGGTTCAAACCAAGAGAATGAATTGACAGATTCATCACTGAGTGAGCCAGTAGCTTGTGTGTCCTTTAACATCCAGTCTTCAAATTCATTCATGTTGCAAGAGGGTTCTTGTGCTATATGGTTATGCTGTGCTCGTACCTTTAAGCCCAAGTAACGCACAAACCTTCGCCGACATATCTGCTCTCTCGGAGATGTTGTTCAAATATATATCAGATGCATAGCCGCATGGGATAAAAAAAAAGAATAAAATATCAAAAAAAAAAAAAAAAAAAGTCTGTCAAGACGTTTTCCCCTTTTCGATCTGGAATTCTTGATGCAAGAATCTTGGTTGAGCTATACCGACTATATCACCATTATGCATTTTTTCCACTTTAATTGAACTAAAAGTGAATATCTGGCACCACAACAACCCGTCATTAACGTGAGATTTTGGCCGAGGGTGTGCTTAAACGATTCTACATCATCGCGGAGGAACGCTGACGATGCCAGACAAAGCCGTTGGTCATCGCGCGAGTTTTTCCAACAAGAGAACATTAAAAAAAGAAACTGTTGCTGATATCCGCGAATATTACGCATAGGGGAAACGAAAGAAGAATAGGAAAGAATAAATTTACCACTCAGTACAACAAAAAGAAGGATGTTGCATGCATCCATTCGCAATTTCTCTGCACAACGTTCTGAATACTGTTTATCTACACGTGGAACGAGGTGGACGGGAAGAAACTGAAGTGGAACGACACGTCTGCGTTAACGTTTTCCAGAGTTCCAAAATTCTCACACTATTTTTTCCGGTTCGTAGGCAAAAAAAAGGTTATTCCGACTCCGATCGGAAAAACTGAGACGTGAAAGGCATCAATGAGCGGCTACGACAAGGAAGATTCTCCGCTCGCAAACAGAGGTAATATTCCGGAGAGGTCCTTCTTGGAGTCCCTGAGTGACGACGGGTTACTGGAGTACATCACTGGACTATCACAGGAACAAAACGAACAATATTCAAGAGGGGATTATTTCCATGACAAACAGAGGAGACAAGACAGACAGGACCAGGAATTTAGGGAAAGATATGGAAATGGCAGTGAAATCTTCTCTGGCGTGTCAATATACGTGAACGGGTTTACAAAGCCTGGCAGAATGCAATTGCATGAAATGGTCGTTGCCAATGGCGGTAAATTTGTACATTTCTTGTCTTCCAAAGGTCAGGTATCACATATCATAGCATCGAATTTACCTCTTAAGAAAAGGGTTGAACTGGCGAATTACAAAATTTGTACACCCGAATGGATCGTAGACTCTATACAGGTGGGTAAACTTTTACCCTGGCAGGATTATGCGCTTTTATCAGATCAAGACGAAATCCAACCGAAGTTGCAACAGACAACGATTGTGAGTTGCAAAGATCCTGATTTTCTGAGGCAATTTTTCTCTAAATCAAGATTGCACCATTTGTCCAATTGGAAGTCTGATCTGAGGGCAGAATTTTGTGAGAAGTTCTTGGAGAAACCGCTACATATTCCGAGTAAAAACGATGTGGTGACAGTTTTCCATATAGATTTTGACTGCTTCTTTGCGAGCGTTTCGGCGATGGCTAATGGGTTTGATATCCATGCGGAGCCTATTGTAGTTTGCCATGGTACCAAAAACTCAGATATAGCAAGTTGTAACTACGAGGCGAGGCGATATGGTATAAGGAATGGTATGTGGGTAGGTACAGCGGAACGAATGATGCCGCGCGGTAAAAAGCTCATTCGTCTTGGGTACGAATTTGATCAATTCGAATTGATGTCCAAACGATTCTATCAAATTCTGCACGATTCTCAGTTTCAATTGGTGCTTCCAATTTCCATTGATGAAGCGGTTTGCATTGCAGGCGATTTATCCCATGTGGAGTGCGATTTGATATGTCAAAGGATACGTGAGAATGTTAGCAAGGTTACAAATGGATGTACAGTTAGTATTGGATGTGCGAACAGCTTAGTACTGGCAAGATTGGCTCTTAAGCACGGCAAACCAGATGGGTATCAGATTGTCAACTGCCATGAGTTGGACGATACTTTTTGGTCCCATTTGAAGATCGATGATTTGCCCGGAGTAGGACGTTCCTTGGCCTACAAGATCAGTGAGTACACTTATCCGCCGATTGGGAACCTTTCAGAATTGAGGCAGATGGAACTGGACTCCTTACAGCGATGCGTGGGTGAAAAAATTGGGAACAAGATATATCTAGCTGTGCGCGGTAAAGATGACGAAGAGAGTGGTAAGATGATCTACGAACCTAAGCAATTCTTCGAAAGAAAATCGCTTTCTATTGATATTAATTGGGGGATTAGATTTGATACAATTTATGAAATTGATCAGTTTATCGATAGGTGTACTCAATACTTGATCGATAAGTTAAAAGAATTGGATAAGAAGACGTCGCAGCTCACATTGAAAATCATGAAAAGAAGTAAAGATGAGGCGATTGATCCGCCCAAATATTTGGGGATGGGCAAATGTGACCCCTTCGCTAGGAGTGCACGTCTAGGTGTACCAACAGACGAATCTGGGGTTATAGCGACAGAGATTAAAAGCGTCTTCAGATCACTATGTTGTCCACCGAGGGAGTTAAGAGGAATAGCTATTCAGTTCAATAAGCTGGAAAAGGCGGTTTCAAACCAGTCGAAATTACCCTTTGTCGATGCCAAAATTTACCAGAATTTACCGAATGATGTGAAGGGCGAAATCGGACAAGAATTGAACAGAAGAAGAATCACCGTTAAAGCGACTTCGGCGAAAAGAATAAATTCGTACCAAGAACAATTTATCCAGGAATTGCCCACACAAATTAGAAACGAGGTGGAAAACGAAATTCACATCACAAACAAGGCCAAGAAAACCAAGTTCGACGAACTTAAGGAGCAGGTCGCTAAACGACAAAACGAAAAGGTAAACGCGAAATCACACTTTTTAGGTGACAATACAATCCTATTACCAATAAAGTTCCAAAACCAAACAAATTTCAAGAAAATTATTCAATTGATTCTAAACTGGGTGGATGGCACCATACGATCGCAGGGTCCGCACCAAAAGGACCTGAGACTTTTTGAGAAATATTTACAAAGGCTGTCAGATGCAAATCGGTTACCATTGGTACTGAGAATCTGTAAATTAATATCCGATAAACTGGAACTCCGATCTGATTCCTTCTCGACTTGCAACGGATTCCAAGAATGGGAAAAAGTTCTGCTGCAGATGATTCTACCGAAACTGAATAAGAACAAGCACACCTTTCAAACGGTTCGTAAATTGGATCTCGATTTTGACGCATGACGCTTTCTCTCGTTTCTTTAAAAAAAATATTGTAAATTCTTTATTCTCTTTTTTCCTTTTTTAATCAGCTCTATATAGAAACCTATTCATATCGTCTGTTCGTCGTTCGTTAAAATATTCATAAAACGTCCGTCAGTTTACACGATGGAAACACGCAAGGTGTTAGAGTGACCAACACCTGGCTTCAAACCTTGAATGGTGACAACGGTGTCACCTTCCTTCAAGAAACCGAATTTCTTGGCTTCAGCAACACCGAAGTTTAGACGAGCTTCGGTGTCCAAAGTCCAGTCCTTTTCGACGGCCTTTTCGTAGACAAATGGGAAGACACCTCTGCTCAAGTGAGTGAATCTTGCAGCTCTTGGGCATCTGGTGACCATAACAATTGGGCAGTTTGGTCTGTACTTGGAAACCAATCTTGGGGTGTTACCACTGGTAGACAAGACGATGATGGCCTTGGCGTTTTGTTCGAAAGCAGCAGCAACGGAGGCAGCAGCAATGGTTTCAGTGGTAGAAGTTGGCTTTGGAGTAGAGTCTCTCAAGTCATCGTAGTTGGATTGGTAAGCAATAGCTTGTTCAGCGATTCTGGCGGTGTCAGCCATGGTGGTGACAGCGTTGAATGGGTAGTTACCCTTGGCGGTTTCACCAGACAACATGACACAGTCAGCACCGTCCAAGATAGCGTTACCAACATCGGAGACTTCAGCTCTGGTTGGTCTTGGGTTGTAGGTCATGGATTCCAACATTTGAGTAGCACAGACAACTGGCTTACCGGCCAAGTTGGACTTAGCGATCAATTTCTTTTGAACAGCCAAGACTTCTGGAGCTGGGATTTCGATACCCAAGTCACCTCTGGCGACCATGACGGCATCGGTGGCTTCCAAGATTTCGTCAAAGTTGTTGACACCTTGTTGGTTTTCAATCTTGACGACGATCTTGATGTCCTTACCCTTTTCACCCAAAACGTTTCTGATGGTCTTGACATCGTTAGCGGTTCTGATGAAAGAGGCGAAAACCATGTGAACACCGTTTTCGACACCGAATCTCAAGTCGTTTTGGTCCTTTTCGGAAAGAGCTGGCAAGTCGACATCGGTACCTGGCAAGTTAACACCCTTGTGAGAGCAGATCTTACCAGCGTTTTGGGACTTGACCTTCAAGGTCTTGTCGTCAACGACTTCCAAAACTTCGAAGGACAAGACACCGTCATCGACGTAGATCAACTTACCCTTGCTGATGACCTTGGTGATGTTCTTGTAGTCCAAGTACATTAGGTTGTCGTCACTGACCAACTTGTACTGGTCGTCAGTGGTGAAAGTCATCTCGTGGTTAGCTGGGATTGGGTAGTCGACATCGTTCTTGGTAGTACCAGTTCTGATTTCTGGACCCTTGGTGTCTAGAGCGATAGCCAATGGTCTACCTGGGTAGATTTCTTCACTCTTTCTAGCGTTGTCAATGACGGACTTGTGGTAGTCGTAGGAACCGTGGGAGAAGTTCATACGAACGATGTTCAAACCGGCTTTTCTTAGACCAGCGATGGTTTCGGCGTTGTTGGTCTTAGGACCGATGGTACCGATGATACCGGTTCTTCTAACGTGCTCGTCTGGGTTTGGGTTCAATTGGGATAACCAAGTCAATCTAGAAGCAGCAGCCATTATGGATTTTGTATTTGAAGTACTTGAATTTGTTATTTGTTTACGAGGTAAGAAGTAAATATGGTTCTTATCACTCCTAAACTTGTGGTTATTAACGTACCTAGAAGATTTCAATTGGAAACTTCTTGGTAACTTTTGCAAGAGAGTAACCTGTTTCTTAATCAACTTAAACCCACCTTTATATATCCCGTGGACCATGTCATCATCAGGTTATTCCTTTTTAAACACGTTAAGGTACGAGAAGGAAAAAAAAAAAAAATCCGTTGTTGGTTGTGGTGCTGCTACTGCTGATGTGGTGGTATTGCTGATGATGGGCTTATACCACTGTCACTATAGTTAATATCATTGTGATGAGCTTCAATTGTAGTAGAGGTTGCGTGCCGTGTGCGCGATAATGTGAGGGGTAATGAAAAATGGTGTGGGCGGCGTGTATTCGGAAAGGGCGAGAGGAAGCTGAGAGCAGCATTTTAGAGGAAGCTGGTGTCGGGGTGTCGGGGTGGTGTGAGAGTGCCGTGTGGCATGATGAGGGTGTTTATCGGAGAATTGGTGTACGGGTGGTACCTAGCCGCTGAGACGTGGGCGGCTAAGTATTGTTTACCTTTTCAGGATTTGAATGTTACCCGGTCTAAGTGTTCTGGGGGAGGGTAAGGGGAATGAGATGGGTAGTGTAGTAGAAGGAGGTATAGGCGGCGACTAACGCTATTGAAACATCGTCTAGTAGTTGCCCCTTGTTAAAGAAGGATTTGCTTTGGATGAGCTGGGAACCCGTTGAAACTTCATTAGATGCTATTGAGAGGGGGCTTGCCAACTTGAATGAAGATTCGCTGCCAGTGGTGTTAAGAGCCTTAGACAGGTTTCAACAGGATCCGCTGGTGTTGATTCATAGGGGCGTGTTGACGAGGTATGTTTCTCTGATATGTGAGGATTTCTTTGAATTAGGAGAGAAAGCCAAATTGGTAAGATGTAGGGTATTTCACACGATTGCGAAGGTGGTTTCTTGGAAAAGAGGCGTCCGGTATCTGCCTATAGACGTGTATATGCTGAGAAAATTGGTGCCGCTGTTAGAAAATCAAGGGAAGGAAAATTGGTACATTCAGTTCTTCATCCTAAGCTGGATCTACGTCCTATGTTTATCGCCGTTCCAACTGGAAATTGACGAGAAACTGTACCAATTGGTATCTCACTGTAGGGCGCCGGCGGTGGTGCCGGTAGTGGTTGACATTCGTTCACAGCTCTTATCAAAGAATGAATCACTTTTCCAAAAATACAAGGACGATTTGGACATGGCAACGTTTAACAAAGTCTTGAAGCTAGCAGTGCGTCAGGAGGGTGCCGTGATAGATCCGCAGACGCTCGATCGGTTTACTGAGACTTGCCTGGATGGACCAGTAGACGCTACCAAGCTGAAAATACTGCCGAAACTGTTTTTGATGTATGCACTGGAGATGGATACAGACCGTACGCAGGACATTATTACGTGGATTGTGAGCCAGTTCGGCAATGATTTCACCGATACGAGGTTTGCCGTGGCGCATTGTTATGCAAAGATTGTCAAGATTGTCATCAACGAGTTGGAGGAGGAGGAGATGTTTGGGTTATTGATTGAGAACTGTTTGGGTCCGACAGTCAAAATGCTGAGGTATGAGCCCTGGGACGTTTTGGATCAGAGCCGGTTGCACACGTACCTTTTGGTGATTGCGGAGCTGTCAACTACGATAGTGGCGCATTCTCCGAAGGACGCAGTAGGTCGAATTTGCCAGGATGTTATACCGTACGCCTCCAGATTTCAGCAGCTGAGAGCTAATACGATCAAGGGGTCCCAGTTGAGGGATGCTTCTAATTTCATATGCTGGTCGCTAGCACGAGCTAAACTTGGTAAAGAATGTGTTCGCAGGGAGGATTTGAACAGTGTGTTTCTAAACGTGCTCATGTGTTCGTTGTTCGATAGAGAGTTGCTGATTCGTAAATCTGCCAATGCGGCTCTGCAGGAAATCCTGGGGAGACACGTTACCTTTGCCGGTATCCTTGACAACAAGACTATCTTGCAGATCATTGAACTGCCGATCAATAACTTGCCAAAGCATATGACTGCTAATACCTTAAAACTGTACAAAATGTTGTGCCAAAACGACGAGAGATTGGCCAAGTTTATGATACACTGGTTGTTTGATTCCTGCATACTGGGAAATCACGATTTGAGTGTAGTCCAATGGACTACGTGGGCACTGTGCCAGTGGGCGGCAGAGCAGGCCGATGGGCTCGAAAGCACTGGGATAATGGACCGCATTAGGGGTATTCAGGTGTCCACTCCTCACGAAGCATCCCGATTGCTCTATTTGCTTGTTCAGATGAAGTCACGTGGCTTGTCGTGGGCGGCAGTACGACGCGTGCATGCTCTATCGAAACAGGTCCTAGATGCAACGAAAAACCTGCAGTTTAGGAGTAATGATTACGACCTTTTTCAGTTTTTGGCTATATTTGAATACGCTGTGTTAATGCTGCAAGACGATGGACATGAATTCACACTAGACATTGGATTTGTTGATCTCATTTTCCGAATGTTGAGAGGGTTTGCGCCCTCCATTCGATTCCATGAGGATATGGTAAGTTTACTTAGAGTGGCATTGCCCATTGTTTCTACTACAAGTACTAAATTTGTTTCTGTGGAAGCGAAGACTAAATTTTGGTGCCATTATGAACAATTAATTCGTTCAAATAATTCGTGTTGTTGTTCTTCCTTTGCTGCCGTGGAGCCCCATCGGTTTGTCAAAATGTTTCGAAGTAACTTGCCTTTGATGGATTGCCAAGGCAAGTCTCAAACTCTCGATTCCTTCCAGACAATTGATTCATTTCGCAGTATTGCGCAGGTAGACAGACACATTTTGACTCTAGTAGCAAAATTACTTGATGATTACACTATTACGGAGCAAGGTGATGTCGGTCGATTGGTGAGAACCAGCACCACTCAACTTGTCTTGAAAAGTCAGGATTTATTCAAGGAGGAGCCATTGAATTCACAAGTGTTGTCAAGTCTGATGAGATTATCTGGTGAACCTAATGAAGAGATACGACGTATTGCCTTATATGTTTTGTATGGAACTGCAGAAACATTGGATGAAGATGACATTGATCTTTTACAGCTAATAAGACTTCAATGTTCACAATTTAATACGTATATGAGAGAGTTTTGGAAAGGTTTCCTGATGTCTGCAGGAGCCATTCATTCAACAGAAATTCAAATCAGGACAGCGATTGATTCATTTTTACGCTATTATGACCTTTTGCCCAGTGATTCGGAGAGATTAGAAGTCTGTAACGATTTGGTTAGGATTATACCCTCTGCTAAATCGATTACCGAAACTAAATCACAACAAACATCGGATCCTGAGACCGGTATCGTTAACCAAGATATCTTGAAGATGACAGTTAGTTATATTAATTTTTGGCATAGAGTGTTGGAGTCAGGCCTTCGAATGGATCCGAATTTTAATTTCCAAGGATTTTATGCAAAATTATACAACCTACATCTCCTCAATGGAGCCAGTCTATTGAGGTTAACTATAGTTGGCTTTTTTGCGCAATTGGTGGTAAGCCTTGTGCATTCGAGGGATCTATCTGATAGAAAACTGATTAATTCTATCATAGAGCGGCTATTGACTATCAGTAAACGAGAAGCCTCGCGTAGGAGGAAACCTACACAAACGCTACTAGAAGAGGAATGTCTCAAGGCTTTGGCGACGATTTTCCTGGAATTGAATTTATTCTCAAAGTTGGAAGACCTTGTAAAATGTAGCAATAGTAAGGAGGGGCTCCTCGAATCATCGATCTCAATGTTCATGGTATAGCGGGCGAGCTATGATTAATGATGTAACTTAAACAGTTTGACAATCTTTGTGAGTATTCTAGGTCAATGGAAAGATGATAGACAGATTGATTGCGCATCAGACTTTCTAATTGATCTCCAACCGCATCAATTGATAACAAGTCCTTGATAGTGACTTTTGGAGAGTAATTCTCTCCAAATAGTCCTCGTAGATGACCATCCTTCACTTGAGAGCCATCTAACTTGCTTTTGATAAAAAGTTCTCTGGCATTTTTCTCAATTTCTTTAATTCTTTTATCAAGTTTCGAGTTATTGTTCTGGCTTAAGATCAGAGAAATTTGATGCGGTAAACGCCAATCGACGAATTTTCTACCTGTGTAAAGAGTATGACCTTGATTTTTCAAATAGTGGTAGAGAAAGTAGCAAATAGTATGATGGTCTGCTTTATAAGTACAGGCTCTCATCAAATAGTAAAAATCATTAGTGTTGAATTGGAAACCGATTTCTCGATAATGCTTTTGTAGAAAATCATGCAAAGTGTAGGCGCTAATTTTGGATGAGTTACTATTCGAAATGGATTTGATCAGAGTATGGAAGCCTGAACTTTTCATTGATCCCGCTAATTTATGGGAATAAATTAAGTATTGGCAAATTTTTTTTTTGTAGACGAGATACTCCAGCGCAGATAGCATAAATCCAATATTCTTGCGAGTTGATAAATCGATCAGAATTGAATTAATATAAAATGCCTTGAGTGAATCGTTGGCATCATCTGGTAATGGATTTGAATCTATGAAAGTTCTCCAATCTTGTAAACTGGGACCGATGGAGGAAAGTATGGTTTGGGAATAATCAAATGGCAATTCTTTTTTGAACAAGTCTATTTGACTCTGGTGTAACGACTTGATGTATTCAGACCATGCCATATTTTTCCTAACAACTCTCGTCCCCAATTCCTGTTTATCGGCGGCAAGTGTCAAGAGAATTTGATCCATTCCCAATCTTTCACTTAATTCTTTCAAAACTGCAAATGAATGTTCATCCATTTTGTAGCCCCATTGCCTTTTTAGTTTTCTCAAAAAAGAGTTACAAATCTGTTCTTGATCATTTAACAAGCAGGCTCTTAAGATATTTATTAAGGGAGTGGAAAACGCCCTTACCTGTTCCCTTGTAATGGATTTCTCTACCGGAGAAGTGAGAAATTTTTCCAAACATTCTAAAACCTTTATAAATTGGCCCGTTTGATGGTAAAATACTAATTCTGATAAGGCTTTGAAGCCGTTTTGACTAGGAGGTATTTTTTTGAAAGCATCTAGTAATGCTATAATAGATTCGGACTTTATTACCACCAATAGGCAGTTTTTGTAGAACTTAGTCTCATAAGTTGTCTGAAGACTTGATCTTGAGTTTGTCAACTGCTTGTATCCATCCATCAACCTTATGCTGAAATTTGCTAATGCACGGAAATCCTTAAAATCCGAACAATTTAAGGACATTCGATAGATCATGTTGGAGACTTCGTGGTAAAGCTCAATTGGGATCTCTTCTCTGGTTTTAGTGCGACTTCCATTTTGTGATATCCATGTAATATCGGACACCTTGATCTTATTCAACAGCGTAAAATACACTGATGTGTTGTCGGTAGACCGTAATTTTTGTAAAGTTTTTAATATTATGGGCGAGTAGATTTCAATCTCCTTTTGGGTGTATGCATGCTGTTTTCTTGTCAGTGCTTTTTTCAACCATTTATCTGTGATTGAATCTCTGGTGTTATTTCTGTTAAAACGGTTGAAGTTAGTCTTATTTCTCTCTGAGGTACCGCGATCTGCAATCAAGATATCATGAGCGATCTTGCCCACGTCCATAGAGAATCCTCTTTTGACAATAATATTGGTTCCAAAAAGCCTCATATTAGCAGTACGGGTTGATACAGAGCTGCAGCTTTCTAGCTGCCTTTTTTTTGTTCGGTTTTTGTTCGTTTGTTTAATTTAAAGGCGATAGATATATCAATAGTATTTAGCCAGTTAGAGAAAAAAATACTCAATCACTGATAATGTGTTGAAGCAGCCTAAATGATATCGTTAAATGTTTGTCCTCTGTCTCTTTTTGCTGGGAGCAGTTTGATCTAGGATAATGCATTTTGGTAATTTACGTTTCCATTCGGACTTTTTCTCGAATCCATCAGATTCCGACACTTCAGCTTCCATACTATTTAAAATCTTCTTGGAGTATATCTTCTTTAATTGATCATTGTGCTTTGAAATCCAGGGATGCTTAAGACTTCTACTACAATCTAGTCTTTTGGTGACGTCCACCTCTAATAGTTTGCGAACAAAATCTTTGGCGGTATCGGCTACTACGTCCCATTGCTTGGCGTTGAAATTTAATTTCCCAACTTTGGCATTTTGAATAATACTTCTTTCAGTGCCATCTCCATAAAAGGGCGAAATTCCAGTTAGCATGATATGTGTAATAACCCCTAAGGACCAAAGATCACATTTACTGTCGTAGCCTTTTTGTTCCAACGTAGCCGCGCGGGAGAACGATTGGTACGCCTTTCTACTAGCTCTGAACCCAACTTCAGGAGCACAGTACTCGGGAGTACCAACTACTGTATGCATTCTTGTCTTTGCCGTAGATAAATCTTTAGCGATACCGAAGTCTGCTAGGACTATTCTAGTGCATGGCTCTGGTGAACATAGCAAAATGTTGTCTAATTTAAGATCACGATGAACAATACCTCGATCATGTAAATACTCTAGTGCATTCAGAATTTGGTAAACTATTATGAGAGATTCCGTCTCTGATACCGAAGTCAGACAGTCACTCTTTGCCAAATATGAGAATAAATCACCACCAGGTATTAAATCTTGAAAGATGTACAGATTGTCCCGTAGATCGCAATAAGTATGGTGAACTTTAATGATATTTGGCTAAAATTTTTTTGCTCGTTAGTAAACAGAAATCTTCAGAAGATTGAAGTCAGAAAGAGTATTACCATTTGTGACGTACATGACTCAGTTTCAATAGAATTTTAGCCTCTTTGTCCAACTTATTTGGTTTTAACTTAATGATTTTCACTGCATAGTTCTCTGGAGACCATTTATTGTTAGCATTTTCATCTTGTGAGTCTTTATACGCAATTAGGACGTGCCCAAATGTACCATTCCCGATTACCTTTGGAGTGACTTGCCACTGATCTACTTTATCCTCAAATCCCAGTTGTTGTAATAACTTATCGTTAACACTTTGCAGTTCATTAATAAATTTAAACATTCCATTGCCACGACATAATTCCACAATATCACCATCTTGCAGAAGATACGCTGTGTTTTTCTTTAACATGAGGCCGTTTAAGTAAGTTCCATTTAGCGAGCAATCCTTAACGTAGCACATTGGTGTGGATTCCTCATCGAACAGGATTGCCCAAAATATACAGTGTACTGATGAAATAGCAGGGTTTTCTACCACTAGATCACATTCTTTTCCATTACGTCCTAATTTCAAGATAGAGTGTTTACGGATTGCTAGAAGTCTGGAGTAGCCGCCGACGCCTGAATCGCCATTACTATCTAGATCTACCACATCCATGGTTTCTAAATAACCTAAAGCAGTTCCTGACATGATAATAAACCTTCGAATGAGTCCCTAAACTTATTAAATAATATTTTCTGTGTGTCTTTTCTTTTAGGGAGTCGTTGGTAAAAGCGTTGGTTGTAAAACTAAACGTTAACCTTTATATAAGCGTAACAAGTGTATCAGTGAGGAAGCTTAACAAGAACCAGACCAGAAGCAACACAGTACCATTTAGAGCCCATTAATATTACTAAACTACAAGATATCATAATTCTCAGTTCAGCGACCTGCCAAGGGAGGATAAGCGAAACGATGGCAGTATGTTCGGCGGCTATTACAACTGATACTAAAAACAAGTAGTTTTATAAACTGAATTGCAGTAGGTGCCAGATCGTAAAGCTTGGAAAGGAGAGCTCAACCATAATACTCTTCTACAATTTCTCTTTAGTATCACGAGTACAAATACCAAAAAGCTTACTCTCCAGGAAAACAAGAACGGTTCAAAGAAATAATGATGTATGCTGAAGCCGCTAGAAAAAAGATGCTACTACTGCCCAAACGAATACCAGACGCAAGGTATGGTGATTTATGCTCATTTATAAACCCTTTACAATGACAAATTCGCATGTTCGATTGCATTCAATTTAGATACAACTCGAATATCAGAACACAGCCAAAAGGGTGTAATGTCAATTGACTCGAATTAACAGTATACAAAGCTTCTAAGGATCTCCCCAAAGAGCAAACGCTATTAAGTTTCAGTAATACTATTGGAACAAGCTGCATCACGTGATATTTTTTCAGGGATCAGCTTCCCAAGCTCATCTATTAAAACCTCCATCACTTGTACTCATCTCATAGAGGTATGGAAAAGGGAATCCCCCAAGACTTAATTATCAATTAATATGTCTGAACCAGAGACTCCAGTGCATGCACCCCCAAATGAACAATTAGATTTAAGCAAAATAAAGGAATTGGATGAAAATGATATGATGGATTTAGACCTTGTCTCTGAAAGTGAAAATCCTGAAAGTCGTAATAGTAGTAGCAAACCTGATTTCAAAAGGAAATTCACTGAAGACGAAACAGTTTATGACGATGTGGATGATTTCAAACCAAGAATCAATATTGGCTCGCCTTTCAATTCTAGTACTGATATGGAACAACTAGGGCCCTCACAGCATCCTGGAAGACCAAGAGGTAGACTATCTTTGTCACAGCAATCTAAATTTATATCTTATCTGGATGAACAATTAATGAATATCCAGAGGAGATTCGTTCAATCTCGTGGTCTTAACACAGAGAATGGATACTCGGGGTTAGCGCCCTTATTACAAGATTTGAAGTCTGTAATAGATTTTATCTGGTATTCCATAGATGGTACAACGCCAAATACCGAGAAACTACTCACACAGGATGTATCTGAAATTCCTATTGAGCAGTTCGACAGCAGTAAGTCAACATATTTTGGTCAAACCGCATACCTCATGAGGGTTGCCGACGACATTATGGATTATACGGAAAAATTTGATTTAGACCAGTTGGACTTAGGTGGACAAGGCGGTGTAATACCTAAGCTCTTCAAACTTTTATTTATTTTGGATCATATTTTTGCCAGATTACTAGATGGAACCATTCCTGGTAGGACTAAGATGAATCTTACAGACGCTGTAAGGATGAGAGCTATAGCAGAAAGGACGAGAACAAGATTGACCCGATACTTGGGTCAAAAACAGGTGCATGGATACCACTACGAGGTGAGCAAGATTTATGAAGAGAGTTTAGAGAGGTGTGGTGGCTAAGGAAGAAAAAAAAAAATTGTAAAATCCAAAAGTAAGCCAAAATAATGAATAATATCTACTTACCAGTAACTTAATGCTAACATTGTATAACGCCATTAGAAAATCGGTAATAAATGCAAAAGGGGTAACCTACAGATCTTCAAAAGGATTTTTGCCAGGTGCCGAAATCGCTTGGGGTGTCATCATCGGAATATGCATATGCTCATCATGTGAATACTGCTGAGGGTGCTGGTGTGCATGTTGCTGATGGTATCCATATTGATGCGATTGCGGATGTTGATGATACGGGTAAGGATGTTGATGTTGGTGTTGATACTGATGCTGATGTTGATATTGGTGTTGATGTTGATGTTGCGGTTGCGTCTGTGATGCAAGAACCGACACACCCTTGTAGGAACTGAGATCTAGAACCACTGTTACATCCTTGGTCACTTTGGCCAAAGATGCTAAATTTGGTCTAATCTCATTTAAAGCTGGCATGCTTTCCATTAAAACCTTAGTATTAGCAAGGATAGATATGATGGATTTCAAAAATGCATTAATATTTTCCCACGTCTTCAATTTCTCGCCATGTGTCAAGAATTTCTCAGAAGTCACCGTTTCAGACGTCAGAAGATTTAGCCTCTCACCAAGTACTTTAGAAAGATCCATAGCTTGACAACAAGTGTCTGTCAAATCTCTAATCTTAGTTAGTAAGTGCCCTGTCAACTCCTGTTGACCAGCCGTACTCGCACGAGCAGTCTTAGATATTATCGATGTCAATTGGTCATAGACAACGTTCACCATTTTGATCACCACACGCAAAGTTTGGTATAATTGATGATCCACATTTTTTGATGCTGAAGATACAGATGCTGACGGTGATTCTGATTCTGATTCATTAATACTTTCTGTGGCCTTTGGCTTGGGAGAATGTGGAATGTATTGTCTTGGGGAATGCTCTTGATGGCGCGATTCTATAGACATTTGTGAGTTCTGTGGCACCGGAAGCGTAGTATTATTGGTATTATTAGTATTGTGAACATTACCGTTAGATGATATAGTAGGTGGGGGTGTCATTTGTCGGTTTATCTGTTGTAAGTTCAACGGATACGGTGGTGTAACCGCACCAGAACCAGGGGAAACAACGCTATTAGTGGCATGGATTGAATCCATGTTGTTGTTGTTGTTGCTGCTGTTGTTGTTGATACCACTGTTAAATGACACAGGGGCCACTTTAGATTGCAATGTATTACTACGAGTGCGAGGTAAAAACATGCTATTGGAGCTAGTCCCATTAGGACCAGAAAGGGGATGTGCCACTGATGATGATAAAGACCTACCGACTGGGCGCTTCTTTGAAAATTTAGCATCTTCTGCATCAAGAAAACACCATGCATTATAAATTTCGTTGTAGGAACACAGTAAAGTCATGTAAAACATCCTTATAAAACACAAATCGTCTGCTTCGAAAAAAGCTCTGAAATGCTTACGAAGTTGACCGATGATTTGCTTAAAGATGCTTACAATAGTAATGCACAATTTTATTAAAGCCCTATCATGAGAGTTGTCTTTTGATTCTGCTTGTTCTAATACCTCGACCAGATTATCAATATGTGACCTAACCGAATATAATAGCGAAACAACGCTGACGGCCACAGATTTTTCCTTACAAAACGAAGCAATTTTCCGAATGTTTTGCTGACATTCTGTAAAACCAAACAACAACTTACGACACGCAATTACCAACTCTTCATGCGGTAACTTATGTGGCTCATTGCTACTGCTAACGCTACTGCTGTGTTGACTCGTATTTTGATGCGATTCCTCGGGTAAAATCGACAACCTTTTAAAGTAATCATTAAATTTAGAATGATTGTAAAGTTCGTTATTGGAGGTTGTGCTACTGTCATTATGAGAAACTGATGGATATTCACCGTCTGAGGAAAAAAATTGTGAAATCGGCGATGGTGACACCGGTGTTGAGTGATCTGAAGACGTAGATGTTGATATGAACCCCATTCTCTTCGCAGCTCTTGACATTTTTGGGTCATTATTATTATTTCCTAACATTGTTGGAGGGTTCTGACTTTGCAAGTACCTTCGCAGAGCAATGGCCCAGTACTCTTCTTGAGCGATTCCAGACGCCATGGGTGTATGAGACTTGACTAAATCCAATTCTTCTTTTGGTATTGGATTACCTTCAATTTCCAGTACGCTCAAATTTTCCAATTTAGCCAATGATGACATTTCCCAAATGGATCCAACATTGTTATTCTTTAAAGATAGAACTTTCAAATTTTCAGACCATAAAGTCGTAATATCTTGTGGTAATGATTCAATCTTGTTATTGGAAAGATCAAGAATCTCCAATGTAGGACATTGCATTAGAACTGTTGGTATTTCCCGAAATATATTACTATCCAAATCCAAATACCTTAGACTTTTTAAGCTGCAAAAATTTGCAGGTAAACGTGAGATCAAGTTCTTTCTCATGGATAATCTTTCCACTGATTCTAACAGTTTAACATCTGCCTCTGGTACTCCCGATATTCCCATCCCGATTAATCTTATTGTTGATCCTTCATATTGCTGCTGTTGTAATAACTCTCTAGTGATATGATCCCTCAAAGGCAACGTTACCTTGTCCTTGATCACTGAACGACCTACTCCATTTGGCGGACCCACTGTTGTCGCACCAAGAACCATTCCAGTCTTCGAAGCTGTATCCATAGCAGATTTATTTAATGTCACACACCGTGAACGTCCTAGTGGTTTCTAATAGGCTCAGAATCCACCAGCACTGCCCAATCTCTTCACTATGCACTACCTTTGCCGTACTTCGTCTTTCTGTTCTTAACATCGATTGATCTTCCCTCTATTGGAACCTTTCTATAAAAGGAGGGTAACACTTTTCTGTTTTCCCAATAATTTCGATATCAGAAGTAAAAAGAGTTCGATGAGCTTACCACGGCAAAGTTGTTAAAATCCTGGAGTAGAGTATCCAAGTTCTATACATATGGGGTGGTTTTGGGCTGATCCGGTTGTTAACCATAGCAGTAAGACGCCTAGTGCGTCACAAGTGTCCTCCAATTCCGCATGTCCTATTATGAACGATTCGTCTAATACGAAGCCCGAGACTGGTGCATGCCCGGTTATGCAAGATAGCGGTGCTTCGAACGAATCTACTGGATTGAATCCATTGAATAACATGCCTGTCTTTCTATCTGCAAGCAAGCAACAGGGACAGAAGTTGGATCTACCCACTGAAAGGACAATTTCAAGTATTCCTAAAGGTGATAATGCCAACGAAAATTGGGAGTATCCATCGCCCCAGCAAATGTATAATGCAATGTTGAGAAAAGGCAAGATTGACCCCAATACTGGTGAAGAGATCCCTGAGGATGCTGTAGAATCTATGGTCCAGGTACACAACTTTCTAAATGAGGGCTGTTGGCAGGAAGTTCTAGAATGGGAAAAACCGCATACTCAAGAAACACACTTGGAGCCTAAATTATTAAAGTTTACAGGTAAACCAGGCCAGTTAACGCCTCGTGCGCGCTACTATGGAATCTTATCAAAATTGTTCCCCAATTATTTTGAAGGTGAGCCACCATTTGACAGACATGATTGGTTAGTACTTAGGGCCGATCCAATGAGCGCGGACCCTGAAAATCCAGGATATCGTAAGATTCGTTACGTAATTGATTTCTATGGAGGTCCCGATGATCAAGATGGCATGCCCACTTTCCACCTTGACGTGCGTCCTGCACTTGATAATATTACCAACGTTAGAGACAGATTTAGACATTATTACCAGGAATTGAAGGAGAAATACAACAGAGACTGAGATCGATTACTGTTAATACTGTTATTATTAATATTATTATTTACAGGATGGGTTATTATTATTACTATTCACATATTCAAGGAAATGCAATGTTTTCTTAAAGTTTAGATGGAATAGAGACATTTGATTGACGAAGAGCATCCAAATCCTTGGGACTGGCATTGAAATTTTCAAAATTGGATAGCTTTTGTAAAAAGTCGTTTAAAAATTCTTGCTCACTCTGCGAAAATTTACCAGATTTAACTCTTGACAACATGGCAGCTGCATGTAATGTTTTTGCTAAACATTGATTACTCAATGTGACGTTTAACTTTTCGGCTAGCGATTGATAAACGGAAACTTTGAGCAAGAAGCTTGAATCCTGCTGTAGGATGGCCAACTCATTAAATCCGTTAATCATTGGCTCAATGACATATCTATCAACTTTGTTTAATTGGTTCTTACAATCGGTCAAATATTCTTTGAAGATTCCCTCCGCCCAGGTGTAATTGCCATTTCTTTTCACAAATTCGGATTGAAGAAACAAGCCATATTTTCTTGAATCAAGAGGCAATTTAATTTGTTCAAACAACTCTCGTACAGGATAGACGTTGGGAACAATTTCAACAAAGTGTTCGATAATTGAATTCGATTTGACGAAATCTCTCGAACTAATTGAAATACTTTTTAGAAATTGGAAATCTTTCTTATCTTGCGGCCCAAATTTCCAATTGGCCCACATTCTAATAGCCAGGGACAAAGTCGTAGGACGATGGCGAGCATTACCACCAATGAACTGCAACTGGTAGAATTTCTCCCACTCCGCTTGAGGTACATCATCGCGAATCATTTGCAAGAGAACAGCGTTTACCAAAGACACTGATCCAATTTGTGGTGGTAACTTCGATGACAATTCTGCATAGCTGATTTTACCATGCTGCACCAATGCAGTCAAATAAGGCTCTAACACAACCGATTGATTTTTATAATCATTAGGAATTTCATTCTCATAAATAGATTGCAACTGGTCCACGTGACCCGATACGCCAAGAGCTCTGATAAGGGCCGCGTAAGAGTCGGCATTAGCCCTGGACTTGATCATGCTGTTCCAGATGGCCAAAACACGGTCAAGTTTCAATTGGCGGTTGTTCGACTGCAATGCAGCCACAGCAATCAATAGTTCGTTTTGCAACACAGACGAATCCAGGCTCTTATGCTGATTGTAAACGGTGATTGCCTCGAGTGGTCTGTTCAATTCAATGAATTTGTCCATGAATTTACTCAGAATCTCAGGATCATCACTCGTAGATTTCGATGAATGGTATGCAGAGTAAAAATCCTTCAACTGACGTGCTTGCAAAATACCATCAAGCTGTGACAAAAAAGATGACTTATCAGATGCAACGTGTTGACGGAACAACAATGATAACGCATCTATAGCGGCTTTGCTTTGAAGAGGATCCTTTATGATGGTCCTTGCCAATCTTTGCGCCTTACCGAAGGGAACCGTCTGATTCTTGCTTGCATCCAATTGTAAAATGCTGTTCAAAACCTGCAGATCAGGTACACTACCCGATAACAAGGTATACGCCAAAGTGGCCAAGGCCAGGTTATTCTCATGTGAATTCCAGTTTTCATTACGGTTTGCTGAAGACTGAGAAATGGTAAACGGATTCTCAGCAATACACTCCAAGTATCTAACCCAAAGCGCAATCGCATCTTGATACTGACCTTTACCAATTAAATGCGTTAGAACAATTTCAAAATGGTGCGATCTGGCCAGTTCAAATTGGCACATAGTATTGAGAATTTGGAAAGGTTCCACATGACAACCATTTTCAGTGGAGGATCTTCTCAGCAGTTGTGTCAATGGCGCGTTTAGACCGAAGGATCTGTGCAAAGAAGACGAATTCGTCTCATTTAGAGATTCTAAACTCTCTTTAAAATTTCGGTAGATCGTATTAGTGTTCTTCTCCCCATCTTCTTGTTTCTGTTCATTCAATTGTGATTGTAATTGCACTCCTAATTTTGACACAGGATGTACATAAGACTGGAAACGACGCTGTAAAACAGATATTTCACGCCTAGCAAGCAACCCTTTGAACATTTTTATCTATCTGAGCTGACCAAATTTCTCAGAGGCATTGGTGTATGCTGGTTATACTGGCCATTCATTCTTGAAATTTTTTTGTCAGTACCAGTTACCAACAAATCTCTTCATCACGTGAGACGCCCTTCGGGCGTCTCACACCAAGAAATTTGTGTTCTAAGCCCATAGGCAGCGCCGGATAAAATTAGATCTCTCGGAATTTTCGAGCTGCTGCATTTTACTGCCACCTCACAAGGGTGCCCCCCCTTCTGCCCCTCTCGTAGGCACGCAATGAGAATGTTCTCCGCATGTAAATCACTTTCTCCGAGTGTCTAAGCGAGTTTCTCCGACACACGTGAAAATCACCTGGAATATTTTCTCCACCTCACACCACACCCAGACATTTCCAGGCCAACAGTGTGCCTGCCACCTCCTTTCTTAATTCCACCCTTCTAGCCGAGGACCCAAATGGCCCACATTCCAGCGGTACAGGGCAGAAGACTGATCTGCCGGGTTTTCCGCAATTTTTACCGTAATGGGCCCAAGAGAGCTTCCTACTAGGAAAAGGAAAAAAAAATTTTCAGCTTCATTTCTTCTAGGGATGAAAAAAATTATCCCTTCACACGTAGAGATGCCGATTGATCCACTAATAATAAATGCCACAGCGGGAAAATAAACTGTTAATTGTCGGAGTGGGGGCGAGGGGGCGCAAAAAAAGAACTTCCTTGTAAGGTTAAATTAACTAAGTAAGTAATTTGCACTACTTAGGCTGGTTACAGTAATGAGATAGTAATGCAATTGCTGGCAGGTTTTGCCTCTTTTCACGAGCTTGAGGTTGCAAAAGCCGTTTGAATTTTTTTTTCTGTTTGGCAAAAAAAAAGACTACGTAGTTGTCGGTCAAGCGTTTGTATGTACAGCGTTGGTGGTGTGCGCTGGAATTTTTTTTTGCAAGTTAGTTAATTGTCCGAATGTGCCCTAAGTTTCCTGTAATTTACTTCACCTTTGTAATTTTTGTTATTCTATATATATATATATATATATTAAGGCGGTCCCCAAGAGATAGTAGTATATCTTTCCTCTTCTCAAATTGTCGAGACTCACTACAGTTCCATTCCAACTGTATCTCATCGGCTGCGGAATCTGTAGATCTTTGATCAACAGGCAGCTATGATTAGGCACGACTCAAAGAGGAGCATGGGCTCAATTATGGCAGGACTTCCTGACCTTGCCCATCTTTCTCGAGTGCGTAAATTGAGATCTAGCGCTAAAGCGCTAGATCCCAATTTAACACAGAAGGAATCGATTGTACATCAGAGGACGATTAGTGAATATGGGAGCGAACTGTGGTTACAATTACAGAACCAGTTACAAGGTAGTTTCGTTAATAGTAGTAACAACAGCTGGGAAAACTTTAAGTCCCAACCTCAGATTAATTGCAGAATGCGTAACTTGATTTACGATTTCATCATGTGTTGTCATACGAGATTGAACCTTTGTACGTCAACACTGTTCCTAAGTTATTCGATATTGGATCGTTACACAAGTAGATACATTGTGCGCAGCGGTGAATACCAATTGTTAGCATTGACAGCGTTGTGGATTAGTTCGAAATATTGGGATTCAAAGAATCGAGTTGCAACGCTACCGGTTCTACTGTCGCTGTGCTGCGAGCAGTATAGCGCGACACAGTTCAAGAACACTGAAATTCAACTGTTGAAATATTTGAACTGGTCACTATGCGATATTGTAACTTGTGACTCATTAATTGACGTTCAACTATTTTTACAAGGTGCACCAAGGGGAATCGATTTGAACGAAGTCAAACTGGGGACAATCATGCTATGTGAGTTGTCACGATTTGATCTTAAGCTTTCATTAGATTCCCGGTTGGACAAGATTGTACTGGCTGCAATCACATTAACCAAATTGGCCATTAAATTTGTTAAAGATGGACAATACGATAACTACAAAGTCGTCTTGTCACAGGATTCCAAATGTTTAGAAATTTGTGACAAACTATTAGAATTAATAAGCAAGAAGGACAGTTTACCATCGAGTTTCCGCTTCAAATATCTGAGAATGGATTCCAGATCCAACAAGAGTTTACGCATTATCGAATCATTGACAGGTTATCACATGCAATGGCAATTGGAACAATTTTTAACGACAGCTAACTTTACAAACAGTTTTGGTGAAAATTCGTGTTACGAATTGTCACTGTCATCATCAAACGAGTTTAACGATAGTAATGGTAATAAGCATAATTTGGCATCGTCTCCTGCATCGTGCGATTCTGCCTCCCCCACTTCCATGTCAAATTCAATAACATCGGCAGCTTCTCCCTTTGCATCGCCTAGCATGGGCACTGAATTGTCCACAATCAACACGACTCATACAACTCCAGAATCGGTCCCAACACCATCATTTATGGAGACTCGTCATAATCAATATCATCATAATCATACGAAACCAATTTTAACTTTACAGCCAACTTTGCAGCAGTCACACTCTCAACTACCGCCTTTGACTCCAACAACGCCTTCAATATTACAGAGCAAGTTGAAATTGGGTGCGTTGAGACGTACAAGATCTGGTCAAAATCACGGCCATTCCCGTAATCCCTCATTTAATTCTAGACCGATAATGTCTACGAGTACTTCAGCTATTCAACCAGATTTTTTGAAGACGCATAGGAAAAGGCTTTCCTCAGATATGGATGTAGATTTTTTTCAAGATCATCTGGCTACGAAACGTTAGCTTGTACAAAGAATGTGACTGGGCCCAACAGACTCAAAGTACGATAGATATTATTTAATATAACATTACCAGTATGTATTTAACATAACATCTCATAGTATCGTATCATGTCATTTACATTGTTCTGCTTGTATCCGGGCGGTTATATGCGCCGGTTGTATTGCATCTCTTCTGGAAAAACTGGTGGATTCGACGTTTTACTCAAGTAGGTAATGTTAGCGAATAAAGGGATCGGAGAAAAAGAAACTCATTTTCGACATTTTACCCTTTTGGGAACAGCCAAGATAATAAAAGGAATATACGGATTTGAGCTTCCGACCATAATTAATACACATTGCGTTACCTACAAAGATAAACCATGTTTTGCTGCTGGTTTATGCAAGCACCTCAAGGTTTTACTTCACTTGTATTTTGATTTAGTATTCACGTGAGCAATGCAAACATATTGAAAAAAACTGGGACAAAAAATAGAAAAAAGGAATGAAGATACAACTAATTCAAGTTGCCATAGTAGTACTGCAAACTACAAATCAGAACCCTTTAGGCGAATTGAGAGTCAGTAGCGTGACAAATGAAAAGAAGCAACCAGCAGGAACCGGATCAAAACTCTGGCAATGTAAAGGTTCGAGCCGATTTAGATAGCAAATTCCACAAAAGCTATACAGGTTATAGACCGTTGGAGCAAGGAACCGCTGTTGTCGATACAATTACTTTGCCAAGGACAGATGAGGAAGTAAAAGGTTTTTTTGATCAATACGTTGACGCTAGAAAACCATGTAAAATTTTGGGGTTTCACCTGAATATTTCCCCCAAGACAAATTGAAACCTGATCGGATCGCTGATTACCTACCATCAGATGAAATTTTGACCGTGGAAACCAAGAAAGATGGTGGGTTCGGTAGTGGGGCTAAAAGAGTCAAAATGACTTTTGGCCAATTCATGTCCAAATTAAATCAAGAGGGTGAACACAATCTGTATCTAACAACTCAGTACTACGAAGATGATCCGAATGCTGTGGATTCACAAGCCGAGACTGATGAAGAGGAAAAGGACCAAGTTTTGTCCGATGGCGACGATTCTGTCACTCTTCAAGACATGCACGATGATTTCGAGCAGTTAGAAGGGGCACAAGAAGAGGAAGATGTTGAGGATTATGAAGAATTCGAAATGAGGTTAAGAGAACTGTACCAACCACCTATGACGAATTTGGTCAAGGTACTACCAGAGACTCCAGATTTTCTAAACTATTTGATTCCTCAACAGATAAATATTTGGATTGGCGCAACTTCAACGATTTACAACAAGGATTCGGATAATAGCTGGCTCTCAAAGTTTAATCCAAAAAAAGAAAAATTAGGGCTAGGTAGAAACATACCAGGCGGTGGGTCTTCATCGGGTCTTCATCATGATCACGCTGATAATGTGTACATCCCAGTTTCAGGTCGTAAGAGGTTCACTCTCTTTGCCCCAAGTGACGCTGCGAAAATGTATACAGTTGGTAATATCCGTGAAATCTATCATTCCGGTGTTATCGATTATATCCCTGATTCAAGAGCACCAGCTTGGAGACAATTGAGAGACGACGGAGCAATCTTAGCGGAAGTTTACAAATTTCTCCTGGAGACCTCCAGTGATCAGGAGATTAACGATGCAGAAAGAGAAAGCTATAAGAAATTTATTGAATCTGATGAAATTCAGTCCGAAAGAGAACTACCCTCGGGGCTTGATCCACCCTCATTCTCCCAGATACCACCAAGCGTTGTTCATGCGGATAAGATCAAAGATGAAACACTTCGAGACAAAATTATAAAAGCTAGCAAGGAGATATGGCCTTTATTCCAATCGGCTAGAAGATTAACAGTTGAACTTGAACCAGGTGAGATGCTGTATTTACCAGCAGGTTGGTTTCACGAAGTAACATCATTTGGTGATTCTTCCAAGAGTAGTGATGTTCACATTGCCGTAAACTATTGGTTTGTGCCACCAACCGGACATCAAGTTGAGAATGTCTATGATCACAAGGATGTGTACTGGCCTAAAGATTTCGAATTGACTAAAAAAGCCCTTGCCTGGGCCCGTAGTGAGGAAGGAGAAGATGATGATGAGGAGGAAGAAGAGTGAATTTAATGTAGGGCTCATTTCGAAAATTAGGGCTAGGTGATGTGTTTTGACTGTCTTGAGATGTCTGGGTGGATACCACTTTATAGAACTACGACATTCAATTATCCATGGGAGTGTAAAATACGTAAATAAGAGCCAACGAGGTGTTTCTCGTAATGGCATGGAGTTGTTCACGGTACTCCGGCATGTTGATTATTACCTATTGCCTTCGCCCAGTCCAACTATTATAGCCGCCCACATTCACCACCACGTGGTATTATCTCGTACGAAAGTACAGACGCAAACTGGCAAACCGACGCAACTTTTTTTTTTTTTTTCAGGTTTTCCAAAATTTTTCAATATTTTTTTTTTTTTCGAAGGTTTCCCCGCGTTCTAAAACTTTTCCGGTTTAATGTTCGATCCGCTTATTAGTCAATAGCTAATTCTGATTTCAGTTCTGGTTCTCTTCGTGGTTTTCTTCCGGCTTTCTTAGTTCGATCTTTCTCCTTCTTTTTCAGCCTTTGTTATACTACCTTCCTTTTATTTCATCTTGAGTATTCATTTTTATTTTATGTTTACTTTTTGAGATCCTATTGTTATTATTTTTTTTTTCGTCAAGAGCGTCAGTGTCGCCAGACATCATCGGTAAAGGCGGCGACAGGAGGACTGTCTGACAATTCCTGAGAATTCAATTAATTCCTGCAGTAATTAAAGATAGCTGCTATTACGCTATATTTCTTCTCAATTTAATTTGTTGGAGGTTTTAGCTAACTTTTCCAACCTTCCATAATAAGCCGCTAAACTTTTTATTTTATTTCATTTTTTCTTTAAAAGATAAATCCATAAAGAATGGCTTTAACTAATCCAAGACCGCTACCATTTCATTCTCTCGAGAATGATATTCTCCACAATAATGCTTCTCCCGTTTTCCAAGCTAGTTCACTTGTTTTCAGTCCAAAGCCAGATGGGTTATCGCATTCTGAACCGCTAGGCGTAATGCCCGATACTCCCAAAAGCAAGGACACTTCTTCCAACGATGGTGGGGGAACGAGAAGCAGTACACCAAAGAAGGAATCTACACCACTAGAATTATCAAAGATAATTCCAGTGACAGGTGAGAGGCCAATGCCAAGAGAAAGATCTAGTCCGCTAGATGATGATGTTCTATACGCCGTATTTGTCATTCTTTGGGAAAAAGATTCAACGCTGCAGGGAATGACAGTCAAGCAACTATCTGATCATCTGTTGGAGAAACACCCCGATATGAACAATTTATCGACAAAACTGTCGAATTTGATCTCAGCTAAATTAAACGCTTATGTGAAAAAGTTAGAGAAAGGTGAAAAGACCCTTGTATATGCACTGTCAAGAGAGTGGTCAAATTCATCTCCAAGAAGAATGGTTTACGTTTACAGAGGTATATTATCACCGGATTATAAAAAGCACGCGCAAGCGGCAGCTCCAGTCAACGTAAAGAAGCCCGACTCTGCCAAGAACGATGAGATCTACTCGCCAAGATTACAAAATTCTGTTGAAAATGGTTCAGAAAATCTAGATTCTTCCACTATTGTCAATAATCATAATAACAACAACAAAAAAATGCATAGTAGCAATGCATTTACACTAAATTCTGAATTTAACGTTCCATATCTCACATCTCCGGTCTCTGTTGTATTAACGCCAAACGGCAATGGTAGCGAGAAGAAGCAGACACTCGCAGGACCAGGCGATTCACAAAAGAGACCTCAGGATGACGAAGATGATATTGAAGAGGGACAAATCACCAAAAGACCAAATTTAGGACCTCAAGTGGCTCCACATAACAATGGTAGAGAGAATAATGCTTACATCACGGCAGCAGCAGCCGCTCCTCGAATCTCCAAATTTTTTACAAGAAATGGATTTAAAACTACAACTTCCAATGCAACTGGAATAATGACAGCTATTCATAAGGTTATCTATACACAAAATCCAATTGAAAGTAAAAGATTTTCCAAGTTGAAAGGTCAACAAGATAATCTTGTACCAGCTGCGTGGCTGAAGACTGTTAGAGAAGGTTTTTTAACGAATGACATTGAGTCACCTGAGTCAATTTCGTTTGAAGATTTAGAAGGAATTCTAAATCAAGCATAAGGTTAAGACTTTAATTTTTTTTTTTTTTTAGTTGAATTGGGTTTAAAAGGGTTTTTATATAACAATCGTTCAAAAAAGATTTTAGCTTTGATATTATATCTCAGTAAATACAACGAATCACATCATCATCGCCGTCGTCGTTGACTCTTGCTCGTTTCCTCATGGGTCAAATCAGCACCTGACTCTTGTACACTATATCGGTGAAAAATTCATTAATTTTTGATCGCCAGTAATAACGCTGACATTTATCGATGACCTACGCAAATAGAATCTATAAGGAACCGTAAAGAGCTCAACTTTAATTCTGTCTTACTGCTCTCTCCGTCAAAGATATAAGGTTAAGCATGCTGAGAATCGCTAAAGGTTCTTTACGGCAAACTGCAAGGACTAGTGCTAATGTCCTCTGTAAAAGAAGAACCGCTGGATTAACTCCCAGATTAATGAGTCAACGGTGTTCCATGATGGTATTAAAAAATCAGGGATTTCATCATTCTTGCCAACTTTCCAGGTCTGCAGAATTGCCTTTCCAGGATTTATCCTCTGAGGAGCAAGAAATCTTGACTCAAGAAAGGGCCATTGATAAAGTAGATGTTTGTATCGTTGGTGGTGGTCCTTCTGGATTAGCTGCAGCTATCAAATTGAAACAATTGGACTCTGATGAAAAGTTAAGAGTTGTGGTACTGGAAAAAAGTGCCGACATTGGTTCTCACATCGTTTCTGGGGTTATCATGGACCCAAGAGCGTTAAGAGAATTGTTTCCTGAAAGTGATTACTACGATGAAAATGGTCAGGGGATTCCGCTACCACCAGAGTTAGCTACCAAAGTTGTTAACGAAGATTTTAAGTATTTTATGGGGAATTTATCATTCCCTGTACCCGCACCACCTCAAATGGCAAATAAGAACAAAAACTATGTGGGCTCTTTGAGTCAAATTGCGGCCTATTTAGCTGAAAAAGCAGAGGAATTAGGTGTTGAAGTTTATCCCGGGATTGCAGTTTCTGATATCATTTATGGTGAAGATGGCCAGTCTGTTGTAGGTGTAGCAACAAAGGACATGGGTATTTCAAAATCTGGTAAACCAAAGGAAACATTTGAGAGGGGTATGGAGTTTCATGCAAGACAGACCGTTTTTGCAGAGGGTTGTCATGGTTCGTTGTCAAAGCAAATCATCAAGAAATTTGACTTGCGTAGAGGCAGACAAAACCAATCCTATGGTCTTGGTATCAAAGAAGTTTGGGAAGTCAAGCCTGAGAATTTCAAAAAAGGTTTCATTTCACATACAATGGGGTACCCATTGTCCAATGATGTCTACGGTGGTGGATTTCAATACCATTTTGGTGACAATTTGGTTGCTGTCGGTTTAGTCGTTGGGTTAGACTATAAGAACCCATATATTTCACCTTACCAAGAATTTCAAAAGTTGAAACAACATCCGTATTATAAAAATGTTTTACTCGGTGGTAGGTGTATCTCCTATGCTGCCCGTGCCTTAAACGAAGGTGGGTTACAAGCAGTACCTAAATTACATTTCCCAGGTGGTGTTTTAGTTGGTGCATCTGCAGGATTTATGAACGTTCCAAAGATCAAAGGTACTCACACTGCCATGAAATCTGGTATGTTGGCGGCAGAGAAAATGTATGAAGCGATTTCTCCATTGCCCTCTCTAGAAGAATTGGAAGAGGCAGGAAACGAACAATTAATCGAAAAGGCAATCGATTTAGAATCTTATGAGCATGCTTTTAAAAACTCATGGATTTATGAAGAATTGCACTCTGTTCGTAATATGAGACCATCTTTCAACTCACCTTTGGGAACCTATGGTGGTATGATGTATTCTGGTTTAGATTCCTTCATTCTCAAAGGTCGTACTCCATGGACATTTGGATTCCACGAATCAGATGCATCCGTTACAGAAAGTGCGGACAAATATAAACCTATTGAATATCCAAAACCCGATGGTGAAATTACTTTTGACATTTTAACATCCGTCTCTAGAACGGGGACCTATCACGATGAAGATGAAAAATGCCATCTAAGAGTTCCTGATCAAGATTTGCAAAAGCATGCTGAAGCTGCTTACCCTAAATACAAGGGAATTGAAAATAGATTTTGCCCGGCTGGTGTTTATGAATACGTTAAAGACGAAAATTCACCACTAGGGGTTAGATTCCAAATCAATTCTCAAAACTGCATTCACTGTAAAACCTGTGACATTAAGGTGCCAACACAAGACATCAATTGGGTTGTTCCCGAAGGTGGTGGCGGTCCTAAATACTCCCTAACTTGAAAAGATCGAAGAAACTTTATCAAGTTACTTGGTTGTAATAACCGTTAACACTTGGCACTAATTATTTATATTTTATTTATTCTTTATATTTTAACCAACAAGCATCCTATTTGTTAACTGTCTTGTAATTTTATTTTTTTTTATATTGATTAAATGCCTATCTACTGATGCCTAGAATCTGAAAACTGAGACTGTGATGGAAAGGCAAGCATGTAACACTTGACCTAATTTCATACCTCTTATTTTGAGTACCTTTTTTATAATCATTATTGTTGT
Organism: Zygosaccharomyces sapae; assembly: GCA_900465325.1. Lineage (NCBI taxonomy): Eukaryota > Fungi > Ascomycota > Saccharomycetes > Saccharomycetales > Saccharomycetaceae > Zygosaccharomyces > Zygosaccharomyces sapae. The sequence continues at coordinate 944,137 of UEGL01000017.1, read as the reverse complement.
TACTTCTTAAATTTTCACTTTTAATTATGAAAATAGACTCCAAGTGGAAATGGGAAAAAGTATACACATGATTCATATTTTTTTTTATCTCAAGTGTAAGCCCAAACATTCAAGATACGTTCTTCACTCTCTCTTAACATCTCCTTAGCCACAGTCCAATCGTCTTCAGACTCCAACATCACATAATCACCGTCTTCATCTTGGTATTTTACCTTGCTTACTACACCTGAATGGCTTAATTTCCTCCTTATTAATCCCATCACATCATCTACATTGGAGGATAGATCTACCAAAATGGTGTAAAAATCGGATCTATAAGATATTCTCACCAGTAGAGATGTCTTCGGTATTGAATTCTTATAATTTTCAGAAATGGCACGATATTCATTTTCATAGGATGTTGGATGATGCTTGGGTAAAACCTCGGATACATGTTTATGATGAAATGAGTTCAAAGAAGTCATGCTGTTATGAGTAGTTCTATAATGTGCCGGTGACGAAAAGTTGGAGGTCTCGCCACTAGTGGAGGTCCTAAATGATTCACTTCTAATATTTCTAACGAGAGTTTGCAAACAAGACGACCAATTTTCTCTTGTTTCCTCATTCTTGAATTTTAAGATGAAATTTCCTTGTTCTTTGATTGATTCCCAGGTAATGGCCAATGAATGAGCACCTTGTGGAGTTATTTGAGTTAAATTAGCAATCATAATACGTCCTCTTAAATCTAATTTAGGTTCAGGCCCCCCTGCGGCTGAACTAGAATTAGATCCATTCAGAGAACCCGCAAGATTTAAGGTTAATGAAGATCCTGAGTTTGTTTGTTTTTTCTTTAATGACAAGGATGTGCTTTTCTTAGGAACCACTTCTGAGAATAGAATAATAATCTTCTCAAACAAATACACTTCGAATTCCCTTTCAGGTTCCGAAGAATTACTTGTAGAAATGAAAACTTTATCAAAGTATAACAGTTCGCCAAACTTGGCAATTCTATAACCCTTCCAATTGACCACTCGACTGTAAAGTTTTTTAACAACTTCGTGATTTTCCGTTCGTCTCTGATTTTCATTTATACTCCTGGCTATTCCCTTCGAGATTTCTAAAGCCAATTCTAACTCTTTTGAGCTGGTTACATCTTGACAAGCCTGTAGGAGCTCTTTCAAAAGCAGTGGGTACCTACAAAGTCTTTGTACTGGTTTGTAGAGGAATGATTGTAGTTCCAATTTATTCTTGATGATGAGATCAGTTTTAGGCATTTTTTCTAGATGCTGCGAAAGAAAATCTATTGCAGCATTTTGACCGATGGACCATGGTTCATATAGCTTAAAGAAGTATTTGGAGTGCAGAAACAGAGCACCAATACGTTGTTTGGTGGAATCTACTAATGCATTTATCTCCAATGCAACCAAAAACCTTCTTTGGAAATCTATGGCATCACTCAAGTTAGGAAAAAGCATGTACAGCTCTTCAGATGTGATTGAATTATTGTCCAACAATTGCTGTCTGTAAAGATCTAAAATTTCCAAATCGTGGACATATTTACGTTCTGTCGCCACAAACTCCTTTATAATTTTATAATGTTCCGTAGTGTTACGTTGCTGTGACAGAAAATGATACTCTCTCTTCAAACCCTCTTGTACGGTTTCGAAAGAAGGGAAAATTTCAGGTGCAGAATTTATTAGAGTGTCTACTACTTCCAAAACTTTGAGAAATTGACTGGTTGAATTGGAGAAAACGTCAGATATTGTAAACAATTCTTCATCCGTGAAGGCAAAGTGTTGTTTACAGCCCAAAATGAAATCATAAATGGATTTTTTACAAATCTTCAGGTCATCACTACTAACCACTGGTAATTTAAATTGGGGTTTAACTGCATTAAAGATAATACACAACGGTGAACCCTGTTGAAATAACTGCGATATTTGCGTTACCGGATCACAATCCATCGATATCGGTAGAATCCCCATGCTGAATGTAAGTAACGTATCCTCCATATTGGTGCTATTAATATTGTTAATATTATGATTACTATTACTACTTGGTCCACCTGCATAAGTAATCCCATCTGATGACATTTCCTCTTTAAAACTCATATTGGAAATCGACGATGCTCGCTGTGCAGTGCCATGAGAATCCCTGCCACTAAACGTTGAACTGATACTTTGATGCCCAATAGCCTTCTGTTGTTGACGTTTCTGTGAAAGGAGCAGAGCCTGTCTCTCGCTCAAAACTTCACTAGAAGCATATGCTAAATTTAAATATGGTTGCATCTGGGGCAATTGTTCCAATCTTCTTCTCATATTTGCACAGACGTAGTAAAGTGAGTCCTGCTCCGTGACCGCTGTGTTCATAACATTTTGTATGGAAGGTGACCTTGTCCTCTGCAGCTGAAGTGATGACGAGGACATATGCGCTTGCGTAACCATTTGCTTATGAGACAATTCAGTTTCTTATTAACCTTTTCACACGCTTTTTTTTTTTTTTTCTTCCTTTCTACTCCTTGTTGTTGCGCCCTTCGAGTTTTTGAAGAACTATGACCAATGGTATCCTTTAAGAGTCGGATTCGAACACTTTGTATCCAATTTCAATTTGTAATCTTAAGTCCTGAGGATGCAATTTCAACTATTATGTATCCACTATTAAAGTTCTTAATGCCTTTAGACTTTATCCTTGTCGCCATTTTGGAGAAAAAAAATGGGAAGAATTACATAGTCGTACAAAATGATACACATACCGATCTTATTGGCGGCCAAAATCTTTCCAATATCATACAGATTTTTTACCCCAGATGGATTTTTGAGCCTTGTAGGTGATTTTATCTAGCACTGTACCGACCGCTAGGACACCGCCAATACTTGTAATGCAGTTTAGGATGAAGCTCGACCAAGTTTGAGCGTGTTGTTCACGGTTGATAACTTTTAATGGTGACATCTCGAAAAGTATGAAAAGTCCGGGGAATCCACCCTTTGAGTGCAGAGTAGTTGGATGGTCATGATCTGCACCACCGTGTAATGGTCTGTCGTGGTAGGTAGCACTAAATTGAGCGGTTTCCACAACCATCTTATCCAAATATTCGTAACGAGTTGGGACAATTTTTATGAAATACGAGAACTGGTGCATGTGTGTGTCACGTTCAGGAAGCACTTGGCGGCCGTCCAGTGGGGCAGTAGACACACTAGCACCTCTGCCACGAGCATTGGGTTCCACGGGTTTACCAAAGCTCAAATGGTTGATAATGTGGTTGAAGTTCAAGTTGTGGGTCTTCTCGTAAAGCGAAAGATCGTGGAAATGTCCTTTTTGGTTTTGGAACGCTACACCGGGGGCAAAATGTAATGTACCTTGAATACGGTTCAACAGCGCCTTACCTTGCACACGGCATCCTTCATTCAATTGCTCGTTAACACGATCCACATAACCTTCTCTTTCACACTGTTCGATATTTTTACCGTCGAAAAACGCCCAATTGGCCTCCAAGTAGGCTCTACGAACATCGTTACACGTTTGACAGCACACACGTTCCTCCTTTGGTAGTTCACTGTTTTTACTCTGGTCCTTGGCACCGTAACATGCCCCACAGTAATTCTCGTCCTTGGGGTCATAGCTCTCTTTACTAACCTGTAAAGACGAGGATCCAAGTGACTGCCCTGTTTGATCCAACCTCGTTTTCGTAAACCCAGATTCTAGTAGATCTAACTGAATTTCACCTGCGCTGTCCATTATGTCTAAACTCAACATATCGCATGGCACGGATAGGAAAGTGATATCTGCGTCAAGTTCTAGCTTTAACTGACGGTCTTTGTCGACGACCAGTTCAGGTCTACTGACCACCTGGTTGAAGTTTAACCATTCACTAATCAATAGGAAGACGGTTACCAAACAACATAACAATGCAATTATACCACCTGTACGAGTGCGGATGCGCACATCCTCCTCCGTTTTGGAAAAGGCGTCAAAAGTCCTTAGATTCGACCTCTTGAACATGGCTGAGGGGAAGGACTACTGTTATCGAATGGTCGAGATGCAGATCTCTTCAACAGTTATCGTTGTTTAGACACATCTGTCCTTTATATGCTGTCGTTCGGAAAATTGACGGGAAAAAGAATGAAATGAAAAAAAAAAATGGAATATTGGTACGAACGTTGAATGAAATTATGCAGCGACACACAGCACCTGGGGCCAAGAAAGGACCAAGAGATGATGGGCCGTCAACAAGTAAAATCCAAGGAATTTAATGAAATTTTTTCCAGATTTTTTCGACCCTGTTTGGTCGAGAAATCTAGGATAATAAATCAATTAATTATACAAAGAATCATAATCACACTGAACTGTCTTGGTATCGTGCCCTACTGGGAGTATCGTGGAAGTGAACGTTTTTTTTTTCTTTCCATTTTTATTTCCATCTCATTTTTATACAACTTCCTGTGCCTGTCTACTTCTCATCTTATCATTACTTAACTACAAAATAGCATGCGCAACTCGTTAAATCCAGCTCTTTTCACTCTCCGATATATCTTGTCCTAGCCCACAAATCTCTCATCCTCCACAAATCTAACTAGAACCTTGGAACCTGATTGTAACAGCGGATGACCTGCAACAGCTTGTAGCCACTTCGACAAACCTTGCCTACGTTCTTCGATAACGTCATCATTGAACCGATTCCCCAATAAAATCTTACCGGGCAATCGCGGCACCACAACTCTGGGATGGCCACCACACATCGCCAATTCCTTTGTCAAACATTTACGAAAGAATTCGAAATCTGAATATCTTCTACGTACTCGTGATACACGCTTGCCGAAGGCTGGCAGATTGGTTCTGCAGATTACCTCGTAATCGGTAAACATTCCTCGAGTATCACTGCCATTAGGCGAATGTGTTTTAGGGTTGATTACCTCAGCTTCAAGGAAATTCTCCGGTTCTGCATAGATTTCGCTTGAACTTGGTCCTCTATGTGGTTGAGGCAAACTCGTCTGCTCAGCGCTGCTGAATGACTTGAACTCTCTCATTACAAACTGCTCCCCCTTTTTGCTGTCTTCCTGTTTCCAACTTTGTTTGTATTGAAGCTGAGTATCTCTTTCGGATGCCTGATAAGTTCTTGAATCTCCCCATGTGTAACCATAGAAAAGGATCACTACTAGAACAAGAAGAGCAATGGCAGATCACGAACTGGAATTTATGGAGCATCATGAAGACATAAGAGAGGATAACGACGAAGGCAATGTAGACGCTGGCGATAGTACGGCTGGGAGAGCACCAGAACAAGAGGATGAGGAGGAGTTCGACGTGTTTCGCAACGTAGGTCAAGGCCTGGTAGGCCACTATAGGGAGATAATGATCCAGTATTGGCAAGAGCTAATCAATGAGATTGAATCCACAAACGAGCCCGGTTCTCAGCACACGGATGACTTCAAATCGCATTCATTACCACTAGCGAGAATCAAGAAAGTGATGAAAACCGATGAGGACGTTAGAATGATAAGTGCAGAGGCGCCCATCCTATTTGCTAAAGCGTGTGAAATCTTCATCACGGAGTTGACCATGAGGGCCTGGTGCGTATCGGAGGAGAATAAAAGAAGAACTTTACAGAAGGCGGACATCGCAGAGGCATTACAGAAGAGTGATATGTTTGATTTCTTAATTGATATTGTCCCAAGGCATTTGCAGTAATATGGCTTGGTACAGGGCTGATCCGAGCCAAATTTCACCACGCTTCCGTTTCCTATTACCTACGATACCCCTCCTTCCTTTCCCATCCTTATTGTATATGAGCTTTTAGAGAAAATTTCAAAGTTCCTGGGAAAATTACTGTAACTATTCCAAAAATTCTCCTTGTGGTTTTACAGCGGTTTATACTTTAAATATGGCCATATTTTCCGGTTTTCTTTTTTCTTATTTTTTCACCGTCTTTTTCAGTCCATGATGTGCATATGGAAGACATAACGTAGGAAAACTTCACAACAGTAGTCTCCCTCTACATTACAGATAGGCAAAAGAGCGTCATGACCTTTCCTGAAGTTGAGCAATTGCAGCAAGCCCGTAGGCTTGCTATGGAGAATAATCCTACAGAATTGTTACCGAAAGTTTTAGAGACTTCAGGCTCACTCTACTTGTCACAGGGGACTTCGTATGCGTTAAAACTTGAACTGTCGAGATTCTTTTCACAGCTGCTTTTACAAATTCTCTCAGATTGTGATTTTCCCACCAGTGAAAAACCATTTGTAGCTCAACAACATTTACGGTCTCTTTGGTCCATCATTAGATCAATTAGGGATGGAACTGCTTACAAGTATTCGGTTTTAGCATTAGCAGCTTCGTACCCACTCTTATTTGATCTAGTTGCCAAAACTTCCAATAAGGAGACTTGGGAATTAATGCAACAGATGAAATCTTTTATAGTACAGCATTGGAATACTCCGTACCCAGAGACGCCAGTTGCCAATGAAAACGACATGTTTGCAGACGATGCCAAAAGCATGGGGGTGAGGTTAGCGACTGCCAAGTTCATTGCAGAAATTGTCATTGTTCACACTTCAAGATCGAGTAGTAGCCCAAATGACGTTATCAGCATCTCGTCGGTGCCAGATGGACATCCTGTGATTTCAAACAAGCAACAAATTGAATCTGAGGCGAAGAAATTTTTAGATATTTTACTCAATTACTTGGTCGAAGAACCGATCATGGTCGCATCACTATTCTGTGGTATACTAAATTGCCTTGCGTTTGTAATGCGTCAAAGACCACAGGCAACGATGAGAATATTGGGGGCACTTTTAAACTTTAATGTCGATGCAAAATTCCAACAAGAAGGCACGTCGATACTGCATTATCGGTTAAGTAAAAGATTCGTGGAACGTTCTTATAAAAACTTCGTCCAGTTTGGTCTGAAGACTCAACTAATTAAAAATCAAGGTAGCATGGCACCGCTACATGCAAGGCTATCCAAGATCTCGAAAACTCTACACGTCATCGGTGAGGAGACTCGAAGTAAGGGTGTGTTGAATTTTGACGAATCTCAATTCGATAATAAAATGACACCCAAGGACAAACAGAAATACACTTCGCTGAGGAAACGCCAACAGCGGCAACTACAGCCACCACCACCACCACCACCACAACAACAACAACAACAACAGCGAGGCAGTACTAGTAGCTCCCCAGCTCCCAATGCTACTCCGCAACCAGTTCAGGACTCGCTTCAACAGCATCCAGAACAGACACCCAACGATATACAGCTCTTGTCAAACCTGCAGAAATACACAATGTCGAAAAACCTCCCCAACTTCTTCAACGGATCGCCCATAGCCATCGATAACTCTTATTGTGCTATTTACTCCCTGATGAATAGCAACAATTCCGGTCAAGATGTTTCCAAGCTATCACAGGACGTCATGGTTAAGCTATGCAGCGAAGCATTTTACAATACAGACACGACCAAACTGATTTCAGGTTTATCAATCGTAGCATCTCGATACACAGACTTAATCAATAAAACAACACAACCAAGAACGAGCGTCGAACCGAGCTCTGATGTAAGCAGCACTCGTAAGCGTAAATCGGAGCAAGATTCACCACCTAGCAAGCGTTTGAAAAACGAAGAGCCACGCAACCCAAATGACGAAGACCACGAAGATGAAACTCCATTAGAACTGACGCAGGCCGGTTCCCTGTCAGAGGAAGAGAAAATGCGTCACGTGCAGGGAATCGTCCAAAGAATCGTTGCCATCAAGGATTCTGACGAAAACCCGGGTATGGCGGGCATGCTGGGCCATGACACTGACCCATTGATGAAGATCAAACTGCTGCAATGGAACCAAAATTCTTGGTTACATCTTTTGACCAGGCTAGCCACCCGCGGCTTGACGCACAACCCTGCGATGTGCGATTTGATCAGAGAATGGTTACAAGAACAGTTTTTGCAGGATATCTCAAACCGCATAGGAATGGTCCTCGAATGGCTGAGCGAAGAGTGGTATGCGGAGACTCTAGTAGGTGCCACTTCCTACGAAACTTACAACAAATGGTCCCTAAGCGTTCTCAATTCGCTAGTGCCATTCTTAGAGAACCAGCACCGCCGTCTCTTCATTAGACTGATGAGCGAGCTCCCCAGAATCAGCCAATCGCATATCGATACGGTCAGGCCCATATGCCTAGATCCGGCAAGAGCTTCGCTAGGTTTCCAAACTTTGAAATTTCTGGTGATGTTCCGTCCGCCGGTCAAGCCAAAAGTACACTCGTTATTGCTGCAGTTGAAGAGTGAAGACCCAACGACTTCTCAAAATGTCGACAGTATCATCAACAAATTCTATACTTAATATTTAGGATCTAACTACATAGAAGCCGCCATCGATAGTCCGTATGGTCACCCAATCACCGCATTTATTTCGAACTGATCGCTTGTCGCTTATCCTTTGTTTAAATGTGGTAAAATTTTTCAGGTCCGAGGTTCATCAACTTCTTAACATGTCGAAGAATTTTAGAAGAACGAAGAGGTGGACAAGGGAGACAGGATTTAGGCCGTTGTGAAGCCATCTGAACTCCTCAAGAACTTTTTTTTTCTTCTACCATTTTTTCCCAGTTATCATTCCTCTTTCCTTTCGAATCCGTTTTCATAGAATTAAAGAAACTAGAGAGATTTATTATTCTTCCTCGTCGAAATTTAACCCAAAAATAAAACTAAAAAGCCAGTATGAACCATGCATATGATGAATTTGGGCAAGGAAGCCAATCCCCTTATACTTTAGGTCGTGGTGCGCATCCTGGTGCCGTCCTTCTGTCACCACAATCAAGTGCGATGAATTTAAGCAACTCCATTGCGAGTCCAATGGTTTTATCCCCAAAGATAGGGGCACAGTCCCACAGTATGTTCTTCAACGATGTTGTTGATGCACAGCCGCTACCTCAGCCGGCTATACCACCTCACAGCTCATCGACAACTCCAGCGGCACCGGCTACTGCTACTGGTATGTCTTCCGCCCCCAATCAGGGTTCACAGGCTACACAAAATCCCCATGCCACACATAACTCAGCAGCCGGTTCTGCTGTACTCTCACCAATGGTTCAATCTCCAAATTGCAACCCATCTGCTTTAGGATCAACGTCAATGTTCTTGGACTCGTTTACAAGACCTTCTAGCACCAGCATGTTGGGAGTCCATTCTAAACCTAAGCAGCAACCGCAGCACAGTCAGCATGCACAGGTTTCGCAACAGCACCATTCGCAGCAGCTCCCAGCTTCACAAACGGCAACGACGTCAACGCCTACGAGCCAACATCTTCCACAGGGTCAACAACCGCCTCAATCACACCAGCAGACAACTGTACCACCACCTCCTCCACAGGTACCAAACAATCCTGTTGTAAATTTCACTCAAGATATTAACCAGTTGTGTTCCTGGATGTCAATGTTAAGCAGTGCTCAACAGAATACGGTCATGGATAATTTGCTCTTCACATTGCATGAAGATGTTCTACAATATACAAAATTGAAACTGAACAGCTTGGTTAAATCTGGTTTCATCTCACCACAGATGCCTGCGATTGCCTCACCCGTTCCAAATAGGGATCCTTATCCTTTGGTCAATTTGGATTCAGTTTTCAGTAGCGACGATATCGAAAACGATCCAAATGATAACTCTATTTTGTTCCAACAATGGTCGCCACAACCAACCTCTGTTACTCAACCAATTTTTGACTGTATAAAGGATGTTCATCAAAGACCGAAGTCTGCTGATCCTCATGTGGCAAGGGCAACTGGCCATGCCCCAAGTAATAACAAGCCAAAGCGTAATTTAGGTGTTGGTAATAATAGTAGCAACGGTAACAACAATAACAACAACAACAACAACTGCAATCCCCATTCAAATGTTCATAGTTATGGCCATAGTAGTAATAATCATCATTTTACTTCTAAGGCAAGGGCGGCTGCTGCATCAGGTGGTGATATAGACAGTAGTGGATCTACTGAATCGTTGTCCAGACCTGCTTCTCGTGGTAATGTTCCAAATGGATCTGTTGCTAACAATTCTGTGCATAATAACAACAACTCTACTGGTAATAACACACACAGCGGTAGCAGTAACAACAACAACAACAACAACAACAACAACAACAACAACAACAACAACAACAACAACAATTCTACAAGTAATAATGCCACTCCAACTGGAACTACTGCTACTAATGGTTCATCGATGAACCCCAAGACTTTGACTGATCCAAGACTACTGACGAATATTCCTGTTTGGCTCAAATCTCTGAGATTACACAAGTATTCGGATTCATTGAGAAGTAAGCGTTGGGATGAATTAATTTATTTAGACGATGAAACTTTAGAAAAAATGGGAATTTCTGCGTTAGGTGCTCGTAGAAAATTGTTGAAAGCATTTGCAGTGGTTAAAGAGTATAAGGAACAAGGATTGATTGACCAAAGCGCTTATGTGTGAGCCTGCTTTACCAGTAATTGAGAAAAACAAAGACTATAAAGATTAAGAAATAAGAAGTGTTCAACAAAAAAAAAAAACATAAAAAAAAAAAAAAAAAAAGAACAACATAAAAAGAAGTAAGAAATAAGATGTAAATTTTTATTCCTTCCATCTGCTTGTAGCTGAAGTGTGTATTTTTTGTATAAAACAACCCTATTTAAATTGATAACAATAACAATAACTTATAAAAAAAAAATTGCATGCAATGAAAGATACATAGAATGCTGATGTCTATAATGAAGTATTCATTTTTATTTCATTTTTTTTACCTTGAAACAAACAAACAAACAAAAAAAAAAAAAAAAAAACTTCCTCAATGCTTTAGCATTTTTCTCTATCTGTTCCTTCTTCAACGTCAAACTAATTTTAATCGAAGTGATGAACTCCAAAATGGTCAATTATCCCGAATAGTCTATTAGTGTTCCACCAGTAGTAATATATCAAGACCTGCTAACCCAAAATTCACGATTGGACTTAACATTTTCCACCAAAAAATTAACTCGTGGAAAGGCCTTGCAGAACTCTGCAAAGAACTGTTCTGCAAAAGTATCTATGAAAAAAATCTGCCCAGCTGGAATTGTTGGGAAGTTATCCGTCAGGTGTTCAGGCGAAGAACAATGGAAATCGTCGGAATAACCGATCCCATGCTCTAATTCTGGAGAATTTTTACCTTCATCGTAGCTACGACTACCACTAGTATTGCCATTACGTTTGCTACCTGTTGCTTTATACCTATCCAGCAGTGCGCAATCATCAAATTCCAAAGTAATTAAAGCTGCCCACTGTGCCGAAATTTTTAATGGCCTTGTAACATTCGATATATCAGCCGCCTTTAAGATCAACGATGACAAAGATCTGGGATCATCAACCGCTCGATTTGATTCTTGCAACTGCCGTACGTAATCACCATGAAATGCCATGTCTGTTGCCATAATAGCCTCTGATATCAATTCCATGTGTTGACGACCTTGGGAACTCTTACTTATTAATTGAGGCCAATAATCTGATAATAACGAAGTGAAAATATCAGTGTGTAAGCTTTCTAGCACAGATCTTTCCTTGTAGTGTAATGCAATTGGAGAATTGTACTTGCACAACAATTGATTATTAGCACCAGGGTGCCCCACATCATGACCTAGGGCCGCAAGAGTAACCAAAAGAATTTGTAAGGGATCGGTTAATAATCTTTTCGCGAGTTGCCATGCAGCTTGCATTACATCAACTGCATGCCGAAAATTGTGAAACCTATTCACCTGATGGTACGATGATTCTAAGGTAAACAACAGTAATAGTAGCTTGTTATCCTGAACCGCTAATTTACAATCGTTTGCACATTGACGCAAAAGAAGAAAACCACAGTAAACCAATTCTTTCGTTTGTAACGAATGAGCTTGAAATGACCAGGTGTCTAACGAATCCCATAGTCTCGACTCCATTTCAGGCGTTACACCCAATAGTGACGCAAAATCTATACTTCTAATCGCTCTTGGAATCGTATTGGCTTGTTGATTCATCTGCTGGGAAAACCGCAGATGTCGGATCATCTGATACAAACTACCGAACGGCTCATCCTCATACATCCAATACGTCATGCGTGCAATACGATTTCGACAAATGTCGGCAAGTTGCTGTAAACTCGATAATATCGATAAAGCTGAACCATCATCATGGAGTTGTGATTCAGTTAACACAATAGCATTAAAGCAAGGGAAGAATCGCTGCAGTATTGGGTTCAAATCCTTGTAGGTCCCGTTGGGTCTATGGACTATCAGTGCAACTCCTGTTTCAAAGGACCAAGGTTTCATAGTATTACTAGTACTGGGAGTACTGACACCAGTGACGTATTTTGCTCCTACTCTTTCTCGGTACAAATATAGCAGTAATTGGTCTATGTCATCCAATACCACTACTCGATCAAACAAACTAGGGAATCTAGTATCTATAGCATCCTGTAATGGATCTTGTGTTACTCCTCCGACAAGAAATAGTGAGGACATTGTATGCTGTGTAGCCCCTTAAAAGGTCTCAATATGATGATTAGTTATTATCAATAATATTATTACTGGAGGGCAATAGCAGCAGCAGCAGTATTGGTCAAAATTCCACTTGTTTTCTTGCAATCACAATTCCATCGTCGGCTTCCAATATTTGATTCATAGCAGCATATGTTGAGAGCTTTGCTCCAGTCAGGTCAAACTTTGAGATCATTATACACGAGTTAAAGGAATGTCCGGTTCATCCCAAGATATGTCCGAGAAGCACTCATGTGATGTTCACGTGATATTCATAGCGACTAAGACAGACAACTCGTATTATATCAAAATCAACCCATTTTCTGTAGCGAGATATCACCCCTAGATGGATAATTTCGATGACTCTTATATTCCCAGGTTACGGTTGAAGGATTGTTTTTGAAGATACCCGTCGGCGATCAAATGGAAACTCCCCTCGAGCTTTTCCGAGAAAGGTTCAAAATGCAAAGAAGCAATAGAAAGTGACAACGTAACGCGTAGCAACTGCGGAGGGCGGGGAGGACTTTGAAGGGAAAGTGGGACCGGAAGGATCGGACATAAGAAAACTTATACAAAGGACCTTATTGGATGATGGATGCATATTCAGCGAGTAACAGCTAGCCGATATGAACCATTAGGGACAAATTATTGATATGTCTACCACGAAATAAAGACAACAAGTTTATAGTTCGGAACTTCACCGGATATCATCAGGGGGGGTTCTTCTTATTCTTTCTCGAACCTTGCAAATTCACGCTTTCTGATTGGATTTGAAAAAAATGCAACTGCAATGAAGATCCTTGCTATGTCCAACGCTCAATTCCTTGCACGAGCTTTCTCGTACGATCGTAATAACCATTTTATCACCTCGTCCGCCGTCGGTATTACCCTTTTGTGGGGCGTCCTAGTGGTGGTTAGTACAAACGGGTTTCACATGAATCCTTGCAGGGGTCTCTTACATAGAATTACAGGAAGTTCTGAGTTTTCCCTTCCGCTTTTATTCCTAAAAGCCAAAACTGTCTATCACTTAATATGCAAGTTTGTGAAAATACGAATCTCTGTGCCAAGAAGGCTCAGCTTACGGATCTATGACGTACTTTCTAGAACGTCTGTTGTCTCTAGAACCGGTTAGGAGAGCGGCAAGCAGTAATTCGCGTTCTAGAAGCATCTTAACAATATAATTTACCTTAGACAGAAATTCGCTGCGTCGGAACATTACCTAAAGAAAAACATGGAGATGAACAAATGAAGTGCGACGAATACGATGAACACTACCCCAGTGCTAATTTAATGTGCGAATTGTTCATATTGCAGATGGTTGTGCTGTAAACTGAGCTTGTTGGGAAGTTCGACGTGGTATTCTTATTTAAACGAGCTTCTCGTAATCGGCGTACTATCTTAACTGTGATAATATCAGCTACGAGAAGGCGCCAAATAAATAGCTTTTTTTTTTTTCGTTCTATTGGTATTCCTATTACTAGATCTAGTGACTACGATGGATATTCGTAAAATGTTCAATGGGCTATTCTATCGATAGTTCAGAGATCTTTGGGAATAACTGAGGTACCCAAGACCTCTCAGGAAGACCAAATCATGTGATATGCACATGATCTACGCATGCAAATCGCTCTCATACTCCCGCCTGCCCCTCCGCCTTATTAGGAAAATCTCCGAGCCGTAAATCACAAAGTAACCAAAGACAGAAAATGCCCTTTTTCCTACTTGGGACATGATCCTGGTCAAATGTAAGTCCCAATTTCAGTTAGCATAGAAACTAACTTGAAAAAAAAAAAAAAAAAAAAAGAACGAAGCAATCGTTTATCTGCAATACAGCCAGCCACACAACTCCAGCATATCAGCTTTCTGTTTCTGACTTGTTAGAACAAATAACAAGACTGGAATCTAACCAATAAAATATATTTTGTAGAGCTCGCAGAGCTTTTCCTCCTAATCCTCACCGCTCCGGAACCTCTGCTCTCTTTCCCTTTGTCCCACACTGTTAAAATTCCATGAGATTGGGTTTCTCAACTTGCCTATCTGTAGTATATTATCCTAGCTAATATTTGTTTTACTACCATCCTCCAAGGGTTTGAAGGTAGTGTAAAATGATTTCTTCCAAAGATCGTAAAGCTCGTTCTGGTCAAAATGCAAATTCCATCACTAATGAGCGTAAGTCTAGCGCTCCTTCTGCTAGCAGTACTAGGGGTTCGACGAGTGTGCAAGATAAACCAGGATTCCAGAAAAGGATGAGTCTACCGACGATCTCAGTTAACGATAAGCCGATTAGAAATAGACAGGGCTCGTTACCAGGTAATCCACCAACTCCTATTGATAAGCACTTTCATGGTCATGTGTCAGAAGATTTGACATCTGCTGCTACAGGAATGTTCTCTGAATGTATGTTTAAATCACCACCAAAGGCCAACAATACATCACCACCAACACATGCCGTTCCTTCAAAGCCTGATTGGATTGATTTAGAATACCTGAAACGTAACCCTTCGAATCACTTTACATCCTCCAAGACCAAGCATCGTCATAATCAAACTACGACAAGTTCAGGTTGGCACAATACGAACCCTTCCCACTATCACGGTAAAAGGCACCCTGCAAAATCATACTCAAGCACGTTTGCCCCTGATAGGAAAAGGTTAGTCAATCAATTTTTAAGATCTGTGGATCCAGTTTCATCAAATGTCTCTACATTGACAAAGGAACAGACGCCAGCTACTCTAACCCCATTTTCTGGTATAGACCACGAAAGCATTGATTTGGGCCATAAAAGTTCGTTACAAACCCTTTTATACCTAGATTTGGAGCAATTACAGCGGTGTTTGGTAAAACCCCCATCGGTCTCCATGACAGGCCCTCCTGGATCCTCCTCCACATCGTCAGTCTCGTCGACTTCAGTTTTACCTGAGGAAAATTCATCATCTTCATCAAGTTTATTTGGAGTGTCCGATGAATCATATATGCCGCCCGAATTCGACGTCACCGATGTCGTCTATGACCTTAACAATGAGATATGGCATAACTATAATGAACTGGACTACTTTAGAAAACATGTGGCCACTCAACTGCATAATTTCGAGAATGTCATCAAACAGAATTTAAGAGAAATAATCATTAAAGATGAATTTGAATTCCAAAAGAGCTTGCAAACGTTTGATTCACTAGTAATGGACCTCAAGAAGCTGAAGCAGCAAGTGCTTCAGATGTACGAATCGATTAAAAACAAGAGTCTCGTATCCTTGAGAAGGGAATTTGACGAAAGTCTACAAGATACCTTCATATCAAGAACAAACGCTGCTGTGGAGGCCAATGTAGGACAGTTGAGAAGTTTAGAAAATAGAATCGAGGTATCAAAGCAAAAACTGGTACAACAAAAGGATACATTAAGGAAGATGGAAAGTTTGCTATCTTTAAAGGACGACATTTTGGCGTCCCAAAGAAATACAAAGTTGGCATATCAATACCGTTATATGGTTTTTGATCTTGGGGTTTTCATAGCTGTGATATTCATCTGTGTTTTGGGTAAACTTTTATTGTGATATAGATTTGGGTTATTGTATTATTGGATATAATTAATTAGTTAGTTGTATGTGAGTAGAATAACTAGCGAACTCTAAAGGTGCTAGTAAAATCAGAATGGTACCGAGACGAATATAAGAAATACAGAAGAAGATGGCACCAAGGTATGTGATTCCTCTGGAATTGATTTGTTAAGCACAGACGTGAGAGATACTAACACATCCTTATAATTAAGCGTCGCATTAGTTAAAGTGGCTTCCAATACTGTTCTACCTATAAGAATCTTTATTAACAGGAAACAGCTACTTCAAAACAATTCTAAAGATACAGTTTTCCATGCACCACTATTGTCGAATAACTCCATCGTTTGCATTAAATCTCCATCCACTAGAATATACCTTTCCAACCATGATATGCAGAGCTTAACTGATGATATCGAAACTGAGATTCTACTCATCATACATGAATTAACCTCACCACAATTGATGCAGGATGTATTGAGAAAGATTAAGACTGGTCAATCCATGGATTGGCAGAAAGACGTGATGCCCAGAATCTTTCCCAGTGGAGCTGAACCCTTAGTGATTTCTCACATTCAATCAATCACAAGAATCGCTAAATTCAAATACAAACTACATTTTAAACACAATTGGGAGTTGAACATCTTCATTGATAACATTAGATCATTAGCTCATATTAGAGCTTACTTGATGTTTAAGAATGACATGTCTATCCTCCCGCCAGTGGTAGGACTACACTCCAAATCTAAGGTTTTATTACATGAACAAACGGAAAAGGAGAAGCCGCCTCAATTGTTACAAGAAAATGATGAACCTACAATCCCAGATACTGAAGAAGCTGCAGAAGTTCAAGAGGAACAGAAACCGGAGTTGAAGTTCAGATATAAACCAGTAATAAGCCTGGGTGAATGCATTAATGTTCATGTCCTACAAAGACCACAGAGAAACAAGAGAACCCAGCAAACAACATCCCAGGGTAAACACACCACCTAGGAAACGATGAAAATGAGTACAAGGACCCAATGTGATCGCTGTGAGGAGGATTTCGTACTATGGGTCGTCCCCGTAGTCAAATCGTTGAAGATCATCGCACGCGACGAAGGTGAATTTATACAACATGCAACGCCCAAGAGTGATTCATTGTGAACAAGAATAACTTCTCGATCATCTTTAAACAGCTCTAGACGTATCCAAGATTATCAATGTCAACCTCTGAAAAGATTGCAAAGGATGCCCGTAGGGCAGGTAACATTTTAAAGACAATATCAAATGAAAATAGATCAAAAACCTTGTACAGAATCCACGATGAATTAAAGGCTCACGCAAACGCAATCCAGGATGCTAACAAGGTTGACTCACAAACCGCAAGAGAAACTGGATTGGCTGATTCATTAGTCAAAAGATTAGACCTTTTCAAAGGTGATAAATTTGACACTATGCTTCAGGGAATTAAGGATGTTGCGGACTTACCAGATCCCGTAGGTAAGGTTAACTTCGCGAGGGAGATTGATGAGAACCTAACTTTGTACCAAGTCACAGCACCAGTTGGTGTCTTGCTAGTGATTTTTGAATCTCGTCCAGAAGTTATCGCCAACATTACTGCTCTTGCCATCAAATCGGGAAATGCAGGTATCTTGAAGGGCGGTAAAGAATCTATCAACACTTTTAGGGAGATGGCGCGTATCATTGATGGAACTATTAGTCAAAATGAGTCCCAAACAGGTGTTCCAGTCGGATCAGTTCAGCTAATTGAAACTAGAGAAGACGTTTCTGATCTTCTGAGCCAGGACGAATACATCGATTTAGTGGTTCCTCGTGGATCTAATGCGCTTGTGAGAAATATCAAATCTTCTACTAAGATTCCTGTCCTAGGTCATGCTGATGGTATTTGCTCTGTATACCTAGACGAGGATGCTAATTTGGAAAAGGCAAAGAGAATTGTTTTAGATGCAAAGACAAACTATCCAGCGGGTTGCAATGCTATGGAAACTTTGTTAATAAATCCTAAACTTAATGGCTGGTGTGATGTTTTAGAGCATTTAGTTCGTAAAGGAGGTGTTACCTTGCATGCTACACCAGCTGTGAAAAAAGCTTATTTGGAATTCTTAGAAAAGTCTGGTCATTTAGACAAAGAAATTAAATCCAAGCTTGTCGACGTTGATGATTCTAAGGATTTTGATGGTGAATTCTTGTCTCTGGATTGTGCCGTGGCATTCGTCTCCGATACACAAGAAGCGATCCAACACATCAATTTGCACTCCTCTAGACATACAGATTCCATTGTCACAGAAAATAAATCAAACGCTGAATTCTTCTTGAAAGGTGTAGATTCAGCTGGCGTTTACTGGAATGCTTCTACGAGATTTGCTGATGGTTTCAGGTATGGTTTTGGTACTGAAGTTGGTATTTCCACTTCTAAAATCCATGCTCGCGGACCAGTGGGTCTAGATGGTCTTGTCAGTTACCAATATCAATTAAGAGGTAACGGTCAAGTTGCAAGCGATTACCAAGGCGCAGGTGGCTCTAAAGCTTTTGTGCACAAAGATTTGGATGTCAGCAAGGTATCCTTGTAACGATAAATATTGAAATACCTTTTAATGCTTAAAAATTTATTAATTGTACATATTTATGCGTTATGTAAAGGGAAGCCCCATATCTAGCGCGTGTCGTTACAATCCTAAAGAATCATCTTCATTTACCAAAATTGGTTCGTGATTCTCATCGGAGAATGGGTTGGATGGAATGTTCACGTAGTTATCATCATTAAAAGGATCTGCTGATGCATCATGCAATTCGCCATGTATACCTCTCTTTTGTGTAGTATCATACATTCTGACGACTCTTTCTTGCCCACCTTCTTCACTTTGAGAGAATGCGAACCCCCTTTGCTTTTTCATTCTTTGAACCTGTCTCACCTTCCTAATAGCGCTCTGAAATTGCTGTGCATGAGGTCTGTAATCGCTGATGTTAAACTTCTGCATTTCCTGAACCACATGGTAGGCTTCAGGGGCATACATCCTTCTATAGTATTTCCACACAAAGTCTCTCATCAATGCAAACACTGTTAGCACTATGAACATCAACCAAAATGTTGCAGATGAATAGGTATGAGAAACGACACCATAATATTCTCTAGATATGTTCGCATGAGGAAAGATTGCAGCATAGATTGGGAAGAAAATAATCCAAAGAATGAATGAGCCCGGTATCGCTACAAAAGTAAATTTAGTCCATTGATTGGTAACTAGAGCAGCTTTCCCTAAAACAATTGCAAGACTTGTAGTGAAAACGGCTACACCCCAAGACCAATGATCAGCAACTTCACCATGCTTGTTCAATACCGCGCCATAACGGTAAAATAAAACCGAACCAACATATATTACTCCCGAATGATAAAATCCATTCATGATCCAGCCCCAAAATATGGTTACTGAAAAAAACTGACCCTTCTGACCTAACTTGTAAAGCTGAGGATAACGCTCTAACAGACGACTACTGACAAACTGGTCAAAAACACCAATCACAAACGGCGGTAAAACAGTGAAAAACACATTATAAAATGTGAGGGTCCACGATTCCATTATAGATTGTCCTGAGAATGCATTTGAGAAACCATACCAGAATTGGGTCATGTAAAGTGCGATATTCTTGTAAAATGAATACAGAATTGACATTGAAATTCTTTGGTAAGACCATGATCCATGAACGAGCAGCAACTTCTTTAAATATTTGAATTGTCCAATTGCAAAATCAGCAGATCTTGATGCCTGCATACCTTCTTTACCACTGATACCAATACCCACGTGAGCTGCCTGGATCATACTGACATCGTTTGCACCATCTCCAATGGCTAATAACAAAGAAGAAGACTTCCTCTTTACCATTTTCACCACCAAAGCCTTCTGTAATGGGGATACACGACAACATATAACTGCTTTGCACATTTTTCCGAGTGTTAATAGATAATCTTCCAAATCAGGTTCTAAGGCAAACCCTAAGGACTTACCATCAATTACCAGAGCTAAAGTATCCATTTCTTGAGGCGAAATTTTATGCTCATTTATGGCATCCAACTTCTCAATCATGTTATCGCTTGTCTTTTCTTTGGTCTCTTCATTAATGACTAAAAGGTTCATATCTTCGCTCAATAAACGACAACTCATACCAATGTTAATAGCTGTTTCTTGTCTATCACCGGTAAGGACCCATATTTTCAGACCTGCTTCTTGTAGAGTATGAATAGTTTCAGGAACCCCGTCTTGCAATTTGTCTTCAATAGCAGTAGCACCAAGTAGAAATAAATCTTTTTCAATCAATTCCGCAGCATCATCAAGCTTCTGTTGCCTGTTATCCAAAGAAGTTGCCGCGGACTCATAAATCTTGCACCATTCAGCGTACTCAGTTTCCTCTATATCTTTCATGGCAACACATAGAGTTCTGAAACCTTCTGATGCATATTCTTCTAGATGCCTCACAGTGCTATCAACGTAGGGGTTATTTTCACTAGCCAGTCTATCCATGATGACAGTATCGGCGCCCTTACAATAAAGTTTGATTGAGCCATCCGGTGTTCTGAAAATAGCACTCATACGTTTTCTACTGGAATTGAATTCACATATTTTGAGGAGTTCAAAGGTTCTTTCTTCACCAGTTTCTTCAATGGAAACAACAACTGAACTTGGTTTACGAATAACGAACTTGTAACCCAAAAGAGCACCACCTTGGACCAAAGCACCTTCATCGGGAGAAGCAGCCTGATATTTAATTGACCCATCGCTTTGAATCTCAGGAATCACAGTATGACATGTAGCCAGTAATGTTAAGAAATTCTCAATCAATGGAGCCTCGTCATTTGTTGAATCGTGTAATCTTTCATTTAAGTCTTCGAATTTTCTATAGCCAATTTCTACACCATCTTCAAAAGTTGCATTCTTATCCTCTGGAATTGTCTCAATATAACAGCGTCCCGCTATAGAACAAGATTTGAATTCCATCACATTTCGAGTTAATGTCCCTGTTTTATCGCTGAAGACGTATTCAATTTGACCCAATTCTTCCACTAAGGATGAGGTACGCACCACAGTTGGTGTATCTGTTTCCTCATCATAAAGATCAAGATCTGAGGAAATCATAAATGCCTGATAATACTTAATAACTTCCACAGTGACAAAAAGCGAAATAGGGACCAAGTTCGAAAAAAGAATCCAAAATGTCAGTAAATCTCTAAAAAACAGTCCAGCTTTATTAGTCCCCTTCAGATACAAATAAGGCAAATGTTTGGAACCTGCAGTACTCATAATGACGTTACCTAGCGCTGAAATCAAAGACAGCACAACCAATACCCCGAACAGCACGGTAATTTGCAAATTGATAATTCTCTCCACGGCGGTTCTCTTAATTGGTGTAGCAGTCGCATTACGCATCAGTTTTGTTTCATGACCAGAGAAAACAACTAAACCAAACATCCAAGCAGTATTTCTCAAAGTAGCACCTCTTAGGATCATTTGATCTGGTGCCAAAGGAATTTCTTGACCATTCAATACTAAAGTTCCTTCATATGTATATAAGCTTGAATTGGGCTGCTCCGATTGTATATGTCCTTGAATTGATCCCAAAGTTCTCACATCGATGTATTTGGAAGTCTCTGGTCTTGATTGCTTAATTTTTAAATTTGTTTCACCATCTAAATTTGCCGTTTCAATATAGCATAAACCTTCTGGTTCTGAAGAGGAAAGAATAATCATATCGGCGGGAATGGGTTCTTCTGACTTAACTTTCACTATATCACCAACACGAATGTCAATCCATCTCTTTTCTATGAGTCCACCGTCCAATTCAGAAAACACTTCAGTCTTGGCATTATTCAATTCATTATCTGAATGAACTCTTTTTATGTCTTCCACACATTCCTTGATAGCAGAAACTACTAACACAACAAGCAAAGTACCTACAGTAGTGTATCGATTTGTAGGCGACACATGAGGTACCTGTTGAACAACGGAGGTGAACAGAAAGAAAAGATTAGCATATTTGGAAAATTCTTGGAACAGAAATTTGGGCAAAAAGGTAGCTGCATTGTATTTCGTAGTCGAGATGTGATTGTCTCCATACCCTAATCCATCATTTGCAACGCTATCATTGATATGGATCAAGCGTGGGCCGGTCTCATTAGTGGAAGAAATGGGTTTCCTTAAAATATATCGGTTGAATAATATTTTAATATCAAACATATTTCTAGATTTCTCATATGTCCCATGGTTATCCACATTGTTGAAATCTGTCATTTCAAAACTTTGATATCTTTTCTTGTTCATACCAAATCTATCTCTCATATTCGCAAAAAAATTGCTGAAGGCATTTCCACCACCTCTAGTGTTTCTACCACCACTTAGACGTGAACCATGCCTTGATTCTGTAAACCTATCGTCGTTCCAAGTAGCGGCTGTATCATCCATGAAAGGATTCCCTGTAATATCATTCTCAATATTTTCATCTCGATCTAAATCAATTGTCTCTTGTGGAAGTAGATAGTTGGCATTGTAGCGATTGCTATCATCATGAAGCAAAAACCCAGGGGGGTCTTGTCCTTCATGCAGTTGTCGTTGCTGCCCTGTTGTAGGTGGGTCACTTAAGAAATCCACATCAAAAAGGATGTCTTCTTCCCCTTCATTTCTCGATAGAGGAGCAGACATCACTGATTCAATTGCTGAGCTGCCTTAGTTTCATAAAAGTGTATATTCACTACCTCTATGTGTCAATATGTGTCGTTGTTAGCTTAATGTTCCAGCATGAGGTAAGGCTTGAACAAAAACATGAGTCACGTGAGAAGAATATAGTAATAGTAAAAATATGAGAAGTGACTAGAATTAGATAATATTGAATTTTGAATCAACTTTCAATTAAATTTTAAGCCTTTATGTATCGAAAGGTAGATACTTACGTGCGTTTTACCCTAATCTGACGAAGTTTCTCATATTTGAGAAGAGATATTGTACATCTTTTTATTTCACAAATTACGAACATCCTAAGCTCAACGATAAAAACAATACTAATTTACACAGTGAATGAATTTATGAATAAATATGCAAATTTACCAGCAGTGGTATTTATGCAAACTCAAACTGACTCTTCTTGACGAGCAGGGTTTTGTTCCTGTTCGTATTCAATTTCAACCTTTGGTCTTCTTCTTACAGGCACTTTCTTTTGTTTCTTTGTAGCTCTTTCATCTTCTTCATCGCTAGATTCATCACTGCTGCTACTTTCACCACTGTCTTCCTCATCTTCCTCACCACCAGATCCTTGTAGCCATTTTTCTAAATCTTCCATTTCCACCAAGTCTTCATCACCATCGTCTTCCACATATTCAACCTCACCCTCATCACTATCTTCTTCTTCGTCTTCCGATTCTTGGTCACTACGAGCTTCGTTTTCATCCTCCATATGACCCATGACCTTTTTCCAGATTTTCTCATCAACATTCAATGGTTTGTCACCATAAGCACCACTTTTCAATCTATCCAAAAGTTCTTTTTCAATGGATTTTTCAATCTTGGCTGCAGACAACGCCTTTCTTTCTCTATTTTCTTCTCTCCTCTTCACCTTAGGAGCAACACCAACGTAGTGTCTCTCCTCCTCTCTAAGTGCCATACGTCTTTCAGTGACAGCTACTTGAATCAACCTTGTTAATCTTTGCTTGCACTTGTACACTAGAAATTTATTCCAATACATCAAGTGATCATCAATCTGTTCTAGTGCCTTTGAATAGTTCTTGGACAATTTAATCCTTTCCCAAAGCTTAGCTGGTGTGTGTGCCCTTTCAGCTGTCTTCATGTAGAGGTAAAGCCTACCATTTATATTTTTAACAGTCGCATACTTCGAATTTGCCAAAGGACAAGAACGTCTATTGCAAAGACCAGTAACGTTGTATTCATTACGGCAGAAATTTTGCTTCGGTGTCCGTATTTTGTAGGAACAGAACTGAGTGTTAATCAGTTGCCAAATAATATCATCAGACATTTTATATCCAAATCAGTTCAATCCCTTACTAGAATAGCCACCAACTGTTATCCGGTTAGAGAGTGATTGTATTTGTTATGTGAGTAAGGCAGTAGCTCATCTCATCTCATCTCATCTCATCGCTTCGAAAATTTTTTCACTTGAAAAACTTCAAACCGCGACACCGTCAGCGACAGCGTCAGTAAATAATTAATTAATTAATTAATTAATTAATTAAATAAAAATAAAAAATTAAAAAAAAAATCAGCGGCTAGCACCTTAGCTTCGGAGCTTCTGTAAACTTTTTTATCTTGTTATTTTAAGAATACACGAAGATAGGAAAAAATGCAAAGTATGTTATATAAAAGTTGGTTATTCATTTGCTTTTGTTTTGGCTGCTGATGACTTGGGTGATCTCGTCATGCGACAGTGCTGTCAAGTAAACACATTTACTCAACAGTTCATGATCTACAGGGAAATCGTAAAATTTAGACCACTGAACCCTTTGAATGAAATTTTTCACAATTTGTACATTTGTTTCAAATTTGTTGTAATTGACGACTTGATTTTCCTTGATCCAGGTCCTCTTCTCGTTGTTCAAACATAAATCAGACAGATAAACTACTATGAAAGGAGCACAACCTTTTATTGGATCAATATTGTTAAGTAGTTTCCTGATGTAAGAATAATTTCTATCCAGGGATGGTATCTTCTTCAATTCTCCCCAGGTAATGAGATCACCTGGTTCTATTAGTCTCCATGCCTCGATGCATTTTTGCACTATAGTTGAATTTAATGCAAGAACAATTTCCATTAGAGTATTATAATTTTGAAAAGATCTACAATGATCTGCAACGTGAATAAATCTTTGAATGGTGTTTCTCTTGAGTCTAACGTCTGAAGTTAAAATAATTTCAGAAATTATCCAGTCAACAGTAAGGTTGAATCGGGCAATGGCAAGATCTATACCAGATAGAGATTCATTTTGTACCAACAACTGTAACCAACTGGTCACGGTGGGTCCGCTATATGTTAGATTCACGTCTAAAAGGTCTTTCCAATCAACTTCACCCAACAGCTCCTTTTCAATTAAGGTCATTTGTTGGGCAATCGATAAAGAGTCATACATCAAAATAAAGGGTATATGCTGTCCACAGTTGTTTACCAATAAATTTGGATCCTTAATCTCGTATTGCTTCAACAAATCTTTTGTCTGTAGAGTTAGGTTTCCTGGCTTATCAAAGTGATTTTTTTCCTCCGTTGGAGTATATGGTATGTTCATAATAGTTCGTCTTCTAGTTTCGATGAGTAGGGATTTGCGCTTGTCACTAGCATCTGGTGGACCCCCATTCACATCTGAAATTCCTAACATACTCACTTCACGAGCAAGAATCGAAGCGCTCGAACTTTGTCGAGAAGGCGCTTTGTCCACTGAATTTTGTTTCGTACCATTTTCACCACGCTTATATGTACCTTCGAGTTTCATTAGGGCCACGTTGACAGGGTCGTCCACCTCTGAATCCTGGGATATATTGATCCAATCGAGTGTGTGCCTCGATTCAGGAGAAGATACTTTGGGTGTATCCTTTTGTGTGTTATCTAGAGTATCTAATAACCTTTCCATGTTATTGTTATTATTGTCCTCTTCGTTAACATGGTCAAGATTTTCTTGATCTTTCTGATCCTTTGAGGGGCTATCACTATCCATTTTACTATCATTATCATGGGAACCGTTGTCATCTTCTTCAAAGAACTTATTTCTCAAAGCTTCAACGTTCTTGTCGGGAGATGCGTAATCTGTACCTTCATTTTCCGGGGCAAAAAGATATTTACTACCCATACCTCCTGATGATGGTTCCAAGCCATTTTGTGAACCTGTAGTAGAATAGTTAAATGAAGAATCGACAGATTCTTGCTGTTGTAAGTTATTGTTGGGGGACAAATTAGGAATATTTTTTACAGATTCAGAAGTATCCTGTTGACGGATGCTTTCACCATAGGTGTCGAAAGTATCTGTACCGAAATCAGGATTATCACTGGAAATAGATTTGATACTAGGCGTCGCGGAGAGGCGAATGTGGTCAGGTTCCAACATTCTACTTCTTCTAGGACTATCCTCAGCTGAAGAAAATAGCATAGCAGTATCTACACTTGTCGCTGTCGATATTCTATTTGACGTATTATGCTCGATTTCGAATAACTCCATCTCTTTTTCTCGGAGCTCTTTGTCTTTGATGATGTAATCGGGGTCTTCACCAACTCGTTGGGCGGCAGACCACATGCTCTCTCTTGGGTTGGAATAGATTCGTGTTCTCTTCTTACCCAAACTAACTCTGCCGCTTGCCTTTCGCACGGTAGTAATAGGTTGATTTTTGTTTATAAATTCATCTTTAGTTTCATCATCTCCCCCATCTTCAACTTCTTGCCTCACGGGATGTTCCAAGTTGCTCCCTTTTCTAATCACGTCCTCATTTCTGTCCCTTCTAATATCTTTTAGTTTATTCCCCTCTTCACTTTCATGCTTATCCTTCATATCATCTCCGTTATCGTGAGCTGGCGAACTTCGAACATCAGAAATCGAAGAGCCATTGGCATTATAGTTGTCACCATCATCATCACGATAAATTATTCTTTGATCATTTGTAGTATTTGTTGTGACAAATGATTCCAAGGACTGGGTTTCTTCTTTTTCCAGTTTATTTTCATCTTCAAAAGTGAACTCATGAAGGTTAGAATGAGCATCTTTTCTCTTCAAAGAACGACTTTCCTCGGGATATATTAATGATAATTTTTTTGATCTTCTTCTAGCTGTATATAAGTTGTTGTTGAAGTTGCTAGAAAGATCAGAATCATAAGACACATGAGACAATGTGGAAGCGCCATCATTGTAATTGCTGTCTCGCGAGGTTTCATGGTGTTCTTGTAAATTGGGTAATTGTCCTTTGGAAGGTGAATTACGTCTGGGTGATTGGGAGTTACGCAGCTTCGTGGGTGTTGAAAAAGAAGATGCAGAATCAGAGCGTGACAACGTACCAAACCCATTTTTACCGTTATCGTTTACACCTGTGCCATGGAACACCAGCCTCTGAGGACCCGTATCGTCCAGTCTTGGAGTTCCGTCTCTTTCCAGTGTTTGGCTTGAAATACTGAATCTGGATTGAGAGGCACCATTCATAAAGGGCACGGCACTTTGTACTTTACGTCTTTCAAGAGCGGCAAAAGATGGCGAGGACGTGAGATTCTGAAGTTGCTGTTGTTGTTGCTGTTGTTTGCGTTGAGTCAATGACCTGGAAAGGGAAAAAACAGAATTTGCGATAGAGTTAACTGTTTGATAAAGGTTCAAATTATCCATTGCGCTAAATTGCATGATGTCGTTAATTCTCGTTTGACCATCTTCCGTATTTCTTCTAACCGGAGACGGTATTTCCGAAGTGTGCGCTACCGTATCATTAAGCTCTTTGATTAAATTGTTTTCCAAAGTAACCAAATATTCTACTTCTTCGATGGTTCTAGCACTTAACAAATCAAATTTGGTTAAAACTAAATTCTCCATTTCCCTTGGGGCAAAATTTCTATCTTCTAAGGAACTAATTGATATCACGTATTTCACGAAATTATCCATCTCTTTCTTACCATTCCCGTCTGTTAGTGTGTCATTTTTCGACGGTGACGACGAAGATGTTGCATCCATCTCGTTATGCTTAGAAAATGCATGATTTTTCCTCCACTTGTTCAGAAGGCTCATGGCACCATGATGCATCACTGAACTGCGGAAGTTAGTTGAAGCTCTACCAGTACTTGCCGATCTAGAAGTTCGATTTCTCATCATATTTGACGTTCGATTTATGCCAGTAACTTTGTTCCAGCTGACCGATCTTCTCACATCACCTTTACTATGGTTTTGAGCATGAGGATTTTTCACAGGAAGACCACTCTTGTTTTCATCTGGTAATTGTAGTATTATTTCGACTTTTTTAGCAGGCGTAGGAGGTATCACTTTATCAATTCCAGGTGTTGATGGGTATTCGACATCTTTCATAACGGTAGATACTTTGGTTATTCTAGATAATCGATTTATTCTTTTCGTCTGGCCTCTCAAAGTACTCCTATGGGGTGGAGCCAAATTTTTGGTGCCTGCTGTTGCACGCACTCTTGGATCCACATTTTTCACGTTTGAAGTATCCTGAGGGAAAAGAATCATGGATGCCGTACGTTTATCTCTTTTTCTCTTATCCACCGGTGAGGGCACCGGAAGCTGGAATACATCGGAACTTTTGTAAAGTGATAAAACACTTTGATTTCTAAAATTGGGACTCGAACTGCCTTGGATCGCGTAAGTACTCAATTGGCTATCTCTTTTCTTCAACTCATCTAGTTCCGTAAAATCCTTTATTTCGTAAAAAACCCAAAGTTCATCCTCTCCTATAGATCTCGGTTCACCTAAATGTAAATTTGTCCACACCCTTTTTGTACAATGGATCCACGATTTTTTCAAATTAAGTATAGTACATCGTACAATTTTGGGTAAATCTTGTAAATATATGTTCAGAAACTTGATAAATTTTAATCTTAAATTAACATCCACTAAAAAATCTTGAACAAAATAGTTGAGAATCCAATGTCTCAGAAGGACAAACGTCCTTACTAATGCAATTTCACCAATTTTCCTCCGTTTCATTTTTTCGGCTCTACCACTCACTATTTCATCGATACACCAATAGAATCTCGAAACTAATAACTCTTGCAATTGTACCGGGGACACGAAATTTCTGTATACAAGAAAAAAATCAGAGATAACTGTATAATCGACAGCATCTGTTGGTGATGATAGGTCTACAATGAGAGCCACTAAATCTGCATTTAATATTGACCTCTTCCCTTTAAACCCATACGGCTCTCTGTACTGGACAACATTACTAGACGGCGTGGGATAGTAATCTGGGCGGCTGAAAGCATCCATCTCCAAATTTTATAATAAGCGAGAGTAGAAAGATTACTAGAAGCCCAATGAAACACCCCCAGATACTGCACTTGTCCTCGTAAATCCTATAATTCTTCCTTTCTCATAGATAAATACTGACATTCGTCTTCGTTTGTTGATCCTCGCTGGAGAAGAGCAGATCTGAAAATCATGGCAGACGACAGATGCTCGAGCGACAGTAATTATAATAATAATAATAATAATAATAATAATAATAATAGAGTCTATGGGCGACTAGATACGTATGACTGAAGGTTTCAGACATTACGAAATCGATTTCTAGCATCTCAAATTGTATAGGAAAATTGTTTGAAAAAGGAAGAAAAATTCTTACGTGCCCTGCAGAATAAGCAAGTGTTGGTGCAAGATTCAAATCCTGGCACGGGTATATTCTGAGGGTCTGAGAAAGATTCCATTCCGGCATGATTCTAGAGTAATATTTAAAAGTAGATTAGAGGTATTTTTCAACTGGATTTCCCTTGTTTTTAGCCCAACACCGCAGGTACTTTGACAAGACGTCAGAATAATTCTATGCTATAAGATTCCTTTCAAATATTACAATAAATACAGCAAGTAATTTCTCATAATTCAAAATGATTTTGAAACTAGTCATTTCTCGAGCATACATGTTGCAAATGCCTTTTGCATTGAATTGTGTTTATGACGTTTCCAAAATCTGGTCTAAAAACGCCAAATTGGCCGGACTTTTTTTGAAAGATAGTACTAATTGACTGTGATGTCCATGGTCCACCAGAATGGCTTCCAATGGTCTCAAGTAACTCTCCAGATTTTTATTCTTTAGTTCAGTTTCACTATGCCGTCCCTTCAAACGTCTTACTATGTAGCATAAATTTGAAAAATTTTTGACCCTTGAGATGAGCTGATGATAAGGACTTACTTGTCAAAAACATAACATAACATTAGAGCTAGGTAGCAAGTAGCCATTTGGTTGGTATTGAAATCTGTTGGATACTATAGATGTCAACTTAATTTGAAACTAAAATTTCGCCATTTCTACAGATATTTTTTGCCTATAGGTTTGTCAAATTATCACTGATATAAAATCCATTCCTATGAATATGGGACTCTCGAAACTGGTTCATAAGTATAAATATCCAAATCCGAAACACTCTCACTCTGCTGACATCTTCCCTTCAACTTATAAATCACCAGAAGAACACCCGATAGAAATTTGCATCGATATTGAATCGCCACCATGTGTTCTGTATGGCTCTGCAACTGAATCTTCTGGATCGTTACTGAGTGGATTACTCTCATTAAGAGTTAAAAATCCATATGATGGCATACATACAGGAGGATCTGTCACACCGGTCACCAGCAGGGAAAATAAGAGGAAAAGTACTGTGGGTGTTAACTTGTCAAATGCATTTTCGAACCTGTCAGTGTCAAGTTCGCAGCCTGCATCGTTAACACCAGCACCTTCTAGTAATCTACAAATTATGGCTGGCTATACAAAAGTTACTGTGACTTCAGTTATGTTAACATTAGTGCAAAAAGTACATTTCCATAAACCGTTCACGGCAGATTTACACTCGATCCAAACGTGTATGAATTGTCAATCAAAAACTACAGACATTAAAAGCTGGGATATCGAAAAAGGCTCCAAGGATTTACCGGTGGGGAAATACTCCTTTCCCTTCTCCTGCTTAATTTCAGGCTCGTTTCCTGCGAAAGCAGCATTGGGATCCAATTCAGAGACTCAAATCAAATACGAATTATGTGCTGTGGTTACTTATAAGGACCCCAGAAGAGGTACTAGCCCCCATCAAAAGGATCAACTTTTACAGCTGGTTATGCCTGTGCCGGTCACTAGGAGCTTACCAAGAGGTCCTGATAAAAATTCATTGAGAGTTTTTCCACCAACAGAGTTGACGGCGACAGCTGTCTTGCCAAATGTCGTCTATCCCAAATCAACTTTCCCGCTAGAAATGAAGATCGAAGGTATATCTGTTGGTGATCGAAGGTGGAGAATGAGGAAATTAACATGGAGAATCGACGAAATAACTCGTATAAGAAACCACGCTTGTGATATTCACAAACATGAATTGAGGAAGCTGGAGAAATCAGTTAAGGAAAAAGAGGATCAGAAATCCAAAAAGCCTAATAATGGGTTGAAAAGGTATGGGGACCAGGTCCCTCAAGTGAGAATGTCTGTTAGTACCCCTGATAACACACCTTTGCCCCTTGTACCGGAGATCGCAGAACCTCAAAGCCAGAATAGAGATAACAATGCGCCTGCTGGTGATCAAGATCGAGACGCTGATGACGAATCTCAGGCAGGTTTCGTCCACCCTGATGATGATGCACTAAGAACTGAGATTATCATGCATCAACAGAGATTAAGAGAACAACAGTTACAGCAAGAATTACAAAGTGATTCGAATCTTTTCACAGAAGAAGTCAGAACTGTAACTAAAGGCGACATGAAAAGCGGATGGAAGACAGATTTCGATAACAACGGCCAAATTGAACTTATCACAGAAATTGATTGTATGCCTCTAAATTCCGGTGTTACTAACCCAATAACGAGTGTTTCGACCACTAAGCCTCAAGCGGAATATATTAAGCAACAGGCCAACGTTGCTTGCGATATTCAGGATCCCGCACTGGGTATTTACGTAAGCCATATTTTGGCAGTGGAGGTTGTTGTGGCTGAAGAGGCATTGCAATACACAAATGGACAACCGGTGAAGAAGCCTAGCGCTTCCAGAAACAGCACAGATCAAAGATTGGCAGAGTTGTCGCCTATGTTAGCCGCCAGAAGTTCCAGTAGACAACCAGCCATAAATTCCGAAGAGATAAGGACACTTCCATCGGAGAACAGTAGCCAATCTTCAAACAACGGTAAAAATAATTCTGAAGGATTTGTACCCCGGGTGGTAAGTGTACCAACAGGAGCTGCTCGTGTTTTGAGAATGCAATTTAGAATCCATTTAACTGAGAGATCTGGGTTAGGTATTTCTTGGGATGAAGAAGTTCCTCCCATTTATCAAGATGTTAAGATGCTTTCGCCCCCAAGTTATGCTAGCTCGGTTTCCAATACCCCATCGCTCAGAAGCACATCGCCCCTGGTAAAGAATGAAGCTACTGGTGGTTCAGAAAGCGACATAGTACCTTTGATGTCAAATATTCTTCCTACACCGCCTGTTGCTCATCATCATGATTCTTCCAACTCCTTGAGAGGGCTAACGACTGTACAATCACCTCAATTAGATTCTGTGGTTAGCATACAGGGAAATGTTCCCTTCCAGAACAACGCTTTAACTCCACATGCAACGAGGGATATAAGGATTAGGAGTATAACAGAGCTAATGGATTCTGATCGGATAACGCAATGAAAAGGTTCGGTAGAAAATTGGGGGATGTTATTTACATACGTTATTTCAGTTTTTTTATTTCAGTTTTACCTGAAAGAAACTGGTTGGGAATTCACATTCATTTTATTCATAACATTTGTGCATTCATGAAGGTATTAATTCGATTTAATTTGTTTAATTTACTTTAGACACATGGAATTTGTTAAGTGATTGATTGTGGTACAATCTATCTTCAAGCTTTACAGAAACGCTTCATGGCATTTTGTGCTTGTCAGAGATGTACCAGCGCGGTAACCAATCCAAGTATTGGTAATCAGAGATTGCACCTTCCATACCAAAGGAAATTGGACCATAATAGAAGAAGCATGCAATGACAGAGATGCCAAATAGAGCATAGATGGCTAATCTCAACCCTTGGTTACCCTTCGTGACAGACCAGTTCTTTAGACCGGCATCGAAAATGTACGATAGAACAATCAATGCAAAATATAGCGCTGGTAAATAGTGATGCGCGTAAGTAACTCTGGACATAATCAAAAATGGTACAAAATGAGTACCCCAAGCTAGCATAGGGAACACACCACCGATCAAAAATAAATTAAAATCGTTGGGCTTCCTTAAATCGTTGTATTGTCTTTGCCATCTTAAGAGTAATAGGACAAACAACACAGCAAACATTACGACAGCGACACTTGAAGCCCAGGTGGAAATAGGAGTTCCTAGCAAAAAGTATCTAATGTTATCATCACTCCAACCACACAATCTTAAACCAACATTCAAGGTAGGCCATTGCCATGCTGCAGAAGTTAAGTAGTCCAACTTATCATTTTCTGGGACTAGAGCGTTGTTGGTGGCCATCATGGCCAAATTCAAATGAATGAAATCTTTAAAAAAGTTGGTTTTGGGGAATTTGAAGCTTTCCGGTCTTGGTGGTAGTAATGCATTTTCATGAGTTTCGACGTTCCACCAGGTTCTCTTATCTCTTCTGAATGGATCTTTCACGCAAGCAACTTCAGATTGTCTGAACCCCCATTCAGGTAGGTGCAGACCAGTTTGTGCCAAATAACAGTTTAACACTGGGTTTCTAATACGGAAGGAAGTAGTTAATGGATGGATCTTAGAAGTATCTTCAGGTCCTCTTTGATCCATAATTTCAATGACCCAGTTATCCTTATGGTCACCAATTTCATTATTACCGTAACCAGAAACTTCCCAAGCTTGTCTAGATAGCGGTGCTGGAATAGGATGAGTGTGTAAGTTTCTACCAGTGTTAATGTGGATCAGTCTGTATTCAGTATCATGAGTAACGTATTCGATATCGGTTTCATTTTCGTTGTAACCTGGTAAGCCTCTAGGTCTATCGAATTGCCACATATTGTTACCATCTTTGAAACCATAGCAAGTGACTTGTTGCTGGTTAGAACCTTCTGGGAAGGTTTGAATGTGGGAATGTAGCAAGGAACCGCCCAAGGCTTGATTCTTAATTGCAACACGGGAAGAACCTAGTGCAACGTCACGAGGACCCTCACCGACTTCACTACCTTGCAGATTGGCTTGGAACAAAGATGGCATGTTAGCATCACCAGTACCAGAATGGCTCAAAAGATCAAAATGAACTTTGAAACAAACCATGAAAACGGCCGATGGCACTAAGATCAAACAAACAGCTCTGGCCAACCAATGGAACATGTAAGTCCTCCAAGACATCTTTTTATCAGCTAAATATGTCCACAGTTCACCTACCGTGTAAATACCGACAACGGTAATAATGAAAAGACCTACCATCTTAACGGAAATGGTACATCCAAGGGTGATACCAGTCAGAGTTAACCATTTCCACCATTTCCTGGTAAATGCTTGGTTTCTGTAACTGTGATAAGTGACAAAACAATAAAATGAAGCCACTGTAAAGAATAAAAGCATAGAATCCAATAGGATAAATTTACCTAAAGTTGTAAAGGAGTTTTCAAACAAAACCATGCAGGTGAATAACCAAACAGTTGGTAAAGAGAAACCAATAGATTTAGCGGTAAAATATGCCAATGGTACACATAGAGCAGAGAAGGCAGCGTTGAAAATCCTCATCTTGATGAAATCAACCCACTCAGGGTAGAATTCACCAGATGTAAAGTCATAGGATCCGTTGTAACCAGCTAGGTATCCAGATAGACCAACGAGCATCTTCCCCAAGGGTGGATGCACATCGTGATAAAATTCATGTCTCAAATAATAGGATCCAAACTTACCGAAATGAGCCTCGTCCCAAATAACACGATTGTTAGCACCAATCTTGTACATTCTAATGAAAAATGCCAATGCTGTGAAAATTAAAGGCATGGCCCATGCTTCTATTTTAGCCAACGGATCTTGCTTTGGAGATTTTTCCTTTGAATAATCTTCTTTCTCGTCTAAAACTCCTTCATCATCGCTATAAACCTCTTTCCTGTTCTTCAATTCGACAATATCTTCCTTGCCTCTACCTTCAAAACCTGTAGCAGAAGGCATCTTTTCGAATTGATTCCCTCGATTGCCAATTCCTTGATCAATGTCACCTAAACTCGATCCTTTTACTATCAAGAAATGGTATTAACGGTCGAGGAGAGTTTGAACTGTTGTCGTATTTATTATTTTTTAAAAAATCGACGTGTTCTTCAAATTTTTTTCCTTTACGTGTTCAAATCACGAAAAACGATTTTTTTCGCGATCAGATCGTGGAGTCTTAGATCACGTGATATTCACGTGCTTGCCGCATAGAAGATATACAATATAATAATATTATTATTATTCCGAATACTATCGCCCTAATCATCATCATCCTGGATATTAGCATTACATGGAGTTCTTATTACCTTTTTTTTAACGATTCTAACAGAATAAAGGTTTTTGTATTGGTATTCAATGGACTTCTGAGTAGGATTCTATAACAAATACACAACCGTAGCTGAGAATGCTACCAAGTGTAAGACCCGTTGAGACGAAAACGTTGGTAAACCCACCAGCTGATTCTTTTTCATCATCAGTCGTTAATGCCTCCGGTACTTTCATGAAACTGATGGAAATTACATGTCCATTGGTGAGGCCAAATAAGAATTGTAGCAATGTGTAGAGTAAATCTTTAAGCATGGGGGATGATATATGTTCGCTTGAATTAGTCCTACTAAAGATGAAGAATAGCGGGACGAAGAGAATACGCAGCAGTGAGTAGACAAAGACCTTAAAAGGAGTAAATTTTGGTGTGCGGAATTGTGGCCAATCTGCAATGACACGACCATATAGATCACCTAAGTTCCAAACAGTGAAAATAAACGGGATGAATTGAGAGTTAGTTAATGGTAAACCCTTTACAAGTACAGTTGATGCAAATACGGGGAAA
Organism: Zygosaccharomyces sapae; assembly: GCA_900465325.1. Taxonomy (NCBI): domain Eukaryota; kingdom Fungi; phylum Ascomycota; class Saccharomycetes; order Saccharomycetales; family Saccharomycetaceae; genus Zygosaccharomyces; species Zygosaccharomyces sapae. Next base: position 908,410 of record UEGL01000017.1, on the reverse strand, counting down.
ATTAGAGTGACGACAAATGTTGTAAAGATGGACAATACCAAATATTTTAATTTGCTGTAATGTACACTGAATGGAACTTGTGAAGTGGTAGGGTTCCTCGGAGTAACATGGATTAGTTTAGCACCAATTTGGTTTATGCGATATAAGAGAATGGAAACAATCGATACAGCTGCTGTGGTTAGGAAATAAAACAAGATGCCACCGGTACTTTGTCTTGATGGATCGCTAGAAAATGAGATGATGAAAAGAACCACGGATGGTAGGACACCAGCAACCGCTTGACCTACCATGACTGCTTGGCTGAAAACAGGACCGTAGACATTTGCTACTGCCATAATACCGTTCTGTGTCATAGCTGTAGCTAATGAACTTATGGCGACCAGCACCATGATGGAAATAAAGATGAAGGGTAAGGAAAACCACGATTTTAAAAGGGTTAAAGTGCCGAGTATGACAAAGACGACAATTTCCCATATTAACCCTCTGACCACACGCTCAGAGTAACTGTGCTGTCTTCTCGCTAACCAAATGTTGAACAATGTAGAAGAAACAGTGGATACTGTCATCATAGAACTGGCAAAAATTTTGGACCATACAGTATCATCTAAAAACACATCATGCTTGAAGTATTGAGACGCTCCTAAGATACAGTTCCATGGCCATAGCAGTCCAATTCCAATAAATAGAAAGGTTAAATATTTGGCATCTTTGATCATGGTGATAAATGAACGTCTTTCTATGTCATCAGCAAGAGGGAAGCTCTGCTCATTATGTGGGGAATCTCTATGCTCTTCTGGTAGCATTACAGTCTTGATAAAAACCTTTCTATTAAGTTGATTGTATCTATCAAAAGATGTTCTCAGTATTTTTTAAGCCTTTATTCAGGTTGCAAGGCCCGTCTGTTATCTTTCGCTCTTATAAATAAATATACCGTATAGTGATAATAATAAATGATGATTATAATGAAATGAAATATCGGTAGATAGAAATGAAAGTGAAATTATATTATGTTACAAATATGACGAGATGATGTAATGTCTATCTACCCTGGAAGTTTTTATATCACGACGTTGCATTAAATCTTTCTACTGCCACCAGCTCCACCTTTGGTAAATTCAAATCTGGCCAAGATTGGTATATGGTCACTGGGGAATTTAGCATTGGGGAATCCAATGAATTTTGAAATGTAATCGTCATCGATTTCTCCGAGTAATCCACGAATACGCAATGCTTGAGTGGAAAACCATATGTAATCGATGGTACTAGTGAAAGATGGCGTAAAATTCGTTAATGGTAGTTCACCGATGTAACTGTAACTAGATTTCAGACTTAAGTTATGGGCAAAATTCTTTTGCGACATATAACCGAAATCACGACCATCGATGTCCTTATGCGATTGAACATGACCAGTGCTCAATAACTCGTAAACTGCAGAATCCTTTTGAGAGTTGAAATCACCGCAGATGATTACTGGACTTTTCTTAGGATCTTGCCTACTGTTTGGGCTGCCATGTTCTTTTATAAGTTCTTCCAAATGATCCATTAGAATACCAACTTGGAAAGTTTTCACATCGTTGAATTGAGGATCCCAGTGTAAATGTGTAGTGGCAATCCAAACAGATTCCCCGCTCTTATGATGGTGTAGCTTTATGTAAACTACCACATTATCTTTATTCATTGCACGGTTCAAATAATCTTCTGTACGCTGGAATTTCTTATGTTTCATCCACGCCCCGCTGAAATCCACTTCGTCTTTGAACTGCAGTTTAAATTCTGATTCTTTGTAAAAGATACAACATCCATCTACCTTCTTAGAATCTTTAGAATGCATTGTCTTAGCTCTTGTCTTCGCATGGAAGACTCCCGAATAACCTTGCTTCAACATTAGTGGAGCCCAATGCTCTTCATAAGTCTTTGCTTCCACTTCTTGTAGACAGATGATATCGGTCATGTAGGACATGATTTCTTCCGTCAATCTTTGACGTCTATGGTCCCAACTTAGAGCCCAAGATGGTGTATAACGGTACATCTTCGGAGTAGCATAGTGTTGACACAACATGTTATAAGACATGACGGTGAAAGATTTTTTGGCAACTTCTTTGTTCAAATTATCTGTTGCCGTTGATAAGGAATCATAGACTTCGCTGACCTCACCATCAGTATTAATCTCGATAAATTCACGATCTTTGACTAACGGTACTTCAGGTCTGTTGTCTCTCAAGTAAAATACCAGACCTGTAACTGATTTATCAGTTAGAATTTTCAGCAAATGTCTATCCAACGGATTACCTTCACATCCCAAGAATTGCAAATTGAACAAGCTACCAAATTCCCAAGGTAAAGTGGTAATCATGTTATCGAAAAAATATAAATATTTCAATTGATAACAGGATCCCAACTCTCCTGGTAAGGACGTTAATTTGTTATGGGATAGGTCCAGTACTCTCAGATTTTTCAACTCTCTAATTTCACCAGGAATATTTGTCAAATTATTACCATTCAAATACAGTCTTGAAAGGAAACTGTATTTGAAAAGGTTCGGACTTATATTGGAAATTTGTAAATTGGAAAAATCAATTGCATGCCACAGTTGATCATCAGGGTTTTCAGCCTTTAGCGTTACCAGGTTGTTCTCTACCTCATCATCTTCATCTATGTTAAATTGTGAGAGTTTCTTATGTTGCAAGAGCAATGCTGGAGTCCCCGTAAGTTGGTCCCTTAAGGTATGTAACTCGGTCTTTGGTGTAGTAGGTGTAGACAAAGTGCCATTTGTAGCCACAGTTGCTGCAGTTGAAGTAGCTACAGAACTTGCTGTATTAGCAGTAGTATTGTCCTTGCCAATCTCAGTTGCCATCTCCACTAATAATTGCTTTGTTTTATCTACTAAAGACATGGATGCTTCTGCCATCTGTGGGTTTTGTTGTTGGAGCGCAGTAGCTTGTGCATGGGCCGCCAATGGTGTGTGGCCCATAGTGGGTTGCTGTTGCAAGGATGGCAGTGGCCCACTTATACCAGACTGTCGTTGTTGTTCCAAAATTTGTGCCTGTTGCTGTTGATTGGATAGATATTTCTTCATGGCATTTTGTCTGGCGTAGACGTTTGGTTGACCAGTCGATTGCATTGAAACAGCCGCTAGCTGCAACTGTAATTTCCAGATTGGGTTGTTCAAAAGGGAATGATCCTCTAAATGTGGATGGTACAGTGGATTCTTAGCATTAACATTTACTGGATTCCCCATAACCCCCAATGATGCTGCCGCTGCCGCATTCGGTGGAGCCATACCATTCATTCCGATGCCACCACCGTTAGCTGCTGCCGCTGCCGCTGCAACCGCAGCTGCGCCATTCGGAACATTTAAATTACCTCCCTGGGCCTGTGCCTGGGCTTGTGCTTGCGCCTGTGCTTGCGCTTGGGCCTGTGCCAGTTGACTCACAAGATGTGAGTGGTCACTTGAGCTTAAATTAACATTTTGGTTGATGAGGCCTGGTGGCGGAATACCGGTAGCTCCCGCTGCATTGGGCGGGGCACCACCATGCAGCTGTTGATGCATAGCGGTAGGTGTGCCTGTCCTGACATTTGACATCATGCTCGCCTGTTGCTGGGGGCCTAAGGCCGGATATCCAAGCAGTGAAGGATTATTCATGAGATCTTAACAACAATTCTTTAGTTTCTATGCTCTTCTTTCAATATCTTGACTTTCGTTCCTTATCTTCTCTTCAAACTAATGGTAAACTTCTTTTCACTAGTTTCTCTGTTTCCACTTCTTCTTCTTCTTTCTCTTACCGCTCAACTTTAGATAAATTTCAAACACTTTGAACAATTATTTCCTTCAGATGACCCAATTTCTTACTAACAATCAATCAATTATATTAATCTATCAATCCCTTAGTACTCGGTGGCTCTTACAATTCGTTTGGTCAGTTACCTTTTTATTTTCCAAATAAAAGCCAATGGGTCAATTCTAGTATTATCTATGAGTAAAAGTGACTCGCAAATATTTCGTCAATCGTTCTAATACGCGTCTAATCCTTAAAAGAAGTACTTATTCTTATTGCTTTTGATGTTGTGACTTGTTATGCAGCTATGCACGACAGTAGATATGTTTTGCTGGCTGGGGGTCCTTGTCAACTCGCTCAATGGGATTTACTTTTTCTTTTAGCTCTTCAAAACTATCCGGGTAATTATTTCGTATTATATGACAATACTGTGCAACCGTTACGCGTTATGCTAGCCGCTGAAGATGTTTACCGGTTAGCCCGATAGCAGATAAATTCTAAAGTATCTAAAATCACATATACGTATCTGAAAATCTAGCATATACGTGGATGTTGTGGAAAATGTATTTAATAGTTTTCGATTGCTGCATTATACTGCCTGGAACTGTGTAATCCGTGGGTTCGATTCTCAAGAGAGGTACTTAAAATATATAGAAAAGATCTCAAGTGCTAATAATTAAGAGAAGCATATTGTAGCATACTATTCTTTCCTGCGGACCGGAAGGAATACAGATGATTATAGGGCTGGACTTGTAGTTATTTGTATTACTTAGTCCGGGTAATGATTGATGTTAGTATATAAGGAATCAACTTCTCAACTCTTTTCCTCTATCTTTTCCTATGGACACCAAGAAAAGCAAAGGATTCAATACCTGTTCAAACAAGCGTTTGAAAAGTCTTGAATATTCCTTTAATGGAATGTAAAGAAGTGAGGTTGTTCTATAAAATACCCTATTACTGCCTCACGATACTACCGTTCCTAGATAGATAATCAAGAAGGCTATACATATTTCCCGTGGGAGCCCATCGACTCTTTTAGTCAGTAGTCGTATGGGTTGTTTGTGAACGTGGGAAAGAAGCTTCTTAACATTCGCTAACTATCCAAGTTGATGCGTAACCACCGTAAATTCTCAGTTTAGTGTTGGGATCTGTAGTAAAAATTTTGTTCAATGGGCTCACAACGTTCGAATAGTCATTTATAGACCCTTGGCCATCTGTACGACCGCAGTTACCGTGTTCTCCCAACCCCCAACAGAAAATTTGGCTCTTGTTATGAATAAGTATACCGTGCTCACTACCAGTAGTGAATGAATCTATTTCTAATGGGTTCGGTGCTGTGTATAGTTGCCCATGGTTACCGTTACCGTAAGAGTGGATCGTTCCGTTGTATTGAATATGAAGCGATGACCACATGCACGAAACCCGGACAGGCCTGCCTTGCCACTCTTGTATGCAGAAGTCTCGAGGTAAGAACCCTTGTGCGTGTACAATGCAACCGTGAACGTCTACCATCAGTATGAAGTCCTTTCCCATGGCCACATAATCGATCATAACATCTTCATTTACATATACCACATGTGGACGATCCACTATCCTACATTTAGGTTCCCTAATTTGGCATTTGGTGTTTGAACCCCATCCAAGCACTCGTGATCCTTTACCATAGGGTTCAACCACTACGCAGTTCTGAAAGGATGAAAAAAGCTTCGATTCTTTCTCTACATTCATAATCTTGGTATAACGTGAAGATCTCTTAACTTCACCAATACCTAACTCACCTTTTAGTCCACACCCTCTAGCCAGCAACTGGTTATTGGCGTCGATCACAACCGTAAATTCCCATCCGCAGGTAACGTCTTCGTAAATACCTTCCAGAGGTTGCCATCCAACCCAGTGATCTTCCTCATTATCTCCTTTCAAATCTAACTGATCTTGACTGTTGTCTCCACATCCATATAGCTTACCATCTTCAAGCAACAACAGACTGTGGTTACCACCACAGCTAATTTTCTTCAAGTGGCTGGGATTCTCCCATGACAACTCTGGTTCGATCAAATCTTCACAGTGAGAGAGGCCTAAGCTGATAGCTACCGTTCGAACCAAAGCTGTACACCTTACTCATTGTCTTAGTTTGAGTGTCTATTGGATTCATCGAGCCCTATATTTCTTTTTACTTTCTTTTTTTTTTCGTGTTCCTGTAACACGTAAGTCTTCTTGTAGGTGAAGAAGGTCTTCTCTTAAAATTTTTCAACTATCTTTCAGAGCTTACAACTGTACATCAATGCTAAAGGCACTTGGGCCAACATAATATCCAGTCACAAGAGCATATCTAAGTTCATTTACGGAAAATTGGGTAAAACTGTTTTATATTTTCATTTCCCACCAGAATGAGTGAACAAGACGATGAAGTACAGGTTCCTGAATCCTCTTCTCCCAATACTACCAAGATTCTCTCGTCTTCACCGTTGAAACAAGGGCAGGAATCTCAAGATACTGATAGAAACGCTGCTACTACATCATTGCTGCGAGACAGATTTAGTTTCACTCCAGGAAACAATCAAGATAGAGATGATAAACAGAGACAGAACGGTGAATTACCTGCAAATGTGGCATCGAACCCCGAGACCCAACTGGCAGTACTGGCGGGCGAGTTTCCTGATTTCTCACCTACATTAGTCCAGGCGGTTTTTAAATCCAACTTGTTTAATGCTAAGCTGGCGAGAGAAAGATTGAATAGAATCCGAAGTCAAAGACAGAACTGGTCTGTTAGTTCCAACAAGAAGAAAATTGGTAACGGTCAGTTCTTCCAACAGCACCAGCAACAGCACCAGCAGCGTTCACCACCAATGGCCACCAGTAGACTAAGTTCGATAAAGAAAAACGATTCCTCGAAGATAACTGTGGAGAGACAGAAGACTTCGATTTTCGATCGTTATTCCAATGTGATGAATCAGAAAGTGCGTCCAACGATGACAGATTCCTTGGTCATAGATGAGGAATCTCTGGCGAAATTAGGTATTAGATCTCAACAAGCTGCTCCGAAGAAGAGGAGACTTGTCAGAGCTGATGATTTCCACGACAAGAAGAGGCCTACACAATTGGATAAAGCTAGAGAAAACCACATGAAGATGAAGAAACGTGGCGGTAGTGCTGGTTCAGATGGTGAAGAAACGGCCGAAGAAGAAATGAGTGCTGATGAAGAAGGTAGTGCTGAGGAGTATGAAGAGAGGACTCCAGAAATAAATATAGATGAACAGATTTTGCATTTCTTGAATACGGCGGACGCAAGTGATGTGGCGGATTTAGGTGAGACCACAATGGAAAAGGCTAATATCATTATTTCGAAGAGGCCGTTCAACAGCTTGTACACATTCTCACAATTAGAACTGCTAACGGAATCGGAACAAGAAAAAAAGGTACAAGAAGCTCAAAAGAAGAAGAATAGACGTGTTAATCCAAAGAAGGAAGGTGAGCGGGTATTGGAAAAAATTAATCAAAGTATTAGAGGTTATAATGCGATAGACTCTTTGATTAAAAAATGTTCAACCTACGGTAAGTTAATAGCATCTCATATGAGGCGATGGGGTATAGATTTAGAGCATAGCGATAAGAATGGTGAATTAGATTTTATGAATATTGATTCGGAAGATGGTGCTGTCGTGGAAGAGTTTGATGATAAGGAGGTCAGCAATACGCCCACTCCTGCACCGGTACCTAGGAATGCAGATGAGGACACCAAGGGGTCTGACATAAAGACCGAAAATCCCCCCAAGAGTGAAGCAGATATTGTTGAAATCGACGAGGACGACGACGAGGAGGATGCTGATGAGGATGCAGACGGAGATGTGGAATTTCAGGAAAGTGAGGACGAAGATGAGGATTATGGCCATCGTGGTAGAAGAAGAAATAATGATGTGGCAAATCATAAGCATAAGCCTACAAAGCAGCAAAAAGGTTTAGTCAAATTTTTCAAGGGCAAGCCACGTCTATTATCCGAAGATTTGGATCTAAAAGATTATCAACAAACGGGTATAAACTGGCTAAATCTTCTCTATCACAATCACATGTCGTGTATTTTGGCAGATGATATGGGGTTGGGTAAAACTCTTCAAGTGATAGCATTTTTGGCATATTTGAAACAGATCAATGAACCAGGCCCTCATTTGGTGGTAGTGCCCTCTTCGACTTTGGAAAACTGGCTAAGAGAATTTCAGAAATTTTGTCCTACATTAAAAATCGAGCCCTACTATGGCTCTCAACAGGAAAGAGCTGACCTGCGTGAAATTTTGGAAAAGAATGTGGGTCAATATGATGTTGTGGTGACCACTTACAATCTAGCCGCTGGTAACAAATACGATATTTCATTTTTGAGGAATTGCAATTTCAACGTGGTGGTTTACGATGAAGGACACATGTTGAAGAATTCGTTATCAGAAAGATTTTCTAAGTTGATGAAAATTCAAGGGAACTTCCGTCTTTTGTTGACTGGTACGCCGTTACAAAATAACTTGAAAGAGCTGATGTCACTTTTAGAATTCATCATGCCGTCACTTTTCGAATCCAAGAAAGAGCATCTAGCATCTATTTTTAAGCAAAGGGCGCGTACCACCGATAATAACAAGGATTTTAACCCATTGCTTGCCCAGGAGGCTATCAATAGGGCTAAGACCATGATGAAACCTTTCATTCTTCGTAGACGTAAAGACCAAGTGCTTAAACACTTACCAGGTAAGCATCGTAGAGTGGAAATGTGTGAAATGAACGAACAGCAGCGCACCATATACAATGAAGAAATCAGACTGGTAATGGAACATCGTCAAATGGTCAAGGATGGCGTCTTTCCCAAGGATTCCAATGAGAAAACTAAAGTACAATCTTCGAGTTCTAAAAATTTGATCATGGCTCTGAGGAAAGCGGCTTTGCATCCATTGTTGTTCCGTCACTTGTACACAGACGAGGTCATTAGTAAAATGAGCGACGCTATTTTAGATGAACCAGACTATGCAGAGAATGGTAATAGACAGTACATTATGGAAGATATGAGTTACATGACCGACTTTGAGCTACACAAGCTTTCTCGTAACTTCCCCGATACTTTGTCGAAATTCCAACTACACAATAACGAATGGATGCAATCAGGAAAGATCGATAAATTGTGTGAAATCCTCCGCCACATCATTGTGGAGAAGAAGGAAAAGGTTCTCATTTTTTCGCTTTTTACACAGATGCTGGACATTCTTGAAATGGTTCTGTCGACTCTAAACTACAAGTTTCTACGTCTAGACGGATCTACTCAAGTGAACGATCGTCAGTCTCTAATCGATAAATTTTATGAAGATGACAAAATTCCGATTTTCATCCTATCGACAAAAGCAGGTGGTTTTGGTATCAACTTGGTATGTGCCAACAATGTCATCATTTTTGACCAAAGTTTTAATCCACATGATGACCGCCAGGCCGCCGATAGATCTCACCGTGTGGGACAAACCAAAGAAGTAACGATTACTACCCTGGTAACGAAGGACTCTATAGAGGAAAAAATATTCCAACTGGCCAAGAATAAGTTAGATTTAGATTTCCACGTCTCAGAAGATGATAAGAAGGCTCAAGATGCCATTGAAAATAAAGTTAGTGACATTTTGGAGGACATCATCTATGATGAGGCCAAGAGGTGAAGAATCTTGCTTTTTGACATGATAAAGAGAGAAACATTATTTAGCCGCCTAAGTAGCGTATGCTTGTCACTGTAAACGGAGCTGGTGCTCCCTTAATTTTTTCCTTTTTTTTCATTGATGGCGTCTAACTAAAGGACCAATATCTCACTTTTGATCATATGAAGTATTTGCCAAGAAATTGTAGTCTGAAAGAATCAAGGTAGTTTTCACTAAATTGGCACTACGATCGACTCGGAAAACTGGGATCCTCCTCCATTCTAGCCGCCGAGGTCAAGAAATGCAAGATACGACACGCTAAAACGAAACAATCCTCTATTTTCCAGGGACGCTATTAACTGCTGTTATCATTACCATCAAGATGAAACTGGTGACCATCGCCGCAGAAATTTTACCGTGTTTTGAACAGTTCATTCCTTTGGATCACGTGCGCTCGCATTACCTAACGACAGATCAGTGGGAGAGTTAGCAAAAGGAACATTAATATTCTGGTCCGAACGCTCACTCTTTGCCATCCTAGAATCGATAATAGAACTATTACAACATATGTATCATCTTTTTATACCGGTTCTGCTTCATCACCGCAGTATATAGATTCTGGTGCATCAGGGTCGAAGTCCTCAGGCAGCCCATGGCCAAAGAAATCATAGTGCTGATACAATTCGTCGTCTGAATCATATGAACCGCCCACAGCATAGTCATTGTGGGACCTAACTTTAACAGTCGTCCCGTTGTAGTTCTTTTGGACGCACAGATTTATTCTGCTAGCTAAGTCCTCGTCCACATCGTGAGTGACATTGTCACCTACATCCAGCCAAATAGTGTAATATCCGTCAACTGCAGAATACCCAAAAAAACCTGTCCTATCAATAATCGCAGAATTGTTAGTATACTGCGCAACACACTCACGCGTATTATTCCAAACAGGGTGCCCATTATAGCTATCACGAAACATGATAGCCCCAGCCTGCACTACCCCAGAAAGTAGCGAGGACAACATGATCGATATAGGCAGCACCGTCATCATACACAAAGTTCATGGATAGCGAATTAAAGTCAGAGTGCTCTCTTTTTTGGAAGACTTTCTGACTCCTTCTGGTAGCGTGCTAAAAATTCTCGAGGTTTGACTTTATCATAAGACAGCTTAGCTGCAGATCGGGTAGAAGAAAAACAGGTGAAGGGATTTGATTTGAGAGAAAAAATTAAAAAAAATAAAAAAAGGAATTAGGACGGGTGAGTCTGGGTATCAGAAAGAAGTTGAGACAAGATAAAATTATTTACTCTGGATCACCGACGAAGCAAGGAAAGGGAAGAACATTAACCACAAGTAAAATCAGCTATAGGGAGTAGTAAGTGAGGAGAACACGAATTAGGACAAGTACAAGTACGAATACAAGTACAAGGAAGTTTATTCAGTTGATCATACGCAATACAAGACCTTTTGGGAAAACCCAGTTATGAGCTCAGGCGGGAAGGATACGCTGAGTTTGGAGGAGCGGTCGAGGAACGTGCAGGACCTACTGCAGGTGCTGATGGATATCAATGATATCAATGGGGGGAATAGTGATACTGCTGAGAAGATGAAAGTTCATGCAAAGAACTTCGAAGCCGCACTGTATGCCAAAAGCTCCTCAAAGAAAGAATACATGGATAGCATGAGAGAGAAAGTTAATGCAATGCGTAACACCCGAGACACCCGCAAGAAGGCAGCTGCTTCAGCCGTTTCAATGGGTGCCGTCAATAGGGCAATGCTCACACAGCAGCAGCAGCAGCAGCAGCAGCAAAGGCTACAGCAGGCGGGGATGGCTGTTAATGGTGGGTTTATTCCGAATACGATGAACATGAACTCACACATGTTTCTGAATCAACAGGCGCAGGTGCGTCAACAAGCACAACAGCAGTTGAGAAATCAGCAGCAGCAGCAGCAGCAGCAGCAACAACAACAACTTCATGGGCAACCTCAGAGGCCGCAACTCTCAGCACAGCATCAACAATTGATCAACCAAATGAAAGTTGCAATTATTCCCAGAGAACTATTACAAAGAATACCAAACATTCCTCCTGGTGTTAATACTTGGCAGCAGATTACAGAACTGGCACAGCAGAAGAGGCTCACAGCACAAGATATGCAGATCGCCAAAGAGATTTACAGGTTACACCAACAGCTTCTATACAAATCTCGTTTGCAACAGGCCAATGTGAATAATAGAATGAACTTACAACAGCAGGAGCAGCTGCATCAACAACGTATGGCTGGATTAAATGGTTTGCAACAGTCTCAGGGACCAACTCCACAGCAGGTACCTCAGCAACAGCAGCAGCCGCAGCCGCAGCCGCAGCCGCAGACTGCAACTTTGCAACAACAACATCATCATCATCATGTCCAGCAGCAGCAGAGATTGCAACAACAACAACAACAACAGCAGCAGCAGCAACAACAACAACAACAGCAGCAACAGGCTCAACAACAGCAAGGTAGATCCGTCAAATCTGAGGGGGAAATACCAAACATGTTGGGTCAGATCAATCAAATCTTCACCCCAGAGGAACAAAGGGCTCTGTTACATGAAGCTATGGAAGCGTGCAAGAATTTTCAAAAGACTCAGTTTGGAAACAATATGACTGATTCTAACAGGCAGAACTTCATTAGAAAGTATATTAACCATAAGGCTATTAAAAAGATCCAAAACGTGAGACTGGCACAAATGGCCGCTAGTGGAGCTACTCCACAACAGCATGCAGCGCCTGGTGCCCAACGCCACTCGGTCTCGTTACAGTCTCAACCTTCAGCCGGTGTAGGTACAGCTGGCCCCGCTGGCGGTGCCCCTACAGGTGGTCGTCCCGGTAGTTCGACTATGGCAGGTGCTCCCACTGGCGGTTCTGGTAGTGGAGGCCCTCACAACAATGGTACACCTAATATGCATAATGTCATGCCTTCACAACAAGGAGCCTTGAATGTTCCGTATGGTCAGCCCAATCTAAGGAACAATGCAGCTACAGCTGCCACAGCCCAGGGAGGAGCTTCTGTGCAACAACCTAATAGAATGGCTCAACAACAGCCTAGGCCGTCTGTGTTACAGGCTTTTGCCCCTACTCCACAGGACGTGGAGGTTGTCAAGAGGATCTCTGCAGATGCGGCTAGGACCCCTCTAAGGCTATCCGACTTGACCAATAGTTTATCGCCCCAAGAAAGGGATGAAATCAAACGTATGTTGCAGATAAACCAACAGCTTTTTGCACAGGTTAGCAATTATGCCCCTCAAGTCTACGTTTTCACCAAAAGTGAGAATTTCTTGAAAGAAGTCCTACAATTGAGAATTTTTGTCAAAGAGATCTTAGAGAAGTGTGCAAAGGAAATTTATGTGGTCAAGCTGGATACGGTGGAAAAATTGGTGATTAAGTACAAGAAGTATTGGGAGAGCATGAAGATTCAGCTACTGAGAAGGCAACAGTTGATCCAGCAGCAACAGCAGCTACAGCAACAGAAGCAGAAGTTGGCAGTTCAACAGCAAGCTGCTGCTGGTAATACTCAGGCAGGCCTTAATATTTCCCAGCAACAACAGAGGGTGCAAGGTTCATTGCAACAAATCCAACAACAAATGCAGCAGAAACAACGTCAACAGCAGCAGCTGCAGCAGCAACATCAGCTACAGCAACAAGCCCAACAACAAGCTCAGAAGGTTCCTTCAACTAACGGTAACATAGCACTTGCCGCTCAAAATACTGTAACGGGTATGTCAAATCCAGGTGCAAATGCTACTCCGAGTGTCAATGCATCCGGTGCTACTAGTTACCAACCACCATTATCAGATGCAAATATGGGCGTGTCTTCTGGCTCTGGAGTGGGTATGGAAGCTCCTAGAACTGGATTGGGACTCGATTTTATGGGTTCACCCAATCTCGCCAAAGGGTCGCCGCCTGTTGGTGCTACTACTGGTATTTCACCGAAGAGAGATTTGTCCAAACCTGCGGCTACAGGTAATCTCAACAAGGCTAGGTCTAACAGTTTGAAGCCATCGCCCAATGCATCTCAATCCAACATGAATACACCTGTGGTAGTACCGCCACCAACTGGTAGTGCGTCAGCCACGCCGGGTGTGCTGAATGTTGGTGATGGTGTGTCTCCTTCGTTGAATGCAAAGCCATTGACCGTGGCAAACCATAAGACGCCATCTCCATTGACCATGCCATCTGTTTCACAAGTTCAAGGAACAGCGCCTAACGCAGATAACCATCCCTTTGAAGAAGAGGAAGATGCTTTGAAAAAGATGAACATCAGGAAAGCAGAGATTATTTCGAGGTTCAAGCATCGCCAGGAAGTTTTTGGTAAATCACCACTGGACATGTTTTTATCTACTCTAGCCGACTGTATTGGTGTTAAGGATTCTAATGTGGAAGCTGTTATGACTATCCCCCCTGCAGTGGTGGAACAAGTTAACGGCACTGGGAAGAAGAAGTTGAGCAAGATGGCTCAAAGAGCTCGAGATCAAGATGTAGTGCTTGTCTCGATTAAGGATAATAACAGATTAGTCATGGAGAGTAAAACAAGTCCTGAGACTCAAACTTATCAAATTCCTTCTGGCGCTCTCGAGTCTGTCTTCAAGGATGTCTACGGTACAAGCGACATCATGACAATGAATTTCAATGATCCATCCGGTATCTCGAAATCTGTCTCCGATGGCGCTGTCGTAGGATCCAATCAGATGAATGCTAAGAAGAGAAAGTTAGAAGAATTAGAGATAAGTCCAGCTAATTCAGCTAATTCACCTTCTTCCTCATTAATGAGTGATTCCAAGAAGGTTAAGGTAGATTCTCCAGAGGATATGTTCGTTTCGAGGTATGGTGGAGACTCGGATGCCAAACCGCTGGCGAATACTGATGCACCTTCAATTAACGTATGGGACTGGAATTATTGGGCTAAACTGGAACAGCCGTGATTTTGTTGTTTGTTTTTTTTTTAGTTGAATTTCTTCAGCGTTGATGTTTTCTGTTTTGTTTTTGTTCGGAATCATATTCGAAATCCAATTGAACTTGATACAATATGCATTTATTGGTCAATTAACATTAGAGGGTGGAAATGGATAGGGGGAGATCGAACTAGTCGACTAAAATGTTGCAGAAGTGGGATTAATCAAGAGAACGATCAAGAATGAATTATTGTTAAGTACCAGCAAAGAAAAAAGAAAAGGAAAAGGAAGAAAAAGTTCAAGATGAAACTCAAGAAAGCTTTGCAGTCATCCTCATTGTAATTTATTTGAATTTCTCTACATATTACTTGCAGTTTTGTAATTGTAATCTATTTCATGAAAGTTCTTTAGGGGGACTTTGTTTGTATATGCTGCTCCTTCATCTTTCAAGAGGTCGGCAGCGAGCTGACTAAGTTAGAGAAGATCCAAGACAGCTGCATATACGCAAAACAAATTTTAAGGTTAAAAGCCTGCTCGTTATTTCTATTCCCCAAGAAAAGGTGCATTGAACTAAGTTGGTGTCACAATGGATTCTGTAGAAACGCCTAGCTTATCAGAAGACCTGATAAAGCACGACTTGTTACCAGAGATATATCAATGGTCATTGAGTAATGGATTGATTATGTATCCACCCAATTTTAAGTCGGAAACTGTATCAATAGCCCCTACGACACTATATCCCACTCCTGTGCCAAGACGGAGCTTTCAAGATGCGATTGCTGTTCAAAAGGCATACAACGAATTGTACTGTAGTGTCTCGAGAGATGGAAATGGAAATTGGCTCACCAACGAATCTTCTAAACTAGCTGAATTTGATTCTGAATTTACTGGGAGATTATGGAGACTGTACCAAAAGGCATCTGAACAAGGGTACAGCCAGAAACTAAGATTAGGTGTCTTTAGATCAGATTACTTGATAGATAAAAGACATGATGAGATTAAACAAGTAGAATTCAATACTATATCAGTATCTTTTGGTGGATTATCGTCTAAGGTTGGCCAATTGCATAATTTTTTAAATGATTCTGGTAAATATTCTCCAGATAAAGGTTCAAAGCTTTATTCACACGAAATCCCCGTATCAGAGTCTGCTATTAAATTAGCAGATGCATTGGCAACCGCTGTGGAACACTATGAATCCCGCCAACCAGACCCAATTGTTGCATTCGTTGTACAAGATGGTGAAAGAAATGTTTTTGACCAACGGATAGTTGAATACAATTTGTTGCAAAGGCATGGTATACAAACCGTTAGATTCACACTTGAACAGGTGAAGACACATACTTTTCTAAATTTCGATAATAAAAGGTTACACTGGAGGGCAAGTGGTCAAGAGATTGCTGTTATTTGGTTTAGATCTGCGTACTCACCTGCAGATTTTAAGACTGAAGAATCCTGGGAAAACAGATTAATCTTGGAAACTAGCCATGCTATAAAGGCGCCAGACCTTTTAACGCAGTTGTCAGGAACAAAGAAGATCCAGCAGCTGCTAACCAATCCTGATATTTTGGCACAATTTGTGCCAAATGAGTCATCAAGAAGTCAATTATTATCAACATTTGTCAACATCTATCCATTAGATGATTCACCACTAGGTAAAGAAGGTAAACGCTTGGCCTTCGAACAACCTTTTAATTACGTCTTAAAACCACAGCGTGAAGGTGGTGGTAACAACATTTACAAAGATGATATACCGGAGGTCTTGAAGAAAATGGATGAAAAGGATTGGGCTGCATATATTTTAATGGAATTGATCCAACCAGAGCCTAACAGGAACAATGTTATTTTGCGTGGTTCGGAGTATTATAGAGAACCTATTCTAAGTGAATTGGGAATTTTTGGTTGTGTTCTTTTTGATGAATCTGAAATTTACTATAACCAATATTCTGGTTGGCTATTGAGATCAAAATTCAACAGTTCCAATGAGGGGGGTGTAGCAGCAGGATTTGGTTGTGTAGACAGCTTGATCTTGTATTGATTTTTAATTTGTGAAAAATTTTTAGTGGACGTTTTATGTATTATGGATACACTATTCAAGAACGTTTTTTCTTTATAATATCTATACTCCACCTAGCGGCACCTACTGTGTTGCTGGTCATAGTGACAATTGAGAATACGGGTAAAAATTCTAGAATACCTGCGGCCATGCCGAAGCTGTAGAATAACCCTAAATGCTCATATTCATAATTTTTGACTGCCTTCGCCTCTGTACCTTTGAGAACGAAATATCTACTCATGTATGAATGAGCTCTTCTCGAGCTGATCAATTGGTTTACAATTGGCGGACCAATTAATGGTAGGAGAGATATGCCTGCTAGGATAATTGCTACCAATACCCGTCTTATAACGTCCAAAATCCATAGAGGGACTATAAAGGTCCAAAATTCGGTCATAGACCAATGAATTCGATTATCAGAGTCTGATGGGACTGTTATAATTTTAGCCCTGGCTAAGAATTCACTCTGACCATGTAAGTAAAGGGTTGTGTCAAAAATCTGATTACTGATATGGGTTAATATGATTTTGCGACAAACAAGTGCAGTAAGAGCATTTGTTTGTAGAAGCCACTGAATGTGTGCAAGTATAAATCCCAGAGGACCTATAGTCATAATAGCCCATGCCAAGAGGGCGGGGAAAATGAAGATATAATAGATAGCACCGATTGTAACGAAAATGGCTGTATAACCCAAGGCGAACACACCAAGCTGGCGCCAATAAATTTTATGCGTTAGAACTTCAATGAGACCCTAGTAAAGTTAGCATTCTGTATTGAGGAACAAAAAAAAAAATACAAGCGGTATTAGAAAATTTTACGACGTACCAATACGGGATATATGAATGCAAATCCCAGAAAAAAATCATTTAGGAAATTCTTTCCAATCATACTTTGTCTCCATTTAATAGTAGGTAAGAGTTCTGGAAAAAGCTTGTTAATTAAAGTATCCGATGGTTCCTTTACTTTGGAAAGTTCTTTTGTCTCTGATTTTATAACTGGGGGCGATTCATGCGTTGGTATTTGAATTTCATCAGATATTGGTTTCTTTAGGGCATTATTGTCACTAGAATTTTTCCAATGGCTTACGAGAACCGTACTACTGGGCATGAGCTCTATAGGTGGGATTGTTAGCACAATACTATAATCAGACCAGGTTTCATTTAAGTTGCTTTTGCTATTTCAGAATGAGTACGCTTTTTTTTTTGTTTTCTCGGCGACACACTGACACAATGTGATATTGTGGTAATAAGAAAAGAATTCGGCGTTTCGAGAACTTCACTTTAAACCCTGAGCCGAATGTGCTTCTTGATCATCTGGTGCTAACCATCTGGAACCTTCTTCGTCAAAATTTTGTACTGTAAGTGTGTCATTATCAAAATTGGCTCTTACGACACCATCACACTCTTGGCCCCCATAACTCTTTGAGCATTGCCAGATATACTGGCCCCTTGTCTTTGGATCCTTAAATGCTCTCCTTAAGTCCATATAAAAACCACACTTCTTACATTTGGGACAGTCATCTAAGAATTTTCTCAGATAATAGCGGTAAGTCATATTAATTCTTATGTGTCCAGAAATTGGATGGGGCTCTAAAGGAGCATTTTTTGCATGACCATGAACACAATGTCTGTATTCCTCTTGGAACCCAGCATGCATGATGATCAAGGTATTATGTGGAGGTTTTATGGTGTAAATTTGAGAGTTAGAAGGATAGCTTTTGCGAACTCTAAATTCCCTTGCACAACCAAGGCTCAGTGATGCAATTATGGGTTGAGGTCCAATTGAGGTCATTTTATCAGAATGCCAATCTAAATTGCTTTCCTTGTAGTATCGATTCACTAATAATACATCGCCCTTCCAATTCGGCGATGTTATTTGGTAGGGCAATAATTCCCTTTGGGCAATACAATCGTTGACTAAGTCCTCAATGAGTAACTGTGTCATTTTCAAATCGTCATCGTATTGTGCAATACCTGTCAATGAATAGGAATTGTAATAGATTCTGGTATTGCCTGAAGAGATATCTTCACGAGATGAAAACATTTTAGTCAAATGGTTAGACGTACATTTCTTGCCAAAAAGATAGAATTGATTAGGAGTGAAATTATCACTATCTTGTGATAGCTTTTTCAGTAAATTGTTTGCTAATCGCTCAGGTAAGGCGTTCTTGTGAACAGAGACGTATTTGATATTATCTTCGATATCTTCCTTGGTGAAAAGTTCAATAGCTCTGCTAGATATTTTGCCAGATGGACTATCGGAAACTGACTTAATCTTATTATTGGGATCCTTGATAAAACTGTTTAAACTTTTTTGGACCTTGGGAGCTGGATTGACCACTTCATCTTCATGCTTTCTCTTGGTACGTGAGGTATCAGGTTTGCTAGACCTTTGGACACCCAGTGAATCATTTATTAATTCTGCAGCGGCTTTTACATCACCATCGCAGGAGACTAAAATCTCTAAGTAGAATGATTCAGTTTCCGGTGATGCAGGAACGATGTCTTGATAGAGATTTGACAATACCTCGAGCTTCTTCTCAGTTAAACCATCTGTGGACATGCCGCATTCTAGCTTAGCAACGATTTTATCCTGTTATTCTGCTATATATGCTATTAATCAGAAAGAATAAACTTCTTCAACAACCAACACATCAAACGGGACCACATGATTGTAGAGAAGAAGTTACCGAAGGTTTAAATAGGTTTCTTTTTAGCCTGATGATCCCTTACCATGCTAATCTCCCAAAGTGTACATCCAATTTGATTGGTGCATACTGCCACTCCTGCTAAGATTGGGATACTTTCAAGTATACCGGTACTTGCTCCAAGCAGAAGCCATCTTGCATACCCACCGTAGTAAATTCTGGTTAAGGCATGCTTATCATATTGCCTGATATCCCTATAGAATGGTAGGACGTAGTCGAACCCTCTATGAGGACTCGTATGGAACTTTAGTAATAACACACCGATGACAGGGAGCAGTGAGATCACGTACCAGACGCAAAAGATGGCTATCGCTATCAAGTACTGTAGTACCATGGTGGGAAGAGCACCACACCAAAATTCAAGGCTTTTCAAATAGTGTGACCATGGTATTGCACGATCTTCAGGTCTTAGATGCATTGTATCTGGTGTCAACAGTACTGTCGACATCTTGTGTCTTGTAAACGTAAGTCGCAGCAGATTGAGACTACCACGTACTTTATCCCGTCTTAATTCATGGCAAGCCACTAGATTACTAAATTGAATTCCATGTACTATTGCTAGGGGAAATCCAATGGGTCCCAATATACTGTAGGCGGCTAATGTGAAGGGAAATAGGAAAACAAAATAAAGGAATGCAACACACACGAATTCTACCAAATATGTGACTAGATATGATATGAGGAAATACTTATAGTCTCCATGTCTCAAAATTTCTAAACCGCCCAAGAATGGGTAAATCACTATACCAATATTGGTAAATAAATCACTTGTAAAATTGGAAAGCACAAGGACTATACAGTCATTCGTGTACCGAGCTTCTAGTCTATAGAAATCGATGACTCGCTTAAATGCATTGCGTTTTGGTTGCCCTTGTTCTGCAGGTCGAGGAACAGTAGTAGTATCCTCCATGGTGTCCAGCGGTAATGGTGACTTCGGTTTGTGGAATATACGTAAGATGGAAGAGCAATCTCATTAGATTTATATAATTATTGACTAGAAAATGGCGGTCCAATTTTAAAAATCTCTACAACTTTTGATCAATGCCCCATAAAGCACCACCAATGGTATTTGTACATAATGCGAATCCTGCTAATAATGGTATATTTTCAAGCAAACCTGCTGCTGAACCAAAAGCAGCATATTGGCCAAAATGGTCAAATATTCTATTGTAACGCTTAATACTATCAACACCTTGCAATCTCATAATTTTTGTAAAATATGCCTTTGAGATGAATGGCGCAATTAACAAATGGAAGGCAGGTGGGCCTAAAACTGGAAAAGAGGATATTAGTAGTAAAGTGATGAGTCCAATAAATCCAAGTAAATACTTGATAATTTTTAATGGTAGAAAAAATATCCAAAAATATAATGTTGAAAGGGGAACATAATACTTTATTGGATCTTTATTGTAAACAGTTTCTAAGCCTTTCAGTTTTAATGTCACTGTGACCATATGATTATTAAAGTGGCATAGTCTCATAAACATCATTGTCAACATGTTGGTATGCAAAAATGAATGGATCCACGTCAAAATCATTCCTGGGGGTCCAAATACTGCGAAGAACGTCGTATACATCGGTGTAATGGTCCCCCAATAAAACATGCTCACTAGGGTAAACATCAATAGGTATATTGCTAGTATTCCCAGCATACTTAAAGCATAATCAGATTTATGCGTTAAAAACATCTGGACTCCCTTGTTTGGGTATAAAAATGCACTACCGTCAAAGAATTCATTGACGAAATTAGCACTGGCCTTCGAGATTCTCTTAGTCAATGATTCACCTTCCTTTCTGAAAACTTGATGACCATACTCCTTAACGGTTAGCTGAGAGTCAGGATGTCTTTCAAACTGTTGATCATGATCGTATTTGTATATGAAGGCTCCCAAGCCTGTTAAAATTAAAGAACCTGCAAAACTCATCTGGTTTGTTGTAGCGCTGAAGGAGAAAGGAAAGAAATTAAAGGAGACCCTTCAAACTATTTGGT
This sequence comes from Zygosaccharomyces sapae, assembly GCA_900465325.1. Taxonomy (NCBI): domain Eukaryota; kingdom Fungi; phylum Ascomycota; class Saccharomycetes; order Saccharomycetales; family Saccharomycetaceae; genus Zygosaccharomyces; species Zygosaccharomyces sapae. Next base: position 887,302 of record UEGL01000017.1, on the reverse strand, counting down.
TATCTGGTACTATTATATACTGTTTAAAAATTCCCTGTTCTACTCAAATCCACAAAAAGAATTGAATATCTAATATTAATTATATTAATTATATTTTTACTTCATTTTATTTTATTTTATTTTTTATTTTGTGGCGCGACAGGTTTTGTCCGGACTGTAAATTACTTCCGAAATTATCTAGTCCGATTTCTAGGCACGTGCCCTAATGCTTGTAAGTGCTGTAGCCCTAATTAGTCTTTTTTTCCTTACTATTAAAATTGATCAAGGAATATAATAGTGATACAACAAGAAGCCATTTGATCCCATTTAGCTCATCGTGAACCACAATTCAGCCATTTAAAGGGGATTTCAAGGGTTAAAGCATTCAGTAACACAATTTTCAAAGGTAAACTACTCTATACTGGTATAATAGATCGGGAATACTACTGAAGTGGGCCGGTAAAGAAGAATAAAAAGAGCTCAAAGGAAGATTGGTTTGAGTACAGTAGGGCCATTGGATAAACGTTCAAAATTGAGAGACCTTTGTCTCGATAGGTGGTTGAAAGTCTTTTTAAAAAACGGGAGGATTGGTTACCTTCTTACGTTATGCCTTATACCGGAACCTGTAATGAATCTGGTGCACCTTGCGCTTTGGGTTCAAGAGGAAGACACTTCAGCAACGACGCTTCGCCTAATGGTGTCTCACCTATTTCTTCATTCGATAGTTTGGACACCTATAATCGTACTTTTTCATCGACAGTTGATACCACTAGCGATAGCAGGTCTGGGAAATACATGCCGTACAAGGATAGGGCTACAACCGGTTCAAATGAATCCTTGTTGGAAGACGAAGGGACTAAAGAGTTTGCTGAAGAAATTCAGAGGCAGGGCCCACCAAGGGCCAACCTTTTGGGAAGTCCCGGGAAATCCCAGTCGGTGAATTCTTTGGTGTCAAATGCAACAACAGATGCATTTATGGATGAATTGTACGATTTGCCAAATAAATCTACACATGTCTATTCATACAATCCGCTTTCTCCGAATTCCTTGGCGGTTCGCTTAAGCATCCTGAAACGATCATTGGAAATTATGATAAAGAATCCCCACATGCTTGAGGGACCGCCAATTCGTCCTAACGTTGGTAGAAATTATAGTGATGCTACAATTCAGCCGGTAGAGACTTCTGATTCAGGTAAATCGGTTCAACAGAAAGGTACTGCATCAGCAGCAGCCCTGAAGGCATTTGTTAATAATACCAGTAATAGTTCAGCAAATGCTAATGGTAATCACACTATACCTAATACTACAAGTCCTGAGACTTCTTCTTGTTTACCACCGAGCGCTATTCGTCGTAACCTACAGAGGGCTTCCTCCATGGTGTTCCCCTCAGAATATCTGAGGAAATCTGATCCCACATGTCGTGAAAGAGAAGATTTGGAAGATTTATTAGTCCTTTTGAATAAGGCATTGGAGGAAAACGCATATGAGAATGCTACAGATCTGCATTTGCTTTCTCTTTTGAATATCAATAAGTTAATGTTGGGTAAAGAGGGCCAAGAGGAAGATGTACGAACATTACAATTAAAGAAAGCTCTTTTGGACAGTTTGGCTGAACCATTCTTTGAACATTATGACGAAAAGGACAGTGATTCTGAAGGTGATAGTGATGATGATAGCGATGGTGATGATGATGACAAGGAATTTTTAGAATTGCATGCTGGCTCACAGAGTCCATTAACCATGGGAAAGAGAAGCCATGAATATGGACATGTACTGCATACTTTTACTTCAGGTAAAAACGTGGCACCCCAAGCTATTTTCACGTGTTCTCAACAGCATCCCTGGGCTTTCAAAGCTGCAAACGATTTAGCATGTTTGACCTTTGGAGTTTCTAATAATGCCCTGAAGGCTCTTACGCTTTTGGATCTGATTCACGCAGACAGTAGAAACTTTGTGTTAAACAAGATCATGTCTACTGAGGGGCAAGAGTTGGTGTTTTCTGGTGAGGTTGTTGCTATTGCTCAACCTGGAAGTGGCGTTGGTGGTCATAATCTAATATGGGCTTCTTTTTGGGCAAAGAGGAAAAATGGTATGCTGGTATGTGTTTTCCAAAAAGTGCCTTGTGACTACGTTGACGTCTTACTTGATGTAGAAGACTATTCCATCAGAAGCGTTTCTGGAGGTGGGGAATTGTTTTGGGGTCAGGGTAGTGATGAATCAGCGAAGCCTCCCACACCAGGTGCTGCCAGTCAGAAATACGATAATGGTAATGACAAAGAACATCATTTGAATAAAAAGAAGACAGTCAAGTTTGCACATGAGCACCGTGATATAAAGGAAATCAGTGCGTCTCTAGCTCAGTTGATCGATGATGTTTTACATTCGCGCTTGATGGCTAGGGATGACGATCTTTTACCGATGTCCATTAGGGTTGCCAATCATGTCAACAATACAAGATATTTTACTTTAAACAATTTTTCCAATAACATACCTGGTGCTGTTTCGCTGACAATACTTGATGATGAATTGAAACTGAAGATTCATAGTTTACCGTATGAGGCTGGGTTATTTGTAATTGATTCTCATTCTTTGAACTTAATCAGCTCAAACAAATCCATTTTCAAGAACATGTTTGGTCGTCATTTCGCTGATATGGCGGGTAAACCAATGACAAATATCATACCGTCCTTTGCTGATATCATTCAATATATTAGGACAAGTCGACCATCTCTTAATATAACATCCAGAAAAAATAAAGGTTTAGTCCTTTCGGAGCATTTCTTCAGAAAAATTCAATCTGAGATGAATGGTGATCCTGAGCAGTTTTATACTTCTGTGGGTATTGATGCATTGCACCGTGATGGATTTGAAATCAAAGTGGACTTGCAGTTGAGAATTATGAGTTCTCGAGTTATTTTATTATGGATAACCCATTCTAGAGATGTGGTTGTCAAAGATTACACATCCACTCCATCTCAATTACGCATTTTGAAAGAGAACGAACTAGCATACGTTGGTAGCACGCCAAGCTCTGGTAGCTCTTCAAAGAGGTCCTCTTCCAAGATTTCCTTGACTGCATTGAAAGAGATGGCATCTCGTTTCACAAGTGAAGATGCTAATAATGATGAACAAGAATCAACAGATTCACCCAGCAATAATGATAATGATAAACATGAGAAAGATAGAGATGAAAAACTTGATAATGATAATAAAGATAGTATCGCTACCACGAAAACTAATAACGATTTTGGAACGAAACCTAGAGCTGAAATTGGAGATGATGAGAAGCTCAACACTACCAGTGAAAGGTCCTCTCATCTTGTAGATGTGGAAAATGACGGTTCTGTGGATATTGGTAATTCAGAATTGCAACGTAAATTGGAGTTAACCAGGATCTACAGTCAAGATAAATCACGTTTTGTTAATGATGGAAATTTCAAATTAGATCAAGATCTAATCAGGAGTATTACATCCACACCAAGTGAAGGGGTAAAATCAGATAACGTGTCTACACGTTTAGACTCTGCTGAGCCAATATTTTTACATACCCCTGCTGACAACCTCGGAGCTCAAAAGCATACTAAAAAATATTCTGATTTTGTTGTTTTACAGAAGATGGGAGAAGGTGCTTATGGTAAAGTGAATTTATGTCTTCATAAGGAGAAAAGGTATATCGTTGTGATAAAACTAATCATTAAGGAAAGAATTTTGGTTGATACATGGGTTAGAGATAGAACTTTAGGGACCATTCCATCTGAGATTCAAATCATGGCCGCTTTGAATAAGCATCCTGATGGTAACATTTTGGCGTTAATAGATTTTTTCGAAGATGACGATTACTATTACATTGAAACACCAGTTCATGGTGAAACTGGTTGCATTGATTTATTTGATTTGATTGAATTGAAGACAAATATGACAGAATATGAAGCTAAATTGATTTTTAGACAAGTCGTATCGGCTGTAAGGCATTTGCATAGTCAAGGCATTGTTCATAGGGACATAAAGGATGAAAATGTGGTGGTGGATTCCAAGGGATTTGTCAAACTAATCGATTTTGGCTCCGCGGCGTATGTGAAAAGCGGACCGTTTGATGTTTTTGTTGGAACAATAGATTATGCTGCACCAGAGGTGCTAAGTGGTGAACCTTTTGATGGTAAGCCTCAGGACATTTGGGCCATCGGTGTCCTACTGTACACCATTATCTTTAAAGAAAATCCGTTCTACAATATTGATGAAATATTGGAAGTGAATTTGAAATTCCATGGAACAAAAGGTGTAAGTGAGGAGTGCATCAATTTGATAAAAATGATTTTAAATAAGAACCCTTCACAAAGACCAACGATTGATGAAGTTTATAATAACGAATGGTCACAGATTTAATTTAATGTAATATTTTAATACTGATAATTTTATTTTGTTTTATTTTATGTTTTTAATGATTGTTCTTCAATTAGTAAGTAACCAAGATTTATGGCTTGAAATATACTGTATACTGTTACGTGAAATTTAAAGTTTTGTTCTTCAAAGTGACCCTTTGAGAACATAGCCATGAATATTGAAGTAGAGAATTGTTGAAGTAGTATTTAACAATCAGTAGAATATACAAAATTTTACTACACAAGTTAAGCTATTCTATTATGAGTGGATAACCACTATATATTATTTCATTTTACTGTAGAATCTCTTTCCTTCTGGAGGACTCACATACATAATCCGAAAGCGTCCTGTTGACGCTTCAAACAAAGGTCAAATACACTAATAAAGAATCTAACTCATTAATCACCATTGAAGGCCAGCTCAATGGCAACCGTCAATGGAATGAACGGTATTTCACATCCCCCCACAGCAACCACTCTCGATGACTTGTTAAAAGATGATAAATTCGGGGTTGAAGAATCACCAGTGTCGAACAGGAACTACGATGACCGACATCTATACCAACTGTGTTTAAGTTCTTTTATAAGGGGTGATTCTAAAGATTGTCTAGAGAAGATGCACGAATTTGGTTTTTTAGTACCGCAAATATTAGCTGAGAATGATCAAATGTATGCATTATTCCAAGGTGCCTGTGATGCTATCATAAATTTTAATAACTTAGGTTCTAGTTTGCAAAAAGTGGTCAGAACTATGTTTACTGGTGATACCAACCACCTTCAGAATCATATTAAAGATAAACCAAGATCGTTTGAGATCGCCATCTTAAACAGATATTACAGATGCTGTGCCAAAGTGTTGCAGATGGATTCACCTGAGAATGGACCCAAAATTGGTTATCTGGAAGCAAAAGTGAGGAACGACATTAATAAGCATAGCAGTGTACCTTTATTTCAAGATCCAGAGTCTGTCGTGGAACTGGAACAATTAGCTGAAACGTACATTTTTCACATCCAAGTGGGACTAATGCATAAACCAGTCTCATCATATCTTTATCAGAGGCTCTGCGAATCTGCATCTGGTCTCTCTAGCAATTTAGACAAGATCTTTGGAAATGGCAAAACAGTAGAACAAAGAATACTGGAACGGTTGGAGTCTAAACAACGGAAATCCAAAAAATCCCGAAGTATAACTACTTCACAACCACATGGAGATATAACTACTACTGAGAAGCCTTTACCAGTTCCAGAATCGCCAAAGCAAAGTAAGCAAGTCCAGCAACAGAAGCAGCAACAGAGGCAGGGACAGGGGCAGGAGGATCAATTACAAGCGACACCTAGATGGTTCCATATATGCCATAGGTATATTAGCAGGTTTGAATTTTCCCGCCAAACACTAGTAATTGCGTTGCTGTTGCTTCTACTATCCGCAAGAAAGATCAGGGAAATCTCAAGAATACCTCATCACATTACACAGGGTGTAAGAGCCACAATGCCTCACCTTCGAAACTTGTTGAGACTTTTATCGAGCATTTAGACACTACTATATACTAATGATTATGATGGTATGAAAAACGGTCCCTAAAAAGGGCAGGTGCTCTTCTTCTTCACAATGAAGACCTCAGGAACTTAGTAAAAATATTCAATCGATGGTACGGCTACCCACATCTTCAATATTATGCCATTTACTTCTTAAACACCTGGTAAGGGAAGACATCGGTATTGTCATAACTGTGTACGAATTAATATTACCCGGATCACTAGAGAGGGAAACAACAAAGGGGGGCCCAAGACAGGTAACTAATACTAGTCGAATCTAACAAGCTATAGCTAACACAGAGATAAGAGTTGAAGGAAAATTTGAACTCTAGAAAGGTCCTTACAGAGCTCCTGTGTGGAGATTTTCACCAACTGAAATTAATTGTTATAAAATTTAGAAGTGTTGTTCTACCTATCGTTGTCGATTTTCCATTCAAATAGCAAATTCACTACTATAAATTAAACCATCATGGCTACCGAAACTGCTGATGACAATAGCCTTTATCCATTGGCATTGCTAATGGATGAATTGAAACACGATGATATTGCCAATCGTGTAGAGGCAATGAAGAAGTTAGATACAATTTCAGTGGCGTTAGGTCCAGTAAGAACTAGAGAGGAGCTAATTCCATTTCTAGTGGAAGTTGCTCAGGACGACGAAGATGAAGTTTTTGCAGTTTTATCGGAGGAGCTAGGTAAATTTGTGCCATACGTTGGCGGGCCTGAGTATGCTACGATTTTGCTGCCTCCATTAAACATTTTGGCATCTACAGAGGAATCTCTGGTTAGAGAAAAAGCAGTAGATTCTTTAAATCAAATTGCCGAACAATTGTCTCAAGAACAGCTGTTCCACGATTTCATTCCATTAATTCAACATTTAGCGGATGCAGATTGGTTTTCATCTAAAGTTTCAGCGTGTGGCCTTTTCAAAGCAGTCATCGTTCGTGTAAAGGACGATTCTTTGAGAAAGGAGCTTTTATCCCTTTATTTACAATTGATCCAAGACGATACTCCTATGGTGAGAAGAACTGCGGCTAGAAATCTACCTACTTTGATCGACCTACTCACCCAGAACTTGGATCTTTCGACTAATGAAGATTGGGACTACATATCGAGCATGTTCCAAAAAATTATCAATGATAATCAAGATTCGGTGAAGTTTTTAACCGTTAATACATTGATTTCCATTTTGAAGTTCTTCAACGCCAAAAAAGACTATTCGCATACCCAAGATCTTTTGGAATCTTCTAAAAAATTGATTGGAGACGAAGCATGGAGAGTTCGTTACATGGCTGCCGATAGATTTGATGATTTGGCTTCCCAATTCGAAGGTCATGACGTATACATTGGAGAGTTGGTACAACCATTCTTAACTCTTTGTGAAGATAACGAAAGTGATGTGAGGAAGGCAATTGCTAAACAGCTCCCTGGATTTGCGTCTTTGGTCAAGGACTCATCTGTAGTCTCAAATAAGATACTACCTGCAGCACAAAGTTTGAGTATGGATGAAAGCGAAATTGTGAGAGCATCTTTGGCTTTAACTGTTACGAATTTGGTGTCTCTAATGACTAGAGAGGAGGCTATCGAACATTTATTACCAATATTATTAAACATGTTGAAAGATGAATTCCCTGAAGTACGTCTAAACATCATTGCTAATTTGAAAGTGGTTAATGACGTAATAGGTGTAGATTTGTTATCAGAATCGTTATTACCGGCAATTACAGAATTGGCTAAAGATATAAATTGGAGAGTTAGAATGGCTATTATTGAATATGTGCCAATTCTTGCAGAACAACTGGGTGTACAATTTTTCGATCAACAATTAAGTGATTTGTGTTTGTCATGGTTATGGGATACTGTATACTCCATCAGGGAAGCTGCTGTCAACAATTTGAAAAAATTAAGCGAAATATTTGGAAGTGATTGGTGTCGTGAAGAAATAATTTCGAAGCTTTTGAAATTCGACTCTCAACTTCTAGAGAATTTCGTCTACAGATTTACACTTCTAGCGGCTTTGACTACGCTCGTGTCTGTAGTGGACAAGAAAGTGATTGCTGAGGATATTTTACCGTTTGTATCACGTCTCGCGGATGATTCTGTTCCAAACATCAGATTTAACACCGCTAAATCTTACGCGAAGATTGTGGAACGTTTGAGTCAAGACGGTAGTTACAGCGGTTTGATTAAACACACCATCTTGCCCTCCTTGGAAAAAATGCGCCAAGATGAAGACTTCGATGTGAAATATTTTGCCAATCAAAGTCTGGAGAAATGCAATATCACTCTATGGATGCGAAATTAAGACCGAGATTACAAGTCATAAAAGTTTAATTCTTTTGAAACCAGACGAAATTAATTATAAACATTGAAAACGAAATCAGACTAAAACCTATGTACAGCGGAGATATCCATATAAACGCATTTTTGTTGAACTTGTAATAGTATTTACAACCCTTCACTTCACATCATCTTTGTTCGAAGCCCAGTACTCTAACCATTGGGAGAAGTCTCCTCTGGTGGCACGACCTTCGGTCTTGGCCTTTTTAGCCATTATCTTCGGATCAACAGCATTACAAACGTCATTTGCCAAACATAAATCACACCTTTTACCTCTTGACATACAAATCACCTGACCAAATCCAACTAATAATGGATTGATTTCATACCACAATTCTCGAGGTAACCACGATTCCAACTGCTTCCTGGTATGCTCTGGGGTCTTACATTTCTTGGCGTCGACCCACCCCCACATTTTACATAACCTATGAACGTGGAGATCAACACCAATCCCGTCCATTCTACCCCAAGCCTTTTGTAGTGCTAGTATCCCCATCTTGGGCCCTACACCAGGAAGAGACAATATACTTGGTAGATCTGTTGGTATGTCAGAGTCAAAAGAGTCGACCAAGATTTGTGCCATTTGCTTCACGTATTTCGCCTTCCTTGTATGAAATCCAACAGATTTAACTAATTCATCTAGTTTCTTCTCATCGATTCTAAGCAATGTCTCTAGAGTAATGCCTTGTGAAATCTTCAGCTCCTTCATCGAGTACTGCATGATATTTTGCATCGCCTGTGCAGTGACTTCATCCTTTGTCTGTGAAGAAAGCATTAAAGCCGTCAAAAGCTGTAATCGATAATTTTTGGGCTCAATATTCACTTTCTCAATACCACAATGGTCACTAACTGTTATCGGCAACGAGGCACAACCAACAGTATCCACAGGTGTCATTAGTTTAGATCTCATCAACCTTACTTTACAGTAAATACTCTTGAAATTACTTGGCAAGGGTTCACACCCAGGTCGAGATACAAATATGCTCGAGTCGAGGGGTCGATTCCAACGTTCTGGAGAATCATCCGTCAGTTCTGTAATGTAATGGAAGTACGCCTCAGAATCTAAACTTTTGATATATTCCACATCAGGGTTCACTTGCTGAGAAATCAACTTTGGTTTCTTTTCAAAATACTTGGATTTTACTTCTGCCTCTGCTCCTTCAATAGATACTTCTACATGTTCATGTTCACGTTTAACTCTACCCATCTCATCCTGATTACCAACGGTTTAAAAGCTGGTGAAGTTAATCAGTATTTATGATGGCTTTAAGATCGAAGTCCGATCACCGATCTTCCTCGCTTTTAATTCGTCACCTGTTTTTAAAAAGTTAGGTCTAAACTAAACCCAAGAAGTTTCTGGATTAGAGCTCTTTGAGAGCTTCTAACGGTTCTAAATTAGGATTTTAACTGATTCTACGGGTCTCAATTGCTATAGCTGCCATTTCTCTCCTATCCCTGCTTCCCCAAAACATGTCGTTGGGACGTTTGTTAATACCAGTAAGATCAAGTATACCTGGGTCAAACCCTGCTAAATTGAGTGTTATGACCTACAATATGCTCTCACCTTACTATATGTGGCCCCAGGTCTATACATATGTTCCAGAAGAGTACAAGAACTGGGACTATCGACACAGGTTATTGCAGAAGGAAATACTGGGGCTATACAGAGCTGACATTATGTGCTTACAAGAGCTGACATCACTCGATTATCAACAATATTGGAAGAAGGTTTTCAAGGAAAAATATAACTATGGTTCCAAATACATTGCTAAACCACCACCGAAATACTGGGAGAGATCTCTCAGTGAGATGGATGGGGTCGGTGTGTTTTACGATCTAAACAAATTTGACTACATTTCATCAACGGGTATCTATTTGAATGACCTGTTTGGTACGTTTGATCTAAAGGAGCAGGATTATTTGGAGCATAAAATGTTGCAACTGACTGATGGACAAGGAAACCCCATGGAGAAAATGACACTTTCAGATGTTCTCAAGGGTCGTAACCAAGTGTGCATGTTTGTCTCGTTGAGGCATAAGGCTACAAATACTTTCCTGGTGGTCATCAACACACATCTGTACTGGAAGTACGATGAAGTTAAGTTGGCACAGTGTATGATTATTATGAGGCGATTGAGTAAAATTATAAAAGATCTACTGATTGGTGTACAGGATACAACCTATAATAAAGTTAAGATAATCTTTGCAGGTGATATGAATTCCTCAAGAGACTCGTTGGTGGTCAAATTTCTCAAGGGCGATGCCGTGAGCCATCAAAATCTGAAACTAATCAACCCAATGCGACCATATTTAAACAGGGTTCTGTACGACAACATCCCGCAGGACTTATTTGTCAATACGTGCTTCTCTGGTAAACTGAAGGGGATTTTCGACTACATCTGTTACCATAACGAAGATTTGGCTCCGAGGAAAGTTTTGGGGGTATCACAAGATCTAAAAATTGACCCGGAAATGGGACTACCGAATGCATCACATCCAAGCGATCACATTCCAATAATGATGGAATTTCAACTACTATAGAGACCTCACATTCGAACCCAATGCTATGCTCATCGATGTTTGTCAATGCACGTTAATAGTGAGTCGGTGAAAAATTTGTGACGCAAAGGTTCATTTCATTAAACTCTTCTCCCGTGAACAACCTCATTCGGGGACATAAGGAAGGTAACTGAATCAAATCCAAGCTTGACGATGACTGTATTGACACCGACTCAAAGTTATGCGGAAATGTCAGGAATACCGAATTATATGATTTCAGATGGTAACCAAGCTCAATTACAACAGGTTCATCACGACGATCCGATTAGTAGAAATGCTCGAATAAGGTTGGACTATAAGAAATCCTTTCAAGACGACCTGTTATTTTTCCCTGAACCTAAACATGAAAATTCATCGATGATTGACACCAATTTTGTGTTTCAGAGACCACAGCATAAGGATCAACATAGTAGTCAAAAGGACAATTTAGTACTCCTGATGGCCTTGAAAAGGCAACAGCAGCAACAACAGCAGTTTTACCAAAACCAGTTAGCTATGCGTAAGGGAGCGAATGAAACCTTTTATCATCAGCCATTACAACATGAACAGCATTACGGGGAAAATTATATTTCCCCACAAAACGTTTACAACTACATGAATCTGAGGGCAAGAGGATAATGACACAGTAACGATAGTAGTAGTAATAATGATGATGATCGTAATAACGTTGTTTTATTAATTTATACTATAATTTCTCCTCATAGGAAGTTCTTCCATTTTACTCTCCTTCCACATGACGGTCACAGCACTGCCAGCAGCAGGATTAATATTAGTGTTAGTACCACGATGGTGAAGCAAGGTCCGTTTTCTCTAGCACTTCTTTCAAAACTTTTTAACCGCCTTTTAGCTCTATCCAAATTCCGACCACCGTTGTCCAAAAGACTTTCTAAATCGTGTAAGACTTGATCATTCTGCTCGTTAACCTCATCGTTGATACTTAGAGAAATCCCGTGTGTAGTTCTTATCGACCCGGATAGTCTTTCCAATTGCGAATCTTGTTCCAATAGTTGTTGTTGCTGTTGAATGAAAAGCTCCTGGTTTGAGAACTGCGGTGATATTGCAGATGTCGTCTGTTCAAGTGCGATGGAAGAATCAAACAGTTTTTGCCTCTCTTGTTCAATATCATCAGTATTAGTATTGTCATTACCCTCTGGTTCATCCTTATATGGTACAAAACTTTGATTTGAGTCTTCTTTGTAACTTACTAAATTATCGTCTCTAAATCTAACTTTCTTGGTAGCATCTCGAAGAGCAGCATTACCATTTGTCATACTGCTGCCATCGGTGATTGTTGTAGATGTTTCACTCTTCTGGGGTAACTGAAACTGGTACAATTTGGTGTCGACTGCGTTGTCTGGTATATCCGTTAAAATGTCGTTATAATTCGTGGCGTAATCCTCCAGCTCTTCGAAGGCATTTAGCCTTGCCTCATTTAATGAATCTAATACTTTATTAAGTTGTTTCTTTAGACTAAGGTTATCATTACTAGATGGTTCGATCTTCAGCACTGTCACTAATCTCTTCCGTTCTTCTATAATGTCAACGAGCCTTTCTAACTCATAAGAAAGTTGCAAAGATTCCATACCAGTACTCGTATGCTCTTATGATGTAGTGTTCTTTTCTTATGTATCTGTATATATGTTTTAAGGTTGCATGGATGAATATAGAAGTACCTCGCACGAGAAATCCAGGAACTCACACTACACATCACCTAAAGTATTTGATATCAAACTATTCAAAGACCTATTTTACACTATTTATTCGATTATGATTAGTTTATTTATTCTTCTTTTTGTGAGCTTGAGATCTCTTAGTGACTCTACCCGTCTGCGATCTCTTCTTTCTTCTCTTCAAGATTGCCGATGGTTGCGAATCCGCCTTTGATGCTCTTAAACCTTCAACTGTAATTTCCTTACCTAGCTGAGCCGAGTCTGCCTTGTTCAACACTTTCTTAGCTCTACCCAATTTGGTCTTGTGCGATTCACTCAATTTATTGAAAATACCACTGTGTTTTAACGACTGAACACCGTGATTATTACTGGATTTCTTTAGATTCTTACATCTAGTAACACGTAGATTTCTCGATTTCCCATTTGATTCCAATGGCTTGCCGTCTAACAACAAGGCCTTGCCCACATTGGGGAAGTCCTTGAACTGAACATAGGCAAATCCTTTACCCATGTTGGTCTTTGGTTCTCTAATGATACGAACGTATTCAATTTCACCGCAGGAACCAAAATGTCTCCAGAGACTTTCCTCATCTTCTTCGAAGTCCAAATTTCCAACAAATACTGATCTTTTGTTATCATGCTTAGCCGGATGAGTAACGGAGTCCACTCTCAAGTGACGATCAACAAACACCTGGCCATTCAGACGTGAACAGATTGATGACACTGAGTTCTTGTCCTTGTAAACCACATATGCGTTGACGGACCCTCTGGATTTGTGCAGTTTCTGTTGCACAAAGGCGACTTTACGTGGTAGTGGCACTTCGAAGGAAATCGATCTAAATCTGATACTTTCAAGGCCCTTTTCATCTTGGAACAATTTCTTGAACTGACGGTAAAGAGATTTATCCGTAACTACATCGGCTGGCACACTACCAACAAACACAGTTCTTTCAGCCTTCTCCAACTCATCCTCCTTGAGGTCTATCTTTTTAGCGCCTTCCTGTGGACGTTGCTCATCTTGTTGTGGTTTTTCAACCTGCCTATCTGCATCGCTTGCATCCTGTGCCGGTTCCTCGTCCATTAGTTTGGCAAAGTATCTTTCCTCTAACCCATCATCTTCATCTCTATGGCGTTTTTTCGACTGTGATTTTGGTTTGGATTCAGGTACAGGTTCAGGTATCTGTTCTTGCTCAGATTCTTGCTCAACTTCCTGTTCAGACTCCTGTTCAACTTCCTGCTCAGCTTCCTGTTCAGATTCTTGCCCAGCTTCCTTCTCAGATTCCTTCTCAAATTCACTCTCATCCTTCTTAGAGGGCAACTCTGGCAACACCGTCCTCTTTCTTGCGTTTACAACACTCTTATCAATGGGTCCACTCGATGTGCTAAACAATTTACCCACATTTGACTCTATTTTCGCCTCATTTACATTACCAAAAAGGTTCTCCACGGAAGATGACATGGCAAATGTAGTTAAAAATCTTACTATGGCTCGGAACACCTTCTTTAACCGCCTTTATGACCTGCGATGACCTGCGATGAGCTTCTTTATATGTATAGTTTCTTGATACTGCAGGGCCCATATTTGAAAAATTTTCAGAATCACGTGACAGCTGACACAGAAATTTTGTCCATAATAAACTAATTAGCCGCCAAATCACCTTAAAGATCTTCCCAATTATGTTTCCAACGGCCCGAGGATGGTATAGATCATCTTAGTGGTTTGCTGCTATCCTTCTTTTCTGCAAAATTATGCTTTGTTTTGGGTTAAAATGGGTTCAGGAGTCCCCTTTAACATGAAAACCTAAAATTGTACCAACATTAAAAACAAGCAAGAGATACAAAGGAAGAGAGAATCTGATAGATTTGCAACTTGCTCCCTTGAGCCTGACACTATTCATTGAACTAGGAATTGAACTATTGCCAGACACACGTTTGGATGGAGTCGCATCAGGATAATACACATACTGATCAAGAAGGAAAAAGCGTTCTAAGCAGGGTGAACTCGAATCGCAATAGTAATAACAACGAGTCGAATCCCCTAGATAATTCTATCCCAAGTGATGCTGATACAGAAAAAATGGGTGAAGAGGCAGACCATGGGAACCAACATCCAAAGCTGGAGGAATTATCCGAAAACAAGAGAAACAATGCCGATATGGAGGATAAGGAAGAACCCGAATCCAAAAGACCCAAAATTGATCCACAAGCACCGGAGATGCCTGAGGAAGAAGGTGACGTAGAGGAAGATGTAGAAGAAGAAGATGCTGAAGAGGAAAGTAACGAACACAAGACGGCCGATGCCACGGACACAGGTACTACTGCAAATAATGCAGATGCAGATGCAGATGTCGATGTAGAGGAAGAAGAGGAAATCGAAGATATGGGGGATGAGGAAGAAGAAGAGGACTCAAAGGAACGTGAAATTTCCAAACGTCTTTCCTCAATGCCGTCGCCAATTGAAGTGGAAGAACAACGACAAACCGCATTACAAGAAATCACAGATATAGAGTACAAATTTGCAGAGCTACGCCAAAGGTTGTTCGAAAATAAAATGCTCAGGTTGAAAACGGAGCTGCAGATGTGTATGGAGGGATCGCATCCGAGACTACAGACTTATTATCAAAAGATCGCATCGATAAGGGACCACAAACTCAAGAGAGCCTATCAAAGACAAAAATACAACATGCAATGTATCGACACGGAGACAAGGGCTACAAGAACACACATTCACCAGGACTTCCTTAAGAAGGCAAGTGATCTGCGCAGCAAACTGTTGACGGACACTACTCAGACATGGTATGACATCAACAAGGAAAGAAGAGAGATGGATATAGTGGTCCCAGAGGTTAATTACCACGTTCCTGTCAAGTTGGCAGGCAAGACACTAAGTTGCATCACTGGGTATGCCGGTCCCGCACAACAGCGGTATCCCGGTGAACCTCTCCCCGAGGACCTGGAATGTGAGAACATCACATTTAGATATCGTTCCAACGCAGTGGATAAACTGGAAGTTATCGTGGACCGCATGAGACTCAACAACGAACTGAGCGACTTGGAGGGCCTCAGAAGGTACTTCCACGGGTTCCCCGGCGCTCCGAACCTAAGCGGCCTGAGAGACTCCGAGATATACGAAGACTTACTACGCTTACAGTACAGGTAGGTAGGTAATAATATAATTATTATTATTATTTGTTATCGTTTTCTTTATACGTAGTTAATACTATAAAACAGTACAAAAAATTAGCTCTCTAAGCTAAAAGGGGAGATCACCTTATTTCAAAGGCATGAAACGAGAAGTGGTAGCACCAGCTCTACCATGTCTCACAGGAGTGTAAGAGATGGAAAATTCTGCCAAATAGTGACCAACCATTTCTGGTCTGATTTCCACTTGGTTGAAAACCTTACCGTTGTAGACACCGACGACGGAACCAATCATTTCTGGGAAAACGATCATGTTTCTCATGTGAGTCTTGACAACAGCTGGCTTTTCGTTTTCAGGAGCAGCCAATTTAGCAGCTCTCAATTTCTTCATGAAACGAGCTGGCTTGTGACCTAACCCACGGGCAAATCTTCTTCTGATTCTAGCAGGTGCCAACTTGATGAACTCCTCATTGGACATAGTCAAGAGTTGTTCCAAATCGACACCTCTGTAGGAGTAAGTTCTGAAAGTTCTCTTCTTTGGGGCAGTGGTGGACATCCTTGGCTTCTCTGTGATTTCTCACCTTAAGATTTCAATAATGTAGTAATGCAACTGTTTGATTACTTTGACTATTACTTAGTTGTACTTTGTCACTGAAACTTTTCAGGTCTGAGTCGCATCGCTGCGTCGGGCTGCTCTCCCGGGACGAACCCGCCTGTGGCTAGGCGGAAGCCAGCGCGAGGCCTGGGCAGAAGGTGGAACGACGGTAGACCGACGGTAGCCCGGGCGGTACACCGAGCGTTCCTTCCCCAGTTGGGCGGACGGCGCGGCCGCGCTCGCGTCGTCTCGCACGCAGAAATATCGAGTGACTGCTGACATACAGCGGAACACCACATAGGTAAACAGCATTTTTATTTTTTTCGCCCACCGTGGTGACACGGATTCGCTTCTCCTAACGCCCGCGGACTCCCCCCCCGGTGTCCGTCTGGCCGACGCAGACGCAGCACACTGTTGAAATTTCAACAGTTTACCAATGTATCGATAACGGTAGTGGTAGTTGATAGTGTTAGGTCTCACGAGGACGGTTCTTCTACATTTGATAGACGAATTCAGCCAAGATATCACAAAAAGATGAAGTACCTAGCTGCTTATTTGCTGTTGAATGCTGCTGGCGCTGAACCAAGTGCCGAAAAGGTCAAGGAAGTCTTGTCTTCTGTCGGTATTGAACCAGAAGAAGAAAAGGTCGGCGCTCTTTTCACCTCCCTTGAAGGTAAGAAGGTTGATGAGTTGATTGCTGAAGGTAACGAGAAATTGTCTTCCGTCCCATTTGCCGGTCCAGCTCCAGCTGCAGGTGCTGCTGGTGGTGAAGAAGGCCAAAAGGAAGAAGCTAAGGAAGAAGCTGCTGAAGAATCTGACGACGACATGGGCTTCGGTTTGTTCGATTAGAGAGTGTAAGCTGTCTCTTTTGTAATAATCGTATAGTTATTAATCTTACTAGTGCATATTACGAGGTGTATTTCATTTGTTGTAGTTATTGTGTGTGTGTGTGTGTGTGTATGTTCCTGGTGAGAAGCCACAGTTCGTTCATCTCTGGTGACATAAAATGGCCATAGATCGAGCTCATCTCTTCTCATCTCATCTCATCTCATCTCATCTCATCTCCCCACAGTAGAATATCATATTTCGTTCGTTATGGTCTTGCAAGCTACTGATAAATTTGCAACGAAGGCAATCCACGCTGGTGCTCACGTTGATGTCCACGGTTCCGTTATTGAACCTATTTCATTGTCGACAACTTTCAAACAAAGTGCTCCCGCCCAACCACTGGGTGAATACGAGTACTCCAGATCCCAAAACCCAAACAGAAAAAACCTAGAAGACGCTATTGCCTCGTTGGAAAATGCCAAGCATGGGCTAGCTTTCTCGTCAGGTTCTGCTACCACTGCTGTCATCCTTCAATCTTTGCCCCAGGGCTCTCACGCAGTTTCCATCGGTGATGTGTACGGTGGTACCCACCGTTACTTCACCAAGGTTGCCAATGCACACGGTGTGGATGTGTCCTTCACGAACAACTTGGTCAAGGATCTGCCATCTTTGGTCAAGCCAAACACCAAACTGTTGTGGATCGAATCGCCAACTAATCCAACTCTTCAGGTCACAGATATTGCATTGGTGAACAAAACCGCTAAGGAATTGAACAAGGACATCTTGGTCGTGGTTGACAACACTTTCTTGTCTCCATACCTGTCCAATCCACTAGACTTGGGTGTCGACATCGTGGTTCACTCTGCAACTAAATATATCAACGGTCACAGTGATGTTGTGCTTGGTGTTCTTGCCACCAACAACACTGAGATATACCAAACATTACAGTTCCTGCAGAACGCCATTGGTGCCATTCCATCACCATTTGATTCTTGGTTGGCGCACAGAGGTTTGAAGACTTTGCACTTGCGTGTTAGACAAGCTGCTACTACCGCTACCAAGATTGCAGAATTTTTACAAGCTAGTGACAACGTTGTTGCTGTCAACTACCCTGGTTTGGCTTCCCATCCTAACCGTGACGTTGTCCTAAGGCAACACCGTGACGGTCTTGGTGGTGGTATGATTTCCTTCAGAATTAAAGGTGGTGCCGAAGGTGCAGCTAAATTCTCTTCCAGCACTAGACTATTTACCCTTGCAGAATCTCTTGGTGGTATCGAATCTCTACTAGAGGTGCCTGCTGTCATGACTCATGGTGGTATCCCACAGGATCAAAGAGAGGCAAGCGGTGTCTACGACGATTTGATTAGATTATCAGTTGGTATTGAAGACACTGAAGATTTGCTCGAGGATATCAAGCAAGCGCTAAAGACTGCTGCAGCTAAATAGATAGATTTCATAGAGACACTCTGTATAGAATAATTTTCTCCGTTGTATAAGTTCATAATGTGAGTTGGTTAGTATAACACGTATATGTTGAGCTTATCGCGGGTTAACAGCTTAATCGGTTACTGACCACTTCGTAAGTCCAAGACGACAAGTCGAATACTTTAAATGAAGTTGCTACCGTTGGCAATAGCTGGGCTCACACACCTACTCCCCATTTTAGCCGACCCCATTAAAGCTACTTTATCTCCAGAATCCGATACTGTGGAAACGTCGAGTCTTTACGTGGGAGACAGTTTAGTGTGTAATCAGGAAGGTTGTTATCCTAAACTATTTGAAGCCGGCAACGATTGGAAAAGTGTACGAGAGGGCCAAGTGTTACCAGGAGGCTTAGATATTAGAATGAATTTAGAGACTGGTTTGAAAGAGGCTAAATTACAGGAGGACACTAGGCACACAGAAACTCAGACAAATGCCAACGCAGTGGTGCCCGTAACAGCACCGCCAGATAATTCAGATTACTATGAGTTTACCAATGATTTTGAAACCGTCAGTACTCTTCTACAGAATTTACAGAGTGGTCAAGATGTGGTAAATCTAGAGAATAAGCTCGACGATTTAATGGTTTTTGCTCATGACTACAAGCATGGTTCTAAGATTATCACACATGAATTTGAGCTGCTGAGAAATATCAGTCTACAGAAACAGTTACCTACGTCCATTAGAGAATTAGGTGTCAGAATGATTGTGAGTTGTCTGAGGAACAACCCTAAATCCATTGAATACATACAGGCTACCCATCCAGAATTCGTTTATCAAGTTTTCCAAGAATTGGGGTACGGTATTGAAGTCTCTAATCCTGTACCTAGTACTGTGTCGTTGGCAAAGAGATATCTCTCAGTACTAGATGAACTTCTTTCTTCCACTTATCATTTCACTAAGGATCAGATGTCAACTTTGAAAAAGATATATGAAATCGAGGATAAGCAACTCAGAATTAAAGTATTAGAGCTGATTTCAAAATATTTTGGTCCCACCCAGGAATCTCGTCTTAATAAAAGAGACCTGGTAGATATGGTTCCAAACATCGGCGAGTGGGCTCAAGAGCTACAAAAGTGGATTCAGGACGATAGCATTGATGAAATCCACACGAGGAAATTTTTCAATAGCTTGTACAATATTAAAACCCAGCTAGGCTCAGAGATCAAAGTTGATTCATCGTTCATGAACTGGCTTTCCCAGGAAACCGAAAAGAGGAAGCAAAACGTCGAGAACCAAAATCAGGAAAGGGATTTGGAACAGGATTCCTTTGACAAAATGCTAATCGAAAGCAGACATTTAGTTTTCGGTAATCCGATGGCACACCGCATAAAGCATTTCGATGACGAGTTGTAGATTTATAGATAGATATACATATATACATTATTCACTTTACTCAAAAGACGCTTAAGAGCTGGTGACTTCATCTAAGAAGGTACCATCATTTGAGAGCCGACTCTTAAATTTTTCCCACCATGTGTCAAACCTCTTGATGGAAACGTTACCAGTAGAGTCCAGGAAGCCCGATAGATAGTTATATGCGTGTTGGACGATCTTACCCGCTAACTCTTGCGTTAAAATAGGGTACACATTAGCCAATTTACCGACGGTATTAATCCCACGATTAGTGTCCCTAGAGACAACTAGTGATGAATTGTCATTTTTCAGCATTTGCTGCTGCTGCTTCCATTGTTCTATCGTTGTCATACCTTGTTCTCTTGGTTCTATCGAAATCCCAATGATTAATTCCGAAATGTTATTCAGTCCATTGAACTGCCCGTCGGATGCACCAGTGGCACTGGCAACATCTTCATCCTCCATATCAATTTCACCTAATCCATCTGCACCATTCCTCGTCGTACCTCGAGAAACATCAGCGTTGGGTAATTTAACTTTAAATATGGCACTTGGCTTCTCAGCACCTAGGTAACCGAATAATTGGAAATCTTCAGTGGGTCCTAATTTGAAGTAAACCGTGGCAACAAAATTATCTGGAAACGTAACATTCGGTAGTATGAATAGCGATATATGGGAGTAGGATTTGGGCTTTGTAGAGGAAAGTACAATAGTATGTTGAAGACCATTGGAATTGGGTACTTCCGCCGAAAGTTGTAGCGGATTACCAGATGCAATGGCGGCAAACATGATTCTAGTGGTCTGAGCCAATGTGATGAGTTTGTCGAATCGATATAATGTGCCAGTTTTCTTTATAACCCTTGAAATAAGGGTCTGGCGAAAGGTCGAAATATCGAGAACTTTCTTTCTGTTACTACCCACGTGATAATCATGATTCAAGTGATTTAGAGTACTATATACAGGTTCTTGTCAATCTATATGCGATCCTCCAGATATTTACACGCTCCATCTAGTCTCTTGTGCGTTTCCTCTAGCCCTAGCACATCTACAAGGACGGGTATCTTGGCGCCAGATTTAGATCCGGCGAGTGCGAACCGTAGACATTCGAAAATCGGTCTTTTGGCAATATCCAAACTTCCTGCGGTCTGCTTGATCAATCGTTCAGCATCTGTAGCGTTTATGCCATTTTGAAATTCTCGTAGGATGCACAATGCTTGCTGGGAGTCATGAGTAGCCAAATATTCTTGAACAGAGGCAATATGGTCGTAATTTGGTCTTTCAAAGAAATAGGAGAACATGTCATTGAACTCATGAACAGTTGTAAGCGCCTTACCGCATTTTTGTAAAATTGTAGTTACCTTTTCGGCGGTCGCCAAGTTAGAGCCATATTTCGCTTGTGCCAATGGTATCACTTGCTCGGCAACCTGTGGTAATTGCGATTCTATTTGTAATTGCAAATAGTGTTTGTTAAAGAACCACAGCTTTTTTTCATCAACTTTAGCGTTCCCTTTGGTCAAATAATTCAAATTGAAGACTTGCTCGAACTGTTCTAATGAAAGACATTCGTGGCTGGCAGCTGCCAAATCTCTTGGCGGTGACCACCCGAACAGCACAGAGAAATTTACTAGGGCTTCCGGCAATATACCTCTGCCCCTCAAATTCATAACTGATGAGTCACCCTTTCGTTTGCTCAATTTTTTATCTTCGGTTGTAATCAATAGTGGGATATGGATGAATTGTGGAGGTGACCATCCAAAGGCGTTGTAGATGGCCAAATGTTTCTGGGTCGAGGGCAGCCATTCTTCTCCTCTGATTACGTGTGTAATCTTCATGAGATGGTCGTCAACTACATTGGCAAAATGGTAAGTGGGTAGATTATCCGACTTCACTAGAATGGGGTCGTCGTATCTCACATCATTGGCATTCACCTGCGGCTGAATGTCCAGCGTACCATGCAACAGATCTTGAATAATCGGGTACTTCTCAGGAGCTCGCAATCTAACGGTATAAGCTACACCGTTGTCTAAATTCTGTTTGATTTCATCGGGACTCAGGTGAGCACAGTGTCTATCATAACTGGCCGTGGTTGGTGGCTGTAATTTTCTAGCACTTTCCCTCAAATCTTCTAATCTTTCCTTGCGACAAAAGCACCGATAGGCATGGCCTGATTTCAATAGAGTGCCGATATATGAACGGTATATTTCAGTCCTTTCACTCTGTCTGTATGGTCCGAATGGTCCGCCAACCAGGGGTCCCTCGTCGTGATGCAAATGGCACCACTGTAATGAATCGTAGATATTTTCTTCAGCGCCTTGAACAAGTCTGCTCTGATCAGTATCCTCCAATCTCAATATAAATTGACCTCCAGTGTTTTTAGCCAAAAGATAGTTGTAGAGCGCTGTCCTTAGGGACCCCATATGAAGCATACCAGTGGGAGAAGGTGCAAATCTAGTCCTCACAGGAAGTTTGGGGTGGATATCCCTACTTGGTTTCTTGGATACTAATGATTTCTTGGGCAGAATGGATGATAGGTTCAAAGTTCCATGGAACCTTCTATAAAGCGTCTTAACACTCATTCATCCACACCGATTTAAAACCAACACCAGAAAATTTATTACAATGCTTGAAAGTGACCCAAATGTCCTTTAGGCGGCTCTGACGACTTTTGATGTCGCTATTATTCAAGTTTATCACTTGACGATATAATTTGACCAATGTTAAGGCGAAAAGCAATATTGAAAATTTCACTTGAACCTTTTACTCAGCACAATAGAAGAGTCGGTGAAAGTGGCACATAAGGACTTTCAAATTCACTGAAATCATTCTTCTGCCGAATTTTCAGGTGTTGGTTTCATTATATCTCTTTTAAGCACTGCTTCAAGTATCATATTGGGTGAGTAAGGTTCAGAATTATTGGGAAACACAGAAATGAATGGAGCAGGTGATAGTCGAAATGATGAACCGCAAGATTCTGGTGGTGGACCCCCTGGTCAACCAACAGAAGATTCCAACGGTAGTGGTAATCAAAGAGCTACCAGGAATATCACCGTATCGATCCAATACTCCTACTTTACACCGCATCGATTTGCGAACTTGAACAACGCCAACAACAATAATGATCAAGAAGTGCCAGCTAATGATCCAGGTGTTACTATTCCAGGATTAGGCTTTCCTGTTGGTGGTAATGAAAATAATGGTGGTAATGAAGCTCCAGGAGGTGGTAATAACCCCGATCCTGCTGCTGCTGCTGCTGCTGCTGCTAATGCTGCTCGCCCTGACGGTGCCCTAGTGCTTTCCTTTAGGGATGTTCCAGTATCCACACCACAGGAACGCTTGGAATCAATAATCTCAATAGCGGCGGAGCTGGCTATGCGCCGTTTCAGTGATATTATGTCCATACCCAAGGGTATCACTAGGGAACAGTTTGAACAATTACCAGTGGTTCAAGTCTCCAATCTACCTGAGAAACAAGATGCTACCTGTAGTATATGTTATGAGAATTATGAGGATGAACCTAGTAGCCCTTTGAAGAGAGCTAGGGATGGTGAAGATATGAAGGACGAAGCAGACCTGGATTCTGTTAAGAAGAGAAGGTCAGAGTCTCCCAGTTCATCAGAAACCATGGAAACTGCACTAAGTTATCCATTAGAGCATCGTGATGATCAACGTGTAAGAGACGAATCACATGGCCATGAGGAACAACAGTCGGAAACTCCACAACAACCAGAGGCATCTCAATTGGAGGCACCACAACCGGAGACATCTCAACAGAACGCAACTCAGCAGGATGCATCTCAGCAAAGTGAGGATTCACAAAGAAAATACCTTCATTCTCCTGTTCAATTACCATGTGGGCACATTTTTGGTAGAGAATGTTTAGATAAATGGGCTCAAATTGAAAATAGTTGTCCTCTATGCAGACGTAAGATTGTGGACGTTCAACCTCAACAAAGACCGGAAGTGGGTAATGCTCAAGGTGCAACTAACATGGAGGCTTTTGAAAGAATTAGACAGCTGCTTTATAACTCACCGGCAGAGCAACAACAACAACAACAACAGCAGCAGCAGCAGCAGCAGCAGCAGCAACAAGGTCAGCAACAAAGTCAGCAACCACAACAACAGAGAGCTGGTGAAGGTGCTGCTGAGGGGGTTTCCGCTACGGGTGAATTGGATCCACAATCCTTTACCGTTTCGAGATCAGGTATCGTATTCTTGAGACCTGGACCACAATTAGGTGGTGAAAACACAAATCAGTCACCTCCACCCAATGGATTACAAAACCCACTAGATGGAGTTGGCAATCAGCCTACAAATGAACCCACTGCATCAACAAATGCCGGTGCTACTCCCAATGAAAATAATGGCAATTTCAATCTTTTGGGAGGTGACCTAAACGCTAGAAGAATCCATTGGATGCCCTTACCTTTGACCTCGATACGTACGGATAACGGATTGGATGATAGGGAAGGTCAAGGTCAACATGATAGACTTGTGTCCATCTTAGACCATATCTTTAACGCTGCTCGTAATGATAGCAACAACAACAACAATGATACTGGTAACAACGATGGCGACAACCAAGAAAGCAGCAGCGAAAATAACAATACTAGTAACAATCGTGATGAACTTCCTCCTGCTGGCTTTGTCACATTACCAGCAATTAGGCCACCAGTGGCTACCATACCAGGTCCTGCATCGTTCGCTAGAGCTACTGCTCCCGCACAGGCCCCATCGGAACTTGCTGCAGAAACTTCGGTATCGTCAGTGCCAGTAGGAGAAACAGGGGACACACATTCTGCACCGGCGCCTGCTCCTGCATCGGAGCCTGTACCTGCTCCCGCAGCTGCTGCAGATTCAAATGCATCACCAGCACCACCAACGCCATCGAGAAGAAGATCTTTTTTAGATAACATATTGAGAATAACCAATTTGAACAGAACTTTTGGTAGATCTCGTAATAACAATAGAGGTAATGACAACAGTAATAATACCGCCAACTCTACTGATAACAACGACGACCAATCGCATCGCAATAACAATATGTTCAATTCTGGTGTGGCAAGTTATAGAAACCAGAGTGGTCGTGTCTCTACTTTCCACATACACAATGCTCCCCTACCGATTCCGTTCCTGCTGAGAAGACGTCAGGGTTCTAACCGTGGCGACAACAATAATGGTGCTAGCGGCACTAATAATGATAATGACAGCAGTAATACTGGATCGGGTTCCTCAGCTTCAAGAGGTAATCAGGAAGCATCACAGTAACGCCGATTCCATTTTGTTTTGATTCCCACTCGTTAATGTCATATTATGCTATTTTCCTTAAGGCAAGTTGGAAGAGCATTTGTATTTGTATAAAATCCAGTCTCATGAAATTCAATCCAAGTTTTTCCAGGAAATAGTAGTACATAATTCAATTATTATTATATTTTATATTATTTGTATTATATTTATTTGAAATACTGACATCTCGCCTGGCGAAGGTGATAGACATCCGGGTTTAATTATGAATGCGAATTCCAGAGTAAAGTCGAACAAAGCTAGAATATCATCACGTCAAATGGATCTTTGGGTCCATTCATAAAATCTTAGGATCTGCTATTCGATTGGCGAGATTTAGAAAGGGTTTATTTTCGTTAGGTTTCATACCTTGGAAGAATATCGATTTTTAAAGGGGCTTACTATTAGTCGTACTATCGCAGTTATCATGTTGGGATATCATATGCAAGGTTACAGTGGATATGGTGTCCAATACTCTCCATACTTTGATAATCGGCTGGCAGTGGCATCAGGGTCAAATTTCGGATTAGTTGGTAATGGTAAATTGTTTATATTGGATATCGATCCACAGGGTAGAATATGGGAATTCAATTCATTCTTAACCCAGGACTGTCTATTTGATGTGGCATGGAATGAAACGCATGAGAATCAGGTGCTTGTAGCACAAGGTGATGGTACATTACGTCTTTTCGATACGAAGTTGAAGCAATATCCAATTGCCATCTTTAACGAGCATCAAAAGGAGGTATTTAGTTGTAACTGGAATTTGGTTGGTAAGCAGAATTTTGTGAGTAGTTCATGGGATGGTGCTGTCAAGATATGGTCGCCTCAGAGGAAAGAGAGTCTTTTAACGGTGGTCCCCAGACCCATGGATGTCTCCACAATGGCATGTGCAGGTCCACAAGTGCCGATGTCGAACCAAAAAGGGCATGCAGATATTGCCAAGAATAAAAACTGCATATATCAAGCACTTTTTTCACCTCATGATCCCAACCTAGTGATGTGCTGCTCAGGTAATTCATATGTGACGTTATTCGATTTGAGACAGCCACCAACGCCTGCCAATCAAAAGTCATTTTTGGCACATTCTGGATTGGAGGCACTAACGTGTGACTTTAACAAATACAGGCCTTACAGTTTGGTTACGGGTGGTGTAGATAAGTGCATAAGGATTTGGGATTTGAGGATGGTGGGATCCCCAGCGGCACCTCGCGCTAATGCATCACCAGCAGTATGTACCAATGAACTTGCAGGGTGCCATGACCTAGCGGTAAGGAAAGTTTCATGGTCACCTCATCATTCAAACGTATTACTAAGTACCTCCTACGATATGACATGCTGCGTTTGGCAGGATCTTGGCTTCGACGGCAGAAGATCTACCGGTAGGACAAATAGTGTTGACCCAGGGAAGGGTTGCAGATCAAGATTTGCCCAGCATACTGAGTTTGTCTACTCTGCTGATTGGTGCCTCTGGGGTCAACCCGGTCACATCGCATCTACTGCCTGGGATGGTAACGTCTTCATATGGAATGCATTTCGTTAACTTGATCTTATGTACCTATATACTACATCTTTAATTCACCTTGTTGGATCCAAGTGGTCAATTTCTCTCGTTTTAAATGGTATTGAGTTCTTGAACCTATGTAATCGTTTAAAAATCCATCCAAGTCTTCATATTTACCCACGTCCATTTCCAGTTGGCTACTATTATCCTCTAACTGCTGAATCTGTGCTTCTAATTGCTTCTTAAGAGCATTATCGTGGTATTTTTCCATTATCCTTTGACGTAAGTCCTGCCACAATTTTACATATTGGGCCTCCATAATCCTACACTCTTCTAACTTCCTCTGAGTATCTGTCCTTTCGCGTTCTAGTTCCTGGAACTTGAACTCTAACGATTGTAGCTGAGATCGCAGCTCATTCACTTCCTGTTTTAATTCATCTTGTGGATGGAATTTGGCTACATATGACTGTAACTGGTTTCTATGCTCTTTGAGAAGTCCCAAAATTTCTCCTGATGATAGCAGCTCAATGTTCTGAGGTAAGGGAATGTTAACACTCTGCTTAATATCCATTATGTTTTGTAGTTCTTCTGTCAAGATTCGTTTATAGTATGGTTAAGTTTGAACTTACTTTGAACCCTTTACTATCGAACGCATTAGAGTACGACTACCACGAAAGATAAACATGGCAAGTCTAAGTGCTGTGAGAGTAGCCGCTAGATCACAACCTGCTGAGAAGGCATTAATCGTTTTCCATGGTCTTGGGGACTCTGGCCATGGATGGTCCTTCTTGGCGGATTATTTGCAAAGAGATCCTCTTTTCAAGAGTACGAGATTTGTATTCCCTAATGCCCCCACTATACCAATTAGCTGCTACTCAAATATGCAAGCACCCGGATGGTTTGATATACCAGATATGGGGTTTTCTCAGGAGAAAGCTGATGTAGAAGGTACTTTGAGATCTGTGGGTACTTTACAAGCCTTTGTCCAGGAACAGATCGATAAAGGTATAAGACCTGAGAACATAATCGTAGGTGGGTTTTCACAAGGTGCTGCTCTGGCATTAGCAGCCTCTGCCTTGTTGCCTTTCAAGATTGGTGGGTTCTTCTGTCTGTCAGGATTCTGTCAGATCCAAGCAAGATTAATGCAGCTAAAAAACAACAACAACATAGAAACCCCTATGTTCCATGGCCATGGTGATGAAGACCCTATAGTATGGTTGTCTCGAGGTCAGGAAGCTTACGAATTCTTTACCAGGGAAGTGGGACTTAGAAACTACGAATTCCATGTCTACGAGGGAATGGAACATTCATCTTCAGCAAAAGAATTACAAGAATTGATTCAATTCATCAAATCCAGTTTGCATTTGAATACTTGAACTTCACTGAGGTCTAGTCTCGTTATGTATTATCATGTGATATACAGTTTTAGATCCTTTTAGAGTAAAGCTTCAACATCTATTAAAGGACAAGTTCCTATAACTTCAAACATTAAAGATACAAGCAGGGGAAAAGATAGAGGAATTCGTTCCAGGATGTCATTGCCCTTAAAACCACTCACAATTGATTCAACTAGCAAGCAAGTTGATTCCAAAGAGAAGAAGTTCAAAAACAACGTAACAAGGGCATTAGAGAATTTCGATTCAGTGACAGAATGGGCAGATTACATTGCAAGCTTAGGTAGACTTCTTAAGGCATTGCAAAGTTGGACACCTCAATTCCAAAATGTTAAGTATTATGTTCCATCGCCCTATCAGGTTAGCAGAAGATTAGCGTCGTCACTATCGCCAGATTTACCAGCAGGTGTACATCAAAAGACTTTGGACGTTTACACATTTATTTTTGAAAAAATTGGTCAGGACAGTCTGGCGGCAGAATGCAATATCTGGATTCCAGGTATTTTGCCATTGATGTCATATGCGTCAATGTCTGTCAAGAGTCATTTGATCGAAGTTTACGATAACTATTTGGTACAATTGCCATCGTCAACTCTAAAATTGCTGGCAAAACCACTTTTGGCTAGTCTACTACCAGGAATTGATGATGAGAGTAGTGAATTTCAGCCGGTAACGATGAACTTGATCGATACTTTTAGAGGAAACATGGATAACGATTCTTTATTTTGGCAATCATGCTTCTTAGTCATGATCACTAGTAAAGAACGTAGATTAGGGGGGTTAGTATGGCTCATGAAGAAATTTCCCTCGCTGAACTCTGTGCCGCATTTGGTTATAGAGAGAAACCAAAGGCTAGAGACTACAGGTGGTATCGACAAGATGAATCCCAAAGAGTTGAGGGAAGATGCATTTTCAACCCTACAACCTGCAGCCAAAAATCTTCTTTCGCCAGAACCTGGTCTATTGATACGTTGTTTGGTGTCTTCACTAAGTGGTGATAACGATTTACTGATTAAAAGAGGTATTTGGGATTTACTTTTACAAAGATTGCATCTGGAGTCCCCAGTCTTAAACCAGGTAATAAGTGTCTCCGATAAAAAATTGTTAATGATGGCTTGCTGTAAGACAATTTTGGATAAAGATATGTCTTTGAATAGAAGGATATGGAATTGGTTATTGGGACCAGCTGCAGCTTCGATGAATAACGCAGGTGCAGGAACTGATCAAGTTATGGAAGATAGTAATGAATATTTTTTAAAATACGGCTTTGAGAGTCTGATAGATGGTTTGAAAGATATGATGGGAACACAAGAATCCGTGATTACAGCAATTAATATTTGCGTTTCGCTAATGGATAGATGGCAGATTGGCTCATTGGTGGTCCCAGAAATGTTCATACCATTATTACTGGCAACTAAACGCTTTGCATACAATCCCCAGGTGATGAAGACATCCAGCATTTTTTTCGATACCGTGGAAACCAATATCATTTGGGGTAAAATTTTTCAATATATCATGGACACCAAAGATCTTGACTTTCTAAAATTTGTCTTAAACTCTTACAATGTGGCTAATGAGGAGGAAATAGTTGTGCGTCATCTACCTTTAATCCTTTTAACGATCCTTTCATCTAACGAATTTCAGAATGAGGACTTATCGAATGAGTCAATGAGTCCTTATCCCATCTGTCACCAGTTGCTTGAGATTTTACCCGAAAGAGCATTTTTACCGTTAAACTTTACACAGATGAACTTCGATAGCGAGATTAATACTAAAGATATTTTGAAAAAGATCTCGGATTACTATAATGGAGTTTCAGATCCATCTTCACTGCAAACTGTGGAAGGTTCCGCAGATACTTTACCCCCTTTCAATACTGGAGATTTGACTTTTCTCATTGTCCATCGTGCTCATGATACCTTGCTAGAAAATCTAAAATCTGGCAAATACATTGCGGAGACAACAAGAATATTTGTTGGTGTCTGTGAAAGAGTGCCCGAACCTAGTGTTGAGAAAGATGGATCCTCAAATGGTTTATCCCATGATTCGCTAGTGGAAAATATTTTCATGAGCCTAAACAATCCAGAGAAGGAGACTGGTTCAGTGTATGGGATTGTGGACCTCTACACTAATTATTTGGCTTCTAGAATAGGTTTTATTCAATCAGTTAAACTATTAAAACTGATCATTTCATCATTATGGGATCATTTGGTGGAACCACGAAGACAATTAATGGCGGTTAAAAGTTTGAAACTTCTACAAAAATGTCACTATGCAGATTACGTTGAGGGTGCCCTATCAAGTGCATTCATAGAGGAAAAAGACATATCGAGGTGCTTAGTGGTACTGGAATTACTTTGGAATCACCTAGAACCTAACTCTGCCGTTTTAAGAAGACCGGTGGAACTAATGGCTGATGAACTTTTTGATGAACAAAACCCTCATTATTTAAGCGTTTCCAAATGGGTTTTATCGGTAATTAACTCAGGTTCTTCGAACAGACTATTCTATTTGCTAACAAACGATTTATTAAAGTTTGAGTTTTTAAAGAGGGACCATCTGCAGGATCTGGACGACCTTGATATGTTTACTTATCGTCTTCAATGTCTGACAAGCATTTTGAAAAGTAATAACAACATCGTACTAGAGAATTTCAGTACTGAATTGACCACAATCGACTCTTTAGCAGATTGGGAGAATGAAGATATTTCCACCTACAAGAACTTGGTGATTGTAATTATAATGAGATTTTTGCATTTGAAAAATAACAACAATGCTACTAGCATAAGAAGTGCTCTTCTACTATTGGAATACCTGCTAAATGGTTCTGAACAAAATTTTAAATGGATTGTAATGTTCTTATTGCAGATGTCATCGGAATATGTTTCTAAAGAGGGCTTGGAATCGGATTTAATAGCAGTTTCTTTGCTGAACATTGTGTCCAAGGTACTAAGATTATCTCATGAAAATGGAATTAAGCTTGATGTGTTTGACGATAATACTACGCATTTAAAATATGTTGATTATCTGATTACAAGTGTTGCTTCTATGGAAAGTCCACTCATTGTAACCTCATATGTTAAGCTTTTGAGAGAGAGTTTGGCTTATTTCGAAAGTTCCATTTTCCGCATGATATTGCCGCTCACAGCATCTATTGTGCAATGTGTGCATAAACTTCTAGACAAGGAAAAGAGAGATGGTGGATACTACCAATCTATTGCATTACTTCTTGCTGGTTTAGAAGAGTTATTGGAAGTGTCACACAAATTCTTATTAGCTGATGAGAACGAAGGTTACTTTTCATCTGTAGGATCTCGTGGCGATTTCCTTCAGAGCATGGTTTCTAACGTTTTTTCCTCTGATGTCTCAGCAAATGATGTTAAGATTCAAGGCGAAAGAGATGTAATACTTCAATCTTTTAAAGAAGTTGTTACCTGTACTTTCCACATATGGTCTTGGGCTCATGAAGTTTCTGCCAAGGCATCCAGAACTCCAGAATCTGAACAAATCAACCACAATTCTTACAAGTTTAAATTCACCGCCAAAAAATTATTGGAGAAACTATTTTTGTTAGAACCTTTGGAGGTAATGGAGGATTTAGTAATCGCACCTACGGATGATGATAAACTGACTTTAATACATGTGCTGGATGGTAACAGGCCAGCCTTAACAATACCATACTTTTTCATTGGTATTGTATATAGACAAAATAAAAACGGTAATGTTCGGTTCTCGGTCAACAATGGTGTCACGAAGGCGGGTAGCAACCATTTGGATTCATCCCTAATGAATAAATTGGATTCTAAAACTTTAGTGGCCTTTCTGTTGAAGTATGCGTTGTCCTTGGAAAACGCTGCCATTGAAGACTTCTACAGTGATTTTGCTGCCTTCTTAAAAGAAGTCAGTGCTAATTACAACCTCTATGGAGTTATCTCTACTTCAGTATTGAGATTCGTGGCTATAATCGCTGAGAAGCTTAATAAATCTAGATTTGGAGAACAGAAACGTATTAGAAGGGAACTGTCAGAAACTTTTATGAAGTACTTGCCCAATGCCCTAGCAGATTCTCCTTTAGATTACGAGAATCCCGATCAGTCATTTGAAAACTTGGAATGTGTGGTCAAAAGCCTACAGTACATTTTAAACGATTCAGTTGGAGGTGAGAAATACAATAGTTCACTATCTACAATTGTCAATCAATGTCTTACTCCCTATTTCAAGTCTAAGAATGAAACTGTCGTTCCAGAGTACGTTTTGAAGCTTTCTCTAGAGATTGCTAAAGTCGGTGAAAAGGTGAAGAATTGGAGACTTCTGGTTAATGATTTCTTCATGGATGAGAAGAAGTTCGTACTTGTGGAAAATCCAGTTTGGAAAGAAATCATGTATCATTGGTCACACTATCCGGAGAATAAATCTAAAGTGATCAACGATTTGATAACTGCGGTGGACTCAAAGGCCGCTGGTATGATATCGTTCAATTCATGGAGTGATTCTGAAAACGATGCCAAGGCACAAAATATTTTAAGGCTCTCGTTTCTTCTCATGATTTCACCGGTAGATTCTTATCTGTTGCAGTTCCAATCCTTGATTTCTTTGGCATGTGAGTACCTTGTCTCCAAGAATGTTAAATTGAAATCCAAGTGTTGGATACTTTTGAGAGCTCTTTTCTTGAGATTCTCAGATTCACATTTCAATGAACACTGGTCCATGTTAACCTATAGCCTTCAGACTAATTTACAGGAGTTTTTCGAGTCCCTACATATTCAAGAAGAGATGGATGTGGGTCTGTTGTTGCAAACATGTAAGACCTTAGACCTTTTATTGGCATTGAATTTTGAAGGATTTAGTGGTACAAACGAATGGCTCTTTGTTATCGATACAATTAATTGCATTTACAAAGAGTATCCCTTTATGTCGTTAGTGGATGAGATCTACGAGTTTAAAGAATTTGAAAGAAGAACCATAGAGGACGTGGAACCACTAGATAAGATACAGACTCAAGTGCCGTTATTGGCCGGTGTGAGTGCCATTAGAAGTTACACTCAATTAAAGAATTTTTTCCAAAACTTAAGTTATGTCCATTACGAATACATCTACAGTATGAAAGAAGTCGATAGGGCCAAGTGTGAGAGTGACTTGTTCACAGATATCTTTTTTTAGCTAAATAGCCACTACTGTCTAGTGAATCTATAGATGCTCAGTACTTCCCAACCTGCCTTTCTGTTAATGATAAGATCGACGTTCCAACCTTGCTGTCTCATGCTTTCAGCTACTTGC
The DNA here is from genome assembly GCA_900465325.1 of Zygosaccharomyces sapae. Lineage (NCBI taxonomy): Eukaryota > Fungi > Ascomycota > Saccharomycetes > Saccharomycetales > Saccharomycetaceae > Zygosaccharomyces > Zygosaccharomyces sapae. Next base: position 853,982 of record UEGL01000017.1, on the reverse strand, counting down.
TCAGGCTTGTTTCTTGCACAGAATAAAATGTAGGCAACTCCCTGCTGTGACAAAATGCTATCCAATTGATCCAGTACTTGTCTCGTTATTACCATGCCGTCTTCACCGCCCAGAAGCGCAAGATCTAACCATTGCCTCTTGTCGTCCTTGCTTGAAGAGGGCCTCTCAGGAACTTGTTCAGCTGGTACATATGGTGGATTAAATACCAGCAAATCAGTACTGTTATGTCTGAGACATTTGGCCAAGTCGCTTTGAATTACGCTGAGGTAGCGACTCTGGCAATCATTCCTGCTCTGAGTGTCTTGTGTAGCTTCAAGAGCCCAGGGACTAATGTCTAGGGCTAGATATATGGATCCCTTACTGCTTGGTATATCATTTTGCATGAGAAATGTTGTTACAATACCTGATCCTGGCCCTAGTTCACATACAACGGCTAATTGGTGTTTAAATCTGGTCTGGAGGAAGGAATGTTCCTGTTCGAGGCCATCAAGCAGTAGGAAACTGTCTTCACAGGGTTCATAAACTGTCTCACAGTCACATTTGATGTATGGTGTCGGTAGCATGTTGATCGATGAGCTCCAACGTGAGTTGGTTTACCTGAAGTTCACAATTGGATTTGGAGTGCCCGTTTAAACTAACACATGAAAGTCAAATCGGTAAAGAAAGTTGGATATACAGACGTCTTTGAGCTTGTGCCTGGATCTGTAACGACGCTTTAAACTTGGGTTCTTCATGATAATCAAAGTAAAGACTTTGACAGGCAAAGAGATCGCAGTTGAACTGCACGGCGAAGATCCTATCTACAGGATTAAAGAGCTGTTGGAGGAAAAGGAAGGTATACCACCATCTCAACAGAGGCTCATATTTCAGGGCAAACAAATGTATGTTTAAATGTAACTCTTTTCTCTCTCTGTTTATTCCCCAATGGATTTCAATACTAACCGTACCATTTGCGACAGAGATGATCAACAGACTGCTTCTTCTGCCAAACTGGTAGACGGTATGCAATTGCACTTGGTGTTGACATTAAGAGGTGGTCAATAACTTGTCTCTTTGTCGCCATGACGTTATGTATAACTATGTAGTAGTATTTGGGCTACTAGGGGTCGAACCTTTGGCTAGTGGACTCTAGCAAAACCTCTACATAAGAACTTGCACGTATCTAAATGTGTATTAGTTGAATTAGTATCTCATCAATGCAATTGTTTTTATCTTTCTTTTACGTATCAGTTCGAGATGAGTTGGTTCATCTCATCTCATCTCATCTCAACTTAATTAACTTCACTCCAGTCTACGACGCACAGGATAGAGTACCAGAGGGGAACATGAATGCTGACGTGGGAAATATATCTGCTGAACATATCCTGCAAGAGGTCTACAAAAGACGCAAGGTGATTAAACCTTCCACTAAAGTTGACATACTAGATTTAGAGGAGTTAAGAGAGCTTCAGAGAAGGAAGAGAACAGAGTACGAGACCTACTTGAAACGCAATAGACTAGATATTGGGCAATGGATACGCTATGCTAGGTTCGAAGTAGAGCAGCGTGATATAAGAAGAGCAAGATCCATTTTTGAGAGGGCCCTACTGGTCGATAGTTCGCATGTGCCACTATGGATAAGATACATCGATACTGAGATCAAATTGAAGAATATTAATCATGCTAGGAACCTTATGAATAGAGCAGTTGGTATCTTACCTCGTGTGGATAAGTTTTGGTACAAATATTTGGTCATCGAAGAGTCATTGGGTAACGTGGATATCGTCAGGTCTTTATTCACTAGATGGACTTCATTGGAACCAGGTACTAATGCGTGGGATTCGTTTGTTGATTTTGAAATGAGACAAGAGAATTGGGACAATGTGAGGAAAGTGTTTGCCATGTACGTCCTAGTGCATCCACAGACTGATACGTGGCTTCGATGGGTTCACTTCGAAACTGTACATGGCGACGTTGGTACCACTCGTAAAGTTTATTCCTTGGCATTGGACACTTTAGTTTCGATGAGTGAAAAGCTTACCATCCAAGATGATGATTTAGCAGGTCTAATCATTTCATTTGCTAACTGGGAAGCTACCCAACAAGAGCACGAACGCTGTAGAGAGCTGTATCGAATATCGATTGATAAGTGGCCGCAGAATCAGTTTTTGAAAGAAGGTTTAGTGGAATTTGAAAAAAGGTTTGGTAGTTCACAATCGATCGAAAATACTGTGGTTCATAAGAGAAGGAGGAGGTACGAGTCGACTTTACAAGAAAATCCAGATGATTATGATACTTGGTGGCTTTACCTTGATCTAATACAAGATAATTTCAAAGCTGATCTTTTGACCTGTTTGGATAAATCGGTCACAGGTACTCACCCCAAGGGGAACATCAAGACTTTAGCTTGGAAAAGTTATGTCTTTTTATGGATTAGATATCTGACTTATGTGGAATTAGAGTGCGCTGACTTAGACCTTTGTAGGCGGTTATACCAAAGATTAATCGACTTGATACCACATAAAAATTTCACATTCGCTAAAATTTGGTACATGTACAGCCAATTCGAATTGAGAAATGGTGATCTCACATCCGCAAGGAAGATATTGGGTAGGTCACTTGGGCTGTGTGCAAAACCAAAGGTTTTCAAACTGTACATCGATATGGAGATAAAGCTCAGGGAATTTGACCGTGTAAGAAAGCTTTACGAAAAATTTATTGAGTATGATGGTTCGAATGTTGAGACATGGATGGCATATGCGGATTTGGAAGCAAATTTAGGCGATCGAGACCGTGCCATAGGCATCTATGAGATATCGTTACATCCAGACGTAACTTGTTTGACCCAAGATGCGAAGTTGCAATTGATAGAGAAATTTATTGATTACATGACTTTGGAGGAAGAATTTGATGGAGCTAGAGACCTCTATGAGAGGTATTTAAGGTTAGCCGGATTTTCCACTGATATTTGGGTAAAGTATGCATTTTACGCAAGTGAAAACCCTACAGGGGAGCAAGTGCAAAAACTTCGTGAATCCGCTGACGCCGAGGAAGAGATCGAATTTAGTGCTCAACATGTGAATAGACAAATGTCAAGAAGAATATTTGAAAGGGCACTGAATCATTTTAAAAGATTAGGTGACAAAGAGGGTAGAATCGCCATAATGGAAGAGTTCAAGAATTATGAAAATATCTTTGGTGATGAAGAAAGTCAAGAAAGGATCCAAAAGAGACAACCCAAACTTGTGGGACCTTCTGGTCAAGAAGAGTACGTTTTTCCTGATGATGAGGTGAAAAATGACGTTCCCAATGTGTCCAAGTTACAGGCACTCGCCAAAAGATGGGAGCAGAACCGTCAATCTGAATAATTCAGTTAATAGTGATGTAATGCAAATGCAGAAATAAAACCTGTGTGATACATACTTTTTTTTTAATCCATTGCTTCACATACCTGGAGGTCCGCTGAGGCCTCCTTCTTCTGGATGAGCTTCATTGAAACCATGGGAATTTGGTAACGTTTGGGATTCTAAACCTGGAGGTCCTTCTAGATCTCCCGGAGGTTGTAGTTCTGAACCAGGTGGACCTTGCAAGCTGCTGACACCTGGAGGTTGGTACTCCGCACCAGGTGGACCTTGTAAATCACCCATACCGGGAATTTGGAAATCCACGCCAGGTGGATTGTGTGTATCTAAACCAGGAGGATTATCACTAGTAGGCAATCCTGGTGGACCACTTAGCCTCCCTAAAGGAGCATTCATTCCCGGTACAGACGATAGACCAGGAACCTCATTCGTACTGACGTCCGCTACTATCGGTTGTTCGAAAGAACCACTCGTGGATTCTGCGTGTGCTGGTGTTAAGGAGCCTTCTGGAGTGGATAACATACCGGGCACAGCGGGAACATTGCTGTTTGGTTCTAACCCTGGTGGAACATTCAAGGGTGCCCCATAATCTGGTGCTGACTGTGAAGGTTCTTGGCTCCTCCTACTATACCTGGATCGATAGGAGGTAATAGGGCTGCCATATGTACTGTTGTTGAATCTTGGTGCTTGACGAGAACTATCTCGAAAGCTGTCGTAACGACTCTGTCTAGAGTCTACGTGAGGTGGCAGCTGTGCAGTACAATCGATAGTGACATGACCTGGTTGGCCACACCTCCTACAAATAACTTTTTGAGCAAATGTTTCCATATTGGGGCATTCATATCTTTTATGACCTTGTATACCACAGATGGGACACGGCCTATTATCCTCCCTTAAGATACCATTTAATTCCGCCAATTCTCTTAATTGACCCCTTTTCAAATCGTTTTGACCTTCTGGAGAGGTTACAGCTTTGACTACAACACCTTCGCAAAGCTTAATACCTTGTTGGATCTTATCCTCACTATCTGCAATTACTAGGCAATGCAACGGATCTGAAAAATTCATTGCGCCCTTAGGTAGATCGTAAGCATTTTTACCCTCTTTTACTGAACCGCGTCCTCTAATGGCAATTTTACAACCAGAGTTCTCTTGCAATTTCCTTAATGTGTTACCACGAGGACCTAATAGTAATCCCACAAAGTTAATCGTAGGATAGTCATTCACTGGAATATAGTATTTGTCCTGAAATTTCGTAGGTCTCTTATAATCTTCAGGAGCCACAAAGTGAGGGATAAGTCTTAATGCAACTTCCACTAACCTATGTCTTTCTTCTTCTAATTTCTTTGCATAACGCTGTTCCCTAGTATTTACACGCTTGCCTCGAGAATCATATGCCGGCGGTGGTGATGGCGACCTGTTTCTCCTTTCTGGGGGTTTCAGATTATTCGAACGTAACATTGAAGTTATCTCTTGAATTCGAAACATGATTTGGTAAGCCGTTAGCTGCTCTTGAGTCAGAGGTCCCGTAATCTTAGTTGGCAGTGTGTTGTACAATTCCTGTCCATTTTCCTGTTGAGAATACTCCCAAAGCCCTTCATTAGCAACTGGTAACGAATCTGACATCGTAGAATTTTATTAAATGGAATATAAGAGCTGTCAACCAGGAATCAGTAGCGCTCTGATCCTTGCTTTGTATAGTTAGCCGGCAGGTTGCTGTTCCTTTATCTCATCGCTTCCAATTATTAAAATCCAAGTCTTACGTCAGAAGTGATGCATATAAACTCATAAGCCAATATTGTTGGGAATATTGAAATAATGTAAGGTTTATAATATTTATAAGAACTTCTATTTAATTTCTATAGGGTCATATCTTGGCTAACATATCAGTAACTGATTTCTTAACCAGGTAAAATAGTTCTGATGGTGCCCCGTCCACAACTGTCTCACCATCGCTAATCTTGCGTACTGCTACTCGTCCATCTACCACTAATGTACCTTCACCTTTGAATTCGGCTCTATGACGTTGTGCCGTTAGGATCCTCTTCAGTTCAGCCAGTCTTACATCACCGATGGACAAGGAGCCACTTGCATGAGGGTGCCTCGAGGTTGTCTTCAGCGGTTTTAAGACCAACCTGGTCCTGTGCAACTGTTGTTTCTGTTCTTGAGCTTGTTGCTGAGACTTGCCCGCCTGGGGTTTTTCCTTGACCAATTTACCAATGACGTGAGCCACCGTGTATCCATCACTAATACTTTGCCACTTGAGAAGTTGATCCAACTCAGGATCGACTGATATGTCTAGAGATTTTATTGTGGTATCGAATTGGACATCCTTATTCAATGGCATGGCGGTCAGTTCAATTTCTCTTTTACGCAGGGTCATCATTGAGGACTCTATTTGTGTCCCTGCCGGTCCTAGTAGCAAGATTTTCTTGGGTTTTAATGCTGGCCAAATCACAGTGGCAGATCTCTGATCTACTAAACTTTCTAAATTGATAAAAGTGACCATGCATTTCACATTCACCTTGGAAGAAGATTCTACACGCTTAACAGGGTCTTTCATGGCATCCAAATATTCTATACTGTCCCAATTCTCATCGATTTTGGAAGAATTGTTTTTAGCATCGTCTTTACGAGATCTCTTGACAGTAACCCTACGTGGATCCATCAGATCATAGGGGTCTTTCTCTTCTTCTATCTCCTCGGAGGAAGGTCTCTTTGTCGTGTTGCCGTCGTCTTCGCTGGGGATGAGCATGCTAAAATCTATAATGCTACCGTAATCGTCTCTTTTAATCCTTTGTGGTTGAAAGGGAAACATCCTGTGTTTGGCAGGTGCTCCCTCTTGAATGTAAATATCCGTAGGAATCTCTGCATTTTGTTTTCCCGTTGGTGCTGTGGTTCCATCTCTCAACATACCCATTAGATTATCCTCTTCTTCCTCATCGTCAAACTCTCCCTCGCCTATACCGCCAAGGCCAAGAGCTCCAGGTTGGCCGTTAGCTGCGCCACCTGCAAAGGTTTCAATGGAATTAGTTTTCTTAGCTTCACGTATCAGTGTAGTGGTTAACTGTTGTCTTTTGTCCCTACGTTCAATGATTTGCTCCTTGTAATGCTCTAAATCTTTATTCACCAGCGGATCCAATTTGATATTTTTTAACGTTATATGGCCAGAGTATGAGACTGGTTTTCCCTCTTCTAAATTCTGTTGCTTGAAAGCCTGTTCCCATTTCTTATACAAGATAGACAGTGCAGATGGGTAAGCTTGATCGATCCCTGGTAAAATTACGGTAGCTCTTTCCAACTGACACAGTTGCTTGATAGCTTCGTCCACCAGAGAATCCACCTGAGACACAAAGCAAATTTTAGAACCAGAGTAATTGGTTAGCTCCTCTGGTGTGGCTACGTGGAATCGACGACCCAGATCAAAGGGCGTTCGGTTATCTCTAGATTCCCACGTTTTTATTGCAGAAGATGACATCCATTCGAGCATGGATTTGGCATAAGTAAGGGCTCTACCTCTAGAATAAGATACTAGAATCACGGGGACCTGGCTGTATAATTTGTTTTTGGCACTTTCGTACAGGAAATCGTGCACAGAAACCAAAAGATCCAAGAAGTTTCCGCCCATTTCAACAGGAATTAAAATCGATCCGTTGGACGTCAGTGCTTGTTTCATAGTATCCTTAAAGTATCTCATCCTCCTTGCATGAGGTCTTGAAGATCCAAATTTTTCAAAAGTTGTAATAATAGCTGATGGTCTTAGAAGAGTGGAAATTGGCTTACCTGATCCATCTAGCAAGGACGCACCGTTCAAAATCGTATCCCTGGTATGGTTCCAGCGACGTGCATATATCAGTTTCTCTAAATAAGTGGATATGCACCATATGGACCCACCAGGAGAAACACCGGAGTTGTATGCCACCAGGGTCAATCCATCGAATTTCGATCGCAGATCTACCAATTGTGAGTACTTCAGTGACTCTATGTGTTCAAATGCCTTTTCAACATCATCCACGTCAATTTCATTAGTATCATACGGTCCCACTAGCCCTCTGGATGCATACAGATCGAATGTCGAGACTCTACCAAGATTCGTCACCGGTAAAGTTGCATAAACTTGAATTCTTGAGATGAAATGAGGCAGGAAATTGTGGTAGAGCATGGCATACGCTCCGATGCAGTCAACAGAGGACTGTGAAAGCAGTATAATATTTACCTCTGGTATCAAATTGGACCAGTACTTGACGGAATCTTCATAACTAACCTTCGAGCTAAACCAGCCTGGATCGATCAAAATGGTTACATTGTCAAACCTGACAATAGTACCTACGGTATTCCCGGAACCGTCATCACAGCAGGTAAATGTATAAGTCATCCGAGCCGGTTCTAATGGTTCTTTTTAACCTATTTATTCTTCTAATGTAAGGTATGGTTAACAGTTTCTTTAGTTAGAAGAGTCCGAAGGTCGTATTCGCGTTTACAAGGAGCAAACGTGGACCCTAATCATGTCTAATCGCAATTGACTACAATCAATTCCCTAATCAATCAATATAAAGAAACCAAAGATTTTATAGTTTCTGTTTTAGCAGTTAAGTCATATTATAATTTTGTACCGAGCAGGTCAACGGCCATTGAAAATGAAGGTATGTTGATAGATTGTTCCTTGATAGTGTGTTTGTCTCTGTTTCTCTCCCTATTAACTAACACTTACTATTATCATTAGCTTATTGACGAATTGGACGTCGAAAGAGTTAACCAAACACTTAATTTTGAAACCAGTGATTGTAAGATAACTGGTAGTTGTGACATTTTTACTACTAAACCAGTTGCATCTGACAAGAAACTTTATAAGAGAATTGATGACCATTTGGGGACTCTGCTCCAAGAGAATGAAGGTTATAACGCAGCTTTGCGTCAACACGCCAGTCTTGAATCAAGTGGTTCATTATCACCAATTTCTGGTGAAATAAATCAAATTCAGAATCCAAATTCAACATCAATTTCAAATTCTTGGAAACAAGATTCATTCTGGGAACAAAAAAGACGTATGTCTGTTAGTGAAAATGGGTCGCCATCCGCAGCTTTTTTACCAAACAACGGCGTAAGGACCAATAAATTAAACGATCAAAATTTAAAAGAGTTGGTTTCCAACTCTGAGTCCAATCATAGCAATTCCCCTACATCGGGAGAACCTAATTCTAACTCTAATTCCCGTTCCTTTTATGCAGATAGGAGAACGAGCAGTGGTACAGGTCTACAACCAAATAAGTCAGCTATTAACAGAAGGAGGTCTTCAGCAGTTAACGACCCGGCCAGTAGTATAAATATTGGACCGTTCGGTCCAATAAATGAAACTGCCAGTAGGAGAACTTTTGCCTATTTGATCGCAATTTTAAATGCTTCTTTTCCAGATCACGATTTCTCATCTTTGGAACCAACAGATTTTTTAAAGATCTCATTGAAATCGATGATATCCAAATTTGAAAACTCTCTTTATTCGTTAGGGAAGAATCCTGAAGAATGGATGTGGGAGATAATAAATTCTCATATGGATATGCCCGATTGCGTAATATATCAGTACAGTCCGTCCAGATCGTTTTTAGATGATGAACCAGGATACCTTTGGAGCCTTGTATTTTTCCTTTTCAATAAGAAGAGGAAAAGAGTGGCTTACTTATACCTAATCTCATCTAGACTAGAATCTTCAACAGAGGGAAATGTAAATGAAGATGAAGAGAGGGCTAAAATAAGTCAAAAGAGGAAAACAGTGATCGACGATGAAGCGGCTGATTATGAGGGTGAATACGATTTGGTTTATGATGAGAATGCGATCGAAGATGATACAGATGATGCCGTGGAGGTTACAAGCTAAAGAAACAAAATTGACATTATGATTTTTTTTTTTTTTTGTCTTGTGTCTTCTTATAGTCCTATCCTAATTCTTGTTCTGTTAACGATAAGTATACACGGATGATGGAAGAAAATGAACTACCGCTTAAATACAGATGACCTTGGTCAGTTTCCCTCTTGAGACACATAAGCTTCATTGTAACACTATTACTTGGACATGTATGTATTAACGAGTCACTGTTTTTATAGTTATTGTTATTATCACTTCTTTGCATTAATTGTCTATCAGTCATCACCTAATAAGCTTTCCACACCTCTTTTTGTGATCATAAATGGAACTTCTTTGGCCTCTGCATAAGCTGAAAAGACGACCTTAAAAAGCCTCTTGACCTGCCAAAACGTTGTTGGATCGGATCCTTTATATAAATGCAGTTCACCTCTTCTTATCATGGGTGATGCCTTATAGCTTTTACTCAGTAAAATCCTGGTGCTGAGATGGTTAGCCCAAGCTAAACCTAAATTAGGTACCCTTCTATCCACCCTTCTTTTTTTGTAAAACATTTTCTTCTGCGAGGGAAATGTTGAGCTTCTTTCAATAGGTTTTTTATCCGGCGGTAATGTCTTCTCACTACTTGAAACTGTTAATTTGGCTGCCTTCGTCCTCGATAAATTTTCGACTCTAACTATTTCATCATGTATCAATTTTCCATCTTCATCATCAGATAAAAGATCTTCATTATCTTGATAATCCGAATTGACATTTTTAGGTTCATTATATTTCTGATGGTAAAGTATGGAAGAATTCCTCCAACCTACCCACCATCCCAATTGGTACTCATAATCAGTTAATTCAGCAACATAGGGCTCTGGACTTTCAAACAATGGCCTATCACTAACTTGATTAGCTACCACAACTGCTAATGAATGTTTATTGGCTAGATCAAGTAATTTTTCGGCTACTTGATCAACGTAAAACCTATTGTCCTGATGGTCCTTAAAATCTCTAGTAGGAAGTTCCACTCGCATGTGGTGAGAGATAGAATCAATGATTATCAACTTGATCGCACCTTTACTGTTTTCTAAAAGAATCGGCAGTTGAACATTGATAATATGCTCTTGATTAATTAAATCACAACAAGTGACTGTGTAAACATTTTCTTGTGAGACCCCATGTTTAACTAACTCCTCTCTTGCTGAAATCATAGATGCTAGTCTTTGCGTGGGTAAATCACCTTCAGTGCTAATATAAACGCATTTACCGTCCATGCCTCCCATATTTGTAGGCAATTGAACGCTCAAACACAACTGCATAAGTAATTGTGACTTACCGGTAGAACTTTCACCAAATACTTCTGTAATACCATGTGTATAAATGCCCCCTCCAAGAACCTCATCTATGCCGACATCCGTTGTAGTGAATGATACCGGTCCTTCCACTTCATTAATGGGTCTCACTTCATTGAACTTCGTCAATTGATCATCATACTCTGCTATCAATAATTTCCGGAACGTATCTACCTCATTTATTGACCTTTGAAGCTGTCTTGCCAATTCCTTCGACGGGAGTGTGAGGAAGTCTACTACTGATACCTGATATCTTTTACAGGCATCTAACAAAGAAGTGAATCCTTCGTCACAGAGCAGAGAACTTTGAGGAAGCTCATCATAAAGATCCATAAGTCAGTCGCATAGACTAGCAGCAATCTCCGTGATCTCAGGTGGGTTTCCTTTCAACTTCTGATTGTTCAATTCATAATAGAACATTTAATTGTTTTCGGGCCACCCAAGCTTCACGAATCAAACCTGCAACGAAGCTGAGTCCAAAGAAAGTCGACCGACATAAATTTAAGCATATCTTGTCATTATGTACATTTTATTTCAATAATTTATCTAAATGATTAGTGGGATACCTGTATCACCTAAATTCTATTAGGCAAGCCGCCAATGGTAACAACCTTGACCACAGTGTAATCATCAAGTCCATACAGAGAACCTTCCCTACCGAAACCAGATTCTTTTACACCACCAAATGGGATGGCAGAATCTGAGAAGAGACCAGTATTACATGAAACCATACCAGCTTCTAGGGCCTCTGAGACAGTATAAATAGTATTGATGTCTCTGGAAAAAACGTAAGATGCTAAACCGAAGTCAGTATCGTTGGCATACTTGACTACTTCCTCAGTTGTCTTAAAAGTGAAGATTGGGCATAATGGCCCAAAAGTTTCCTCTTTAGTGACTTTGGCGCATTGAGGTACATGAGATACAATTGCTGGACTGTAAAAGTTTGGACCTAATTTTTCCACTGGTCCACCTTCCAGAACAACTTTAGCACCCTTTTCAATAGCATCTTTCTTATGCTCTTCAACCTTTTTGATAGCTTGCCCGTTGATCATACATCCATGAGTAGTATCGACATGAAGACCATGACCAAGGACAAACTGACGAACTTTTGCCGCCATCAATTCCGCGAATTTACTCACGACACTCTCCTGCACATATAATCTGTTGGCACATATGCAAGTTTGACCCAATCCTCTAAATTTCGATGCAATTGCTTGATCTACAGCATGTTCTAAGTCTGCATCTTCAAAAACGATAAATGGTGCATTACCGCCCAATTCAAAGGATACTTTCTTCATAGTAGTTGAAGCCTGCTTCATCAACAATTTACCTACTCTTGTAGATCCCGTAAAAGAGACCTTCTTGACCTTAGGTGATTCACATAATGTGAGCCCAACTTGTGGTGTATTCTTATCGGCCAAGACCACGTTAAATGCACCCTTAGGGAAACCAGCTTCCTCTGCTAAAACGGCCAATGCAAGAGCAGAAAGGGGTGTTTGAGCATCTGGTTTTACCACTACCGTACAACCAGCCGCCAAAGCTGCAGCCGCCTTTCTAGTAATCATAGCACTGGGGAAATTCCATGGGCATATCAACCCGCAAACGCCAACAGGTTGTTTCATAGTAAAAGCCCTATTTCCAGCATTACCAGGTTGAATTACAGCACCATAAGCTCTAGGTGCTTCCTCTGCATACCATTCAAAGTATGATGCTGCGTACTTTATTTCACCTACGGAGTCTGCCAGTGCTTTACCATTTTCCCATGTCAATATCTGTCCCAAGTCATTTATATTTTCTAACATCAAATTGTAAAAGTTTCTTAACCAAGTAGCTCTTTGTCTAGGGGTAGTATTTTTGTAAGATTGGAATGCTTCATATGCAGCATCAATAGCACCATTAACAGCAGGAACAGATTGGTCTGGCAGTTCTGCAATTATCTGGTTCGTAGCTGGATCTGTAACAGCAAAATCTTGCTGCGATTCCTTGACCCACTGTCCATTGATATAGGCTGAATGTCTAAGTAAGTCTTTTCTTTGTAAGATAGGTTGAGGAGATGACATCTTGGTTTACTTAGCAGTACGTTCGATACTCACACCTACGGCCTGTTACAAGTGGGCAATCTCTGCTCTCACACCCTTTAAATAATTGGAACAAGGAGACCCAACCCAACTCTTCTAATCCTAATAGCATACTTCCGCGCGGAAACCTTCGAACGCTAATCAGTGATTCCCCTTCACCATAATAAATCCAGATAAAGCATGAAAATTATAGAAATTGCAAAAATTATATGAAATTTAATATCAAAGAACAAAAAAAAAAAAAAAAAAAATCCTCGTATTCAAAAAGCTAAGTAAGATCACCCTAGTATTCCACCCATTCAGGGACCCATTTAGACGCCAGTAATGAATTGAAAATAAAAATTTGAAAAATCATATTGTTAACCACCAAATCCCGATATGATATAATGCATATGTCCTCCGCCACTTATACTAATACAAATTAAAAGACCGTAAAGAAGTGTTTGGACGGGAAATTCACAACCTTGCCATTAATTTATTATCACAACAATTACAATAGTAGAGTATTAGCCAATTTTCTGAAATAAGATTGAAATTGAAAAAACCAAAAACAAAAACAAAAACAAAATAGACTGCAGTCAGTTAATATTCTTAATGAATCAATTTTCAGTCATTTTAGCCCTTTCCGGGCTAAAAATTTGTTGTTTTTCCATCGAGCCAGAATTATCAGTTGCTGCTGTGTATAATGTCTCTGTATGAGGTCTACCCCTACCTAAATCACGTTCAAATTCTGCTTCGACGTCCAAAGAACTATGACGATCCCTAGTAACTGCATTTTCAGGTCTTGTCAACGATGCAGACGAATTTAACTTAGTTGAGCCTGGCTCTTCATTAGTTCCTAGTGGTGGTGGTGACGAGGGTGGTGGATACAGTTCACCCTTACTGTTTAAATGGAATTCTCCGTTTTCATCATAGTATCCTAAATCATTTTCATTAGCTGTAGCCGTGTATTGAGGTACATAATCACTGTCATTTCTTCTGTCATGTTCCCTCTGCGATTGTCTGTACGAAGGTGGTGTTATCCATGCTGTACCTCTTATGGGCGCCCTACCAGCCTGCCTTCTTCTGCGATTGAGACCAAAAATACTCACTATGAATATCACAATAGCCAAAACGAATATGGCGAATAAGCTCCATCTTGCCCAAGTCCATGAGCCATTATCATCATCATAAAAGTCTCTTGCATAAATCAATTCACTCCTTTCAATTATCATCCTCTCCTTTAAAAACAAAACTCTCTTAATTTAACTCTTCAAATCCAACTCAAACGAACTAATCTCTTAACTATCCAGTGAGACTTCACTTTGAGAAACTAGTGTACATATATATATGTACTTATGTATTTATATAAGTCTTAATGTTAACGATAGCGGAAAGGGTTTCCAGCCCTGTTAACTTCGCCTTTTGCTAGTGGATCACATATGGCCGAAGCTGCGCCTGTGAAAATCATGTGCTGCAACGAAAAGTAGTAAATAAGAACGTATTGATGATAATGGTGAATTGACAAAAAAAAAAAAACCCAAAAATGATGAGCTTCTTTTAGAACATTGGAAGAAACCTTTTCATTTGTTGACCTAATTTCGAAGTTTCTCCTTCTGGGTTTCTCCTTCTTCCTCGGCCAATGTTCTCTCAATTGAGTTGTACATTCATTCTCTGTAAGTTGGCTCAATATGGATTGGTTTTATTAACGCCCAAGGATCAGTTTGATACTTCTACGGAAATTCTTTTAGCTAGGTTTGTCAATGTAGCAGACAGTAGCAAATTTTGGAATGCCCACTTATGGAATAAGCTTTTGGCATGGGATTCTGTCTATTTTATGAAGGCAATGATGGCAGAGAATGGTAAACCAGCTTTTGAACATGAATTTGCCTTTTCACAGTTATGGATCCATTTAGTAAGATTTTTAGCTCCAAATCATGAATTCTACAATTTGCTCAAGACCGGTATTGCGTTAGAGAACCTATTACACTATTTGGCAACATTTATCCTGTACTTCTTAACGGTTAAGGTTTTTAGTGGTAATTTGAAAAGTTCATACGCTAAATCTTTGGCTAAAAAGACGTCGGTTCTTTTTATCTTTAGTAGTGCTGCTGGATTTTTAACAGGAATTTACTCTGAACCATTGTCCTTTACTCTGTCATTTTTGGGAATTTGGGCTCGGCAATCAGCCGTCTTTGCCACTTTGCCCAAGCGTATTGATTGTCTTTATTCTAGATTACCACTTTACTTGTTCTCGTCGATCTGTTTCAGCTTGGCTACTTTAAACAGGTCAAATTGTATTCTGCTGGGGATTTATTACGTCTTTGACCTTTGGCAATTATTAAGGAACCGTAACTACGGTAAAGCTTTTGTTTTCCCAGTGTTATCAGGTGGACTTCTTTTCTTAACTTTTATCCTACAACAGTATTTGATCCCTTACAGTATCTTTTGTCCAGAGAGAGGTTCATGGTGTAAGACACAGATTTTGGGTCCATTTACCAAGCAATCCTTTTATGGATTCTTGCAATCTCATTATTGGAACGTTGGTTTCCTCAAATACTGGACTACCAATAACATTCCCAATTTCTTATTTGCGTTACCTAATATTGTCCTTCTACTGTATTCATCGGTTTATTTTTCCAAGATATACCCATATTACAGCTTAAAACCACATATTTGGGTCACTACCTCTTTGGTCGTTGTCATTCTACTTTTTGTCCATGTTCAAATTATCAATCGAATTTCAACTTTCATCCCACTACATCTTTGGTATCTTGCAGACAGATTGTTGAAAATTTCTAATTCAAAAGGTAAGCGAATGCCTCGTGGTGATGATAGAATCGCACACTATTATATTCTATGGCTTATCTTTTGGATTCCGCTGCAAACGGTGCTTTTTGCATATTTCTTACCGCCGGCATAATCCATGAATAACCCAAGCCATTAAAGAAGAATACTTCACAGCATGTTTTATAAATTTGTATCCTAATGTAAAATTTACGGTGTAAAATAAAAGCTAATACGTTGATGTTTAATAATGAAGAACTTTTTACAAGAATGAGGTGGTCATATGCGGGATTCTTTCTCAAGATTCATTTTCCCCTCGTCAAAATGCTATTAGTCAAAAATTCTAAAGCTGAACGAGCATCGGATTCTGGCAATGCCTTGCGCAAATTTTGCAGAGCTTGGTCCCTGTATTTTTCGGCTAACTTTCTGGTTTCCACGACCCCATTAGATTTGGCTACTGCATCAGCGGTTTTTTCTATGTCGCCCGGTTGTGAGAAATTACGTTCGATCAAAGGTCCCAAAGATGGGTCGGCTTTCCAAGCAAAGAGTACAGGCGCAGTAGCTATGCCTAATTCTAAATCTGCACCTGCTGGTTTACCTAGATCTTTGGCAGATACTGTAAAATCCAACATGTCATCCACTAATTGAAAACAAATACCAATATCTTTACCGAATTCATAGCATTGATCTACAACAGTCCTATCCACACCAGAAAGAATTGCTGCCGCTCTACTTGATTTAGAGATTAAGGCTGCTGTTTTTAGATAGGTCTTATGCAAGTAGTAGTCAAACGCGGTTTCTATGATTTGTTCGTGTGAAAACCCTTCACCAACAGCACGGGGAACACGGTAATCATGTACTTCGTTACTCAATTTCTTAGATGCAGCTGGTAGTGGTTTATTTCCCTGATTTATGACGGAGACATCCTCAACAGCCGTGTTTTTCAATTGCATAAATTCACCTTCGACTAAATTTGCAATGCTATTGGACATCAATTCCACAACTTCAGGATTTCTTAATCTAGAAATCGCTACAGTGGCCCTGCCCAGCAAAAAATCTCCGGCAAGAACAGCCATTTTATTGGTAAAGGCCACATTACCGCTTGCTCTACCCCTTCTAGTATCTGAATGATCAATCACATCATCGTGAAGTAAAGATGCAGTGTGAATCATTTCGACGATTTCAGCTAATCGCCTCTGTTTGGGTAAAATGCCTCTGTCTTTGTCGAATTCAGCCTTTGGTAGTGGTTCAGGACCTTTTGTTAATGGATTTAATGGTTTTATACCATGGAGAATATCTAAAGGTGATAAATTGTTAGCTGGTGGTTCAAAAAGTAAGGATTTCGGAGGTCGAGAGTAAACTGGATCCTCAGGCACATCAATCGAATCGATTAAATTCTGGGTCCTTTGCTCGAGGGGTATTTCAGCTAGCGCTCTCGATAGCAAGAGCACTAGCAATGGACGAACTTTTTTACCTTCTGTTTCAAAGTAATAACTGGTGACTCTATTTAAAACAGGATGTCCAGATCCAATCAATGCCATGATATTTTTAGCCAGCGTATTCATTTCGTTAGAAACTAATGACACTGGATTTCTCAACATGATTGAGGGAGTAACTAGCCTACTAACAGCCGCCAATGCAGCGGAAAAGGAGGATTTACAGCGACGAGCATCTAATGCATAGACTCGAAACCTCATACAGCGTCTTATCATGGTTTATATGGGAAATGTTGCCAGTTGATCTCTGTTTTGTCCCCTATAGTTTAGGTTGAAGAGGCCTTCTATCAGTTTATTTTTTTTTCTTCCCTTCTTCAACAGTACGTAGTGCGTGCAGAAAACAATCGACCAAACCACATCGGTTTAGGCTTTTGACAGAAACGTTTTAAAGAGAAAAAAAAAGTGATGATTAGTGCCATCAAATTGACATAGAGTGTTGGCTTGTGAGGTATAACTGCTGTAGTTTTTTTAAAGAAAATAAAGTGAGACCGAGTCCTTTCTTTGATTAGTGGTTCTTTAATTTATTTCGTTGAATTTGCATAAGTATGAGCATGGAGGCGGAGACGACGCTTTCAGGGTTCTCAGCATCCGAGTGGATCAAGAATCAGTTTTCCAATGTGATTAGAGTTTCTAATGCTGCACCCAGGCATGTTGGGTTTGTCATGGATGGTAATAGGCGATATGCTAAGAAAATGGATATAGAAGTAAAAGAAGGTCATGAAGCAGGTTACATGAGCATGAGTAGAGTCCTGGAGATCTGTTATCAAGCTGGTGTTGAGACCGCTACGGTATTTGCATTTTCCATTGAAAATTTCAAGAGAAGTTCACAAGAGGTTGACAACTTAATGCAGTTGGCTCGTGAGAGAATTCGTCAGTTGGCAGATAAAGGTGAACTGGCTGAAAAATATGGGATACGAGTGAAAGTTATTGGAGATTTGACGTTGTTACCAAAGGACATCTATAAAGAGGTTAGGAGAACAACAGACCTAACCAAAAATAACACAAGAGCGACTTTAAACATCTGTTTCCCTTATACAGGAAGAGAGGAGATGTTCCATTCAGTAAAGGAACTTCTAGCAAAGGAAGTTCCTATTGACGATATTAATGAAATGTCCTTAGAAAAACATCTTTACACTGGTGATTCCCCACCATTGGATCTATTGGTAAGGACCAGTGGTGTTTCAAGGTTAAGTGATTTTATGTTATGGCAAGCAAGCAATAAAGGTGTCGTCATTGAGTTAACGGATCGTCTGTGGCCCGAATTTGGTCCATTGAGCATGGCATGGATTTTAATAAAATTTGCATTCCAGAGATCTTTTTCTGTTAAGCATGAATTGAAGGATGAAGTTGAAGATAATGATGAATTAATGGAAGCTTTGCCTGAAGATAAAAAAAATCTTTGAAGTGTATTATAAGTTGTCGTTGTACACCATTAAGACAGGGTTTTTTGTCAGCTGGGCAACGCACACATATGTATACATATACATATATAAATAGACGGTAAAGCAATTGATGCATGATCAAACAGCCATGGAACAAAAATATGATGGTTATCGATATTAGACAATTAACAACGATAACTGTTTTATTATTTCTCGAAGTTGACTAAATATTTGTATTTATAGTTAATTGCAAATAGTATTAAAAAAAAAAGGTCGACACACAAGAGTGATTATATAAAATAACCACAGTTTTTCCCTTCATGCTAAAAATTATTTCAGTCTTTTTTGTTCAACTTTTGTGCTTGCTCAAATTCTTCCTTGAATTTGTCGGCGTTTTCTTTGTTTCCGAATCTAATGGCAAAGGTAAATGCTTGTGGTTCACCCTCTGCAACATCTGCGGTACATGCGTAAACCCATGATCTGTCAGAGCCAACATTTGGCTTTAGGACGTATTCTGGTGCAACGATGTGGTTGGCGCAGACTTTTAGAGTTTTATCTCTTCTCATCAAAATTCTGACTTTACCGGTGCCCTTGTTCTTCAAAAATTTGCAGTCACCAGTACCTCTTTCTTTCCATTCCTTGGCTTCAGCATCGAATCTAAATAACTTTGCTCTAACTTTGTAAAGAACTTCTTCGTCTTCTTCCAAAGTTTTCACGTCAACTTTCTCTAGATGAACGATAGGTTCGAAATGGACATCTGGGGATTCTGGAGATTCGTCTTCTTCGTCCTTAGGCTTCTTCTCTTCTTTCTCCTCTTTCTTTGATTCTTCTTCATCACTTGGTTTGTTTTCCTTCTTACCACCAAACATAGAGAAAACGGCAGAAGTTGGTGGCTTAGGACCAGATTCAGTCTCTGGCTTCTTTTCTTCAACAGGCTTAGTAGTGTTCTTATCGTCAGACATATTCAATATAATGCTTTAGTATCCACACCGTCTGTTGTTTATAAGGAACTCATCGTATGTTGGAGATGTATTCTTTTCGATTTTCAAAACTTTTTTTGCCACTGATCGCGACGTTAGCGGCTTCTGGTATTTATCGCATTATACGAGATGTTTCAACCATATGAAGAATGGAAGGAATAGGAACTCGGTAAATTTTATCAGTAGTTGACCCGGAGATCGGCTCCCATCGAGGTTCATGAACTCTCTAACTACATGAGTCCTTCTCAGGATTTCTAACTCACCCCTAATTCTACCCTGTTCAGTCAAGGAAACTAGATCAGGAAAGTAACACCTACTTCCTCTTAATCTAATTAAAGACGAAATAATACGAGAGGCTTCGGAAGCCTAAACCTGATTAACTAATCAAGGAATCTTAAGGGTGTTCTAACATCCTGGTGCCTCCTTCACACATGATTTACGTAGTAAGACGCCCGGTAACTGGAGTCAAAACAGAAATTCGTATTTTTCCCTGACATTAGTTTAATTTGTATCTCGGTATTTCCAAAATAAAGCAGGCATAGAAAAAGGGCACTAAACAAAAAAAAACTGGGTTATTAAAGGTTGCTTCCATTTGACACATTTTAACGCAAATCATCGTATATTATCACCAGTGTCATCAGTGTCATCAGTATCATCAAGATTATCAGTATTAACTGTCTTACTGAATAACTATCCTAAGTTTACTACTACTAAGAGAGAATGGTTGACCCCATAAAACCTTTGAAAGGGCATACCGGTAGGCATTTATCTGACGAGGGTTTATCCCAGAATAATAGATCTTCGTATACAGGAGGTTTGAGGGATCCTTCAAAATCCAAAAAGGAGTCTATGACATCTGCTCAATCATCTTCTCAACAACACCCCTCAGTTCATTTTAACCCCAAGTTTTTGGGAGGGAAATCGTCATCCCAAAGGTCGGAAGCAAGACCACAACGTCATAGAAGGTTGTCGTCATTAAATGAGTTCCATGATCCGTTTTCAACTGCAGAAGTCTATTATGGGCCTGAGACCAATCCAAATAAGCAACCAGGTTTTAGGCAGTTGAATAGACCGAGAACGATGAGTGTAGTCGATACTGTCTCAGATTTTAAGAATAAAGCCGATTATGACCGCCATTTACTCAAAAGACGTGGTTCTGAGGATGATACTTATTTAAGTAGCAAAGGAAACAGAAGGTTCTTCATTGAAAATGTGGACGAGATGTTAAGAAAATTGTTAGCAACTGAGGATACTGATAAAAATTTCCAAATAACAATTGAAGATACGGGGCCAAAAGTAATAAAAGTGGGGACAGCCAATTCAGGTGGGTACAAATATGTCAATATTAGAGGTACTTACATGTTATCGAACCTTCTGCAAGAATTGACTCTTGCAAAAAGCTTTGGTAGGAATCAGATATTTTTAGATGAGGCACGTATCAATGAAAATCCGGTGAATAGACTCACTAGACTAATACATACCCAGTTTTGGGATAATTTAACTAGAAGAGTTGATTTGACCAACGTTGCTCAGATCGCGCTGGATACAAAGATAGATGCACCTGGCGCAAAAAATCCAAGAATATATGTTCCCTACAATTGTCCCGAGCAATACGAGTTTTACGTTCAAGCCTCTCAGATGAATCCATCGCTAAGTTTAGAAGTGGAATATCTTCCCCGCGATATTACACCTGAATATGTGAAGTCTTTGAATAGAACTCCCGGATTACTAGCACTGGCCATGGAAGCCCATGTTAATCCTACTTCTGGTGAATTGACACTAGTGGGTTACCCCTATGCAGTTCCGGGCGGTAGGTTTAACGAATTGTATGGTTGGGATTCGTACATGATCGCACTTGGCCTCTTGGAAAGTGGTAAGACACACGTTGCAAGAGGAATGGTGGAGCATTTTATCTTTGAAATTGAGCACTACGGTAAAATTTTGAATGCCAATAGAAGTTACTACTTATGCAGATCGCAACCTCCGTTTCTTACTGATATGGCTTTACAAGTTTTCAAAAAACTTGGCGGTAAGAGCAATCCTGATGCTATTGATTTTCTCAAGAGATCCTGCCATGCTGCGGTAAAAGAGTACAGAACTGTTTGGGTGAACTCACCAAGATTAGATCCTGAAACCGGATTATCGTGTTATCACCCCGTTGGTTTGGGTATTCCTCCAGAGACAGAAGTAGATCATTTTGATTCGCTCTTGGCTCCTTATTATAAGAAGTTTAATGTTTCTCGTGAGGAATTTGCGAGAATGTACAATGACGGTGAGATCAATGAGCCTAAGTTAGATGATTTTTTCATGCATGATCGCGGTGTAAGAGAATCAGGTCATGATACCACTTACAGATTTGAGGGTGTATGTGCTTATCTGGCAACAATAGATTTGAACTCTTTACTTTACAAATATGAGGTGGACATAGCCGAGATCATTGAACAGTTCTTTGAAAATGAGTACCATGATCCATGGGACGATTCCGTGACTGATGCACAATATTGGAGAAATTTGGCACAGAAGAGAAGAAGTGCAATCACGAAATATATGTGGGATGAAGAGACTGGCTTTTTCTTCGATTATAATACTAAGACGAGGAAAAGGCATTCTTATGAATCAGCAACTACACTATGGGCTCTTTGGGCCGGGCTGGCAAATGAATATCAGGCTAAGGTTACCGTTGAAAAAGCAATACCAAGGTTGGAAGTACTTGGAGGTATCGTAGCCTGTACTGAGAGATCTCGTGGTCCTCTTTCTATTAAAAGACCATCAAGACAATGGGATTTTCCTTATGGTTGGGCTCCTCATCAAATCATGGCTTGGCATGGTCTTTCTAGGTACGGCTTTTTAAGCACTGCCACTCGACTTGCATACAGATGGCTTTATATTATGACAAAAGCTTTTGTTGATTACAATGGTATCGTTGTAGAGAAATACGACGTAACAAAGGGTACTGATCCTCATCGTGTTAATGCTGAGTACGGTAATCAAGGTGCTGATTTTAAAGGCGTTGCAAAGGAGGGATTTGGCTGGGTAAATGCCAGTTATGTTTTGGGTCTTCGATATATGAATAATCATGCGAAGAGAGCGTTGGCTACGTGTGTCCCTCCCGTGCCATTTTTCAATAGTCTAAGGTCAAATGAAAGAAAAAATTACGGCCTACAAACACATTCTTGAATTTATAGGCATATTATTTTAGGTGAAATAGGTCAATTTATACTTGTAATAGTTTTAGTTTATTTTCAGATGGGTTTGTTAGGGTTCTCAAATTATGTTTTCAAGAAGTTCGGGATCCCAAACTTTAACAACTTTTTTCTGTTCGGAAAACATATCCACTACTTAAAATAAAATAATTTTTTGGTTGTAGTAAATGATACTAAGTACTAAAATTAATTATTTATTTTATTTTTTGATTACCTTTTAATAATAAAATATAAATATATACTACTTAATATTTAATTTTGTTTATCACATGACTTACAAGATAAAGATAAAGATAACTTCATAAACGTAATATATAATGAACCTGAGTCTTCAACACAACTTAAAGACTCTTGCTTTTGTTGGCACCATAAACATGATACTCCTTTGAAACGTTAAGATGCTCGAAACCTTAGCCTATGTAATAGAAGAGTAATTACAAGGGTAGTTATAGTTGGAATTGCATCCATTAGATAAAGCTCTTGTTGAAACTTTTTATTTGTTTGCGTTGAAGATATTGCCTTTAATTACAGATCCTTGATATTTTTTATCTGAATTTGATGCGTCTGGTAAATGTTTAGATAATGGCACTAAGCCATTAGATGTAACAATTAGTTTTGTATTCAACTTCAAACAACAGTTAATTTTCAGAAAAAGCTATGTCAACTTGTGATTACTAGGTTTTGTTTCTATCTTTCAAAAGTTTTCTCGAATTGTTTTGGAATACATCTTAACAAACAGCTGAGATAACTCGAGATAGGACTATGATGGAAATACGGTGTATGTGTATTGTAAACTATATTTGACTATACTCAGTGATCGTCATTTTAAGATGCTGTTTGATGAGACTCTGGCACTAATGTTCAAACGCGAGGCGAAAATCAGTCCAAAATCAGAAGATGAACATGGTGATTCACTGCACTTATCCGATGTTTTAAAAGCAACTTGGAATAGATGTACTTACCCAACTATCTCCGTAACTTGACTTGAACTTAGTTATTTTAAATGGAAGTTTCCGTTTCAAACTTCTGGTAATAGAGTTATTAAAAAACACCTATTCACTATCCTCGAAATATTATATTTCTTGAAAAAGAGATTGGTCTTCTCTGGTTTTCCAAAAGCTCAAAGCTCAAATTTTAGGAATGTTCTTGGTTTTTTGAAGAATAGCCAGTTAGTCTCAAACAAAACCCTTTATGGATCTTTCCTATGGAGAAATAACTTCATATTATTTAGTTACAAATTCTTATTAGTAGTACTTAATACTAGAAGGGGTGTGAAAGGTCATTAGACCCCCATCTTAGGACTCTAGTTGTTAACAAAATGAAAATCAACAATTGATATCTGGAATGAACACCGAGGGCATATTAAATATTGTCGCAGAACTAGTTCCATCTTGTATTAAAAAAATCACTAGCTCCTTTATACAACTAAAGTCTTACTCAGAATGTTATCTATTCTGTTTCACAACACCATTTTTGAAAATTCGAAACCAGGTCTGTCCTGCGGTATGTTTTGAAGCGTCACAGCTTTCAAGCTCGTGCCGCCAAGGTTCTTAACAATTTAAAAAAAGAAAAAAAGAAAAATCCACAAACTGTAAATTTAGCAAAACTAGATTTATAGTTTGTCTTGTGCCCAGTTTCTTTTCATTTAGTTTGGAATGGTATCTTGAATTCTCTCGCTAAACCTCATCTCTCAATATATATATATATATTCTTTTGAGACACAAAAAAAAAAATGAATGAATAATTAAAAGGAAATAAAAAACTACTGATTAAACAAAAAATGTTTGGTTTGGGTAGCAAACTTTACATATTTGAGAACTGAAATATTCTTTACATCTATTCAAGTTACTTTTCTAACACATATGGTTATATTAAAATATAATTTTTCTATACCCCCCAGAGCCTCATATATGAAGACAGCTACAGTCTAAGAAATAATGTCGCAGCTAGATTATGATCCTTTCCGTGAGAACTGGGATGAAATCAATGAAGATTGGTTAGAAAATTCAAATGATGCCTCACGTAAACATTTCGAAATGTCATGTGCTTCATTAAAAAATCCTGAAAGAAGTGGAGATTTCCATCAAAAAACTTCACAATCAAGAACAGCCTTGAAGACCTCTGATCAAAATCGGCAGTACGTATCACGTGAATTACCTTTGGAGTTTAAGAGATCAAGATCAGCGAGAGCCTTGAAGGGTGCAGATAATAGAAACAGAGGTGATAAGATACGAAGTTTTGAAGAAATTAATGAATCTCGGGATGGTTCAACTTGTGGTGAACATGAAGAATTAAATGAAAAGAACTTTATCTATTCTGTTACCTTCAGCTCTTTTTTGAGTTCAATCTTTTCTAATTCTATCTTCGAAAACCCTCCAAAGGAGTATACTTTGAGCGTAAACCCTTTCATTGAAAATGATGTTAGTAAAGTTTTAGACCAATTGGATGGTGTCAATGTTAATCATTCTCACATCACTGCTAAAAATCATTCTCTCTATTCTTGCTTTTTAATGCGTTTTATTGAAACTCGCAGAAAAGCATCTGCCGCCGTTAAAGAAGCAGCTAGAATGGCTGCCCTTCGTTGCAAAATGAGGAAAGTGATTAGGATTAATGCGGAGGCAGTAGTTAGTCGGGTGTGTACGAGAAAACATTACTTGAGCGGTGGGGATAAGGAAGAATTGAAAGGTCGTTCACAGGATGAAATGAATATTGTCAAGAACTATGGTTTGAGTTCTGCCTCTATAACAGAGGAAGCCAATTCATTTGCAAAAATCGGCTACCCTTTGGAAGTCAGCAAGGGAAATTCTGCCTTTGAACCGATGACTGATGCTTGCTGGGAACTCAATGATGGTTTTTGTCCACACGTGGAAGCACTCATTAACAACTCAAATGACAGTGATATTAATGATCATAGGGTTAGAACTGGTGATACGCAACCTTGTTCATGGGTAGCCGTTTTGGTCTCACAAATTGAAGGGTCTGGAACTAAGTCTCCACCTATGGATTGCTGGGACTCACAGTTGAAACCTGATAAGCTTCAGGAAGTGTCTTCTCATGTAGAAGCCTCGGCGCCAATAGAAGAAGCGAACCACTTATCTGAAGATAATGGTGATAAAGTTGTTAACTTGAGTTCGCAGTTCACTGGGGATGATGAAAGCAATGCATTTTATTGTTCATATCTCTCAAACCAATCGTTTGATGAAGTCCATAAACACGGTAACTTATTCCCTGGCACACCTACTCCTATTGTGGGAGCGGAAAAAGGTCTATATAGGAATAATTTATCGTTTGTCGACAATATCAATTCTGTATCGCCTAATTTAAATGGCGCTGGATCTTGGATTGATAATAGTGAACAAAACAAATCCGTGGAATCTTCCTTAACATACTCAAGACGCAACCATTGGATACCTATTATTGACAAGGGAGTCGGATGGAATATCAAGGATGAAATAGTTAGGCCTCAGACGCCTATTTCCAGAATTCCCATAGATGAATTTTGTAATGGGAATAGCTGTGATACTTCAAATATGCGTTCACAGGTTGACGATCTAATGTCTGGTGAAGAGCAACCTATGAATCAAGGGAAATTTAATGATTGCAGGATGTCCCTCTTTTGGTTTGATTCCAAAGAGGGGTCCTTTTGTGAGGAACCTGAAGTGATATCAATTGATGTGAATGATGCTAATTGTCGTAAACATGCTGGCAGTCAGGTTGATCGAACGATCTCAATCTTTGAATCTAATTCATTTTGTAGATTCAAGGACAACAGCAGAAATTCCATGGAATTAGCGGCATCTTCTCAGGACATGTGTTTTTTCAATCAAATGGACAGTAAAGCTATAAGTTCAGACTTCGATTACGCATTTGGATGTCGAAACTCAAGCCAAAGGTCATTGTCGTTTGGTTCTGAAAAACCTGGGGAGAATTATTCTGATGAATTTGTTAAACTGGGTTTTTATGCAGGTCCTTCCAGTGGGTCGCCAACAAAAAGCTTCTTGCGCACGCAGCAGAGGCACCTGTGCGATAAGCAATTACATCCATGTTCCAGATTTACGAAAATGACAAGTGACCAATTTGACCGTGGTGGAGAAGGGCAGAGTGTTCTTTCACCTCATTCTAAGCAGACAGAACTTGTCTGCAAAGAAGGTAGAAGTTCGAGCATAGCGGATCTGGAGTATTTTGTTAATATAGATTATGAAACTCCGCTGGACGCTGAAGTAGATCTGGATGTGGAGTTCGGTTCTTGGATAAATGCGCTGACATCAAGGATACAACCTTTGGATCCTAATAAGGATTCACTTTCTAATTCGGATTCGTATCTCTCTTTGAGAGAAGATTTACATCGTTCAAACAGCTTGCATCATGATGGGGTAGCATTTCCTGATCAATATGATATTACACTTCAAGACTCAAGTACGAGGGTACCACACAATGGAAGATTTGATTGTAATCGCCCTGATGAGCGCAGTACAATTTCGAATGTTTCTCCATATATTTCAGGTCCTCACTCTTGGGCATTTTCGAAAATCGTTTCAGGAACTAAGTCACAGTCTTCTTGGGATGTTTTTTCAAGACTGGATGCTCTGAACACGCGTATAGAAGGGTTGTTTTTCAGTGTAGATACCGCCCTTTCGAAGTCTTGTAGATTCGAACCATTGACGGTCAGTGTCAAAGAAACAGGAAATGTGGATGAAAAACTAATTTTCAGTAAACATCTATCATCAGATATCAGTGAAGATAATCGAATTTATGGGGAGAGTGTCTTAACTTCCTCAAGTGGAAGAACATCGAACAAAGAAGCCATTGATATTTAGACACCTGGAAGGACTTCTGCTGAATCTGTTCTTTCATATCCTGAGTACCTTGAGTTGAGTAATGACCATGCCAGTAACAAGTCAGAAATCTTAAAAAGGACAAATGCAAAAGTAATAGAACGGTTACATAAAGGAGATGGCCATTCTCAAATGAAAATTGAGATTTTCGTAGGTGAATAAGGCCACCAGCCAGTTCTCTCATTTTCAGCATTAGATTTCTGAAATTTTACTATGACGGGTTCCTTTGCGTCTGTATTAGATTTCTCATTTACGTTTTCTTTTGGTAGTTCTGCAAATTCGATAGTGGTTTGAAGCACAGATCCTTCAGTTCAATACGTGGCAATCTTGCCGCAGAAATGAAGGAGTTCTTGACTTTGCTTTCCCTTTCTATACTTTTCTTTTAACTTGTCATTTTATTTGATATGTTATAAAATAAATTTGCCGCTGATAAACCAATGCCATCCGTTCTTTCCGTAGGAAGCAAATCCAAGTATTGCAAGTTCAGAGGATTTTGCAGAAAATGTATTTGTCAGGTGAATTTGTTTAGAATATTTGAAGTTGGATTTTTTTAACAATCACCTATGGACTACAAAAAGGAATACACGAATATGACAATATTGGCCGTTTGTTTACATACGTTGGGCAACGAATTTTAAACCACAAATCAAAATATATATATGTATGCACATGTATGCAGAGCTTATTGCTTTAAATTACAAGAGACGGAAAATAGTCAAATCAAGAAATATTACTCTTTTATACATGAAAGAATCTTGATATTTTACAAGAGTTACTTTTATGGTTACCATTTTTGTTGGTGTCCAGCCAATTGCATTTTACTTGGCTCAAGGAATAGATCTTAACTTATCGAACTTTTAATGTTATATTTCAAGTAGTAAAATGCGGTTTGACTTCCTCCTCTTCTTGAAACATAAGAGTAATGGATAAAGTAAACCTGGTACCCCCATGGTAATTTTAATAAAACATAAGTGAATCACCTTGAAGCATAATTTTATGGGTGACTTTTGTCTCTGTTTATTTCCTTGTTAACTTTTTGTCCTTCCAACATAAAATTCTATTTTTTCCAACTTCCCCTAATCGTTGTAGCTGCTACAACATAAGTTTTGATTAAAAAAAAAAAAAATATATATATATAATCAAGCTAAATCTACCTTCTCTTTTCATCACCATTATCAAGTTATACAGCTTCAACTACCAAACCAAGAAGTCATGCCAAAGATTTACTGCCTTGCTGATCTTTGTATGGTACCAATAGGTACCGGTTCTGCAAGTGTTTCTGATTTTGTTGCCATAGTTGAGAGGAAGATTCGTGAATCCCATTTGAAAAGTACCCTACACAGTGCGGGAACTACTATCGAGGGTCCCTGGGATGAAGTATTTACTTTGATAGGTGAGTTACATGAATTAGCCCATAAAAATGGCTATGTTAGAATTCAATCTTCCATGAGAGTAGGTACCAGAACTGACAAGCACCAAACCGCTCAAGACAAGGTAGACATCCTTCTTCAAAAGTTGGAAAAACCACATTGAAACATATATATACTATACTATACTTTAATTCCCTAATATTACAAAACATAAACTCGTACTCCTAAATTAATCTTAAGAAATATAATAGTAACAGAAGAAAAAAAAACCCATTTCTTTCCCTCTTTTTAAGCCTGAGTAGAAGAAGAGTACTTAGTCACAGCTCTAGTACCTTCGGACACGGCGTGTTTAGCCAATTCACCTGGCAAAATTAATCTTACAGCAGTTTGAATCTCTCTAGCAGAGATAGTAGATTTTCTGTTGTAAGCAGCTAGCTTAGAAGCTTCGGTAGCAATTCTTTCAAAGATATCATTAACAAAGGAGTTTAAAATGGACATAGACTTCTGGGAGATACCAGTGTCTGGGTGTGTTTGCTTCAAAACCTTGTAAATGTAAGAGGAGTAGGTCTCCTTTCTCACCTTATTCTTTTTACCCTTAGCCTCAACAGAGGATGCGGTTTTCTTAGCAGCTGGCTTCTTCTCAGCTGGGGCCTTGGAGGCTGGCTTCTTTTCGGCTTTAGCAGACATGTCGATTTGATGCTTTAGTTATTTCCTATAGTTTCTGAGATACAATTAAGTTAAGAAGAGTGTGTTGTTCTAAGGTCATCTTGTTCGCTTCTTATATATACATCAAGAAACAACTAAAAAAAAAATTCAACACAGCATATCGGGGAATAAAAAAAAAAAATACACGAAAGCAAGAAATGAGAGTCTCTGGGATACATCCTTCTATACCCCTTGCGTAGTAATGGAGTGGTGATACGTATCTCTTTACCGAAGTACACCTTCCACTGGGCGAAAAGCCACCAAACGCGTTTAATTTCCAGTATGGAAGGACAACGCGCGAAAAGCTGAGAACGACCTCATAGTAAAAAGTGAGAAAATTTCCGAACGGGTCTTTCATTTCTTAGTACCAAAAATTTCGCACACTGCGAAAAAATTAGAACAGTGACCATTTAAACGTGGTGTAGAGAAACTAGGTAGAGTTGTAACATTTCTAGCGGCTATCGCGTTCTGATAGTGAAATAAATCGTATAATATCTTTTTAACCCTTTTCGCGTAATTGTGATTGTAATTGTATAAAAGGTCAGAGGTTGGTAAATTGATTTGCTGGTGTATTCATTCTCTTCCAGTTTTATACTGTCAATACCAGTACTAAATCAACCGAATAATCAAAAATGTCCGGTGGTAAAGGTGGTAAGGCAGGTTCTGCCGCAAAAGCTTCTCAATCTAGATCCGCAAAGGCAGGTTTAACCTTCCCAGTCGGTAGAGTTCATAGATTGCTTAGAAAGGGTAATTACGCTCAGAGAGTTGGTTCAGGTGCGCCAGTTTACATGACTGCTGTCTTGGAATATTTGGCTGCTGAAATTTTAGAATTGGCTGGTAACGCTGCCAGAGATAACAAAAAGACCAGAATCATCCCAAGACATTTGCAATTGGCCATCAGAAATGATGATGAATTGAACAAGCTATTGGGTAATGTGACAATTGCTCAAGGTGGTGTTTTGCCTAACATCCACCAAAACTTGTTACCTAAGAAGACCGCTAAACCTGGCAAGGCTTCTCAGGAACTATGAATGTCTGATAAGAACAAAATTAAAGGTCAAAAACATGATTTCGGGTTTGCAGTTGCAATTGGTAACTGAGTTTGTATTTTAGTAGTTTTTAAAGAAAAAAAAAGCAGAATATATCGTAAAAACGTATTAATGCGCATATTATTTATTCGGTTAGAATTTAGATGCTAGTATATCCGCTGCAATATTTACGACGGATATGATTACTTCCACGCCTACCAAGAGAATGACGATAAATTCCAAATATTCCTCATGTGAATGACCCAATTGTTCCTTTAACATTTGCAATAGATCAGATACGACCTCCAATCGTTGATTTAAAAGAGCCACACGCTGATTGATTTCCAAATAACCTCTTGTAGCTTGATAAATGGGTTCTAGTTGTGGTTCAGACCACATAATTTCAGGCGAATCTAACACGGATCCATGTAAATTAATATTTATTCTCAAGATGAATAATTCACCAATACTTTTCATAATGTCTTCTTTACTCATTGAAACTTTACCACTGGATGCAATTTCTTGCGGTATGTCTTGAGTATCTTCTATCGTATTATCAACCAATTCTTCAAATAATGAGATTTTGACACTTTGGGCAATAGCATGCGAAATTGATAATTTGATCATATAATTTGATGCATCCCTAAGGGTGATAAAATCGTTATAAATTCTTGGTTGGTAACTTTGAGTCACGTAATAGTTGAACTCTTCTATCTGGACATCCTCCTCTGCCAATTTTTCCTTTTCAAAACCCTCAATATCATTTAAAAAGGCCTTTTCCTCTCTTTCTGTAAACCCCCAAAGAACAACAACACCATATTCGAATACGAAAAGATCAGGCTGCTTATCACTAACATTAATATCACCACCTTCATCATCTAGTCTGATAACATCTTCGTGTTCAAACCTTTTATCACCTCTCCAATCGTTGTACATGAAAGGTGTATATATGCACTCGTCAAATAACTTTGGGTGGGTATGATGTATCTTTTTACATTCTTTGAGCCATTTAACTAACTCCCTCATTGAATAACTACTTGCGGTACAATAAGCAGTCGCTCTCGGTAGTAAATGCCTGTGACTTTTACCCAATTTTTCTGCATCTCTTCTGGCTGGCTTATCTGTAATCCTATTAACCTGTGAGTATACATCCCTATCTCTTAACTCCAGACTTTCTTCATCCCGTTGAAATGGCTCCTCTGGTAATAACTTTAATTTTTGTGCTGTCCTGGATGTCCTCTGTGCGCCCGTTCTCATCTGCTTATTAGGTGCTCGTAACGATCCCTGCGTCACTTCACCATCGTAGATTCCATCATCGGCGTGCTTAATACCAGCTCCAATATCAGTGTCAGCATCACTTCCACCGCTGCCATTCTTGATCCCATTGCTCCTAGGCTTAGGTTTAGGTTTGTACTTTGCAGATGTTGATGTAGTATTATTATTACTATTACTATTAATATTAGTATTATCACCACCAGTAGTAGCTGTTTGCTTCAACAACGGTTCTTCCTCCTGCTTCGACATGGGTCACTTGTCAATCTTAACTTGGCTTGCTTACAGAGTTTGCACTTAACTTGTCATAATCATGATCATCAATTCATTCCATCCCTCTTTCGAAAATGTGCGAACATCGAAAAGGCGGACGAAGTCAAGAACACAGCAGATTCAACGTTAAAAAAAACGTTTGTCACCAAACAATTCAAAACAAGTTGTGTCCTCATTAAAAGGCTCTTACTCTATTTCCTTTCATTTCTCTCAGAAGAAGAAGATCGAATCGCATTATTTAAAGGTCTTCAATTTCCCAGTTGATAGTTGCATAGCCTTTAAGAACTTTCATATTTGGCGGTTCAATTCCTAAGAAAAAAAAAAAACGTTGTGAAAGTATAAAATTATAAAGTAGTGGTAAAAAGACTGGCATCCTTCATAATCTAATGGTACCATGTCTGATGATAATGATTTGAAACGAAAGGTCGACGAACTAAAGGAAAATAATGAAGTTCTAGCACTTGGTATTCAAAGGACAAGACTTTCAGTTAAAAGGTTAAAGCTTGAGTACAGTGTACTTCTGGAGAGGCTGGAATCGAGAGTTGATTTAGATCCAGAATTACGTTATGAGAATCCATTACCAACGCTAGAGTCGTTTAAGAAAGAACTTTTAACAAAACCTTTAAAAAAAACAAAGAGCAAAAGGCAAAAGGCAAAGGATAGAGATCCAAACATGCCCAAGAGACCAACTAATGCCTATCTGCTATTTTGTGAAATGAATAAGGAAAAGGTTAGGCAACAGGGTTCGCAAGATGTCTCCAAAGATTTAACCGAAGCATGGAAGAATTTAAATGAACAAGATAGGAAACCTTATTATAAGTTGTACACCGAAGATAGGGAAAGGTATCAAAAAGAGATGGAAATATACTCTATGAAGACAGAGCATGACCATGAAAACGATCCCGATCATGCAAAGGATCATGATGAAGAAGATGAAGGCGATGAACCTGAAAACGGTAGAGAGGGTCCAAAACATGAGGAAGAAGAAGAAGAAGACGAAGGTGAAAATGAAAATGAAGGAGAAGGAGAAGGGGAAGAAGAAGAAGTTGAAGAAGAGGAAGAGGAAGAAGACCAGCGTGAACCAGAATCTGAAATTACTCAATTGGATGAGGACGGTGATAATGATGAGGAAATGGCTGATATACCCACGAGTGAGATCTAATAACGAGGGAGTTCTACAAGGAAAGAAAAACGATATAATAAACTCAGTAATGGAACTTCTATCTTTTATTTTTTCATGTACTATAATATTAAATTTATAATGCCTTTTTTTTTTTACTTTAAATCACACGAAAAAATATTATATACACCATTATATCGTCATTTACAAAAGAATGTGATTTTACATTCTCTTCTTTTTATTTTTTCTTTGATAAAAACCGTTTTCATCCCTTTCATGTTTACGCTTTTCTCTCGATCTGACATGCTTCTTAATCTTCTTTTGAGCGGCAATATCAGGAGCTTTGACAGCCAAGACGGCCCTCTTAGCTTTTCTTTCTTGACGTCTAGTCAAAACATCATGTTTGACATTAGCGTAAGCCTTGGTAAAATCAGAAACGTTTATCTTAGATTCCAAAATCTGCAAGCATTCCTGAGCAAGGTTACCCAATTCTTGTTGCTCTTCATTAAATCCATCTCCAGCCCCTTGCTCCAAATAGGTGAACAATGACATGATGATTTTTTCCGATTCTTCGATAAGTTGATTTTCATCTAAGATTTGGACTAATAGCGCCATTAATTGAATGCATGACTTTTTACTCATGAATGAATCTGCAGGATTTTCTTCACTTCTTATGATAGCACCTGCTCTAACGATCATGTAATCAAGAGCGCTAGAATAATGGATCTCCTGTGCATTGTCTGATTCTTTAGGGATGAAAGCTACGTTTTTCTCTTTCCATTTCATAGCTATTTTCACTAACGTTTTAACGGAAGTAGTGGCCAAATTTTCAGGAACCATTGGTGCACCTAGTTGACGCATAGTTCTACTGACAACGTTTTGAACTTCCAAATCAGTGAATTTCTTTTCAAATTTATCGAAATTATTCACCAATAAATTAACAAGACGTGAAGCTGATTGACGGACCCACAGATGAGGATACAAAATGCAACCAATAATCC
Organism: Zygosaccharomyces sapae; assembly: GCA_900465325.1. Classification (NCBI taxonomy): domain Eukaryota; kingdom Fungi; phylum Ascomycota; class Saccharomycetes; order Saccharomycetales; family Saccharomycetaceae; genus Zygosaccharomyces; species Zygosaccharomyces sapae. The sequence goes on along the minus strand of UEGL01000017.1, from coordinate 819,938 downwards.
TATCCCAAGTGCCGCGGTATTCAGCACTAAAGCTCTTTTCTGACCTTTCAACATATGCAATAAACAAGTTCAATGCGGAATAGACGAGGTCCCATTGAGATTCTGATCCCACGTCAGTGTTGGAGACAATGGTTTTGACACGATTCATTGCAAGCTCATCTAGGACAGCATTACGTCCTAAACCAATACTCGTCAGATATATTTTGTAAACTCTCAAACCGAGATTCATGAAAGTAGCATTTTGGGCCTGTTTTAACCATGCGGTGATATATTTTTCCACAGTCACTAAACTCTCAGGATCCAATTTCGATAATAGTTTGGATAACAATAAAGAGGCCATCTCACGACAACGAGGAGCATCATCGTTAAAGAAAACATTAGCCAATGCTACGAAAAAGGATGAAGATAACTTGGATAACAAAACAGGATTGGCCTTATTCACAATTAAGTTGATCAGTTCCATCACTGATTGCCTACCATCTTGAGATGGGTATTGTAAATTGTCAACCATAAATTTGAATTGTTTTTCCAGACGTCCCTTACTTTGATCATATTCCATCAAAAATTGGTAATAAACACTTCTTGAAACATCTCTAATTTCTTTAGAATGATTGGTGATCATAATCTGACGGACTGTATCGATAACATCATACAATTCTGGCAGTTGGATATGCTTATAAACCAATGCTTTAACAAAATTAAATGCTAGACCCTGTTTATTTGGTTCGTTCAAATCGGGTAAAACTCTTCCCAAAACATAACTTAGAGCTGAATCTTTGAGTTTGATATTCTTATGGCGGATTACGGCTGACAAAAATTTCAAGCCCACTTGACAGAGCTCACTGGATGTAGAGGGAGAATCCCTGATGATATTCAAAACTCTTCTAGCACAATTTAGGAAAATATTCTCTGAGCTTTCAGGGAACTCTAATTTTACCATAACTAGCAAAACCCTCAACGAAATAGTTAATATGTCTTCATTCTCTGAGGTCACCGATAATTTTAAGAGGGGCATAAATCCCTCTAAATACTTAACCTGCAGAAGGGAACGATGTCTGGTTATAACGGTACGCAGCAGATCTAATGAGAACTTTTGCAATGTGTTATTAAACAAAGAGGTCTCATTCTCAACCTTTCCACTTTTGGAATCAAGATTAATGAGGAAAAACTCTTCACTTTCACTAACGGAGGGTTTATTACTTGAGCGTTTCTTTACCGTCTGGGATTGTTCAAAGATTTCATAACACAAACCTAACACCTCAATAGAGGCAGCTTGTACGTTGTGATTCAAACCCAAGGCATATTTCCTTAATAATTCATTCAACTTGTTTTGGGTTTTCAAATTCATTCGTTCTAAAAGAAGCACCCTCACGGGATTTAAAATATTGTTAAAAAAGGCCAAAGATATATTAGAAGTGAGAATTTCAGCTGTATCATAGCTCCTACTGACTTTAACCTCCTTCATAGTTGTGTGATAGTTATCAGACTCCTTTTCCTCTCCAGCAAAGCCAAATATATCCTCCATAATAACATTAACCAGCAATTCTGAAGAGTTATCCAGATCTGATGGTGTCAAAATATTCTCTAAAGTTTTCAAGATATGATGAACTGTGAAACTTAAAACATGAACTTGCGAGCCCCTTCTAAGAGCAGAAGTTAATTCCTTTAGGATAAATGGCAGATATTCTGCACCTAGAATTTTGCTTACTTCAGCTAAAGTTTTCCTTACAGCATCACGCAATTCTTCTGATCTGCTCCTCAAAATTTGACATAAACTTGTCAAAGTACCCGGAAGCAAGCTTACAAATTTCATTTCATCCAAACCGATGACAAAATTCACTAAAGCTTCAGAAAGGGGAATTCTAGCTACCGCTGTCTCATTATCTCGAGACTGTAGCACGCTCGTAAGTTTAGGATAAATCTCTTGAGTTATGAACATATCAGGTTCCTCCAACTCTGTTGGAAAGTTTCTCAGTACTAGTTGACTATTGAACTTATGCCTACAATAACATAGTGAATTTTTCAAAGCAGACGACAACTGAGTAATCAAATTAACCAACTGTTTCAAATCATCTGGTCTAGACTTTAAGAACGAGACATAACGTCTTAATAAACCTTTATACTGGCCCCAAGACATAAAATTAGACAAAACACCAATAGTAACAAGTACTTCATTACCAATGTTCCTAAACTTTTCCTCTTTAGAAAACACATAATGTTCAACAATAGGGATCAAATAATTCGAAATACTAGAACCGGACAATTCGTGACCATGTTCTCTCAACCTTCTTACAGCTCTCAAACGACGGTGAAGTTGTATATGAACAATATTAACAAAAAAATTGGCTTCAACATCCCCGTCATAAAGAAGAACTCGTAAATCCTCTAAATCAGTAAAGTATTTCCCAGTACTCACAATATAAGAAAGCACAGAGATATGCTCCGCTTGAATACTCTCTGATGCTTTTCTTAATCCGGAACGTAATTGAGGTAAAATCATCCTCTTCAAAATTTTAATAGTTTCTTCAGCATCAGCAAGTGAAGACTTTTCATTAAGATAGTCAACAAACTTACAAAAAGTATGAGAAGCATTTGTCCTGATCGCAAGTTCTTCTTCATCATTAATGTACAGCATGCAAGTGAAAAGTATTGGCAACCATTGTTCCTCAGAATATTCCCTGTAACCAACTTCCTGGAAATGTTTAAAACCGGATAAAATCCTAGGAAAGTCGTATTCCATCATATGCCTAGAGGAATATGAATTAAGATCTGATAAAAGGTTCGACAACTTCTGCAAAGGAGGAAATCTACAAGCGAAACTTGCAAAAACATCATTAAGAGACTCCTTCAGCTGTCTTTCGCTATAGTTGGCATATAACCCACTCAATGCTTCAAAAAGATCCTTAACATCATCCCACACACAATCATAATCCTTCAGCAGCGAAGCTAATACCTGTAAAACTTTAATCACATCCTTTTTGTCGGCGCCTTTAAAAGCATCTCTGATAATATAGTTAAAAGAATCAACCAGGTATTTTCTGGTTTCATTATCCTGCAGATAACCTGCGTGAACCAGATTCAACAAAAGCTCAATAGCAGTCGAAATAATCTCCGAATTAGCGATCTTCTTATACAATTTTGGCAGTACCTGCAAGCAATTAGCAGCAACAATTGTCACTAAATCCGCATATTCACTAGTGTTCACAGGATTTGTCACAATATTGTTGGCAGCTTCCAATATCAGACCAACAACCGATTCTTTAGCATTCGGATTAGACAACACTCTCATCATTGCAGATGGGAAAATATAACCATCGAAATACAAAAAGGAATAAAGTTCGGTAACAGTCGACCAAGACGCGATCATTTGAAGGGTCGAAGAAGGTTGTTGCAAATTTTCATTTTCGAACTTCTCGATACGAGGCCTAACAACAATATCACAAATCTCTTCAATAAACTCGTTCAAAACGGAAGATGCTCCTAAATATTGAAAAAGGTTATTCAAACATTTCATCGACTGTTGTCTGAGATTAGCGGCAAGTTTAGCCATGAAGGGTTCTTTCTCTTCCATGTTAGAAACATGATATGACATATGAATAGTGTAAATCAATGGATAGACCGTCGTTGCCATAACTCTTGGATAACCTGAAGCCAAAACTCCTAAAGTATAATTCACAATATTTACAAAACCAAGCATCCTGCGCAATGTGATTACTGTCATCTCTGATTTTTCTATATTTCGTCCATTCTTGAAGAAATACTCATAATTAAACTTACCACTGCCTAGCCTTAAGAATTCCACAATATAATCATCTCTCAAATTAGGCAGCATCGAGATAACAGCATGCTTCCTACCCTTTCTTATACCGCTGGTAATAGGCGTTTGAGCACGACCAAAAAATATTCTAATAATATAAGGCATCAACCGAGACTCATCCTGATCTTCAATAAGTTTCGAGTTCCCAGTAGAAATCAGATTAAGCAACTCGTCCTTAAATAGAGTATCATCGAGAAGATTCCTTAAATTATCTCGATATTTTGTGAGTACAGAATCGTTGTATCCTAAAAGTGCCTCAAATGCCAATTTCTGTACTTCAGTACTCCTACTTCCTAACAAAAGCATCAATCTGTCATGAACCTCTTGGAATTTGTAGATAGACTTCATATTCTTAAATTTTGCAATCACTTTTAAAAGTAAATTTCTGTCAGCCTCGGTCCACTTAGCCGCAGAACCAGAATCAGAATAATTCTCTTCATGAGCCCCAAAAATTTCTGAGGACTCATCTTCGTTAAATAAGTACGGTATTATGTCCCTTGAATGACGCTCAACAAATTGTGGAATTAAGAGCATTAATTTTAAAATTTGGTTTCTAAGCTGAGCAGGATAATCTAAATTCGCCCTTTTAACTTTCATTGTTTCTATAATAGTTGCATTAGAAAAGCAATAACTTGACCAAGTATTAGAGAGAGATTCTAACATCTCATGTAACCTCGGGGCTCTTACATCCCAATGAACAATATCAACTTCGCCAACCATGAAATCATCATAGTAAGTTAGACAATGATGGGTATCAGGCACATCAAGAAATCGCATGAGGAGGTTCCAAACTAATTGTTGATCTTTGCCATAGAAATTAGAAATTACTTCATAAACACCTTCCCACACGGGAGAAAACCTAATAGTCAACAACCCAAACATAAATTTAAAAAACAAACAAGTCAACATACTGTTCGATTCAATCTTTGCAAAGTTTGATCCTGTGTTTTTAATCCTTACACTCAAATCACGAGCATTTAATAAAGTCAAAGGTATTTCTTCTATTATTCTACAGTCGTTGAGGAATTGCGGTACATCTTTTTCCTGCACTTTTATTAAACCAATAATTAGGTTCAAAGTCTCATAACGTAGGGCCTTGTCGGGTAAAGTTAAATTTTCAGAAAGAATTCCAATATAATCATCCAAGTCGCTTAAATGTTTTCCCAAATTATATCCCTTTCCAAATCCAAGTAAGTATTTATTCAAGCTTCTGATAAAAACCAAACTGTCTCTATAACTTTCTAACTGTTTCAAAATATCTTTTAATAAATCATAGTGAATTTTTTCATCCGAAGGCTGCAGGGCATTCAGTACATACCCCAATACATCCTTTTTAAAATCTGTCACTGGAGAAGAAGTCCTTAAAACATTTCTAAGTACCGCAGCAAGTACATCTTCATTCTTCTCTAAAGACCTCGAGAGCAGTATATTGCCTTTACAAATCTCAAATAGATCATCATCAGAGAAATTTTTATCAAACACTTTCAGTGAGTCTAAAATAAATTTCGTAAGTTCATCTGGAGTTCTAATAGTTAATTTCTTATTAGCATCAGAATCATCACCAGATTGCAAAAAAAATAAACTAATTTGTTCCCGGTGTGTAGACCAATATTTATTCAGATACTGCTGCAAGTACCTATTCCCGTTAAACGAATACACTCTATCAGCAGTAAAATCTACTGAAGCCTTAAAAAATGCAGTAAAATGGTCTGGGTATTCGTCTAGGTAAAATTCATATAGTTTTTTATGGAAATGTGTCAAATTCTTGATATCACAGTTACGGAGTAATACCATGAATAGGAATGCCACCGTCTGAGCACTTAATTTAGATTTATCTTTTTGAGAAATTATTAATTTCACCACTTCTATTACAGAAGTCCAATTACCAACTTTTTTACCACTTTCCGCAAAGGCTACAGTTGCAATGATCTTTGTTACCTGATTTACATTATCCGCATCGATAGTATTCTGTAGTTTGTTAGTGAAATTCTCAAAAACAGGTTGCAAATTCTCAAATGAAGTGTGCCTAGCAAGATTAATCCATAAGTCACATAAAAGACTTCCAGATTTGTCAGAACTTGTTGCTAAAGCTTCTCCAACGATAATATCCAAAATAGACCGACATTTGGAGTGTAAGGCCCCTTGAGTTGACACCAATGCCTCTGTGAAAAGAGCTAAAAGTCCATCATAGAAATTACTTTCTTGCACATCACCTAACCTTCTCAAAGCAAAAGAAATAAAACGTACCAAATTTCTCAAATTAGATTTACGAATTAAGAAAGACATCGCCTCCGCCGAAAACCTAGCAAGGTATGTCTTTGAATGCGACAATAATGGAAACAGTAGATTAAAAGTTGGCAACAAGTCTTCTGTCAGATATCTGGATAAGTACTTGAAGATATATGCCAAACAATTGAAAGTCCACTCAAACACATCAGAGGATTCAAAACCAATAGCGGCCTCTAGAAGGTTTACCATGGAATTAACAGACCTTTCATAAAACTTCAAAAAATCTGGACCCAAGTCATGACAAAATTGCGCCAGAAGATCCAAGAGCGGTTGTAGTGATAAAAGCTCATGTCTGTCAATGTAATGTAACAGAGTACTCAAAATCGTTTCATCATGGTAGAGAATCTGAGGTAAAGTCTGAACAATGTCTTCAACATCCCCTGCAAAGCTAGTAAAGCTCGCACTTAAGTTAATTTCTCTCCAGTGTTCAAATGATGCAAAGAAATGAGAGGTTTCGACGTAATCATGTGCCTTTGTTGCCAAATTCCTCACCGGTTCAATTTTCAGGTCATCGATCTTATCCTTAAAGGATGCATATCTGAATTTATTAGTTGCCTTGGTCGTATTTTTTTGCTTAACCATAGTCTTTAGCAAAATACACTGAAATGAATACCACAACTACCGAATAGGAGTCTTTGTATCCCATTAGTTTAATGAGATGCTGACCTCATCTCATCATCTTTAAGCGCCAAAAATTTTCATGGTCTAGATGAGATAACATCATACGAATACAAATGACTATCGGTCAAGCTTGTTAATTACGATCACACGAACAAGATAAGTATAAAACGTCAAATAATGAATATTACACATTTAGTATCTAATGCTTGTCCAATTAAAATTAATCCCTTATTTTTACTTCTGTTTTCCCTTATGCTGATATAAATCTTTCATAAAGTGCTGGTCTCGCAGAAATGTTAATGTCCCCGAAAGTCTCTTGCTGATCCAAATCTATACAGTCAGCGGTCGCTAAAGAAAGCATATCGAAAAATCCTTTCGTCGCTTCTTGTCTCGTTAAACCTGTATCTTCCTCATGTCCTTGAGCTCTTTTCTTAGCTGTCAGAAGATTATCAAATTTCAAAGATTCATTATCAATGAATTCAACCCTCATCAATTCGGCGAAATCTACCGCTTCTCTTGAAGCAAATTCTCCAGTTGTCAATTTCACCTTTTCAGAATCAGTAAAGATCGGATTTGAAGAAGAACCCTCCATTTCAGGAGAATCTTGCAATGATTGCTGTTCGATATTGTGTTCATGCACCTCTTCACCTTGTTCTAAAGAATGTTCACCAATATCGGCAGCCATGGGAGCCTCACCAGATTCAGAGGGTGGGCGGCTACTGTTCATGCTTGACTCCGGTAAAAGATCATCATTTAAGCCTAACGATATATCCATTTGTGGTTCTTCGAAATTTTCCTCATTTTCCAATTCTGCCTGTATCTTTGGTTTTTTGAATGTTTGCAATGGTGAGAGATTTTCAATGACCTCTTGAGGTAAATATGAGAGGCTTTGTACCATTTCCTCCCATAATCTCTTTTGATTCAACTTGGGCGGCTCTTGTACTTCGTTTTCAGAACGTTCATTTACCGTGTCCTCTGAAGCCGTTTTCAATGAATGATCATCAAGTTCTGTTTCCGCGTCTTGCTGAATTTTTCTGCAATTACGTAGAGCAGGATCTTTCTTGACTCTTCTCTCTCTCTTAGCTTCCTCCTCTCTTTTTTCTTCCTGATGCCTCTGCTCTTGTTCTTCATCATTTTCTTGTTGCATCTGATCTTCCTCCTCACCGGCTTCTTTTTCAATATCAAGGTTAAACCCAAAATCAATAGGTTCTCCAGTAATGGATCTTTCATCAGCCCTTCTACCTAATTCCACAGAATCGTGCGAACCGCCCTCAGAAGAGGCTCTTTCTTGATCTTTTTCCTCGGAGATACCTAAATCCCAATCCACATTATTAGGATCTTCCAATGGAAAATCATCCTCACCTATCAATAAATGTTCGGGTTCTTGTGATTGGATTCCAGTTTCGTTTGATTGACGAGTGCCTTCACCCGCAGTTTTAGACAGTTGGCCATCGTCAATATCGAAATCTAAATCTAATCCCGAAGATTGATTGTACTCTAGGTCCTCATCTGGATCAAATCTTCTACCAAATTCCAGTGAAGTATCCCATGGAGCAGCACCTTGTACTCGCCTTTGGCGACTTTCTTCGGTTTCCTGACCCATGAGCTCTTCGGAAATTTGATTATCGTTCAGAAAATCTAAACTTGGTGCTGCTAAAACTTCTTTTTTCAGTAACTGCATCCTCTAAAATCAATTGATCCACCGCGGCTATAGTATTGGCCCTATTAACAGTGATATTTATCCTTTGATTAGTTTTAAAAAGTGTACTAATCTTTGTCAAAGTATCTTTTATATCAGAAAGTAAAAATGCCGCTTGCTTTGAATAAACTCTAACAATCCCTTGTAATAGTTCACCTGAAGTACGGAGTGTTATGTGTTCAATATTAGTCACACTATTGTCACATCCCGATGCCTTTGCAATTTCATTTGCAGATTCGCTGATACTAGTCTGAAGCACTTGACCTCTACCCAAATTTGACATATTAGCAGCTAACCATATTTGAGCCAATGGTCCATTCTTGGCAGATACACTAATGGTGTGTGTCTCAGACATCTCTAGCAGTAATTAGGAGCTAAACTAATGCTTCACAATCTATTAAAAATAGCGACTTAGCTTTCTATTGGTTTAAACTTGATTCCAACTCAACAAGCTACTTAAGGTAAGGCACTATTCTTTGCATGCTCAGAGGATACCAGTCCTTCTTTTAAGAGTTCAGATGAAATCTTTACAATACGCGTAATATATATATTAAACGCGTGAAACGTCGCGTAAGTATATTCGAACATCAACTATCAGGAAAAAAAAACAACAAAATCACTACCGGTGCGATATTCGATAGTATCAGTAACCATTGCTCATACCGGTAATACTATTTTCGAGAATCTCAATAGCCTCATTCGAGATGACAGACCCCATCAAATAATTACCAGTAGATTGAATATGAATTTTAATCGTTTATATAGTGATAAAAGAATACAACAAAAAAAAAATAAAATCAAACAAAATAGAAGATTGAAAAACAGCGTGTATTGGAGCCAAAAGGTTCATGCTTTCATAAATTCATTTATGAACCGCACTAACTATGTACCTCTGCTCATTCACAGTCCCCAATCCTATTCTGTCATATAATCATTCCTTTTTAGAATTTGGAAATTCATTTTAAGGCCGCTTGTAGAGCTTCCAAAACTTTTAACTGGATAGCAGCAGTAGCAGCGACTTTCTCGTCAGAGGAATTCAAATTTTTTACTGGCGTCACTGATCAAAGATTTTACATTTTCTTGGGAAAATGACTCCAAAGGAAAAGCTTCCACCGAAGTAACACACAAAGTGGAATCTGGCTGCACAGATGCAAAGCCACCAGAGACAAAATACTTCTTGGTGTTACTACCTTCAAAAATTTCTACAACACCAGGACTTAATTGCTCCACAGTAGGGACGTGGTTAGCCAGGATACCAAGGCCACCAGACTTGGCAGGTAATTAACTTGGGTAACTTTGTTACCAGCAAATAGAGTTTCATGAGGCAAGGCAAATTGCAATTTCAAAAATCATTAGCAGCTGCTTCAGCATAAGTACGTTTGGCGACGGCGTTGACAGATTTTGTCAAAGTTCTAGCAGCGTTTAGACGGAACATTCTTTTTATATGTCGTTTACTTGAGGGCCTCCACAAAATAAAGATGGGAAAAGTTTAAAATGTACCGATATTAGTTACTTGCTAATGGTCCCTTCTGCTAGGTTGGCTAGGGGCTTTTACTACCGGATTAAAACCGTGGTGATCCTACGTCAATTTTTTTTCTTTTCACCTGAGGGTTACCCGGCTTCACTAAGAACGGAGCTATACCATTGGTTGATAAGGATACAAGTGATAATTTGGGCGGCTAATGCATATCGAAAGCTATATTGGAAGGTAAAACCCTTGAACTACTTTGTGAATTACACCCGAAGTCTTGATCTGAAACATCGAGAAAAGTGGATATGTATTGCTTGAATAGGTTGTTAATAATGGAAATGTAGCTAATGAATAACACTCAATCAACTAAGCAGATTCGCAGCTCTTAGATATATTCATTACATCCAGTTTACAGTAATATTTCTTTTGTGCAATTACAACAATAATTCTTATTTGTATGTGTGTAGTTTATCGTTTTGTCGCTCAATCCTACACTCAAAGACATGCTACCAAAGGTTTAAAAATCCAATCTAAATTTACCCTAATAAAACTAAAGTTTTCACTAACTATTCCTATCCATTCCTGCAAGTTAAACATATTTAGCGCCGATGCTTCTTGTTATAATCCTTCCCAAGAATAAAAATTCGTCAATTATCAAAAGGCCTTATAGTATTAATTTAGAGGACCCTATATATATTTCAATTCTATCCTAAATATAGCTCAACCTCTTTTTTTCCCTGTAGCGTTTTCTCACAAATTAGCCGCCAAGTGTTTAGCGCACATATAAAAGAAGATAAAAATTAACAAAATACACAGGAACTAGGAACTATCTTGTCCACTACTATATCTCAATAAAGATGCAAGGAGTACCTTTCAAGGGACTAAAGAATATTCAGAAAGGAAAGCCTTTAAAACACTACATTTTCAAACTAAGAAGTGCCTTAAAGAATAATAAGCTTACTTGTAGATCTAAGAAGGACCTAGGGCTAAAATCAGATAAAAAAAAAACAAGAAATAACAATTTTAATTACCCAGAGAAAAGGCCGCTTACAGGTACCAATAACCCCGCCAATACCGTACTCACAAGGAAAAAAACTCAATCATTAAAGACACAAGACTCGATTAGACCTAAAAAAGTTAATAGAAACCGCAGAAACAAAATATCAATCCAAGAAGAAGGGAAACGGCATAATTCACAATGTTGCCAAAAATCACTGGCACCGAAGATATCAGAAAGTTCACAAGAACAAACAAGCTCTACTCCTTCTCAAAGTCTAAGAAATTCCAAGCATTTCAATAAAGTAAATTGCTTAAGAGAAGTAGATAGTCCAACACTTAACAGTACTAGAGAACATTCAATGTTACAGCAAGAGCTCGTAGCTAACATAGATGGCAGCTATATTGAATTCAAACTGGTTAGCATAGATCCCAAGCTCCTCCTTCAAGATCTACCACCAGTAATTGCTATGGAACCTTTGCCTTCGCTCATTTGGCCGTACAATTAGCCTTAAAATTCAAGATTCATTTTCAGAGAGGTTCTAAAGCTAATTACAATTGTATTTCTCATATTAACTTTTTTTTTTTTTTTTTTTTTTCGGGTAACGCATATCATCGCTATATTCTCGACTCATCATTTTCAGCAAATTAACCTGTCTCTTAGTAGGATTAAAAACGGTAAATCAATTTCTCCTAAAAGGAAAGTTTGTGCTGCGAAGAGCAGAAGGACAGAAAAAGCTGAGTATTTTTATTCAACACTTTACGTATTAGCTAGCGCTTAGAGATAGTCTGTTAAAGGGAGGAAATGGCTAGCAAATCCCCAGAAATAATTCCACAATCGCCGTCTCAAGATGGTCATCAACATGAAAATAAGCTTACACAGTGCTTCAACGATATAATGAGAGTAGCCGTGGAAATGATGCTACATCAGCAGCTAAAGACTGTACAACTGGATTCGTCAGTCGTAAATGGCTTTAGTTATAATCAACAGCGAATTCTTAGTGAGAAGATTCACATCTTCCACGCAATCCTGGATGACATGGAAACTACACTAGGTAAGAGTAAGAATTACGTTGAAACTATTTATGAGCTAGGTAGAGAGAAAGAATTACAAAAGGAGAGAGAAAGGAAAGAGTTGAAAAGACGAGAGGAGGAAGAGGAAAGAAAGATTAAGGAACAGGAAGAATTGAAAAAACAACAAGAGTTGGAATTGAAAGCTCAACAGGAGAGGGAACAGCAACAACAACAGCAGCAAGAAAAACAAAAAGAGAATAACGACGTGGAGCCAGATTTGAAAATGAAATTTTCAATGGACACACCAAGCGGTCTGCTGGCAGATTTCCCTGGTGCTTCTGATGACATGGACGGAACTAGTACTATTCCAAAGCGCTCGGCTGATAAACCTGCTTCGCCTGAGCAGTATTCTACGAAAGTCAAGCAAGAACCAAGTCTCCCTCAAGGTGATCTTGGTGACTTAGGCGGGATGGATATATCGATGTTCCCGAACATGGATACGGGTTTTGATATAGGAAGTATGGGTGACGATTCAGATCCTAATAAGTTTGAGGGTCCAGGTGACCCTGTGGCTGGGCTCCCCGAGTCAGAAAATGTCAACGAAGCTGCTGGAGGTCTAGGAGATACCAATAACAACGGAATAGTCGATAATAGTGATGATTATTTGACATTAAATGACTTTAACGATCTGAACATCGACTGGTCAGCTACTGGTGACCCCGGTGATCTAGATCTAAATGGGTTTAACATCTAAAAAGTTCAATTTTACTTCTTCGCAGACTACTGTGATATTACCAACTTGTTTAGGAAAACTATTATACATTTAAAGATCAATTAAACAATGATAATATTAACGTGAAGAGAAGAAGTCGAAAGATCCATGGCTCTGCCGAAATAATAAAATAAAAAAGAAAAAGAGGTACCAACTAACACCAATGACAACAACTTTGTTGTAAAACTGTATAAGACCAAATAGCTCGTCAGAGATAAACCACCATCGCGGTAACGTTATCCGTTGTTCCGTTTTCTAAAGCATACCTAACGAGGGTCTTCGCGGCCTCATTAGGTTCTTCAATGTCCCTAATCAATTCGCATGCATCTTGATCGTCAATAACATCCCAAAGGCCATCACAAGCAACTATAATAAATTCGTCATCTCTCGTTAATTCTACACTCGTTGTGAATGGGTTACCTACAACTAATCCATCGAAAAACTTGTCACCGAACGACCTTGTTACCGCTAACATACCATTAACGCGACTTTTCATGATGAGTCCCCCTGATTTTTCTATCCTTTGCATTTCTAATCCGTCAGAGGCCTTATGGTCATAAGTTAGTCTTACACTTCTCCCTTTTCTAAACAATACTATCCTTGAGTCCCCCACATTAGCTGTATATAACTTTCTCGTATGCTGACTAAAATCTGCCGTTTGGTTATCCACATCATCTGGAACTTCCCATCGTAATATGCAAACAGCCGCTGTACAACCACTATTTCCTGGGAGCTTTGTATTAATCTGTCGATCTACGGAAACAAATGACTCGTTTAGAACTTCTCTAACATCTCGTGTCTCATCCTCTAACAATTTTTCTTCAACGATGGCGTGTAGGTGAGATCCACACCATTTCGATGCTTGAGATCCAGCATGGCCATCAAATACTGCAAAATAACCCCAGTCGAGTCTCGAAGCAAAATTCTTTACATATGTGTGGACATCTTCCATAGTCTTACGAAACTTTGCATTCTTGTTCTCTGCAACACCAACTTGATAAGTCAGCTGGTATTCTGTCGGCGTTTCACTAATATCCTCTTCACTGACACCCATTTCTGTTCAATTATTTAATTTATGAATAATATAGCACCACGGGACTGTTATTGTCTTAGTTCAAAAAATTAGCCAGTGCCAAATAAGAGTACTAATTAATTACTGCACAAATTTTAGCGAGTGCTACAGAAGGGAATGATAACGGTAACAGGGACAACGACAAAACCTCTCTTATTCGTGCACAGCAACTCGGAAATCAAAATATCACTTACCTAGAAAACGTTGACACAGCGAGAAGTAACCAAGGGATGTAAGCCCGGTATTACAACTGAACGTAATAACTGTTCGATACAAATGAATCCACGATACGAAATAAATACGTAGTTATTTGTTCTTTAAACTGCTAGGCTTCTCTTATGAATACATAGGACCTCACAGCTCTTACTACAGTGGTCTGTTTTGGCTCTTTTTTTTCCCATTAGAATCAAAACAAACGGTTTGATAAATTCACGTGATTGTAAAACATATTTAGAAACAGCAGCGTACCCTTTATAGCCGACTGTCAGCCAATCGGAGAAGTGATTGCAGCTTTAGTAACGATACTGATAATACGTATACACACACTTAAATACCGACTCATAGATACAGACCTTCCAGGTTCTCCTCAACCTTGTTCTTCATGACACGCTCCTTAGCCTGTTTGAAATCTTCAGCTTTAACTTGCATTCTACGTTCTCTAAGGGCTAACAGACCCGCTTCTGTACACATTGCCTGAATATCTGCACCTGACAGATCATCCTTCGAAGTGACCAATTCATCTAGACGTACATCTTCACTTAGGTTCATCTTAGCAGTATGTATACCTAAGATTCTCTTTTTTGTATTCATGTTTGGATTTTCGAACAGAATCTTTCTATCGATTCTACCTGGTCTAATCAATGCTGGATCCAAAGTTTCAATTCTGTTCGTGGCCATAACCACTTTAATGTCTCCCCTATCATCAAAACCATCTAGCTGGTTTAACAATTCCAACATAGTTCTTTGAACTTCCCTTTCACCACCACTGTTAGATTCGTATCTTTTCGTACCGATAGCATCAATTTCATCGATGAAAACAATACTAGGAGCATGCTCAGAAGCCACTTTGAAAATCTGCCTACAAAGCCTAGGACCATCACCCAAATACTTTTGAATTAACTCTGAACCGACAATTCTTAAGAAAGTGGCGGAAGTTTGGTTTGCCACTGCCTTCGCCAACAAAGTCTTACCAGTACCTGGTGCACCATACAAAATGACACCCTTTGGTGGTCTAATACCCATTTCTTCATATAGTTCTGGATGTGTCAATGGTAGTTCGACGGCTTCCTTGATTTCTTGAATCTGTGATTCTAGCCCACCGATATCACTGTAGTTTTCAGTAGGTGATTTATCCAGCTTCATAGCAGAAATCATTGGATCTGCGTCATCTTGCAGAACACCTACAATAGACATAGTTTTATGGTGAAGAAGTACAGAGCATCCTGGCTCTAGTAACTCCTTGTCGGCGAAAGATAAGATGGAGACATAGTAATCTGGCATGATGGGACTGGTAACAATCGCATGGCCATCATCAATAATTTCTTCTAAAGTACCAACACTTAATGGGTTACCTCTAATCTCCTCCAATTGTTTCTTCTCCTCTTCTTGCTTCTTTTCGAAAGGTTTTAATATTTCGGAATTCGTTACGAATTCCTCCTCTAAAAGAAGATGATCCTTGATTCTCTCCATTCTCAGCAGTTTTAACTTACAACGTGTACTTGGATATATATTTGGTAATTTTTCTGCAGTAGCCGGACCACCTCTTCTCTTCTTCCTACCAAATCTAGGTTGTACTGGAGGCTCATACTTTGGCTTCTCCTTGTTGCTTCTCTTCTTCCTTTTATCTTGAGCAGATGAAAGACCTTGTCCCATGTTGGTATGCTGAATTTACTCTACAAAGTTGCCTTTGTAATGTAATGCTTGTGGTAAGTACTGGTTTCAGACTTCCCACTTAAGATCAACCTATATCCTTTTGCCACCATGAGAACCTATATTCGTGCGTAATGATAAATGATAATGATTAAATTTTCTAGAATTCATATTTAGAGATTCGAACCGAAGACGAAGAGCTTTTCAACTAGAAAAAATAACTGCCAGCCCAAATATTCCCAAGGGGTGGTTAAAAATTACGACAACTGCAGGATTCGAACCTGCGCGGGCGAAACCCAAAAGATTTCTAATCTTTCGCCTTAACCACTCGGCCAAATTGTCACACAAACCTCGAGGAAGAAAGAGAACAAGAAGACAACATATAGTATAACAACTTTAATTCTCAGAATACGTAGCAGTATAATCTTACTAAAAGTGGGGAAGAAAATACCCCCCCCCTACACAAGCACTACTGATTCACTGGAATATTTGAAAAACAGTTATGTCATTAATCGCTTAATTTTGCGCTGAAGGACTATTACACAAGTAGAATGTTAAACTAAACTACCGCCTCAACAGTTCTTCCTAAAATCTATAGTAATTTAACTATCCATAGTCAACTAATTAATGACTAGTGTTTTAGTTTTTACTTTTCAGTTTTTTTTTTTTTGTCAATTTGTGATTTTAGAAATAAATTAGGAAGTTCATTGTGAAGAGACAAATCGAATATAGAACAAAACATATCTACAGAGGAAATAATTTGCTATATATGAGTGATATAAATTCTACCTAGATAGCATAGGACAAAAATTATCAAAGCTATATTTTCTAATTACTCGCGACTTATGTACAAGGGTATCGATTCCCCGAAGTGACCAATTTATCGTATGAAAAACCACGATCATCGCCGAAGTTTAATCAATTGGGTACAATTTTTCTTTTATATACGTCTTGTACTAAAATCTATTTCGCTTAAAGTTTTATTTTAAAGTAGTTTATACATGATTCTTCTCTAAATAATGCACTGAGCTATCAACTTCCCTCAATCTTTGAGCGGCCTGTTCAGCGGTTAAATCTCTTTGAGGCTCTCCTAATAACTCAAAGCCAACTAAAAATTTTCTTACAGTGGAAGACCTTAACAAAGGAGGATAAAAGTGCATGTGAAACCAGCTATTTTCCAAATCGTCACCCTCAGCGTTAAGAGGTGCTTGATGAATCCCCATTGAATATGGAAAACTTGTTTGAAAAAGGTTATCGTATTTTTTTGTTAACTCTAGCAAAATGCAGGAAAGTGACTTCTTTTGCTCTTTACTAAATTTGTCTATAGAAGCCACCTGGGTCTTAGACACAACCATGGTTTCATATGGCCATACAGCCCAATATGGTACAATTACAACGAATGAATCGTTTTCCAGAACTATTCTTATTTTTTCTTCCAATTCCAAATCTACACAGTCTTTCAGAAGGTGTGAACCATTCTCTTCTCTGTATTTTCTGATCGAATTCAATTCTTCGAAAACTTCTGTAGGAACTGATTCCAAACACCATGCTTGTCCATGAGGATGTAAATTGGAACAGCCCATAGCCGTTCCTTTATTCTCGAAGATTTGTAAATATTTGAAGGGCTTTCTGTCTTGCACTGCTTCCAGCGAGACTCTCTGGTATAATTCGTTCCATGCCTCTACAACTTTAGTCACTTCATCCAACGACATCTGCGGTATAGTCAAATTGTGACGAGGACTAAAACATATCACGAAACAGGTACCCCTTATAGGTTCAGTTTTTAACAGCCTCTGCTTTAAGCTTTTTCCGGTACTTTCTTCCCTAATTTCGTGAGGCTGAGCCAATTTAACCGCGGAGAAATCATTAACAAAGATGAAGGTTGAATCATACTTTAAATTGGTGGCTCCAGTGGCTCTTAGATTACCAGGACATAAATAACACTCAGGATCATAGGATGGATTGTCCGTTTTGAATTCAGCTTCTTTTTGACCTAACCAGGGTCTCTTAGCCCTATGCGGTGATACCAGAACCCAGGTACCTTTCAAAGGATTATACCTCCTATGAGAATGTTCTTCAAGGGTAAAAGTAGCAGTCATTGTTGAAATATTCTGGTTTCAAGATACGGTATACGAACTCAGCAAGTAACTTCGATCTTTATCTTAGGGTACTTTAACTACTTATATACAGTATTCATATTTTTTTTTTTATTGAGGAATAACTGTCACAAGGCTGCGGAGCACTACGTTCCGTACCGCTCGGACGACGGAGCTCCGCGAGCCGAAAAAAATGCAGGGTCCTACTTGAGACCTACAACCCCGCCAGCCACATGGGGCACGGCTGAAGAATGCAAAAGACTCTTTTTCAAAATAAATCTCAAGAAACTCAACAATGGTAACAATGATAAAATAGATGAGCTTTATTCCCAGACAAACAATATGAACACTACGTAAACCTATACATTATCCTTGATCCATAAGCACTCCCGCCTGACAGGGTCACAGTTTCCTTCCACCTGCTGTTATTGATAGCGTTTACATAGCGTGCTGGTTCTACCGCAAAACCGGATCTTGGTGAAAACCCAGTAAGTTTATCACCAGTGTAAAACTGAAAACTCGGCTCAGTAGTCAGTATCTCCAGGGAAATATGAGATTCGGGATGCGAGGCCCGAACTATGGGACGTAATTTATCCTTGGTCGAATCTAAAGAGGTATGATCCGCTACAATAAAACAGTGGTCATAACAAGGTCCCTCTGTATTGAGAACAGTACTTTTTTCTTCTTTGGCATCAAATGTAGAGACATTTAACCGGTGCAAAGTACCGTCAAGATCAACGACCTTGTTAGTTGCCAAACGAATTTCCGTACCTTGAACCGTAGTAGCGTTAACTTTGTTCAAATTG
This sequence comes from Zygosaccharomyces sapae, assembly GCA_900465325.1. Taxonomy (NCBI): domain Eukaryota; kingdom Fungi; phylum Ascomycota; class Saccharomycetes; order Saccharomycetales; family Saccharomycetaceae; genus Zygosaccharomyces; species Zygosaccharomyces sapae. Next base: position 801,416 of record UEGL01000017.1, on the reverse strand, counting down.
AAATAAGTATGATTCGTCAAGTTTATTGGCGTGGATTTACCCTTAATTAAAACCCCTTTGTATTGAATATCTAATGCTTTTGCCTGAATGTCTAAAGTATAGGTAACGCCTACCTGTAGATCACTTTGAAAGCCTGAAGATTGTTTGTCCAATAAAAAGTACTCCGCAATAAACAGTCCCTTCGAGGGAGTTTTTACCAATGGTCCTAAAAAATGTTTTTCACTGTAGCAATTACCGTCACTATGGTTTGTATTACCGTTCTCGTCGGTAACCAATTGGTAACTCTTGCCATTCAAGTCATATTTTCCGCCTGCAATACGGTTCGCGTAACGACCGATAGTGACACCCGAATAATCGCCTGGATCACCTGGCCCTAACACTACACTTTGTCCATCTACCAAGAGGTCGACTATTGAAGCCCCCTTGTTTGAAATTACCAGTTGGAATCTGGATCCATATCCCAGCGTGACAAGGCGATTTTCATAATCGCCATCGATTACTTTCCTACTAATAACACCATGTTGTGAGTAACCAAACGGATTCTTGGTAACCCATCTCCAGAGATCTTCACAGGCTTTCTTGATATCTAATTCTGTTTTCCAATTAAGTTCTAACTTCGCCTTTGTAGGTTTAGCCACCAAAAGTGGTACATCACCGCTCCTTCTACCGACAATATCCATAGAAATCTCATTTCCACATGCCCTAGTGAAAGCTTCATACATTTCAAGAACGGTCGAACCCATTCCAGAGCCGAGGTTCCATGCTTCACAAAGGTCCTTACTTCGCATTTGTAGATAGTTTAAAGCAGCAACATGTCCCTTTGCCAGATCGACCACATGGATATAGTCTCTTATCGGTGTACCGTCCCTCGTATCGTAATCGTTACCAAACACTGACAGCCTATCCCTTCTCCCGATTGCCACTTGGGCCATATAGGGCAGTAAATTATTCGGAATACCCAACGGATCTTCCCCAATGAGACCTGAAGGATGTGCGCCAATTGGATTAAAGTATCGTAAAATCGCAAACTTCCAGCTACCAGATGCAGCAACATCTCTCAGGATATTCTCAATAGTAAACTTTGTATGACCATATGGATTCGAAGGTTGCAAGGGACAAGTCTCCGGAACTTGTATCATACCCGGATACCTAGTGTAATCACCATACACTGTAGCCGACGATGAAAAAACCAAATTTTTGATCCGATACTTCTGCATTAGCTGCAAAAGCACCACAGTACCACCAACATTGTTGTGATAATACTCTAATGGAATCTGCGCGCTTTCTCCAACAGCTTTCAAACCGGCAAAATGAATAACACTTTCAATGTCACTATGTTCCTCGAAAACTTTAGCCAATGTCGCCCAATCCACCAAGTCTACCTGATAAAAGGGAACATACTTCTTAGCTAACACTTGAACTCTCGCTAAACTTTCATAAGATGAGTTGGACAGATTGTCCACTACAACGCATTCGTACCCGCTAGCCAACAATTCGACGACAGCATGTGAACCAATGTAACCAGCACCGCCTGTGATTAACACTTTGGATACCATTTGGCTCCCTTGTTCTCCAGTATTCTGCTACCCGCATTATCCTTACATTCCATCCCATTTGGTTCCCAGACTTATTTATATTTTCTGCTTCCTTGTGCTTTTTACCAATATTCCCCATGGCGGCTCGGAACACACTCGTCCGTTCGGACCACACCCGTCCGAAGATAACTTTTTTTCCTCTCCAGCTACCCCGCAATTTTCCTCGTGCGGCTTATCATCAAAGTCACCATCACTATATTGTTCTTTGACACATTCGTTATGCGTTAACTTTCGAAACTGGGGAAGAACTAAAAAGCCTTTCTCCCGAAAGAACAAAAATTGCAAGAAACAGTGTAACTAAATAACAATCCTTGTCCTCATTAGTCGTGATTGCAACGCCAACACGGTACCATACCCTTCTGTTATTGTAGGACTACTGTCAAAGTAAATTTACTCCCGAAGAAGCAAAGGAAAAAAAAAAAAAGTCATATAAAGCAGAAACTTCATCCGCATTACTCCTGGTGCTTTCTACTATTGTTTTATTTGAATTCTATCCTTTTTTGTTATAATGTACCTCTGTAACGATCTAACCAGTATATCACTGGAAATGAATGTCCCCACATATTCCTTAAACAGGTGCAATGAAATAACCCGTCACTTTTTTGAATCGTTTGGCAGAGACGCAGATTTCGTGTCACGCTCACCGGGTAGAGTAAACATTATTGGCGAACACATCGATTACTGCGATTTTTCAGTTCTTCCAATGGCTATTGATGTTGAAATGCTTTTAGCCGTTCGTGTTGTGCGTGGGTCAACCTCCATCGAATTGAAAAATGCAGATCCTAAATTTGCTCCACGTTGCTTTGACATACCGCTAGAGGCATCAATAGGCATAGATCCTGCACTTTCAGATTGGTCAAACTATTTCAAATGCGGCTTGTTGGTAGCGCAAACGCTTTGCAAAGAAACCGGTCAACCGATGAGAGACATTGGAATGCAAGTATTCTGTCAGGGAACCGTGCCTACTGGTGGTGGTCTTTCATCGTCTGCTGCCTTTATCTGTGCTACAGCACTGGCTACGATTAGAGCCGTTAAGGGTCCGAAATATGAAATTTCCAAACAAGATCTCACGCGGATCACAGCCGATGCCGAACACTACTTGGGTGTTAACAACGGTGGCATGGACCAGTGTGCTAGCGTTTGTGGTGAAAAAGATCATGCGCTATACGTGGAATTTAAACCTACATTGAAGGCAACACCTTTCCCTTTACCTTCGCCCGTTAGGTTTATCATAGCAAATACCCTGGTAGTTTCAAACAAATTTGAAACTGCTCCCACTAACTACAACTTACGTGTTGTTGAATGCACTATTGCTGCCAGTATCTTGGCCCATACCCACGGTGTTTCTTTACTGGGCGAAAAAACACCGGGGAACTTGCGCCAAGTAATCTACACTCTTTGCGAGCGCGCTAAACACACAGAAGGTACGGCTGTACAGAATGATGCCCCTGATAAGATCGACGAAGAAATTAATAAACTCCGGTACGCATTAGATTTAGTGGAAGAAACTTTGGGGCCAAAGAGTAAAGGGTATACCATGTTAGAAGCATCGACAGCACTTGAAATGACTCCGGAGGAATTTACCAGAGAGTATCTGACTTCCTTTCCCGTTAGATTCCATCTCCTTCAGCTTTATCTTAGGGCAAGGCATGTGTATTCTGAAGCCCTTCGTGTTTTACAATGCTTACGCCTAATGACAAATGTATACAGCACTAGCAGCGACACGCAGAAGTTTTTACAAGACTTCGGTACACTGATGAATACGTCTCAGACTTCGTGCCGTGATAACTACGGATGCTCATGTGAGGAAACCGAACAGATGTGTAGTATTGCCCTCAACAACGGTTCCTTAGGCTCAAGGCTTACTGGTGCGGGGTGGGGTGGCTGCACAATAAGCCTGTGTCCAGATGAAGAATCTGTAGCACGTGTTAAGAGAGCTCTCATTGACGAATACTACAATAAAAGATTTCCTAAAATAAGCTCTTCAGAGTTGGATGCCGCTATCATTGTATCAAAGCCTGTTGCTGGAAGTGCACTATATGAGCATCTGTAGGTAAAGCACTTTTTCCTTTTTTCCTCCTCCTGTGGCTCCTTCAAGACCATACTTTTTTTTTTTTAGATTAGTAATGCTTATGCAATAATGTATTTCAATAGCCGCTGTCGTTAGTCAAATAGCAAGCAAAAATGCTGACACCACAGGCAGTACTAACGATTTTTCCAGCAAAACCCTTAATTGACGTTGTATCTAACAACCAGAGTTAACTAACCGTTGCATATATTCTTTGATAGCGCCGTACATATCGTACATCGTTCGTTAACAAGCAATTCCCACGCTACGTCCATCTTCAACAATACGAGTACAATAGAATATTGGGTATGCGGTGCTCACTGAGCGCATTTTACCTTTTTTGTCTTTTTCTTTTTTTTTTTTTCTTTCGTTTTCCCTTTTCGAAGATTTTCCAGGAAACTTTCTATGATTATATCCGCGGATATAAGTAAAAGTGTGTTCTAAACGGAAATAAGCCTTACTAATGGGTGAATATATGGTTTCTGCTTTCTTTTTACCTAGAATAGCATCACGATGAAATGTTTACCATTACATAAAAAAAAAAGTTTGTATTTATATACAAGCTGACTTTTGCACTGCTATCTACCGTACGTTTATCACCTTGATATTCGTTCTTACATTGTTCGATTTCGGAGTCTTTTGTGAAGTTTGGAGTGACGCCGAAGTCCTAAAGCACGATGGAGAAGAGGAACGTCATTGAAACAGAATCCTCATCGCGCACCGAATCAAATTCACACATCTCCTACAACGGCAGTAGCATTGTTGGTGTTGGAAAGACGTATAGTAACAGTGATGCCCATGCATCTGGATATCTTAAAGGAGATATAGAAAGAAGTGGTAACAATGATGAGGAACTACATGAAATGTTATCGAAATATAAAAGTAATGGTCAAGAGTCCACATTTACACCAGAACTCGCTTCCAAAGTCGAATCACTAGCCAGAACTCTTTCCGAGAGAAAACAAGCGGATGGGAAGCTGGATTTATCATCTATGAAGGATGAAGATGGGTTTGATGCAGAAAAAATTTTAAAGCATTTTGTGAAAGAGGCTAGTTCACAGGGAATTGATTTTAGGAAAACTGGTATTACGATGGAGGACGTCTCAGCAACAGGTTATGATAATTCGTTTTTAGAGGGCTCGACGTTTGCAGATCTCGTTTTTTTACCTTATACCATCTTCAAGTTTCTGAAGGGCATAAGACATAGACATATGAGGAAAATCATCCGCAATGTTAATGCATTTGCACGTCCTGGTGAGATGGTCTTAGTTCTGGGTAGGCCAGGTTCAGGGTGCTCGTCGTTTTTGAAGACGGCATCGGGAGTGACGGATCAATTCGCAGGTGGGGTAGAAGGTGAGATTATGTACGATGGTATCCCACAGAAGAGCATGATGAAGAACTACAGGAGCGATGTGATTTACAATGGTGAACTAGATGTTCATTTCCCCTACCTTACGGTTAAACAGACATTAGATTTTGCCATTGCATGTAAGATACCGGCGGTCAGAGTGAATAACGTCTCCAGGAGCGAGTACATCCAAGAAACACGTGATCTGTATGCGACAATTTTTGGACTAACGCACACCTATGACACCAAAGTTGGCAACGAGTTTGTCCGTGGTGTCTCCGGCGGTGAGAGGAAAAGAGTTTCTATTGCAGAGGCGTTAGCGGCAAGAGGCACCTTCTACTGCTGGGATAATGCTACCAGAGGCTTAGACGCATCAACGGCATTAGAATATGCATTGGCAATTCGTATTATGACGAACTTGTTAAATTCCACAGCATTTGTTACTATCTATCAAGCAAGTGAAAACATCTATGATACCTTTGATAAAGTAACAGTTTTGCACAGCGGTAGACAGATCTATTATGGGCCAGCCAAAGATGCAAAGACATATTTCCAAAAGATGGGATATTTATGTCCACCAAGACAGGCTACAGCAGAGTTTTTGACTGCATTAACGGATCCAAACGGTTTTCACGTAATTCGTGAAGGGTATGAAAACAAGGTTCCTCGTACTGCGGAGGAATTGGAAAATTACTGGTTAAACTCTGAAGAATATGCCTCTTTAAAGAGAGAGATTCAGGAATACAAAGCTCGTATTAACGCGGACAGCACTAGACAATTTTTCTCCGACACTATGAAAGCCGAAAAATCTAAATATGCTAGAAACAAATCCTATTACACCGTATCGTTCCCCGAACAAGTCAGGCTTTGTACCATTAGGGGATTCCAAAGAGTCTACGGTAATAAGGCTTATACAGTGATTAACATAGCGGCAGCAGTTATCCAAGCTTTTATCACTGGTTCTGCGTTTTACGATTCCCCAGCTTCCACAACAGGTGCTTTCTCCCGTGGTGGTGTTCTGTATTTTGCCCTTTTGTACTACTCCTTGATGGGTTTGGCAAACATTACCTTTGATCACAGACCTATCCTACAGAAGCACATTACGTATTCATTATATCACCCAGCAGCCGAAGCCCTAGGATCCACTTTCTCTGGTGCGCCATTTAGAATGATTGGTTTAACGCTGTTTATCATCATCCTTTATTTCTTATCTGGTTTAAATAGGACTGCTGGCAGTTTCTTCAGGGTTTACTGGTTCCTTGCCATGTGTTCCGAATCGATCTATGCTTTGTTTGATTTCATTTCAGCAGCTTGCGATGATATTTCCCAAGCCAATTCTATTGCAGGTCTGGTCATGTTTGGTATTTCGATGTACTCTACCTATATGATTCAATTGCCTAATATGCATCCATGGTTCAAATGGATTTCTTATGTTTTACCAATCAGATATGCATTTGAAGGTATGCTTGAGTCTGAATTCCATGGCAGACACATGCCGTGTGGTAAAGACTCTTTGGTACCATCGGGTCCTGGTTACAACAACGTACCGGAATCTGAGAGGGTTTGTGCTTTTATTGGATCGAAAAAGGGTCGCTCTTGGGTTTTGGGTGATGACTATTTACAAGTTCAATACGAATACAAATATTGGCATTTATGGAGAAACATCGGTATTTTGTTTGCCTTCCTGATCGGTTACATTGTTGTCAAGGCGGTCATAACAGAGATTAAGCGTCCAGTAAAGGGTGGTGGTGATGCCCTAATCTTCAAGAAAGGCACTAGAAGCGTTCTTGCTAAGAGGAATAACCGTTCTGATGATTTGGAATCTATGGATCAGATGAATGTACAAGATGTTAGAGATAAATATTCCAGCGGTAGTGAGGACACTCGTAACAATGACCAAGACATCGAAGAATCCTTTAAGGGATTTGCTAGCAAAGGTGTATTCATCTGGCAAAATATCTGTTATATCATTCCTTACAAAGGTGGTGAAAGAACACTTTTAGATAATGTCACAGGTTATGTGGCACCGGGTACTATGACAGCTTTGATGGGTGAATCAGGTGCAGGTAAAACGACCTTATTAAATACTTTGGCTAAGCGTGTCAACATTGGTGTCGTGACAGGAGATATGTTGATTAATGGTAAACCTGTAGATAGCAGTTTCGAAAGGAGAACCGGTTATGTACAACAACAGGACGTCCACATTGCTGAAATGACAGTTAGAGAATCTCTAATCTTTTCTGCTCGTCTGAGAAGACCTGAAAGCATTTCTGATGCTGAAAAGGTTGCCGATGCTGAAACTGTTATAAAATTGTTGGATATGGAAGAGTATTCCGATGCTTTAGTTGGTGCGCTTGGTGCAGGTTTAAATGTGGAACAGAGAAAAAAATTATCCATCGGTGTAGAATTGGTGGCCAAACCTGATCTTCTACTTTTCCTCGATGAACCCACTTCTGGTTTGGATTCACAGTCTTCGTGGGCTATTGTCCAACTGTTAAGAAGAATTGCAAGAGCTGGCCAATCTATTCTTTGTACCATCCACCAACCTTCTGCGACATTGTTTGAGCAATTTGACAGGTTATTATTATTGAAGAAAGGTGGCCAGACTGTTTATTTTGGTGACATTGGTAATAACTCTTCTATTGTACTTGACTACTTCGAAAAGAATGGCGCTAGGCATTGCGAAGAAAAAGAAAATCCTGCTGAATATATTTTAGAAGCTATTGGTGCAGGTGCTACTGCTTCCGTCAAGGAAGACTGGCACGAAATTTGGCAGAGATCTAACGAATGTAGAGCAGTAGACCAAAAGGCTTCCGAGTGGATTCAAGAATTGGCAAACGAGGAGTGTACTAATGAAGAAATTGGTACCACACCCACTAAGTATGCCACGAGTTACCTATACCAATTCAAGCATGTTTGGTTAAGAACAAATTTAATGTTTTGGAGAGATTTACCCTATATTTTTTCAAAACTTATGTTACAGGTTACATCTGGACTTTTCATCGGATGGACTTTTTTCAATCCTGGCAGAAGTTATGTCGGTTTACAAGATACAATGTTCGCTGCTTTTATATCGGTCATCGTATCAGCCCCTACAATGAACCAAATTCAGGCAAGAGCTATCTCGTCTCGTGAGTTGTTTGAGGTTCGTGAATCGAAATCAAACATGTTCCATTGGTCACTGTTACTCATAACTCAATACATGGCAGAAATCCCATATCAGATACTATTCTCTACTTTCTTTTTTTGTGCATCTTATTTCCCGCTAAAGGTTTGGTTTGAAGCATCTAGATCTGCAGTCTACTTCTTAAACTACTGCATTATGTTTCAATTATACTACGTTGGGCTAGGGTTAATGATTCTTTACATGTCCCCCAATTTACCATCTGCAAACGTTATCATGGGATTAATCCTATCAATGATGATTCAATTTTGTGGTGTAACTCAACCAATGAGTTTAATGCCGGGATTCTGGACTTTTATGTGGAAGGCCTCTCCTTTCACTTATTTCATTCAAAATTTAGTGGCCATTGTCCTACATAAAAAACCAGTTGTTTGCAAGGAAAGAGAACTTAACTATTTTGACCCTCCCCAAGGGAAGACCTGCGGTGAGTATATGAGCAATTTCTTGAAGAATGCACCAGGTTACATTTCTAATCCTAATGCAACTACTAATTGTGCATACTGTCAAGTATCTGTTGGTGATGAGTATATGACTCAAAGGGGCGTTTATTACGGAAATCTTTGGAGAAACTTCGGCTTTTATTGGGCTTACATCGTTTTTAACATGTTCGCCATGGTTGGCATTTACTACATTTTTTCTGTTAGAGGTGTTGGCCTTTTCAACCCCTTTCCATTGATCAAGAGGACTATTAAGCGTAAATGAGAGATGCATCATATGGAATAGAAATTGGATTTGACAAAAAAAATTCACTTCCTCAAACTCCGAAGCGGAATTCTTTTTTTTTTTTTTTTTTTTCTGTCCAACTTTTCTGTTCCTTTCGAGTCATGAAAAGATAACAAATTAGTCTTAATATAAATAACACTAATTAAAATACCCTTTAGGATTTTTTTGAAAATTCTTCTCTTATATCCCCTGGCTACTGTTCGAGTAGATCTTGGACCATAGCGTTTTTCTGCCCCGTCTTTTTTCTAAGAATTGCCTTCGAATTGCCGTCGGTCCTCTTATAAGATTAAAGATTAGCGCATTTTTCAGGAAATCGTATCTTACCGAGCATCTTGTTGAACGATTTTCCCTTGCAGTTTTGTTTGGTGACTGATAGCATTGTGACTCAAAACGCAGAAAATTAAAAAATCATCAATTCGCCTTACGAGAACAAAAAACATGATGATCCGTTTTGATAAGAGATGAAATTTTACGGATTACGGACTACGGATTACAATGATAAGATTGCGCTAACAGTAGAAAGTTTATTCACCTTCGATGAAAATCCATATATTAAAGAGTTCTAACTAGACAATATGGAATCCCAAATGTCCTTCAAATACATATTGTCGGAAACCACTCGCAAGCATAAGAACCGTTGTCTTCATAAAACATGCTTCTGAAACTTTTTGGTCAGAAAAGACAAGGAAACCGTGATTACAATGAAGGCAGTGAAATGGACGGAGAACACGGAATGGAATACGGAATACAACAGGTAAGATCACCACCTCATGATGATATGGCCATTATATTTAGTCATCAAACACAGATTCCGACGGGTTCCAGCAGACACACAAACTTATTAGGTAGTGTACAATCTAAACATCATGAGGACTATGTTGATGACCATGATGGTAATCGTAGCGATGATCATAAGGACAAAATCAATGTCAAAGAAGAGGAAGCATATGAAGGAACGACAGGTGTTGTTGAAGATGTTTGGGAGCCTGAGATTGAACCTCAAGGAAATTGGCAAAAATTTTACTACAACTGGCTTGTGGTAGATAAATCAACTATTGGTGTTCCTTTCTCGAGATCATTTCTCAACAACAATGATTTAAAGCCTGTGGAGGGGAGGAGAAGAATATGGGGATGGCAGAATTTTTTCTACTTCTGGCTGGCAGATTGTTTTAACATTAACACATGGCAAGTTGCTTCCTCAGGTATGCAAATAGGTCTAAATTGGTGGCAATGCTGGATCTCCATTTGGATTGGTTATTTTTGTACAGGTATCTTTGTCGTTTTAGCATCTAGGTTTGGTGCCGCATACCATGTCTGTTTCCCAGTATCTGTGAGGGCGAGTTTTGGTATCTATTTTTCCGTATGGCCGATTATCAACCGTGTAGTAATGGCTGTGGTCTGGTACTCCGTACAATCCTGGTTAGGTGGTACACTGGTATCACTGTTGTTAAGGTCAATCTTTGGCAACGATTTAAACACAAGAATCCCCGACCATTTCGGTTCTCAAAATGCAACTACATTTGAATTTATGAGTTTTTTTTATTTTTTGGGTAATTAGTATCCCGTTTCTATTAATTCCTCCCCATAAGTTGAAATATCTGTTTGCAGTGAAGGCAGCATTGGTTCCTTTCGCGGCTTTTGGATTTTTGATTTGGGCTGTGGTTAAGTCTCATGGCCATTTGGCAATGGGCGATTTAAGTGAATACCAACCGCATGGTTCCGCATTCTCATGGGTTTTCATCAGATCTTTGATTAGTTGTTTAGCGAACTTTGCTACTTTAATTGTCAATGCTCCAGATTTTTCAAGATTCTCCACGACACCCAACTCTTCGTCTTTAGTCCAATTAATCTCTATTCCTTTTCTATTTTCTTTGACCTGCTTAATTGGTATTTTGGTAACAGCTGCTGGTTACAGACTTTACGGTATTAACTACTGGTCTCCAATCGACGTTTTGGGTAAATTCCTCGAAACCTCTTATACAAGTGGTACTAGAGCAGGTGTCTTCCTGATAGTATTTGTCTTTACCCTGGCACAGTTGGGTACTAACATTTCTGCAAATTCTTTATCATGCGGCACTGACCTAACAGCTATGCTACCTCGATTTATTAACATTAAGCGTGGTTCATTATTTTGTGCCGCCATAGCATTGTGTATTTGCCCCTGGAATATGATGTCCTCTTCAAGTAAATTCACAATGGCTCTTTCAGCCTATGCTATTTTCTTATCATCTATTGCAGGCGTAGTGTGTTGTGATTATTTCCTAGTCAGAAGAGGTTACATCAAACTGATACACTTGTATTCAAATCAAAAGGGATCTTTTTACATGTATGGCAATAGATGGGGGATTAATTGGAGAGCTCTAGTAGCTTACGTAGTCAGCATTGCTCCAAATTTGCCAGGTTTTGTGGGTACTGTTGGTGCACCTCAAATTACCATTGGGGTTGGTGCATTGAGAATTTACTATCTGAATTATTGGGTCGGTTATGCCGTCGCCTTCCTAGCTTACGGGGTTCTATGTTATATTTGGCCTGTTCCCGGGACTCCTGTTAAAAACTTCCTCAAAGAGAAGGGTTGGTATCAATATTGGACCGATGTGGAAGATTTTGAACACGAATGGCGGTTGACCATGATGAGAAAAGATTTATTGGATGATGAAGTCGACTTAGCTGAGGTCAATCCAGAAAGAATTTTCTACTAATAATAATTAACCAATTTTTATTGCAATAATGTCAAAATATAGTATATTAGACGGGACAAAGATGTCACTGTAGGCCTTTTTTCCTTGAGTTCTTTTATGTAAATCTGAAACTTTAAATCGGACTTTCTTTAAAAGGGCATGTTCATATGATTTTTATGTCTTACGGGTTAGGGATCATTATCCTTGTCTGCACATATATATATGCCTTGCGTTCAAGAATTTCGATCTCGAACAATCACTCTGGGTGTAAATCACCGAAGGGACTACAATATGAGTAACGTTAGATATCTCGTTGGTAATATTCTTCCTCCTACAGGATATCCTCGTATTTTAATCCATTCATGCAATTGTGGTGGATCCTGGGGCGGAGGAATTGCATATCAGTTAGCAGCTCGTTATCCCAAAGCTGAAGAAGTTTATGTCGATGCCTGTAACAAATATGGAAATCAATTATTGGGTAAGTGCCTGTTCATCCCTAGTTACAAGAATGATGATCTAGTTATATGTTGCCTCTTCACTTCCGCCTTTGGTGGTGCTAGCCATGACTATAAGAGATCCATCCTTAATTATACGAAACAAGGTTTACAAGCGGTAAGAACTTGGCTTTATGAAGGTAAAGACGCAATTCATGATGAAATCCAGAAAGATATAAATTCCGTGATTAACAAGTTGGATAAACCCCTCAAGGACCATAAACTTGAGATGCCCAAAATAAATAGTGGTATCTTTGGTGTTCCTTGGGAAGAAACCGAAAGTGTTCTCGAGGAGTTCGGTGCAGGTACCCAAACACTAAATTTTACAGTTTATTCATTATAAATATTTTGTTTTCCTTTTTCTAATATCATGCCAATATTAAGAATCAAATAACTCAAAGATAGATAACTATACATGTTTTTAATGAATATCCCCCCAGTAGTTTAGAAGTGAAAGAGCAGCGATTATTTCTCTGCCCTTGCGATTCTTTCCTCTCTTTCAAATTCTCTCCAAGTCCTCATTTTAATCTTAGAATGATCGAATTCACCTTCAGTATCATCATGGCCACCTTTACCATTACCGCCTGCGATGGTTCTAGTATCACCCCAAGAGAAATCATCGAATTTCCAATAGGCATATGACGGTAAGACAAAGTTCCAAATTGGTAATGCTAAGAGATAGATAAACATCCACCCCAAATAGGACCATCTAGTAGCCGTGATAACGACAATTAAAGCTGGAAGACCGAGAATAATTGCCAACAGTACTAGCGTGATGATAGGAGTAGGTTTGCTGACGCAAGCAAATATCACCACATAAACGGTAAAACAAATAGCCAAGGGCAAAACAAGAGTACCTATTAGTTCAATGAAAATAACAAACTGCATCGAAAACCAAAAAGTACCACAAAGGTCTTTTATTAAAACCAACTCAAAAAGGTTATGAACCGTGGAATTAATCCAACGACGACGTTGAGAAAGCAAGACCTTAAATTCATCAGGAGCCACCGTCTTACAAGCTGCTTTTGGGACAAAAGTCTGTTTTCTCCTAGGAAAAGTTCTTAACATTAATGAAGATAGAAATCTATCTTCACCTAACAATAATAAATTCTTCTTATGCAGAGTATCTGTAACATTATCACAATAACGCTCCACAATATCTGGGTTGGATAAAATTGGAACCCAATACCCATCAGGTCCTTTTGGAGATTTAATTCTGTAGATGGAAAAACAACCTGGCAAACAAGTCACAGATCCGAAAACAGATTCGAATGCCTTAGCCTGATGATGTGAAATATAGTATTCAAAGACCTGAATCATAGTAACCCACGATTGAGACTTATTAGCGATCTTCGTCTCACCGCATAGGCCCATCACCAATGGATCTTTAACCATCTCAGCAATCATGTGTGTCAAACAATCCGGAAAAACTTTAGTATCAGCGTCCACCATAATAACTGTCTCGTAGTAATCAGCCATGAGACCAGTGATCTGCCATATGTTTTTCAATAATTGAAATTCTAATTCTGTCATTCTGTCATCAAAAGTCATCTTTTGTAAGAAAGACATCAAAATGATCTGGGAATCACGTTTACCTCTATTTCCAGGTTTAGCAGATCCTTGTTCATCTGGCGTACCACATTTGACCACCGCAATCATAGGCACTTGCTGTTGTTTTTCTATCGGAACAGTCTCTTCGTTATATTTGTAGAAACCCGCATAAATCTTAGCCATATTGTGACGCTTAGAACCGGAAGCAACAGCTACGTAAGAGTGTGGTTGAACATCTTCTGGAGGTGTGACGAAATTTTCCATCATACCAAGCACAATTTCAGGAGTAGTTTGATCATTACCAGAACCTTTAATCAACCCGTCACAAACCACCATGATTAATTTATGAGAGTTGGGGTAATCTGTAGTCGAAAGAGAGTCTAAAGTTGTTCTTAAACCTTGTTCATCCTCAGAGTAACATGTCACAAAGCACATGGTATGGATCAAAGGAAAACCAAAAGGAATATAATTCAAAGGTGGCTGTTGTACACAATCAGGATGAATGATAGACGTATCCAGAGATTCAATTGAGGACGGTATTGGAACAGGTGCTGTATTCGGTCCACCAATCATCATAGAATTGGATGAAAACATAGCAGATTGGTTACGTACCTGGAATGTGGAAGCACCTCCTCCACTACTAGACTGATTTCCGTTTTGCAACTTAGCAGCATTTTGTGTAGTCATAGTAGTCATACCTTTGTAACTACCGTCTGCAAACAAGTAGTCCCCATGACTATCAATTTCGTTCGTAATTTCGTTAACACCAAAAGATCTGGTGTTGCGCTTTTTAAAAATATCAAACCTAGATTGCCTGTTAGCATTATAATGGTGACCAGGTCTTAACTCAGGTGCCACTTCTTTCATAGGGCCCTGTGAATACAAATTTTCAGACCAATCTTCAATATTGTTCAGTTGCTTATTCATAGTCTTATTATCTACAACATACGCACCTTGTTTCCTAGCAACAACCCAAGAGAAATAACACGAAACCAAAAACTTGAGAATGACAACAGACAAAATAAACACCAGCGAGGAATAAAGCACCACATCTGACGCCAAACAACCAACAGTCTTTGAATCTACTTCACCCACTTTAATAATTTCAGTAAGACAGCGAGCCACTTTCTTTTCATGACTACTTGCCAAAATAATAGACAAATCGTAACCTTGTAAATTCAAATGACGCATATCATCAAACATCGGTGGATAAGTAACTTGATCTCGTTCTAGCCAATCCAATAGATTCAAATCAAGTACATGCCCATTATACACCACCAAATTTCTCGTAGAATTTTTTATATCATCCCACGTGAAATAAACATCAGCAGCACTTTCTAAACTATAATAAGCTTTTCTAGCGGCTTCGGATGTATGACATGCCCAACCATCATAGTATCTTGGCTTGGTAAAGTTA
The DNA here is from genome assembly GCA_900465325.1 of Zygosaccharomyces sapae. NCBI lineage: Eukaryota > Fungi > Ascomycota > Saccharomycetes > Saccharomycetales > Saccharomycetaceae > Zygosaccharomyces > Zygosaccharomyces sapae. The sequence continues at coordinate 786,358 of UEGL01000017.1, read as the reverse complement.
GGTTTTGTGCTTCCATCTTGGGCGAAAAGTGCACAGGGAAAATACCAGGCTAATTTATCATCATCATCATGAGGAATGGTACAGTTTTCTCTGGGCTTAATCAAACCATGACAATTACCATTAACATTTTGGAAAAGAAAAGATGCGTCTTTGCCACCTCCGTTAATGGGTGGATATAAAACATTAGCACCGGCATCTATTCCAGCAGCTGCTGGATGCGATGAAGAATCCAACGAAAATGCTTTACCATTCATAACCATGTAACCTGGATCCACATGATTGTTACGCAGACGAAGTTTGCTACTGCTGCAAACAGTTTTAGTAAATCCAAACGTCAAATACGCAACGAAAACACCCACATAGCCAATAACAGATAACAGTCCCATTTTTTCTCTCCATGCCATTTGTCTCTCCTTCTTAGGCATACCAAATAATGACAATAACGGCGCAGGTGCCCAAAAAGTCACCACATAGCAATAGATCATCCACGGTGACAGGGGTTTAGATTTTTTACTTCTTAGGTCTGGACCTGCTGGGTTAGAAGCTTTTAAAACTGGGTTCTCCTCCGATAAATAATCTTCGTTTTCTAATTCCATCAACTCTTCATTGGGAGCTTCATTTTGATCACTGTTACTACTACTATCCTTAGAAACTTTACCGCTCATATCACGCATGGGGACATCCTCAGGAACTTCTGACAGATTGGGCCTACTTTTGCTCGATGGAAGATTAACTGAAGAATTTAGTGATTCAAAAGACCCAGGCGTTCTTCTCAAACTTGGTGTCGGTAGGACACCAGTGGATGATGGCTGAATATCCAAATGATCTTTTTTGCTCTTGAGCCTTTTGAACATAGTAATAATGAGGATTATCCGGATTATTAAACCGATTTCTTTCGGGTCTTACCAATGATCCTGTTCTCTTGGTGCTACCTGATCTATAACTACCAATCCTAGATCTCAACAGCGACTCCTGATCTTGGTTAAAATTAACATAATACTCATCCTCAGCACCGTAATTGTTCATCATGGCGGGTAGGGATGGTAGAGATGGTAATGATCCGAGAGGCAGAATCTAATGAATCGAAGAACTAAAAGTTCGCCAGAAAATCGATTAAAAGACGTACTATTAGGTTCTTGTTCTTGCTTTAAAAAATATAAATAGCTTTTCGATAGGTTCTCGTTGATTTCCAGTTACAACAGGGTTCCATTAATTGGATATCTATTTTGGTAATAGATTCTTGAACGTGTCGATACGCAAAACGTTAAGAATTGTTAAAAAAAAAAAAAAACTAGGGTTAGACACGAAATGGATATTAGGGCTTGATATGATAAATACCAAATCAGGAAATTTCCTAAAAGGTGAAACAACCATTGTACCCTAGATTAGGGTTTAAAATTCCCTTTTAGGATGAGATACTTTATAAGGTAAACACTACTAAAAGGACAATTCTTGTGTTCGAATCACCCCGAGAGCATGAAGAGTGTCGAATCATAGGGACAAGAAATAGATGAGACAACTCTTGTATTACCGACCAGAGTTTATTCTATCAAGTAAAGAGAGGGAAAATACTCCTAGAGATCTTCTTTGTTTCTTTTTTCCTATGTCTACTTGCCTAAAACGTCCAAAATAGTGCTTGTTAATCACCTATCATTAGTTCCTTGATAAACTGTTATCAGATCTGTTATCTTACGAATTTACCATATGAAGTTATATAAGTTTTAACACATTGGGCTGAGTTCTAAGTCCAACGAAGGTCGAAATGCCAAACAATTTCCAAAAGATTTATAAGAAGCACACTGAATGATTACTTTTATGCGATCCAAGATTTTGCTTCCTTACGGGGTGTCTAGGCAATCAATGAAAACTTCAACAACTAGTGTAAAATCCACTAGGTCCACAGCGACTTTAAATATCCCTGCTATAACACCGCTCCGAATTAGTCCTGGTAGACTCAATAGTACGATCTTAGAGACTGGTAGCCGATTTGGTGCAGCATTCAGATGGGCTTCGGAACCTCATGAATTTGGTCTTAGAAGGTTAGCGGGAACTCAAGTAGATGGAGAGGTAAGAGATTGGTTTGTGAACGAATGTAGAGCTCTCGGGTGTAGCATTAAGGTTGATAAAATTGGTAATATATTTGCTCTTTACAAGGGCCAGGATCGAACCGGTAAACCGCCGACAGCTACAGGTTCACATTTGGATACGCAACCAGAAGCGGGTAAATACGATGGTATCCTGGGTGTGCTCTCAGGATTAGAAGTATTGAGAACTTTTAAAGAAAACGGCTATGTTCCCCACTACGATGTGTGTGTTGTTGTTTGGTTTAACGAAGAAGGCGCTAGGTTTGCAAGGTCCTGTACGGGTAGTAGTGTTTGGTCGCATGATTTAAACCTGGAGGAGGCCTATCAACTTATTTCTGTTGGGGAGGATAAACCAGAATCTGTTTTCGATTCTTTAAGTAAGATAGGTTACTTAGGCGATACGCCAGCGTCTTACGAGGAAAACGCTATCGATGCACATTTTGAACTTCACATCGAACAAGGTCCTATATTAGAAAGCGAAAGGAAAAAAATCGGCATAGTCACTAGTGTTCAGGGTTATCAGTGGTCTAAATGCACAGTAAAGGGAGTTGGCGCACATGCTGGTACAACGCCGTGGAATTTGAGAAAAGATGCATTATTAGCATCTGCGAAAATGATTACAAAGGCTTCAGAAATTGCACAATCACATCAAGCGCTATTCACTTGTGGTGTTATCGACGTTAAACCTTATTCAATCAATATCATACCCGGCGAGGCTTCTTTCACATTGGATGTAAGACATCCGGATGATAGTGTCCTTCAAAATGTGGTTAACGACATAAGACAAGAAATCGAAAAAATTTTGCGAGATAACGTAGTGAGTCCACTTCATTATAATTGGGAGGTGTTGCAATTTTCCCCTTCGGTTAAGTTTAACGAGACTTGTATTGAATGCGTTTCTAGAGCGTCCCATGCCCAGTTTAGTGAAAACGAAGTGAGACCGATTACCTCAGGCGCTGGTCATGATTCCTGTCAAACCGCACCTCACGTACCAACATCAATGATATTCATCCCCTCAAAGGATGGGTTATCCCATAATTTCTATGAGTTCTCTTCACCAGAAGATGTCGAAAACGGGTTTAAAGTTCTTTTACAAACAATTATAAACTACGATAACTACAGACATTCGAGAAATTATTCATAAACCTTTTTGAGTGTCTCAAATTATTATACAAAAGAAAGCCTTACTTTTAAATAGCTATTCAGCTTTTGTTACCAGCCTTACGAACATTCCACGATCCCGTACTTTGAGCTTTGTGCTTGTATTTCACGATCATACGTAGGTATTTCACGAAGAGGAATCCAAATGAACCAAGTGCCCTAAAAGCGGCTAGCGCTGCAACGGACCATAGAATAAAAACTAGGTATCCGTTGTTTGTGTGTTCAGGTTGATAAACTTGAGTAATTGCCATAACGAAGATTAGGTTCGATAACATCCAAGCCATAACAATTCTAGTTCGGATATCTCTATAGTAGTCATTGCGCATTTGGGCTTCATCAACAACTGGTTCTTCGAACTCAACTTCCTTTAAGCGACTTTTGATTTCAATAAATTTCTTGTCCACTTCTTGAGGCCAATCAGTTTCCACAATTTGCTTACCATCCGGACCCTGCATAACGATGGCTTTAGAAAGGGGTTTATTGTTACTACTAGAGCCCTTAGTACCCCACGACACATCATGAGTGTTACAAAATGAGAAAATCTGCAAAGTACAGGTGAAGGCTGGTAAAGTAACAAAATATTGTAATGAAGAAGTGAAGATATGCCAAGGATCCAGGTAAAGGAAAGAACTTAGGGCATAAAGACCATAAGTGGACAGCAATGAAACAACAACATCCACAAACACGTTATTGGAATTATCCTTTTCCCTCAATGTTCTAATGGCGAAGACGAACCCACAGATTAGAGCATAGAGAGCACATATTGTCAAAATAATCATAGAAACGATGAAAAGATGCTTAGCACCATGTGGTCTATTACCCATAGATATAATGAAAAGACTTGCCAAATCACAATAAATCAGATATTTGAAGAAAATGAATAGCGCATTGCCATGCTTGAGGATATTATTCATGGAACCAGCCAAATAGTAGAAGGTTAAGACAAAATTTGAAATAGCAAACCATGAGAAGAGCATCTGAGCAAATTGGTAGAAAAATTCAATATGGAGGAAAAGTTTACGGACAAAAGAATGTTTTGTTCGCCAAATTTGATGAAAATGTAACTGTGAATAAAGGGCAGCAAACATAGCACCATTTAACCAACGCCTCCTTTGAGAGATGAATTCGGGTATTTCCTCTGGGACATCGGTTTCACCTTGAGCCTCTTGTACATATTTCAGAACCCATCTAGAGTCCTTCTTAGCGACTAATTCCCAACATAGAATTCTATCTTCAGCCAAGTACATGTTTGCCGTAAAAACATCCTGATCTCTACCCTCTTGAGTTTCACCCAGGAAATACGAATTTAAAGGACCAGTCCCATCTTCATGGTTTTCCAATGCACGGTATCTATATGACGAAAGAGCACCTGGCAACACGGTAATATAACCAAAAACACTTTCCAGTGGTTTATCCAAGATATTCGAGACCTTATATTCGAAATTTTGTGAAGACACCAGTGGATTGAAAAGTTTGAGTCCATATTTACCTTTCATCGCTTTAATTTGTCCTGCAGCACCTGCTACATTAGAATCCATATCAAAAACTTTCCATAAGTGGTAAATGGCGGTATCATTTAAGCGTGTCCCCACATCAATCAATGTGACCACATGTGGCTGTAGCACGGGACAAAAAGCACTGAATAACCAGCGGTGTGAATTAATCTTTTTCTTATTTTCCTCCTTGAGACAGAAGACCATCTGAACCGGCACGATATCCTTAGAAACGTAGTCCAAATTGGTATCAATTGAAACCTGTGTGGTCAATTCGAAAATGTGTGCCTTCACTGCATCACCGTTAACAGATTCCTTGGCCATATCTTCTTGATAAACACCCAAAGCGGCTAGATAATCTAGAGCACCCTGATTTACTTTTGTTCTACCATCACTAATTAGAATCACAGATATCTTTTTCCAACCATCAGAACCCCAAACTTGAGATCTTTGACGACTACATAAATGGGCCACATTTTTCATAATAGAATGAATGGTTCTCGCTAATGCGACCTTATCTTCGTTGTACATCGTAACACAGATGACCATTTCACATTCACGATTCATTTCAGCAAATCTCAGAGAGTAACCTTCTTGACAGTATTCATCTGCATCCACGGTGCAAGCAGTATATCTCATTTCTGTAAACTCTGGCGAATCTCTACGTGGTAAAGTGTCCAGTAAACCACGGGGAATTGGATTATCCAATTTTAAAATCGCTTTTTCCTTGCCGACATCTTCCACCATAGGCCTTCTTTTACTCTCAGAATTGGCTCTTCTCACGTAATCTTTGCGAACTGGGTGGTTTAATTCGAATTGAGTTTCTGCAAATTTTGATGAAGTAATGGTACTTCTATCATCATCGTAGCTTTCAAAAGAATTTTTGAACGGTTTTTCGTCTGTAGCCGTTGACATGGCGGCCGTAGAGGTCGTTGAAGCAGAATACTGTCTACCCAATTGATCGCCAAACAAATTATTACGAGGAGGATTTAGGAATGAAGATTGTCTGTTTTCATGTGTGTAGTAACTTGAAGTGAAATCATTTGGTTGCTCGTCATATTCAGCTACTGGGACAACCGTGTGGCTTGGTCTTGTTGGAGAAGCCTGCATGTTAGCGGTAAATCTATCCACCAATGGGGAACTGGTGGTGCTATCACGGTAAAATTGAGATCTACGGCGACGATCTGGTGAGTATCTTACTGCTGCCCTAGAAGGAGATGGTGGTAATCCTTGAAATCTTTTAGATACATCCAAATCATCTTCACCTTCATAATAACCACTACCACCACGGCTAGGGCTCGGGTAGTTGTATAAGTCAGATCTATCGCTTGTATTGGTATGAAATCTAGTAAGCTGCGGCTGTAATGGTTTGATAGGTGAGCCACTAGAGGGCTCCACCATGAAAGGGTTTCGAGTCATTTGATTCTCTTGGTAAAATCTTTTGCTTAAACCTTTTGACAAAGGTTACTTAGTATAGATCGCCTAAATTCAATCAGCTAAATATACAAAAGAGCTAAGGAGTTGAGTACATGAGGCAAAGGACAAGCCTTCTAAGAGTCTTCGAGAATGCTGTTGAGACCTAATACCGAACTACAAAGTTTACGATAATATCTTTAATGTCATTGCCCTTATGGGCAAATGGTAAACATTAAACTAGGTCTTCGAAACATTAACAATTCTTCTCAAATGATTTGGCAAAAAAAAAAAAAAAAAAAAAAAAAAAAAAATAAAAAGTATATAACTAGTAATGATGGATATGTTGCTATTAATGGCTCCTTAGATCCCTTTTTTGATGCGACTTCCTTGAGCTAAGATTCTGAGCCCTATCGGTTGACCTTAATTTGTCAAAATGCTGATAATGATGTTAATATGCTTCTTTATATTTTGCCAAGTCTGGGATGATGTTTTGTAGAATTGAAATAGTGATTGCATGAATACTATCTAAAGCGGAAGATGTGGAAAGAGTTCTATGTTTCGATATTTTACAAGGTTTTATTCTCTTCTAGCTGAGACGAATAGAATGCTACGACTATTGTTAACTGGAAAAAAAAAAATAAAATAAAATAAAGTGATAGGTAAGAAGTAAAATAGTTGCTATCAACACACTATCGTACTTCTTTCCTGAAATCAGCAAGTAATGGGAATTAATTTTGGGTCCACCATATGGGCAAATCCTTGACACCTTCCGTTAATCATCATTTTAATTCACAGCGTTTGAAATACTCAAATAATCTTCTAATACTGCGAAAAACACTCCAAAATCTATATAAACCTATGCATATTAATCAGAAAACATTTCATGACCTTTGAATGTACTTCTGGTGGAATAACTGGCTTGCAACTGCGTAGTGTAATTTACAGATCCTTTCAGACTTTGGCAAAGCGTATACTTATCATTATTGACGGTGTAGATTCACGAGACATTAAGAACGGTGTCTATTCTCCTATCTCAAGCCATCCCGTCAACGTAGTTAAACGTGTTATTGTGGTAGATCAATTCGAGTTGACATGGCTCTGTTAAAGTCTTTAACATTGGCAACACGCATATTAAAGTTAGCACCTAAAGAATCTGGTCTTATAAGATCTAATCATCGTTGCTTTTCCCAATTTACCAGATTATACAATGAACAAGCACCACCAAGTCAACCATCGCCTCCAAAGAAGAAACCGTTAAGTCGCATACCGATTGGTAGTAACGAAACAGCACCTCAGACTTCTTCAGATGGGTCTATTGAATTTTCCACTTGGAAGGCTGCTTCACTTTTCCTAATCGTTGGTGGTGGATTATACTATTATTTCACCAAGGAAAAAAGACGTTTAGAGATTGAAAAGGAAGCTGAAGCTAATAGAGGGTACGGTAAGCCAATGGTAGGAGGTCCATTCCACTTGAAAGATTCTGAAGGTAACGTTTTCTCAGATAAAAATTTGCAGGATAAATTTTCGATCATCTACTTTGGATTTACTCATTGTCCTGATATTTGCCCCGATGAATTGGACAAGCTTGGGGTCTGGTTGGACAAATTAAAATATAAGTATGGGATTAAGCTTCAACCGATTTTTATCACTTGTGATCCAAATAGAGATACACCTGAGGTGTTAACGCAGTACTTACAGGATTTTCACCCCGATATCATTGGGCTTACGGGTACTTATGATCAAGTTAAAAACGCTTGTAAGCAATATCGTGTTTATTTTTCAACACCGCCACATGTGCAACCGGAACAGGATTATCTAGTTGATCACTCGATCTTTTTCTATCTGATGGACCCCGAGGGCAATTTTGTAGAGGCTCTGGGTCGTAATTATGATAACGAAACTGGTGTGGAAAGGATTCAAGAACATGTAAAAGCATTTGTTCCTAGGGAGGAACGTGAGAAGAGGAAACAAAGATGGTACTCATTTTTGTTCTAAGAAAATAACCTACTCGTGGTCAAATTGATTAATGGTTTATTTTTTTTTTTTTTTACTTGTATATAGTGAAAAATTCTAGAACGATCATGAAACAAGAACATTCGATGCCATCATCACCTCAGTTCTTACCTGCGGCAGCTCTGAAGTAGATGATGTCACCATCTTCCACGACGTAATCTTTACCCTTTTGCAGTAATTTACCTGCAGATTTAATAGCGTTATCGTCTTTATATTCGACCACATCAGGGTACCTCATAATTTGAGCCAAGATGAAAGTGTTCATTAGATCGTTGTGGATAACACCTGCAGCTTGTGGTGCTTTAGTGCCCTCTCTAACTGTCCATTCACGGACTTCGTCAGGACCACACGTGAAGAAGGAGATCAAACCAAGCTTTTGTCTCATGGTAGTAATGATCTTTGGTATAGCGGACTGCGTTCCTATCTTCTTCAATTCCTCTTCTTGTTCTTCAGGGGACATGGCAGACAGTCTTTCTTCCATACAGACGGAGAATGGAATGATAACATCACCTGGGGAATACTTGTCTACCCATTCTTTAACTCTCAAAAGGTGCTTGTTCTTCTTCCTGATGTAATCCTTTTCAGACAAGTTAATCAAATAGATACAAGGCTTAGCGGTCAACAAGAACATAGAGTTGATAACTTCCACTTCCTTTGGTGCCCAACTTTGATTGGCGACCCTTTGACCATCTTCCAAAAGCTTGATGATTCTTTCGATTAAGACGGTTTCTTCCTTCTTTTGTTTAACCTCTAGAGATTGACCACCCCTTCTAGCAATCTTGTGTGCGTTTTCAAGAGCCTTTTGGGCAAATTCGATATCTTTTAGACGCAATTCCTCGTTGATAATCTGCAAGTCACGAATTGGGTCCACATCACCTTCAATATGAACGATCTCAGCATCATCAAAGCAACGAACCACTTGGTAAATAGAGTCAACGGCTCTGATATGCGATAAGAAAGCATTACCCAAACCTTCACCGGCAGAAGCACCTTTAGTCAAACCTGCAATATCATAAACAGTCAAATGGGCGGGAACCTTGGAGGCAGGCTTGTAAATATCACATAGGTTGTCGAAGCGTGGAGATGGCACAACAACTCTGGCTTCTTCAGGTTCGATGGTAGCAAATGGATAGTTAGCTGGATTACCTAGTGGACACCTAGTAATAGATTGAAAGAAAGTTGACTTACCGACGTTAGCAAGACCAACAATACCAGCTTTCAAATTGTTACCAGGACGACCTAGCAAGACCTTCTTTTCTTCGACCTTCTTCTTTGGAGGCATGATTGACTGATTATCTGACCGATTGACCAGTTAACTGATAGTCAAAAAATAGTGATCGTTCAACAATTAGGTAGTGGTAACTTGATGAGTTTCAAAATCTTTTAAAACTTTTTTTCATGTTGAAATTTTTCAGATTACTTACCCGGCTAACAAACGTCGGTGTAATACAGAAGCGCGATCATGCTCATGAAATTTCCCTCTACCTTATACCCTTTAGCCGCCGTCACCATTATACTGTCTCCTAGAGTGGAATTGCATATTGAAAGTGTTGTTGAATGGCAGCATTTCTGCTATCAGTGAAGCTCTGGTGGTTTTGTAAATGATGCTTATGGAACATATTCCTGCACCACCCATTCTATAAAAAATTCTTTTCTTTTAAATTGGGAGGGACTACCATATCGATATTGGGACCCTGTGTTTACGATACAAGTTAGAAGTCAGAACACGGCGTCATTATCCTCGTTCTTCTATATTAATTCCCCTTTATTATCGGCGGACAAGTTTCGCTCCTTTGTTCATCTAAGGTGACAAGTTCGTACACTATGAATGCTATGATGGTTGTTTCCGGAACCCTATTATGTGTTTGTCCACACGAGTTTTCTCTCCTATCCAGATCTGTCCTGTCTCAGGTGAAAATAAACTTCAACGACTCTGATGCCGTGTTTAGAGTCATAATTAAACTACCTCTGCATGTAACGCAATCAGAGAATGCCTAGAAAGCGTCCAGAAAACAGTGTTCCTGCTTCTTATCCCGAAAAAGAAATGTTACACTTTAATTGTCAAGAAGTCAGTTACTAAAATGCTACGGGTTTGTGTCGATCTATTGACGTGAAGAACCGCGGTGTGAACGATTATGATAAATTTCGTTTTCTGAAATTATATTGTTCAGTCAATCGGTTGATCGACATAAGGACACGACAAGGCGTTCCTTGCTGCATTTAGCACAATACGAATTTTTCAACCGTTGCTCACACTAGACGAGGATTTGAAATGCGCCATCTTCCAAGTCTAAATAAAAAGGCTTATTTAAAGGTTTTGAAAGGCTTATCAACACCACATTATTTTGTTTTGTTTTATTTTGCTTTGCTTTGCTTTGTTTTTCTTTCTATTTCCTTCCCCTACTACCATCAGAGTTCAAAATATAATAAGGTTAAAGAGCTGGAAGAATTATTGAATAGTTGAATTGTCAACAGTTAAAAATTAGGGCACCTACGTATACTTTCGCGCACACAAGTTGGTAGGCGAGACTGCTAGTTAAAAAAGTAAAGAGCTGCTTGAGTTGCGAATTTCGGCTTACTTAAGGGAGGAGTGATTTGAGCTGAAACTAAATTATGGACTCTAGGATTTACTGGTTTGTGGCAGTCTTTAGTTACATAATACAGACCAAGTGTCTCTCACTGTTACAATGGACTGCAAGAGATAGTGGGAGGCCTGACATCGACCACCAGGGAGTTTCAATTTTCCTTTCATTTATGTATTTTGTTCCTTGGTTATTACTGGTGCCCGGTGCTCGTCTTTTAACACTATCGAGTTGGTTCACGGTTTCGAGACCTGTGACGCCAGAATCAAGGGCCCACGATGAAAATTGTGGTCTTACGGATAATGAAAACAATAATAACAACAGTACTGGGATTGCTGCAGGAAATTATATTAGTTATGACAATGGAGTTAAAAGGAATGATATTTTTGGAAAACTTAGTTATGTGATTAAACTAGTTGTTTTGTCGTTACTGCTGCTGATAGTGGTCTTCACTTATATGAATTCACTGTCGTTGACACCGGCATTCGACGTGGCTCTCATACAAAACACTTCGATTTTTGAAATCACTTCGCTGCTGTACGGTGTATGTGGGCTGTCTAGACGTAAGAATGTGTTTCGCAATTTTATCATTATGATGATTGCATTAGTGGGTATTGTCTTGGTATCTTATACAAAAGCTACTTGTGATCTTTTGGCTGGTAAAGTTTCTATCAATCAAAACACAGGGGAAATAGATGATCCATTTCTTTTCGATAGGTTAAAGAGTTGTTTGCTCTGCGGGTTGGGTGCCCTCGCGCTGGGGCCTTTTATGGTACTTTGGAACCGTTGGTTTAACTATTCTGACCGCATCACCATTTCACATCAAAGCCAGCATTTGACTTTCATTGCTTCGATTTGTATGGCTGTCTTTTTACCATTTTTGCCAAGGGGGTTATCGACTGTGGCCAAAATTCCGACAACTAAAGTGTTCTGGTTGGGAGCATTCGCGTCAGTAGTTTTCGGTACTCTACCTCATGTTTTTTCACTTTCGCTGATCCAAAGGCAGACGCTTCCATCGTATTCGACAACGATTAATTTGGGTGCCATAATCTTCATGGGTATTTCTGATTGGATTTGTGAGCCCACTCAGACAACCATCGTCCGTTGGGAAGTCATCGGATATATAATGTTGAGTGTCTCATGCGTAGTATTATCGATTGCATACTACGAAAAGAAGCATATATCTTTATATTAAGCATCAGTTTAAAAAGTAAGGTTGATATTTTCATCTTTATCTACCACTTAAATACAACGACTTGTTTTCCTGGAGAATTGATTCCCTTCTTGATTACTTCTAATAATTCCTGGTCACTGGCATTGGGGTCCACGTAGTTAGTAACGGTTTCATCCTTTGGCGATGTGAGTTTTCCTTCTTTGTAAAGTTCGACGAGGGCATTGATAGCATCTACTTTCTTCTGCGGTTCACGACGGCAATTCTCGGTTACCCAAAATCCTTTTGAAGTCAGACCTTTGAAAATGTGTAGTGAAGTTGGCAAGGTGACAGGTTGCTTTGACATACCACCATAAGTTAGCATCAACGCATCATTTTCTAACTTACGTGCAATGGCGGAACTTGATTTACCACCAACACTATTTAATGCTAAACGGACTCTTGCGTTGTCACCCAAAATAGTGGGCAAAACCTGTTTTCCAAAGGTTTTGTCGTTATTTTGGGATTCCGAAATTACCTTAGTAGCGCCAAATTTATCTTCTAGAGTCTTAGCAACTTGGTCAAAATTATCGCGATCACGTATTACACTTAAAGTCTTGATATCTGCAGTTTTGGCCACCTGTGTGACAATTTTAGAAACTCCTGAAGTACCAGCATTTTGGATCAACCACTCATTACCACCAGTTGACCAGTTGATATAGTCATGAACTAGCTGGTACGCGGTAACACCATTGACGCCTACGGTTGCTGCAGTATGTAAATCTAGTCCATTAACTTTAATCAAATCAGAAGCATTATGAAAGACACGGTGGTCAGACCAAGTGCCCTGATTTGCATACAATGGAATTACCCAATCACCGACTTTTAATGACTTCTCATTTGGGGGTACTGATAAAACTTCGAAAACACCTTCGTTTCCCGCAATGGCAGCAGGATCTTTCGTGTCATAATTCAAAGTCTTTTCGGGTTTTGAAGGGTAAACACCTTGCAATTGGTTTACATCTGAAGGATTAATGGGGAAGGCTAAGGTACGAGCAACAACAGAATTCTCCAGGTCCTCTTTTGGCGTGTAACGATGCACTGATAAAACACTAGTGACATCTTCTAAGCTATGAGAAGAGTAAATTACAGAGCGAAATTGACAAGGAACGTTTGAGGCAAATCTCTTAAAAGCTTGCATTTGTACAGAGTTTTGTCGGATCTTGGTTATGAGATTTTTCAATAAAAAAAAAGTTCCTTATAGTGTCTTGTATAAATCCCCCCCTTTCATTGTTCCTAAAAGATGCTATTCCTATTGGACCCTAAAAGATTGAAAAAATCACGTACCAGGGATCCTGTCGCTTGAAGCACGTGAGAAACACCATGATTTAAAAGTACTTCTCTAAGTAACTACCACTAGCCTTGTAGCTGAAACCTTCGAATATGTCGGACTTTGGAATATCTCTTGCTTGTTGACTTTCTTCAAAAGGCAATGAAGTAAACTCTTCGTCAAAATTCTCTGCCAGTTCTGGATTTGTAATGATAGGTACAATGGGACCTTGTTCAGATTTTTGCTGTATTCCATCTTGTATCTTGGCCCAGTTAACCTTACGAAATACAAAATGACTGGTATAGGGTGAGGTACGTTCTTGACCGGCTTTCTTCTTTCTTCTGCGGTCTCGTTGCGGCTGTTGTGACTGTGACTGAGCAGCCCAATAGCGGTCGACATCCCAACGTTTCTTAAGATCCTTTTTAAGTAGAGCACCTAACCAGTCTTTCATGCCATCGCTGAGATAGTATGGAATACGAGGACCTTGTTTTTCTTTTTGGATTTTGTTAAGAATAACCTTGTGATTGGCACCAGTATATGGGGGCTTTCCCACGAGCATATCGTACACTAGACAGCCTAGGGAATACCAATCACAGTTACGTGTATAGGGTTCACCTTTCAATATTTCAGGAGCACAATATTCCGGAGTACCAATAATTGAATGCAATACGGAAACATCTTCAGGAGATGATGGTGAATCGCTATCATCTACGCTTTTTTTACTTAAGCCAAAATCAGTCAAGACTAGATGACCATCGGCATCTAATAGACAGTTTTCAGGTTTTAAGTCACGGTAGACAATTCCTTTTTCATGTAAGAATTTCAGCGCACAACTAATTTCTGCTGCATAAAAAGCGGCAGTATCCTCGTCTAAAGTACCACGTTCTTTAAGATGGTAGAAAAGTTCCCCACCTGGAATATATTGCAAGAGCAGATAAAGCCTTGAATTATCGTGAAATGTGTAGAAAAGCTTTACGACGTTCGGATGCTCCAGTTGTGATAAAATGGTTCTTTCTGCAAAAATTCTTTCCACTCGTTTGGAAACATCATGGGGAGCATCATTTTCAATTATGATTTCAGCTTTTTGCAACTGCTTCATAGCGTATAATTTGGAAGTACGCTCATCCTTGACTAGTACTACTTTACCGTAAGCGCCTTTACCCAATACACGAACAGGTTTAAAATCAGCTAAAATTTTTGGATCGATACTTTGTCCTTGGCCATCGCCCACTGAAATAGATAGTCTCCTCGAATTTAGCGGTGCAGCCACGGGAAATTTCTCGAGAACAGAGGATTTTCTTCTGTGTTTGCTAACATGTTCCGCGACCATTGGTTGTAAAAGTTGCTGGGGTGTCTCTTCGCAATCATCGTCACTGATACATAATTCTTCGATATCTTCATCGAGCCTAAAAACCATCTTATTGTGCGGTATAAGGCCTTTGCAATGGTAAAACTATTATGTATTTTTTCGTAGTCATCTTTCATCTTTAAGAGTCGTGTTCCAAGAAACTATGTAACAAAAACATGAAAATTTGACCGTTATTAAATGAAGATAGTGATAGTATAATTTTACAGAATAGTATGAAATAAACCAGTATATAAATATTTAGGAAGGCACATTAGCGAAAAATTACACGAAACTATACATGACGGAATAAAACTTTATGCTCTCTATGTCCTTCCTCCCACGCCTCATCTTGTTCATTATTAGTTTTCAGCAATTGTATCTGCTGCAGATTTGTAAATATTGATCAAATCATCATAGTTGTTCGCGCTAACCAGGTTTTTTCTGAAAAATATCAAATTTAAAGTGTTAATCAACTCCAAAATTTGCCTTTCACTTAAATTCATGAGGATAGTAGATAAAATGGTTTCCACTGTAATCCTGTGCTCACTGATAAAAGTTTCGTAGTACAAATTGGAAAAGGATCCCATGAGAAATTGACAGTCAACTCTGTCAGTAATACCACCATGACCTGGGATAGAGTGGCCAAAATCTTTGACTTGGAAAGTTCTTTTCAAACCAGAGGCGAAAAACCCACCAAAAGGCGCAAATATTGATGCAAATGAAGCCAAGTTCAAAGCATGCAAATAAATTGGTTTCATGGTAATTACTGAAATGCCAAATTTTTCAAATATTATTGGCGGTAATCTGTAATCCTGTGGAATGAATACTGGGTTCAACTCACAAGCGACTGACGTGAAAAAATTCGTACGAATATCTTTAACGGGACATGTCAAATACATGTAAGGTGAAAGCAGTCTAGTTAATATCAAACTGGCAGCCGCAGTGAAGAACCAGGCACCCAAGAAACCCTCCAAAGTTTTCTTTGGTGAAATTTCAATCAGTTTGGTCTTGCCAAACGTAATGCCGCACAAGTATGCAGAAATATCGTTAACAATAACTAACCCGCATGGAACTAAAAACCAAAACAAACCACTGATAACATTCTTGATGATTAAGTGAGCTTGGAAAACCACTAGCAAGAGAGTCATGTGTGTGACACAGAGACTAGCAAATTGCCATTTGAGAAAGCCTTTGCGGAGACTGCATACAAACATGACAAACCCTTGCACGTAAAGACAATAGCATATAAATTTGTGATTAGCAGCCAACGTTGCTAACAGTTTGTATTCGAAAAAATAGCTCTGGAAAAATCGAAACAGCGATCTACCCTCCAAAAAGTATATCGTAGTAAACAAAAAGTACCAGTTCAAGGTTTTGATAAGAGGCAAATTTCTTTTTCTTCCCGAAGCACTAGTTACAGCTATGCATTCTTTAAACGTGGTGATTTGGCATACCAAAATTAAAACAATACACCAGAAATGACCCGCAGCTAGTGTGGCAAAGAAACCAGAAATCATTACAAATGTCCACAGAGTTCTAACCAAGAAGTTATATTTTTTCTTTTCCTTATCATTGACATTTTTTACCTCATCATGCGATGGCGGCGTCTTAGTTGGAGATGATTCCGTCTTAACATTATTGTTTAACTTCTTATCACCACTTTGTGCTCTTTTTAACTCTTTTTTACTCATTGTTGCTACTTATCACCTAAGGGAAAACCACCTTTTTCTTTTTATTTTTGACCTCTTGACGGACTTGGTTCCTTGGTAATGTAAAACTATGAACAATTGCGAAGTGTAGACAACCAATGATTATCCTAAACTAATCGATTGGTCAAATAATTTCTTATATGTGAGGTTGAGTTCCTAGTTTCGGGTGTTTGTTACTTGTCAAACTTTGAAATTGTTGAAACTTGATGGATGAAAGAACATGTGAAGGAAACAAGAGGATCGCTTTATACGTATAGGCACTTTTGGTGGGTATATGGCGTAGTCTATTGGTTAAGGTCTCTTATACTGAACTCTACAGCCTCAGGAATATGTCTAAGCATTGGATGGGGTTCAATTAAGAAGCATTTTGTTCCCTTTTGTGTTCATTGTCTTACGGCCCTTAATTTGACAGCTTTTGAAAGTGAAAAAAATCGATGAGCTGCGATGAGCTGAGATGAGCTGAGATGAGATGAGTTGGTCACAATACAGAAGACCCACAAAAAATGGCCTCTACTGTCTCTGAAGATCTTCCAGATGTTTTGAAATTTGTGAAGGAGTGTGGAGGCTTTTTCTCAGACTCAAAATGTCAAGTAGAGCGTTCACCCGTCGGTGGGTTAGGTATATTTGCTCAATGTGATTTAAAGGAAGGTGAGACCCTTTTGCAATTACCCAAGAGTGCCGTGTTTTCTGCATCAAACAGCTCTATTTCCAATTTACTGGTAGATAGTGGATTAGACGGTATGCTAGCGCTTACTATTGCTTTTGTGTATGAAACGACGGTATTTCAAGAGAGGAGCCACTGGTGGCCGTACTTGAAGAGTGTCAGAATTGAAGAAAAGGGTTCTCTATATCTACCGCCCAGCTATTGGCCAGATCGTGATATGCTCAAGGGGTTCACACTTGATACACTTCATCGGGGATTGGATCCTGAATTAGACATTCAACAAGGGTTTGAAATAGCATTGGAATTGGCTTGTAAGTGGAACAAAGAAGTTGGGATCCCAATTCCGTGGAAATACCTCGATAGTTTGGAGAAGTTTGTTGCATGTGCATATGCCATGTCTTCGAGAGTCTTTGAAATTGATAATTTTCATGAGAGCGGCTTGGTAGCCATAGCAGATCTTTTCAACCACCACGCATCGACGCCAGACGTTAGATTTGTTTCCCTCTATGAGGTTTGTGGTGAGTGCGGTGAGTCTGGGATGTGTAGACATATGATGGCAGAGGCCATTGAGGAAGAATGTGAACGGGAACAGCAACAAGGACGTGAGAAGCAGTCGCGTTCCAAAAACAGTGATGGTTTAATAGACATGCAGTTGATCAAAGAGCTGGAATCGCAGGATGAAGAAAAGCCCGAAGATCCTAAGGAGGAAGGGTTGGTGCACGGTGTACCCCCTAATGATTGTGTCGATATTACTGTTATGAAAAATGTTTCGAAGGGCCAAGAGGTGTTTAATTCCTATGGAGACTATTCTAATGCTTTGCTCTTAGCCAGGTACGGCTTCTGTGTTAAAGACAATCCCTGGGACGTCGTATTCCTAGGCAGGGACCTTCTAAAATTATTAAAAAACAAGCGTTTAGCTTTGAGAGCAAGATGGTGGAAGCATTTGGGTTATCCGCTATACAACAACTGGTGCGCATTAAACAAAGAGGAACATGAAGAACAGGACGAGCCAGAGCAGTTGGAGAAGTCGGAAAAAGAACAGGAAGATGACGATGAGGAAGATGACGACATAGTAGAAGAGGAACCTTATTGGTTAACCCTAATGTGTATAGACCACAATGGGGAACCGCTCCCCCAAATGAGAGCTCTGCTCAATCTGTTAGCATTTAGTGAGAAAGACTGGAACAAATTACGCTCCATTGAACAAGATATTGAGTCTAGAGGGGATAAAATAGGTCTGTTAGATAGACCACTCAACAGAGAGGCACAGAGCATCCTACTAAAATTAGTACACAGAAGAATAAGACCAGTTCCACAGATCAATAATACAGCTGCCCGTATCATGCTTGAATCCGAGCATAAGATATTGAAAAAAGCTGAGAACTACCTAGCTTCGAGTATGTAAGGCGTGTGTTGGTTTGTAGGCGTCGCACTGGGGATTTCAGTACGTATTTCAGAGTATAATGTTATTGGTCTTTACTGCTGATGAACTTTTCTTTTTTTTTTTCTTGGACCACGCAGAAATTTTTCACTATAAAAGGGAAGTGAAAAATTTTTTGTCAGGAACCCACCTCATCACACTTTCTTCTCGATCTTACACTGAGAAAAAGCCACAAAGCACAAATATATTAGATTATCATGGTCCGTCCTCAGGTCTCCGTTCAATCTCTAGAAGGTAAGGCTATTTCCGCCGCCGTCCCATTGCCAGCTGTCTTCGCTGCACCAATCCGTGCCGATATTGTTCACTCTGTGTTCACTTCTGTGAACAAGAACAAGAGACAAGCTTACGCTGTTGCCCCAGAAGCTGGTAAGCAACACTCTGCTGAATCATGGGGTACCGGTCGTGCTGTTGCCCGTATTCCAAGAATTGCTGGTGGTGGTACTCACGCTTCCGGTCAAGGTGCTTTCGGTAACATGTGTCGTGGTGGTCGTATGTTCTCTCCAACCAAGACCTGGAGAAGATGGAACGTTAAGGTCAACCAGAACGAAAAGCGTTACGCTACTGCTTCTGCTATCGCTGCTTCTGGTGTCGCTTCTCTTGTCTTGGCTAGAGGTCACAGAGTTGAAAAGATCCCAGAAATTCCTTTGGTTGTTTCCGACGACTTGGAATCTATCACTAAGACCAAGGAAGCTGTGTCTGCTTTGAAAACCTTGGGTGCTGGCCCAGACTTGGTTAAGGTCGTTAGATCCAAGAAGTTGAGAGCCGGTAAGGGTAAATACAGAAACAGAAGATGGACTCAAAGAAGGGGTCCATTGGTTGTCTACGCTCAAGACAACGGTTTGGTCAAGGCCTTCAGAAATGTCCCAGGTGTTGAAACTTGTGACGTTACCGCTTTGAACTTGTTGCAATTGGCTCCAGGTGCTCACTTGGGTAGATTCGTCATCTGGACCGAAGGTGCCTTTGCCAAGTTGGACAAGGTCTGGGGTTCTGAGGCTGTTGCTTCCGCTAAGTCTGGTTACAGTTTGCCATCCAACATCATCTCTTCTACCGATGTCACAAGAATCATCAACTCTTCTGAAATCCAATCTGTTGTTAGACCAGCTGGTCAAGCCAACCAAAAGCGTACTCAAGTTTTGAAGAAGAACCCATTGAGAAACAAGCAAATCTTGATGAGATTGAACCCATACGCTAAGGTTTTCGCCAACGAAAAGTTGGGCTCTAAGAAGGTTCCAAAGACCTCTGGTTCTAAGCCATCTAAGTTCTTCAATGAAACTTTGAAACACGACTAAGGTGAATAATTTGTGGTGTATAGACTAATTTTTATATGCTCTAATTGATTATTCCTCTTAGTGCTAATTTGCGGAATATTAGGATTAAGGTTAAAAACTAGAAAAAGAAGAAGGAAAAAAAAAAAAAATAAGATTAAAAATGGCAGACTTCAGTGCATTATGTAGTAATTAGTGTTTTTTCTGGACCTGCGTGCAGCATCTACACCCTTTGCCTGAAATTCGTAACTTAGCTTGATGTCTAGATCTCTTTTGTGGAATTTGTTTGGTGCACACGTTATTTCTCCCTTGAAGATGTCACCCTCTTCACATTCTAAATCGTCCTTGGTGTAGAAGACGGATTGTTTCCAGTGGGTGTATGGCGCGTGTGCCCCAGTGGAGAAATATACTGGCTGTTTACCGCGTGGTGCAGGGAACTCCACGTCAAACCAGGTGATTATACCATTAATCCAATCTCGTCTCTTGGCCTGCACCTCGAAATTGGCGGTAAATGAAAGGTCTGACAATTGCACAGTGTTTAAATCAAATTCGATTAACTTAGACCTCGTGGTATTCACAACGTGACTTTCCACCGTATCTACAATTGGTTCCTTCATAACTGTGGGTATGAATGGTGAAAAATCAAATCCATAAACGTCATGCCAGTAGTTTATTTTTTCATCTTTGTATTGGAAATCTTCTAAACCCGCAATGTGTAAGGAGCATTTATCTGGAAGAATTAGTCCACCTTCCACTAAGAAATGATCTCTTGCATAAAGAACGGTATCTAACATGGATTCATAGAGTAAAAAATATCCCATCCATTCTGAAATAATAATGTCCACCTTGGGAAAAGGTAACTTGACATCCTCTAATTTACCACGTAGAAGAGTGATCCTGTCACTGTAGCCATTTAAATCGACGAGATGTTGAGCCATTTCAATAATACTCGACATATCGACACCAACGACATGTTTAGCACCATATTTAGCAGCGAACATCGATAATATACCTGTCCCACAACCTACATCTAAAACAACCTTATCCTTAAACAGATCCTTGTTCTGAGCAATGGCATTTCTATAGGATAGAGTTCTTACAGAATCCTGAAGCATTTCCTCGTGAATACCATAGTGATCGTAGGAATTGAAGTAGTGTTGTTCACTCTGAGTCAAAGCATTCTTTGGCGTAGCTGATTCCATGACTGGTGGCAAAGATTTAAGTGTAATGAGCAATCAGTTAATGAAGCTTTCCAATAACTTGAAATTTACTCAATGCCTCGAAGAAGTGTTCTATATTTTTGGTGAAAAATTTCACTATGGCCATCGGCTTGTCAAAAGTTGCTTTTTTTCCTTTTGGCATATAGACAAACTTAAAGACCACCGCAACCATACACCGCACAAGCAGAAGACGATAGGAAACTCTAGTGAGCTGCCAAATTTTTGAGAATACCAGACAAGTTGTAGGTAAACTTGGACCCAGTATTAGACTTTGTAGTGGGAACCTATATTTTTTGTAGATACCCTTGTTGGATTAATCTTTCAACGTCTGATTGTCTGACAAAGAATTGAGAATCTTTAATCAAATTGAATGCTCCATATTCTGTTTGAATTTCACCTGCATCCTTAAGCACTCTCACATCGATGAAAACATCACTTGGTGGTGTTAGACTGCCTGAAAGGTCGATGTCTGCCAATTCACCGCTTTTCAACTCCGTCAAGAGTTCAGTATATTCTTTTAAATAGTCTTGCTCCTGATGAGACAAATCACTGGTATCTTGTTCTGCTCCTATGAGACCACTCATAATATCTAATCCGTTATTTTCCCAAGCCAACGAGTTTAAGATATCAGACCTGACCTTCTGATATGCCAAGAGACACCTTTTATTCCTCTCCATACAGAGTAAGGTGACAAAATATTGACATTTGGAGATCTTGTCATCCATGAGAGCCTGTTGTTGTTGATCTTTTAAAAACTCTGAATTCCTCTTCAGTTGGTTCACTTCTCTCAATATTCCTTGTACCAGTTCTTCGTGATACATGGGTAACGCATACCGCTGGTTATTTCTACCATTTAGCTGTTTTGTTCTTTTAGCTTCCAGTACAAGCTTATTAGCTAGATCGCCATACATTGATTGAATCTCTATCACTCCTATCCTTCACTCGTTCGACCTTTTTCGAAATGGGACATGTAAGTTGGGTTTAGAGAACATCTTCAAAACTGTACCGCGTTCCATGGTGAACAATCGCGTACTGAGCTCGATGGTAATGACCTGTCAATGAGAGTCTATGGAAAGCGTAACGGATCCTTGGGGTTTTATACCAGTCAAGATAATTCATCTCAGGTGGAATTGAGCGATTATGAGTCTGAACCGGAGACCCCATATGAGAGTAATGAACGTGAAACTGAAATTGTTGCTGATAATTCTACAAATGATGTTTGTCCCATGACAGATGGTTCCAAAATAAATTCGAGTCTTGTCTCGAGTGCAAGTTCGAATTTATCCAATCTAAAGGCTTTCGATTTCCTGGATAAGGCTGAGGTACCTAAGAAGAGAAGAAGGATTTATTACGAAGATCATTTGGATGATATACAAGACGAGAAAGATTCTAATGTGAACGAGAATTCTTTAAATAATACAATTAACGATTTGAACAAATTTGTTTCTTCTCTGAAGAACAGTGATGAGACGTTGCTACAAGACACTTTTAAAAAAGAATTGGAAAAGTCGGTAGAGGATCCTAATTCAAAGGACCCTCCTGGGAAATTAACCTATGACCGTTCTCGAACAATTCTCATGAGCAAAGATGAAGAGGAAGGCTTAGACGAAGAGGATGAGGAGCCCAGACCAATAGAGGATGGGGTGGGGAAGGATGTAGATGATAGCCAAACATACCATATTAATGAATTGCGAAATATGGGGGATATGTTGCAGTATCAAGACGATTTAGAACTATTGTTGGAGGGCTCGCCCTCGCGAATGTCACGAATCCAATTTGTTTCGCATCTTTTAAACATAGCATTAGCGATGAATGGTGACCAAGAGTTTTGCAGCTACGTCAACAAGCGACAAGCGCGGGATATGTGGAGAAGAACTTTTCATCAGGTTGACTTGCGTGATGGCCTATTGCTGTTGATACAAGGATTTCTGGCGACTAAATTCCAATTACCACCAAATGAACTGCCGCCATTCTTTAATGAGTTTGTACGGACACTTTGCAAGCAAAGACAACTACCTGTAAATGGATTTTCGGGTAATAAGATTGCACAATTGAATTATAATGATTTTTTGCAAGGTAGTCAAGGTAGAATAGGTCAAGAATATGCTTTGGAATTATGTGTTCAATATCCGGTAATATCGCTGTCGTGTTCATCACTTATTGATCAAATTGTACAAATACTTGTTGAAAGTGATAATTTGCCGCGAGGAATCTTTCCTGTAATAGAGCAAATAGCATCTCGAAGAGACACTGTACAAGATTCTAATCTGGTGTCAATTATTTCCAATAAATTAATAGACTTACTACCAAATAATTGCTATGACGACCATCTCATTAAAGCACTAATTCTATTCACCAATGAAGAAATGTTCGAAAAGAACAATGAAGTTTTTCATATCAGCATGGAATTTGTTCTTAATCATTTACCGCCCTTTGGATCGGCGGATATCCTTATTCTTCATCTGGGTTTATCTTTAAATGTTATTAGCAGCGAAGATGGAATATTACACTTGGAAAGTTCTTTATGGTCAAAGGCTAGCATCATACTTCATAAATTAGAGTACAATGATGACTATTCATTTTTGCTAAACATGTTTTACTTGAATTTCGCATACATGACTGTTTTATTAGAAAAAAGATTGTCATCTAGAGTGAAAACAGATTTAATTTCACATTTGGAAAATTTTGGTGAAGAATCCCAAAATTATAATCGAAGCATTTCTAACAAGATCAAATATATCACAGATAAATTATAAACTCCTTAAAATTCTTCTAAATTCCGTAATTTCATGGTGCTAATCTAAAGATTTCCCACTCGTCATGTTCACTCTTCCTCCTGTAAGTGAAACGATCGTGTAGCCTACTTGGTCTGCCTTGCCAAAATTCAATTTCAAGGGGAACTACTCTTACTCCACCCCAGTAGTTAGGACATGGGACTTCTTCCTGACCTTCAAATTTTTTGGTACTTTCAACCGTTAATTGGTCTAGTTCATCTCTACTCTTGATAACGGATGATTGCGACGAAGCCCAGGCACCAATTTTTGAACCACGAGGTCTTACCTTAAAATATCTTTCAGAAGTTTCACGGTTAACGTGTTCCGTAATACCTTCGACTCTGACTTGCCTTTGTAAATCTTTCCAGAAGAAATTGATCGCACCATGAGGATTGGATTGGATGTCTCGAGCTTTCTTTGAAGTCCCCCAGTTAGAATATATAACGAATCCACGGTGATCTAATTCTTTGAAAAGTAACACTCTTGATGAGACTCTACCACTTGGTAATTCGGCAGACGAGAATGTAACTGCTTCTGGTAAGGTCTCTGATTTATCGTTTTTGGCTTCTTCAAACCATCTAGTGAATTGATCTATCGGATCTTTAACCAACTGAGATTCATTAAGTGAAAACTTATCGTACTGGTAAGTTTCTGGAGCAAAGATAATGGGAGTCTGAGTTCTTTCGACGTCGTCAACCATGGTAGTAATGGGTGGACGGTGTTTGGCCAAGGAGTAAGGTATTCTCGAAATAAGTTGTCTAAGTAGTTTAAAGCTCATTTTCTTTTTTTTTTACTATAAGAGATCCAGAAGTTAGGTTTAAACCTGAGGTGGTGATGGACAGGGAAGGAAATTCGTTAACGAGCAAGGAAAGAGATACAGGGATAAGAAAAAAAATGGGAAAAGAACCGGATGACGCAATACACTTGATTATGGGCACGGTCACTCAATGTGTGACAAATAACCCTAGGCATCTAAACTACTTCACCCGGCTGTTGTTTATTATCCCCAACTTTTCATCAAGAGATGATAACGATGGGGTGAAAGGTTTCCAAAAAGTGGTAACAACAACCAGCTGGCAGATCAGACAAATGTATCCGGAAGACTGCCCCAAAAATCAATACAGATGTCATAATAGGCCAACTTAGTCCATCAAACAAGTTCATTTAATCTGTGGCCTCTGTGGCCATCTGGTGAATGAATTTTGCTCATGAGGGGGAGAAAATTCACTGAAAAGAGACACATTTATATATTGGTAATAGATTAGGGAATGGGCAAAAAATCTTTTAACAACTGACCATAGCTAGCGGATTATCCATAAACCAAACATTTATTCACATCGTTTCTGACGTTTTGAGAAGCATTCACTTCATCCATTTTGCAAGCCTAGTTCAAATCCAAAGCTACTATCGTTGTGATACATAACGTATCTTACCCAAACCGTGTGAGGGCAGTTTCCCATTAGAGTATGGGTGTTGTGGTGTGTGGTATGGGTACTCAGCGGCAGACTAAACTCACATCGATCCGCTAGCGTCTCACGCTATTATTTCGAAAATGAGCGCCTGCCACTACCAGACCTATCGTTTTGCTTGCAAGCTTATTACACTCGCGTAATGACTTGTTTGTTTGGCGACGTATACGCAAGGAGAGGTTAAGAAGCTTTTCTGAATTTCGCTTCCCCTTTTATAGTCTCAAAAATAAGAAATTTCACGTATCAAGCGATTTCCAATTAGCCGCCGAGTATAAAAACGTATTTAGAGCTTCTATTACCCATTCCCCTTCTTGTATGCTGTTTAAAGATCAAAACAAAAAGAAAAAGCAGCAGAGAAGATTTACCAATGAGAAGAAGTACCACTACGTGTCAGCCAGAAGTTCGTTTGGTAGGTCCTAAAAGAGCAGCTACAACGTTGGCGGTAGCACCTCTTTTACAAGTTGAGGAACGGCTGAGTGAGTTGGAATTGGCTGAGGATAAATCTGAGGTTGACAGTAAATCTCATGGAACAGCCCAGCCTCTGGAAGACAGAAAAGATGAGGGATTAGCGGGTATAAAATATACTGCTCTCCGTGAAAGCTCAAATACAGAGCAAGAGGAAGAACATTTACCATCCTCACAGGAAACAGAAGTACAAACAAATCGAGAAATTTCTTTCCGTAGTAATGATAGTACTTTGGAAATTTCAATCTCTTCATTTCCTGAATCCGAGGAAAATTCACACAATAAATCATACAACGATACTTTGGGTACGTTACCAAACGATTCATTGTCACATGAAAATGTTCACAAACCATTAAAGGATCTGATTTTTAAGACCAACAAAGAGCTCTACGATATGGATTCCAATAAAGTGAGGGTCAAAGTCGGATTATCAAAAAAAGTGCCGAGTTTACATCCAAAGAGAAACATTAATGGAGCCTCATTCACACAATGATCATTTTTCTGTTTCATCATCCTGCGATGATGATATAGTTTCAGTACCTTCTAATCCGTTATAAAAGGTTTTCCATAACTCAGCTACTGATTCAAATTCTTTCCCGACGGCAATGGAATTCTCTAGTGAAATGTTTAAGGAATTGAGATTGTTTAAAATTGAATCCATCGTGTTGTTGATATCCTGTAAAACTAAATCGCGTTGCTCTATGAAATACTTGTCAGCAGCACTCAATACTGGTACATGTACATTTTCTTCTTTATCCCTAGCTGAACTATCATTATTCATGGCTTTTTATAACCAGGTCACTTAGCCTTGTTACCTAGTCTTATTGGCGTGGATTGTGGGAAGATAAGCTGGTTCCAAAGGTTCTCTATGTTGAAGCCGGAAGGAATTTCCTGTTTATCCATAAATCATTATGTTACCCGAACAATCGCTCGCCATTCAAAAGACTTGAAATGATGAAATATTCGTCGCTTTCACTACACATCCTTTCTACTTGTGGTCTCGAGAAATACAAGTAAAAACAACAACCAGTATCATTGGCTGTCCCAATTTCACCAACATCGGGACGGTCTCTCTAAGCTGGGAGATCGGCTTGAACGACTTAAGTTCTGCTTGACGAATCTGCTCTATTTCGCCTAGCATTACTGTTGTTCATACACTTATAACGGTGGGAGCGCCATTGTGTTTATTTTTTCCTTTTTTTTTTTTTATTATTTGCTTTCCATTTTCGTTAGTGCCATTACTTAAATATTTATTATTACAAAGGTTGGTGACCTTAGTCACTAATCTCTCCGTCGTTGGTAAATCTTGGTTCCGTATCGAAAATTAATTCGTATTTTCTCCATTTTTTCCTCAACTCACTAGCTGGACTATTAAATTCTTCTTCATCTTCCTTGTCAAACTCATCTAACCAGTCCCATGGCTTGTCGAATTTTTCTACATTGTCTTGTAAAAATGTTTGTAACTCTTCATCATCGTTACAAAGCGGAGCATCGTTAGTCAGATAGTTCCAGATTAACATGAGGTAAAATTTTAAACTACGAACCCCCTTTAAAAAGCCGCGGTCTTCGACATCAGGATTCTTTGGAGGTATACGAAATAAGCCGTAACTTTCTTTAAGATCGTCTCTGGTCACACAACGGGCAAAATCGATCAAATTTACCTTAACCCTACATCTTTTGTTACCTCGGTCACTACCATCGAACATCAACAAAAGCGACGATCCGTACAATCTGTAGCATTTCAAATGGCCGATCTCCGAACCTAAAGTGTCCAACTGTTTGGCTAACCTCGGAATTTGCTTAATAATACTTGAAATGCAAATGCCATCATAGATAAATCGAGCTAAAACTCTTGTAAACTGCCAACCAGCTTGTACTCTCCTACCAAAATATTTATCTCTTGTAATATAATAAGTCTGGTTCCAAATTTTCAGACCACAGATACGAACACCCAATTTCTTAGAAGTCGTCTTGAGACATTTTTTACGTTGTGAGTGTTGTTTGGATGGTTTGGCATCTACACCGTACTGTCTCGTTCCCATTTTCAGATCGAGGGCACAAGGTTTGTTCAACTTTCTTGTTAGATCTTCCAACAATATGAACTTCGAAACTATAGTATCAGAATGTTCCTCAAAAGTGATTGATTCGTCATCCTTACCCTGACTTGATTTTATCATGTTATTAGTACTCTTACTATTACTGTCGGTATTACTAGTGTAGTTGATATTATTACCATCGTTAGTACTATTAGTATTTGTATTATTAGTATTAATATTATTAGTGTTAGTGTCATTAGTGTTATTAGCATTGGTAGCATCTGTGTGATTTTCTTTAGCATCGAGGCTAAAATTCGTATCTTCCTCATTTTCGCCCATAAATTCTTCTGCCAGTGGGTGATCCCTAGGTAGCGATAAGGGTGAAATGGTAGGATTGTTCCCATCTCTTGTAGATGATAAACTGGCTCTTCTTAGTTGTGACTTTTCTCTAATTAGCTCCTTTTTCTGGAACTGCCTCAAGTCCATCATAGAGCTTGGACTATTCAAAGAATGAGATATAGTCTCTTTAAGAGATTTTTTTAAAAGCGGAGAGCCTGAGCCTTGAGTAGGAACGTTTTTCAGGGAAAAATTAGATCCTCTTCTTGAAGTAGATTGTGATGAAGAGTCTTGGGAGTTGGAGCGAGTTTTCTTTATTCCCGATGGTCTCCTCGCCTTTTTCAAATGACCTTCCATCACATCACTATCTCCTGGTGAGAGTGCAAATACCTCTTGAAGCACCAATTCTTTTAATTTTGTATTTACTGTAGTGGAACCTGACGACTCTTTACCTGACGGTTCGCCCGTTTGCTGTAAAAAAGAACCCGCTCTTGTAGAATTTGATAGATTAGATGGATACATGCTCAACATGGAATCCGGCACCATGTGTCTGTTATCGCTAAGAACCACCTCCGGCAATCCACCCATCTCACTACTATTATTACAAGGAACGCTTCTCAGGTAATTGCCGTGTTGAAACTGTGGCTGATTCTGTCCTCGCTGCTGCTCTTGCTGTTGTTCTTGTTGTTGTTGCTGTTGTTGTTGCTGCTCTTGCTGTTGATGATGATGATGATGGCGATGCTGTCGATATTGCTGTTGATGTTGTTGTTGCAGTCGATCAACGTTGTCTTGTTGCCGTTGTTGTGGATCGTACTGTTTAAAACAGCGCGAAGACGGCAATGCCCTGTGTTCTTGCTTTTGCCTCTGCGAAGACGACAACTCTCTTAGGAAATCTTCTTTATTATGGAAATGTTGTCTGACGTTCAACACACCAATGTAACGGGGCATAAATTGCAACAATTCCTTATGGTTAACTTCGATATTTTCGTACCACCGATTCTCCCTGTTAACCAGGGCCTTGCAAACAGCACGTTTAGAAAAACGGAAAATCGCCGTATGACCACCAACGTTGTTTGTAAAAGGTTGTAACTCAACAGCCAGTGGATATACACTGTCCTTCGCCTCTTCGTCTTCTTCATTATCATCATAATAGTCCTCATCGCTTTCCACTGCCGCCTCTGAAATCGAACCTGAAGTTTGTCCATCCGGAGATCGTGTCACATGTTCATGTGTAATTGACGCTAATGTACTCGCTTCGGATTCAGGAACAGACGCACCTTTATATTGAAATCTTGGGACCACCGGAATAGCGGTCCCCTCGATGGGCTCTTCATCACTGATCGACTTTGCCGTAGAATCCCGTAATTTGTGTGGATAATACGTTGCTGAAGAAACCGGCTTTAGGTCCAACTCACTTGTTTGTTGAGGTTGCTGCCGCTGCTGTTGATGTCCTTGCTGCAGTTGCCCGCCAGGTTCAGATATTGCAGATTCTAGGTATTTAGCCACCACATGAGGCTTTGGCACTATGCATTCCTGAGACCCAGACGCCTTTCCTTCAGGTATTTTAGAAAATTTGTAATGAGTGTCATAAAGAGATGCCGGTTTCCTTGTTTTCTTGTCTTGAGGAGAATGTATAGCTGTCTGCCGTTCTTTTGTCTGCCGTGGTA
Organism: Zygosaccharomyces sapae; assembly: GCA_900465325.1. NCBI lineage: Eukaryota > Fungi > Ascomycota > Saccharomycetes > Saccharomycetales > Saccharomycetaceae > Zygosaccharomyces > Zygosaccharomyces sapae. Next base: position 756,735 of record UEGL01000017.1, on the reverse strand, counting down.
CCTCTTGCGGTTCTTGTTGGCTATTTCGTTCCTGTTGTTTGGTGATTTGTCTATGGAGATTGTTATCTGTTAATCCCTCATCATCTCTGAATATTCTCAAATAAGTACTGGCTTTTCTCCCGCGTATGACGTTTGACGATAATTTTTTTTTATCTGATGCATTTAAATCTTTTAAGGAAGTAACGGACTCATCATCTTCCTCTTGAAGTTCATCCCCAGGCTCTTGTTCACCTTCTTCTTTTTCCTGATCTTGTTCGTCTTTTACAAATTTGTAATTATCACTGTTTCTGTCATCTCCAATGTTCATGATCAACGTAAAACGTACATAAACGATAATAGTAAAGACCTTCTTGATACCGTAGCGTACAGTTCCGTATTTTATTTATACTATTTGTCCTTGTTCTTTTTGTTTGTAAGAGATTGAATTGGTATATTATGAAAAGAACAATTAGGTACGTGAGTACGATGTTACGAAATCTAGTAGTAATAGCAGCTGTACTAAAGACAATAATACACCTGCAAACGCTAGTCCGTTGAAAAATGGAGTAAAATGGCTGACTGAAAAAGTGTGACATGATGTTGTATCGCGTAAGCGACCTTGGCGGTGTTAACGTTGATATAAGCTTCTTCCTCTTCTCTTCCTGAATTCGTTTGCCCTATAATTTTTTTTTTTTTTTTTTTTTTTTTCTTTTGTTTCTTTCTTATACTTTTTATGTTGTAATCCGTGTTTTTACCTTTTTCATACTGATGACGATGTACTTCAACCAAGAGAATACTACAACAAGAGAAGCGTGGTAGCGGCGAGATTAACAGAATAGCATTAAGTACCCCCCGTAATTGCTTGGCAGGGTGTAAGTTTGAAAAATCAGATTGTCATGAAAGTCAATCGTAACATCACTGCAGTCAATCACGCTGCACTATAATATAGCGTAGCATGTTATATATTGCATCGGCACAATCTTAGTTTCCTTGCATTGTAGCCGCAGATTTTCTTTTTCTTCGTTCTTCGTTTCTGGTACCTGAAACAGAGGTTACCCGGCTATTGTTTCACCTCGGTTTCAAAAATGATATAGGTAATGGGTTCGAGTCTCGGTAGATGAGTCACGTGACTAGTGTCGATTAAAGATGGTGGCAAATACGATGTAGTTTAACGTATTCTAGGCTGCTATAGGTATTCGTATTTTTTTCGAGTTGTACTAGTCCCTTCCGGTTTTGTTTCCTTCTTGGCTTCCTTTGGCCAATAGCGTTTCATCAATCAGACTATCACAAACCACGAAGCCTTTTTTCGACAAAACTTCAGGAGTGAAGAAAAGGTGCTCTCTGGTGAAGAGCACCGGAGACACCTGTTGAAGCAGAGGGGAAAAAGAAGCAAGACGATCAAACTACTAAGTTGACCATGTTGTCTAGAATTGGTGTCAATGCAGTTCGTTGCGGTGCTATGGTGCCTCGTATACCACAAGCAAGAAACTACGCCACTTTGAAAGAAGTTGAGACCCGTTTGAAGTCCATTAAAAACATCGAAAAGATTACGAAGACTATGAAGATTGTGGCTTCTACCAGGTTGAGTAGAGCAGAAAGGGCAAAGGTTACCGCCAAGAAATTTGATGAAGCGGATTCTGCCTTCTACAACAACGCAGAGACAAAGAAAGTAGAAGAAGCTGAAACTTCTGCCAAGGATAAGGGAGAATTGGTTGTAGCTGTCTCCTCCGATAAAGGTCTATGTGGATCGATTCACTCAGCCTTGGCCAAGAAGATCAGAAGCCATTTGGCAGAATCGCCAAATGCAGCTGTTGTAACCGTTGGTGATAAAATGAGAACTCAACTGATGAGAACCCATCCAGATAACGTTAAACTTGGAATTAATGGTATTGGTAAGGAGGCACCAACTTTCAGATTGTCTTCAGCCATCGCCGACACTTTATTGGGACTAGGTGCTCAAGACTACTCTAAGATTACTATTTTCTTTAATAACCCAGTTTCTTCGTTGTCTTTTGAGCCTACTACGAAGGATGTGTTCAATCCTGAAGCTATCGAAAGTTCTCCATCTTACAGCAAATTTGAAATTGACAACGACGGCCAGGTTTCCCAGGATCTTTTCGAGTACACTTTGTCCAACAAGCTCTTGGCAGCCTTGGCTGAGGGTTACGCTGCTGAGATTTCGGCCAGAAGAAATGCTATGGATAACGCCTCTAAGAACGCAGGTGACATGATAAACAAGTACTCCATCTTGTACAACAGAACCAGACAAGCGGTTATCACCAACGAGTTGGTCGATATCATTACTGGTGCTTCTTCTTTGGACTGATGTCATTAACACAACAAACACAACAATTCAAAAATTATTATATTCATCTATTATATTCAATATAGTACGCAAGATTTAGGTAGATACGAATGAAACAACATTGATCTCATGCGTTTCAGGGCTGTAGGAGATTGGTCGTATTGGAAAGGGCCCGGCAGTGCTTCTTGAAGTGATACAAATCTGCTACAGTTGTAGGAAATTGAAATAACGGCATATATAATTTGTACGATCGATGGGCATGTATTCTCAGTTTTCTATAAAGTCGTATTTTGGGGGCGACACACTGACGCTAGGTAGAATAGTGGGAAAAAACAAAGATAAAGAACTGAAATTCACTATGCTAGTCTATTGGAAATTATTCTGGATTTTCCTCAAGCGTATTCCCAAGGTGATATCTCTGATATTAAATCTGGTTACAATTTTCCTTACAATTTTTTTACTTGTGGGTTGTTCCAATATATCCAACGACTCGACCTTCTTAGTTCGTTATAGATTTAACAAAGGTTCATCATTCTACGGTGTAATTCAAAATTCTTTTAATCAGACCAATGGAACCACACAAATGGCTGGTTTGGAGAAAGTTAGTATTACGTCTGGGTACATGGGCGTTTGTATAACGAATATTCCAAAAAACTATGATAAAGGCGTCAAGTCTATTTGTTATCCAAGGAAAGATTTGACAAATACTCCACTTTACAACGATTTATCAATTGAATTGTTTAATGTCCCTATCTCAGATAAGAAAAGTGACCAGAAGCAATTACCCATTGACTTGAATATTTTACAGTTGGCCGAAACTACTTCTCGATATGTGGTTCATCCATATATATTAATGGTAACGGTGATCTTAACAATTCTTATGTTTCTCATGTTAATTTATAGTATGATACCAGTTTTACCATTCAAATACTGGATGTTGCGTGCTACTTTGTGTCTATCAGCTTTTCTGGTTTTATTTTGGGGCATTGGTGCCATGTGGACTCATGTGGGGGTTCTTGCTTGTTCTAAACTGATTCCTAGCGCAAGCATGGGTATTTTAACTATCCATAGAGGTTTGAAGTCTGGTGCAATGTCCTGGGTTTCATTCGCATTTCTGCTAGTACAGTTGGGAATACTGTGGTTTTTGTACTTAAAGGATAGGAAAAACCTAAGTGAAGAAATTGATAAGATCAAGAACACTAATCATGATCAGCCACCATTCAAGAGGTCTGGAGATCTCTCTGATTCTTCTACGTTGAACTATAAAGTTTGAGAAACTTCCCATTTTCAGGTATTTTTATTTTAATTTTGATTTTTTGTTTTTTTTTTTTATTTTCAACCGGGGAGTGACACACTGACACTGTCGTATACTTCGAATGAAATGACCATAAGATTCAAGAGATTTTGAAAAGAAAACACATACACTAAATACCGGCAACTATCCTAAAGCACCTTCTTTCCAACCTTTAATAATGGCTAATGATATTACGGTGGAAAAAATTCTGCTAAATGCATTGCTTGTTGCGTTTAGCATTGTAAAGACAGCATTAATACCGGTCTTTGGAGTTTTATCGTTATGCTTAAAGGGCCCAATCGAATACCTGGATAAAAAACATAGAGTTAAAGAGGATTTTTATATTATAACATTTTTCCTTAAAAGTGTAGCTAAATATTTTTTGGCAGTTAGGAATCATAGGTTTCAATACTGGTATCTATTTACTGAACAAGTAGAACAGAATGCAGATCGTCTGGCTATTAGTTATCCAAGACCATTGTTGAAAAAGGGTGACTTTGAAGTGGAATCGTTTACCTATAGAGAGACATATGATATAGTCTTGAGACTATCTCACATTTTGTGTGAACAGTACGGTGTGCGTTCAGGTGATAATATTGCTATTGATTCCACTAATAAGCCACTGTTCCTGTTCCTACTATTGGCATCCTGGAATATCGGTGCTGTACCTGCATTTTTAAATTACAACACACTCGGTAATCCTTTAGTTCATTCGTTAAGGATTTCTAACATTACACAAGTTTTTATTGATCCACAAGCTAGTGGATCTATCAAGTCCACTGAAAAAGAGATCAATAAGGAATTACCAGATGTAAGATTAAATTACTTAAATGAAGAAGATCTTTTAAAGGTTCTAAAGGATCCAAAATCACCAAAATTCTTACAGAAAGATGATTTAAGATCACCATCAGGTCTTACTGATTACAAGCCTGCCATGTTTATCTATACTTCGGGTACTACAGGTTTACCTAAATCTGCAATTATGTCATGGAGAAAGGCTACCATAGGTTGTACTTTATTTGCTCATATCGAACACATGGATAATAATAGTGTTGTGTTCACCGCAATGCCCCTGTTCCACTCGACAGCTACGTTGCTTGGTGTTTGTTCCGTTTGGTCAAAAGGTGGTTGTGTGGCAATTTCTAACAAGTTTTCTGCAAGCAATTTTTGGAAAGAAGCGTATTTGACCAAGGCTACTCATTGTCAATATGTGGGGGAAATTTGCAGGTATTTACTTAACACACCAGTCTCCAAATATGAAAGCATGCATTCTGTTAAGGTCGCCTATGGTAACGGATTGAGACCTGATATTTGGCAAAAATTTAAACATAGATTCCACATTGAGGTTATTGGAGAATTTTATGCTGCTACCGAAGCACCTTTAGCAACCACATCTTACCAAAAGGGTGAATTTGGTGTAGGAGCTTGTAGAAATTATGGTACCGGTATCCAATGGTTCCTAAGTTTGCAACAAACCCTTGTTAGAATGGACCCTGATGATGACGCCACCATATATAGAAATGTTAAGGGATTTTGTGAAAAACCTGCGGTCGGTGAACCAGGTGAAATGCTAATGAGAATTTTCTATCCAAAGAAGCCCGAAACTTCATTTCAAGGTTATGTTGGTAATAAAAAGGAAACCGAATCCAAAGTGCTTCGTAACGTTTTTAGGGAAGGTGATGCTTGGTTTAGGACCGGCGATCTTTTGAAAGCCGATGAGTATGGGTTGTGGTATTTTGTCGATCGAATGGGTGATACGTTTAGATGGAAATCTGAAAATGTTTCCACTACTGAAGTGGAAGACCAAATAATTGGTAGCAATCATGATGATTTCGCACAGGTAGTAGTCGTTGGTATTAAAGTACCTGGGTATGAAGGTAGGGCTGGATTTGCTGCAATCAAATTGAAAAATCCAGAAATATCTGAAAGTGTTAGGATTGAGGTTTTGAATCGTATGTTAACCCATTTGAATCGTGAATTACCCAAATATGCACATCCGGTGTTTGTCAAGTTGGTGGATCACATTGAAATGACCGACACCAATAAAATTTCTAAGAAGCTTTATAGGAATCAGGTCTTACCTCATGGTGCTAATGGGGATGAAACTATTTACTGGCTAAAGGGTTACAAGGAGTATACGCCTTTGAGTGATGAAGATTGGAAGGCCATCGAAGCACAAGAGGCGAAATTGTGAATTATTTTATCGTTTATGTATAATAAAGTACAAAGAAGTAGATGGTATGGAGAGATCTGTATAGGTATATTACGTAGTGCTAAATTTGATTAGAACTTTAAAAGTTCGTAATAATTAGCGTAGTAAATACCACAATAAAAATGGTAGACATAAGACGGAATTCGTGATGACAACGGAGCAAAGGAACGGATAAACAGAAATTTTAAATTCGTCAGTGACCGTATGGTCCGGTTCAGGATCTAAATCAAATGTTCCCTTTTCACCGTAGATGTCCATCAGTTTATCTTTTTCTGCCCAAACTTCGTAAAGCCAATCTGCAAACGCTTGTTCATCGTCGATAGGAATTTCATTCAAATTGTAACCCCTGATGTGCATATCTACCAATTTTGGACTCTCGCCTTTAAAAATGACATTAGTCAACTTGTAAATTGCTTCACCGTATTCCCCTTTATTAACACCAGAGTATCCAATGGTAATGTCATAGACTATATCTAAGCTGGGCCTTAGTTTCAACAAAGAATGTCTTGCACCAGTAACATGTGGCAGTAAAACATTTTGGAAGGGGTTTTTACCAATCTTATTTGCATAATTAATAGATTTTTGTCTTGTGAGAGGGCTCAAGTTAGTACCTTCAGGGAAAAGAATCAAACAATATGGCCAACTCTGCTCGTGTTCATTTGTGCTTGTTGTATCCCAAAATATCTCACCATCTGGAGCTTGTCTGGATGGTGACCTACCTGAAATTGGACCGACTCCTCTTGAGTTAGCATCTATAACTCCCAATGAGTTGTGTAAAGTTAAACGATCCTGCTCCCATTTCCGGCACATAAATATAAACTTGTAATTTCTCATACTAAATCCTAGGATTGGAATATATTCCAAAGATTTCTTTAACATAATGTAAACTTTACCGGCGAGATCGGCAGTCGAAGTTAGCCACCACAGGAAAACCCAGTCCGTATAGATTTGATGGTTTGCCATAATGATAGATCTGGGCTTCAAGTGAGATGCAATTCTGCCATTTTTTAAGTCCTTGTAGAAAGTTCCTTTTGGAATTGAGTTACTATCGGCGGTGATTCTTACTGCTGATGGGGCTATTAAATGTAGTGTGGATATCAACATCGAGATGAATGCCTTCTTAGTAAAGTCCATACCATGTTGTCTCTTGACAATGTTGTTATGAAAGAAGATACGGATGAGAACTTGCGTGAAGGTTATACAGAGACATGCCTGAGTAAATATTATTAAGGCAATAACTGTTCTAAGCGTAATCTTGCATCTCCGCCACCCGTTGCTCAACCCGCTGGATAATGACATCTTGATTTTGTGAAAAGTCTACACTAGTTTTTAATATTTGATCTCAGGCAATTTAACACCAGTATAGCAGAGTCTAACAAGGTTCGATAGTGGCTTATTCCAACTTTTGTTCCAGTATTTTAATGCCTTTGAAAAAAGTCGGATGGTAAATTCTATCCAGATGTTGAACTCGGAAGAACGATGGTCCGACGAGTAACGAACTGTACAGGAGAAACCCAAGAAGTTTTCAAAGTTTACAGATCGAATTTGTTTTTTAAAAACTCTTGAATACCAGGTACAGGTATTCTTATTCCAATTTATTATACAAGTGTTCTAAATCATAATTTTCCCTCCAATAGTCACCGTATTTTTTCAGAATGATCAGCGTAGTAGCTGAACCGATAATAATAAATGCCAACATGGTAAAAGCCCAGCCAATGGACATATTGATAATCATGGGATCTGTAACGAAAACAGCAACTGCAGCCAGCAATTGCCTAACTAGATTGTTGAGAGCTACACCAGTAGCACCTTTACCCGGTAGACAATCGACTAAGTAGGAAACAGTGGCACCGATGGTCATCATGTTGGCATACCCAAAGAGTGCTGTACCGACTAATGGAGTCTCCCAATGCTCACCCTTATCGAGACACCAACCAAAAATCACTAAGGATATAGGGAAGGTTATGACAGCAGTAACAACGTTCCATGATATTCTTGCCTCTGGTACCATTTCGCCATGCTTGGTCTTGTATTTTAATAGTAGGCGATCTGTCCACATACCGCCGAAGATAGATGCTAACATGTATGTAACAGAGTTGGGAATGTACATCAGACCCACTAACATGGGGGAAAAGCTGTAGGGAGGGTGCGAATAGCCGTACTCTAATGTCATATTGACGAAATATAAGATGGCGAATGAAATAGCTGAAAACGTAATTGCTAAAAGAACAGGGGGGTACTTTAAAAAATGTACCGATTTGATGGGTCTCAAGAAATATAAATATGCCAAGTGACGATAACTTTTATACCTGGATTTTCCGACCTGATCATACCCACCGCTCACGGTGTGGTTAGATATAGCAGTGCCAATACGAGACAATTCTTCTTGCACATTGACCTCCATTCTTTTTGCCTCGTATTCTCTCAATATCTGTTCTTGTCGCAGATCGTAGGACTGAATCTTTGAAAGTTGTGGTGCAACAGGATCAATTTCATGGTTAGCATTAAGTCGAAGCATGCTGTTACTGGTCCGACTCACTGCCTTTTTTAATTCTTCATTGTCTATGATAACATTGTCTTCAGCAGACGTTATAGAAGAATTGCTAGAGTCATGCGTATCTCCAGAATCTTGAACCTGGTATTCTTCCTTATCTTCCGTCTGGTTCTCATTAGCTTCAGGTGAACCTTTTTTCCTACGAGCCTGCAGAATAGCAGCTATGGTGGCACCGTTGTCCTGCTTACGAAGTGTTTCCGGTAGGAAAAGTGTTAGTAGAACAACATTGACACCTGATAGAATGACCATAAACCACTGTGTGGATCTCCACGAAAAACCTGAGACCAATGCTGCTCCGATAATTGGTGAAATTAACGGGGCCATCAGTGGGCCCATATAATAAATACCGATATTTCTGCCCCTTTCTTCCGGAATGTACAAGTCGGAAATTGTCCCAGCTCCCACAGATTGCACTGATGCTGCTGCTCCACCAGAACAAACCCTCAAAATGGTAAAATCCTGAATGCTGGGCGACAAAGCCGCTCCCACATTGAATCCTAGCAGAAGAACAAACGAAATGATATAAACAGTCCGCCTTCCATTCATCTCAGAGATCGAAGACCACCATAGCGGAAAAACACCTAGACTGATTTGGTAAACACCGATTGATACGTTAACCATGATTGAAGTAGTGTCATAATCTTTTTTAATGGGTCCGATGGCGGGATAGATAATATTCGTGGCCATAGGCCCCATCATTGATGAAAATGCGATAATGAATACGATAAATTTTTTGATAGGCGGTGGGTAATCTCTCGCATCTTTAAACTCCGGTATCAGTGAAAGATGTGGTACGATTCCTCTACGTTCTCTCCGCGGCGTCCAATAATTCCTCTCTCTCAACTTCTGCAAAACAGATGTTTTCTTTTCTTTCTCTTGTTCCGCATCCTTAGTTTCTTTCCCCTCAAGAGAGTCTTCGCCAGTCGATTTGGCTCTATTGAATGGTATTGGTTCTTCATGTGGTCTTCTGTAGGCCTGTGGATTTTGAAATCTCTCTTCTTGACCGCTTTCCCTGTTCAGTATATTAGAATCTGAGGAGGAATTGTACGTGTATATGCTAATACCATCTTCAGCAGCAGAGGTGGAATCATCCATATTTATGTGTTGTCCACGATATTAACTCCAGTCAAAACCCATTCAATTAAGGGTTTAAGTAATTACTTGGCCGCTGACAAGTTGTTTAATTGGAGGACATGAACGCTAAATGGGCGTTCTCTAGAAGGAAATATCGGGAGAAGAAGTTTCGACTTTTCCGCTTCTCAAAAAAAAAAAGATAAAAAAGAAAAAGAAAAAATGGAAACTAACATATTTACATACAAATTTATCGTTGAAAGAACCTTGTCAGCAACCTTTTGATTTGTTGGTTTTAATTACCTTATACACGAATACTTTCTTTTTATTGGCTTTAGTCGTACTCAGTTTTTCTATAGGCCTTTGTTATACCGTGCTAAGATTTTCTCATTCTATTTTCGTAAAGATAATTTATCGAGGATTGTCGGAAAAGGAAAAAAAAAACATAATCAATTACGTCAGACAAGGGTCTAGTAATTAGCCGCCAGCAGACAGTGTCCCCTCCGTATGTTTTTAACCTCTATAGTAGTGGGAAGGGATGAAAGGCATCTTTACCAGCTCAATAGGTAATAGTTTGTTTCTGACCTGCACTAAAAGGTTAGAACCTCTTTTGTTATGAGGTTTTAGTACACGACCCTGTCCAATATTTAAGTTATCCAGACTTGGAGAGGCACTGCCTGATGTAACGTGGCCTACCTCAGTCTTTCCATCTGGAAGGAAGATCTTGGAGCCTGTTCTAGCAGCAGGACCTTTGGTCTGATATTTGTAGCCCACACGTAGACCTCTGTGGGTCTTATTGTTGAGCTGAGCCATAATTTTCTCGTAACCATTGAATTTGACACCCTCGGTGATATTTCTTCTACTCTTAGAGATAACCCAGCTGAGGGCAGCCTCCACAGGAGTGATAGATTCGTTGAGTTCGTTGCCGTAAAGACATAACCCCGCTTCTAAACGCAAACTATCTCGAGCAGCTAAACCAATGGGTTTAGCCAACTGGTTGTCAAGAAGTGAGCGGACGAAATCTGAAGCCGATTCGTTGGGAATACTAATCTCGAATCCGTCCTCGCCGGTATAACCAGACCTAGCAACGTCTATATAGGTACCGTTGAAGAGTTTGTAAGTGCGTCTGTGTCCAAAATATAGATCGGTCAGTGATTGATCCCAAGCTAGCAAGGGCTTCAGAACTCTATGGGCATCGGGACCTTGTAATGCTAACAGTGATCTGTTTTTTTATCGGAGTCCACTTGGCATCTGTTACAGACTGTAATTCGGAGAGTAAAAATCGTGAATCGTTTTCAGCACAGGCAGCATTTGTGACTATGTAAAAGTCATGCGTACTTTGTTTGGTAATTAAAGTATCATCTACTATCCCACCTTCAGGATTTAAAAGAACAGACAAAGTACCAACGCCAGGACTTTGTTGTTGGAAATCGGTTGGTGTCACCTTATGAAGAAGATTGATGGCATCTTTCCCCTGCAGAGTGCTCTGGAGCATGTGGGAAACATCGAATAGCCCGGCATGGCTCCTAGTCCACTTATGGGACTCGATATGTGATTGACCCTTGTAAACAACTGGCATCGAATATCCGGCGAAGGGTACCATATTACCACCTAATTCCACATGTAAATCGTGTAGAGCGGTTTTCTTTAGGCCCGCTTGGGTGGAATTAAATCTGATAGATCTGATCATGGTGATTGTACCCCTTAGAGAGCTTCCTGGACGGTTGCTTCTGTGCTTCTGAAACGAACACTATCCCATCTCATCTCATCTCATCTCATCTAATCTAATTTCATGTTTCTTTATACTCTACCCTTGAGAATTAGGAGTCATAGGATTCTTTTAAGAAGTCAGGTTGCGCGGAGAGGTCACATACAGGGTAGAAAAAGAAGTCGGGTTTATTATTCACAAGGCGGTTAAAGATTCAAACCATATATGTCACATATATACAAGTAATGGCTGTTCATGGCTGTCTCTTCTTTGGAGGTTCGTATACTTGTGCAATTGTTTTTTTCACAGCTGGTCAAAAGTTTCAGAAAAATAGAAATGCTTGCCAAGCACCTATCGACTTTATTCCATGGATCTAAAATGCCCATTCTTGATAGTTCTTGTATGCCTTTCATGGGTTCAATGGCTGCAGTGGAGAAGTTAAGATCCTTGATGGTATCAGCTAGTAGTGATGTGCTTGTGAATTCATTGTATCCGAATGCGTTAGTTAAGGATCTTCGTAAAGGCTGTGCCAAGGCCATGATAAGGGCTTCGTATCCCATTTTAGTATCCACGTCTTGTGCGGTGAGAACCAATTTTTCTAAGATAGGGACAGCTTTAGCCAGAGCCACGTTGTAGCCTGGAATAAAGCCCTTGGAAAGACCATGGCACAAAGTGTCATTGATTAAGTTATCGAGAAAATTTCTTCTGTGGTCAATTTCTACTTCACTTTGAGCTCCGACATTCACGGTAATGGTCATTTTAGCAAATGGGCTTTTCTTCTCTTCGTTTGCCCATTCAATTGGGTTGTAGAGAAATGCCTCACCTGTCGTGGCTTTCAAAGAATCCAATTCCCCGTAGTATTGGTTTGCGCACATCTTACTTGGGATTAAAGAACTGTAATCTGGGGAATAGATACTTGTAAACCCTTGCGGTAAACGTAAAAACTGTAGCAAATCGTGATTTTCCTGTAAGGAAACGCCACCGTTGGCTTTAGCGTCATACTTAATGATAAATGTCTGACTATTGATACTTTGGCGCCTGTTTTTGTTGTTATTGATGACGATAGATGCTAAAGCATCACCCGTACAATCACCCGTAATCATTAGTAGTAACGATTTTTGACACTTGGCCGCATAATGAAGTGTAGGCAGGACCGAGTTAGCGTCTCTAAGAGTGCCATCGTAAATCAATACTATCATATTGTCCACAGATACAAGTTTTTTTTTCGGTAATTCGATAGATCTCAAGTAAGCTTCATTGGTGTCCAATATACCAGCTGGAAATTTCCATCCCTTGGAAATGTCAATTTCATCGGTCGTTTTCTTTCCCTTGACTATCCTTACCAAATCATCGCTATAAAGTTTGTATTCCAATGCCTTCAGTACTCGTTTAACGGTTTCAGAGTCTTCCCTTAGGATGGTTAATTTATCAACCAATGCATCAATATCAGAATTAGAAGAAATGTGAATGACATTCTCTTTTAAAAAAATTCGCACTTTTTCCAAACCATTGAGCATAGCGCCTAAAGTAGCTACATTCGGATTTTTAGCATATTCGGCCATTAAAGTCAAGGTTAAGCTAGTGCTTATAGGTAGAATATTTCTTTCATGTATTTCGCAAAATAATTGTAGTCCAACTTTAGCCAACCTCGATTGATGATCTTGACGCTGTCTGCCCATTATGATTTCATCCATCTGTAATCCGTCCAAAAATTCTCGGACTATATGTTGTAACCGTATGCTGTCTCTTGAAGTAATAAATTTTGGTTTCGTATTATATTTGGGTAACTGCAATAATGTCTTATTATAAGTAGTAGAATTAACTACATTATCCAATAATTCAATTCCCTGCATAAGAGATTGCTTTGTGGACAATGAACTCATTTCATAGACTGGTGTGTGCAAAGTCTTGACAGTACGTATCGATTGCCAAAAAGGATTATGTATATATCGCTTTAACATTTCCAATTGGCTCTTTGAAATCGAATATTATCTTTATGTTCTTCCCCGTTTGTTCTGTAATTATAAAGGTTTTCGATTTTAAAGTGCCCGATGACTTAACAGATGGAACTTCTTATTCTACATAAACATCAGATTTATAACTACAGAAAAGTAAAATAACTTTCGTAGCATTTTATGTCTATAATATTTGTTTCTAACTGGTCTAAGCTGTGTTTTTAGTGCTCACTTTATCCTATCTGCATTAAGTGACGGCTGTTGGAGGACCACAGATTAAATGCGATGATGTTCCTGTTGACATTTCGCACCATGCAAAATGATCCTTGGACCCATTTCTGCATAGAGATCAGTTTAGGCATTAGGGTAGTATAGCATGGAGACATCATTCCCATATTTTTAAATTGTATAACAATTCGCTCTTGTTGATTTTAACGTTTTGTCCCTTGATTGTGTTACACTGCACTGATCAGATAAAAACCAAAAAACTTCTACACAATCAAAAATACATACTAAGATAAGTCATAATACCTTTCCTTTTCAACGTCCATTGCTTCTGTCTCAAAATCTAATAGTAATGGGGAGACTTTAGAAATAGCCAATGGACTATGATTTCCCTTCAATGCTTCAACTATTTTACATATACCGTCGACTATAATAGCACGGGCGGTGGTGTCAAAGTTACTAGGGATAATCAGATCTGCTTGTGCTCTTGTAGGTTGAATGTACTTCTGCATCTCTTGTCTCAAATGATCCAAGTATTCCGTAAGTAGCCCAGCCAATTGTTCTCTGGTGGTAATATGTTCTTGATGAATTAAATTGATTAACCTTTTGTCACCGTCACTATCTAAAAAAACCTTGAGTTGAACTATTTCATTAATCTTGTTATCGTAGAGCGCATAGCATCCACATAGCAATACAATTTCCACAGGGTCTTGTCCATGTGGTTCTATGTTGCCAACAAGGCTAGATCTCTTTTGGCCTGCACCGCATATTTCTTTATAAACTTGGTCAAAATCGTAATCCTTGTAATTGTATTGTCTAGGTTTATTAGAATCTAGTTTATCCAGGTTGATTACTTTAACATTTGTAGAAGGGAAAATACTGTCAAGGGACTTCTTTATCTCTTCACCAGTCTCAACTACACCGGTAGCATGTCCTCCACCGATAGAGACCACAATCTGCCGAACGCTGTGGCTCATATCTGCCTAGCCACTTAGTATTTTGTATTTTTGATAATCGCTATGATCGTTCTTCAACGTAGCGCCTTACCATCATCAGAATACGTTTGAAAAGTTTTGATTACTACTGATAGATGAGATGAGCATAGAAACAAGACACCAAAATAAGCTATTTACGAAACCAAGATGTCATTTAATAGGGAAGACGACAGTAGGCTAAAATTCAAGACCTCTAAAAAGCTCAGGGTATCTCCTACGTTCGAAACTATGAATTTGAAAGATGACCTCCTTCGAGGCATATATTCTTACGGTTTTGAAGCACCATCCTCTATTCAGTCTCGAGCCATTACCCAGATTATCTCTGGTAAGGATGTCATCGCCCAGGCTCAATCAGGTACTGGTAAAACCGCAACGTTTACCATTGGTATGTTACAAGTCCTCGAACTAAAGCGTAAGGATTTACAAGCATTAGTTCTCTCGCCAACAAGAGAATTAGCGTCTCAAAGTTGCCAAGTAGTATCCAATTTAGGGGATTATCTGAATGTAAAAGCCTTTGCCTTAACTGGTGGAAAAGCTTTAAAGGACGACTTGAAAAGAATCCAAAGTAGTGGTTGCCATGTGGTCAGTGGGACCCCCGGACGTGTGTTAGATTTAATGAAAAGACAAATGGTTCAAACTAGAAATGTACAAATGCTAGTGTTAGATGAAGCTGACGAGTTATTAAGTGAAAGCTTGGGTTTTAAGCAACAAATTTACGATATTTTTGCTCGTCTGCCGCCTGGATGCCAGGTGGTAGTCGTTAGTGCTACTATGAGCAAAGATATTTTAGAAGTAACTAAAAAATTCATGAGTGATCCCGTCAAAATTTTGGTCAAAAGAGATGAAATTTCCTTGGAAGGTATTTCGCAGTATTTCGTGGATGTCAGTAAGGAAGAATGGAAATTTGATACACTTTGTGATTTATACGACTCACTAACCATTACTCAATGTGTTATATTTTGCAATACCAGAAAAAAAGTAGACTGGTTATCTAAAAAATTGACCCAATCCAATTTTGCGGTCGTTTCCATGCACGGTGATATGAAACAGGACGAAAGAGACAAAGTGATGAACGATTTTAGAACTGGACACTCCAGAGTTCTAATTTCCACAGATGTTTGGGCTCGTGGTATTGACGTGCAACAGATCTCACTTGTAATCAACTATGACATGCCAGAAATCATGGAGAACTACATCCATCGTATTGGTAGAAGCGGTAGATTTGGTAGAAAAGGTGTCGCCATAAACTTTATCACAAGGGAGGATGTATCTAAATTGAGAGCCACTGAAAGAATGTACGGAATAAAAATTAAGCCAATGCCCGCAGACCTAAAGGAGTTATCATAAAATGCCTTTTATCCGTCTATCTTTACATGGAATTCGAAATGGTTTGCATTTGTTCATTCTGTATCATGTAAAGTTTAATAAGTTCATCTAGTGGTAGATCATGAACCAAATGCGACAAATCGGTAAATTGAGACACCACTTCTAGTTCCACATCATCGATCATTTGATCGTTACCATTAGTCACCCCCTTATATGACAACATTTCAAATTGATCACTGATTAATTCCACACCGCTCAAAGTCCCTGATTCTTCCAGATTAACAAGGATTATATTTTCGATACCGTCATCATTTTCAGACTCTACCGGTGTCAAACTGGTATCATCATCTTCAAAGACATATTTAATATTTGTAGGAAACATAGCATGAGAATTACCATCTGGTGTGTAATGACTACTTGACTCGTTACCGTAACTTAACATATGCCTCACATTACGATCATAAACCGTAAACGTGAGGGGACGCAGCCCTATCTGAGTATCCATCTTACGCTCAATTATCGTTTCGCAATTCTTGAATACAGTTGATAAGATGATTAGCTCAAACAAAGAAGCGATTTATATACATGGGTTCGAATCCAGACTAAACGGAAGAGAATAAACTCATTCGGAATTAGGACTGGTAAGAAAGCCATATGTACTCATTTACAATTAGCACAGCACGTAGAAGATTTTGTTTTTGGTACTTCTAGCTAAGCTGAAAATAATTTCCACTGAAGCTTCTGGCACATGCTGTCATCTCACATCTAACATTGGAGTGCCAGGATAAAATAATAGACACTAGAAGTTACGAAGACACCTAAGAAAAAAAAAAAAGAACCAGCTCACTTAGTGTATCTAAACTAAGCTCTAATATAGAAAAAAACTTGGATTTGATCCAACCGAGGTTCGAACTCGGGATCTTCGCCGTGTAAAGGCGACGTCGTGAACCACTGGACCATTGGACCCGTTCCAAGTTGTTGAAACATAACGTAAATACTAAGTAAATATATGATAATAATTTTGGAAAATTTTTTCTCATCGAAACATCGCAAGGCAAGAGAAGCGTCAACTAATATTTGAAAAAGCTTGGAATGATTTAGTGACGTGTATATTTGCGACCCAGAAGACCAATTATAAGCATCTGTGCATTTTAAGTAGACTTCCAGGTTACTTGATAAATTTTATTGGAAAATGTTGGATGTAAATCAGTTTATTGAGGAAAAGGGCGGTAATCCTGAACTTATTAGAAAGTCCCAAAAGGCAAGAGGCGCCAGCGTTGAAATTGTTGACGAGATTATTGCTGATTACAAGAATTGGGTAAAGACTAGATTTGAATTAGATGAATTAAACAAGAAATTAAACAAATTACAAAAAGACATCGGTCAAAAATTCAAAAACAAGGAAGATGCTTCAGGACTTCTAGCAGAAAAGGATCAATTAACCAATGACAAAAAGGAAATCACCGAAAAGGAACAAAAGGAGGATTCCGATTTGAGAGCTAAGGTTAATTTAGTTGGTAACATTGTCCACCCATCTGTCGTGGTCTCTAACGATGAAGAAAACAATGAATTGGTGCGTACCTGGGAACCAAAAGATTTGAAGGAAGTGGGCCCTGTTGCTGCTGCTACCGGCAAACCAGCAAAATTGTCTCATCATGAAGTTTTGCTTAGATTGGATGGATACGATCCGGAACGTGGTGTTAAAATCTCTGGCCACAGAGGTTACTTCTTTAGAAACAACGGTGTCTTCTTGAACCAAGCTCTAATCAACTACGGTCTGTCCTTTTTAACTACCAAGGGTTACACTCCATTGCAACCACCTGTGATGATGAATAAAGAAGTTATGGCAAGGACCGCCCAATTGTCACAATTTGACGAAGAATTGTACAAGGTAATGGATGGTGACGATGAGAAATATTTGATTGCTACTTCCGAGCAACCAATTTCGGCATATCACAGTGGTGAATGGTTTGAGAAGCCTCAGGAACAGCTGCCAGTGCGTTATGCTGGTTATTCATCTTGTTTCCGTAGAGAAGCCGGTGCGCACGGAAAGGATGCTTGGGGTATCTTTAGAGTCCATGCGTTTGAAAAAATCGAACAGTTCTGTTTGACTGAGCCTGATAAATCCTGGGAAGAGTTTGACAGAATGATTGCATTATCTGAAGAATTCTATCAAGGGTTGAATTTGCCATATCGTGTCGTTGGTATCGTTTCTGGTGAATTAAACAACGCTGCAGCTAAAAAATACGACTTAGAAGCTTGGTTCCCTTACCAAAAGGAATACAAGGAATTGGTCTCTTGCTCCAACTGTACTGACTATCAATCAAGAAACTTGGAAATCAGATGTGGTATCAAGAAGATGGGTGACAGAGAAAAGAAATACGTCCACTGTTTGAACTCTACTTTGGCTGCAACTCAAAGAGCATTGTGCTGTGTTTTGGAAAATTACCAAACCGAAGATGGTCTGGTGGTTCCAGAAGTCTTGAGAAAATACATCCCAGGTGAACCCGAGTTTTTGCCTTTCATCAAGGAACTACCAAAAAACTCAACTTCTAACAAAAGTAAGAAGAAATAAGTTCGAGAGGTTAGTTAAAATTGCCTTGTATTTCATCTGACAGTTTATATAAAGAACAAAGACAACAACAACAACAAAAAAAAAAAGAAAACAGAGAATTTTTTAACAATAATTTATTCCCTTCTCGTAGTTTCAAGTTTATACGCTTACTCTCTATATCCCGTGTTTAATTATTGTTTAAGAGTAGTGGACCCTATCCTAGGGTCTTCTTTCACATTGACTAAACGCCGAACACATTGTTCACTACCATTATCAATCTTTCTACCAATATTTACTTCCGTAGCCATCTTACTTTTCTTGTACTCGCCATTAAAAGTATGCTTAAATTTTGTATCTTCCAATAGTTCTGGGAAAAACTCCTTCGAGTAGTAATGGCTCAACTGCTGTTCTCTGACTTTACCCAAATTGATCTCTTCTGAATGTTTCTGATGTTCAAAATACTCAAAATAAGACAAAAAAGATTTCACATCTACTTTATCACAGAGTGTAGCCCTCATAGTCTCCTCAGGTTCTCTTTCATTACCTCTCTTCTTGAGGATCGGTTTGGAACTACACAACGGTTCACTGGATTTAGATGTTATGGTACTGTTTCCCTTATTTGATAATTTCAAAGTAGAATCATTGGATTCCTTATTTCGCACATTTCTCTTTGCCGCCCTGTAAACCAATATTTGCGAATATCTATCAAACTTTACAGCTTCGCCATTTCCAGCAAATTCAATTCCACCAGTTTCAATACCATCATTTTCGGATGCAAAAAAGGGCACCTCTTGTTCACATTCTTGTATTTGCTCATTAGCATCTTCAGAACTCGACGGCGGTTGATCGTAGAATTCCTTACTGCGGAAAGAAACACCAAGGAAACCCCTTTTGGCCATTTGATTCAAATTCTTTTCTGTTAGGGTACCGTTTCTAAGGCTTCGTACTACACCAGATACGTTTAACTGACCTCGTCCCTGTTTGAAAGTGGGAATCTTATAGATTATAGTATTGGAATCACTCGAATATGACCCAGAATCCGACTCAGAATTAATATCTGAACTTCCAGAGCTACATAAAGTATTTTGGGTGTCTTGAGAGTCCTCATAAGACGTTTCTTCCACTTCGGCGGAAGTAAAGCTATCATTAGAAGAACGGCTAACAGTTACACCATCTTTCGTAATCAATTCATTATCCAAATAAACCGATGGTTTCAAATCATATGATTCTTCAGGCGAATCACCTGTAGTACAAGATTCGATTTCTGTACTGTCCATCGACAACGCCGGACACTCCTCTCGCCCTTTACTATCACTGTTATTTGAACTACAAATCCCTGATCCATCTGCAGCTTCTGAATTTTTTAAATCAACCCGCTTATCTGTATCCCAAACACTGGGTGGACTAAATGCAACAGGTTCCAAAATTGAATTTATATCATCATATTTTAAATTTTGAAACGATGGCATTTCTTCAGCCAGAATATTATCATCATTAAAATCTAAGGATTTTGATGGTGACACCGGATCCAAAGCACTTTTCATTGTATAGTCGAAAAGTGTGTCTAGATGTTCGGGCTGTGTCCTAAACATTCGATAACACTCCAATGCTTCTCCATTATAATTATCACTACCACCACTATTGTCTTGCCCAATTGAACCACGCAGTTTATAAGGTATTAAACCATTTTCCTCTCCTCTCGCCAAGTGCATCTTCATCTTCAAATGTAGTTTAAAATCCTTTAGCTTTTGCCTACGATAACTTTTACGCTCAGGCTTTTGCTCAAATAATAGTGGTAGCAGTTCTTTGTTAACTGAAAATAGTTCGTTAGACGTGTCTGAAAGATTTGGAACAAAAACTATATCATCGTCTTCCTCAATTACCACAGTGTCGTCATTATCGAAATTATCATCAATATCATAACCCAAAACGGCCCCATGAATCCATCTTTTTAGAAAATTTCTTTTGCCACTACCAGTTCCAAGGCTCCCCGGAGACAATGTTGAACTACTATTCCCACCACTCAAATTTTGGCGCTGAACACGACCCTCAGAGCTCCTATTTTCTTGAGCTAGCAATATTTCCATAGCTAATTGAACAATTAATGCACTTACCTCAAGAAATTTTTCTTGAAATTAATAGCTCTTAACCCTCTAACCTGATACTCTAAATACGACCTATCCATTTCCTACACTTTTCGAAGGAAAGTACACTAGATTTTCCTTAAATTTATTTAGTGTCAACTAAATGTCATTAACACCTGGCGCCCTCGCACGACACAAAATAAAAATAAACATAAAATAAAATAAAAGTAAACATACAATAAAACCAAGCTAGAGTTTGTCGTTAAAATCATTGGGGAACCTCCAACACAAGTTTACCCGTAGTCTTCCTTTCTTCCAATAGTTGCGTGGCCTTTGGATACTCACTTAGTGGAAACACATGGCCAATGTTAATTTTTATCTCACCGGAATTAAGCAGGGAAACAAATTCCTTAGAGTAATGTTGCCATTCTTCGTTCGTGGAAACATAAAAGAAAAGCGATGGTCTCAGAATCTTAATATTTCCGGTCAGCTTATTCAACGAAAATGGACTAACAGGTCCGGAGGCATTACCATAGGAGACAAAAGTACCCTTCCTTTTCAGAGAAGCAATCGTAGTTTCAAAAGTGTCCTTACCAATTGAATCAAATGCTGCATCAACACCTTTGTTATTCGTAATCTCCCTAACCTTAGCAACAATGTCTTCCTTAGTGGAGATAATTCCATATTCAGCACCGTGCTTCTTAGCCAATTCTAACTTCTCCTCTGTAGAAACCACCGCGATAGTATGCGCACCTCTTTTGCTAAGCAATTGATCTAATATTAAACCAACACCGCCTGCAGCCGCATAATTCAAAATGAAATCACCCTTTTTAACATTGTAAGCTTCATCAATAAAAGTAAGAGCTGTTAAAGCTTGTAACAGGCCAGCAGCATACAACTTTAACGTTTCGTCATCAGCATCTTTCGGTAGCTTGACAACTTTACCATTATCATCAACCTTCGTATACTGAGCAAAGGCAGCTCCAGACGTATATGCAACTTTGTCGCCTATTTCAAAGTTTTTAACTGACTTTCCTTTTGCAACAACTGTACCACTGCCCTCACGACCTAGAATCGATGGCTTTTCACTGGGGTAAATACCTTTACGGAAGTAAGATTCGATAAAATTAATACCACTATATTTATTTTTAACTAGAAATTCACTGTCAGCAATGCTAGGAACTGGATAATCTTGATATTTCAACACATCATAACTACCAGTCTCGTTAATTAAAATAACCTTTTGAGTCTTTGGAATTGCTGCCGTTGCCATTGCTGTCCTTCTAGTAAACGCTGATGATAGCGACGATCTAAGCATGGTACTGTTGTTGACTGGCACAAACAAAATATATCCCTTTTATATGTGTTACCAAGAGAATAATAACCGTGCGTTTAGTGCTTACAAATAATAAATTCGTAAACATTGCGTCTGCATGTTTACGTGGAATGACTCGAAACACTAACGCCACCTCCCCTTTATTCTGCTGTATTTGCATAGACTCTCACCTCCATACTTTCATGAATCCACAACCACAACCACATAACCCCATGTCCCTAGGGCACTATACCTCAATGTCATGAACCCTCATCTATCTAGGCTTGCCATGTGAAGTAGTCATTCCGAATCCTTAATCAAAAACCAAAAAAGACGAGAAATGCAATCAAGAGTCTTGAAAATCAAGAGCTATTCTTAATAAACTTTGTGCACCCTAATTCGCTGGTTACAGAATTATAGTGCGACAGAGACTCTCATCCACCACAGTTCCCACAGATGTTCTCAAGACAGGTGCTCCTGCGTTCCTTATCAACAACGAAAGTACCCTTATCAAAGACCGTATCCGGCAGGATAATAATACCTCCGGCAACACACTTCAATAATCAAGGTCCAAAATTTAACAGAATACCAAGACACGAGTACAAACAGTTACCAGAGGATTCTAATTATATCGAGAAATTCTATGATGAATTACAAGTGTTCTCCAAGGAGTTTCTTGAAAAGCAGCTACAAAAGAAGTATGCAGACTTCGAAGATTGCCCAGAGGAATTGGTATTCCAATTGGAGCAGTTTATCGAATTGCAAATCATACCAAAGTATTCGAAACCTGCAAATGAAACCGGCGACACCCGTCCTGGATTTCCAGTGAGATCAATTCAATGTCAGAACATTGGTGATAAGATCATAATTGAACGCTACCTAGATTTTTCTAAGAGTATTAAACTAACGTTGATGTTAAACGGTGGTCATAGCTTCATATTGGACGTTTTGCTTCAAGCTAAGTCTGCATTCGATGACATGCAAAGGAACAAAAAGAAGAATTGAACAAATGGACTGGCTAGATTGCTAGTACGTATGTCTAAGGTTATGTATGGTCCATGTAAGTTTAAAACGAGAGGCGATGAAAAGAGATGGAGATGAGTGTACTTTTTCAAGTGACTGTTCACCAAAGAATCCGTACACCATGTTTAAAAGTTTTTGGAAATATTTCAAACCTTTTTTTGCGTTGGAGCAGCGACGCGGCGAATTGATGAACAGGACTCTAGAGGGAAAGTAGGCGGAGACCAGGGAGTGCTTAGACGGAATACTCTAAGCATAGCGGGGTAGTCTAGACGGAAAATCTAGGCAGTCGCTTGTGGGATGACTTCTAATTGTCTCTGCCCACGCACGCAGACTGTAGGCCGAGGGAGACGAACACTCAACCAACTTCCCGAAACTTTTCGAAACGATACGCTAACGTTAGTAGTGAATAATTAGGAACAATTTCTGGTCGTCTTGAAGGGACAGATTGAGAAGAGTTGGAACTAAGGAACCGTAAAGATGTCCACTGAGTTGACCGTTCAGTCTGAAAGAGCTTTCCAAAAGCAACCTCACATCTTCAACAACCCAAAGATCAAGACCTCCAGAAGGGCTAGAAGATGGTACAAGAATGCTGGTTTGGGCTTCAAGACCCCAAAGACTGCTATCGAGGGTTCCTACATTGACAAGAAATGCCCATTCACTGGTATGGTCTCCATCCGTGGTAAGATCTTGACTGGTGTCGTTGTCTCTACCAAGATGCACCGTACTGTCATTATGAGAAGAGACTACTTGCACTACGTGCCCAAGTATAACAGATACGAAAAGAGACACAAGAACGTTCCAGTTCACGTCTCTCCAGCTTTCCGTGTCAACGTTGGTGACATCATTACCGCTGGTCAATGCAGACCAATCTCCAAGACCGTTAGATTTAACGTCGTTAAGGTTACTGCTAACGCTAGTGCCAAGAAGCAATTCACTAAATTTTAAGGTTTTTAACTAGCACAAAAACACCCGTTTTGTTCAGATAATTATTTGTATAATGTGTTTAAATTAAAAATACAACTCTGAAGAGTGTGTGAAAGAGAACCAGGATCTTTTTTTATTATGAGCATTTGACTTGTCGGACGGCTAGCTGAAGGGGCGATCATTGTACCCTGATTCCCCCTTGCATTCATTGAAGATTATTTTCGTTATTAATACTATTATAATTCTTATTATTATTACTATTATTACTATTAATATTGTTATACAACGATTTGAGTAGTGTTCAATCAGTTCGTCTCTATCTCAAGTTGATTTAGCCTCCAACGGAATAGACCCGTCAAGCATCTCTAGGAGCTCCTTAGAAATATCATTAATGGATTTTTGCTTGTAATACCGTACCCCACTCCTCATTCTTTCGTAACATAATTTTAATTCCGTGCCTGTCCATTTAACTCCCGGCTTCAGAGCAGCCAATTCTTCCCAGTCCACTTGTGAGTCTTCTGTAAAACCCAGATCTCTTAATTTCTCTAAAATCCAACGTTTATCTGCATCTGTAATCGATTGAATCTTAGCAATAGCTTCTTTTTTAACAAGCTTGTTCCATTTGTAACGACATTGGATACGTGACCTCGTACCGCCCATGCGTTCACTGACCAAGGTCCAGTTTACCACATCTTTGAAAGAAGTCTTGCGGTCAGTCTTTTTATCATCTTTCTTGTCAATATCTTGCTTTTCATCATCACTTACTGGTACGTCATCTTCTTCGTCACTTTCTTGTACTAAATGGTCAGTGCCTCTTGTATGATGTCTTTGTGCCTCTTCCAGCATTTCAGTTATAACCCTCTTCAACAAATCTTCCTCTTGAGGTGACCATTTATTCGAAGCTCTATTTGATCCACATTTAACGTAGTTCCTCCAACGATCTCTACAATCTTCAGGCATCCTACCTAGTGCGCGTCCAATTTCTGACCATTGACCTTCTTTCTCCACACATAAGCGTGCTAGTTCTGCATCTTCCTGAGGGGTCCATTTACCACGTTGCTCAAAAACATGGTACTTCCTCCTAACGTGTTTATAAATCGATGACCTTGTTCTATAGGGCAAAACCTTACAAATATTACTCCAGAAATCGTCCTTGCGTCTTTCATTACTCCAAATTCTCTCACAAATTTGTTGCCTATCTAAGTTTTTTATAGTCTGGTACTCTGTAATGAATTGCTCTAGAGCGGCTTCTTCTGCTTGATCAAAACTTTTACCACTCGATTGACTGGTTGTGCCAATAATGGCTGATGCTTTAGAAGCAGCAGATTGAATTAAATGTGACACATCCGTATCCACGCCAATGTCCGAGGATGTCAAAACCTTGGGAAGCACTTCCCTATAATCCTTTTTCTGTATCGGTTTTGTCACAGGGTTATCCATGACTGAATCCTTTTGCAGCTCTGAATATTGTTTTGTGACATCAGCTAGGTTTTCATTCTCCGCCTCATCCCTAGCTGCAGCTTCCACTACGGCAGGATCCACATCTCGCGTGCCCCTTGGATCTTCATCCTCATCCTCATCTTCTTCATCTTGACCACCCACCTGGCGATGACTTTTATCCTTATGTTTCATAAGTTCCTTTGATTTCGGAGATTCCTCATCTGTATTTAAATATTGTTGGAAATCAGGATGTTGAGCAAGTGAATCTGTATCCATGATTGCTTTACGTACGAGTTGGTCATGACTAGTAACATCCGAATCATCTAGAGTGGCTAACTCAGGATCTACCGCCAATTGTAATTTAGCCCTTTTCTCCTTATTCTTTTTAGATTTTTTAGAACTTTTACGTCTGCCACCATTGTTACTGTTATTGTTATCAGCTTCACCATCACTACCTTCGCCATCATCCTTAACTCTCCCCCTCTTGTGTTCCATAGAACCAGGACCAGGACCAGTCCCAGTCCCAGTACCAGAACCGGGACCATAAGCAGCTGCTATAGCAGCTAACGCAACTGATTGGAATCGTGGTGAGTTATCATGATTATCAGCACTAAGATCTTCGTCATTGTGAGTATTTCTGAACAGCCAATCCATATCAGTTCCTTGATTTCCACTACCAGATTTACTTGTATCTACTACATTATTACCATCTCGCTTATCATAGGACTTAGGGTCCTTAGGGTCATCTTCATCATTCTGCAAACCAACTCCAACATATTTGAAAACAGCCTCTTCTACACTTTCATGTCTCGAACCGCCCTCGTGAGGCAAGTGATGAGCCTGGTCGCGATAATGTTTCTCTTGATTACTAGCCATACTTCAGTGGTGTGTAAATAAACGCACACAAAGACACACAAAGTACAACAGCACAATACCACAGCTTTAATCGATTGACCTTAACCTAATTATTGGTCTCTGTTAAACCTGCTAACGTGTTGTCAGGGTAAACGCTACACGACTCTATATTATAAACTTTAAACGTCGTTTGGGTCCTTCAAAGTTGTCAAACTCGGTCTGAAAATCACGGTAGAGAAAAAATCACCAAGTGCGGGTAACAAAGAACATGGAACCGACAACATAGTAATAATAAGAGCAATTACACATTGAGCAGGAAGATTCCAAGATTCCAGTGTACTTGAATTTTAGTGTGCACAATTTTATCTCAATATTTGCTCTATACAGGTGCTGGAGGCGGCGGTGCATTAGCCATATAAATTTTCTCTGAGGATAAATGATACTGATGAAGTAAATGATTGTAAGGACCTTGGCCTAATGACGAGTAATCTTTACTAAAGTTAGAGAGCCTTTGAAAAAATCTCTGCACAATATGAATGAAGTGCGAAAGACAGTCTAGAGATTCTCCCATGATAGAATAATTTTTATTTGATTGCAGCGAGCTTTTTACAGGATCGTTAAGAGCCGCTACTGCAAAAATGTTAAAGTACCTTAATAAATCATAACACATTTTCTCGAAATTTGCCAGATACGAACTCGGTAAATCCACTGAAAGGATGAATATTTCCTTAATGAACCCTATATTTGTCAATAATGAATCGCTTGCGACAAATGTATTGTCTTCGACTACAACTGATTTTTTATGACCTGTCTGAGCCTCATTCTTTTCTTTCTCATTGTCAGTATCATTTTTATCACTTTCTTCTTCACTTGCTTTAACTAAATCAGACTTTTTAATCCACTCAATGGGGTCTAATTCCATGCTAGATACAATATCATTAACATCTCTCTGTACTGATGGATCTACCACAAATGGAGTCCAGGTCTCTGATTCGATCTTTTTCTGGATCGTCCTGATGTTTTTAGAACTTTGATTGACTATGAAATACTTGATTTGGGCCGCTAAAACATCACTTAGATATCCTGTGAGAAATTCTCCACTTACAGCTTCACACTCTTGGATAAAAAGAACACATATGGAATAAAGTCTTAGAAAGTGATCATAACGTAAGTTACAGGTTAACTCTCGTCTTACTGCGATTATCTTACCTGCACGTAATTGCAATATTCTTATGGTTTCATTAATACCGTTACGAATATCCAACTGGGTAATCATATTCTGCTGGTTTTCAGTCGAGTCATTGGCAGATATGATTTCATTCAATGATAGATCAAGTAGAAGCTTTTGATGTCTATAAAATCTCCTAAGAGTTTCACTGGAATGTGTGAAGATATGAACTAGCATATCTTGAAATCCGATGGGTGTCTGTTCTTTTATTAGCTTAGAAAGCTTAGATCCATTGTTAGCCGGTTGTTGTTGTTGTTGTTGCTGTTGGGGACCAGAAGTACCATTATTCTCAGATAACAAATCTGATGATTTATGCTCTTGTGGTAGATAAGATTTGATAATAGATTTTATCTCCGTGACACATTTTTCTTGATACAGACTTAACGCACTTGGCAGTTCTTCACACCTTCTCAATTGATGGACAAGGTCACCAATTTTACCACGAAATTCTTCATCAATATCCAAAAACTTCTTTTCACGGGTACTATTCTGCAACCTATTCAAAGTATCCTTACAACTAACAGATTTGCAGTAATTCCTAACGTCCTCCAAAAGTACCGAACATAACTGTAAAGAGTATTTACCACCAATTTCTATTTTCATATTTGTTAAAAATTCCCTCGTTTCCGTAAGTGCGGGTACAGATTTCAAATCAACTAGCTTAAAAGGCCAACCTTTAACCCATTCTTGAACCGTTTCATCTTGAGAGTCATCGCCCTTGATCAAAAGATCTATTGATTTAATCATATTCAAACATACATCATATTGTTCTTCTTCATAAAGCTTTCTACATTCCTCAGTGCATAGAAGAACTTTTTTGACTTGCAAAAGACCCTGTTCCAACTTTTGTACATTTTTTCTTTTAAAGGTTTTCTGCAAAAGTTCGATCTTTTTTTGAATTTTCTCTTTATCTAATATATTTGCATTTTCCACAAGTCGATCCAATTCACTCACAGTACTTTCAGCCTTCTGTTGTATAAGATCCACATCACCAAGGGCATGGAAAAATTTATGGGAAGATTTGGATATTTCCCCTACTAAAAGACCCTCGACAGCATCCAAGTAGTCGTTGAGTCTATCTTTCAATTCTGAATAGCTGTGATCCCTTTGTAGTTTTCTTTCAACACTTAATTCTCCTAATTGCAAATCTACGTCCTTAAGCACCTTTTGAAAAGTTCTCGGATTATCTAATTGGAAATTTTTATTAAAATAAAAATCAGGCACTTTTTCTAGCTCTTTTAGATTTTCCCTTTTTTGCGATGTTGTATCACTTTCTGAACCTAGATTATTAGTATCAATAGTATTAGTTTCCAACTGTTTAATCTGTTCGATTCTATTGATATTTTTCAGATTATTAGAACTCTCAAAAATAGCACATTCAGGGTTTATAGATCGCACATAATTCGTCACAGTATTTTGTATTTCTGGATCTATTATATCCTTGGTTAAAACTACTGGGGGAATATCTTGTACTGAAGGGTATCCAAGCCAATTTTTTCTTCTTGTGTTCATGACGATTTCAAAAATCGAATTATTACCTAGTGGCGAATATTCCATAGATCCACTATGATTACTATGATCAAATACAAATGGTTTTGAACTTATTTTTCCACCAACAGCTGGAGAATCTACA
The DNA here is from genome assembly GCA_900465325.1 of Zygosaccharomyces sapae. Taxonomy (NCBI): domain Eukaryota; kingdom Fungi; phylum Ascomycota; class Saccharomycetes; order Saccharomycetales; family Saccharomycetaceae; genus Zygosaccharomyces; species Zygosaccharomyces sapae. The sequence goes on along the minus strand of UEGL01000017.1, from coordinate 728,055 downwards.
CTTTTAACCGAGAATGAATCCATGCTCACTCTTGAAGGAGGTAACAGTTTGTCAACATTGTCTGATACACTAACCAAATCATCATTTAAAGATCCATCTATTGACGGTGTTCGGGTCAGTTTAGAAGGAAACTCAGAATCCATCATCTTTGGCGTGCTATGGTTAAGGGGACTTCCCATGGAGCGGCCTTGTTGTGAATAGTCATTCCCACTTGACCTTTCATCTTTTTTGACATCTTTCGACATGGCCAATTGAAAAATATGAAATAGTATACAAGAATTAAACCTCTCGGTTTAAATTGAGATTTGATTCACTTTATTGACAGCTAGTAGTTTGGAGAAGGCGCCTCTATATATTCGCAACTTTGCCCATAAATCGATAAATAAAGGTACTTTTTTTCTTCATACTCGGACCGTCTGAAGGACGATTACTATCAATCAATGTACAACAATCGCTAGGAACGGATTGAACAACTCCAATCTGCTCGAATTATTTAATCTATAGAGCAGCCTCGTAATACCAAGAGTTCTAGTGACAAATATTTATATACACTAAAAATACATGTATACATACATTTCCCTTGCACGTTAGTTAGTGCCTTATGCCTATAAGTGAGTTGTTTAAATCACGTATGAAATTGGTAATGATGGTAATAATGATAATAATGATATTGATGATAATAGTAATAACATTAATAATAATAATAATAATAATAATAGTAATAATAATAATACCAAACCTTAATCTGTTCCTGAACTCTTGTTATCTGATTTTGCTCCTTGAGAATTCCCATCTCCTTTTCTCCACGAATGTAAATACTTGTTTGCAAGTTCCCTTGCATTTTGCATCATCTTTTGTACGCTTTCACTAGAGTCTCGTTGTTCACCAACCCCATTACATCCATTTTCGTCGATGTGATAGTCCTGTAAGTTTCTGTTTACGTCCTTAATGGCATTATCATGACGGCCGTTTTGATTACTAGCAAACGATGACGATGACGATAGTGACGAAGAACCTCTACCAATGAGTCCTTCATTTGTAACCACAGATTTAATTGATTCATTTACAGGCGAAAAACTACCCGTTATAGCCACATCACTAGCCCCAACCTCCGCAGGAGATAGTGAATTCTTAATTCTAATACTTTTGGATAGATCAGATAACTGGGACCCTGACGTAGTGGAAACTTTACTACTTGTAGGTAAAATCACAGAACTTTGAGGAGGTGCAATTTTAGAATGGGATTGTAATGAAAACTTTGGTGAATTACCTATTTCATGTTGGCTTTGAAGATCAGAATCTTTAGGACTACAACTTACGATATTATGTTCGTCTGCTTCATCGGACCCATCATCTTCATCATCTTCACTCTCTGAGTTGAAGATAAATGACGAGGATGGTGCTCTCTTTAGAGATAGATGAGAATTCTTCGGCCTTTCATCACTTCCATCATTACTAATAATATTATCTTTATTATCAGAATTACTGTTATTTTTATCACTGTTACTTGTAATTTCAAAGTTCTTATGATTACCATTATTATCACTATCATTGACATCATCGAAGCTGGAACTATTCGCCGATAAAGATGGCGTATAATTTAGAGGTCTACCTGAGATGAAACTACAAGTTCTTGATTGAGGCGTGATAGTGTTTAACGGTTGTGGGTTCGATAAATCTTTTAATGAACTAGAACTGCTACTTTTACCCAGTGAAATAGCTCTTTTTAAACCTAGATCTTCTTCTTCTTCGTCATCGCTGCTGTGATATTGACTATCTTCTATGAATTGTTCATCACTTTCAAATCCAGAGTTGTCCGACTCACTATTCAACAAAGGCGTATTCTGTTCTTGTTGCGTTTCTACGTGCGGCTGATCTTGAAGATTATGTTGCTGTTCTTCAACCTGCGTTTCTTGGTCTAAGTCTGATAAGGCAGCATGATTAAACTCATAAGTCGATGCATTATCACCAGCAATCGCACTATGAAGATCAATACCTTCAGGAACATCAACGACATCACAATTTTCTACAGGTAAGAAACTTGAAGTATCTCCCGTATAGACGGAGTTGTAATCATACATATAATCATAACCCCGATAAGTGTTAACATTGTGGGAGACAGAACTACCATAGCCATCATAATCGCTATCATCAGAAGCTTCATCGTCGGACCCGTGATTCAATGTAGTTGCAGGCAAAAGTTTGATAATAGGATTTAGAGAAAATTTTGAATTTTTACTGGAGCCTGTAGACGACGTATCTGTAATAGGAGAATGCGTTGCAGAGTCAGCTCTACGTGACATTGCTGGACTAATAAACAGGCCTGCATTATCTTCATCATCGTCATCACCATCCCCATCACCGTCCTCAGAAGATGAAGTGTTCGAATCTTCGTTATTTCTACTAAAATTTGCTGCCTTAGCCAATGTTTCACTTCCACGACCATCCATAATACTATCCGACTTATGGGAAATAGTATCATTATCACTTTGATCTGATCCACTATCAATAAAATCACTATCAGCATCTGGATCCGCTATTGCCATACATTGTTCTACACGGTCATTAAAATGGATATGTCTATCCCTACCAGGCCTTGATTTGGAACCAGTCCCATCATCACTTGAAGACGTTAAGATCGTCTTTAAAGCCTTATCATTTGAACCCTCACCTCCAACAGAAGATGCTAAAGGATCCTCCGCCTGCGGTACATGTTCACTACTGCCTGTTGTTGTGGCGTCGGCAGGTTTATCGCTGCTATCAACACTGTCATTATGACCATTATCGTTATCAACTTCGACAGCGGAATGCGTGTTCTTAGGACCATAATATTGAGCATTTACTTTAGCGGCCAATGCATCATAATCATCGTAAGCATCACGTGGATCATATACACTAGCACTAGCGTCCGCTGCTGATGCGGAATACCTAGCCTCGTGTTTGTGTTTTCTAGCTTCACTTAATTTCCAGAGTGAATTATCCTTTAAAATCTCTTGTACGGTTCTCTTCTTCAAAATTGGTTTTGGGCCATGAAGATCCTTACTTTTCTTCCTGGGAGTGCTCATTCTCTTCGAGGTTTCATCGTCCGAACCGTACCCCATCTCAACATTTTTATCGTCGTTGTCACTTTCTCTGACAATTGGACCATATAACCAGGTAACATCGGAATCCTTCGACCAATTAACAATCTCAGGTGAAACTGTCCTTAATTGATTTCTTGCCTTTGCCCAAGTTCTCCAGGAAGCATTCTCCAGTCTGGCAGCATTAACTTGGTCAACAGATGATTTTTCCTTTTTCTTCAAAATGATATACTTCCAAGAGTTGGAAATATCTGATTCATTCCACTCGTGTGATAAATAATCAACATGTCTTTCAGGCTCTCTCATCAAATCGTTGTCATCTTGTGGTAACAATATACTGGCATTATCTGCGGGTGGTGGAGAGACTGACATCGATCTATTGGGATCGTCGCGTCCATTTCCAGCTCTATCCCTGCTTCTACTAGACCTGTCACCATCGATACATTCATTTACATCCACATTTTCATCATCAACATCACTATCTTCCGCACCCTCATCATCAGCTTGTCCTTCGTCTTCATCTTCATCCACTTGACGTGCATGGATAGTAGGTTCATTCAAAGGGATACTTTTACCACTATGGACGATTTCATGATCTTCATTATCGCTCCTACCTAATAATTTTTTTTTGTTGGATCAATATACTCGTCTAATAATCCCATAGATCTAGTCCTTTTTAAATTATAAGTAGATTTGTGAAAAGCATCGTTATCATTCGCATGAACTGCCATAGAAACAGATGGTCCCATATCGTCTTGTCTGTTCCCGTCTGTTTTCCGTAGCGTCTTCAAACCACCATCCAGAAAGTTACTAGATATAGGTGTAGTAGGAGCACTATTAGACTTTACAGGAGGAGTTTGTGACTGTGAAACACGATCCGCAAAGAACGCTGCCAGATTATCTGCCATTATCGTCCTTTCCAAAACTGAATAAAACGAAACTGAATTGGTCTTGACTTTATTATTATAATCGGGTACGTTCCCCCCTAACTTGACTTTGAATTTGTTAAATCCAAGAAAGTACCAGAATCAAAGTATTAGAGATAATCAATTCAAAGGTTAATAGAAGCCTTTAAAAAATAAAAGTTCTTTGGGTACTATAACTTCTATTTTTTTTTTTTTTATTTTTTTTTTTTTTTCAACTTGCTTCTCACAATGACTGAAGATTGCAAGTGAAGAACTACAGATTGAGAACGTCGGCTAGCTCAACTAATAGCGTTGGATCCGATGCCTACACGTCTCACAAAAAGCTTCAACTTTTCTCCAAATATGAATTCCCCTTAACTTTTTAAAATTTTTTCTAAGAATTGTGTATTCCCTTGTGTGTGTTGAAGATGATTTCTAGTTGGATTCTAGTTCACTTTATTTTTTCGCCTCGACAAGAATCAGATGGGAAGAACCAAATGAAATTAGAAGGGTGATCAAGAAAATCGAGTTGACTCTACAGGGTAGTAATTTTAAATCGAGACCCAATCTGAGGACTAGTGTTACTATGGTGTATATTCGTATATAGAGTTACCTGCACTTAGGTAGAGTCTCAGTCCCATACCGTTGGATAATTTATCCTGTATAGCCATTCCCGAAAATTGGGCCGATGGCGACGTCGTTGAGGAAGGTTCAGGGTCCTCAATCTTGGTCCAAAGTCTTTTTGGAAATGGGGTCCAGGAACTGAATTTCACCATAATCAGTATTACATAGAATATAGTTTTCAGACCAGAGTAATCTTTGAGAAGTCCGTCTCAAATGCCTGGTGCGTGGTAAATCGTGCGGTCCTACTTGCAGTGCATCATGAGATGGGTTGAGTGGAGACCACATATAGATGCGGCCGTCGGCACCAATCGAAGCCAGCTGGGAACCATCAGAGTTCCACGCTAAATCTTGACAATGGCTCAAATGGGCTCTTTTCCTGGGAACATGATGATATAATTCCGTTAATAGCTGATTTCTTTTCCTCAAATCCCACAATTTGACGCTGCCGCTGGAATCGCCCGTGGCTACAATGTGAGTCTTTTGTGGGTTACAATGAACCGTAAGCACTTCATGTGGCATAGTACCTGATCCCAAATGTGTAATGCCGGTAGGATTTCTCAGATCTGTGAGTCTGGGATAACCGTCTTCTGTGGCCACGACGACGTAATGGTCCGTCGTGTCAATTTGATTAACTCTATGGCCAACGTCTACCGAATGAACAGCTTCCAAACTGTTTGTATCCCATAGTTGTAGGCTAAAATCGTTGGAGCCAGTGAAAAACATACCATTATCTAATTTGAACCACTGACAAGATCTTATACTGTGCCGATGACCGGGACGTGCTTGTGATTGGGTGGGCACCGATGATGAAGACGACTGTCGATACAACCGAAATCTGTTCTTCCTAGTTTCAAAACTGTGAACCATCTGTGCATTTCTATTGGTCGGAAGTGTCACTGGTTCATTATCAGTGCCACTCCTTGCACTAAAATTGATTCTCTTACAATACAATTCATCGTCACGGCATCTATCGTCTAGCGACCATATGCCAAGTGAACCATCGTTACCACAAGCTAGCAAAAATTTACCTGTATTTGGATCAACTTGCAAACAGCTAGTACCGCCAATTTTCGACTTTGAGTATTGGTATTTTCTTGGTGACTCGCTTTCGACCATTTTTTCAAACTCATGTTGAATTGACAGGTGATTCAAATAACTACCACTAATATCATTTAGCTGAAATCTGAGGAAGTAAGCATTCATAATGTCACAGCTGGATCAATTTATTATGGAAGATGTTGCTAGATACTGTCCCCGTGAATTCGTAGAATATCATAAATGTGTCTCTTCTAACCGTGATGATTTGCAACAGTGCTCCTTTAGACAGAAGGACCTTGCAAGATGCATCCAAGGCAAAGTACCTAGTGTGAAAAGGGTAATGGAAAAATGTGGTTCCCTTATGCAAAATTATGAGAAATGCGTTAGAGATAATATAGATACTCGTACTGTTAACAACTGCGTGCCGTTACTGGAGCAGATGAGATCATGCGCATCGGAGCACGCATTACAAGGTACAAGACCTATCAATGAAATGGTCAAAGACAAGGAGTAATCTAACCCATTTGTTTTTGATTGTTGTCGTATTTTTCCTTTTTGTTCTTCGTTTTTTTTTTCTTCCTTTTAAATATTCTACCTCTATATAATAGAATCTAAGAAGATTACAATAAAAGAAAAGGAATACCTAACCCTTCATTAAACTTAGAACTTTCTGACAGTTTCAGCGAAAGTCTTACCTTGAATCTCATGAATAGTCAATTCCAACTCAGATGGCTTTCTAGAACCATCAGCAGCGGCAAGGGTACCAGCACCCCATGGGGAACCACCGTGAGGTTCCTCCAAGTTAGTCAATTCCTTGAAAGCATTTGCATAACCTAGTGGAACGTAGATAATACCATGGTGAGCTAAGACAGACAATGAGTTAACAGCAGTCATCTCATTACCACCACCGGTACCAGTAGAGATGAAAACACCTGCAACCTTACCTTGCAAAGCACCCTTAACCCATAGACCACCAGTGTGATCCCAGAAGGCCTTCCATTGAGCTGGGAAGTTACCGAATCTAGTTGGGATACCAAACAAAAAGGCGTTATAGTTTACTAAAGTGTCATTGGTTGCAATTGGATAGTCTGGCTTTGGGGCACCTCCCATAGCCTTAACGACTTCTGGGGACAAAGTTTCAGGAACTTGGAAAATGTCAGCTTGACCACCAGCAGCTTCAACACCTTTTTTTTCAGCTTCAGCCAAAATAGCGGTGTGACCGTATAGAGAGTAAATGATAATTGCAACCTTTAAAGCCATTATATCGCAATTTATGTTATTGGTTTGTAGTAGCTTGAGTTATACTTGTACTATTGTACTGGGTTGTGTGCACTACAAAAAATTAAGTTATGCTGTAATATGTCAAGAAAAGTCACCTCGGGCCAAACCCCCATTATCCTTAAATACCTTTTTGCTTCTTTATTGACATTGCGTGTAGACACGCCTTACGTTAAACTGACAAATTTTTTAGTAAGAGACAGCAACAAATGACAAAAAAAATAGAAGGGTATCGAACAGAAGCTACACTTCAAGACGAAAATAGAGCTTTAAGACGGGAGAAACTCTCTGTGAATGCGTTGAAACAGTGTATAATAAGTCGTAACACATGCCATAACGTGCATCTCAATACGAACCTTAGTGATTCACAGTACCTGCTGTCAAAGCAGTAGTAGTAATAAAAGTAGTAATGCTGCCATAATACGCATTACCAGCATGTACAGTAATGTGTGGTAATATGTATTATATTATTAAAGTATTACATATGATGAAGAAGACAGAAAAGGGGGTGAGGGGTAACTTGAATAATAGTCCGAGAGCAAAAGATCCTCGAGGAACAGGAAAAAAAAAAAGCATTTATTCTGTAGTCAGGTGACCAGGAAACGTCTTTAGCGACCCCCGGTGTTCAAAACTCCCCCGCATGCCTGCAGGCCCTATTCATCACAGATATCAAATATATTAAAGTGGTATACGGAACAACATGAACTCAAATTTATAAACGAAAATAGCTTAAGAAGTGGAGAAAAGCTTGAGAGAAGTAGTAAAATTAATATTCACCAGAAGACTCTGGGGTTCCCTCTTGAGAGGGCACATTTGCCTTTTCAGCAGAAGACTCTTCCTCGTCCGAAGGTCTTTGAACGGGCTTCTTGACCTTCTTGACCTTCTTGACCTTCTTCACCTTTTTACTCCGCTGCTGCTCGCTTGACCTCACAGGGGAGTCTTCCACATCCTTTGGAGGAGAGGGTCTGACAGGCACCGGAGTAGGTTGCTTGGGAATCGAACTCTCTGGATCTTGTCCATGGCGGTTGACAGTGTGGTTTAGCCCCAATTTGTCAAATCCAATTGTAGAAGCTACCGGGATGAACAAGACAGGTAAAATACCGAATAACAACACATCTAGAATACCGTAGAAAATACCTTCGGAGTCGGGCTGCATAACATTACCACCCTCAGAAAGACCGAAACTTATTGGGTAACCGGACCATAAGAACATAACGATGAAAAAATAGATCTGAAAACACAACATAACATTGGAGCCGGCATTCTTGACCAGGTTTCGAGTGGTGGTCATAACGCTAATGCAAGCGACAAAGCCCGCAGAAACTGCTAGCGAGAAGTAACCCCACTTGTAGGTAGTGTGAACCATTGCTGCAAATAGCATGACGACGACGTAGGTTTCGGTTATACCGATGTTAAAAGCAATTTGCCACAGTGGTGTATTTCCCAACAGAGAGGCCTGGATAATCGGCCATGGGAACGATAGGAACCAACCAATATAGCGCGAGTAAAAAACTTGTCTTGTACCGTGGTGTCCGTGCTCACTGGCGGTTTTAGCGTGATTGTACTTCACCTTGATGGGGACCCATCCCAAGTTGGATGCCAAAGTGAAATAATTGATGGCCATAAACAAAACGGGGGCAATGGCGGTATAGTAGAAAAGACGTTCATTGGCGGGTTTCCTAAACATCAGAGCCATTGCCACCATGGCGAGCGCGATGAAAACACAGAAGGCAGACCAAAACCAATTCGATCCGTGCTGTGTGAGGTGGATATCCACATTGTATGGCTTGTTGATGGTCAACGCCTGATTACCACCCCCTCTCTTATAAAGATCGATAAACTCACTCATCTCCGTATGTAAATCTTACGTAAATCACTTGCCTTTATGGGTATTGTTATGGAACTTCTTTTTCTTCCCCAGTCAATAAGCGAGTGTACAACTTTCAGACCTATTTTCTAGATTGTAGAATACTACGAGGAGAAAAAATTAGAAAAAAAAGTAGCTGAACCGTCTTAAACCTACATCCCGCAGCTGGCTTCCATCCAGCGGTAGTATCCTTAAATACTTATTTCCAATGCTACACTATTACAAATGCGTCTTTTTTGTTCAACAGAATTTCCATTTTAATCTTGAGAGGGAATTGTGAATTGAGAATAAATGCACTACGAGAATTCGGACACTACGTCTCACAGCATCGCTTCCTATATTGTGCGAAAGTGTCATGGTGCTTGTTATCCTATCCTTTTGTTGTAATGACCCGGATAAAGAGTAAATAGAAACCAATCGCTACACAGATTTGTAGTTGATGTCCTTTACCAATAATGTAAGATCACTAAAAGGGAATGAAGAATGACATCTTAGCGCCGTACGTCAGGGAGGCATTGTCACGAGATGAGGGATTTAAGGAGGGTTCCTAGGCGAATATAACGGAAGACATATATGTACTCATGAGAACAGTGGTCGTTTGGCTAGCTGAGCGGATATTATGCCGTACTTCAAATTGCACAGTTAATATCACAATAATATTGACATAATCGGTTGTTATTGTTACCATTATGCAATTAAGTAAATGGGACTACAATGAGCTTGTGCCCTATAGCGTAGCGGACCCGTCGAGCGTCCAGATCGAAATTGCCCATATGGGAACAAAATGTTAAGTGAGAGGAAAAAGACACCTGCCGTATATGGCAATTACCGAGTGCGGAACATCCCGTATACTTGCACGGGTTATGACACATAATGAATATGTTAAAATTGTATACAATACGGCTTGGACCTAAACAGTCAAGTGTTTCAAACAAGGAAGAAAAAAAGAAAAGAGGCAATCGAAGGCATTAGTATCAACCGGCGGACTCTGACATTTCCTCTTCGGCGGGCTCATTCGCCTTTTCGCCGACGGGTTCTTCCTCATTTGGAGGTTCTTGTATCGGTCTCTTGACCTTCTTTACCCTCTTTACCCTCTTGGTCTTTTTACCTGATTGCTTGGCGGCTTCGCCCTTGTCGGCGCTATCAGCGCCCTTAGCAGACGGCAGCGGTGCAGGTGGTTTCGAGCCTGCAATTCCGGTTGGAGCTGCTCCTTGTCCATACTGATTGACGGTATCATCCAATCCCAATTTTTCAAAACCAATATTATAAGCTACAGGGATAAACAAAGCCGGCAGGATGCCCAGCAACAGCACATCCAGAATACCGTAGAAAATGCCTTCGGAGTCCGGCTGCATAACGTTTCCACCCTCAGAAAGACCGAAACTTATCGGGTAGCCAAACCACAAGAACATAACAATGGAAAAGTAGATTTTGAAACACAACATAGCGTTGGAGCCGGCATTCTTGACCAAGTTTCGAGTGGTGGTCATAACGCTAATGCAAGCGACAAAGCCCGCAGAAACTGCTAGCGAGAAGTAACCCCACTTGTAAGTGGTATGCACCACAGCTGCAAACAGCATAACAACCACGTAGGTTTCTGTCAAGGCAACGTTGAACGCCATCTGCCACAACGGCGTATTGCCCAACAACGATGCCTGGATAATCGGCCATGGGAACGCCAGGAACCAACCAATGTAACGAGAATAGAAAACTTGTCTTGTACCGTGGTGTCCATGCTCACTCGCAGTCCTCGCATGGTTGTACTTCACCTTGACCGGAATCCACCCCAGATTCGACGCCAGGGTAAAATAGTCAATCCCCATGAATATGACAGGCGCAAATCCGGTATAGTAGAAGAGCCGCTCGTTGGCAGGTTTCTTGAACATGAAGACTAGCAGCACTATTGCAAGCGCGATGTAAATACAAAATGCCGCCCAAAACCAACTTGATCCATCCTGAGTGAGGTGAATATCCACGTTGTACGGTTTATTAATCGTCACAGCGAGATTACCGCCCCCTCTCTTATAAAACCCAGTAAGCTCGCGCATCTACCTATGTAAATCCTATGTAAATCGCTTTCCCCACTCCCGTGTCTTTGACGAACGTCAATCCAGTCCATTTGAGTAGTGGACTCCTCTCTATTTATTATATGCCATTCCTAGCGCTAGCATCCTTAAATATCTGTTCACAACGGTAGCTTGTAACAAAGGCGCTTTCTCCATTGAGGTGCCTGCATTTTAGCTGCAGACAGCGATTGTGATTAGGTCTATGCTACACCACGCGAATCCTAGAACTGGATTTCACAATCGCGAACGAACTCTTCACCCTGTACCGCTACTGTGTCACTTGACGCCCTTTGCCGTTGTTGTAGCGACATCCTAAGTAAACAAAAACTGTGCGCTACGCGGTTTTACGGCCGAAATCCCTCTCAGTTGTACAATGCGGGGGAGCATAGCACGGGGAATCAAGGAGCTTTGTCGCAAGATGAGGGATTTAAAGAGAGATACCAGACGAATACAACACCATACACAATCGCACCTAGAAAAACAGTCGTTTGCTTGGCTAGCTAGGCGGATATTCTACCAACCCACCAAAGTAACACCATGCAGTCGAATAAGCTAGACTACAGTAGAGCTGAACCCTTTATAGCTGTTCCAGATGCTGTCCTAAGCGAAGGTGTACTGTACGTTTCCCCTGCTCGAACCCTTATGTGGGTCGACATCTATAGGGCCAAGGTATATCGCAGAAGGTTGGATACGGGCGCTACAGATGTTTTTCATGCTCAAGGCAGTGGATCCGTCGGAGCTGTGTTTCCAATATTAAAACGTGACAGCAAGGGCAGCAGCAGCAAGGACGGTACAGAAGTGGAGGAGTTTTTATTTGCCGCTAAAGAAGGGATAGCACACGGGCGTTTTGGCGGTTCATGGGAATACATAGTCAAGTACAGTGAGAGCGGTCTCGACAGCGAAAGACTAAAACGATTAAGAAGCAACGACGGGAACGTGCGTGACGACGACTTGTATATTGGCTTGATTAACGACTTTGATCAAGAGATGACCGATGAGGGAGTCATTCTTAAAATCAATTTGGTTTCCAAGAAAATTGATGTTTTCTGGCCTCGGATAACAATCCCCAACTCTATCTATTGGGTTGGTGAGTATATGTTTGTTACGGACTCTATGAATGCGTGCATCTGGAGAACGAAAAAGGGATTCCAAGAAAGAGAAAAATTCATTGACGTTAGCCAGTATAGTACGAGTCCCGAGGGAAACATACCCGAACCAGACGGGAGTTGTCTAAGTGCTAACAGTGAATTGTTATTTGTTTCCGTCTGGGGTCACGCTAAAGTGCAGGTTTTTTCTACCAGGGATGGAACGCTCCTGGGGGAAATTTTGCTACCCAAGGAGACCCCGCGAGTTTCTTGCTGTGCTCTTGTTGGTTCGGATTTGTTCGTTACTACTGGCAGCGAACACTTAGGCACCGGCAAAATTGGACAACCTTCCAAAGGTGGCTGTTTGTACCGATTGAGCAACGTCATTCTTGACAGCGACGATTTCAGCACCAGGGGCACCATATATAGGGATAACTAAGATATGGTCGAAAAAGTACATACTATAAGTTGCACTCGAGACTTCAAAAAAAAAAAATAGAAAATAAAAATAAAAATAAAATTGAAATAAAATAATAAAAAAAAGGACAAGAAAAGGAACAAGCCCTTCTATTTCAACAGAGGACACATATTACGGTTTCAATCAACTCTGACTTTCGCTAGCTTCAAACAATGGCTATCGCTATAATTTTGTACTCATTGCACGGACATATAACCGCTTTGGCGGAGGCCGAAAAGGAGGGTGTCGAGCTAAACGGTGTTCAATGCGACATTTTTCAGGTCCCAGAAACCCTGGATGCTGACACTGTCAAGGAATTGGGTGGTAAGCCAAGTACTTACCCTATTGCCAACAGAGAGGTGTTAGAGAAATACGATGCGTTCTTGCTGGGTGTTCCGACGAGATTCGGTAGCATGCCCGCACAGTGGTCGTCCTTTTGGGATGCCACTAGCGCACTTTGGGTCAAGGGTTCCTTACACGGTAAGTTAGCCGGTGTATTCATATGCAGCAGCACCGGTGGAGGTAACGAGAGCACGATTGCCAATGTTGTAACAACACTAGTACACCACGGCATGATCTACGTGCCGCTAGGTTACTATAACGTTATGAAAAAGTTGAGCAGGATGGACCAGATTCGGGGTGGTGGCCCATGGGGTAGTGGTACAATCGCAGGCCCTGAAAACGAAAGGGAGCCCACGGTGATTGAGAAGAAGATTGCAAGAGAACAAGGTAGAAAGTTCGGTAAGGTCTATTGGAAGACCATTCATTAATTGAAGGACGTTGTCAGAAAACAAAATAACAAACAAATAAAAAGAAAAGAAAAGAAAAAAAAAAGTATGTATTGTTAGGTTAATAGTGAATTTTACCATATTAATTGAACTCTTTTGATTGAAAGGGAGACCAGGCCGAAAGTGGTTGCTGAGTTTGCTCCATTAGAGCAAGGCTTCCTGTTTAGGCACGCACGCTTGCGACTATTGACCAAAAAAAAGTGGGGACAACACAGAAACCAAAACAAGCCCTTTTTGCTACGGAAAGAGCAAGATTCCATCCCAGACTGGGAATCAGGCAGTCCCGTGCAAAAGTTCGGCTTGCAGCATGATCAGGGGCCAGTCGGAGATATAGATACAGTATATTTCACCAATGGCCAGTGTGAAAATGCCGAATCCGAGGCCGACCCAAAAGCCAAATGCTTGCCAATCAAGACCGAATCCTAGATACACCGCCAGTGGCATCCCAAACACGTAGTACGCCACTAGGTTTAAATAACCACCTACGCTTTGGCGGCCTTGCGCTCTGAGACACCCTGCTCCGAGCACGTTGTAGACGTCCCATATTTGGTTGACAGCTATTACAAACAGTAGCTTGGCAGCCCTTCGAACTACCGAAGGATCGCTTGTAAATAAGGAGGCCACAAAGTACCTCCCACTAAGTAGTCCCACGAAATTCAACGTGCTCACGGCAGGGCCCATGTAGAACAACGTAGCCTTTGTAGCGATTTGACAATCGCGGATCTTCCCACGCCCCACATGCGTAGAGATCCGATTTGAAGCAGCGATGGAGACCGCGAACGGAATTTGGAACGAAATGGACTGGATAGAGGTAGCTACAGCCTGCGCGGCCAGTTCAGTAGTTTCGAACCTTGCCGCTAGTACTGTAAGAGATTCAAACGCCAAGAATTCAGCTTCTATCATGATAATTCCGGGAACAGCAAGTCTGATGAGCGGCTCCCATCCACGCATAACATTTTTCCACTGAAACACATGCCAACATCGACGGCTGCGCAGCATAGCGCAGACCATCATGGCCCCCATAAGAGTAAACGTTAACGAGGACGCCAAGGGCGCTCCCAAATAGCCTAGAGGCGAGTTTAAGATAAAAGCGTAGTTGGCGAGGATACTGAAGGGGAACCCAATGAAAAGGACCGTTTGTGCGGTATGGAAGTCGCCTTGCGCCTGCATGTATTTTTTCCCACACTCGAACACAATGTATCCTGGGATGCATCCGACCATGCATTTTAAATACTGCGAGGAGATGTTGATCAAGTCGGGATCTTTAGAGACTAAGTTTAGCAGGGGCCTGGAAAAAATCCATACAGAACTGATAGGGATAGACACCACAGCACTAATGGCTACACATCTTTGGAAGTATAATCCTACGAGCGAATAGTTACCAGCTCCAAACGCTTGAGGGCACAGTGTATCAAGGCATGTGGCCAACCCGAGAAAAACGACCGTAGTGGCATTGAAAATCACATTGGCAAGCGTCACGGATCCTAAAACGAGAGAGCCTAACCGGCCAACGAAGAACAGCGACACAGACGATATTAAGATTTGTAAAAGAAGAGTTAGGGCGAGGGGCAGTGATTTTCGCAAAACCTGGACAAATTCTTGGGAATAATCCGTAACCTTTGTGATATCCTCTTCACTTCCTCCCATCTCATCACACGGACAGGCTCCATAACTACCACAGGCCCTAATCAGACGGCAGTCTTCCGTCTCGCCTTCAACTTGTTCGTGCACCATCGAGCAAACTTTCTGATCAATCTCTTCGCTAGTTCATTTTGATTAATCATCTTTCCACCGTGATTTTCAAACGTTCTTTTATGATTATGGCTTTCTCCTGAAGTAGTTCGTTACTTTCGACGTTAACTTCCCTAGAGGACGATGACTCAATGGGAAGAAAATTTATTTGATGATGTTTTCCGAGCAATAAATCACTGATTACGTAGAAGTCCGATAAATCATTGTGTTATGATATGAAATTTGCATTGTACTGGCGGGTCCTTATCAAGACACATATATATAAGTGGAAAAGCTCTGGAGTAGCAGAAGTAGCATGAAGAAACGTGGATGTAGTAGCTCTAAGAATGCGACTGGATTTTACCTTGGTATTATCAACTGTCGTTTTAAGCACTTCTATAGGTGCCTCGGTTCTACCACAGCGCAAGTTTAAAGCCAATGTCAACCGTAAATCACTCGTCGATCAAATGTATGGCGACCTGCTTGCTTCTCGAGAAATATTTGAAACAGACTCTTTGTACTCTCAGATAACTCCTTCAGAGGAAGATGACGAAGAGTTTAAAGCTCGCTGTGGTTTTTATAACGAGAACCCAATCCAATTGCCGGACGACGAACTTAGTACAGATCTAGTGATTTTTTCCGGCATAGTTTCATTTGCTCATTTGCCAATTGCCCGCTGCTTTGTGCCTGGAACGGAGGATTTTGATATTGCTATCGTGGGGGCACCGTACGACACTTCTACTTCTTTTAGACCGGGAGCTCGCTTTGGTCCTAATAGTATAAGACAGGGTTCTCGCCGGCTAGGTAGGGGACTATCACCAGTAAGAGGATTTCCTGGCTCTAAGTTACGTCAATTAGACCCATATCACGCTGGTTACAAGTTAGTCGATTGCGGAGATGTACCAATGTCGCCGTTTGACAACAGAGTTGCATTGAACCAGTTGTATCGGGGCCAAAGATCTATTCACAAAAATAAGAGTCTTAGGAAGCCTGGTCAGCCCCCAAAGATTATTACTCTTGGTGGCGACCATACGATTACTTTGATGAATTTGAGGTCCGCGTACGAACAATGGGGTCGCTTAGCGGTAATTCATTTCGATTCTCATATCGATTCATGGGATCCTCGCGTTCTGGGCGGTAACATTACTAAATCCACATCCCTAAACCATGGTACATTTTTACATTACGCCCATGAAAGGGGTTACCTAGCACCTAACAGTTCTATCCACGTTGGTATAAGAGCGCCTTTCCTGGACTCTAATGATGAGAAGCACGATTTTGAATGCGGCTTCGAAAAAATTGTTGCAAGAGATGTTGATATTGTCGGTATCATGGGCGTAGTTGAACATATCAAGCAGCATGTTTCCGGCTGGCCTGTGTACCTCACCCTAGATATAGACAGTATCGATATGGCGGTGGCACCTGGGACAGGTACTCCGGAACCAGGAGGATTTAGCGCAAGAGAAATTTTGACTATTTTGGATGGGTTAGAAGATATCAATATCATTGGTGCTGACGTAGTAGAAGTCTCCCCTGCTTACGACACTAACGGTGATATTACAGGCACTATAGCTGCCAGTGTAGTTGACTCGGTACTCGGCCTAATGACAGTAATCTAAAAGTGAAAATATATATATATATATATATAAACTAACATTGAACTCTATTCACCAGGTTAAAACGTCCTCATCGACAAGTCTATAATTTCCTCCATCAGTGCCGTACCAAACTTTTCTTAACCTATTGAGATTGTGTTCTGTCAGTTTGCGGAAACGCCCACCGTTTAATTTATAGTAAGCCCTCACTAAATCCCTAGTGGATTCGTCCATGGCATTGAAACCCGCAATGAAAACTGCAAAATTACTGTAACAAGTTCTTGAGTTCCTGGGCGCTTCGTCGCTATCTAAGAACTTGAAAAAGGACATAATCTTCTTGACTACCTGTTGGATGGTAATTGATTCCTTCGGTATACCTAAAAGTTTCAATAAAACTATCAGTAAAACAGAAAGCACTTGTGTTTGATGGGAAATGTCGTACCAGCTAATAGCAACCCTTTCACCACTCCTCAAAACTACTAAATCAATTGCGTTGTCATCAATGTGACTATTATCTGGATGCGATTGATTCTCCGGCGGTATGACACCAGATTTATCGATAAATTCGTATTCTAACTGTTTATCGATTTCCACCAAGATTTTCTGTGTATTAAAATAAGAAATTGTCTTTTTTGCATCGGCTTTTGGTGTCCATCGTAGATAATCTAAATTTTTTGGAAAGATTTCCTCTTCTCCAACAGATTGTTCTTTTCCCTGATCCCTAATCGCATTTAAGGCCTTTATCACTTCTTTGATAACAAGATCAAAATCTTCTTTATGACCTCTCAATAAGTTAAATTCGTTCAACGGCGTCATAATATTAAGAAACTTTAAGGAGTCGACATATTGGAAATCCTGCGGATTGAAAATCAAATCCATGTCGTGTTCCTCAGTTAAAGAACCACCGAGTACTGTACTTATACTCGCAAATGTTTCCATCACTTTAAACCAACATTTGGCCACATTCATTACCTTAGAAGAATTTCCGGAATTGATTTTTTTGAAAAGATCGGTAACACCTTTTAAATGTGATCTCCACTGTGAATTCATCGCATTAATACAATCCCACGCTAACACTATAACCGTTAATGTAATCGGCTCTATTTTATGGATCACGTTCGATTCATTTTGAAACTGTTCCCCAAGAAGACTCAAACAATGCGATAAATATGCACAGTAATTCCTCTCATCTTCTAATTTACTTGACTTCCTGTGAGCTATAGAGGCACCTACAGCAAGTGTGACAGATAATAAATAAGATTCATTGCGGGCGAACGAAAGTATAATATCTCTCAATGGATTTCCCTGATTTTGGAAAAATGGTGCTATGGAATCTAAACAGTCATAAAAGAAAACTTCCAAGTATTTGTCATGAACACCACCCAATTGAAAGGAGCTTAATTTTGTATTAAAAGTAATCACATTGTTCACTAAAAATGAAATCGGCACACTGTTTACAGAGGACTTAGACTGAGGCATTAATTCTGGAATGTCAAGATCAGGTAAATGGAAGTCTTTCAAACTTTCATTTAAAGAAAAAGAGTCATTTAACTTCATACTAACCATATCATTTAGATTTTGAATTAGCAAGTTCGCATCATACCCATCCATATTACTAGCACTGATCACATTTGGAAGCTCCAAAACCTGCATGTTGTCGATCATATCTTTTTCCAAGTTATTAGTATTTGCATCTGCTGCTGCTGCTGCTGCTGCTGCCACAGCTGCAGAGGGTATGGAACTATTACTTTGAGCCGCAGATTTTCTATTATTACCTTCAGTAGACTTATTTCTAGCTTCCCTTGGCTTTCTTTTCTTATTTTTTGCATTTAGAATATATACGCATTCACGATTCAACCTTGCACATTGCCAGCATGTGGGTTTAGTCTCATCACACTTCATCCTTCTTCTTTTACACTCAGTACATCCATTTCTAGAATATTTTCTTTTTACTACTTTACCACCACCATCAGTAATGGTGGAAGTTACACTACCAACAGGTTTCCGAGACTCTACTTCACCATTTACATTAGCTATTGTCTCAGATGCGGTCGTTGATTTATCCTCAGATGGTGTTAACTCAACACTACCAATTGCCGGAGGAGCGGTGCCTTTCTTCGAGAATAAATCAGGTGTGAATCTCGAAGGAGCAGTCAAAGAGAATCCGTTATCAAGCGACGCCGGGGACAAATAATTGGCAGAAGTCGACGACTGCAAAGGTTTGACACCTTCATTATTGCTCTTACCATTACTAGAGTCGGTTGTCTCAAACATTAATATTATTACACGATCGATAAATGATCTGCTATTAATCGTTATAGCGGTAAGTTGTTCCGATGACTCGCTAGGTCGAATAATTATCTCTGGAGATTCTATAGAATAAACCACTGGAAATTCGCTTGCTTTTCTGAAAATTCCTCTGGAATAGTCTTTTTTTATTTAAAAAATGACCAAGTAAATTCAATGAATATAAAATCCTTACACCACATTGTCTGGCATCAAAAGTGTGACGAGAATCTTTGAAGAGCTATAGTATTGGGTACCTGGTGCCTTAGAGACACTTATCCATAGGGTACCATGAGTTGGTTCATGGATTTCTACTTCACTTATTATCCTTTGGATATCTCGATCTAGTTTCTTGTAGCACCTGGCGAGCCAAACCCAAGAATCACCATAAGATGGATTCGACCTAGTGGCTCTTTCAAACCATTTAACAGCAGTCTCATATTGTGATTCTCTATAAAATGAAATACCAACTTCTATCAAAATTTCGGAATTATTGTTTGTATTTGTCAACGCATCTTGAAACACGGTTTTCTTAATATTGGCTCTCTTTAATGGTAGAATGCGAATATTTTCAGCCCATAATGATGCATTCTTAGGACTTTTTTGTAAGGATTGCTGAATGATAAACCTCGCTTGATCATAATTGCCCAATCTAGCTTCCATCTGAGCTCTTGCTAATGACAACATTTCATTGGCGGAATTCTTTAAGAGAGCGACATCGAAGACGGAACGAGCTTTAGCGGGTCGCTTGAAATCAACCTCTTCAACTCTGGCGAGAGAAATCCACAGAGGAATACTATGAGGCAGCGCTTTGGTCCCCTTTTCAAAAGCTGCCTGAGATGCCTCAACTTGACCTAAGTCGTGATATATTTGACCCAATTGAAGGTAGAATTTTGCACAATTTGGGAATTTAGGTATACAAGTATTATTGAGCATTTCAATAGCAGCGGTATTTTCTTGACGAAATCTCAAGAAACTAATAAATTTGTAATACAACTTTTCTAAACCAGGTGTTTCACTATCTCTCATTTCTTCCATTGCCAATGTAAAGTTCTTTTGGGCTAAATCAATCTGATCGGTAAGGCATAAGAATTTTAATTTCGCAAGCCAAAGTACTAGTGAATTAGGCCGTATATTCTGAGCTCTGTTGAGTATTTCTAGTGATTTAGAGATATCGTGACCGTTTTTCCACACCTCTTTGGAATACATAAGAGATAGCAGAGGATTTTGTTTTAGAACCCTAAAATCGTCGTTTTTATCAAAAAGAAGTGTCTCAAATGTATTATACAATTCGTCCATTTTATTCATCTTTTCACAAAGTTCTTTCAAAGATCTCCAAAAACTATATTTGGTCGGATTTGATTTGAGCAAAAATCTAAATCCCATTATCTTCACAATTGAATCAGAAAGTTTTGCTATGACATGAGACACTTCGTATCCATCTTGAAATTCAGAAAGTGCAGCCTGTGTCAAAGCATAAGCAGTTCTTAAACCACCCTCATCCTCAAGTGACTGTGCTTCTTGTAGAAGTTGCGATAGGGTAATCTTTAGTCCATTTTCCTTTAGCTGTTTAATTCCTTTACTCAACAGTTTTAATAGCTTTTCATCGGTAATTGCTTCATTTTTATTTTCTTCCAATTCAGCGGCTAAAATCCAAACTCTCAATTCTCGGGGCATGGCTCTTCTAGCAGAATTTAAAGTGTGTTTAGCCTCTTGGTAACTTTGTAAATGTACCAATGCGGTGCATAAATCAATGCTAGTTGGTATCAGCTCTAATGCTTTCTGCAGAATTTTTTGAGCTTCGAACTTATCAGCGCTGTATTTAACAGCAAGTTTCCATAACTCTTCAGATAATGGCAACTCTTGAAGAGCACCTCTAACCACTCTATGTTTATTTAAACCTTCTCTTTCCAACTCAATGGCTTTGATCCATAACTGCAAAGATTGTGGGTTAAATTTTATACCTTGTGCAGCCAATAATTTACAGCGTTGTATATCTGCACCATTTAATCTAATATTTTCCAGCCACACGTCTTCATTCCTGGGACATTCGCAGCATCCTTGTTCCACTATATTTTTGGCTGTTCTTAATTTTCGAGCTCGTTCCTCTAATCTTGCTGAAGCAATCCAACCTTCGGGTTTCTTCGGATCCGCATTTCTATACGATTGTAGAATGGTTCTCATCCTCTTCACATCATCCTCATTCTCTCCAGGATTTGCTTCAAGCATTTCCAATTCGTTCAAATATTTCTGTGCTTCATTCGCGGAATCGGAACCATCCTTTTCAAAAATATTAGAATCCAATTGCCTGGTAAGCATTTTTTCTCTTTCTTCAGTTAGCTTAGAAAGGTTAACATATGGCATGAGTAAAGTATCCGGGGCGGCATAAGTCTTTCTATTCAATTCTTCATCTAACCGTTCCCTCCTACGTTTTTTTGTATAATCACCGGCATCCGGAATATTCAACCACTGATCCTCACTAACTGTAGCTAATGATCTTTTCAAGTCAGCAAATTGATGCGGTATAGATTGTTGGTTCTTATCACTTTTTTTGATTTGTTTCTTGAAGATAATTTTGTGTCTAAATCTGTAAACACTTTATCAGCCTCTCTGTCTTCATCTCTATCCTTTATATCACGACCTGCTGGATTTGCAATATCTTGATTTTGTAATCTTCTGGGTACTTTGTTTGGTCCTTTCTTCTCGCCTCTATTAGAAAACCCTGTTGCACCACGGCCTATACCGGGAATGTAGCCCGGTGGTGGTTGCTGCGATAGGAATGATGGCAGTTCCATAGAAGGTACTCCTGTCACAGTCTTAAACTATTATATATATATATATATATATTTTTTTTTTTGTTAGCGATTAGCTTTTTAATGTTCTTAAGTTTTAGCACTTGCCGATGATGATCCTGAAATCACATTCTAGGAAAACTTCATATATTAATAGGATATAAAAGTAACGAAGGAGTTCATTTAAAACAAAGAAATTTGAAATACCTCGACCTGTTTTCATATTGTAGGTCTCTCATATATTTATTCGTCTATTGTATTGGGAAATATCTGTGAATAGAGTATTAAAATATAATCATATCTATCCAGAGATCGTGGTGGAGGGTTGGCCGAGTGGTCTAAGGCGGCAGACTTAAGATCTGTTGAACAGTTGTTCGCGCGAGTTCGAACCTCGCATCCTCCATACTTTTTGAACATATCTTTTGAAGTGATCGATTTATCAAACCCGTGAACCAGTACTGTTTAAATCTAACGTTTCATCGGCGCTACTATGCTTTGACTGTTCCGGTAGGCACTTGCGAACACACGTTATGTATATGTAACATTTAAGGGTAGCTGTAATTCAAGAGAGATCCCTGGGAGTAATCTGTTATATGTTGAAAAAATTCAATTTTTTCTCAGCTTAATATCAACAGTTCCCAATGGTTCGTTATATTTGAGTTTGTTTCTTTGGTTAAGAACATACTAATTTCGTTTAATCCAGTCGTCTGTGCGAATTAAAAGTCACACTATATATACATGTCGTACTGTAAACATCTCTTTCATTTCAGTCAACCTATTTTCCCTTAACTTGACAATTAATACTGTCGAAATCTTTTAGGAATTGTTATTACTGATAAGATTTGGAGTGGTGATTTGTGGACTTTTATTGAGATATCTTGGAGACTAGAAAAGAAACTATAGTATTGACGTAAGGTTCTGAATTCAAATTCTTATCAGGAAATTAATACTTATGTAGGAAGACATGGGCGAAGCCTGTGAAGTTCGTGGATTTATATGGTGCGTAAATTATGGCTAAAGAACTCACATGATTAAACTAGACGCTGATTACTTACATTGCAGCTACATTAAAATCGTTGAGTTTTACAGTATGTTGGAGGATTTGCGAGTCTCTTGGGGGGGTTAGTATTTATAGAAATTAAGAGGCAAGGAGCATGATAATGTAGTCCTAAATTTATGAGACATGGATGCCTATGATCCGGAATAATCAATATTATTTATGTGCCGTAATTAGATTCTGGTTTATACGAACTTAAACCATAATGAACCGTGGTTGAGTTATTTATCAGAATAGGATTAATTTTAGGACAAATCTCTGATACTGAATTATTTTAGTTATGAGGATTTGTTCTCTTTATTAAGCTGCATTTCAAATTCGCTATCTCTTGTCACCTATCTAATCATTTTGCGCTCTCCATTACACACTATTTCTGAAAGTATTAAAACTTGACTCACTGTCTCTATATTTTTCACTCCGTGATATAATGTCTCTCAAGAACAACTAGAAAGCATAAAGACAAGAATGCATACTAGAAATAACCTTATTGTAGTTTCCCACAGTTCAACGGTACTTCTCAGATTATCTTTCCACGGAAAAATGTGTATATATTGAATATTTGCAAAAAAAAAAAAAAAAAGAAAAAGAATGTCTAATGTTTCTTGATTATACCTTTAAATCTCCTTATCTTTTAACTATGAAATGCCCAAAGATCCCTGGGTAACCAATGGCAATTATCTTTTAAAATGGATTAAAAAATCCTGCCTTGAGAATTTCCTCGACTGTATATCCAAGAGTTTTTTCAATAAGTCAATTTTTTGGTTCAAGGTTGGTTAAGGACCATTGTTTTACAGATAATGTTCTAACAAGTGAAAACAAAAATTATGAAGATTTAGCGTATAACATTGTAGCAGCGTTTACCTTGTTAATCATGATAATATACTACGAGACTTTTGATCTTAGAAGGAATTTGAACGTAGCTTGAAAAGAAAAAAGGATCCTCGTAGACCATATAAAATTGTATTAGCGGATTTCTATGAAACCTGTTTTGCTCCAATGCACGTCTTACCGAATGTGTGTTAATGAAACATGTCTATATGAAGTAATTATAGTGACTTGTCAAGCAGATGCGAAGTGCCTCCCGGTGGCCAAGTTGGTTTAAGGCGCCAGACTGTAATGTACTAAGATATCTGGATATCGGGTGTTCGAATCACCCCCGGGAGATTTTTTTTTCTTACACTAAGAAGAAGTTATCTAGATAATAAAATATCGGTAAAATATGGCGAACAGAAAATACACTACACTATTTTTGTCAATGAACTCGACAATATGGCGAAATCATGGAAGGAGAGGTCTGCCAAAGTCCAAGTGAAGGAATCTGATTTACCGTCATCCATACCACCCCAAACGGGGTTGGTATTTAACATATGGTATAATAAATGGTCTCAAGGTCAAGGTGGACAAAGTAAATTTATAAGTCCCTTCAAATTAAATCCTGGATTACACTCAGGCAAAACATTAGGTGACAAACAAGGAACACAATTTTTTTGTCTTTACTTTGCAAAGGGAATGTGTTGTCTGGGTAAAAAATGTCAGTATATGCACCATGTTCCAGAAAATGAAGATGTCTTAAGGTTAGCAACTAAGACAGATGTTTTAGATTGTTTTGGTAGGGAAAAATTTGCTTTTTATAGAGATGATATGGCGGGAGTTGGCTCATTTAGAAAGCGTAATAAAACTCTATATGTTGGTGGAATTAGTTCGGCTTTGGGTAATAGACAATTGAAACCAAATCAAATAGAAAATCGTATACGATTTCTCTTTTCAGAACTAGGTGAGATTGATAAATTACATTATTTGGAAACGAAGAATTGTGCATTTATTAAATTTAAGAGGCAATGTAATGCGGAATTTGCTAAAGAGGCAGCTGCTGATCAAACTTTACTCACACCAAGTGACAAAGAATGGGAAGAGAGGTTACAAACAGCTGGATTGCAGGTTAAATGGGCCCATGATGATCCAAATCCAAGAGCTAAACGGGAAGAAGAGGAAGAAAAGAGACAGGAAACTTTAGATTTAATGGTTCATTTACTGGATAAGGGAAACCAACATCAAGCTACAGAGGAAGTTAAAAAAAATGAAACTGGACCAGATGAGGATACAGATGAAAGTATCTTTAGCGGTGATGTGTTGAATAGGCTGCGAAAGAGAAGGATGAATTTAAAAAATGAAAATGCAAAAGAAAAACGGCAAAAGATAGAAGAACCTCCAAAGGCATCTTTAGTTGATTATCCATCTTCTTCAGATAATGATGACAATGAATGAGCGAAGAAGATACCGTTGGGTTTATGTAGCATTTATAAAAATATATTTTTTAAAATTTGTATCTTAATGTTTAGTTTGCCATTCGTTACATTATCTCGGGTTGAACAAGCGGTTGTCGCTGATCAACGCGTGTTAGTACAAAATCTCTTCAATACGTCTTTTACCTAATCTATACTTTTCTTTTAACCGAGGAGCAAAATTATTTTCACCGGTCGGATTACTCTCTTGAAGATACTTGTATAATTCTTTAACCAATTCTGGATCTTCATCATCTAAAAATGTGATAGCCGTACCTTCATTACCAGCTCTACCGGTCCTACCAATTCTGTGCACATAATCTTCAAAAATCTTAGAGATTTGAAAATTAATTACTAGTGACACATTAGGTACATCCAATCCTCTTGCTGCCACATTAGTAGCGATCATAATTTGCACTTTACCTCTTCTCAACAATTGTAAAGAATGTTCTCTTTGTTCTTGTGATTTAGATCCATGAAGCACTGTAACTCTGTATTGTGTCTCTTGATGAAATTTTTTTACAAGCCAATCTGCCGTTGTTTTATAATTAATAAATATGATAATCGGTGCCCTGTATTGTGGTAACAATTCAGTTATTCTTTGAAACCTTTGCTCTTCACTGCCAATATGTTCGACAATCTGCCTAATCATTGGAGTGGAGCCCTGTGATCCACTAACTGTTACTCGCACTGGATTGTTCAAATAGCCTGCCGCAATCTTTTCTGTACCTGGAGTCATTGAAGCGGTAAACATCATAGTTTGTCGTTTCTGATTCAAATTTCTGAGGATTGAAGTGACCTGCTCTTCAAATCCCATATCAATCATTCTATCAGCTTCATCAAGTACTAGCGTTTCCACCTTTGCTAACGTCAACACATGATTTTCTAAACAATCAATTAAACGACCTGGAGTTGCAACTAGGATGTCAGTTCCCTGGGACATTCGCAGACTAATTTCTTCGATAGAATGTCCACCTACAATCGAAGTCACATCACAATTTTTACCACATGCATCTATCAATTCTCCAGCTTCCTTTTCTATTTGTTGTGCCAACTCTCTTGTAGGTGCTAAAATTAATGCTAGTGGTCCATCCATTTTCTTCAAAACTAAAGGTCTAAATGGTAATCGACCTATTTTCATCAGTATAGGGATTAGAAATGCTAAAGTTTTACCTGAACCTGTTGAGGCCACACCTAACAAATCTCGAACTTTCTTGTTACAAACATTCGGCACCGCCGCCCTTTGAATTGGCGTAGGCTCTTCGTACTTTAAATTCCTAACAATAGCATCCACAACTTCCTCGTTTTTAAGTTCATACCACGTTCTCAATGGATTTTCCACAGATCCACCCTTGATGGCGATACCAAAATCTTCTTTGAAAATCCTCCAATCTCTGTCGGACATTTCCTCTCTGCTCTTTTCAGTCCAGTGCTTCCCCATATAAAATTGTTCAATAGAGTCTCTTGGTTTCTTCATTAAATCTTTCGCCCTAATACTGACTATTGGTTCATAGTTGGACAAACTATCTTCTTGCTTATTCGTATCGTAATCCAATATAGGCCTTCCAGCCTGCGGAAGATCACCAATTGTATTTTCTATAAATTCTGGTGTATTATTCTTTTGTTTCACTACTTCAGTTATAGTATTATCTTTTTCACTTTTATTCAGTAAAATCCGTTGTCTTTGAGTTTTAGTGAGAAATTTAGGCTTTTTTAGCTCCTGCATTCCACTAGTAGATTTGTCAGTCGCAGCCAGCAGCTGGTTGATATTTGGAGGCCTGGCCATAGCTCTACAGTCGTGGTATGCTATGTAGCTGTATTCTGTATCTTGTATTTCTGCTCATCTCTTGGCATCTCATCAGTAATACATATTGAAATTTGAGCTGTCAGGGTAACACCTACGCAGTACTCTTCCACCAAAAGCTTTCTCAACCAGAGTTAATCAACCAGTGGTTTCTTGTTTCCACCTTTTCCTAACCTTTTTCGATACAGCAGGTTCCATAGCGGATATTCACCCCAGTTAGCCGCCAAAGGTATATTCTTCCCTGCTACCTTTTAGCCGGGTAAATTAAATTCTTCCGGAGAAAAGATTCTTAAATCCGGGACAAGATTACCTTCCGAAAATCACTTGAAACGGATTTCATATCACGATTGATACTGGGGTCCAGCATACAATAAAGAAGTGCACATTATGGACCGTATCTGCAACAGTTAGCGGGTCCAAAGGCATACCAACACAGAAGAATACCTCAGAACTAATTATAGGAGATTCTAAATTGTTGTTTATAAGTATTCCATTATATTCCCATTTTTTTTGATTTTTCCCCTGCTCCTTTTTCTGTCATTCTTTCTAATACAGTTTGATCATGAACGCGGCAGAGTGCTCTATAGGGAATAATCCCCTAGCGCAGTTCACCAAGCACACTCAACGTGATAGGTCACTTCAGCATGGTTCTTCCATGGCTATGTCCCACGAGCCAGCACTACATCAATTCAAGAGCACCCGAAATGACATATCAGATGCCGCCAAATTCCACATGCAAAACTTTGTTAATGACAGTAGTACGGCTAACCCACAAATGAGGTTAGGTCAACAACCAATGGTCTTGCGTAATGCTACGGAATCTTCTACGAATGTTAACATAGTACCATCTACAAGAGAATCGTCTAGTGCTCCATTACAACAAAATGCATGGTCACAAGAATTTCAGTTCAAAGATAGCGGTCCCCAGCCCCTGCAACAGAAGATGCAACCACCTCCACAACAAAGAAGTAGTCCCAGTTACAGCTACAGAGGCATGGGTGTGCAGAGCATGCCTATGGTAGCAGGGCCTAAAATGATGATAAAACCTCCCATGATACATCAACAGCAATCACAGGGTGTGAATCAACACACAAATTGGGACGAACAGTTTAAAGCATTAGAAAAAGAAGTAACAGAGAGCTTAAACCTTCGAGATTCAAAAGGAAAAGAAACTCCGACACAGGAAATAACACAGGAAAATGACATTATGGGAAACCAATACCAGAGCGAATTTCAGCAAGTATGGGATTCTCTGCAAAAGGATTCCGATGACCTTTTAACAGAGGAATTAGCTGGACCACAGGATTGGGAAAATGACTACAAGAGGTTTTTAAACGGTAAAGTAAGCGGTAATTCTGAATACAAATTTGAGCAGGAAAACCAATTCTTGCACAATCCCAACGCGTATGAAATTGGATGTGTTCTTATGGAAAATGGTGCTAAACTTAGTGAAGCTGCCTTGGCCTTTGAAGCTGCAGTTCAGGAAAATTCGAAGCATGTGGATGCTTGGTTGAAATTGGGCGAAGTACAAACTCAAAACGAAAAGGAGCTAAACGGTATAAGCGCATTAGAACAGTGTTTAAGGCTGGATGAACACAATGTAGAAGCAATGAAGACTCTAGCAATCAGCTACATAAATGAAGGTTATGACATGAGCGCCTTCACAATGTTAAACCGTTGGATTGAAGCTAAGTATCCCAGCCTGATTGAAGCTACCAGTGCTTCAACGATAGACACTGAAACAGAACGGTACAAGTTGAATTTACTCGTAAGAGACAGGTTTTTACGAATTGCCAACCAGTTGCCGCAGGTGGATCCCGATGTGCAATTGTGCCTAGGTCTTCTATTCTACGCGGATGATCAGTTTGATAAGACCATTGACTGTTTCAAGACTGCTCTTAGTGTAAACCCCAACGACGAATTGATGTGGAATCGTCTCGGAGCCTCCCTGGCGAATTCGAGTAAATCAGAAGAGGCCATCCAAGCTTACCACAGAGCCCTACAATTAAAACCATCTTTCGTAAGAGCTCGATACAACTTAGCGGTTTCATCTATCAATATCGGTTGCTACAAGGAAGCTGCAGAGCATTTACTCACGGCATTAAGCATGCACGAAGTCGCCGGCGGCGCAGAAAATCCGTCAATGAACATAGACAGCAACAATATCCTAGAAACACTAAAGAGGGCATTTGTTGCTATGGATAGGCGTGATCTTCTAGAACAAGCAAAACCCGGCATGGACCTACGCTCTTTTAGAAATGAATTTAATTTTTAATGCTAAACACATTTATCATCAACTCCATTGTTTAATATCTCTATAGCCGTTCATAATGATTTATCGGACAACATCGAGCTTTTTTAATTATTTTTTTTTTTTTTTTATTTTAGCGTGCCGCAGCCATCGATCACTGCAGCGAATTACCAGCATCGATCAAAAGAGCTCACCATAACACAAGTAGATAGCAACTGTTACGTAGCCAAGAGACGCATTGGCTATTAGCTTTTCTTTAAGGCTGCAGCACGAGATTTCGTTACAATGGGCCAATTCAGCCGATTCAAAAAACCACTACTTGTATTTTTAACCGTAACATTTTTAATATTTTGGATACGTGATAATGGATCAAAACCATCAGTCTCTGCCGATAGACCTGACATCGCACAAGCGCTTAAAAAACAGTCAAACTGTGAAATATCCACCGAATTTACTTAACAGATACTTATATGGTAATGGAGAAGGTGACGCAAGGGTAGATTCTACACAATACATGTCATGGTGGAATAAACTCCTCTACAAACTAACCAATTGGAGTCATGAACCTAAAATCGTTATCATCCTAGCTGCAAATGAAGGTGGTGGTGTTTTGAAGTGGAAAAATGAACAAGATTGGGCCATAGAAAGGCTCTCCATCAATAATAAGAAGACCTATGCCAAACAGCATGGTTATGGCTTAACTATCAAAGATCAAACAGTTGCCAAGCGCTATTCCCACGAATTCCGTGAAGGATGGCAGAAAGTTGATATACTAAGACAAGCAATGAGAGAATTCCCAAATGCCGAATGGTTTTGGTGGTTAGATCTAGATACACTGATCATGGAACCTCAATTTTCACTAGAAGACCACATCTTTAACCGTCTGGAGAACGTTACTTCGCGTACCTTACAAGATTTCAACCCATTAAACATACCACTAGATATTCCATACGTCGATTACACAGAAGAGCTGAACTTACTGATCACCCAGGATTGCGGTGGATTTAACTTAGGTTCATTCTTAATCAAAAACACTGAATGGTCACACATGCTACTGGAACTTTGGTGGGATCCTGCTCTTTACGAACAAAAGCACATGTACTGGGAACACAAGGAACAGGATGCGTTGGAAGCCCTTTACGCGAGCCAGGGTTGGATCAGATCACGTGTGGGATTTTTACCACTGAGATCGATAAATTCATTCCCTCCAGGTGCTTGCTCAGAGTTTCAGGGCGATAAAAGATTTTTCTACAATGACAAAGAGAAAGATTTTATGGTCAACATGGCTGGATGCAATTTTGGTAGGGATTGCTGGGACGAGATGCAATACTACACCCGCCTTCTGGAAGACAAGAATAGGAAATGGTTTTCCAGGCTGTTCCGTTGATTCTCCTTTTTCTTTTCTCCCCCTGGCAATTTACAATAAATAAGCGACGTACTACTACAATAAATCATTGTTACTCCTATATTAGATAAACACAACGCCAGTACACCGTATTTACTTTATAGCGTATCCATGAATTCTTGAGAACACCGGTACGGGAAGGGTATAATGGGGGATATTTGAAGAGAAAGATTACAACTCTTTACTACTATACAATCAAGACTGTCTTCAACTACTCAAGTGCCTAATATTAATATATTAACGATATTTCCCATATCTTCTCTTCCATTAGCCAGTATGGTGCTATCGCTTCTAATTCGCCTTTTTTTCGTTCGCTTCGTAAATAGCCCTAGTTATGTCAACCCCTAAGGAAAAATTTTCTCTGCATTCTAACGATGGCCGAAAAAACAAGACAAAAAACGTAGAATCCCTCAAAAGTACAACACAGTGCAAAAGTAGAAGGGTTTGAAACCACAGCTGAATCGTTTCTAACGCGTCTTCTTATTATTAGGATTTCGTGTTTTAAAACCAAAAAAAAAATTAAAGTTAATTTAATCCGTCAGTTATCAAACAGCCCCCCTTTTTTTTTATTACTTCTATTGCTATTTGAATAAGGATAAACATAGACGTGCACGCTGTAAGACACAAGATGGATTTCTACCCTTCGGCGGCTGCCTCTCCAGGTATAAATAATGCCGCCATTGGCGGTAATGAGAATGGTGATGATGAGGACTTTTCAAGCTTCTTTGATTCCAATGGAGTTAATGGTAACAGCAACGCTGCAAATGAGCAGAATGGAAACAGCCTTTCACCACAAGCGATACTTGCAAGAAACTCTATTAGTGAAATGAGTCGTCCTAACTCTAATCCGGGAAACTCTATGTCTCCTCAGCAGGTATTTTCAAACCAAGCTGGTCTACCTCAACAAATTCTAATGATGAACAATGGTGGTAATGGCGGTAGCGAAGGCGCTACACCGCAACAAATTTTGTCGAACCGGGGGTCTCCTGCTGCAGGTAACGATGGCAAGAGTGTAGCTGGGTCTCCTGCTTCGGCTTCCGCGGCTGGTGAGGGCCCTTCTCGCGTTAGTAGCAGTGTTTTCACAGACAGGGCGGCAGCGTTTGCGGCCCTGCGAAAACAACAAGTGCAGGCACAAGCGACACAGCAAGCACAGGCTCGAGCACAAGCGCAGGCACAAGCGCAGGCTCAAGCACAAGCGCAAGCACAGGCACAGGCGCAAGCACAGGCTCAAGCGCAAGCGCAGGCTCAAGTGCAGGCTCAAGCGCAAGCACAGGCGCAAGCACAAGCACAAGCACGAGCCCAAGCACAGGCCCAAGCGCAGGCGCAAGCACAGGCGCAAGCACAGGCGCAAGCACAAGCTCAAGCACAGGCGCAAGCACGACTTCAAGCACAGACTCGAGCTCGAGCACAAGCTCAAACACAAGCACAGACTCCTTCACAGGGACCACAACAAAGTTTTCCACAACAACAGCAGAGGAGTGTGCTTCAAAATTTGAATCCCGACTTACAAAGACGCATATCTACAGAGCTGAACAACAAGCAGTACGAATTGTTTATGAAATCTCTAATCGAAAACTGCAAGAGGGAAAATATGCCACTGCAGACGATACCAGAGATAGGTGGCAGAAAGATTAACCTCTTCATTCTTTTCATGCTTGTACAAAGATTTGGTGGTGGTGAACAAATCTCCAGAAATGGACAATGGGGAAACTTGGCACAGAGGTTGCAAATTTCTGATATTGATCAGCTCACAGCAATTTACTATAGGATTTTGATACCTTACGAAATGTACCTGAAAAGTCCGGAGGGCGTCAAGGAATCTCAGACCAAGAAAATATTTTTCCAGCAGTTTTTCCAGGAACTGCTCAAGAAGGTTCAAGTTTATTCGAATCTAACTAATAATGCTGGTGGCAGTAGCAATGGCAATGCTAGCAGCGGTAATTCTCCTCCGCAACAGCAGCCCCAGCCGCAGCCCTTGCCTCAACTACAACCACAACCTCGTCCACAGGCTCAACCGCACATGCAACCACAAATGCAATCGCAGCCGCAGCCGCAGCCGCAGCCGCAGCCTCAACCGATGTCAATGAACGCTGTAAATGCTATCAAGGTAAAGCAACAGCAGTTGCAGCAGCAACAGCAGCAGCAGCAGTTTCTGCAACAACAACAACAGCAGCAGCAGTTAGCTGCCGCTGCATTAAGGGCTAAGAAACAGAAAAAGCCTCGTCAAAAGAAGAAGACGAAGAAAGAATTAGAGTTGGAAAGGAGGCAACAGGAAGAAATGATGAAAAGACAACAGCAAGCACTTTTAGAGCAGCAAAGACAGCGGAAGCTTCTAATGGAACAGCAATTACATCAACAACAAGAATTGTTGAAGAAGAGATATACTCAAGAAGTAGCAAAATTACCTAAAGTTTACAAGAGAGCTGTGACTAGAAATTATAAGCCTATCACAAGGCCTATCCAGCATGTTAATGGTTATGACATTGGATACGTATCGCAAATTGGTGAAAAAATCGACGCCAACAAACCTATATTTCTGTTTCCGCCAGAATTGGGAATTATCAATCTGCATGCATTAACCATGTCATTACAATCGGCAAATCTGGGGGAAATAAAAACAGCCTTAGATACCTTACTGGTTACAAGTGCTGATTCTATGTTGAAACTGCCATTCGAGAGATATCCCGATTTGTTGGATTCTCTCTGCACTTTGGGTGTAAATCTGCTGGCAAATTTATCCCAAGGTAATTATAACATTTTCCACACCGTTTACTGCGAAGAATATGACGTAAATTCAATTTTGTCATCTCCTCATACTCCCTTTAGTACAACTGATGAAAGGTTTAACAAGGTTTTCGAGCATTATGTGAAGGACTTTAAAGCTGAAAATAGCGATGGTCTTGAACCTTCTGAAACACGTGTTAAGGTAGATTCCCTAACAGGTACAGATATCGACCAAGTACCTATAACACCAGCCCAGACGCCATTAGAATGGAACGAAGATGATGGTGAAGCCGACTCTGTACCATTGAACGAGCCACGGACGTGGGAACCATTACCAGAGCCACTATCAAGCAGGCCTAGTCAAGATTTAACTAATTTACATGTACCTTCCTATTTACAGTCGCTGAAGAGTGTAAAAGAGGAAATTGACCACCCATTCACTAAAATGAACACCCGAGGTGCGGAAGATCCAAAAGTCCTATTTAACGACCAACTTTCTACGATTTCTATGATCTTGAGAAATGCGTCCTTTTCAGAACGGAACTCAAAGATTATGGGGAAGAGTCCATTTGTGAAAAGATTCTTAACAGATTTAATGTGGCTGGTTTTTATTCAAAGTGACAAACTATCGAGTAATAGGAAGGGCCTCAACTTTAAAAAGGATACGGTGATTACATTAACCAATATTTCTCACGTTTATGAAGTTGAAAGTCATCTGGATTGTTTTTTCGTACTAATGCTCGCTCTAAGTTTTGGGGAACCAAAAAAATTTGATGGAGATTCTAATCATTTATCTTATTCAGAATACCTTTTGAAATTGGGTAAATACTACGGATTTGGTGTGGATGTATTATCTAAACTGTTCTCGCTAGCATATCCTAATAGAAGTTTCTTCAAGGATATTTTACTACCTCAGACTGTCGATGATGAAGGTGTAGGAGAAAATAAGGATTGGTTTACCGTTCTCCATTTGATTAGGTCTTATAACAGAGGTGACAACTACAGACTGTTTAATGATGTTTTTTCGTTTTTATTTTCCGTTATTCCGTTCATGCAATTAAATTCGTTACCGACTTTGATAGAAGAAGTAGGACCTATAATCTCACAGAGTTTAACATCGATGTTAATCATTGTCAATTTTTTGGAATCTGAAGATTCTAATAAAAATATT
Organism: Zygosaccharomyces sapae; assembly: GCA_900465325.1. Taxonomy (NCBI): domain Eukaryota; kingdom Fungi; phylum Ascomycota; class Saccharomycetes; order Saccharomycetales; family Saccharomycetaceae; genus Zygosaccharomyces; species Zygosaccharomyces sapae. The sequence continues at coordinate 693,769 of UEGL01000017.1, read as the reverse complement.
AAGAACATGCCCTTGATCTGGTTGAACTCTGAAGAAAACATTGGCTTCAATTTGAGAAGGTTGAGTGAAGTACTCTGTAACATTAGCATCCACACGGATAAGAATTTGATATATCTGAAAAGGATGTTTGCCTTCATTAGTTGTAAATGCATCGAATTAACTAGATTGCTCATTAATAAGAGCATAGATTTTACCCCAGGGTCACAAAAGTTACAAACATGTAAATCCTTAGCATCAATACCAGGTTTATTACCAACGGATACCCAAATATTCGCCCTCTTGTCTAATCCACTAGCTGATGCTGAAATTTCCAGACAAGCTGAGCTGTTTGGTAAACTAAATCATCAAATATTAGCGACGTTGGCAAAGGGTGCAAATTAATGATATGCACCTATAACGATTTATTATTATTAATCCTACCATTACATATTTTCTTTTTTTTTTTTTTTTCGTAAGATCTCCACTGAGCATCCTATAAGATCTTTACATTACAAATTTTATAGAACTAAATACATATCTTTGGTGGTAACGTTTCTTTCAAGCAACATCGCTATCCGGTAATTCATCCTCTTCGTCGTCCTTCTCTGCCTGCAAAAACCGACAAAGTTTATCGACTAAATCCTCATCACCTAACAACTCGTGAAGTTCTTGTGATGACAACAATTTGAGTCTTTCATAACTTTTAACCTTTTTCCTGATGTTAAAATAATCCACTTTTGAAATTCCAGGTATACGCAATAATCTAGTATAATTCTTCTGGTCATTGTCCTTAGCCACTACTTTCTTTTCTGATTTTTCCTGCTTCTTTCTAGTACCTAATGCTACAGACTGATTAGGGTCCGGCTGTTCTCTACCAATCTTTAATTCTAGAATCATATTTACTGTTTGCAAAGGTGAAGAAGACCAAATGATTTTTAAACCAGGAAACCTCATCACTAATTTTGCTAATTCTAACTGAATTTCATCTTGGGATAATTTATTGGAAATCGGATGCACCGTAGACAATTCCTTGCTTTTGTAATTACGCCTTTCACTAAAAGGCTCTAATGAGAATGATTGACCTTCTTCAAATTCGATTAACAATGTTGGATACTTGTAATGGCTTCTCATTTTTTTACATTGAGACAGTAACCTGTGATTTTGTATGGATCCAATCAAATCTGCAATCGTTTTCCTCTCTATACAAATATCAGGTGTAATAACATAGTCACCAACAGTTAACATGCATGGTACAACACGTACACCGTACCTGTAAAGAAGTCCCGGCAATGCAGCATTAAACTCACGCGTATCAACAATAACAACATCTTGAGTGTAGTCAGCAAGTGCCGCCTGTCCACCAGCGACTCTTGTAGTCATTCTTCTCAATTTGTTAAGTTTAACTTTCCTTTCCGCCAAATTCTTATAGTGAGACAAATCTTCGTCCGCCTCGAAATGGTGAGCTAACATTGAATTTTCTCTAATCAGCTTTGTGAATGCATCTTTTTCTTTCCTAATAGATACCAGATGTCCCTGTTCCTCTACACTGTCACTGTAATACATAAAAAAGACATTTGGTGGCATCTCCCTATGAATAGCACGATGTATTTCTACTCTTCTAATGAAGGCTAGATCCGGTTCATACATGATAATATTAGAGGGCATGATTTCTTGCAGATAAGAATCGTCACCAACATTAGCAAACCTTTCAACAATTATTTGGTCCCCCCGATAAACAAACTGAAAATTTTGAATCCGTTGATCCCAAATTTCCTTTGTCATAACACTAGAAGAAACATTCTGCAAAAATTTTTCTTCAAAATCATCTTCATCCTCATATTCAGCGGTTGGAGCTGTAACTTCAGTATCTGCCATCTCCAATAGTCCCTCGGGTTCCAATTCCTCTTTTATATTATATTCATCGATTACACTTTCGATATCTTCACCGGTCCCTGCACTTTTCAAACGCTCCACAGCTGCCACTGCACTAGCTCCTCGTGTCCTTCTTCTTCTTGTTACTACTTGTTCCTTTGCAAATGCTGCACTAACGTTAAGTTCAGGTGTAACTTCTGGTTCCTTTTCTCTAACTTCCTTAACCAATTTTTTGCTCTCCTCACGTCGTTCTTTATAGAGTTGTAATTTACGAAGCATACTTCTATGAAATCCATCTTTCTTATCAGCCTGGCTCAGCACTCTTGCCAGTTGGGAGGCTGTTGTATAACTAGAGCAAACTATTAGTGTAGGCCCTGGGACATCCCTGTAGGCCCTTTGATAAGAAATGTCTTCCATAATATTAATCAGTTGTTCCCACTTGGGCATCTCTTCCAGAACATACTCACCTTCACTGTATATTCTTTTTCTAGCATATGATATAACCATTTGTGATTCATCTGCCATAAGCCAAGGCGATTCGCTATATTTTCTTGAGATCGAAGGCCTATTAGCATCAAGACTCAGTTGTAACTCCTCATAGAAATCTACGGCATCTCCACTAACCAACAATTTAAGCAGATTTTTCAAGAATCTGATATCCTTAATCAGTTGTTTAGACTCATAGGATATGCGATGCCAGTTTGGTATCATTACGGCATCAATGGATCTAACAAATGTTGGATCCAGCACATTTTCAATATTCCATGTCTCTAAGATTAGCTCTGGATTTTTCCTGTTCATCTCCGCAATACACTTCTTTAAACATTCCATGAGTCCAAACTGAATTTGTGACATAGAATTTGTTTGCGAAACTTTAACTTCTACCACTTTATTGACTTGAGGGCTGACAGCATGGTTCAAAGAATGAGAAATTTCCACTCTAAACCTAGGCCACAGTGTTACGTTTTTCAATCTCAATTCTTTAAGTTTCCGCATTAGTGGTGAAAATTGGGTTACAAATGATTCTGGTGATTCTGAAAATGCCTTTATAAACCCCCATTTGTTCTTTGATCTGTAAATTTCTAGAATAAATGATTCATTCGAAAAAGACTTTAATTTCTCAACGTTCAACACAACCATTCCTGTAATTCTACTAGGGTGCAATAGTCCTGAAAGCAAATCAACAATGAGAATTCTTGAAGTAATACTAAATATTCCACCAGAACTGTACAATTTCTGTCTTTTATCTGCACTTTGAGATTCTGCATTGATAACATGAAATGGCCTCTGTGAATTTTCTTCAACATCATTATTCTCATCTTGCATCACTTCACTACAGCTTGATAACCAAGATAATTCTTGTAATTCCTCACCAATCCGTAAGTTATCACCTGGATTAGCATTCATTACAATGACAAATGATCTTTTTGGTTGTCCATTAATCCTTGTGGGTGTAGCTAAGGTAAATAGCAAATTGGCAACAATACTAATAATCCCAATACCTTTTCCCAAAATCACCAATGGATCATCAGTGACTAAGGTATTTTCGACAACTTGTTGCTGGAAAGTTAATGGCAAATTCAGCTGAACGTCAACTTGCCTTACGTCATCTAAATTAGGCTTTAAACCATCATTACCTAAATTTTCCTCTGGAATCAAAGGATACAATGGTTGCGAAGGTTCAATAGGTGTTTTCTCAACACCAGGTTCCTCATCTTTTTGTTCCTTTTCGGATTCTTTATTTAACTCTCCTGCCTCTTCAGCCTGCCTAGAAAGCTCCAACTGTAGCTGTTCATCGTCAGAATCTTCATTTATAAACAGTTGAGGCATATCAATTCATCCCAAAAACAGAATCGTCCTTGATACCAAATTTTTGTTCACTTGATCTTGTTTTCTCAAGTCATTGTACTATGGCTTATATTAGTGATATCAACTCATATATTAAGGAAGAACGCTGAAAATTGACTAACCTCTTCCTGTTCGACAAAACTAAGCAATAAACATTTGATCAAAGGAAGCTTGTCACTGATCAATTGTCAGGGATGTCAATCAGGGAACTTTATGAATCCAAAGATGGCCCTACACTTTCGTTGGAGTTTTTTCCACCCAAGACAGAGACTGGTAAGCGGAACCTGCTAGAACGTATGGAGCGTATGACAGCACTGGAACCGTTGTTTATTACAGTTACTTGGGGTGCAGGTGGTAGTACAGCTGAAAAGACATTGGAACTGGCCTCCTTGGCCCAAAAGAGTTTGAATTTACCAGTTTGTATGCATCTAACATGCACCAATATGGATAGAACGATTATCGACGACGCTTTGATTAAATGCAAAGCTGCAGGAATCCATAATATTTTGGCGTTAAGAGGTGATCCACCTATTGGCCAAGATTGGTCTGATTTAGAAGCTTCTCAATCAGAATTTAAGCATGCTGTGGATCTTGTCAAATACATTAACCACCGATTCCCCCACGAATTCTGTGTTGGTGTGGCTGCATACCCAGAAGGCCATTGCGAAGGTGAAGCTGAAGGTAATGAACAAAACCCTTGGAAAGATTTACCATTTTTGAAAGAAAAAATAAATGCTGGCGCTGATTTTGTCATCACCCAACTATTTTACGATGTGGATAAGTTTTTACAGTTTGAGCAGATATTTAGAAAACACATTTCGGAAGACTTACCTCTAATTCCAGGTCTCATGCCCATCAATTCTTACCTTTTATTCAACAGGGCTGCTAAACTTTCTCATGCCTCCATACCATCAAGTATTTTACAAAGATTCTCACCCGAGATTCAAGCTGATGATGATGCTGTCAAATCTATTGGCGTAGACATTTTGATAGAAATTATCGAAAAGATCCATAAAGTCACTCAAGGTCGTGTTAAGTGTTTCCATTTCTACACGCTAAACTTGGAGAAAGCTGTCGCTAAGATAGTAGCACTTTCACCTTCATTGAGTAATGTCTTGGATGGGGTTGAAGATGAAAATGATGAAGCTGCCACGTCTGAACCAGAGGAACAAGATAAGGAAGGTGACATTGTTCTTGATGATGTGAATATAAAGGACCCAGTTGACGAAAATCGTAAAAGAAGAAGACAATCTAGTACCGTCAGTAACCTCTCCAGCGACCTAACATCTAATAGGGTCATCATTGGCAAGAAAAATCAACACGGCGTAGGAGCACCCACTAGAAAGGTGGTTATTTCGATTTCGCAAGGTTCAGGTACATTGGGACGCGATGCTACATGGGATGAATTTCCAAACGGCCGTTTTGGTGATACAAGATCCCCTGCATTTGGTGAGATCGATGGTTATGGTCCCACCTTAAAGGTAAGTAACAAGAAAGCTTACGAACTTTGGGGCCATCCAAAAGCCGTTAATGATTTACAGATAATTTTTATCAAATATTTGGAAGGATCTATAGATGCATTACCTTGGTGTGATCTAGGTCTTTCACCAGAAACAGCTTTAATCCAGGAAGAATTGATTCAACTTAACAATAGAGGATTCCTAACATTGGCATCCCAGCCCGCTACGAACGGGTCACTAAGCACTGACAAAATATTTGGCTGGGGTCCGGCATACGGTGTAGTTTATCAAAAGGCATTCGTAGAAATGTTTGTTCCAAAAAATGTTTGGGAAAATGGTAATATGAAAAAATCAATCGAGCAATATGGACGCGCTAAGTTAACCTACTATGCAAACGACAGCCAAGGAAATTTTGAGACCAATCTAGAACCCAACAGTTCAAATGTGGTTACCTGGGGGGTTTTCTCGGATAGCCAAGTGGTTCAATCCACAATTGTATCTGAAGAATCCTTTAAGGCATGGAGTGATGAAGCCTTCAGCATATGGATGGAATGGGCGAAACTTTTCCCCAGAAACACACTAACGAATAGTCTTCTGAGACGGGTCCACCAAGAATATTGCCTGGTATCAATTGTACATCATGATTACATCAACCCAGATGAACTATGGGAAATTATGCTCTCATAAAACTAATATATCTTTTATTCTTTATCCTTAAATCATGCATTAGTTTATAGGGAATAACAACAATTGTAGTGTAAATGGTCGATGTTATCAAGGGTTCTTTCTTTTCCTGGAACCGTTAAGTTTCACGTCCTCCGCATCCCTTAGTAGCTTGCGTTCGAGATACTCACAGAGTTTTCCATCTCTGTTCTCATTCCAAGCCCTATTAATACCCCCTAAAAACAGTACATTAGGTTCCTGCAGAACAAACACACCCCTGTTGAAAGTCGAGCCTTTTTTTATGATGACTTTGGACCCCAACATACAAACTTGTAGCCAAGGCAATGGGCTCGAATTTATCGCGTAGAAAAGTGAACCTTTTCTGTCTTGCAAGACTAACTTGAATACGGCCTTGGACTGGTTATATGCCGCCATACCTGCATTATCCGATGTCGGCTCATCCTTGTCAATGTCTACTTGATTTATGACAACTCTATCTCTTGTCGTCTTCAATCGATCAACCCTTTGGAGATTTGGGTCTAGTTTCGCCCTGATGTCATCCACTTGATTCAATTTCGACTTACTGGTATTTTCCACCATAACTATTTGAAACAACAGATCCCTGTTGAGCCTAGTGAATTTTTGATCCACTAACGCCGGCGGACCTAAATGCCATGGCTCATTTTCGAATGCCTCTAAGATCTTCAAGTCTCTACTGCTCAGCGTAGACCTGTCGTTAATCTGCAACGGTGACGGCACTTGCGAGATGTCTTGGAAAATTATGGTGGACATTTTTGATTCGTCCAAAGCGAATGCTCAATAACAAGTGTCGTCGAGTAAAACGGGCTTGCATGTTGTGCGTTAACACATCGCGTCGTTAAACATTCACTTCACACACATATAGTGGGAACAACGGAACATTCCGGCTCAAGGACGGCTTCACCATACTTCTCAGCCCTGCTCCATGACCGTTCGGATGTTGCTCGTCATTAACAAATCTGGTGGTCTCATATACCATCGGTCCTTTGAAGCTGATGTAGACGAAGGGCTTAACAGTAACGACTACCTTATTCTAGCGAGCATATTGCATGGCTCTTTCGCCATCGCTACACAGCTAACACCAAAGGCTCTACAACTCTCACAGTCTTCGTCAAGAAATATCGACTACACTGTGCCATATATCCCGTATGTTGGCATGCCCCGAGGCCGTACCGGTAACGAAAGGACCAAAAACACTGCTTCTACTTCACAAGGTAAACTAGGAAGTTTCAAAGGTGATGATTTCTTCAAGGAACCCTTTCAGAGTTGGAATCGTTCCGGTGTGAGACAGCTCTGTACCGACGAGTTCACAATGTACATATACCAAACTATGACCGGACTCAAATTCGTCGTAGTTACCTCACAAGGTACACTCTCACCAGCAACTCCCAACAGCAGCAATAATATCTTCAACATTCATGTCGCCGACAACTTTCTAAGAAAAATCTACTGCCTTTACAGCGACTACGTGATGAAGGATCCATTCTATTCTCTAGAAATGCCCATAAAGTCTACTTTATTTGACAAGCAAGTTAAACAAATGGTAGATAATCTGGTATAGGACAGCATCGTCATCCCGTGTCCCTTTTATATCTCTTTAGCCGCTGAGATGACATGTCACAACGCGTGGGCGCGTAAATAAAGGAATGTAAACTTGGAAACATTAGTTGTACTTTTATAAATACTCCCAACAGGGAGGTAAGCAAGAATATTGTGTAGGCAAAAGCACAATTACAAAGAACTGATCACAGCCATCAGAAACTACACCTAACACAAGACACACACATATACCAGAATTGCCGCTGTTTAATGTCTTGACAACAATAATAATAAAAAATGTCAACAGGAATAACAATGCCAAGGGGAAACAATAAGCGTCAACAATAACGGTGCTGATGAGCTGGCTCCCACTGCGAATGAGCTAACAACCCCTGTGCAAGTCCAGACAGTTCAACAGCTCCTGCCGGTAGTTTTCAGTTATTCCTTTTAACTGCAAGCCAACAACGGATGGGCTTATATCTGCTATTGCTCATTAAAGAAGGTAACGCCTTTCGTCCTGGTGTATGAAACTCCGGGGGGGACGTGAATCGGAGCTTCTAAACTAAGAAAGAAAAAAAGAAAAAAAAAATAAAAACCAACAAGGATTGCTGGAGTAGCTTGCTGGAATGCATTAAAATCGTTTTCTCCTCGTCGCATATGAAGTATAGAAAAAAAAAAAGAAATGAAAAAAGTCCAAACCTCACCGGTGTTATTCTACCGACTGGTCGAACTGGTATGACTGATGGGTAAATGAATGGAAAATTTCGCATGATTAAATTAATCTGGAATGATCTTTCCCAACAAGTTCATCGGATTCTGTGTCACCCCGACACCATTTCGGAAGTTAACTGGGCTGATGACAAGTACACCCGTGGTGTTATCACCAGATAATATGGAAAGATTTGCAAAGGAAAAGTGGGTTGATGAGCTAAAAGCATAGAATATAAAGCAAGTGGAGTACTGGAAAAAAAAATATGGGGAGAAAGCGTGCGACGGTTTCCAACTCCCAGGCAGCGCTAGAGAGCGATAATGCTAACAAACTGTCAAATAAATAATTTCCAAATTACCTCACAGATAGGTTCTGGCGCGTACGGGTTAGTGTTCCACGCGTTAGACATAATAACAGAGAATGAATATGCTGTCAAAGCAGTGGTAAAGTCGAACTCGCTTAACGACTTTGGAAAGCCAAAGACAGATGATAACATCAAAAAGAGTACCGTTTTACAGACGCAGCTGTACCATTTCTTCAATTCGTTCCAAAACAAGCTGTTCTTGCCCACGGTGGACTTGGATTCCATCCAGAACTTGAGCAATGCGGAATTAGCAAGGGCACCTCACTACAAGGAGATCGCACTACATTTGAAGGTACACTCCCATGAGAACGTCTGCACGATCCACCAGGTGTTAGAGTCGCCATTGGCAACATTCATAGTTATGGATTACTACCGGTTGGATCTGTTCACTGCGATTGTCGACAGGGAGTACTTTGTTAGTAATGGTCTCTTGGTTAAAAAAGTCTTCTTGCAACTGTGCTCTGCTCTGGAGCATTGTCATCACAACGGTGTGTTCCACTGTGACATTAAGCCCGAAAATGTGCTCCTGGATGAGAATAACAATGTTCACTTATGCGATTTCGGTCTTTCGACCACATGCCAGTATCTGGCACCAAACGTTTGCATCGGTTCGTCTTACTACATGGCACCAGAGAGGATTCTATACTGCAGTGGGGAAAACGATACGGTGACGAGTTTCCCAACATCCACGGGTGACGTGTGGTCGTTAGGGGTAATACTGATAAATCTATGTTGCATTAGAAACCCGTGGTTGAAGGCTCACCAGACAGAGGATTCGACTTTCAACTTTTACGCCAAGAATCCGTCGGTACTGAAGCAAATTCTGCCGATCTCGGACGAGCTGTACGAATTGTTGACCAAGGTACTACAGATAAACCCCTATGCAAGGATTGACCTCAAGAGTTTGATGCAGGAGGTAGCTAATTTGACGAGTCTTACGAATGAAGGTCCGCTAGCAAGCGTGCCCAAGTTGGATGATCACCTTTACGACACTTTCATCACAGGCGACCGGGGCATGTCCCTGCGAGAGATGTTGAAGGAAGAAAACGAGTTTGAAAGAGAGGTAGAAGCAGAAGTGGAGGACGGGAGTGTAAGTGAAAGTACTCCCTGCGAATCCGACGAAGAATGGACCAAGAGTTTCGGTAACAGTCTGTTTATGCAATGGGCTGGGAATAATCTATCGACGCTGACGAATTTTAGCTATCATTGATGAAGGAAGAGGCATCGCAAAGCTCCCGATGGCTTCCCACTGTTAATTTCACGTGTTACGATCTGCGTTTTATTGTATAATAGCTGTATCATTTTTGTTAATATCATATGTAAATAATTTTAACCTGGCTATTGTCATTACGGTGTATATGGCGTTACAGCGTCGCACTTACTGTTTATCTGTAAACATCTCTGAAACTTTTTCTTTAACATCTTTTTCCACCTGCTGGAATCCTTTTCCATCAATATGGACAACGCAACAGTGGGGTTCATCTTCCAACGGTAATTCTAAGTCTTTAAACTGAGATTCCATCATGTTGGCTTTCATGAAATGTTGAGAGCGCTTCTCCAACCTACTCAAGACTTCTTGCTTAGTGCCATATAGAAAGACAAAGTAAAAATCAGTATCAGGTCTCTTTTCTCGCATAAAGTCCCTGTATTTCTTCTTAAGACTTGAACATGCAGCAATACACATCCCGTGGTCTCTGGCAGTGTCACCAGAAACATTGGCTACCTTTTCTAACCAACCCCAACGGTCCTCATCTTCCAAGGGGATCCCTTCCGACATCTTCGCCACGTTAGATGGTGGATGCAGCGTATCTCCCTCAATAAATTTGACATCCGGATACTTGCTGCTATGATTCCTGAGTAAAATGTCAGCTACGGTAGACTTTCCTGTACCCGCAGTACCTGCCAAAATAATTACTTTGCTGACCATTTTGAATCACGATCGACTTAACTTGCTCCACCCTCCACTCTGCTTACAGACCGTTTGGATCAAAATGCACACGCAACAGCTTTCGAAATACCTGACTCAAGACAAAATCAAAGACTTACAACCTTTTCCCAAGAAAAAAAAAAAAAATATTAACACAGCAAAGCAATTGGCTTCTTTCAATTACATCTTAGCTTACAATCTTTCTATAACAATAGATGATGCACCACCACCACCATTACAGATAGCAGCAGCACCTAATTTACCGTTTTCTTGTTCCAGAACGGACAAAAGAGTCACGACAATACGAGCACCTGAACAACCCAATGGATGCCCCAGAGCGACTGCACCACCATAAACATTAACCTTAGATGGATCAATCTTCAAAATCTTAGTGTTAGCCACTCCAACCACTGAAAATGCTTCGTTAAATTCAAAGAAGTCAATCTTATTAATATCTTTAATACCAGCGTGGGTTAATGCCTTTGGAACAGCCAAGGATGGAGCCCACGTAAAATCTGCAGGTTCGTGAGCAGCTTCACCCCAACCTTTAATGACGGCAAGTGGTTTCAGACCCAATTGCTTCAATTTCTTTTCAGACACAAGAATGACAGCTGCAGCACCATCGTTCAAAGGAGAAGCATTTGGAGCAGTCACAGTACCATTTTCCTTTTGGAACACAGTTCTTGCAGATCTCAATTTTTCCACGTTTAACTTGCTTGGCTCTTCGTCTTTGGTCACTTGTGTATCTGGCTTACCTCTGGTACCCTTAATAGTGATAGGCACAATTTCTTTTTCAAATTTGCCTTCACTCTGAGCCTTCTGAGCCTTTTGGTACGAAGAGATAGCAAAATCGTCCTGTTCTTGACGACTGCAGTTCCAATCCCTGGCACATTTTTCCGCATGAACACCCATGGAAAGACTGTCGTAGGCGTCGTTAAGACCATCTTTCTGAACTGCATCAACCAATTTAGTTTCACCAAAACGAGCGCCTGAACGTGCAGCCGGCATATAGTATGGTGCATTAGTCATGGATTCACAACCACCTGCAACGACAACATCAGAGCTGCCACATTTGATGCTCTGGGCACCCAGGATAATACTCTTAAGGGCAGATGCGCATACCTTGTTAACAGTTGTATCTACAATGTGGTTGTGTAAACCTGCACCCAGAGCCACCTGTCTAGCGGGGGCTTGTCCCAAGTTAGCGGATAACACATTACCAAATATAATCTCATCAAAATCAGTTTCCGGATTCAACTGGGGGACTTTTGCAATCGCATCTCTCACAGCGGCAGTACCTAATTCAACGGCGCTCTTGGAAGCCAATGATCCCAAGAAGGAGCCGACGGGAGTTCTAGAGGATGAGACAATATAGACGTTATCAGACATGATGATAAACCTGCGGTACCAACACAAATACTAAGTTCTTGCTATCAGAGTAACAATTACTTTTCTAACCACCTCTATCGTATATCGAATCTGTATATATATAATTTTTCGCGTAATCGAAGCTCTGACATATCAAAAAAAAAAAAAAATGTTGAAAGGTACCAGGTGATCCAGGTCACATGCTATCCAAACCCTAGTTTGGATGTATATAATACAGATAAAATCGATATTTACAAGTTTTGATCAGCTTCTTTTCTTTGAGTGCTGATTCAAAAAGCGTGACCTCTGTTTGTATATTGGGCCTAAGGATTGCGAGCCTCTCTTGTTGTACGGATTTTTTTTCAGCCTGTCGAGTTTCTCGAATATAATCAATTCACAGAAATACCTTAGATCTGTAGCAGACTCATAATCAATGAAATAGCTTGGATATCGATTTCCCAACCAGAAGTAGAGCATAATAATGTTGTAAAGTGATTCATAAAGTTCTAGACTAAATTTTTCATCAGTTATGCATTTGTAATCTAGCACCTCGAAGGGAAATGGATATGACAGTAGTCCCCTTGTTTGTCCCTTGGCAATTGTATCACAAAACTGAGCAAACGCACTTCTCACTAGGGGCAAATCCTTAACAGGTGCATTGCTCAATCTCAATTTATCGAAAAATGTTATATCGTCCATGTGTTCAAAGATCGCTAAGACATTCAATTTATTTTTTAGATCCGACATAGTAAAAAGCTTATGGGAATTCTTCTCTAGCCTTAATGCAATAGCCTTCAACAGAACGCTAGGGGGTGTACCTGGTGGAAATTTCGTGATGATGTTACCACATATCTCATCAGTAGGCCATATGACGGCACTCCGCAAATACTCAATGGGGGCTTCCATACCCCTTCTGATGGTAGATAAAACATGAGGATCAAATGTAGTGATGAAACCTTGGGGAATATCATGACCCTGTGAACCACTTTTAAAGCGACCTGCCCTACCACCAATCTGCTTGATATTGGAACTACTCAATTCAACCAACTCCTTACCATTAAATTTTACATCTGTAGTGAAAATAATTCTATCAATTGAAAGGTTAAGGCCCATACCAATTGCATCCGACGCAACCATAATATCGTACTCTCCAGTATTGAAAAGATGTGCCTGTTGGATTCTTGTCTCGGGCGGCAATGAACCATAAATTACAGCAACCCTCAAATTAGTTTCTTTCTCTATTCGGAGCTTTAAATCTAAGATACGCTTCTTGGAAAATGCCACTATGCAGTCACCTTTACGTAGACTCTTATAACCTTTGGGTAAAACCCAATCCTCAACTTTCAATTTACCCAATCTCTCATATTCATTAACGGTCAACTTGTCACCAGTCATCTTAATAATGTTCTTTATTAATGGTAGTGTACTCTTCTCACCACAGACATGGACCTCTCGTGCTCTAGCACCCAACAAAGCATTACTCCATGCCCAGCCTCTATCAAAATCAGCCATCATCTGAATTTCGTCTAATACTACAACGTCAAAATTTTGAGTCAAGGGAACCATCTCCACTGTACCTGAAGTCAACCCCGCAGGATTTCCAGCACTATCCAGATCATGGATCACTTCCTCACCAGTCAAGAGATTACAACGAACCCCTTCTTTTTGAAATCTGTCATAAACTTCCCTTGCCAAAAGTCTAAGCGGTCCGGCATAGTATCCACGATTTGCGTTCTTCAATTGTTGCAAGGCCCTATAAGTTTTACCTGAGTTCGTTGGTCCAATATGCATAATAATGTGCCTCTTCATTTTTCTAGCTTCAGCAAACCATTCCACGGGATTCGAAATATCTACATCATCAGACCCATCGGTTTTCTTTGTCTTCATCATGAGCGGCAACACTTCTTGTTCGTAAATGTGGTCATAAGTTTGTGACAGCAAATAAACATATTTATTCCATTTCGAAACTTCTTTTGTTTTCAAGATAGTTTGCCAAGCATTAGAATCATAGTCATCTACTCTAAGCAGTTGACGAACCACATGTTCTGGGTGTGAAGGCTTGATGAGCTGAGCCAGGCTGGCTCGATATTCGTTAACCCTTTCTTGCAAGCTGCCATCCTTCAACTGTCCATAAATATAATCGCGAAGCTTTAACCAGGCGTATCCTCTATAATTCTCTTGACCTACAAAAGATGCCGTTACCTTCTGGTTGTATACGTGTTGCATACTTTTATCCAACAAATCTTTGAAAGTTTCATCGGTTGTGTAGACATTTTTATGGGCATTGTGATCAAATAAAAATTCAATGGCGTCTATACGGAATTTTTCTTGTGGTGGTATGTTCGTTAAGCTAGGTTTTTGAATTAACCATCGATTATCTTCAAAAATCCTCAACGAATTTTTTCTACTATGATATGTTCTCGAAAAATGTCGTAGTAAACCTTTACATGTGTACCTGAGCAGGCTCCAATGACCTCTCATCGACTAAATAAAGACTTTAATCAGTTACTCACACTTTTCTTTAGTGTGATTAAATCTTCGATGATGCTCGTCTTACAAAATTTCATCTAATCGATGGCATCACATGATTTTACAATAATATATATATATATATATATATATACTTGAACGTTACTAAATACATATTACCTATAATCGGAACCAGAAAGAATTGCAGTATACGCTACTAGCTGCAAATATTCTTCCAATTTACCACTGGTTTGGAATAGTAGGTAAATTTTATCGGTTTCATTAGCGACCAAATTAGTAATTTCAAGTGCCTCTTTGATAAACATAGAAATCTTTAGCAGCCTGGACGCCTCTACTAGACCTTTGTGTAATTCTATGATTAAGTAGGGTGTATAAAGAGACCTTATTTCATAAAATACATCTCCATCGGGATTTGATTCGTCTTCTGAAAGATCCACTAAAAATTTTTTGATCAGATCGTAAGTAAATTTGGTAAATTCCTGAAATCTTGCTATCACTGTTGGAACATTTGATTCAGAATTTAATAGTTTTACGGTCTTCTGCCATTCTTGGTATTTCTTTATGCCTTCTATTAAATGTTGATATTCTAATATTTCTGCAATAGCATAATCTTTCTCACCTTCAGAATCCCTTTGTGAAATCTTTGCAAACTCATAATTTTTGAGTACTTCATTTACTTGATTGCGATCCATGAAGTATTCTAAAGCCTTGACACGACCATTGATTAAAAATCTTCTTGACAGTGCCACTATTGATTCGACACCTTCAATGTAAAGTTTCCCTTCAAGCAGCCACTCTACTCCCGAGACCAAATGTCTATCGACAGCTTCCACATCGAAAGTAACGAGGATTTTTTCATCTGGTGTGTAATCTTGCTCAGTTTCACTAAATATTCTCTGAGTAGTTCTCCTCAAAATATTGGCAGTAGGCAACTGCAAAAAATTGGAAACCTCTAGCTGCTTTTTCCTTACTTCAGTGTCCTCTAGCGTCGATAAAATAAAAGAGTAAGCTTCTAGTGCATCCTGTTCATCCAAGAAGTTAATATAGATGGGAATAATATCATAAAGACCATGAAATTTCAACACGCTAATATAGGCAGTAATCAACTTGGATCTGTCATTAGATGAGACCTCATCCTGAGACTCTAGAATGCTTACGAAAATGCTAATATGAGTGACTATCCTCAAAAGATATGGTTTTTCCGCCAAGTAGTTATCCGCAGAATCTCCTTTGACAAAATCTAAGAGCATTTCCACGGAAGAGTGTAAAACCAGTGACAGAGTATCAAGTATAATGGCACCAATTAATATTCTGATGGGATGCTCACTTTCTTCAACATGTTTAGAGGAAACTAAATCCAGCACACTCTGTAAGCTTAATGGTTTAGAGGGTAATGGCATAATTAACTCATCAGTCGTGAGTTTACCCTTAGAAAATAGGTAATTTTCAATCTCAATTTTCAATATTTGGTTTAAATGCAACAAAAGGTCAGAATCCCAATTGGAATCATCGATAACATCATCTTGAGGGATCGTTCCCGACAAAAAACTATAGATAGCTCTTTCATATTGATCCAGCCTGCTGTCCAGCGAGAGACTGTACACTGTACGTCTCCAAAGCGCATGTTTTTTGACTCCCTGTTGCATTTCAAACTCACCCTGAACCTGCGTATCTCTTACAGGATCCAAATATTCTTGCATACCGCACAATATCATGCTCAATGTGAGATTTTCTGTAAGTTTACATTCTTCAATAGCACTATCGACTTTACCAGCTAACAACAAATGATAAACGTATTTATAAACAGCATGGTCTTCTTCCTTATCCTTCACATTAATCTCAGCATTTAAATCACGCAGAGGAAAATCTAAATCACAACTTTTTAATCCACCTGATATAATGCTGTTGGACCACTTGGACGTCGGTAGACTTTCGGTCAGTCGTGGGTTCATGTTGTTTTGAATCCAAACGATAATTATCCATATTTGATATAAACTTCTGTTTTCCAGTAACAGCTTCTTCTCAAATACAGCATTAGAATTGTACGAATAGGTCGTCATTTCATCTGGATTTATATCTGAAATTCTGTAAGATCCCAGCAATTCCAATAAATGCCATAATTTTGCCTCTAATTCCCAATCAGAACTATTATTACTTGAATTTTGCTGTTCCAATGATTTTAAGGCAGCACTCCCAGCGATAGATCTAAAATCCTTTATTATATTAAAAGGATCTGGCGGATTCGTTGAAGTGAGTTCCACGCTTTTAAAATCTCTGAGAGCCTCACCAAATTTGATATAACACTCTCGCAAATCAGTCTCACCTATTTCCATGCCCATCACGCGTAAGTTCAGACTTCAATGGGTCTCTTCAGAGGCAGTTCAAAAGATTAGAATGGCCGATGTAGCGTAGTAAACTCGACCATTTTTTTCCCATCTTATTTTCGCAATTAACATCGTTCGTACAAAATCACAAATATTACCGATGAACTTCACAATAATACAAAACTATATCTGAAAACGTAGAACTCATATCACCATAACTATTAGCTCTTCAAGATATATATTCACTAGCCGAGACACTTGAATCATAAAAATGCATTTTTTATCATTATTTATTCTTCTTGTTAGTTATTTCTATTATTAGTATTATTAGTATTATTAGTATCACTAGTATTTTTATTATTAAATCATTCTCATTCATATGGGTAGCTAAATACAAAGCCATTCAGCGAAACTGCACCAGCCCATACCAGAATCAGCTAGCACCAAACCTGTCCAAACACCTGTTTCCTTAAGGACTGTATTGAACTTCCAAGTGCCAAATGCAACGTGAGGATCATTTTTCTTCAAGTCGTAAATCTTTCCAGAGGGAGACTTTAAAGCCAACGGTTGTTTATAATTCTTATTAATGCCAGAAGGATTGTATAATATTCCATCAAAAGGCTGTTGAATAATTTCAAACCCATATTCGTTATTGACGAATAAGTACTTGTTCTGAGGTTCCAGAACATACATTTCCACTTTTTGAACATTTTCTGAAGGCCTACGGACTACGAATTCATATTTCATCTCTTCACCCTCATGTTGTAGTGGTACCATCATGGACAACGGATGAACATTAGCTAAAGTAGTCTGGGATCCCCTTAATCCAGAATGGATATATAATGCGCCTTCTTTTGTACCTGGTGGTAAGATAGCCTTCACTACAGCAATTCTACGTGAACTATCCACTCTATGTCTTTTCACTTGAGTCAATGCCAAATCCATTTTTTTAAATGCATTTGCAAGTTTTGGATTTTCTGTGGGAACGACAACTGAAGCAAATACTTCAACGTCGCTGGGGATTTCAAGAGAGCATTCATAAATCTCTGAATCTTCCAAGTATGCTAATGCGGTACTAAATTTGTAGAGCTTCAAACCATTTTTAAAGAAAGATGGAAAAACTAAAGGCAGATAGAGTGCTGATAATTGATCAATGCTGGGAACAATGTGCTGTTCTGCTTCCCTGGCAGGCACATGTGTATAGATAAATTCCAAAGGTTCTGCCAGAAAATATTGGTTTTCCGCTCTCTTTATCTTTTTGTTGTTAACAAACTCATGTACCGGATTCGAAATATTTCCCAGAATGACATCAATGAATCTCCATTCCTTGTTCGCTAAGACTCTCAACCAACAGTGATTGTATTTGAATTCATAAGTTTTAGCATTGGGTGTCTTCAAAAATCCAATAACAACTTCGCACGTAATACCTAGAGAATTGCATAACTTTTTAAAGAGGCACGTTAACTGATAAGGTGTGCAATGTTTTTGATAAAGGATACGATCCAAATTAGATGGCTGTCTCGAAAAATCTGTGAACCCGTTATCATCTACCAACCCAAACATCTCTGTACAGAAAACGTATATGCCTCTTAATTTTTCAACTGTAGTAGCATATCTAGCGGAAAAAGTAGTCTGTGCCCAATTATCCAATCTCATTGATCCATCCTTTCTGCATCTTCTCCTAGTCATATTATCGATATACTCAAAGTTGAGGCCAGCTAACTCAATATCTACAATTCCTGGTTGACCGTGCGCCTTAACCTCGTTTGTATTTAATCCATTGTAAACTGCATCCTGCGGGTGTAATACTAAATCTCTATTCATATCAAGAGCACGCATGTACCTCGGATGTTTTTCGTGTTTGGTAAGCGATCTTGCTCTATTTAAATGGGTCTTAACAGTAAGCCAATCACGGGCATCCGATCTCGTTGTACCAGCTGCTAGCGACCTAAGATCTGGCAATTTTGGATACTCACCTGAAATTGGGCTCCCAGAAACATCAGCGGCTGGCGAACCACTGCCCTTCTTTACCATTCTCCGGAGTACACCACCCATCTTTCCATTACCAGAATCATTCAAGGAATCGTTACCGACAGAACTTTGAGATCTTTCTAAAGAGTCTTCGAAGGATTGAGCAAATTTATGCCTTGCAAAACTACCAGCACTGGTAGCACTGAAATCACTCATAACAGCATAGCTATTTTCACTACTGAGTGCTGAATTTTCGAGATATTGAGCATCTGAGAAAAGGTCCATTGAAGCTGTACCATTGGTAAACGAGGATGAACTCGACGGATGATATCCATCATAAAAATCCTTATGTTCCTGGAAATAACCAAATGGATCTTTTGAAGTTTCAATTGCATTTAAGTCTGCCACTGATTTAGATTTCAATGTAGGCGGCAGTTTCGAATGACGATAGGCGTCAGATCTTGGTGAAATTGGGATCGGAGGGAGCTCTGGTAAGAAAGATGGTTCTTCTTCATATCGTCTTGATGCGGATTCAGGAAATCTATTCATCTTTGCATATAATGCCTCGTGTCTACTAGGTGACACCGTTGGAAGTGTCGGTGACGAATATGCATGATAACCTCTTGATCTCAAATGTTTCACATTTGCAACTTCTTGCTGTTGCTGTCTCCTTGCCATAGCCTTAATAGAGCTATCTGAAGATTTCGAAGATCTGGAAGACCTGGATGAGCTCTCACCTATACTCCTTGCTGGAATTGGAGGGATACCAATTTTTCTACTACTTTCTGGCGGTGGAGGTGGCGGTTGGAACATGGCTTCCTTCTTCTTAGCTTCTTGAATTCTATTTAAACGTTCCTCGAGAATATTCACAAAATTATTAGGGAAATAACCAGAACATTTCTTATTTCTAAGTAGACGACCATAGAACCAATCACCGGTAATTCTTGTTACCTCCATCACATCTCCTTCAAGAAACCCTAAATCACCTTTAGTTTGACCTGACCAACCATATTTTGCCTTAACTTTAAATGGAAGAGCTGGTACTTGTATGCTAACTGACATATATATCGAAGTGCTCGAATGAATGCAATTTCACGTATAAGACCAATCTTCAAAATAGGATCTCTACTGGGACGAAATCGAATTGTATTCAAAGAAATAACGGAGGGACGACCAGGGTAAAAGTGTTCCCGATCACCTAATTCTAATGCTTCAGTTTTTCTCCAGCACCACACGATCCGCACAATCGTATGTCTTATGGACCTTCTTCGAAGCTCTTCAATCCGTTCTATCCTCTTGAAGGCTTTGCAAATATATATATTTCTACATCTAAATTTAGAGAAATACAAGAGGGAAACCCAGAATTTTAATGCCAGTTACCCTTCATGATTAGAGTAAACTAGCTACGTCTCGCTTTTCGTCACTATGCAGATTGATCTGTCTAACCCAGCCATTTCGAATATTTCAATAAGGCAAAGATAGAAAAGTTCGCTTGGTAAAATATTGATTAAAAAAGAAGACCCCGTTCGTGCAAAAACCCAAGGGAACAACAGCAGTGATAACAATGATGGATTTTTCGCCATCAAGGGGGGCCATTGAGCGGAGTGGTGGGGCTCTCCAGTAAGGGTGCCCTGTCATTCTTACTTTTCCAGTATACTAAATTACAGGACCATACATAAAATAAAAATGAATACTTAGTGGGTGACACTTCTTGCAAAATCCCTGGATTTTTGAACTAGCAAAGAATCTGCTAGTACCAAAGCTGCCATGGATTCTACGATCGGAATGGCTCTTGGCGTCACGGCAGGATCATGTCTACCCTTAGCAGCTAGGATACCGGGCTTACCGTCGTAAGTAACGGTCTCTTGTTCCTGAGCGATGGTGGCTACAGATTTAAATGCCACGGAGAAGTAGACATTTTCACCATTAGTAATACCACCTTGAACACCACCTGAGTTGTTAGTCTTAGTCCTCAATCTATTAGTCTCTTCGTCAAACACAAATAAATCATTGTGCTGAGAACCTGGTTTTGAAATGCCTGAGAACCCAGACCCGATTTCAAAACCTTTAGATGCTGGAATGGAGAGCATCGCGTGCGCCAGCAACGCCTCTACCTTGTCGAAACAAGGCTCACCAAGGCCGGCAGGTAAATTTCTGACCACACAGGTCACAACACCACCAATGGAATCCCTTTCACCTCTATATTTTTCAATTTCCTTAACCATCTCAGCAGCGATAGCAGCGTCAGGACACCTGATGAAACCGGCAGAGTCTACCTTCTCTCTAGTAATTGTGTTGAGCAGGTGGTGGAAATGTGGGTCGAAGGAATCCCTGTTCATCTTGACTGATCCAATTTGGGAGACAAACGCAACAATCTCGACGTTGGAAACCTGGGACAAAAACTTCTCCGCAATAGTACCCGCTGCCACACGGCCAATAGTCTCTCTGGCCGATGCACGGCCACCACCTGAAGAGGCCTTAAGACCGTATTTCTGCATGTACGTAAAATCGGCATGTGATGGTCTTGGATAATTATCCATATCTGAATAATCGTGAGGCCTCTGATCTTCGTTTCTAATCAACATCGCAATAGGCGTACCCAAAGTTTTGTCAAACTCTGTACCGGATTGGATTTCAACACGATCCTTCTCATTTCTTGGTGTTGACAATTTCGATTGTCCAGGTCTTCTTCTCGACAGCTGAGGTTGAATGTCTTTGTCGGTAAGGGACATGCCAGGTGGCACACCATCCACTATACATCCCACTGACCTACAGTGGGATTCACCATAAGTGGTTACACGGAAAACGTGACCAAACGTAGACATGCTAGAATGGATATTTACTACGCTCTTACAATACAGGTCCGACTCTGTTATCTGATGCTATTACGAATGCTTTTTCTTCTGCTTTCTGCCGTGATGACTTGAATTTTTCACAGCCGGGTCGAGAAACTACATCGTACACCATCACGTGACTATAAACCGCTATCATATCCCACGAACAACATATCACGTGATTACATATATCTACAAATTCCCAAATCGTATTTTTTCTGCCAGAGGTGTGTTCTTGGCTGCCAATAGATTGCTGTAGTGTTAATTCTCACGGAAGCTCTGCCTTGTATGCACGCTTTCCAACTGCTTTTCCTTCAATCCCTTTCATTTTTTCTTGATCTACTTTTTCGCTTCGTGGACCTCCGCGAATTCAAATTCACATTTGCGCATTTGAGAACAAAATGGCTAGAGAAACACTTGAGAAACAAACTCGAACAGCTTGCTTTTTTTTTTTTGTTTTTTTTTTTCGGCACAGAAAGATCTCCGAGAGGTTAAAGCTTTGGCACACTAGTAAGTGTAATAAGTAATAGTAGCTGTAGTACTAGTAGTAGTAGTAATAGTCATAATGATACATTTAAAATAATACTAACCTACAAGCTACTATGCATCTATGGTACAGGATTACTAGCATCTTTTTTCTTATTCATCCGCTTGCTTCTGTAATTGTCGTTATATAGCATTACTTGATTACGATACAAGAAGGATTAAAATTGTTTGCCCTTTCCCATGGGTCTTTTTCTTTTACGGGCGACCGTTAGGTGTGTTATTGGCCGTCCCATGAGTGGACATGAAGGCACTAAACGTCTTGTGGTGTAAACTAAGACAACTTTACTTAACTTCTCCTATAAACTAGATCTATAACATACTAATAAGTAGGATCAAAGAGAGACTGGTAAAGCCAATGTCGTTGGCAACGCTGCTTAACAAAGAAGAAGGTGAACAAATGCCAACACCTACGTCAACACCACCAGTACCGGTAATGTCACCGGCAACAGGTGATGAAATTAGTAGTAACACAAGAATTGCAAACGGTAGTGGAGTAATGGATCCAGCACAAAAATACTTAGAGAGATTGAATCGAGATTTTTCAATTGTCAGCCAAAGAGATGTTCTTGAGCATGAGTATCAGGACTGGAAGTTTATCAACTACCAAGAATTTGAACTCGTGTCAGAGTGGAACAATCAATCTAAGGATTGGAAGGGGGCAGCTTTGGATTCCTTATACAAGGATATGGCTACTGCGGGGGATGAATGGGAGACGTATGCCAAGTATAAGGAGAATAAGTTGAAACTGCTTGGTGAGATGGATGAAGCTGTAGAGGATCAGAAGCCCAAGAAGTCAAAGAGAGCCCCAAGGAAGAGAAAGATTCAGGAGGTGAATGAGGATGCTCAAACATTGGAGAATGGTGGTGAGGCAGTCGATCATTTGGAACAGCCGGTCAAAGAGGGGAATGGTATTAAGCCGGAAGAGAAGGATGACTTGCACGAACAGTTACCACGCCTCAATGGTAAAACACATGAGGAAGCGGAAAACGATGGTGGTGACGAACAGGAACGGGATCAGGAACAGGAGCCAGAGGCAGACTTAGTTAGTAACCACGAAGTGAGAAACGACATTTCAGCGACTGAAGGTGCGGAAGTAGATGAAGTGGAGGAAGAGACACAAGAACGCGAACAGGAACCAGAACAAGAGGAGGATGCACACGATGTTCAATTCTCGTTAGAAGATGATGAAAACGATAAAGATTTTTCTTTAGATGACGAGAGGCCAAGACCGTCGTCGAGAAAGGATAAAACTGTTACTTTGGATAGCGACAGATCGAAGATTGTCAAAGAATTGGTTAAAATGTGCAACAAGAACAAGGTGGTTAAAGTTAAGAAAAGAAGATTTACAAATGCCATTGTTACTGACTACAATCCACTGGATTCCAAGCTATCAATTAAGATTACACTAAAACAGTATCACGTGAGAAGACTAAAAAGACATATTAATGAAGCCAAGAGAGCTGCAGCGGTTGCAGAAGCAGCTAAGGCCAAAGAAGAGGCGGCCAAGAACAAGGAAAGAGAGCCTACAGGATCACCTAGTAGTAAGAAGAGGAAAATCGTTGGTAAAGATGGGTCCCAAGATGTTACGCTTGCAAATGAAGTCGATTCCGCCACTGCTTCGCCCACCAAGAATGGATTACCGACTTATGGTTTAAAGATGACTGTTAAAGAGTCAAGAGCAATTCAGCGTCATTACGACAACACGTTCTTTACTATCTGGAAGGATATGGCTCGTAAGGATTGTGCCAAGATGGCAAGACTAGTTCAGCAGATTCAATCGATTAGGACCGCTAATTTCAAGAAAACTTCCTCCCTATGTGCAAGAGAAGCAAGGAAATGGCAGTTTAGGAATTTTAAACAAGTCAAAGATTTCCAAACAAGAGCCAGAAGAGGTATCAGGGAAATGTCATCTTTTTGGAAGAAAAACGAACGTGAAGAGCGTGATTTGAAGAAGAAAGCTGAAAAGGAGGCCTTAGAATCTGCCAGAAAGGAAGATGAGTCTCGTGAAAATAAAAGGCAGGCCAAGAAATTGAATTTTCTTCTCACCCAAACGGAATTGTACTCACATTTCATTGGCCGCAAAATCAAGACTAATGAACTGGAGGGTGCAATGGCTGATCAACAGCTACAACAGCACCACCAACAACAACAAGAAGAGCACCAACAACATTTACAACAACAACAACAGCAGCAGCAACAGCAACAACAACAACAACATTACCAACACGGTCATGTTGATCTGGATGCCACTGAAGCCAACAAGACGGAATTTCATAAGATTGATTTCGATAATGAAGATGACGAGCAGCTAAGAATTAAGGCGGCTCAGAATGCATCTAATGCTCTAGCAGAAACGAGGGCAAAAACAAAAGAATTTGATGACTCCTCAGCTAACGGAGAAGAATTAAATTTCCAAAACCCTACTTCATTGGGTGAAATCACCATCGAGCAGCCACAGATGTTATCATGCACTCTGAAAGAATACCAGTTGAAGGGTTTAAACTGGTTGGCAAACTTGTATGATCAAGGTATCAATGGTATCTTGGCTGATGAAATGGGGTTGGGTAAGACAGTACAGTCCATCTCCGTATTAGCACATTTAGCTGAAAAATATAATATATGGGGACCGTTCTTGGTGGTTACACCGGCTTCCACCTTACACAATTGGGTTAATGAAATTGCAAAATTTGTTCCTGAATTTAACATTTTACCTTATTGGGGGAATGCAAATGATCGCAAAGTTCTAAGAAGATTCTGGGATAGGAAAAACTTCAGGTACACAAAAGATTCTCCTTTCCACGTTATGGTTACCTCCTACCAAATGGTTGTTTCGGATGTCACTTATTTACAAAAAATGAAATGGCAATACATGATTTTAGATGAAGCTCAAGCCATCAAGTCTTCCCAATCTTCTCGTTGGAAAAATCTTTTGAGTTTTCATTGTCGTAATAGATTGCTTTTAACAGGTACCCCAATTCAAAACAGCATGCAGGAATTATGGGCTTTATTACATTTCATTATGCCTTCGTTATTCGATTCCCACGATGAGTTTAACGAATGGTTTTCTAGAGATATCGAGTCACATGCTGAGGCAAATACAACTTTAAATCAACAACAATTAAGACGTTTACACATGATCTTAAAGCCTTTCATGCTAAGGCGTGTGAAGAAGAATGTTCAGTCAGAATTGGGTGATAAAATTGAAGTAGATGTCATGTGCGATCTAACACATAGGCAAGCTAAACTTTACCAGGTACTGAAATCCCAAGTGTCTGCTAACTATGATGCCATTGAAAATGCAGCCGGATCAGACGATGCCTCGTCGGATCAAAATTTAATTAATACTGTAATGCAATTCAGGAAAGTCTGTAATCACCCAGACCTTTTCGAAAGAGCAGATGTGTCATCACCATTTGGATTTGTCGATTTTGGTAAGCTTGCCTCGATGGCAAGAGAAGGCGATATAAGTGAGGTCATGTATTCAACAAAGAACCCAATTACTTATCAAATGCCCCGTTTAGTTTACGAAGATGTGGTTTTACCAAGTTTCCACAATGATATTGCAGCGCGAAAAAAGCTTTTGAATTTTACGATGAATATCTTTGATCCTTCTGGAAATAAGGACCTTTGTGAACATTTGAGATTACTTACGGGCATGAAACCTGATCAATTCCTGGAAGTTGCAAGTAAAGATATTGTTCAAAGAGCACTCGAATTTAATAAGGAAAACTCAAAAAGGCCTTTAATCCAAGAAATTGATAATAATGGTAACCATTCCCCACAAACTTTTAAGAATGGTCTTCATGTGTATGATAAGCCTGAAATAGTACTTGCTTTATCACAAAGTACTACGAACGGTGTTTTGAGTTCATTACTGGACATTCAAAATAAGGTTTACCATGACCAATATTTCAATTGTTTACACCCCAGCTACCGCCCTGGCGCTGCTTCCACTCCAATATCTATTGATGTTCTTGGTTGTCGTCATCTTTACGAGAGACGAGCTCAAGAATTATTTAACCCTACTGTTTCACAAGCCCTTTCTGAAATTCCACCAGAAACCCAGTTCAATTTGAATGTGGAGAAGAAGGTCCCTATTGACAATTTCCCCATTACTGGAAAATTTCCTCCTGCTTTCAACAAATACTTTTCTTCTCCAATCTCTATGCCGTCTATGGATAGATTCATCACTGAATCTGCTAAGCTGAGAAAGCTAGATGAATTACTTGTCGATTTGAAACGTAACGGCCATAGAGTCCTAATTTATTTCCAAATGACAAAAATGATGGATTTAATGGAAGAATATTTGACTTACAGACAATACAAACACATTCGTCTCGATGGTTCATCTAAATTAGAAGATCGTCGTGATTTGGTTCATGACTGGCAAACTGTCCCTGATCTATTTGTCTTTCTCTTAAGTACAAGAGCCGGTGGTCTAGGTATTAATTTAACGGCAGCAGATACAGTGATCTTTTACGATTCTGATTGGAACCCAACTATTGATTCTCAAGCAATGGATAGAGCACATAGGCTGGGTCAAACGAGACAGGTTACTGTTTACAGGTTACTTGTTCGTGATACCATCGAAGAAAGAATGAGAGATAGAGCTAAACAGAAAGAACATGTTCAACAAGTTGTCATGGAGGGGAAGACACAAGCTAAAAAAGTAAAGAGGATAGAGGGTGAAGATAATAAGGAA
This sequence comes from Zygosaccharomyces sapae, assembly GCA_900465325.1. Classification (NCBI taxonomy): domain Eukaryota; kingdom Fungi; phylum Ascomycota; class Saccharomycetes; order Saccharomycetales; family Saccharomycetaceae; genus Zygosaccharomyces; species Zygosaccharomyces sapae. Next base: position 667,134 of record UEGL01000017.1, on the reverse strand, counting down.
ACAGTTACATTCAAATAAAAATTGCATGATTAAATACATTCTCCATTCGTTCGAAAAATCAAACATCCTAAATAAGAGAAAGTCTAACTGGTGAAGGTAAATAAGTACGGTTACTGTAATATACTGATATTTAGACACAGTCTCACATTTCAGCATCTTATTTTATCTTATTACATCTAGTCATCTATTCATTATTGATACATTATCCATAATGCTAGCTCATTAGTTTTAGAAAATACAGGTTTTTAATAGATAAACATACTTTTCATGATATTTTGTAATTTTATCACAAACTTCTTTTGAAATATCTCCCGTGGATAAAGCTTCATTACAACCTTGTCTCATTCTATGAATTATTAGTCCAAACGAATTACGCTCAAGAGTAACAGTCGTATTGTATTTGGATACTGTAATCTTTGATTCCACATCTGAGGATTGACTTTCTTTATCTATTCCTGTAGTAGTCGTTTCAGGCTCACCAAATAGCATATCAAAGTCATCATCTTGAGAGACTTCTGTTTTTGGAACAATTTCAGTTGTTTTCATCTGTAATTCCTCTTTGACCAAAGGTGATTCCGAATCATCATCCATCACCTGCAATAAACAGACTGCGTCTTCTTGAGTCCTCACATCATATAACACCAGAAAATAAAACAGATAATCCATTACATGCTCTGATTCCACAGCAGCAATTTTATTCCGAGTTCCTGCCACCCCATAGGTATCCAACTTATATTCAAGCGTCATGAGAACATCCTGTAAAAACACCCTGGGTGAGACAAGATTAATAACTTCTTTCAAGTAATCCAGATTGTAATAGGTGCTACTATGGAGATTCCAGAAAGAATTAATTTGATTCGTCATTATTTTGTTAATAGGATTTTCGTTGAGAATTAAGAACCTCCCGTATCCAAGTTGCCTTTGTGAATAAAGGTTTTCAGAATTTATCACTCGTGGATCAATATTATAAGTAGGTGATGTATTAAGGGCCGATATTAATCGTTCTATCAAGAGCTCTAATTTTGGATGACCACTTGATTCAGATGAATAAATGCCATAATTGGATTGGGATTGCGAACGAAACTGACGAAGTACTCTTAAAAGTCTAACAGCATTCAAACGAAGAACTGCTGAATGAAACAGTTTTGAATCTTCGTTCAATGCTTGCGGATTAAAAATGGAATTCAATAAAGTCAATAATTTTTCCAAAAGACCTTCATCTAAGGATCCGCCCTTCAAAGTAAATAGGTATTGTTCTAACCAATAAACAATTTTTATCAAACCAATTAACATAAATGGTTGAAGAAAATATTCCAATCCACCTACAAGGTTAGACACATCTTCAATTGCACCAACTTCCAAGGTGAGTAATACTTGCTTAAATATAAATGGAACTAGTACTGCTAGTTGTTTTAGATCGACACTTTGGAGCAAATCATCAGATATGGAACCATTTACAAACAAATCTTTTAACCAATTTTGTACTACTTGATGCGATTTTGTTCTCATATCTTGATCAGAGGAATTCTTTGGGTCTAGTAAAAATGCATCTGGAATTTCCGGTAACTTGGAAAGGTATGAAATAACAAACGAATTTTCGGTATCTGATTCAGATGATTTTAGTACAACATCTACCAGGGAGAAATCGTAAGTCTGCCAAATAACATTCAAAAGGAGTATGGAACAACTAAAAGACAGGAAAAAGTTCATTGTATCATATTCAGATTCCACTAGCTCTTTACAGCGGGGCTCCACAAATTTATCCCACGATACATCCACAAATTTTATCAACATTTCACAAATTTTTGCTGGTGACGAAAATGAAAGGACTGAAGTTAGTGAATGGGAAAAATTGAAAGATAATACGCTACAAATCTTGGCTATTCGATCAAATTCTAAATTTTCCAGTGCATGTTGTAAAATATCAACTAGAAGATTAGAAATATCTCTCTGTCTTGTGGGAGGTATATTTTCAAAATTCTGAAATACTTGTTGTAATCCATCTGCATTGTCATTTGAATCACTAAGAAATACTTGAGGTTCTAAAGCATCTAGCGAACTTACAAGAAAATGTTTAACATCTTTAATCAACTCCTGCACACCTTGTGAATTTTTTACAATAAAATCATCTGAGGTCAGGAGTGTCCTGGTATCTATCATTTGATCTTCTCTCAAGTATTCATTGAGCAATGTAGGAGATTGCAAGCCGAGGGACACCAAATTTTTAATAAACTCATGTCTTATATCCAAATTGTTAGAAGGGTAGTCATCAAATAAATCCTCATTACGTCCCTTCATATCATCCTTTTCAGAATAGTAAGTTCTTATGGCTTTAATCACTTTATCATCAATATTTTCCAATGCATGTGGCACCATATGAGAGTTACCAGATCCGTTTTCTAGGATTAATAACGGTAAACGTTTACAAATAAAAATCATCCACTGTCTTTCCAAAAGATTGAAATTCGAATTTATTTGGTGATATTGTTCATTATTGACAAACTGAGCAAAGCAGGTAAACGACGTCTCTATCAGATCTTGCAAAATAGAATCCATAGACTGCGGAGAATAGTTAATTCCCTGAAATGCAGAAGTGGCAATGGAAGCATAACGTGATAGGAAATCTGAATCTATAGGAGCCCAGTTAATAATTTTATTGTTGAGCCAAATGTTCTTATAATAACGAACCAATTTAATGTCTTGGTATTTAGCCCCTGAAACGGTAGCCCCATTAGATACAGGGGTTTTTGCATTAGTAATTGGACTTGGTTCAAACTGGGGCGATGTTATAGAAGGTGAACTGACAAACTCTTGAGTGGCAGATTCCACAGGAAAAATAGCATTTTTTTCATTTTTAAACACTAACTTTAAGTCTGCCTGTTGCTGAACCCTCTTGTGTAACAATTTATTCACTTTCGACAATCGATTTAGAAGGGCATGTAGATTATTTCTTGAAGTCTCTGATGGTAGAACAACATTGCCATTGATGAAATTCATCATTAGCAATAAAAATTTACAAATAGCCACAACTAAATCATTATCAGCAGTAGTAACTTCTACATTTAAAACGCTGGGAATCACATAAGCGGAAAGGTCTTTATGCAATTGATCCATGACTAGCTTATCAGATAATTTGGAGAAATACGCACTTGATTGAGCAAAAAAATGGACCAACATCTCACCATTAGTAATATAGTACAACTGTGGTAAAAATGCACGTACCAGGTCTGAATTATAGTTTACAAATACCATTTCAACAACATAGTTAGCTAAAATCAAAGATTTCTCGAACGAAAGTAGCCTTATGCATTCAGATGCCAACAAATTAGATACTTCCAATACCTTGGATTCATTTGGGGTGTCTTCACTTTCTAGCTTAGCATAAAATTTTTCGTTGTAGAGTTCCTTATAGAAGTTGAGGAAGTCCCCAGAGGCGATCTGACGATCTGCACACCTCAATGCCAGTTTGTAGAAATTCTCATTCTCCATGACCCCACGAAAGTACTTGATAAAAACCACAAACAAGTGTTCAATTCGCAGCAGCTATTCTCCAAACTACGGCTATTATCAGAATAACACTGCTTTAGCTGTCCGACTAATATTACAAGCAGCTAAACTTTCTAACTAAGAACCATCGTATATAATGACACAATTCAAGCATATTATAGGTGAACCAGGCATTATATTCTAGACAGTTTCACAGGATCTAATCGCTCATTCTCTATCAGCCGACTCATCATCATCACCACCAGTCGATTCACGCCAGTCAGAGACTTTACTGTTGTTCATGGCACTCTTTTGCCATTCAGGGATTGAGTTTAAATTCGAATGGCTCAATGATTCTTCTCTTGCTCTTTTCCAAGCTGGCATAGGTGCTTGACCTTGGTCCCTATTATTATTTCCAAGATTCATCTTATTCAAAATTTCTGATGCCGAAGGTACTGCCTCTGCACCGGGTACAGGACCTTTGTTCAACGAAGCCTTACGGTCAGCAGCATCACCACCTATGTAATCCACAGAATGGGCCTCACGAGTCTTGATCAAATTCTTGAGTGATTCAAGTTCTGAGCTAATATTTTCCAGCTGTTGATCATCCCTTTTGCTCTTGACAAATGTATCCAATTGACTTTGTAAATTAGCCATCTCCAACTTCATCATTTTAAATTCATCTTCGATTTTATCTCTCATATACGAGGTTTGCTCCAAACAAGTTTGCAGATCTACCACAGTCTTATCCAATTCAGTTAATTTTTGTTTTTCCTGTTCTCTTAAATCCGATTGCTCATTTTCCAAAGTTTGTAGTAGTTTATCTACCTTCTCGAATTGGCCCTGTATTTCCTTTTTATCCTGCTCCAATTTAGTTTGTGATTCCGGTAAGATATTAGGAACAATATATCTCTTCGTCACCTCATAAACACCGTAAAATAATCCTGCTGTAGCAGTTGCCATGATAAAGTAGTCTTTCCAATCACGGCGTGGCAGAGGAGGCGGAACCGCTTCATACATTAAAGAATCTCTGTCAAATTCTCTTACGGCTGTACCAGCATTATTGCTATTCCTACTATTACTATTGTTAACATTCTGTGCAAATGTTTGGTGTTCCTGTCGTGACTCCTTAAGAGCCAATTCTACTTCCTGTTGAGTCAATCCTTTAGACTGTAGAAACTCAATCTTCTTTGTTAAAGGAGCGTCCTTAACACTGGGATCACTAAGAAAGGATACTGCTGAATCAAATAAAGGTTTCCTATCATCTTGAATCGTAATACTCATGACAAATGTCGATAAACTAGATTGCTTTCCTCGGTAATGCCAACCTTTGTACCTAAGAAGTAAAGCTGTTCAAATTTTGACTACTGATATCCGAAATCATCTTCCCCCAGTATAGCTATTGATAAAAAAAAAAGGAATACGAATGATGAAATCATGCAGAAGTCGATGTCCAATTTAAGTACTTCCAAGAATCAGCAAATCATACTTCTATTGAATTCTTGGCATGATATTTTACAGGATGTATTTGTTTTCGAAGAATCAATGAGGCATTTGAATTTGGGACAGCAGGCTCGAATTCTGAAGAAAAAATCACATCAAGATAGATGTAAAGCCCTCTGTAATCAACTTCTTCAAATTACAGGTATTTCAATGACTACTGGATTACCTCATACCAAATTGAATTTCCAATATGGGGTTTGTGGAAAACCTGTATTGATAGACATTGATGAACTAACATTTAGTATGTCAGATGGAGAGCACTATGTGGCTCAATATATTTCCAAAGTTAAAGGCTACGAAGTAGGTATAGACCTAGCATCTACCTCTGACTACTGTGGTGATCAAGATCTAAATCACTTCGTGGAAGTATTTTCATTGCAAGAATTTGAGAACTTGGCGCAGTGTCCTTCCTCCAAGAAAGCACTTCTTTTCACTTACATTTGGTCTCTAAAAGAGTGCTATAGCAAATTCACAGGTCTGGGGCTCAATAGTAAACTGCAGAATATAAATTTTGGAAAGCTCAACTTATTCGATACAGAAACCACCCTGAAAAGGCGCATTGACCAAAAAGAAATGTTTTTTTACTCTCGCTGGATAGCACCTGGTGAAGTAGTAACCGTTTGTCATGAGTCTAACCCTCTTCTGGATCAAAATCCCCATGTATATTATTTGACACTACAAGAAGTTCTAAGTGAACTCCAATAGAATTCTCTTATCGTACTAAACACAGTAAATCCTGAAACGATAATTGCATACTACAAAAAAAAAAGTGTTAATTCACACTGCCATCCTTTATATGGTTTACCATGGATTATTTTTATGTTCACTTACCTTTCGCAATTGGCGAAAAGATTTCGGTGTTTCGAAAGTTGAAAGTCAGCTTTAAAACGACATGATCAACAAATTCATGGATACAAACAGGAGTTTCTAAAACTATCATCCATATAACAGGGGCTTATAAAGTGTTATATGTCTGATAAATCAGCAACTACATCTACGCACTTAGTAGGTGGTTTCTTTGGAGGTCTATCATCCTCTGTCACACTTCAGCCCTTGGACCTTTTAAAGACTAGAATTCAACAGAACAAGAATGCCACCCTTTTGACGGTATTAAGACAAATCGACAATCCATTGAGTCTATGGAGGGGTACTCTAACTTCCGCAATGAGAACGTCCACCGGAAGTGCGCTCTACCTTTCATGTTTAAACCTAATGAGAACCACATTGGCTAAAGACCGAGGACCATCGGCTGCGAGCCCAAATAGTAGCAATTTACCTCAATTGACTACTTATGAGAACCTACTTGCAGGTGCGTTAGCAAGAGGTTTTGTTGGTTACCTTACAATGCCGTTTACTATTTTAAAAGTAAGATATGAATCAACATTGTACAATTATTCAAGCATACGCGAAGCTACAAGGGATGTTTACAGATCCTATGGTATCAAGGGCTTTTTCCGTGGATTTGGACCAACTAGCTTGAGGGATGCACCTTATTCTGGTTTATATGTTTTATTGTATGAGAAGGCGAAATTGGCAGTACCTCTGATTCTGCCGCGAAAATTGATATCGCACGAACAGAATGGCAAATTTACATCGACTACTTCAGCTACAGTTAATGCATTAAGTGCTATTTCTTCCGCAAGTTTAGCTACTTCTATAACGGCACCATTCGACACTATAAAGACTAGAATGCAACTAGAACCTAATAGATTCACCGGTTTCTTCAAGACCTTTACTATTATCGTTAAACAGGAAAGTACTGTAAAGCTATTTAGTGGATTAAGCATGAGACTAACTAGAAAGGCATTGTGCGCTGGAATTGCATGGGGAATATACGAGGAACTGATAAAAAGATTTATGTAACGACTACGACATATGGATTAAGGAGACCTTATAGCATAGGTAAGAAAAATGAGAAAAGAAAATGATAATAATAAAAAACAGATTCCGTGTAAATATGGTTGTGGAATGCAGATTAATAGATGACTGGACGCAATTTAGTCATTTAATAGTTATGAGACAAATTGTTTCGGGATACAAAATAATCCATTGAGGGACCCATTCATCAATTGCAATGCGGCTATCCCTAAGCAAGTGTGGTATAAATCTGGATTATCTTCGTCATTTTTACTAAATCCGCCAATTAAATTATTTTGTGTCTTTGTCAAGAGATAATCTTGGGCTAAGCCAGCTCGACAAACATTACTAAATTCATTTTCATCTAGGATCTTTAGTGAATTCAAACACCAAAATGCATAACAAGTATCAGCAAATTTGTTTTCTCGACCTTGAAATCCACCGTTATCTTCGGGATCGTAATAAGGATTTCTACCTCCTTGTAAAAGCATTGTACCGCTATTAGAAACTTGGCGATATAGCAACCAGTCTGTGGTTTTCTCCCTAAATTCGACTTCTAATTTATCGAGACTATTCAATAGTTGAAATGCGCATAATGCACATGAAGTATATCCCGCATGAGCTTCTCCATAGTCACCGAACCCCCCGGCATCGCATTTTTTGGTCATCATATAATCAATTACTCTATCAACGTCTATAAATTCTTGGAAATCTTCTTTAGTCTTGCATCCAATCAAACTCAATATGGCGGTGGCAACATAGCAAAATCTTAAATCACTTGAATCTACAGGGGACGGCACTGGCTTATTCATATCAATCGCAGAGACGAAGGATCCGTCTGAACATTGACATTTTCGAATAAAATTCCCCAAACTTCGTCTATCCATAAGCTTGTAAAAAAATTCATCACTCTGCATGATTTTTAATGTCAGAAGGGCAAATAGAGTGTTAGGCAAACTTATACACGGTGCATTCGACACATTCATAGTTAAACTACCGACAAACCCTGAAAACGTCTTGTCGCATCCAGGAATTTGTAATTTGACATAGTGTTGATATATATAAGCAATCTGAGATTCATACTCTCGAGAACAATCTACCCCTAATGCCGACAAACCCACAATGGAGTAAAAAATAATGGCTATTCGATTAACATCATGAGACTGTTGAGAAGAAGGCAACATGTTCAAATGCCTTTTCAGAAATTTGACATGTTTAATAGACTCAAGCCCAACGGACATATCCAATAATCCTCCAATATATGATGATCCCCTCTCGTTATCGTAATCCTAACTTCTGAAAGTGAGGTTTAGGAAGTTCCAAACATGGAACGCAAGCAAAACTATCTTCAACACCACCACGTGATAGAAGTGCCAGCGCCACTAGCTTTACAAAAAAAAAAAAACAACTATAATATGTATTTTCTTAGACCAGCTAGATACCTAATAAATCTATACCACAGAACTAACTCAAAGAAATTCTTTATTTTTTTTTTTTTTTGGGTCTTCAACTTTTGGATTTCGTTAATCCTTTTTTCCTTCAACAATAATTGATTTCCTCTTTATTTTTCATTTAAAGAACTAATTTATAAGTACCAATCTCAAATGGTCTCAAGGTGATTGGGATATCCTGTAATTTAGCATCACCCTTATTGGTATGGAAAGGCAACTTTTCGAGACTCTTTGTCTCTAAACTGTCAATCTTGAACACTTCCTTAATTGGTAACGAAGTAGTCAAAATCGCCATAGATTCACCCCCAAGGGACTCATAAACTCTCACCACAATTGTTGTTTTATCTTCTGGATGAAGAGCATATTGAGATTCAATAGACTTATCATCTTCACCTCTTTTAATGTTAGACAAAACGACATTAGGGTCCCCACCAAGAGTAATAAACTTGTCAAAGGCTTCAGCAGTTTCAGAAGATAAGTCAAACTTGTAACGATAGTTGAACTCTAGCCCTAACTTTACAGTCTTGTGAGATAGGGGACCTCTATGAGGATAAATAGCATATGAGAATTCATGATCACCCATATCAGCATTAGCATCGGGGGCCTTTGATGATCTCAAAAGTGAAAGTCTCATCAGGTTACCATGAGTAGAAAACCCATATTTACAGTCGTTGAGAATGGAAACACCTTTCGTGTACTCGGAATAATCGGCAAATTTGTGATGACATACTTCAAACTTAGCGGTATCCCAGCTCGTATTATAATGAGTAGGTCTCTTTGTGATACCAAACTGTGTCTCATAAGAGGCAAAATCATTAAAGACATTGACAGGGAACTCCACTTTCAAAAAATGATAGAAAGCACCCCAGTTCTCAATCTTCGTGTGAATATCCACCTTACTCTCATCGGTAACACCAGCTTCTTTACCTTTCAAGGTTATTTGTGTTTTCAACTTACAGTTTTGATGTACAGGTAGAACCACCTCTACTGTAACGCCAGAAGCCGCCGAAGACACCAATTCAACTTTTTCAACCTCAGTTAAGTACTTGTACTTGTTGACGGAATACAATTCAGTATCCCAAGCAGGAAAGGATGTAGGTTCATCATCGAACAATACAAATTGATTAGCCCCTAATTTGTTTCTACCACGTTTGATGTCAATATATTCGGTCTTTGTTTTGTCATTAACAATACTAGTAATCACACCTGTATGTTTGCTAACCTTAACAGTCAACTCACCGTTGTTTAGGACAAACATATCATCTTCTATTTTACAAGTAGCTGGTACAAAATCGGATGTATCTGCTTTCAAATCCTCCTTACACCAAGCCAGCGTACCCACCGAAACTTTATCCTTAGTTTTGACAGCACTATCTACCAAAACAGACTGGGCTTCCCACAATAACTTATCAGCTTCTTTCAGAGCATTTTCCAACATAGGTATAGCTTCATACTTGTAAACTAACTCGATACATGAACCAGGTAAGACATCATGAAATTGACACAACAGTACGTTTTCCCATAAATCATTGATCCTGGAAGCTGGGTATTTATACCTACCAGGGTATAGCAAAGACGTCTTCGTTGCTATCCACTCTAAATCATGTAGCTTAATTTCTGAAGATCTCATCAGCTGTTTCATTTTTGCCTGCGTCGTGTAAGTACCTCTATGGAATTCCAAATACAATTCTCCAAGCCAAGCGGGTAATTCTTCTCCATGATGTGTTCTTTCCAAAATGTTATCGTAAAACTGATCAATTGAAACGCCCAATTGTACTTTGGGGACGACATTACCGTTACGGTTGTACAACGACCTGATACGCCTCAATTTTTCTAACTGTTCTGTCGTCGGACCACCCCCACCATCACCTTTACCGTAGAGCATTAATCCCGGTTCGTAAAATTCTTGGGTCTTGTTTTGCTTAGCGGTACGCAAAACATCACCAAAATTGGCATCAGATGTGTAAGTGTTACCTGGGGGCATGTGGGTCAGTACCTGTGAGCCGTCAATACCCACCCAGTTAAACGTAGAATGGGGAAAACTATCAATATTATTCCAAGATAACTTTTGCGTTAAGAATCTTTCGATTCCCGAAATACGGCAGATTTGAGGAATTTGAGAAGAATACCCAAAAGTGTCAGGAAGCCAGAAAACAGTTGATTTAGCACCAAAATGCTTGATGAAAAATCTTTGGCCCAGAAGAAATTGTCTACAAAGCGATTCACCCTGAGGAATATTAGTGTCGTTTTCTACCCAGGAACCACCGACGGGATAAAACTGACCCTGTTCCACTTTAGGAACTAAACTGCCATAGAAAAACTCAGGATGCTCATCCATCAGCCACTTAAACTGTTGAGCTTGAGAGGCGACGAACTGATACTCTGGAAACTTTTCCATCAAAGTAGTTTGAGATGACCAAGATCTGATGATCTTTCTGTGCGTTTCTGCCCATGGCCATAACCAAGCTGTATCGATGTGACAGTTACCCATCGCATAAACATTAGGTAGCAACGATAAATCGCCCTTGGAATAAACTTTGTCACTGTCATTATATTTGTCGTAGTATTTTCTTTTTAGGAAGTCACGACATTTAACCACCGAGGCCCTGTCATAGGGGTCGAACAAATTCATTACTTCGTTACCAATCTGTCTTGCTCTGTTCTTCTGCCAAGAGTCATCAGGCAGCTCTCGAGCAGCATCACTTAACTCCCAGAAGTCAAAGAAAAGGGCTCTCGCGTCCCAATCTGGCCAAACAATATCGGCGGTAGTCAAATGGAAATATCTGTTAGGATCTGGTGGATTATTTGTACCTCCTGAACCAACACCAAACATTCCGTTGTTACCACATTCTACATAGAAGAAATACTTCCCGTCATCATTGCGGGGTAAGTGATACTCCTTTCTTTCATTACCAGAAAAGGCAGTGTAAGGAACTAGAGTTTCTGGGTCAATAACAATACCTTCATTATCACAGTTAAATTCAAAGACCAATTGATCGCCAGAATCTATCCATTCTTGAGGGATAGTTAGGTTGACTTTGAACCAAGTCGTCGTCCAAGATGGTCCAAACGGTTGGTTACCATAAGTGTTTTTCCATTCAATCTCCCCGTTCCTATCAGCGTCTATGATACTTTTCCAACTAGGTCTTACCTCGGGGGCAGTGGGGTCAAAACCCTTTTCCCAGGGAACTTGGTAGTACCATATCTTGACATGGTCACCATCCTGATGAATTCTTTGTTTATCGTAAAATTTAGGTAAATTTAAATCTTTGTAGCTACCATTATCAATGAACTGTCTGAGACGATTTTCATAGATACTCTTGACAGGTTTAAATTGGGGATCGTAATTAATCTGCTTTAAGGGCATAGTAATTGAGTTAAGAACCTAGCGCTAGAACACTATACCTTAACAAATTCGTTAAACAGATCTAAAGAATATTTAGCGGATGTGGCAAATCTTTGGGTCTGTTCTCTGTATATGAATAGAATCTGGTCACTTCAACTCTACTGTGCTGTGAAGTTAAAACTTATTGATCGATTTCGTTGGCACTAATAGTCATTTTAAGGATAGGATGATACTTATATACCCCCCCTTGTTAATTTAAAGGGGGGGGGTTAGGTTACCCAGCTGGGCGCATCCATGCTTATAAAATTTACGAAGATCATCTAATCTTCAGGTTTGTGTCACATGATACTGTATCACGTGCACATAACGGCTGGACCACGTGATTATCACATGATGTGCTAACCTGAAGATTAGCCTTTTACTTTATCTTCCTTCAGTCTTTTGATAGAACCAGCATTATAAATATATTAGTCTAAGTATATTGCTGTAGTTAATTAATTAATACCACACTTACCCAGTTTGATAATATTTCCAGTCCGATCCTTATTGAGTATGAACCTCCTTGTCTTCCTCAATATTAGCAATGATCGAGTTGTGACTGTCTTTCAACTTATTAGCATGTAGAGATTCTGGGAAATGAACAGTGTAGCCCTTGATCAGAGAAAATTCATGAGTAATGGAACCATTTAAGGATCTAATCGAATCTTTGAACTTTGAAACGTCAGCATCAGGAACGCTCTCCTTCAGTGTAACTATGAATGATTTTCCAGCCATTTCTAAACTTGAATATATATATCTGAGAAAATATATCCTGGGATATGGTCGTAGCTCTATTAATGTTAATAGTATTTGGCTGTCCCTGTATGTCGAGCTGGCTCCCCTTTTATACATGCAACCTTCTCGTCGTTCGCAACGAACTAGCGCCGTTCATGCATTATCGATATTTACATATGGATATATAAAACATTTCTGGAGGAATACTGGTCATTAGACCTGTCAGTCACTCGAGGTCAGATTTACTTCCTCTTGGGTGACTGCTTGATTGACCTCATCCGTCAATATATCCAGTAGTTTAGATCCATCTCTCAGTGAAATCCATTCGTTTTGATAGAAATCGAAACGATTGGGCCCAGAGACAGGAGATGCTAGCCATATTTGCTTATTTGGAGGCTGCTTGTTGATTACATAGCTACCGATTCCTTGTAATTCCAATTGCATAACCCCTTGGGTTAATTCTACCTCAGGAACACTCTCCGGATACTTCTGGCTCAGGTCTTCCAGCTGACTGGAGAGTGATTCCAAAAGTGTATCAGCCTCCTCGTGGTAAGTTTGAATATTTAAATTAGCTACCTCAGGTGGTATTTCATCACCTAAAGTAAATGATTCTGAGTAAAACCTTTGAGAACGTAGTTGTAGATGTGGGTGATTCCATCTACGAATAGGCAGTAATGATGGTTTGGGAAACACCGGAGCAGCAGTGCAAATTCTACTGAATCTGAAAGCCCTGAAAAATGTCGAACGGATCATTTCTTGACTAGACGTTCCATAATACATCCGATTAAAACATACAGGGAATCCGACCTTACTTACCTAAGTACTTTTATATGACAATGCGTGAAAAAAAAAAAAAAATAGTTTGAAAAGACATCGTGGGTCGCATAACGAAAATAAGAGGTGAATAATTGTCCAATTCGAATTGGGGAACCAACTATGGGCCTTTATTTCTTCTCGTTGCTCTTCATCTTTGTCTTTGCTTTTGCTCTCCTGCTACCAGCACTTTCAGGTATTGGTGGGTTTGAAATTGGTAAAAAGAATTCAAAGACTAGTAATGACCACAGGTTAAAATTCAAGCTTTCCAAGGAAAAGAGTCTTGGTAAATCCACTTCCCGTGAATATGAAGTGGATTCCAAGACTGGACTCAAAAAAAGAGTTATTGGTAATTACAGTGAAGATCCGAATACGTATGACTATGATCTGGATGAACTGATCACTGCGGATGACGACGAAAACGAGCAACGCCCAAAGGTCCATGTATGACCATCGCAACAGAGGAAAAGGAATTCAAAATGTAATTAATAGACAAAATAAAGAGTAGCTAATAGTAATGATTTACATATGATTTTAATCTTTGTTTGTTCGATTAACGCACTCCGTCATGATGAATAATCGCCCTCACCGGCAATTTCTATTTTTTCATTGCTGTATTCATCATTATCAAGTTGCCAGTCCTCTTGCTTCGTTTGGCCAGTGCTGTCATCGTAATCATATTCATAAAACAGCATGAAGACACCAGGTGTGGATAACACTTCGGTTTCATCGACAACGTAAACGGTTTCATCGCTAATTCTCCACCAGCAACCTCTGTATCTTCTAAACGCAATGTAATGGCCGTAATTATGGGTACCATAATGAACCACTACCGAACGAAGCGAGTATGTTAAAGGAGTGGCAGGTAGGGAAGAAACCGATGGATCTGGATTAGCAGGTGCTTCATGCTCTTCTTTTTCTACACCATCACTGCCGGCATTGGGTAGCGGTGATGCTCTACTGTCTTCACCATCAACATCCATTTCTTGATCTCTATCTTCAACTTCTTCATCTTCTTCGCTTGAAGAGGAACCTTCTGAAGCATTTTCACGAACTGAAACTTCTACCTTGTCATTATTTTTCGGTCTAGGCTCCTTGAACGTATTTCCGAGAGCATCAGTCTTTTCGATATAATCAGTATCATTGTTCTCATCTTCTTCCTCTGAGAACGAAGAGAGCGAATTGCCATCACCACCCAATGGATCATAGTTACTGACAAGCTTATCATCGCTACTACCAATTGGTTGTTCGGAATCCTCATCGCTATCCTCGAATTCCCTTTCGTATTTTTGATGCAATTTTGTGTAGAATTCACCACCAACATTCTCATCTTCACTCGAGTCCATAACTACCTCCTCCTTTTGAGACATAGGCATCCGCGCATCCATGTTGACTTCATCAATATCGCAACACCATGGTGATAAATTTAGTCTTGATTTGAAAAGAACACGAGCATTATTTTTTCTAATCATGAAAGTCCGAGGATCAAAGACCGACCTATTAATGTGGATTGCCAGTAAAGGTGGTGGTCTCGATATTAATACTTGTTTGGATTTAGATGATTTTCGAACCATGTTTTCCGTATGTAGCTTTTTGTATTCGTCATCATCAATGACTGGTTTGCTTAGAACTGTCTCCAATTCTTCTATCCTGGACTGGAACGCCTTACACAACTTGGCAGGTATAGAGTTTGCTTTTTTACTTTCATATTGTTGCAATTGTTCCTTTAGATGATCACGGACAGCCATCAAAGCACAACGATTACATTCTACACCTTCAATGATCTCTGGTTTAATGTAATCCTTTAAAAGGTCGGATAATTTTAATGACGATCCCATGTTGTCACTTGGTAAATTCAAACTCAATCCTGAGGATACTGAATAGCGAATACCACCAGTTTCACCACATTGTAGGCAGCCAATTCGTTCGGCAAGAATCCCATCCAATGGTGTAATCAACTTAAATTTGGTAAAATATTTTTCTTTACTACCGGGAGGGATTAAATTGGGGGTTACTTGCTCAGTTGGAATATAAATGGTGCCCACATGATCTAAATGTGTTTGTCCAATAACAGCGGTGTCCGGTAGATCCTTTTCGAGAATCACATCTTTGTTAGTACCAGTATTATCTAAAGATTTTGCATTTTTTTCCAATTCTGAAAGCATAGTTTGGAAAAATTCCTGTGCATCTTCTTGATCATATCCTAGTAAAATGTTTCTATTAGGAGCCCTAGACATTGATTTCAAAAGTTTGTTGGCTTTGAAATAAGGTCTGTCGTGGTAATACTTGGCATTTAATTTATCTAGTAATTCTTTGAGGGCAGCGCTAAATGTAACATCTGGAAAATTTTCACGTTTACTCTTTGAATCCTCTTCCTGTCTCACGGATTGATTCAATCTATTAGGAGGCGTTTCATCATCGTTAATATGACCTCCATCAGGTTGATCTTTATCTAATTTTGCTTTACACGCAATTTCTTCGTCTAAAAACTTCAAAAGCTCTTTAGAAGATGCCATAGATTGTAAAACACAATTCATAAAACAGGTATTGCCATCATTTATCAACCCTCCTATGTTACCACCTCTTTTCAAAACTTCATTTTCCATTTGACCAGAACGAGGCATCCAACGTCTAAATCCGCTTTTCGATGCCATACCTCTTGCAATATCACCTACGTTAGAATTATAGCTCATAAGATATCTCTTATTCTTAAAAAATAAAAATGCGGTCGATAGAATTATTATACCTAATGCAATTGGGATGCTAGTCTTATTATTGTTGTTTGAAATGAACGAAGAAATCTTCTGTACTACAGGTCCCAAAACAAAATTCATACAAAGGAAGTCAGATAGTTATATTGATAATAGATGAATGGTAATACCGATAACAATGGTGGTGTATAACGGTATTTTTCCTTTTTTTTTTTGTAAAGAACAGCTTATTACTCACGTCTCTTTAAAAAATATATGGGAAATATGTTTCAAATGTTCTTGATCAGAGCTGTTCTAATACCATAATATTTTGGCGAGATACCTTCTAAAATGGTTATGGTTAGCACTACGAAGAGTTGATGTCCAAGCTACACTATTCCCTTCGACGTTTTCTCGATTCTCGTGGTGGATAGACCAAATTTTCAAATCACTATAAACGGGATTGAATTTTCCACACAGTATACAGATATATTATATAGTTAGCTTTATAGTACTTTACATTTTTATCCGATGACGAGCAGTTCTAAAACAACCTTCTGTAGAAGTGGTAGAATATCAACACTCCATGGAAAATATTTTCTTGGTGCTTATTTATTCTGTCTTTGTTCATTTTCAAAAAAAATTTTGTGACTGTAGTGTCTAATGTTCGATAGGTTGTTGAGGTTGATCTGCCATCATCATTGGTTGCTGTGGTTGTGCCATTGGTACAAAAGTAGTTCTTTCTTTGCCCCAGCCAGTTCTCAAATTACGTCCCTGAAAAAAGAAATTAGCTAAAGCTACAATACAAACCGCAGCTTGTTCATGAGTATCATACTTCACAAAGCAGCAACCTTTTTCTGGATAATGCTTGAAATCCAAAATGAATCCGAAATTTTGTAAAAGTGGGAGTAAATCGCTGTCAGTTGCAAAATGTGGAATGTTACCAAGGTAAGTCGTGGTAACCCTTGGAGGAGCTCTTCTTATCATAGCCTCTACAGCCTGTGGATTTACAGGGGGTGGGACGGTTGGTCCAGGGCCAGAAGGTGGCGCTCCCATGGGTTGAGCATTTGGTGGTAGTGGGCCACCAAGTGGGAGGCTCATAGAATTTGGAGGTGGCATAGGCATGCCTCTACCGAAATTGCTGTTATTGTTAATGAATGGGCGCATTCCGCCATTACGGTTACCAACAAAACCACCACGACGGTTACCATTATGATGATTTTCACGTTTGGATGCCCAATTGATTCTTAATGGCCTACCATTCAATTCTTGTGATTGCATTGAGTCCATTGCTAATTGAGCTTGTTCTTGGTTACCAAATGAAACGAACCCGTATCCTCTAGATCCACCTGTTTGCATATCCCACATAACGTGGCCTTGAATGAAACTGGGAAAGCTTCTAAACACATTGCATAGGGTTTCATCGTCAACATCGACACTTAAATCACCAACAAAGAGGTTAAAAGTATTTTCCTCAGGTAATGCCTGTTGACTTTGGAAAGCCCAATTGATTCTCACCACATTATTTTCGATCTGTTTACCATTTAAAGTCTGTAGTGCAATGTTAGCATCATGTGACTTGAAGTATTCAACAAATGCGTAGTTCGCGCGCGCATTATTCTTGTCAATCATGACCTTCACATTGGAAATCAAACCTCCGACTTGGAAGTACTGCCTTAATATCTCCTCGGTAATTGATTTATCCAAGTTACCGACATATAAGATTCTATCGGATGTTTCTCTACCACCTTTGGTTGCATTAGCAGGAACAACCGGAGTAGTTTCTCTTTCTTCACTATCTGAACTTTGCGATGGTGCGGAAACCGCGGTCTCCTCTTGGACATTTGCTTTAACGTCAGCTACCGGAGTTTGTTCTTCTGACATCATAAAAAATTAGGTAGACGAGAGTTGGTACAATGATAAAAATCTTATGCTGAATATAGTACAACACAGCGTAAAACCTTCTTCAAAAACTCGCAATTGCTGATGATAATAGTAATAAAAGGATCTTGCGACTTTTCGTTATACTTTTCGTTATACTGTTTCTATTTTCCCAGTTCTGTAATTGCAGATGGATGGAATAAAAACAATCGAAGTAAACAAAAAAATAATAATGGTGATGTTGACAACAATGGTTACACTAATATGAATAATAAGAGTAACAGAAAATGAAATAAATTAAAAAAAAAATAGAAAACGGAAAAAAATGAAAAATACGAATAGAAGGAAAACTTGACAGGATCACAGGTAGTTTTTTGTCAAGTTCTTCTAGTCCGTAATAGTAACAACTATGGCAACTACAGTAGAAATTTCCACCTTTTGAAAGCTTCTTTTCTTCGCCGTTGAAAGCTTCTTAGATGATGAGACTGGACCTGTTCGTTAACATAGGAAACGAAGAAAAGAAACATTGAGCGAAATTTTAAAGAGCACGTAGGAAGTGATCAAAAGGAATCTGAGATTAAAAAGAATGGTCTCTGGCGGGTTCGAACCGCCGATCTCCGCGTTATCAGCACGGCGCCTTAACCAACTGGGCCAAGAGACCTCTTGCTAGGGTTCTCGGGAAAATTTTATACATTTTAAGCACATGTAATTTTCTCTTATAAACAATTATAGTCTCATTACTAACTACAGGTGTGTATTTTTTTTGGAGTGCTTCTTTTCTATCAATATTTTTTTTAAAAGATTGTTGAAGTTCAAAGTATCCTGGTGTATTACTACTATCATCGGTATCGTCAATATAAGCTGGTCAGAATATGCTTATTATTAGCACATGGTCACAAGCAACATATTAAGTACTAATTTTCACCAAACATGATACTTCAAAATACAGCCTCTGTTTAAACAATCTATCGCCCCTACGTTATATTTGCAAGAAATATGCCGCTAAACAAAATGTTAGTTGATCACATATGTGTAAACACTTCTTCTGTTTGTAGACCTCTCCTTACTTTAAAACTCAAGTTTGTAAGAATGACTTGTGCTCAAGCAATTCCCCGGAGCATCAGAAATACATAATCTTATCTTATTAAAAATATCCTTCTTGGGAAATAAATAGTTTAGAACTTCCGTGTATTTTCACGACAATTATGACCAGAAATTGCGATTTATAAGGATTCTAACCTCATCATCTAATAATTGAGTGTTTTGTTGATAATATCAGGAAGTTTTTTTAAAGAATTGTCTTCCCATCTATTGTATTTATCCATCTTTGACGCTTCTCCAAATGTTTTATCGCTCTTGTTGTAGGCTAAAATTGTTTATTAGCTGTCATCTTCTTTAGCAAATCATCACAGAAAAGTTTGCAGTATTCCACATTGTGCTAACTTCTAATGTAGGAGGACCCAAACCTAGTCGGTCTTGTAATGTTTTACAATAGAAGACGTCTAAATTACTTTCTGTTAAAAAAAGAAATATTGTAATTTTTTTTATGGAATATTTGTGAATTTAGAGTGTAATTCTTTGTGGGATTTCTAGATTTCTTTCCAGATCTACTTCGGTTATTATCTCCAAAATCTCTAGAGTATTTTGGTCTCAATGCTAAAATTTTATTAATTATAGATAACGAATTGCTACAGATGGCGGAAGTTGAAATTTTTGGAAAAACAAAGCACTCTCTAAACAGAGAGGTAACTTATTATTAAGAGAATAAGTCAGAGTACCCGTAAAGAAGCGGATAACATTCGATATTCATCAGGGCTCGAAGATATACAGAGAAAAAAAGTTGATGAGCTGTTAACTTTCTCGTTGAGATATCTTTTAGCAATTGTAATTCCTCGTAGCTCACTCTATTTATCCTAATAGATCACCTGAAGTTCTTCTTACTTTCGTTCCTTATCATCTTTATGTTGCTGAATTATCTGGAAATATTATATTATAGGTGTGTTGTCACTGATAACGTTTCTGTTGGCTATTAGTATTGTTTCCGACGTAAGTAATAATTCTGTGCAGAATACAGAAAGAAGGTTTTATTTGTCACCATTCCATTTAAACACCATCATAAAAGTATATCGTTGAAAAATCTTCATTTTGATAAGAATAATAGATGGACGCTAGATTACAATTCTTCGGGATGTGGATGGATAGGAGTAAATTTATTTGATAATTTCATGGCTAATCGTATGTTAACGTCTAGGAGGCGCGAAAAGTACCTTTTTAACATTTTAAAACCTTTTTATCGTAGATACAACTCTTTAGTACTCCCTAAGGTATGTTACAGATTTAAGGACATATATAGATAGTTGAAGAAAACGTCAAAAACTCCGAAATCATGACTTAGACGAAGATTTAGAGACTCTTGCATATACCTTTAAATCTCCTTATCTCTTAACTATGGACTACCCAAAGATCCCTGGGTAACCAATGGCGATTATCTTTTAAAATGGATTAAAAAATCCTGCCTTGAAAATCTCCTCGATTTTATATCCAGGAGTTTTCTAAATAAGTCAATTTCTTGGTTCAGGGTTGGTTAAGGACCATTTTTTTACAAATAATGTTCCAACGAGTGAAAACACAAATTATGACGATGTTGCGCATAACAATGTAGCAACATTTATCGTGTTAGCTGCGATAATATACTACGAGACTTTTGATCTTAGAAGGAGTTTAAATGTTGTTTAAAAAGAGAAAAGGGTTCTCGTAGACCATATAGGATTTTAACAGTGGTCTCAAGTTTCTATTAATACTAATTGATATGTATATGAAAGCCGCTACGCTCGAATGGTAGCTCGTGTGGCGTAATGGCAACGCGTCTGACTTCTAATCAGAAGATTGTGGGTTCGACCCCCGCCATGAGCTTTTTATAGTTGGTTCCACGATTTTTGCAGAATATGGCGAAAACTCCAAGCAGGTTAAAACCAAGTGGCAGGTAGGATATTTCTTGGTATGCCTTGCACAGCCAATAATAGGTTTCTCACGATAATTCTCATTAATATTTAAAATTGTACGTAGAAGAGAGTTTTAATCTTTTTTTTTTTTTTCGAGCAGCAACGCTCGTAATAGCAGGCTACTTTATCTTTTGACCTCTTACAGCTGCTTGGACCTGCCTTTCAGTTGCAAGACCCTTTCTTATTTTCTTCCTATTGTGAAGGTGTTTTTGTACGTATTCTATTTCGTCTTTAGCCATCAATGTTCTCAGGACAATATCTAAAGTTTCAGCAGATCTCTCCAAAGGATCACTTTCATCGTTTCGTACATCCATTTCTGCTTTCCTCCTGTTCTTTCTAGTGGCATTTGCCATGATTGTTTTTTTCCTCGCAATTGTCTTAGACCTCGTGCTTGTAGCTCTCGGAGAATCCATTTCTAATGTCTTTTGTTGTAGGTATTTGGTATATTCAGGCGCTAACCTTTCTGCTTCCTTTTTCAATGCAGATATACCTTGGTCATAGTAAACTGGTATGAGTAAAATAGTTTGATAGTATTTATTTTTAAGATCATCCAATGGAGGACCTTCGCCGCCATTATGAAAGATATCAACACAAAGGGCATTCAACCAGATGAAGATTACTTCTATCTCACGCTGCGTAAGGGGTCTTCCATACCCTACTACAGATGAGTTACCAAGGGCATGCATGGCGTTACCCCACAAAGATTTTGTGCTCTGCATCTTTTTAATTTTTGCCATCGACAATGACGGCAAAAGTAAGCCATCGGCAGCAGCTAAAATAGAGGACCATGCTCGAAGCATGATTCTAAACAAAAGCTGTTGCGTCAATTCTGAAGCTAAAATATTCAAATTGGCATTTAGGTAATCAAATAACGGAACAATGGCATCGTAGACAATACCTTTTGGTGGTTGTGTAGATCCGTGACTACCACATACCGTTTTCAAAGTGGATCTAGAAAACGCATAATTGACAAAAGTAGAAAATTTGTGAGTAATTAATTCAATGGCCCTATCTAGAGCTCTAGAAACAGTTCTGTAAGCTCTACCAATACAAAAAACAGCATCCAATTTTTCACTTTCTAACGAAATCTCAAGAAATACTTTACCCTGCGTATCGAGATCTAACGTGACAGCATTGGGAAACCCATCATCGGTATATCTTTTAGAATCTAAAAGAAAGGAGCATTTTCCACATACTTCATAGCTACTTCTACGAAGCTTTCCAGAAGGACGATGCCAAATCATTAGGAATATGGTGCATGTCTTTCCAACCGGAATTTCTATTTCGAATTCTTCATCCCAGACAGGATTGACGGATTTCCGGATAATTTTCGTCTTTGCAATTTCACGTTGTCGAGAAGTATCAACAAGAGTAAGGGCGGGATTGGATAGTCCATCGATACTACTAAAGCCTCTGATATTTTCAGCACCAATTACTCTAATGGTGTATAACTGATGTAATTGTTGTTCAATATTATTTGAAATGTTCCTCGTCTTCTGGTGTTTGCTCTCAAAAATTTTGATAGTGTCAGACAACTCTTCTAGATTTAATTGGGAGTCTAGTTCATTTAACTTTTCAATGATAGCATTTAAATCATTCAGAAGAATACATGTCTGAGGTTTAAATTGATAAGGTTTTGGTAATTCCACAGGTTGTGAATTTTTCAAAGCACTTTTCATACCATCCACCCATGATGTTTTCGGTTTCTCACCGCTTAACGTGTTTTCCTTATTGTCATCATCAGAAAACATAAACTCCGAACTATCATCAGAAAGATCTTCTTCAATCATTTTTAAGATAACACCAGCATAGTAGTGCAAACCATCAGAAAACGATTTTAGAAGGAATGTAATAATCTTAGCAATTTGATAACTATTCTGCCATTCTAATCTCTTGAACAATCCAATTGATCCGTTAATCATTCTAAAAATGTCTACTACTGAGGTACTGTAGTGAACTTCTGGATTCACAAATTCCCAGGTCTCATTTTTAATAGATTCCTTAATAACCCCTAGCACCTTGGCACTTGCTTCATCACAAAGTTGTGACAAATATTTAGTAAACAGCTTCTCTATATTTATGGGGAAAGTCTTTTTTGGTTGAACTTGTGAGTAGATATTTCTCAATTCTTTGAACATATCGTACATTTCCATAGCATCTGTTGGGCCTACGCTCGTGTATTTCTCAACTCTTCGAATCATAACTGGGGCATCTGAAGCAAAGGCCTGAATTAAAACCGAGGCAGACTCAAATGGGATAGTGATAACATCTAATAATGGCTTATTATACCTCCTTTGCAGATTCTCTATCTCCTTTGTGATCAATTCTCCGACGTTTTGGACGTGTTGAATCTCAATTGATTTGTCCTTCGGCACTCCATCAAGAAGTGAAAGGTAGTAGTTTTCACTTCCCCTAAAAATTGTTTTGCGCAATCTTTTCTTTACCTTAACATCAATATCGGATCCACCTATGAGCTCTTTGAACAATATCATTGCAGGATCTGCTTCAATATATGTATAATAGAAGGAAAGGATTGGTGAAAATTTTGGTTTTGTAGATGAATATAATGCTGACAGCAGGTTATCCACTGATGTAATACATTGGTTCGAAGTATGATATAAATTAACGACCCACTGTCGCTGGTCGAGATTATTCCACGCGCTAGTATCCATGTGGATCTCCGAACGTAGAATTTTTGATTGTATAAAATTGAAGACATTCTCTGTGAGCTTTTCGTTGAGTTCAGAGTCTTTTAAGATGGATAAATTAGCCGCGGTGTACACCAAACATGAAAGAGTTGAAAAGAATTCTACTCTCCAACATTTAGATGCCCTGTTTAAAAAAAATAATGCAGACTGTGAAAGATTTAATGCATTCATTGAAGTCGAATTTCCATGATTAAAAATTCGACACAGGAGGGCAACAAATGCGTCCCTTGGATTTTCTGGGATCATAGAATGTGGTAGACTGCTCGAATTATAATGTTTGTTCTCTGGATTGAATTTGTCCATTAAATATCCTATTTCACTAAGTTCAATATTGGCCCACAGATTATAGTCCTTTTCAGATGGGAAGTCTCTCATTTGTAATGCACCTCTACCCCTTCTAATGTTATCACCAATAACATTTAGTTCTTTACAGTAAATATCCGCTAATGGTTCTTTAATAACTTTAACCACATCTTGTTGTAACTTAATATCATCCACTTGAAATAATTCTTTGAAAAAACCAGAATGTGTAATTTCTTCTAATTTAAATGTAGGCTTGGAAAGAATAGGTTTTTCCCCGCTGGATACACGAGGAGTGGTATGAGAAGATGCTACTGAAGATTCAGAGGAGGATACAGATGAGGATACAGAGGTACCATTAGAATGTGCTTGGATGCCCCTAAAACGGTGCCTTCGAGGTGTCGAGGTCTCCTTATACTGTTGTAACTTAGTTACCAACTCTCTAGGCAAATCTTTTGAAACGTTAATTATCAAATCGATGAAAAAAGAGACCTGTACATGCAACTCTTTCTGGACGTTTCCTATTACTAATTTATTTAGTTCACCATTTGCAGCTTTCGTGAAATGTACCACCAGTTCTTCGAATCTTTCCATTGAGTCTAAAGTGGATCTCATGTTTGGATTAAGAAACATATCATTGTAAAACTTCAATAAACTTCGTCTCAAATTTTCACTATTGACTTTAACTTCTTTGATTGCAATTTTACTCAGCTGTTTCTCTAAACGTCGTAGAGTATCTTGGAGACAATCACTCTCTGTAGTCACTTTAGTCGAGGCATTTTTAAAGCCATTTGAAATCTGCAATATACGACTAGTGTCATCTTCAGCACTAACATTTCTTCTTGGCGTACGTCTTATCAGTGGCGGTTGTTGTGCAGTAGTCGCCTGAACAGAACCAGCGGCCACTTGAAACTTACGAAATCTAGGTTCGTTAGTATATTCTAGTAGTAATAATTTCAATGTGTATATGTAAAGTGCTGGTCCGGTAATTTTGGGTGTGTATGCTTGGGACACTGAGGAAATGTTAATTGCTTTCTCGGGTAAAGATAATGAGGAATTTAAGGACTGGTCGTCCCGAGAGGATTGTGACATGGATAGAGAATACTGGATGATTATGTGTTCCCTCAGCAAGTTATCCTATAGAGTTAACTTTTAAGTTGTATTTTATTCGAGTATTATTGTTACAAGTTGTTTTATTAACGATTGTTTTCTCGTTCCTTTTAAGAAACAAAGTTACGACAATATCATGCACTAGTAAACGTAAATCTAAAAACCCAAGAAAATAGTGTTAAAACAGGAGGATATCTGTCGTTGGATGGTCTCCACTGTTTTTACGCTTCTTCCCCGTCATTTTCACCAACTTGTCCATCTTGACTCGACTCTTCTTGGTCATGTTCACTAGTTTCGTGATCACTCATCTCATGTTTTTGCTCGTCGTCATTGCTATCTTCATCGTCATTTTCATCGTCATCCTCGTCATCATCCTCATCGTAATTTTCATTATCATCTTCACTGTCATCATTATGACTACTTACACCGGCACCAACTTGCTTGTCATTTTGGGTTTCTTCTTTCACTACAGGGTGTGATGGTAGATTCGTGGGAGTTGGAGCAGAGGCACCGTCTGGAATATTATGAATGTATCTAGCCAATGCTTTGTTTATTGAGAACATGGTGACCTTTTCACCAAAAAATTGGTTTCATCCTATCATCACACAAGATTTCCCTTCTATCGTTCGGATTTTGTAAATTGTTACGTTTGATGTAATCCCAAACTGATTTGACCACTTGGGTTCTTGTTGATTCTTTTTGGCCCAAAAGCTCACTTAGCGGTTCCGCTATTGTGATTCTAGTTTTATTAAATCCACCCGTAGACTCACCACTCTTCTTTTTCTTGCTACTAGAGTCTTTGTTATCACTTTTGCTTCTCTTTTTATTTGAACCTTTGACCAATCGCTTAGCAGTAGATGCATCTTGTTTAGATAGTTCATCAATACTAACCAATTTTTTTGGATGATCTTGAGATTCTTGAAATCTTTCCACTATTATCTTATTAACCTCTTTTCTTCGGCTGTCAAGATCGACACCAAATAGTTCTTGTAACGCCTTTCTTATTCTTTTAGGAGTAGCTTGATCAGGATTGGTAGCACTTAGAATCGCATCGATCATCGGCGTATAGGATTCTAAGTCCACCATGGTTCTCTATTTTTTTTTTTTTTGCGACTTGTAGGAGAAGCTTGTTGTCATATATTTAGACAATTTCGCTTTTTTTTCCGCCTGCCATTGAAAATTGGCCTTGATGACTACACTTAGAAACATTGAAGAGGAATCTTGAAGATATATAAAAATAAGCGTTGTATATGTATCTCAAAGTTTCAGAAACTAATCTAGTTCTTCGCATTTAAGCAAATTGTGGATAATTGTGTATATGTCCATTGGTAGTTGTAATATAGCTTAATCAAAACCCATGATATTGAATTTATTACAGAATACATATTTAAAGTACAAGTGGGATTTTTTTTTTTTTAATGTGTTCCCTTATTTCAAATTGAGACCATTTTTCAAGTTTTTCTTCTGTTGTTTTTGATTTTTTTTTTCACCAAATCCTTTCGTTCGGCTCTATTTAATGATCTGGGATCAATTAACTCTTCTTCTGTACCCTTTTTCTTATCATCTAATTCTACCAACCATTGGTCATCAATACTTTTATTTTTACCTTTGTAACCCCATTTAGGAACCCATTCTCCTGAGGCTTCATCGTAAACCATTTTACTCGTCTTCGCCTTTGGCTGAATACCTTTCTTAGCTGCAAACTTCTCCCATTTAGTAGGCTCTTTGGGCTTTGGTAATGGCTTTTCCCTAGGTAATTCCGAGGTGGGATCTGGTAATTGTAGCAGCGCTACAGTAGCACCTTGGTTGTTTGAACCACCCGTAGATTCAGTCGTGGTTTTAATTGGTAACGATAGTATTTGGTTTACCAGCAGCTGTACATTATCACGCGTCAGACTTTTGATGTGATTCTCTCTGGAGGCGTTTGATGAGTCTAAATCGTTCTTATCCAATACGTTGTTATCAAAAACCGCTAGGTTACCCAAATCATAGTTAACAGGTATAGGCTTTTCTACAGTAACTGGTAAATTTTTGTAATCTTCAGCAGGCATTTTGGCAAAACTAGACTTGATCTACTTTGTTCCTACTGAAGTGTTCGATGTTTTGTTTGAATCAATAGTTTATGTCATCTCACTTCATCTCATCTTATAATGTTGAAAATTTTCCAGTCACGTGTAAATAAGCTTTTTCCAAGAACATATTTAAGTTATTCACGTAATACGTATCAAGTTAGTTAGTCACAACTCGAACAGTCTTCTTAACACTCGACTAGATGTGAGATCTTGCTCGAACTCCCAATTTTCTCTCACTAGTCTTTTAGCACAATATCTTGCGGTAGAATACATTTGTAAGATGTCATAATTTTTACCGACGTCTCGCTTTAATTTGCCCAACTGTTCCAAATCCCTAATAAGAAAATTCTCACCTCCTGCAGATATTTCCAAGTATTTTAACAGTACTTTATGATAGTTCAATGTCAGATATTTCAATGTTTCGTGTAGCAGCCGTATGAATATGGGGAGGTCTTGGGCCATTTTTCTGTGCATTTGTTCGAAGTGTTTGGCTAAAATATCTCTTTTCAAATCTTGGGTATGCGACGCCTTCTGTCTCAGGAAAACCATGTAATCTCTTTTCAAAGAATTGAGGTCTTTGAGATGGGCTCTCACAGATTCACAGTATTTGAGCATTATCGCCAATGGCCTTTTAACCGAATTTTCGAAGAATGTTAGCTTCATTATGGTGGCTTCTTCCCTCTGCATTTTCAATCTCTCTACATAAGCAAAATATATTGAAGATAAGGGAATAGCTTGTTCTGTTCCTACAGTTTCTGAAGAGCCAAGATTTTCGGAGTTTATCAATTGCCGCCACAGATCTGTATGTTTCAAATTTATATCAATAATGGAAAGCATGTCACTGTTATTTATGGCTGATTTCAGATGAATTAATCCTTTGTGGAGTTTTTTAAAGACTGAAATGTGATCCGCTAGGGTACGTTGTGAATCACCACATATTTGACTTACTACACTTAGAAACTTTTGTCTTCGTGATGGTTCTAATGATTGAGTTGCTACCGTATCACCAGAATATCGGCTTGAGCTACCAGAAAAAATTGAGTTTGTACCATTGGACGTTTGCTGGTGAACATCGTTACTACTGTTATCTTCTCTTTCTGGTAAAGAAAGTGATAGAGATGACTGACTACTACGGGTACTTTGATTTTTAGAAAGCATAGACGGTACCTCTAATTGCGGTTTAAAATCTTGGACTTTATCAGAGTCATAGCTTTGAATGATTTCTATTGGTGTCAAACTAAAATCGTACATTGCATTGCCATTAAATTCGGAAGTTTCATTTTCAATATAATTAGAAAAGGAGCTGTATTCATCGCAAGCCTTCTCCATAGATGTGCAAATATCTCTCTTTAAAATTTTGGGAGCTAGTGAAACAAGTGTTTTCAGAAATCCTGACCATTCAGTTATCCTTTTAACAGGTTTACTCAAAAGATCTTCTAATTTGTGGTTTCCGGAGATTTTATAACAGTGTTCGTACCATCTATAGAAAAGGTGAGGATGTTTAGATCTCATGGTTTTAAAAAGTTCCATTTGTTTCCGATGGGATCCACAGTAACTTAAGTAGGTTGATTTGATTCGAAGAAAATTTGTGCTAAACACCTTACCTATGTCAAATCCTGATAAAATCTGCTTTTGTAAAGAACTATTGGTGCTGACCTGTTCCCAAATATCATCGTCAATTTCACCAGTGTTGTTTCCAGCAAGAATTATTCGTTTCAGCCCAGTAACAAATAGCCTGCTAATGGAAGATATTGTTTCCAAATTTCCAAAAAGCAAGTATTCTTCATTTGATGCTGGTTCAAAGAGTTTGTGACGATACGTTCTGTTTTCGCGCAAAACATTTCTATAAACCAAATTGCAGGTATCTATAAGTTCACCGTACTCATTTTCTGACATATAAAGGGATCTAACCACATTGAAGAACTTGAAAGTTTCGGAATTGGCAAACATATCTGGATCAGTGGGGGTCTCGATTTTAATCGAATTGGTAAACCTATCAGTGTTAATTGGCGAATATTGTTTTTTAGATGCTGGACCTTCCAGATCTAAATGCAAACTTGCCGGCCTTTTGGATGAATGATTTGTCCGTTTCAAACTGTTACTGTAGCTATTTCTTAATTCATACTTATGTAATTGGACTCTGGGTAATTTACTATCATTTTTATGGAAATAATCGTTTTCATAATCTCTGATGGGTGACATGGCATTAGATGGTTGAGAGCAGAACTCATCATATAATTCCGTATGTCTGAACATTTTGATACAGTAACAATCAATACCCTATATTGACAAAAAAATTGTTAAAAAATTGCACCTTCATCTCAAGCTAACTGGGATATTTGGATTCAAACATTTCATAATCTTTTTATTTATCACTTCCTGTAATTTTCATTTCAATACATCATCGGTACCTTAAAAAAAATTGTGTCGCACTTGTTTCATATACAAGACGTACATTGAAAAATAGAAAATGAAATGCAGGGTAAAAAACATATGGTATCACAAGATTTTACATATTTGTGTCCTTCATCTTCCTGCATGTTTGGTTGAAATGCTCATTATTCTAGTATTAGGTGTGAATATTCTAAACCTCCCCTACCTATGAATTCTGTAACGATTTTGAAACGATCTTCGGAATCAGCGTCATTGTCAAGAGCAAGCTTTAAAAGATCAGTTTTCTTGCTCATATCTTGTTGGGTTTGGAAAATCTTTTCGGAAGTTTCTAGTTCAGCCATACACCTTGGACATTTAAAAGGTTTTTTTCCTTCATTAACGTGTTCCTCCTCATTTAAACATCTCTGATGATAGATGTGATGGCATCTAAAGAACACAATCGGCAATTCCAGGGCAGTGTGGCACATAAGGCATGTCTTGTTTTTTGTATTTATTTGTAAAGGTTCACCAGAATGTAAAACCTCTAGGTCCTTCTTTTTACCGTCTAGTTCTGCCTGGTATGAATTAATCAATTTTTTGTTTCTTGATATCTGGTCCTGTTCTTGACGAACATGTTCAATTAAGATGTTTTGTACCATTCCGTAAGTGGTAACTTCCGTTGAGCCTAATATGCCGATTAATTCCACCACTGACATTAATCCCTTTTCGAGTATTTTAGATAGGATCTTATCCTTGAGAAAAGTCTCACCGCCTATCTTCTGAAGGACTTGCTTGGAAGAAATAAAGTATTTAAGAGCGATACAATAAAGGTACGGTTCTTGTTTCTCATGCTTTTCTAGAAATTTCACGCATTGTATGGGATCATCGGTTAGGATCATAGATCGGAAAGTGTTTATCAATGATGTCTTCGCACCCTTGTCAAGCTCAATGTCAGAATCTTCACCAGGAGAATGGATATCTATCTGATTCATGTGAGAAATCAACATCATTAAAGAATTGTCTATGGGTTTACTAGATTGGGTAGTTCTTGAAGTAATACTTTCATCCACTGTAATTAACTTCTCACTTTCATTGTACACTTTTGCTGCACGAGATCTCCAATCATTTTGACGTTCTGGTACATCTTCCTTTGCTAGTGTCAAATATAAGTCGTAAATTGTAGTTAGTATTACCTGTTTGTCTTCCTTCGAACCCTCATATTTTTGATAGCTTTCTAAACAAGCTTCTAAGAATACGACGAACTCAAATGGTTTGGAAATGAAAGCATTAAAAATTAGTGAAGCTCTCGGTGGATGATAAGTAGGTCCCATGGATTCTTCAGATTCCGTACTATCATCTCTCCCGGTCACATTATTAATATATTTCATGAACGTCTTATAACTGTAAAATACCGTCGTGAGATCGTCATGCAGATGCTCTGGCTCTTTCAAATCGGTTTTATAATCGGTTCTCTTGAATTTACCTGTGAAAACATCAATTAATAGAATATTAGTATCATTTGGGCATTTCTCTAACAACTGCTTAGAATAGGTCACTAAGACACGGAGAGTCTCGTCGATTGATAAACTTCGAATATATCTTATAGCACTATGAGGATCATCGAGCGTATTAAGTAGAATTTCCACAATTATTGAAGGATCTTTAGCAAATTTACAGGCTACATTATATGCTAGTTGCTCAAACTTAGAGTCTTGTAGCAGTTCCAAAACTAATTCTAGATCGAATAAGTTCTTATCTGAATAGAAAAAAGACATATCATCCATATCTTGACTTATGACTTCCTGTGAAAATTCTCCAGACCTTGTAAAATGTTGAATGAAATAGTTTATCTCATCTTCAGCTTTTAATTTAACCAAAGCGATTAGTAGGAGAGTTACATGATCAGAATGAGATCTATTTTCCTTAATCAATGACCAGAGGTAGTTAGCTAAATTTCCTAAGCCTCTGGGATCCGGTGATTCATTAATTCCGAATTTTGAAATGACTTCACTGGACTCAACTACGTCTAAACATTTAACATATTGTTCCACTGCTTCCGTCTTTGAACCTTTTTTGTAGAGCCAATCACCATATCTCCTATGAATATCTTGAATTTTTAAAGCTTCTAAAGAATTCTGTTTAGCTAGTTCTAATGCAAAGGGAAATAATTCTTTTTGTATGACAATATCTAATTGTTCGTCTAAAGATTTCTCCGTTATCTTTATCATAACACCTTCTGAAGTTAATAACAGTGCAATTTCTCTTTTGCCCTGGGTAACCGAAAATACATCAATGATAGCACTAGCAATGAATATGTTTAGTGCGACAACTTGATTCTTGAGATCAAGTA
Organism: Zygosaccharomyces sapae; assembly: GCA_900465325.1. Taxonomy (NCBI): domain Eukaryota; kingdom Fungi; phylum Ascomycota; class Saccharomycetes; order Saccharomycetales; family Saccharomycetaceae; genus Zygosaccharomyces; species Zygosaccharomyces sapae. The sequence continues at coordinate 635,418 of UEGL01000017.1, read as the reverse complement.
TAATAACTCTGTTAGAGTTTGACTGTGAGAATTCTTCCACTTCCAAAACAGCTGATTTTGAATATTCCGCTTCCACTACTACTAGGAGGTGATCTTCATCTATAGGATAAATTCTTTTTACACCTGAAAGTTCAGTTACCAAGGGTTTCTTTTCTCCGGCATCTTTATAAAAATCAATAGAACCCTCAACGCTACAAATATATTCGTTAGTATAGGGGCTGAAGCAGCTGCAGTTCAAACTGAGTCCATGTTGAGAATCCAAAATCAGGTCTGGCTGTCCTTTATTACGACCTGTAGTGTTAAACATCATTATCCGAGTGGTGGTAGCCGCGAAGCATACAGAGGCATCTAGATTGAATTCTAACGAAGTAACCGGTTCCTTTCCCACATCTTCATAAATTATTCTCTGTCTAGAACCTCTGTCCCTTAGTAAATCCCCTCTAATAAGTATAATTTTACCGCTAACGAACCCAACGACTATACAAGTTAGATCTTTGCTAGTTGTAACCACAGAGATAGGGAAAGTGTTACTGCCATTTTTCACCTCTATGACTGAATGATAAGACTCTGGATTATTTGGTAGCTTATCTAATTTGTAAATTTTGATTAATGAAGGTTTACCTAACGCTTCCCCTACAGTTAAAAGAAACTCTTGATGTACAGTTTCTAGATGGGTAATCTGAAAACTATCTTCAAAAGCTTGAAATTCATGTTCTACTTTAGATTCACTCAAATTCACCACTCTCAAATGATTAGATCTGACTGCAAGGACGAACCTACTGCTATTAATGGGTGAGGCTGCCGATAAAGTAGGATCTGAGTACAGAGGTGAATCGCTGCCCAGCAGCGGATCTTGTATCGGGGTGTTTTCATAAAATTGGAATTGCCTCCATGATGCGAAGAACATAGTCTGTTAAAGTGAAACCACCGGATTGTTTTGTCTGTTCACACAGGCTGAATCTTCCAATAGTCAAATATTCGTGCTTATGCAATTCAACATGTCGCCTTGTTGATCCTGAAGCACGCATAATCCGCATCATGTGACCAGTGATAATGTTCACAGATATCTGGCAATAAACTTACTTGTATTAGACATTAGCCAAAACGCCTATAATCACTTACACGACGGGTCCTAAGACCTCCCAACTATGTTGATTTGTATTAATAAAGACAATATACATAACAAATACACGACTGTGTACCCTTAAGCGTGATAAAGGATCAGCACTCTGCTTAGTATCTTCTTTGAGGTCTCTGAGTTTGAGATCTGTCATGCATGTAGGTACCAGGAACAATGTGTTCTGGCAAGTGCAAGTAATCTCTCAAATATTCAACACCAGCCTCAGTCAAAGTGTAGTAGTAGTATTGCCAAGAGAATTGAGTCCTGACGTAACCCTTAGAAGTCAAGGATTGCAAAGCCTTGATAACGTACAAGTTTTTGGTGTCAATCTCATCGTGCTTTGGTTGGTTGAAGTCCTTCTTAGCGACAACGACACCCTCTATAATTGATGTTAGTATAATCGTTCATCTAGAAACACAATAAGCTACCAACTTTCCTGGTTTGCAGACCAGTTCACATACCTTGAAACAAGTACTTGTGGATCTTAGTTCTATCTTCCTTTGGAATCAACATCTTGTCTACCTAGGGCTATATTTCACTGGCTAACCTTTGCAACGCAGTCTCTATCGATAATATGGGGGTTCCCCTCCATCTACCAGTACGTGATGAAAAGTTCCAATTGGAAAAAGATTGGCAATTGATGATGAGCTGCGACTGTGCGTCGTTGCGTCGGTGAACATTTTTTTGATATTTTTCAGGAAAAATTTCTCAAAAATGGAAAAATTTCGAGGATGTAAGGATTTTTGTAAACAGTCACAAATTTTAATAGTCACGTGAAATTCACATTTTGGAGGCGGCTAATAGGAATATTTGGGTGATGTTATTAGAACAGGATATTAATGCCGGAGAAGTAGCTATCATATATTCTATTGCTAGAAATGGGATTTAGAATTATTATATGTAGTGAGGTTGTACCACAATTTTCTTAAAATAATCGGTAATTAAAAGTTGAAATGTCATCTTTCATTTTCTGGATACTTCACCACAAGCTGCTTAGGAAGAGCAAAACATGAATTAGAAGCTTCAGAAAAGTTTCTTCCTGTATTTGGAGAACAAGGACAAGAACTTGTCAATGGTAGTAATATTTGAGAATAACACACTGTAGATTAATGTGAACAAGAGAATATTATCTTAAAGTTTCTATGGTAAACACAAGAATTTCCTGAAATACATTTATGAAGGCGCTCTATCTGGAATTAGAGGCTTTATCTTATAAACATAAGGACCCAATCTTTTGACAGGTGCCTTAGACCACTCATTTGTAAGAAACGGTTTTTGAAAATATTGTACATAACGATAGACTTACACCAAGAAAATAAGTTAGTTTTCGTTCTGATAGTATCTTTTGTATCAACGAAGAGAAATTCCGATATAAACAAAAAAATAGCTACTGAAGCTTTTCGTTAAATGGTCTCCTTGCTCAACTTAAAAGAATATTGATTATAATGTAGCTCGAAAGTCACCTCTTATTTAACCGCTAACAGGGCGAAAATTCAGGGCACAAAAATAAATTTAGGGCTCAATCGAGGATTTATCTAAATGTAAATCAATTCAAAACTGTTAAGGGTTTAATATTAATCAGATCGATCACAGTAAACCATTCGATACAAATAACTAGACAAGACAATCACCGGTGGGTGAATAGTGAATATCTTCCTATGTCTTTTCAACTATTTAATAGAGATCAAATTGATGTACGCTACGATAATACCAATCAAAATTCCTATAGATCGAAGAGCAATTCCCCTACACCATTCATAAGATGGATTGACAGATGTAGAGATTTCCTTAGAAGATTGTGTCAGATGAAAGTATGCAAGATTTCCGTGACACATTTAGTCGTTTTAATAACATGGATTTCACTACTGTTGAAATTCACCTCCCATTACAGAAGGTTCTACCAGACTTCGGCCCTTTTAGCTACTATGTGCACTAATGTTTTACTATTTGGCATATCAGACTCCATGGCTCAAAGTATACTATGCTATCTTTCTACTCATATGGATCCAGTTCCACAAGTAATTGATGACATGGTGAACAGATTCCGCGGACCGGCTCAAGTGGTAGAAGATGATAATGATTCAGATGATTTATCAATATTCAATGATTATGGAGAACCGCTGGATGATGAGGATCCAGTTTACGATTATAGCGCACCTGATTCCCATAAGTTTAATTTTTACAGATGGTTCTGTTTCATATGCTGGGGGTTTATCTTATCCTTCTTCCAAGTTCCTTGGTACAAATTTCTTAACTATTTTTATACAGAAGATCCCACGGTCGTACAAGTTTTAGAAAGAGTCTTATCAGATCAGCTACTTTACTCTCCCGTTTCAATATACTGTTTCTTTACGTATTCGAATTACGTAATGGAAAACGGTAATGCTGAAACCTTTAACAAGAAGATCCAGGTTCTGTATTTATCCACCCTCGGCTGTAACTATTTACTTTGGCCCCTGGTACAGTTTATCAATTTTTTACTAATGCCCAAACATTTTCAAGTACCCTTCAGTTCTTCTGTTGGAATTCTATGGAATTGTTTTCTCTCCATGAGAAATGCATCTAATTCTATTAACTAAAATTAAATTAAATTAGTGGTAAATACAGATAGGTAATGAAAATTCGACGTCTCCAAAGACAAACAGCAATCTAAGCAGAAAGAGACACATTTTGATCTCTCAAAATATTTTTGTATCTCTTGCTACTACATTTCTTCCTGAACAAGCCTTTAAAATACTTGGGAAAGTGAAGTTGCGCATAATAATTGATTACCGCCCATGACATAATAAAGAACTTGAATTTCTTGGATGTATTAGTCAACTGAAATAAATTTCCCGCAAAGGATGATGGGCTCACAAACATCAGTTTTATGCTGAATAAAAGCGAAATGATTACATCCACGATAAACCCAATGTTCTTAGACATCGGTTCTCTGTAAGGAGGCCCCACAGAAAGTACTACAGCACACAGTATGTACTGAAAATTTGAAACGAAAAATAAGACAGTATTATCTGAAGATTGAACTGCGTCATCACTACCAACAACTGGTTTGATGTACCATTTTGTCTTTTGAACCATGAGCCAGGGGATCGCTTGAAATAAAAAACACAGAAAGATACTAACACAGAGCGGCACCAAAATTTTTGGTGATACCAGATTGGCTGATGGTTTTTTCTTCGCAATTTTATGGTAAGGTTTTGTCCAAGACATAAAGATCGCAATGGGGACAATCAACAATAGATCTATGAACAGGAATTGAAAATCACCCAAATTAGATCCTCGACAGTATAATATGGTAATGCTGATAAATTGAATAGCAGAATAGAGACTCATGTATTGGAAACAGGCAAATGAGGTAACCAAAGATGCACGTCCTTCTTCGATTACATTCAAGACACAACTAATATCAAAGATCTGAGAAGTAAAAGGTGCCGCAACAGACGCTTCAGCCTCGGATAAGGAAATACCGATATCAGCAGCTTTCAACGCCCCACAATCATTAGCACCGTCTCCACAAAATCCAACCACGTAATCTAGTTTTTGCAACCTTTCCATTAATTCATGCTTTTCATCGGGTGACATCCTAGCATAAATGCACGCTTTCAACAAAACGGTATCCTTATAACCTTCTGGCAATCTACTTTCATTATCAAACAAAAGTCTAAATACATCACCAGTAACCGCTAGAGTATAATCTTCGAATGTACCGGCAAATTGCGGTTCATCTAAGTCTAAAGTATCTTCATAGTTATCTACATTTCTCCACAATATAGAGGGCTCATCAATACGAGCACCTTCATTGATATGCGAGATGTAGACTCGAGGGGCATCCACAAGACATGATTCTCTACCAACAGATATAGCTGTTAGAACGTTATCACCGGTACACATGATTGTTCGGATATTGGCTTCCCTTAATGTCTCTAACGTACCAGCAGTTGCGTCTTTCAACTTGTTTTCAAAAACAATAAATCCTAAAAATTCCAAATTACATTCAACCTCTTCCCTTGTGACTTTTTGAGAATATAACCACGTCCTCTTGGGTAGCGTCTTACCTGCACAAGCTATTACTCTATAACCAGTATGGGTGTATTTATGAATTAACTCATCGTAATTCTTGGGCAAAGTACTCTTATTACAAATTTCAGAGATGACTTCCGGTGCACCTTTAGTAAAGGCCCAAAAAACATTGTCACTGCTTGGCTTTACAATCACACTCATTCTTCTTAATTTGGAAAGGAATTCAAAACTCCTTACAATACCCAAAAAATTATGGGGATCATTATCGGTAAATCTGTTATTAGGCGAGTTACTATTAGGGTGAACAACCGCAGGAATGATATCAGAGTTCTCAGGGAAAATATCACCTTCATGACGCTGATCATACAACGAATGGAATGCGTGCTCTTGAAAATCTTCCTCATAGGACCAGCCTGTGAACTGAAACATTTTAAAATCCAAGGGGTCACCTAGTAATTCATTATCGACTAACCTCAGGGAATGACACGTGAGGAGAGCAATAAAGAAGTTCTTAGCTCTAAGGTCATTAGGTGAGCTACAATCATTCAACGAAAACTTAGGAAAAACTTGTTGCGCATTCTGTTGCAACTCCCCAAAGGAAAATAAATTACGTGAACTTGGTTCCGAAACATGAACACCCAATATGTCCAATCCATCTTCAGTCAAAGTTCCTGTTTTGTCAAAGGCTATAACATCCAACTTACCCCCTACATTAACTTTAGTAGGTGAAATACAGAATATATTCTTACTCTTAAGTCTCCCTAATGCAAAGTTCGTTCCTATAGTCAAGGTAGCAGGTAGGGCTGGCGGAACTACCACAGTAATAATATCCAATGCCCTAAATATCATCGTTTTCTTGTCGAGTCCAATTCGGATAAATCTAATGCAGCTGATAGAGAACCCCAGAAGAGCAACCACAGTCATAAATCCAATATATTTGAACGAATCTCTATAAAACTTGAAATTTGTAGGTTTAGGAAAAACCATGGATCTAATCAAGGATCCTTTAGTAGTTGAGAACCCTGTACGTACTACCATAGCCAATGCAGCAGATTGACCCTTTGGAATACGAGTTCTAATAATCTTAGTCCCATTGAACAAAAAAGATTTAGAAAGGTGAGCAGAAATCTGAGTATCTTTAAAATCATCCAGTAATTGGTACATTGTATCCTCTGTGGCGGGAATTTTAGAAACAGGAACAGACTCACCAGTAAGCATGGATTCATTTACAATACAGTCACCAGAGAGTAAAATGGAATCACAGGGGAAAATAGTTAAAGCTGGATCCGAAACTTCGTAAATGTCACCTGGTACCAACTCTGAGGAACTGATATTGGTCCAAAACTCTTCTCTAAGAACACGTACATCACAATTGAAGTGAGACATTTCTGCCAATCTTTGAGATGTCCTTTTGGTTTCGATCAAAGTATCTACAATGGAGAGTAATGAAATAACAAAGATACAGGCAGCATAATAATAATACTGGTCCGCAGACCATAACAGGATGGAAAATAACTGAAAAATATAAAAAGGATGAAGGGCTTCATCGAAGAGAACTTGGGAAGTTGTTTTAACTTTCAAATTTATACTATTACGGCCAAATGCTAAAATCCTATCCTCACAAGTACCACTTGATAATCCTGAATAAACAGTCGGAAGATCGACCCAGTCAGAATCAGTCCAATTATTATTACTTCTAAACACATCCTCTAATGGTGAGTAAATGAAAGTGATGTATCGATATTCAAAAGACACCAAAATCGGTATATTAGGATTTAAATACCCAGCATGATGAAAACTAAACGAAGTACCACCGCGATCTTCCATCTGTTCCCTTGTTATCGGTAAAACTGTGCTCATCGGCCTATTGTACCATTCTCTTTCTACATCCACAATACTAAAATCCCCCAGTTCACTCTCTAGAACAACCCATTCAGCCTTACCCAATGGAACTTTGACACCGTAAAGTTTGACTCTATAGTACGGTATCCATCTGACTAATAAGTAAACCATGCCCAATGAAAAGATGCATAAGAGATAATACAAGTAAAGTCTGAATTTGACAGTTCTAAATCCACCAATACCGATGACCAAATCCTCTTCCGCCACGTAAAATCTTTGATAATACAATTTTGCCGGTAAATTAGAGTAAAATTTCTCATGATAACGAGGTTGTAGATACTCCGCATGGTAAATCGGTTTTTTATGATGGCCATTGGTATGTGCATCATCTTGACCGGATAAATTATCACCATCATCATAGAGGAAATCCTCGGAACCAGATCTCGCTAATGATCCATTGGAGGACCCGTCGTTCAACATTTCGTCACCTTGATCTTCCAATTCTGATGGAATTCTATCTCTTGTGCTGTATCTGGAAGAACTCGAAGACGAGTGAACAGACGAATGATAAGCCGGTTGAGGATGCAATGGGCGAGTTCTCGACAAAGAACGACCTCTACTATTATCCCTGCCTACAGAATCGTAGGAACTCCGGCTGAATATGGAAGATCTTACAGAATGGCTACGTAACGAATTTCTTCTCGAACTGAACCTTGAGCCCTCTAAAATTTGTTGCTCATATGCCGGTGTAGAATCCCAATTTGTATCGTAATCGGTTGCCTCTAAAGTCGAAGCTACACCTTCAGCATCTGCAATTTGATCCTCTGTAAATAGCCGAAAATGAGGATTGCGTGAAGGACTCCTTGAATGAGCCACAGGCCTTTCAACGAGTGCATCGCCTTCACCAGATCTCCGACCTCTTCTTCCTAGTGTACTGGAAGTTACCGAACCCCCTAGAACACTACTTGATTGGAATGAGTGCGGATGATGGAATGAAACAATAGAACTAGGTACCGTTTCAAATGCAGCACCCGCATAAGGTTCAGTATGGTTTTGCTCAGCATTTGATGCTGAGGTTAATGTAGCTGCAGTAGAACCTGACTGCGCAGATGAGAACGAAAATCTATTCTCCGGATTCCTCGTATGGGAATTAGTTCCGTGACGATCTTCTGAAGCGCGAGAACTATTCATCTCTTGCATTTGTCTAAGTAGATATACATCCAATAGTCTTAATATTTTCCGTGATGTTCGAGTTTATTTACTTCTTATCCTAGGGGAACCTGTCTTCCCGGTAATCGCTCTTTTGCTTTTCTAGCGTACACAGCATATTTATGATTCAAAGACAGATCAAGAGAAATATATTAGTTACTGAAAGCACTAATTCAATTAGTATAGAATGAAAATGATTCGATATGAGGACGATCCTTACGCTGCTCTGTCCAACTTCAGAGCATTAATCTATGTTGAAAACAGAGGATGAAAGACAAGAAAATATATGAAACCAAAGAAATCCATAATAATCAATGCCAAAGAACTACTTTCGCCGATAAAGTTAAACCATCAAGCGCACAGAGATACATCTCTCAATTTTGCTTCGAATATTAAATAGCTTCTATTCGGTGCGATGAGCTTGTTGAAAAAATTTCCGTAGATCATGATTTTTCAACTGAGCAGAAAATTTTATAAAGATGAGATGAGATGAGATGAGATGAGATGGGCTAGAGATGTAGCTTTGGTTAGGACAGTTACACAAAATAGAGGTTTGTAGGTGGCTTCCATTAGTAATTATTCGAGGTTCATTGGAGTCATGCCTGATAAAAGGACAAGAGATGAAAGTCCTCTTGTGAGACAGGACTCGACCAAACAGCCTACGAGTTCAGTTCTTAAAAATACTGCAGAAGTCTCTTTCCCTAGAGGTGGGGGATCTGCACTAACTCCACTAGAGTTAAAGAAGGTAGCTAATGAAGCTGCAAGTGAGGTTTTATTTGGTGATAAAGCTGATGAGGATTCAGAGGATGTGAGTAGCAGGCCCACCAAAAAGAAGAAGACAAGTTCAAAATCTCAAGCGATAACAACCGAAGCGAACAATGCTACTGCAAATGTTGACGATGAAACTTTCAACGTTGTTGAGCACATTAGTTTCAAGACTTTGAAACCAAATTCCTATATTTTGGGTCAAGTGTCTTCCATCAATAAGAATGATCTGACGATTTCGTTTACAGATGGTATTTCAGGATTCGTTACAATGACTCATATTTCAGAACAATTCACATCTATCTTAGAACAGTTAGATGATAATATGGATGAAAGCGATGACAATGAGGATAGTGACCACGACAATTCTGATAACGAGAATGAAACAGCAGTTCAAAAATCTAAAGATCTACCAGATTTGAACCAATACTTTCAATTAGGACAATGGTTAAGATGTCGTGTTATTTCAAATTCTGCTATGGATTCTCGAAGGAGCAAAAAAGAGAAAAAAAGAATAGAATTGTCGTTGGAGCCCTCTGAAGTCAATAGTTTTAGTGAAGAAGATTTGGATAAGTATTCTTCAGTTCAATGCTCAGTAAAAAGTATGGAAGATCATGGTGCTATCTTAGATTTGGGTATTGAAGGTTTAACTGGATTTGTCTCTAAGAAAGATATACCGCAGGATTGGCCTTGTTTACCAGGATCTGTATTTCTAGCGAATGTCACCAAGAAATCAAGTAGAACTGTCACCGTTAATTTTGATTTTGGATCCAAAAATAACAAGATAACACATATATCATCGATTGATGTGGTAATCCCAGGTCAAGTGGTTGATTTCATGTGTCAAAAAATCACCGAGCAAGGTGTTCTTGGTAAAGCCTTCGGTATGTTACCAGGATTTTTAGGGATAAATCAATCACGCATTTTCAAACGAGAGGAGCTAAAGCATAAATTTGCAATTGGTTCCAATATTAAATGTCGTATCATTGCTCAATTACCATCCAGGTCGGATGAAAAGACTTTGATTTTATCTGTTTTACCCAATATCTTGTCTTTAGAACCTAGTTGGCCTAAAGATGAAGCCTTGAATGCCTTCCCAGTAGGTCATGTTTTCCAAAATTGTGAAGTTTTGGGCCGCGATTCCGAGTACATTTATTTGGCATTAGACGAAGAAAGGTTTGGTCAAGTACACTTATCAAAAGCTGGAGATATCCTGGAATTGTCAAAGAATAGATCTAATGCTAGGATACTCGGCTATAATGGTGTTGATAGGCTCTATCAGTTAGGTACAGATCCAAAGCTTCTGGAATTAAAGTATCTAAGGGCAGAGGAGGTACCACCAGGCGAATTGGTGACTGGCTGTGAGATTGAAACTGTTTCTGAAAAGGGTATAAATTTGATATTATTTGGCGGTCAATTCAAAGCATTTGTGCCTCCTATTCATATTTCTGATATTAGACTGGTGTATCCCGAAAGAAAATTCAAAATAGGCTCAAAAGTCAAGTGTAGAATTTTGAGTGTCGATGCTAAGGGCCATATTTTTGCAACATTAAAGAGATCTCTAGTTGGTCTTGATGAAGAGAGGACAAAAATTGTTAGCTCCTATAATTCGGCTAGTGCATTGAAAAATTCCAACGAAGTTACTATAGCTACGGTACAACAATTTCTCACTAAAGGTTGTATCATAACTTTCTTTGGCAAGTTAAGGGGATTCTTACCTAATTCTGAAATATCAGAAGTCTTCGTAAGAAGACCTCAAGATCATTTGAGATTGGGTCAGTCAATACCGGTCAAGTTGGTCGAAGTGGATGAACAAAGATTGAGAATTATCGCTACCTGCCGAATTTCTAATGATCTCGCCGCACAACAGAAGGAATCCATCGAACGAATGGTTCCTGGAAGAACATTAGTAGATGTGTTTGTCGCAGAAAAAACTAAAGATTCTTTGGTGGTCGAATTGAAAAATCTAAATTTACGTGGTGTAATATATGTTGGTCATCTTTCCGATGCTAGAGTCGAACAAAATAGGGCCTTTTTAAAGAAAATCAGGATCGGTTCTGAACTAAATGGTTTAATTATTGACAAGGATGTCAGAACCCATGTGTTCAATATGTCTTTGAAGGAATCTCTCATCGAAGATGCTAAGAAAAATCTATTGCCAATAACCTATCAAGATGTTAAATCTAAATCCCCAACGGCTCCAATGCACGGATATATCAAGTCTATTTCTGAAAAGGGTCTTTTTGTTGCTTTTAACGGTAAATTTGTGGGTCTTGTGCTTCCAAGTTATGCTGTAGAGAGTAGGGATGTTGACATTAGTAAAGCATTTTATTTGAACCAGTCTGTAACAACATATCTCCTAAGAACGGATGATGAGCATGAAAGATTTTTACTGTCACTAAAGGAACCAAAGGACTCTTCTAATGAAAGTAAATCAGAAACTGATGCTATTAATCCTGTAGATGAAAACATGAAATCTCTGGCTGATTTTACCCTTGGTAAGGTTGTAAAGGCAAAGATTAAGGCTGTTAAAAAGAACCAGCTAAATATCACTTTAGCTGATAACTTATTTGGCAGGGTTGATGTGGCAGAAGTTTTCGATAAGTTTGAGGATATTGACGACCCAAAGCAGCCTTTGGCTAATTTTAAAAAGGGCGATGTTATCGATGTGCGTATCATTGGTAATCACGATGTCAAAAGTCATAAATTTTTACCAATTACGCACCAAGTGGCAAAAGGTACCGTTTTAGAACTAACTGTAAAACCTTCTAAGTTAAAAGGAAATGAATTCAGAGCTAAAGAAATTGATGAAGTTGACTTAAATGAAAACCTTCTTGCGTTCATAAACAACCATGTCAACAACAATTTGTGGTTAACCGTGTCTCCATGTCTCAAAGCGAGAGTGTCCGCTATGGACTTGGTGGATAATGCTACAACGTTATCCGGTAGCCTTGAAGATAGCTTCCCACTTGGAACTGCTTTCAAGGTTAAAGTAACTGGTATCGATAAGGAACATGGAGTCATTATGGTTACAGGGAGATCTCATGAAATCAAAAATATTAACGATGCTCAACCTGGATCAAAAATACCAGCTCGTATTGTGAAGGTGGATAAAAAATATGTTTTGTTGGACTTGGGTAATGGTATAAAGGGCATTTCATTTGCCACTGATGCCTTGGATGATTTCTCTATCCCTCTACTCGAAGCTTTCAGAGACAAGCAAAATCAGATCGTGTCAACTACCATTCTTTCAGTAGATGAGGGAAATTCCAGAATTAAACTTTCCTTACGCTCTTCAGAAACAAAGACTCGTGCTATCAGTTCTCATGAGGATCTAAAAAGAGACGATATCGTTCAAGCCTTAGTTAAAGGTGCGACAGATAAAGGTGTTTTTGTTTATTTAAGTTCGAGTGTGGAGGCTTTTGTTCCCGTTAGTAAACTTTCTGACTCTTATATCAAAGAATGGAAAAAATTTTTTCAACCAATGCAACACGTTGTTGGAAAGGTTGTCAATTGTGATAACGATTCCCGTATTTTGCTGACTTTGAGGGAATCTGAGGTAAATGGTGAATTGAGAGTTTTGAAGGGTTACGACGATATAAAGGTTGGCGAAATCCTAAATGGACATGTTAAAAATGTAACAGATTTTGGTGTATTTGTTAAATTAGACGATACAGTCAACCTCACTGGTCTTGCTCATCGTACTGAAATTGCTGATGAAATCCCTGAAGATTTGAGCTCCTTGTTTGGTGTTGGTGATAGAGTCAAGGCTTATATTATTAAGGTCAATCCAGAAAAGAGAAAAATCTCTCTAAGTTTGAAGGCCTCTCGTTTTTCTAAAAAGGAGGATACGAATGATGCTACCAATGAGGCTCCCGGCGCCTCCGAAGGTGAGGACGAAGTTATGGAAGATGTTAACTACAGCCATAGTGAATCGGACATTGAACCTGAAGAAAATGAAAAGGAACCCCCAAAGCCAAAAATTTCTTCTGATGGATTAAGTTTAAGCGCAGATTTTGACTGGACTGCTAGTATCTTAGACCAAACACAACCTGATGAAGAATCAGAAGACGAGGACGAAGACTTCACTAATTCCAATAAATCCAAGCGCCAAAAGAATAAGAACAAGGTTGTTGAAGACAAAACCATAGAAATCAATACCAGAGCCCCAGAATCTGTTGGTGATTTCGAGCGCTTGATTCTTGGTGATCCAAACTCGTCTGTTCTTTGGATGAATTATATGGCTTTCCAACTACAGTTAAGTGAAGTAGATAAAGCAAGAGAAATTGCAGAACGTGCATTGAAGACAATTAATTTCAGAGAAGAACTTGAAAAACTGAATATCTGGGTCGCTCTTCTTAACCTGGAAAACACCTTTGGTACTGATGATACTTTAGAAGGTATTTTTAAGAGAGCTTGTCAGTATATGGATTCCTTTGTTATACATAACAAGCTCTTGAGTATTTATCAAATGAGTGAGAAATTTGTCCAAGCCGCGGAATTGTTTAAGTCTACTGCTAAAAAATTTGGTTCTGAAAAGCTATCAATATGGGTATCTTGGGGAGATTTCCTAATCTCTCAGAACCAGCCTGAAGAGGCCCGTGCAATTTTGACTAGAGCTTTGCAGGTATTGCCTAAACGTCATCATATTGATGTGGTGAGAAAATTCGCTCAACTAGAGTTTAACAAAGGTGAACCAGAAAGGGGTCGGTCTTTGTTTGAGGGATTGATTGCTGATGTTCCCAAGAGAATTGATTTATGGAATGTTTATGTGGATCAAGAAATGAAGACAGGTGATAAAAAGAAGGTCGAGGATTTATTTGAACGTATTGTTGTCAGAAAACTTACAAGAAAACAGGCTAAATTCTTTTTTAACAAGTGGTTACAATATGAGGAAACTCAGAACAATAGTAAGTCAGAGGAATACGTTAAGGCTAAAGCCGTCGAATACGCTGAAAATCATCCAAAGGCTGGTGAAGACTAAGCTAAAACCAATTTTTTTTTTGTGTGTAAAATAGTTTTTCGTAAGATAAAAAGCATGTTATTAGGTTTTATTATAAGATATTATTTTACTTTATACATGATCGGTGATTATGCAGTAGTATGGATGTTGCGACATATAATCGCTACCTTCACATCATACCTTCTTCCTGATAAATATCGATGAAGTCCATATAAATATCTGGTTTGAAAGGCCATAGGTTAAATAAATTGGTCAAATAATTAAAGTCCTCGTTAGTCAAATCTACCGGATATTTGTTCAAAAACGTCGGATCTTCAACCTTCTGGCTAAAATAATCTTTTGCACCATGTCCCAAAGATTCCACAGCATCTTTAAGGCGGGTTTTCCTCAAAATGAGTAGGTGTTTCGTAACGTAGTCCCAATTATCTAAATCTGTAATGTGCTTCTTTGGATTTACTTCTAATAAGGCGATCCCATTGCCCCGCTGTGGATATGTATCTTAATTTTGAAAAATTAACGGATCATTTGATTCCAGTAAATTCTTATGAAATAGTGTTTTATCTATACCATTAGAAATAGCTACTAGGTTAGTATCCGTAAATGCTTCTCTCACCACAGAACATTTAGACCTCATATGCATTCCTGGTGCCGCTAAAAGTTTTATAGCTGAAGAAACAGGAACCCACAATAACATCTTGACAAATCCAAATCTTTGTAACCAATTAGTATTTCCTATACAGTTGAACCACTGCATAAGTAGACCTTCATGGGCGGAATTTGTTAAATTGGCAATAACCATAAATTTATCATTAAGAGATTCATGTGGCTGCTTTTCAGGAACGAATCTTTTCTCCGAATCAATTAAATCTGTATAAGAAGTCCATTCGTAAGGATCCTTGGCAAATATCTGAATGGGTGAACCTTCGTATTGTTCTTTTAATATTTTCTGAAAATCTGGTCTGGATTCCATAACAGCATATTGATTCGGTTTATATCTATTGTAAAAGATAGCAGAGTGTTGTCCAGGACCTGAATAAAGGTCTAATACCTTCATTTCCTTTGGATTCTTGAAAGTTTTTTCGAGCTTTAGTTTGTCCAATATTTTTTCATGGATCTTCTCATTAAGGAGAAATTTAGATCCATAGAAGTGCTTGATTTTACTGAGTTGTGCATAGTTTCTTATCGGTAATGACATGATAGCTGGGAAGACTTTAGTGATACTTTAACATCGGGGTTTTCACTATTATTACTTTACCGGCTCATCGCTTAATTGTTCGCACCGCTTTTTCATTTTATCAAGATGAAAACAACGTCAAGTAACAAGGCCAACTTCAAAGGCCATTTAAAGTATTGAAAAGTCTAATAACCGGTACTAGAAGTATTTACTTATTGGGATTGACATGCCAGTAATCAAGATTAAAAAAAGAGACAATCCTGAAAGTACTGAACCAGAACCAAAGTCTAAACGAGTGCGTTCGAAGACCAAAGTAAAGGAAGAGAAAGGTGATGGTCCTAAGTTAAAGATCAACTTAGGAAAGAAAAAGGAGAAGAGTCCTGAACCGAATGGTGGAATGAAGTTGAAGCTAAATCTGAAAAATTCTGAAGAGCCAGAAAAAGTTTCAAAAGCGCCAAGACTGCGAGTTAAACCCATTAGAGTTCCAGGTGAAGGTTATGACTCAGAAGCTTCTGATGTAGAGGATGATCCATTAATGGAGGAAGGGATAATACTTAGGATTTTACCGGATCTCAGTGCTGAGTTTGTTAAAAATTCTATAGAATCCGGCGACTATTCAGGGATTAGCATAAAATGGAAGGGACAGAAACACGCCGTAGTTCATATTAACAATACATCTTATGGTGCCGTTCTCGTCAACTTACCGACTGTCATCGAAGTTAACAAGAGTGTAGACAGAAAAAATCTTTTAAAAACTTTAGACGTCTGTCAGATGCTACTCTGTATTAAGGTCATTGAAAATGAAGAGGATGTATTTAAATTGACACCTCCTGATTCTGAAGATCTGGTGTCCAAACATTTTGAGGAATACAAGGATGAGATTAATGATTTCAGGAAGAAGTTCGTCAAAGGTTTTAATGGTGGACCACTCACTGATGCAGAGTCCAAGTATATGGATGACATAGTATTAAAGCCGTACGACTATAAACATGGTATAACACCAGCTCTTTACAATGTTAGAAATAGAAGATTTAGACGTCGTATGGGACAGGGGGAATTTGACTATGTGGAGCAGGTTGTAGAGAGGTTGCTCAAGTTTGATGAGCAAGCAGAAGACGTTCAGTATGAATTGATTGATGAAGATGAAGCCATCAGAAAATCTGCATCAGCCACTCATGCGAACAAATTCAATGCTGTGCAAGATTCTGAACAATCCTCATTCCAATTTGCAGATATGGATGAGAGAGAAGATGACGATTTGGATCTTGATGCTGCATTTCAAAGTGATCAAGAGGATGATAAGCCCGGAGATCAAGATCAAAATGTAATAGATGTTCTAGAGGAAGCAGGAGATGACGTAGAGCAAGATAATGGTGAAGAAGACGAAGAAGACGGCGAAGAAGACGAAGAGGATGATGAAGAAGAGGAAGATGGGGGTGGTACTGAAAAACAACATGTTAATGAAGACAGACAACATAATGAATTGTTAAAAGATGAATTACATGAATTAGAATCCACTTTGGTTCATACGAGAACCAAGTTACAAAAAGCTACCAACCCCCTTTTGAAATCAAGATTTATAGATAGCATCGTTAAATTGGAGAAAGAGGTGGAGCTCAAGAGGAAACAGCTGAAATTAAGTGATGAAATATTACTAAAGCCAGGGGAATCCCAGTTGGAATCAGATTTTCAATCTGAAGGGCAACAAGATCACCAGGATGGACAAGAACAGCAAATAGGCCACTCGCAGCAGGACCACCAGCGAGAACAACGAGAAAACCACGATCATAGCCAAGAACAAGCTCAAAAACAAGATGACGAAGACGATGAGGAGGAGGAGGAAGAAGAAGAAGACGATGAAGAAGAGGAATCACGCCCTAGAGCAGATAACGAAGAATTGGATCAAACGGATCTTGACATGATGATGCTATTTGGTGCAGAAGGCGATGAAGGCGAAGACGAGGGGGAGCAATCAGAGGAGTAGGGGTAAGTCTGTGCCATTATAAACGAATGAGATATCCACAACACGTATATAAACTTCCACATGACGCCATTATTAAATTCCCATTTTCATTAATTTTGATATTTAACGCCTTTTCGTAATACGCGATATGTAGAGCCTCATCTTTTTTTTTTTTCAGTAGGAGGAAAAAAGAGTCGTTACTGGTAAACAAATGAGTACGTTTACACTAAGAAGAGCAAAAGGGCTCACAGCGAAGAACAAAGAATATCTGAGCGTACTATTCATTAAGGTTTTCAAGGGGACATTATTTTCACGGCCTTATCCGTTGACGTTAGATTTCAGGTGGAATACGATTTTATAATTCAATTTTTTTTTTGGTTGCTTTCAAAGCATATAATTAATAGTATTTAAACCAGGTCTTTTTTTACTCCGTAATGGACTTGGAAATCCCTCACAGACAATTCACCAAGGAGGAGGTTAATCGCTGTTACTTAGTATGTGTGATTTTTATCATATTAATAACTATTGATAATTGTCTTGATATTTTTTACTAACAATTTCAAATTATTATTAGAGATGGCAGCAATTGCGGAACGAACATGGTGAAAGTGCGCCTAATGTGCCGGAGTTCATATATTTCACCAAGGTTTTACATGTTGCCGCCAAGCAGCAGCAGCAGCAACAGCAGCAGCAGCAACAGCAGCAACAACAACAACAACAACAACAACAGCAACAACAGCAGCAGCAGGAAGTTCCATACCCCGGTTCATCGATGCAAACAATGAATCAACAAAGGCAAAATTCTGGAACACCACAACCAGTACCACAGCAACCAAAGTCGGGGTCACCGGGCTCGTCTTCACAATCAGCCTTTCAAAATCTGCAACAATCAAATGGGCATGGTTCTTATCATTCAACTATATTTACATCTGAACAGTCTGAACTACTAAAGGCACAAATAACCTCATTAAAGTCTTTGGTAAACCAACAACCTGTATCTTTAGAGTGCCAGAATATCATCCAACAGTCAGTGAGCAATACACCGGATTTTAAGAAGATGCTAATGGCTCTAAGTGAATTTGTAAAGAAGAAGCAGCTTCAACAACAGCGAAATGGACCAGCTCAGCCACCATCATCACAACAGCCTCAACAATCATCTCCACCACAACAGCACCAAATGCAAGTGCCAAATTCACATCAATCACCAATTCCTCGACAGATGACCCCACAGATGGCGAATGCTCGGCTACAACAGTTGCAGTTCCACCAGCAGCGTCAACAACAACAGCAGCAACAGCAGCAACAACAACAACAGCAACAATTACAACTACAGCAACTACAACTACAAAGGCAGCAATTGCAGCAACAGCAGCAATTAAGGAATCAGCAATTGCAACAACAAAAAGAAAGGGTTCTTAAAGCGCAGGCTTCTGCTGGTCCTACACCAAGTAGTGAAAACAACGGGACTCCTAGCAGTATAGGTGGGATACCTGTTGGTAGTTTAAGCACTCCTGGGGGTGATGTTCCCCCCAAGGAGGAAATAGAACCATCACCGGTTAATGCCGGTAGTCAACAACGTTCTCAATCAGATCCTGTTGAGCCTTCTAGGCAACAACAATCGTCTCAGATGCAACCGCAACCACAAATTCCCGAAGAGTCTAAGGCTCCCCCAAAACAGAATGCACCAATACCTTTAACTGAATTTGTCGAGAGGAATGAGGATGTGGGACGTATTGTCGACACAGATGATACAGATCTGGTCGTGGACTCGTTTAATTTACCGCCGGCACTAAATGAAATGGTTGATTATCAAAATCTGTTCCCAAATCCTATGAAACCTAAGTTGACTATAACGCCCGGTCTTTTACCAATGGGACTCGACCTTCATACAGCAGAAGAAATTTATCAAACTCTTATAGCACTTAATTTGGATACCTCTGTGGATGATTGTTTGTCAAAAATTTTAGATGACTCTATTGGAGATGAGCTAAAAGATGAATGCATATATGATTACTACGCCTTACAACTACTACCGTTACAAAAAGCGGTTAGAGGGCATGTCCTGCAATTTCTTTGGTATCAAAGTTCCCTTCTAACAAATACGCACCCAAATTTTCTTTCCAAGATAAGGAATATCAATGTGCAAGATGCTTTGCTCACAGGTGAGCTTTACAAAAAGCATGAATCGTTACAATATGAGAAACGAAGAGTGGAAAAGGTGAAAAAATTAGAAGCAGTTAAGGAGTCGAGTGTTCAGCTTTATAATAAGAGACTAGATAATAGAACGAAACGTGTAAAATTTGGCCATAAGCTCGTTGGTATTCATGCTAACATAGAGAAGGAGGAACAAAAGAGGGCTGAAAGAAAAGCCAAGGAGCGTCTAATGGCGTTAAAGTCTAATGATGAGGAGGCTTATATCAAATTGTTAGATCAAACAAAGGATACGAGAATTACGCATTTGTTGAGACAAACTAATGCATTTTTGGACTCCTTAACGAGGGCTGTTAAAGATCAGCAAGAATATACAAGGGATATGATAGATTCGCATTTAAAAGAGGATAGTGAAGATCATGACGTGGGCCCCGTAGTGAATAATGATGATGACGAAGAAGCATCAAACGTGGATTATTATAATGTGGCTCATAAGATTCAAGAAGATATTAAGGAACAGCCATCTATCCTGACCGGTGGTCAATTAAAAGAATACCAGATGAAAGGTTTGCAATGGATGGTCTCTCTGTTCAATAACCATTTGAATGGTATTTTGGCTGATGAAATGGGTCTTGGTAAGACTATTCAGACCATTTCGCTTCTTACTTATTTGTATGAAAAGAAAAATATTAAAGGACCCTTTCTAGTAATTGTACCTCTTTCTACTTTGACAAATTGGAGTTCAGAATTTGAAAAGTGGGCACCTGTGCTAAGAACCATCCCTTACAAAGGCTCTCCAAATGAGAGAAAGGCTAAGCAATCCATAATTAAATCTGGTGAATTTGATGTTGTGATAACCACTTTTGAGTATGTGATTAAAGAGAAATCTGTTCTTTCGAAGCCAAAATGGGTTCATATGATTATTGACGAAGGACACAGGATGAAAAACACGCAATCTAAGTTATCGTTGACTTTAAATACTTTTTACCACTCTGATTACAGGTTAATTTTGACGGGTACCCCACTTCAAAATAATCTACCAGAGTTATGGGCCTTGTTGAACTTCGTCCTACCGAAGATTTTCAATTCTGTTAAATCGTTTGATGAATGGTTTAACACCCCTTTCTCCAGCGCTGGTGGACAAGATAAGATAGAATTGAGTGAAGAAGAGTTGTTGTTAGTTATTAGGAGGTTGCATAAGGTATTGAGACCATTCTTGCTGCGTCGTTTGAAAAAGGATGTGGAAAGAGAATTGCCAGATAAGGTTGAAAGGGTCATTAAGTGTAAGATGAGTGCTTTGCAAAGCGTTATGTACCAACAAATGTTGAAACATCGTCGTTTGTTTGTTGGTGATCAATCTAACCAAAAAATGGTTGGTTTGCGCGGTTTCAATAATCAGATTATGCAACTAAAGAAGATTTGCAATCACCCCTTTGTCTTTGAAGCAGTGGAAGATCAAATAAATCCGACAAGAGAGACAAATGCAGCTATTTGGCGTGTTGCGGGAAAACTGGAGTTTTTGGAGAGAGTTCTTCCTAAGCTTAAGGCAACTGGACATAGGGTTTTGATCTTTTTTCAAATGACCCAAATCATGGATATTATGGAGGATTTCCTAAGATACACCAATATTAAATATTTGAGGTTAGATGGACATACTAAGTCTGATGAAAGAAGTCAGCTACTATCTCTATTCAATGACGAGGAAGCTGGTTATCTCTGTTTTATTTTATCAACGAGAGCTGGTGGTCTTGGTTTGAATTTACAGACTGCAGATACTGTGATTATTTTTGATACTGACTGGAACCCTCATCAGGATTTACAGGCCCAGGATAGGGCTCATAGGATTGGTCAGAAGAATGAAGTCAAAATCTTAAGATTGATTACTCAAAATTCAGTAGAGGAGGTTATTTTGGAAAAGGCTCACAAGAAGTTGGATATAGATGGTAAGGTCATTCAAGCAGGTAAGTTTGATAATAAGTCCACATCGGAAGAACAAGAGGCTCTGTTGAGGTCTCTATTAGATGCTGAAGATGAGAGAAGAAGGAGAAGAGAAATGGGACTTGATGAAGAAGAGGAAATTGATGACAACGAAATCAACGAGATTTTAGCAAGAGATGAAAATGAGTTAGCTAAGTTTGCTGAAATTGATGCAGAAAAGTCAAGAAAGGCATTGGAGATGGGTATTACTACTAGGTTAATGGAAAATAATGAACTTCCAGAAATTTACCATCAAGATTTGGATGTTGAATTAGAACGTGAGGATTCTGAAACTGTTGCTTATGGGGGTCGTGGCACTAGAGAACGTAAGACCATGACATATAGCGATAACATGACGGAAGAACAATGGCTCAAGCAGTTTGAGGTTAGTGATGAAGAGGATGTCGATTCAGAATTCTCAGGGTCTAGAAAGCGTAAAGCTGATAAATCACATTTTGGATCAAAAAAAGTGAAGGTTGAAGATGAAAATGGTGAGGTTGTTAATGGTGATCAAACACCAACTTCTTCCAACGAACCTTTAGCTGAAAGAGAGAACAGTGCTATTGAGGAGTCATCTTTCCCTGATGGGCCAGTTGCTCCAGAGGAAATGGTGGAAGAAGTTACAACGCCGCTTGCAGGGAAGACCACTTTGAAAAGTTCTAGAGGCAGAGGTAGAGGAAGAGGAAGGAAGACGACTGTAGCTCGTGTACGTTCTGCCCGTGGTCGTGGTCGTGGTCGTCCACCCAAGCAAAAGACAGGTTTAGAGTTTGTTCGTGATCCCTCTTCTGCTACTGAACCACAAGAGACTAGAAACAAAGTTTCTCAGGAAGCTAGAGAGTTATATAAATGTGCTCTCGAATACACTAGTGATGATGAAAAAAGGTTGTCAGATATCTTTTTGGAAAAGCCATCGAAGGAGTTGTTCCCTGACTATTATCAATTGATTAGGTATCCAATAGCGTTTGAAACAATTAACTCTGCGATTGAATCGTTTGCCTATGATTCGTTGAAGCAAGTCCTTGAAGACTTTCATTTGATTTTCCTAAATGCAAGGATTTATAATACGGAAGATTCGTTGGTATACCTGAACTCTGTGGAATTGGAACAAGTAGTTACTAACAAATATAAAGAGATAACTGGAGCTGATAGTCTACCAGATTTTAGTAAGTTTGAGGAGATGTTTGCCACTAGGCCGCTTAATTTGGCTCAGGTAATTCCTGAGGATAGCGCACCTGTTGATGGTGCAAGTGACTCACCAACGATTGATAGTACTAAAGTAGATACAATTGAACCATCTGAAGCACCTCACTTGGTAGAGCAGAATGGTGGAGAAGGTTCTTCTATATGATAGTAGCGTGATATATGACATATATATATATGTGTGTGTGTGTGTGTGTTTAAATGAATTTAATGAAGTACTCAGTTTTCTGGCGTGAGTATAGGTTTTATTTTTACTTTTAAGATCAATTCACGGAGTCCCTAATCGGCCTGCCCTTGAGACTATTTACATACTACTTTCACTATTTACATACTTATTTTTCAGGCTCTGCTTCGATAACTTCGCCTTCTTCATGATTAGGTTTAACTATTAATTTGTCATCCTCTACATCCACATTAACAGTTTCTTCACTTCTTAGTTGGCCCTTCAACAAGTAAAGAGCCATAGGATTTAGTAGAGACTTGTAAATTAGTCTATTAAGAGGTCTTGCACCATATAAGGGATCATACCCACGATTAGTTAGCCAATTCTTGGCAGCATCCGTCAAATTCAATTTCATCCTTTTCTCGTTAATTCTTTCTTGAATCTCTCCTAGTCTAATATCCACAATCGACCGCAACACGACTTTAGATAGTCTATTGAATACCAGTAGTTCATCTATACGATTTATGAACTCTGGTGGATACAACCTCTTCATAGCATCAATGACCTTAGTCTTCACATCTTTGCTAACGGTACCATCATCACTGGCATGTTCATCAGTAAGCAAAATATCTTGGCCTACGTTAGACGTCATCACGATTATTGTGTTACGGAAATCTACCACATGACCTTGGGAATCAGTTAATTTACCTTCATCCAATACTTGCAAAAGAATTTTACAAACATCTGGATGGGCCTTTTCGAATTCATCGAATAATACTACTGCGTATGGTTTTCTTCTAACGGCTTCTGTCAATTGGCCACCAGATTCACTCATAACATAACCGGGAGGTGCACCGATTAAGCGTGATACTGTGTGTTTCTCCTGGAATTCAGACATATCGAATCTGATCACATTTGTCTCATTGTCGAATAAAAATTCCGCAAGAGCTTTCGTTAACTCGGTCTTACCTGTACCCGTTGGACCCAAAAACATAAAACTGGCAATTGGTCTCTTCTCACTCGTTAAACCAGCTCTCTGTAACCGAACAGCGTCAGAAATCGCTCTGATAGCCTCATCTTGGCCAACCACTCTTTCCTTTAGAGAGTTTTCCATGTAAAGGAGGCGATCCTTATCGCCCTTCAAAACAGTCTGAACTGGAATGCCAGTCATCTTGGCAATCACTCTAGAAATATCTTCAGAGGATACTGAATCGTGTAAAAGATTGATTTGATTAGGGTCATCTTTCTTTTCACTCAACGCAACTTTTTTTTCCAGGTCCGGAATTACCGCATATCTCAACTCTGAGGCTTTGGCATAATCCACCTCTCTTTGTGATTTTTCAAAATCAATTCTCGCCTTTTCCAGGTTTGCTTTTGCAGTCTTGATTGATTCAATCTTCGCTTTTTCGGCTTCCCAAATACTAGTCAATCTACCTAATTCTTCATTTTTTCTACTGAGCTCCTTTTGTAGAGCTTCTTTTCTCTCTACTGACAATGCATCGGTTTCTTTCTTCAACGATTCTAGTTCAATCTGCATTCTCATTATGGAACGATCTAACCTCTGGATTTCATCGGGTTTAGATTCGTGTTGTAAACGTAACACAGCGCAAGCTTCATCTACTAGGTCGATGGCCTTGTCTGGGAGGAAACGATCGGTGATGTAACGATTGGATAGAATAGCAGAAGATACTAATGCAGTGTCAGTAATTCTTACACCATGATGTACCTCGTATCTTTCCTTTAAACCTCTCAAGATAGATATGGTGTCAGCGACAGTGGGTTCATTCAATAAAATAGGCTGGAATCTTCTGCTTAAAGCTGGGTCCTTTTCGATAATCTTGTACTCATCTAAAGTAGTTGCAGAAATACAACGCAAACCTCTAGACAATCTAGGTTTCAAAATATTTGATGCATCCATGCTACCGTCAGTTTTACCAAGACCAAGTAGCATGTGCACTTCATCGATGAAAATTATAACCTGGCCATTAGATTTGTCAATTTCATCCAAAACATTTCTTAACCTTTCTTCAAATTCACCTCTATATTTAGCACCTGCAATTAAAGATCCCAAATCCAATGTTACCAGATCCTTATCTTTCAAAGAATCGGGAACTTCTCCTGCAACAATTCTTTGAGCTAGACCATCAATCAATGAAGTCTTACCAACACCAGCACGACCAATTAATATCGGATTATTTTTTGTTCTTCTCGATAGAATCTGTACCGCCCTTGCGATCTCTTCATCTCTGCCTATGACGGGATCTAATCTACCTTCCTTAGCTAACTTGGTCAAGTTGGTACCAAACTGTTCCAAAGCGGGTTTTTCTTGTTCACCCTGATTTGGGTTCATTTTCATTTGGATAAATCTCCTGGAAATAGTAGAACCCATCGGAGAACTGAAAGACGACCTTAGTCTACGACTAGGAAGGGTGTTGGTCATAAAACTTCTTGAACATATTTTTAAATTTGATACATTTCTTGGTGCGTTTGAATAAGCAGGAGTACTAGCAATTCCAATTAGTGAACTTTTGTTAACAGCTGTAATCCTGGACTGCAGTTGATGTTTTATAGGAAGACGTTCAATGCGTCTTAACATTATAGGGGTTACTTCACTTGGTGATGTATTCAGACAAAGCTATCTCAGTTGGCAGTCTTAAATACTGTGTAACAAGTAAGCCGGATGGTTTCGAAAGCCCCTTGTCTGATGTGTAATTCTTCTAGTTGTAATGTGAACTGATGAGTTAAGTGTTAATCCTTAGGGCTTCTAGTGTATTCTGGAAAATTCTTGTACCCTAAATAAGTAAGATGTTAGGACTTTGTGGTCATATGATATTGAATGAATATCTGTAATTGAGATTTAAGTAATAAGGTATCGAAAATGCTATATGTTAAGCAACAAGCTTATTAATTGGGCCTAGAGTACTTTGAACAATTATGGTTCTTATAAGCTCGCGTGTATTTCCATATTTTAAATTAAGAAACTTGTTAAAGGTGTTTAAATTACGTAGCACATTTGACGTCAAACAAGGTTGGCTATGATCATGCGAAACTTCATGTTTAGTCTTCCGTAAGGTGGCTCTTTAAGAGTACTGGTTAATTCTTGGATTTTTTTTTAAAAGTACTTTTTCAGTGATAGTGTCAGTGTGTCACAGCGATGGAAAATAATTATCAGAAAATATTGCATCTTGGTAATCTGTTCCAAGTATCGGAGGAGAAATAATTAAATTTATGTTTCACTTAGTTAAGGACTTAGCCTACTATGTAAAGATCGAAGCAATTAATATTAATGATTGCCAAGTAGTAAGAATAATGCCGGTTATATCATATCACGGCTTTTCGAATGTGTTAAGGAGGCGGATGATCTTGATAAACTATTAGCCAGAAATGGGTTTAAATATGTTGAGCTTGAAAAGATTTAGAGACAAAAGGTGATGGAAACAGGTTGTTGATCAATCTTGTTAATTGGTTTGACTGCGAGCAGATTTTCGTCTCGGTTGTACCAAGTTTTGCACTAGTAGGTAGTTTGTTTGTAGAAATTTTGAATTAAAAAGCACTAAATGAATGACCTTATTCCAAAATCAAGAACGGATAACATAAATTTGAAATATCATGTGCAGAATAATCAAATCGTGATAACGGGTGATGTACCATATACGGCTAGAGAATGAAAACAAAGTTTGTGTCCAAGTGAATGCTGTCTATAATAGACACTGGATTACCATAGCTGAGTGTTTGATACCGATGTTCGTAACGTTAAGGCTACCTGTACGGGCATAACCTTGAAGTTGAATATTCCAAAGAGAACCAATGAAATTAGAGAAGGACACAAAAAGAATTGAAATAATTTACCGGAACAAAAAGCAACACAACAAATAGTGTTATATGATGGTTTTATAAGGGGTAAGACATAATTTTTAATGCAGTCTTTATGGTCTTGGTAGAGACAAATCGTTCCAATCGTTATTATGCTTTATAGCTTGTTTAGTAATCCTGTGGTTGAAAATTGAACCTGTAATGGACCTCGTATTTTCTCCTAAGTTTGCATCATCGTTTGCACTATTAGCCCTTCGATTTGTCGGCTGGTTAAACGTAGCAATACCATTGCTCTCTAGTTGAACATTTTTGAAAAGATTCCAATCCTCTTCATCATGGAAATAATCCCAGTAAATATTGTTACTATTTCCACTTGCTTTGCCTGTCTTAGGAGCAGATTCTCCAGTTTCTTCAGGTCTACCTGATCCACTCTCTTCGTCGTTTATATTACTACTGTAATTGTGGTTTACCTCTTGTTCGTCTGGCGGTGGAAACTCGTCTTGGTTCCACTCATTGTACAGCACTTGATGCGATTCTAGTAGATGGTGATACTGGAAATATGAATCTCTGTATCCGCTCATGCCCTCTAATTCCCTCCGTTACGACTTTCTATAGTTTGGGAACGCATTGATCTTTAAACTCGCGATAAGTTTAATGACAATAAAATAATGCTAAATAGTATACAAAATGTTTTTTAAAAAAAGACTACATTTCTTAACCTCAACTCCTTTAAGCGATGAAGCACAATGTTATCAGGAGCACTAGCAACAAGCATAAACAATCTTGTCGAAGTTCATCGTTTATATAGTGAGAAATGCCGGCATTTCTATTGTTCCTTGATGTAGACGTAGCGTCTCGTGATAATGATTTAGAAACTGAAGGTCTCATAGACCCATTTTTTTCAAAATACATGTAGCTATCCAGAGGTTGAGGGAAAAGTCCATGTTTCTTAAGTGCTAAATAGTCCCATTCGACAGCATTCTCAGTCTTATAATTCCAAAAGATGTATCCATTTGTATGCGTAGAAAACGAAGACAGCTGAGCTTCTATAAATTGTCTAACCTGCCTTTTGTACTCAACAGGCCAGTGATTCACAGATTCCTGGGAAATGCATTTACCAATGGGGTTGGCATCGGTATAGAATTTTGTTGTATTATAATAGCTACCATCATAGCGTGCGCCTACGCCAACACCATTCAGCCATCTAGCACAATCAGTTAGCGCAGCTGACCATTCGCCAACGACCGCAGGATGATACGACAACTCGCCACCAATTGACCGGGCATAATTTTGGATGTTACGAATTCTTTGCCATTGATTTTCAGCTAGCTGACTATCTGTGAAAACTTCATAATGGTGGTGGTCGACTAAAATTTGGTTTCTATAAAATTTTTGGGTCGTGTTTAAATATTGGCTCATAACTTCCTTGTGATCAGGATTGAACTGTTTGTTCCAGTAGCCTAGTGGTAAAAAAGCGTCATGGATAACAAAGACAGTGTTATCTGAATTTTTCCGCCTTCTTATGAACATATTAAACGCTTCATAGTATGATTTCATCATTGCCTCTTGATTCAATTTAGGAGCAAATGGTTCATTAATAATTTGTATACCAGCTACAGTGGAATCTGAATCCCGATTCAGATACTGCTTAAACATCTCATTCCAAACCGCCTTCGTCAGTTCGTGAGTACGGTTCAATTTCAACCAACCAACTTCTTTAGCATAGAGGTCTCTCTGACCAGAATTATCAAACCCATTCTGTGATCCTGGTGCTCCGTGTAGGTCGATCCAAACTTGTAATCCATATTTTTGAGCCCATTGCAAAGCATGTTCTAATTTTTCTAATTGTAATCCATCGCTCACATACGGATCCTTATAAGTAATGTTTCTGACGTAAGATGTCTCTGTAGTCTTCTGTTTCCATGCCCAGTAGCCAATTGGTAATCTAACTAAATTAAAACCATCCTTCTGAATTTGTTTAAAATCTTCTTCGGTTATCCAGCTGTTATAATGTTCCTCTAAGAGCCTCTTCGCATTGTCATATCCGAGAACTTTGCAGAGTGTAAATTCATCGACAATTTCACTACCATTACCGCAGTTCACGTCTTTGTCGGCTAATCTTTGTGCCTTCTCAAAGAGTGAAGGAGTAATGTATGGTTCAGTAACTAACCATCCACCAAGATTAACGCCTTTAATCTCGACTGTCGTATTGTTTTTATCTAATAATCTATTTTCGAAGGCATCTTGTGCAGGGAATACACAAATGCACAATTCGCAGATTAGAAAAATAGTTAAGATACTACTATAGGTCTGAAGTCTCATGTAGAGTGTACGATTCTCGAGCTATCTCTAAATTGATCATCGCCTTCGATAGAACGCTGTTCTTTTCCATATAGAACTTTCTTTTTTTGTTCTACCGAAATGCCGAAAAATAAAAAGGTCACCGCAGGTTTGCCAAGCCCAAAATTTTTCTTACTGCGAGTCCATTGGGGGACTAATATCTAAATTGATTTCTTCTGACAACTAAGTTGCAGAAAATAGAAAAAACTAACGAAATATTGCTGATATTTGTCTAACTAGGTTGCTGGAAAGAAGTTTTCAAGATTCGTAAGTTTAAGTAGCGAGAGTTTTTATTGAACTGTTACTTCCTTTTTTTTTCATCTCTCTTTGATAGTTGAATTCTATGATTAGATGGGTAGCTGTAGTTGCAACGGTGGTGGTGTTGTATACCAGGCTGGGAGTGTGTGACGTAGCAGGACTAGATTATAATCCGAGTCATTTCCCTCAGCTCCTGTCGAATGGTTCGCACTTGCTTTCGCAATTAATCAGAGAGCTTGTATTGGATCCCCACGGTGATAATTGTAGCGCAAATTTATTAAGCGGTGGATTTATCAGTTTAAAGAACAGTACGTGGCCCACAATGAAGAACTTTACTGTGAGCAGCCCAAGTTTATATGTCAGTTGTTCCGATGATGCTGGTGGTATAAGAGATTACTCAGATCTGCTGAGAAAGTTCGCTGTTACTGTGGGGTCATTAGAAGTCATTGACGACTCTAAACACTATTTGAAAAAAGATGATTTTAGAAATAGCATATTAATGATTGCATTTACGTCATGTGCGATATGTGTGGGGATGTGGATGGTGTACTTAGTGTTGCTTTTCCAGAGATGTCCGCAGCATGCTGGAAGGAGGTTTTTGCTCATGGTGTATGTGCTATTTGCAGCGATCTACGAGAGTATTAATCTAAACAATGCCGTACAAAAAATATTCAAGAAACAGTATAGCGGTAACTACCAAGACTCTACGGAATATCAAATGATAATAATCGAATCTCAGGAGTACCGTGTGGGCGAGATAATTACTAATGCGTTGTCATGTTTGAACTGGATTTCTATAATTTACTACATGTTTCAGAATTGTAGTAGAATTCACAGGAGTTGGTTACCGTACCTGATATCAAGTAGAAATAGGATAATTGTTTGGGTTGGTTTAAGTCTTACAATGCTGGAAGAGTTAATTTTTGCACTATTACTGTGGTACCGGTGGAATACGGGGTTGCGTATAACGTACTTGCTCCTAGAGCTGTGCGTTTATGCACTGTTTTGTGGGTTAATATGTTATTTTGTCTATCGCGACTTTGGCTTTACACTATCGCCTAGGAGATTTACTACCAATAACAAGAGCCAGATAAGACGGGTCTGTAAAAGCCTCTGGAATGATTACCATCAAATTTTATTGGTTTTAGTTTTCAATTTATCCATGTTCGTCCTTTTATTCTTTACGAGAATCTATCTCTGCATTATCGTCACGGCTGACAACAAGTGGATCTTTAAAGTCATCAAATTTTTTAAGTTAGTGATCACGGTTAGCGTTTGGGGGTTAGTTACGGTTTTGGAAAAGAGGGACTCGATTATCAGCAAGGAGACTGTTTTAGGGAGAAAGATCAAAAATTCGGATCGCTTTTTTTATGATGTTGACATGGTTAAAGACGATGTCAAAAGTGACTCATCAATAGTAAACTCAAGTTTTTATGGTAATGATATATCTCCACAAGTAAGTTCCTGGGGTAATAGTAGTGGTGCTGATGACGAATCTAACTCCTCTGTGGCGGAAAACAGTTGGCAATTGTTGAGATTTAAACTCCCGAAAAAGGCATGGGAATCGCAACTAAAAAAATCCAAAAAGCGTAGGAAAGCTATTCAGCGGACTCGTCAAAAATTTCGGAATATATTGGCAGGTACCAATAAACGTGAAAGAAAAGAGAGTCCAAGGGTTTTTAAACACGCTGTATCTACTGGAGAAGAAGAACTAAAAACTTCTGACGATACTAGTGTTGAAACTGAATTAGCAACAAATTATATATATGATCTACAGGATAGTAACGGAGTTTAGACTTTTTATGTAGTGATGATAATAACGTTCGAACACGAAAATACTTTTCCGCGGGCTGACGATTTTACGTTTAGTGCTCTGATACTCAATTCTACCTCTACAAAGTGTAAAATTCTAAGGCACACGCGTTACCCTAATCTTTTTACCGATAACACCTCCAACTACTCCTGTAACTTAGAATTCCCATCCACATAATCTTCCTTGACCTATAGAACTGACATACCGTCTGAATCTGGAATAGATCACATGACCTAGAACCATCTGACCCATCTAGTCAGTATTTGATAACTAACCTGTGACCCGCTTACATTCACATGCTGCGAAATATTACAGGTATCATTAAGCGCGGACGAGACCTAATATATACCAAAAGGTCACCATATTATACAATAAGATTTCAGACACAACCCACATTGGAAATATAGTTCAATAGTGATGGAAAACTGGAAAACAATGCGGATCATAAAATCTAACACCACCATTATCCCTTTATCAACCATCACTTATACTAGTAATTGGAAACATAGACCCTACAGACTGTAGTTAATTGCTAGCGCAAGTGGTTTACTGGTAAAATTCATCGTTGCCATCGATGAGCCCCTGGTTCGATTCCGGGCTTGCGCATGTTGTCTGCATCAATTTTTCTTTTTCTTCTACCTAAGGTAACCCATCATCCTTACCCCACACGTATAACGACTTTTAGGAAAACATTCTCAGCGGACGGGCCGCTTCTATTGGCAACGCCGAAAACGTTAACGAAAGGTACCAGTCACTAGGGTCGATCGCAACACAAAAGTCGTTTAGGTCTGCTGTGTAATCGCTCGAAGGACCCCAGAATGTTTCTGCTGAGTCTGGTGGTGCTATACTCTAGAACGTTCGAAAAGAGCAGTTCACCGCAGTTCAATTTTTTTTGTAACAAATAAACCACTGTTCGCTTTTTCGGATTCGAACGCAGGTTAATTTCCAATTTGGTAGATCTAAGCCACATCATTTGGACCCCATATTTCCTTAAAAGGAAATCAAACTACCACATGGGGTAATTTTCTTGAATCTTCTTAGTCGGGTAATAGATTCACTATTCTTTTTCTAGTTTATTTTTAAAAGGCATATTTTCCTAATTGCGACGTTGTGAGAGAGGCTAGGAGACTCCTTGTATTTACCAAGTACTAAGTAAGCTATCCTCTAACAACACCTCCTGAAGCTGAACCGTGCTCAACAGTTGTAACACATATTAGAAATAGAAGAGATACCGATACATCTGTTGGACAACTACTACTTCTATTTGGATTGTTCGGTGGTTTGTTTTTTTATAAGTGTCAATTTAAACTCCCGTTAAGAGAGAATTTATACCTTTCGTTGATTAGTTTTTAGTTGTTTGGGGACTGTACTGTGAAAAGAATAAACAAGAAAAGAGGATGGTTCAAGGTCGTCACATTAGCATGGCTGCTTTAGCCGTGTATGGTCTACTCGGCTCAGTGGCAGTTGGTAAAAACACCGTCTCAGTTGGTGAGTACGAAGACTCTGATGGTAAGCTACGTCGCACTTTAAGTCCTGATACTGTTGAATTGAATGCGAGGGAAGAAAGTGGTTCTGAAAAAGCTCACGAAGGTGCCTCTATCGTTAATGACATTTTCCATAAGCGTGATGCCGAAGCTGATGCGAATTTATTGAACACATTGGATGACATTTACACACGTGAGGACAGTGCAGACAAGGCCGGTGAGGTTTTGCACGACATCTTCCATAAGCGTGATGCCAACATCTTTGGTGAAGCTGCCAAACAGGATTTGCAAACCTTAGGTAAGATTTACAAACGTGATGCCAAGGATGGTGCTGAGAAAGCCGATGAAGTGTTGCATAGCATTTTTAAGAGGGACGATAAAGACGGTGCGGAAAAGGCTGGTGAAGTGTTGCATGGTATTTTCAAAAGAGATGCTAAGGATGGTGCAGACAAGGCCGGGGAGGTCTTGCATGACATCTTCCACAAGAGAGATCCTAAGGATGCGGCAGAGAAAGCTGATGCAGTGCTGAAGGGAATTTTCAAGCGTGAAGACAAAGCTGAGGAAGCTGGCTCTATTCTGCACGACATCTTCCACAAGAGAGATGGCAAGGACAGCGCCGAAAAAGCTGGCGAGGTCTTGCACGACATCTTCCACAAGAAGGATGGTAAGGACAGTGCAGACAAGGCTGGTGAGGTCTTGCACGACATCTTCCACAAGAGAGATGGTAAGGACAGTGCAGACAAGGCTGGTGAGGTCTTGCACGACATCTTCCACAAGAGAGATGGTAAGGACAGCGCCGACAAGGCTGGTGAGGTCTTACACGACATCTTCCACAAGAAGGATGGTAAGGACAGTGCAGACAAGGCTGGTGAGGTCTTGCACGACATTTTCCACAAGAAGGATGGTAAGGACAGTGCTGACAAGGCTGGCGAGGTCTTGCACGACATTTTCCACAAGAAGGATGGCAAGGACAGTGCTGACAAGGCTGGCGAGGTCTTACACGACATTTTCCACAAGAAGGATGGTAAGGACAGTGCAGACAAGGCTGGTGAGGTCTTGCACGACATCTTCCACAAGAGGGATGGTAAGGACAGTGCTGACAAGGCTGGCGAGGTCTTGCACGACATTTTCCACAAGAAGGATGGTAAGGACAGTGCTGACAAGGCTGGCGAGGTCTTGCACGACATCTTCCACAAACGTGATGCAAACATCTTCGGTGATGCTGCTAAGCAAGACTTACAAACTTTAGGCAAGATCTACAAGAAGGATGCGAGTTCTCCCCAGCAGGCGAGTTTTGATTTAAAAGAGAATATTAGATCTATGAATTTGGATTCTATCTTTACTTTATTGAATGATGTGGACCTTTTCTACGGCTACGTTAGGGAAGACGTTCCGTTTGTTAACCAATTAACTGATGCTAACCAAGACGTTGTTATTATTGCTCCCACAAACGAGGCAATTACTAAACTAGCTAAGAAACCTTGGGAGTTTCCTCGTAACATTGAGGTTTTAGAGCAACAGGGTTCCAGTGAGGAGGAGATTGATGCTGCTATTCACAGCAATATACTCGATTTTGTTAGATCTCATGTTATTTCCTTTGAGGAAGGTAGTTCTTTCTTCAAGGAAGAGAATGATTATACTGTTGTTCGTAGTGTGAATATGGAAAATGAACGTACAGAAGAGGACAAAACTAGTGATGACTCTGGTGACGTTATGGTAAAAAGTGAGAATGGATCTTTCTTGGTTGCTTCATCAAAGAATAAGGAATTCCATGAGGTAAAAAACGTGGAAATGGGTATTAATGGTGTTGTTCTCATTGTCGACTCTTGTTTAGCTTGGCCAACTTTTTAAATGGAACATTTCGATATCTCGAGCCATATAGCAACAGGTAAGAATACAATCTTTTTCAGGTAACAGCGGCAACGACAACAAAAACCAAAAAACAAAAAAAAAAGGTCTATGTTTATGACCTATTATTTTTAATTTTTTATTTTTCTCGTTTTCTGATTATTTTTCAAGTCTCACCTATATATTTAAGAAAATCCCATTGTGAGGGATGCTTGTGAGAAAAAATTTTTTTATGTTAACTTTCAATTCTATAAAAATTGTTTAATGAAACCCTTGTGTTAGCTGAAATTTATAGTCGGAAGGCTTCCTTCCTACTCTAGCAATTCTAGAGCCATCACAGGGCACTGTGCTAAATTTCAAGATAAATCCTCAAGAGAACAGTCCACTCGTGTGCCATGCCACGTCAAAAATTGATTTACAAAGCAATATGGTCTAAATACTAGTGTCTACACATTTGTATTACTTGGTAGTCTTTCACCACAGCTTAGCTACCTAGTGTTTTTCCATTTTTCCAATTTATTTGAATTTATTTGAATATTAGAACAGTAATAACAACAAATAATAATGATAATTAAACATGAAACCACCCCTCCTACTTTGACTAACACAACACTACACCATCTTTATCATTCATTTCCCCCAACTGCTCTTGCTCATCCCTTGAAACTTCCGATTCCAAGTCCGAAGTTGCATCAATTGTGTTTTCGTTCGCCAGCGACCCACAGACCAAAGCTTGATCTATGCAATAATCAATTAATCTAGATCTAACTTCAAACCCAAGGACATTTCCACTATCACGTCCTAACCAAATTCTCAATTCCTTACACAGTGACTCCAAAACGGACACCTCCCCTTTAAAGAATTCCAAATTCTCCATGATATCATTAATCATCAAAAACAACGCCGTGAAACTTACCGGTGATAAGTCTCCGGCACCCAGTAGATTTAAATGACACAACGGTTTATTCTGTAGCCACGTGATACATTGTGAAAATCTCTTATTTGTGATAAAATACCTCATCACCGAACTGTAAAGAACTAACTGCTCTTCTAAAGAATGTGCCGAAGAAGATCCATTATTCATCTTCACCAATTTCAAAAGTCTTTCGCATGCAGCCTTGGTGGGCCTGATCAAACAGTTAATTACTTCATACTCCTCTGGAATTGAATGTAGCAATTTACTTTCAGAAACATGACTATCACAAAATTTAATGGCAATCTGTTGTCTGGCGTCAGTATCCGTCGTTCCAGAACTTGTAACTTGATCTAAAAATTCCCCCAAAAGCAATTCCTTTGTATCATTTAAGATGAATGTGTTTACCAATGATAAAAACTCCTTCAGTTCGTATTCGTGATGCTCAGATGATAAATGATTCAGAAGTCTTTCGTTACTCAAAGTCAAATTTAGTTCACTGGTGGAAACATTTGTAATCATTTCCCATTCTAAACCTGAACTCAAAGTACCCTGACTCTTCCGATTAGCCTTGACCACTTGATCTTTAATCTCCTGCCACTTGTTTTGTACATACTTCCTACCAAAATAGCTCCACGGCAAATTAGAATCTCTGAAATATAGAACTAACCCGAAGCATTTTGCAATCTTCGATTCAATTCTTTCCATAGAATTATGCTTATACTTCAATTTGTTTAATATCAAGGTTTTTTTCAAAGTTTCTTTCAAATGGTCTTCACTATGGAATGCAACTGTATCCTTGTAAGGCACGGTAGAAATAATGTCACCGTTTTCAGATTGCTTTTTTTTAGATTTATCAGTAGTCGAAAAGAATAAGCATCTAGCCAAATGGACGAAAGTCACCAACACAAGAATTATTTTGAAAAGGGCAAAGATGGAAGTTTGCAAATTAACCACTCCATTTGAGTTTGAAACCACGAAACCCGTCGCAGGTGAAAAGTGGAATACTGGCATAGCAAACAAAGCTCTTGCTGATCCCATTTCACCACCATCACCACCAAAAGCCTGAGCACCCATAGAAACACCAAAACAACCCATGAGTAACTTTGACGTAAAATCACCACTTGCGTCATCTTCTTCCACAGACTGCGGGTCAAACTCCGACGATGACTGAAAATCACGAGCACTACTCGTAGTAGTAGGGGCCGTAGCAGTCCCACCGGCACTAACACCGTTCACAGCGGATGAAGTAGTGGGTATCGTGCTGTACATTGGAGAGCTAAAGTGTCCAAAACCTCCACCAACTGCAGACTGCTGTTGCTGTTGTTGTTGCTGTTGCTGCTGTTGCTGCTGTTGCTGCTGTTGCTGCTGTTGCTGCTGCTGCTGCTGTGGCAACGATTGCGAGCGTGAACTCTGAGGGGTCGGAACATTATTCCTCAGCAATTTATTCTGATTTAAATAGTTCTCACACTTGTTTTCCAAATATGTTATGTATTCTATGGTCTTCATAAGGATAGAAGCCTTATTCAATTTGCGAGCCGGCTGCAGTCCGTCTAGATCTGCCAAATCCTTAGAAACCACTGGAATACCCGCATGACGCTTATAAGCCACACGCAGGGCAGGAACGATCGCTCGAAGTTGGAATATTTTATCATTAATGTTGGTTCTGTACTTCTT
Source organism: Zygosaccharomyces sapae (assembly GCA_900465325.1). Classification (NCBI taxonomy): domain Eukaryota; kingdom Fungi; phylum Ascomycota; class Saccharomycetes; order Saccharomycetales; family Saccharomycetaceae; genus Zygosaccharomyces; species Zygosaccharomyces sapae. The sequence goes on along the minus strand of UEGL01000017.1, from coordinate 598,725 downwards.
CTCAATAACATTATGAGAAGTTTTCTCCTTCCTTTTCTTAATCACCTTACCGCTCTTGGTAGTAATTCTAGAAAACTCTTCAGTTGAGGGAACTTCCTCCAGGTTAAATCCAAACTCATCCTTCACCAAATCCTCGGATTCATCATTACCATCAGCATCACCTTCGATGTCACCTTCACCATCACCATCAACACTTCCTGGCACACCGTTGTTCGACTTGTTGTCATCAGTTCCTGAACTGATTCTAGGCGAGAACTCAGATTTCACATATCCATTATTGGGTTTCCCCAGCACAAACGAATCATTTTGGGATTGCTGCTGTGGTTTCTCAAAACCATTCAATTCAAATAAAGAATTCCTTGAAAAATCTTGCTGCTGTTGCTGCTGTGATTGCAACTGCTGCTGTGAAGGTTGCTGATGTTGGTGCTGCTGCTGAAGATGAAGCGACACACTGGCACCGTTTGGATCTTCATAAAATGAGTGATACGACTCTGGCGTAAGCGACATGGGCTCAAATTGGTTCGAAGAGCCCCTATCCTTCGGTGAAATTCCTTCACTGTGCTCGAAGCTTTCAGGCAGTTTATTAACATCAGAGCTTGAGTTCAGACCAGACCCAAACAGCATAAATGGATCTCCTGAAGTCGAATCACCACCCTGCAAGGCCTGCAAAAAAACATCTGCCTCGTTCATTCTGATTGGTGACCCTTATTCCTTGATATTTTCTTCTTTCCTTGAAACAACTCCTATCCGGTGTAGACACGTAAAGAAAATAAAAACACCCTTGATCTTCGCTGCAATCCTCTGTCAAACTCCCTTTTTGATATACGACCTCGAAAGCTACTAAGTTTCTCTTCCAAAACTACCGGCGACTTTAGTTTCTTGAAAGTTTTACGTATGCGTTGTTCGTTGTTGGTTTGTTCCTGGTGTCTTAGCTGTATTTTCATCTGAGCCTTCGGAGGAAAAAAATTCTGGTGTTACTTCTTCTGTCGTTTCTTTTTTAGGGAAAATTTTATTTCGTCCTTGCCCATTACCTGTTACCCGAATCTAAGATCATGGGATACGAAAATAGGGTAACCGTAAATCACGTGCACATTACTGTCCGGTATATCCGTAGATCATCCGAAAACTTCTCTGATTTATGTTGCCATGGAGCAACCGAGGATGATAGGAAGACCGCACTCGTGACTGTCAATACTAGGTAGCACAATACACACATCACATATATATATATGTGTGTGTGTGTGTGTGTGCGTACGTATTTACATATAGGTATGTTATCTAAACGGAGATGAATCAGACGTTTGCTGAAGAATTACCTGACTATTAGTATAGTGAAAAGCATAATCAAACTAGTATAGAATTCTCTCTTCTCCCTAAGGTGATGCGATTCGGAGTATACGAATTATATGCGCATTATTGTAAATCGTACATGATATTCATCTACAGAATTTGACGTGGTCCGACTTCTCAATTAATTCTCATTTCTATATATTTCCTCATCTGTTGACATTTCCTCATGAAGGGTGCATGTCCTCATATGGAAAGTAACCGTCATACGTGATCTGAAAATTTGAAAAAATGTCAATATTGATTGTAGTCGATGAGTACAAGCAATCCAGATTGTAGTCGTATCGTATGTATAGGAATAATTCATCGGTATCAAGTTTTCCCTGCATTCGTAATGGTCCGTAGCTTTAGCATTAAAGTTCCCGCATCTTCTGCCAACATTGGCCCAGGCTATGACGTTTTAGGTATCGGACTTTCACTATTTTTGGAATTGCAAGTTAGTATAGATCCAAAGGCAGCAAAAGATACCAACGACGATCCAAATAACTGTAAATTGACTTATACTGAGAATAGTGCTGGATTTGAGACAGTTCCTTTGAAAAGTGATGCCAATTTGATCACCAGAACCGCATTATACGTTATGCGTTGCAACGCTATTAGAAACTTTCCCTCGGGTACCAAGATCAAGGTTCACAACCCAATTCCATTGGGTCGTGGATTGGGCTCCTCTGGTGCAGCTGTTGTTGCAGGTGTATTACTTGGCAATGAGGTCGGTCAATTAGGGTTCAGCAAGGATAGAATGCTGGACTACTGTCTGATGATTGAACGCCATCCTGACAATATTACGGCCGCTATGATGGGAGGGTTTTGTGGATCATTCCTACGCGATTTAACACCGCAGGAAGTAGAAAGAAGGGAAATTCCACTAGCGGAAGTTTTGCCGGAACCATGCGGTGGCGAAGATACAGGTTTAGTGCCACCACTACCACCAACTGACATCGGTAGACATGTCAAATACAACTGGAATCCAAAAATTAAATGCATTGCCATTATACCCAGGTTTGAATTATCCACGGCAGATTCTAGAGGTGTTCTTCCAAAGGCCTACACGACGCAAGATGTGGTCTTCAACTTACAAAGACTGGCCGTTCTCACGAATGCATTGACTCTGGATCCACCTAGTGCACCTCTAATCTACCCTGCCATGCAAGATAGAGTGCACCAGCCTTACAGAAAGACTTTGGTGCCGGGTCTTACTGAGATTTTGTCAAGTTTAACCCCATCTACGTTCCCAGGATTGCTGGGTATTTGCCTATCGGGCGCTGGCCCAACCATCTTGGCGCTAGCGACAGAAAACTTTGACGATATCGCTCAGGAGATTATCAACAGATTTTCTAAAAAGAATGTCGAATGTTCGTGGGAGTTGTTAGAATTGGCCTACGAAGGTGCCATTGTAGAACATTTGTAAGTTTACGATAAAAGTATGATAGACTAGTTGCCGTCGATGTGTATAGTTTTGGGTAAGTGTACTATGATTTAGCATTGTTAACTCTGTACTTGGGTCGGTTGCTTCAGGTTACCCGGACTTATATACTCAAGAGGCAGCTGCGTAACAGTATGAACCTGAGACTGTTGAACCTTGATATCCTCGGGGGAGCGTTAAGTGTTAGACGAATTGATCAAGGGTTCAAGAGGATACATTCAAGTTCGGTTGCAGAATTTCACCATGTCGACTTTTAATAAAGAGATGCAATCTGAACCCATTTTACCTTCCGCATCCACTTTGACTCGCAGTTTTATTCGCTATACCCTGGTTATAGTAATTGCGGTTTACGTGCTTTACAAACTGTTTACAGGTCATGGTACAGATATTAATTTTGGTAAATTCTTGTTAAGGACCTCGCCGTATATGTGGGCTAATTTGGGTATAGGTTCATGCATAGGTCTTTCCGTGGTAGGGGCAGCATGGGGGATTTTCATTACTGGTTCGTCTATGATCGGTGCTGGTGTTAGGGCTCCAAGAATCACTACAAAGAATTTAATTTCCATTATTTTTTGTGAAGTTGTTGCCATCTATGGATTAATTACTGCAATTGTATTTTCATCTAAGTTAACAATGGCAAAACCTGAGAATTTATATTCCAAATCGAATCTGTTCACTGGTTACTCCATTTTTTGGGCTGGTATTACCATTGGTGTTTCCAATTTGATCTGTGGTATCTCTGTAGGTATTACAGGTTCCACAGCTGCTATATCTGATGCAGCAGATTCGTCGCTTTTCGTAAAGATCCTTGTAATCGAGATCTTTGGGTCTTTGCTTGGTCTATTAGGTTTAATTGTTGGTCTTCTAATGGCTACAAAGGCGGCAGAGTTTCAATAGGAGCAAAACAAAAAGAAAAGGCGTATGGGGAAACCCCATGTACAGATACTACCATCAAATATATGTACATATACACACACACACACACATATATATATATATATATATATATGTATGTATGTCGCATAGAGGATAATAGTAATAATAGTAGTATAATAAAAAATCCAAGGCTTTATTTAAACATTTTGAATCTACATAATCTACAAAAACAGAATTTTCTCTTATCACTTTGTTATCTGTTTTAGCTAGCCTCTTCCTTTTCATATTCTGGATTTTTCCTTAGAATGACCACACCTTCTATGTTATTTGTATAACTGATGTACTCGTCTGTTTCCAATTCTGCTCTTTCACCATGATTCAAGAGAACAGGCGTCGATTGTGTAATCCAACCAGTAATAGTCTTTGGTTTACCAGCTTGTCCTACAGTATCAACAGCTTGTCCGACCCGCACGTTGACCTTAATAGGCTCACCATCCTCATTCAATGTTAAGATAAACTTAGGCCTTACTGCACTGTTTAACATGAAAAACAATTGGTGATTTTTTAACATGAAACCAGGTGAGACTAACCCTACTAAAACGGTTAATAGAGAGGCAAGCGTAACTTTATTCATAACGTGGGCATCATTGAACATATCCAAGGTCATTGTACCTTTACCTAGATGTACAAGACCTTGAGCCAATCTAGTGATGAACAATCCATCTTGTTCACGAGAGTAATAACTTGCCAATTGTCTCAAAAGTTGTGCTAATCTTGCATTATTGGTACCTGCACCACATAGACCCATCGCATAAATAGAATTCATAGAAACATTGAGATCAGCGTCATGGGAAAAACGAGATAGAGTATCAAAAACCTTTATTTGGGGATTGGCCACAGAAACTAAACCCATCGCTAATGGAACCATACAACGGACCTGTTCATTACCGTAATGCATTAGATGACCAAAATGACGTAGAGACATTTCTTTACCAATATCTTCACCAAGAGCTATCATGGCAATACCTAAAACAGCATAAGATAGTTCATCCACCGAAACAGCTTCCTTCTCCTCACTATCTTTATTTTCTTGACCATTTTCCTGCTGTTCTTTCTTCTCATCCGCTATACCGCTATTAACTTCTTGAGAATCCATATCATGGTCGTCACCTCCTTCATCACCTGCATTCTCTTCAGAATTTTGCTTGGCCAAAACATCACTAATGGCATTTAATGGTCCTTCCGGATCTCCATTTCCATCTCCAACTTCTTCTTCTTCCTCATCATCTTCTTCATGGACCGGCTTAGGAGCTAAACGATGCAAAAGATCTTGAATTAACAAGACGTCACCAGTACCAGCATAAGCACACGAACTTACTAAAACCTCGATGGGAGAGGTCATTGGATGCTCGATAGCATTTATTGTTTCGAGAACATCATCCACCTGTTCACCTTGACCCATGTAAAGGATACCCAAAGCCAAAGTCAAAAACCTCACCCATTCAGTTTTGAGTTCAACACTAGATCTTTCTAAAAAGTTATCCATGATAGCTGCTGTTATGTCACCATTGCAAGTACCCACGCAAACATGCGACAGTGCCAAAGATGCAATAGCAGAAGTTTCTATTGACAGAGATGTGTCAGCAGCAATGGGTAATAAAAGTCCTAGAACTTCTTCATTCTTGCTGCCCGCAAATGCAATGCCCAACCCAAGAATGGCAGCAGAACTTATCTTAGAGTTAGGATTAGACACATAGTCCTGAAGTAAAAGCAATGCAGGTTCGACTTCTCCATCATGAACGCCACAAGCTGAAATACCGATACCCAGAAGGGCACCCGCTTTCACCTCTGTTTCATCCACATACAGATATTTATCCAACTGCTGTAATCCATCCAGATTCCACTGAAAGATGGAGCCAATCGTAGCCACTGCAGAAGTCATACCGTCACCCTTAGTCTTATAAATCCAATTATCGTTATCGATCAACATCTTATCATTACAGTAACCCATGTTCAGGTAACCATTGACAAATGCCGCAGCCAAGTTTTGTTGGGCGGAGTCCAAACCTGTACCAGAGAATACAGATTTGGAACTGTCCAAATGACTCTTGTAAACATCTTCAGGTACCTTTGGCACAGTGAGATTCAACTCTTTTGCCAAGTATAGGAAATGCTCTGATAATTTCGTGTTACCGATAATTTCTTTGACTGGTTCATATTCAAACGAAGTTTTCTGAAATGATAGAATGTAAGCCAATTGTTTATGAACAACTGGATCAGAAGTAGCTTCAAAAACAGCTCTGACTAGCGATTCATCACCTAATCGAATTGCCAGAGATAATGCTTCTGGTAGCTGAGATTCCGATAGATAGATAGAATAAGCTGTCTGCAAGAATGACACGTCTTCTGGTTGTGGCAGTAAGGGTACACAAGCAACCATGTATTGACAAACTCTTTCGTAAGTGTTCTCATCCACAAATTGAGGTAACTTTTCAATAGACTCAATTTCTAGTAACAAATCAACAGCATCCGCCTCACCATTGTGTTTCAAAAAGTATGGGACAATTTCAAGGGACAATTGCAGAATAACTTCTTTGGAAAATTCAAAACCTTCGGATTTCACGGTAGAACTCTCTTGCAACTCACCAGGAGTAGCCTTTCCTGAACCTTCTCTTTCAACTTGATCATTATAAACTTCACCAATTTCTAATGCCAAATGACAGATATATTCATGACCCCAACTTACGATATTCAAATTCTCACATAATATGGCAAATTTCAAAGAATCATGTTTGTTATTTTCAGAGTAGGTCATAGCTAATACAGACAATACTTCTGCTAACGATGATTTCAACTCTTTGCTGCTCCATTTGTCATATATTGCGCACATCTCGATATAATGTGGACGTAGAAATTTCAAAGGCTTTGGTACAGCGGTCATCGAACTTGTAGAACTCTTAATAAATTCCTTTAACTTATCCAAAGAAGGACCATAAAGATTGGTATCATTCTCTTTAAGCCTCTCAACCAAAAGTTCTAAATCAGATTTCAATTTTAGATCTTCCTCGGATAACTGTTCCTCCTCATTTTCTTGACTCTTCTGCTTCTTATTATTCTTCTGGTCCTTTGCAGACTGTTGGGTAACATCCTTAGGCTCATCCTTAGTCTTATCAACTTTATCAACCATGATTACCGCTATGTAGAGCTTTAATTCTCCAGTGCAGCGCTCTAGTTCAATTGTGTAGCAGTTTAATGTCCCTCCAAATAGTTCCTTATCCTTTTGCCACCGAAAGTTGGGTCGCTTTTAACGGGAGTCAATGTCAGCGTTACTAAATGAAATAGAACATCACCATCATAATTTTTTTATTTTTTTTTTTTTAAAAAAAAAAATAAAATATAAACAATTGAAATAAAATAAAGTACAAAGGCATTCATTGACATATTACAATATCATAATCAAAGAGTCTATAACAATATCTTAAACCCGTAAGCCCATTATACAGAATATTCAAGCAAAATGAAATGAAAAGAGATAGTACAGTTTCTCCCTAAGAAGGTGTTCAATTGATGTTCAGGTCGAGTATACGTTTTTAGTCCAGCTTAAAATCTTGTCCCAAACAATTTTGTTTGCATTATGATATCTGATACTGTGATCAGAATCCGGAAAAACATGTACATCGTAATTTTCTACTTCGTTTAAATCTAGTAGGTCTAAAATTTTCAAGGAATTTTGAAAATGAACATTATCATCACCAGTACCATGCATTAACAAAAACCTTTTTGCCTGAGCAATGGCTGTTACATTATGAACACTGGACTGTTCATACCCAGCGAAGTTTTCTTGCGGAGTGTGCATGTATCTTTCCGTGTAAACAGAATCGTAAAATCTCCAATCAGTGACAGGCGCTACAGAAATACCGTATTTGAAATGAGCACCGGCATCTTTTTCTAATGTCTTTAAAGTTAAATACCCACCATATGACCATCCGAACAAGGAGATCTTCTCAGCATTAACATAAGGCTTCTCACCGTAAAGTGCAGCAGCAGCGATTTGATCTTGCGCTTCGTACTCTCCTAGTTTGTCGCGAACTACTGATCTAAACTGTTTTCCCTTAAAACCAGTACCACGACCATCCACAACCACTATAATGGAATTTAACTGAGAGGCAAAAACTTCCAAGAAACTCACCGAATAAGTTTGTAAGACTTGTTGTGAATTGGGCCCACCATAAGCATAAAAGAACACTGGGTAATAATTTTTTCTGGTGGCTCTAAAACCGTTCGGTAGAATTTCCATCGCATTTACAACTACACCATTCGGTAGTAATAATTCCTTAAATTCCTTACGCGGAATAGCATATTTTTGGAGTTCGTGAGCAAGTTTCTCATTTCTAGTCAAATTAAACAACGTTTTGCCTTTAAGATTACCATCTTTGCTTACATCAAGTTTATTTGATTTCAAGTCCACAATTTTCTGGAATGGTACACCTGGACCTTTATAGGAAATTAAAACAAACCGACTACCTGATGAAAATGAAGCTGTATATACAGCATTTTCGTACGTGTTAGTAATTGGAACAATTTCCTTTGGACGTTTTAAATTCACAGAATAAAGATGTCTTTGAGTGGAAGACTCTGCCGTAGAAATAAAGTAAACATCATTGGTTTCCTGATCAAAAGCGAATGGCCCATCTTCAATTTCCCATTCCCCACTTGTAAGCGCTATGGGAACTGAACTTCCTACAGAATCAAAATAAACCAGATGGTTAAACCCATCTACCGGTAAAACATCTAAATAGCCATCGCTACTTCTCCCCTTGGAATCATCGCGAGGAACATGCAATGTACTATGGGTAACCTCCCACCAACCACCTTTAGAAGAATCTTCCCTCACAATCTTGGAATTCTTAGATACTGCATTTACCAGATAAACCTTCAAGATATCAGAAGAACGGTCACTACCCTTGACAAGTAGTTGATCGTCACCGACCCACTTTGCCTCCGTAAGCAATTGCGGGGAACCCGCTAAGCCAATTGGCGAAACCACATTTTTGTTTACGTCATATAGGACAACATTAACCACTGGATTAGGTGTTCCGCTTTTTGGGTATTTGATAGATCTCAATTCCGAATACACATCCTTAGAGTTCTGCACGTAGTATGGAATTACAAATTCATTGACAGAATTTTCGTTAATCTTAAAGTAAGCCAAATAATCACCTTGTGGAGACCACCATAAAGTCCTGTCGCTCTCCATAATTTCCTCTTCATAAACCCAATCAGGTTTACCGTTAAATATTTGAGTACTACCATCATGTGTAATCCTAGTAACTGTCTTGGAACTTTCTGTGGAATAAAGATACAAATCGTTATGCTTGACGTAAGCGATATCTACAGAGTTAGGAGACCATTCCGCTAATGATAAGTTATCACCGATATGCTTAAAGCCCGTAACATTATTGTAGGAGAAGTAAGAACCAAAACTCGAATGCCTCCAATTCTGTACGGTATTAGTTCTAATTAGGAGTTGCTCTAAATTCGGTGATGCTACCAATGAATTTACACTGTAATTGGAGCCCCTATATTGGAAACTCTTTCCTTCCCATAACAGCTTGCTGTAATTCTCATCGAATACCGATCTAATTTCATAGTTATCATTAGCAGTAGTGAGAAACAGTCCCTTATCATTGCCAATAGATCCAGGAGCATATATCCATTGTAATGTCTTAAATTCCGGCACGAAAGTACCATTTCTCAAGTTATCAAACGATACCTTAATCCTCCCACTTTTAACGAACTGAGAAGAAGGTAAGCAATGTGTATTATTAAAGTCAAAATTTTTTAAACCAGCATGATATCCAAATACAAACACAGCAATTGGGGACAGCATTAATCCAATAATTACAGTATATACCTGAATTAATAATAACGTTCTACCGGTGCCGCTCCTATTCCTTTTCATTTCTGACCCAAGATGATAATAATCAGTTTTCTCAATGTCTCCCATTTTGAACAAAGTCAGATTCTACTTGATGATTTAAGCCTAGTGAAGAAGGTAGCCAACCAATTGATTCACGATTGCTTGTTCTTATATATATCTTGAGCTTGGACTTATCCGCAAACCAGCCATTACCTTCAAAAGTACTCTTGATAGTGGTCCGGCATATTCCGAAAAAGGTGACACAAGAGCCGAGAACGACAGCCTAACAATCCAGCGATGCCATTTGAGATTTGAACAAAGTTAAAAAGATTTCAACCTACAGATAAGTAAAAACCAAAGTATTCGAAAAAAAAAAAGTACCCCACCATAGAAGTTTACACTTTCTCATTATATGAATTTTTTGTCAAGACCAAATTCCAGCTCTTTCTCTAAATCCAAGAAATCACCGTACCCACCATTATTTTCCAAAGTACCATTGGCACCTTGCTTTAACTCCACTGGTGTTTCTAGCAGATTCTCCTGTGGCCTAGGTGGAAAATCTGTATCATGTTCTGGCAAATCTCTGGAATCAATACCAAAGGATTCTTGTAGGTGTGGATGTGACGCAGACGGAGGGCCACTACTTAACATTTGTTGAGTAAAATCATTTTCGTTCAATCCCGGACTTGAATCTACTCCACTTTCATCTCGGGCTTTTTTCTGTAATTCTTGCTCTTGTTGCCACTCCTGTTCTTCTATAAGGGGCTGCCTAACATATTGCCTAAATTCCTGTACTTCACGGATAACCATCTGTCTCAATTCACTCATCTCATTAATACTTTCAAAGCTAAATTCAAATTTTTCATTGCACACGGGCTCATCAGCCGGGTCGTGCCATATAGACAAATATGGATGCTCCAATGCATCTTCCACTGTTATTCTTTCCTGTGGATCAAACATCAACATCTTTTCCAGTAAATCTAAAGCTTGTGGGTTTGCTTGAGGGAAAATATCAGAAAATGGTATTTTGGGGATGAATCCTAACTGATGGATATAATCTTGGACATTTTTAGATCCAATACGACTTAGAGTTTCATCAGGTGGTGTACCCAGCACTTGTAATATTCGATTCAACTGGTTAACGTAATCTTTACCCTTGAAAATTGGTTTACCACCTAGAAATTCTGCAAGAATACACCCAGTGGACCAAATATCAATGGCTTTTGTGTAACCTTGATAAGATAACATGATCTCAGGTGCTCTATACCACCTCGTAGCAACATACTCCGTTAAAAATTGGTTATTCTCAACAGGATTTTCAGAATAACCTCTTGCCAAACCAAAATCACAAATCTTCAATTGACAATCTGCATTCACAAGGAGATTACCCGGTTTTAAATCTCTGTGCAAGACATCTGCCGAATGGATGTATTTCAATCCACAAAGAATTTGGTAGATAAAGCTTTGATAGTGTGCATCTGTCAATGGTTGGCCCGATTTAATGATTTGATGCATATCACACTCCATTAATTCCTCGTACAAATACAACCCAGAAAAGGTCCCGTCTGGATAGAAAATAATGTCCATATCATAAAGACAAGTGATATTCTTATGCCCCCTAAAGTGCCTGAGCAATTTCAATTCTCTTAGGGATCTTTTACAAAGCAGTGTCTTAGAAAAAATGTTTGTCACTTTCTTAATCGCCACTGTGGTATCCTCCAAGGCCTCCGTAAATCTAGCGGAGCACACGATACCGTAGGCACCATGTCCAATCTCCTTGATTAATTGAAATCTTTTATCAACGGTAAAATCCTGGTTCAAAACCTTAAAAGTATGTCTATCGATCTTATCATACATTTTTCTTCTGGGTATCTAAATAACTGTTACAATTCAATTCAGCTCAATTAGATTCAATAAAATTTTAAAGTTTGTTGTATTTCCCTTAGTTCTTGATACCTCCTACCTTGTTTCCTTTTGAAAATGACAATGCAGCGTATACTATTCTCAATGTTACGATAAATATTTGTCCTAGTTACAGTATTAGTATTAGTATTGGTATTCGTGTTGATACTAAGATTAGTGAACTTTTCAATTTTTTTTCGCTCGCGAAACGACCGCACTATTTTTAGTCGGTATTAACAAATGAGAAAATAATGAATAGAGTAAAAGAAAAAAACAAGGATGAATAGAATAATCTGTATTACAAGCCTTTCTTTCAGTGAATAAGTGTAAATCGTGCCAATAGCCAATCAACTATATCTACTTTTTTATTTTTAATTTATATTTTTTTAAGCCACGGTCTCGAGGCTCTTGTAGAAATCTTTAACCTTGGAATTGGCCCGAATTTTTCTCGGATCGAAATTCAGCACTTGTAGATTGTCCATCGAGACAGCTCTTGACAATGCCACATAGACCTGTCCAGCTTCGAAAATTCTTCGTAAATCCACTTTTAATCTTTGTATAGTTTGACCCTGTGCCTTGTGTATAGAGAGCGCCCAACATAGAGTTATGGGAAGCTGCGTGCGTTCAATAGCTGTCTTCTCAGTAGGTAGGTCTACGACAAAAGGTTCCGGTAACGTCAATTCGTAGTGGTACCTATTAGGACCGATTGTATAACGCACGTAAGGATATATCGGTTCCTGTCCGATGAGAGTACTTGTCGCCTGCGCAACAAGAGATTGAAGAGCACTCTGGCGAGACCAAGGCCTTGACTGGAAAGCACGATGAAATTCTACATCTTGATGAATCGTATGGTTAGCAATGGCTTCGCTCACTAGTCTCATATCTTGAATCAATTCATCATCGACAGTCTGGTAGAGTTTCTTCATTGCCCTCTCTAGACGTTCCGTGGTGAAAAAGAGTACCTTACCTAATGTACCGTTAACCAATTCCGATTCAGGTTTATTCCGTATCATCATGACCTGAGCATCTACCTTCAACGTCAAAATCTTATCGACCCTTGTAATGGAATCTAATAATGGTAATAATTCAGGTGGCCCAACATCTAGTGATTTAAAAACTCTGGGTTCACCGGGCAAGGTTTGCAATTGTCTACCATTAGACAATTCAACCTCTTTTCTAGTAGCGTATAATTCTGTAGGTTCGATTCCGTCAGAATAATGAACTTCCCTGTTTAGTTTTGCAATATTGCTTACAAGCTCAGGAGTGGGTTCACCAGATCTAATTGTATTTAACATATCGACCAGATTATCGTCCCTCTGTCTGAATACCTGCGTAAGTAAAATCGTCTTTTGAATACAGTTTTTCCACGTTTGAGATTCAAAACTAAACATTACACCATCTTTGGAAACAGGTGGTAGTTGAAAGAAGTCTCCTGTAAGTACTAGTTGGATACCACCAAATGGCTGATCGTTTTGACGTACACGCCTAGCTACCGTTTCAATTTTATCTAATATCCTACCATCCAACATAGATATTTCATCGATTATAAGAACCTTGGTGAATCTCCAAGCTGAAAATATCTGCCGTTGTTTCTTGATATGTTTTACCAGATGATCGACACTCTGATTACCAAGACCAATACCGCACCATCTGTGGATCGTGGTACCGCCAATAGTAGCGGCGGCAAGACCAGTAGAGGCAGTAACAGCTACAGCTTCTCTGCCATAAATACTGCTCAATCTATCAATTAATGTCCGTAGGATGACCGATTTACCGGTGCCGGCGCTACCAGTATAGAAAACGCTTAACCGGTTGCTGACAACGAGATTAATAACTTGTTCCTGTTCTTTGGTAAGAGCCATCGGGGTAAACTGACCAAATGATGATGATTGCACACCAACTGGTTTACGTGAAGTCCTTAGTTTCTTGGTTGCAGTTACTTTAAACCCTGGTAATGGAGCCTTTGTTTCTGTCAATTGTGAACTATTGTTCTCATCTCGACTAGATTCTCGGGAAAGGAGAGATTCTTGTGAGAATAGCGACACTTCTTGGAACACAGACTTTTCTGCAAGGCTTGAAATTGTTTATTTCAGGTGTCTGCACTAGTCTTTTCAACTCATCATCAGGATCGCACTCTTCAAATGAACCTGAATCAGTCAAAGATGAGCTAATACGCTTCAGATTGGGACGAGGAGCAGGAGTACGTTCAACCGGCCTTTTTTGAGCTGTTTTGGACGCAAAGAAGGTTGATATGTTTATTTGTCGAGACGTTGACTGATCTTTAGATTTGGAATTCTTCGAACCACGGCGAAACATGCCAGAGAAGAGCCGAAAAAAGGAACAATATACTATGGTAAATTCCCAATTTCAAATTGTATCAAGCTTGACTAGTTTGAAAATCCCTATACGTGCCTTTTTATAGACTATTGTTTTATTTATCTAATGGTCTTGGCAATCGAAAATTCACAAGGATTTTTAGTCCGAGTGATAATCAACAGCCATGGAAGACATGTATATAAAAGTGTTGTAGAAATCTGGTAAGGATCTCCACTAGATATTCGTGCATTATTGGAAACCATCAAACAAAATGCCTAGACAATTCCAACATACTACAAATAATAGAAGATCCTCCATAGTTTATTCTAGTAGCGCGGGGAAAGCTGGTTTGTTCAGCCCTGCAGACTATATATCGGGAGAAAACGCACTAGAGGAGAATGGTGAAGCCGTTGAGGAGATCCCAGATGTTGAATCTAATATTCAAGCGCTCCATCCGTCCTCATTATTGGATGCCAATAATTCTAGGACTTTACAGAGAGAATCCAGAAAGAGCAATAGAAGGTCTTTACCAGGAAGCCTTATAGAAGAAGAGAGGGATCTTTTAATTGATAACAAACTGTTAAACAGTAGAAGACGTCCATATGTGAATTATGGCTCCACAGACAATGAGGATGTAGATGTAATAGATACATGGGAAAACGCTATAAAAGATGGTAAAAATATAAAAACAACAATTACGAGAGAATCTCAAGTTATTGGGATAAATGCTATGCCGCTAGTGGTGACGTTTCTTCTACAGAACTCTTTAACATTAGCGTCAGTCTTTTCAGTATCGAGGTTAGGCACGAAAGAATTAGGTGGAGTTACGCTGGGATCCATGACAGCAAATATTAGTGGGTTGGCTGCAATCCAAGGATTATGTACTTGCTTGGATACTCTATGTGCTCAAGCCTATGGCGCTAAGAATTATCATATGGTAGGGGTTTTCGTCCAAAGGTGTGCTATTATTACTTTACTAGCTTTTTTACCCATTATTGTAATCTGGTGTCTTTGGGCAGAACCAATTTTGGCATGGATGATTCCTCAGAGGGAACTGTGCAATTTAGCTGCTCAATACTTAAGCATACTATCAATTGGTGTACCAGGCTTCGTTCTCTTTGAATGTGGTAAAAGATTTTTACAATGCCAAGGAATCTTCCATGCTTCTACAGTGGTTTTATTTGTATGCGCACCTCTAAACGCTATTATGAATTACGTTTTAGTCTGGAATGAGAAAATTGGCATTGGTTATTTAGGAGCGCCATTATCAGTTTCCATTAATTGTTGGTTAATGACATTGGGTCTTTTACTATACACGATCTTCACAAAACAGGAAGTTAATCCACTTAAATGTTGGAATGGAATTATTAAACCAGCTCAGGTTTTCAAGAATTGGAAAAAAATGTTAAGTTTAGCACTACCGGGGATTCTTATGGTAGAAACAGAATTTCTAGGATTTGAAATTTTAACTATTTTTGCATCTTATCTGGGATCTGAGGCCTTAGGAGCCCAGTCAATTGTATCTACGATTGCATCATTAGCGTATCAAGTACCTTTTGCAATTTCTGTCACTACCAGTACTCGTGTTGCTAATTTTATTGGTGCATCTTTGTGGGAAAGTTGTGTAATCACTTGTCAGACTTCGTTATTGTTGTCGTTTGTCTGCTCATTCACTAACATGCTGATTATTCTTATTTTCAGAAGGCAAATTGCGGGAATGTTTTCCAAAGAACAAGATGTTAAAGAGTTGGTAATTACAACCTTACCTATACTTGCATTTATGCAATTGTTTGATGCCTTTAACGCATCGACCGCTGGTTGCTTAAGGGGTCAAGGTCGGCAAAAGATTGGAGGATATATTAACATGTTTGCATTTTATGCTATTGGTGTTCCCATGGCATATTTTTTAACATTCCCTAAAAAAATGGGTGTCGGTGGTCTGTGGATCGGTATCACTATGGCACTCATGACTATGAGCATTTGTCAAGGTGGTGCAGTCTTTAACTGTAATTGGAATGATATAATTAATGCTGCCAAATCACGTAATACTGAAGATGATGAACAAAATTAAGGTAGAAAAGATTATGACAAAGGTTGTTTAATTTAATCTAATTTAATTTATTTATTTCTATCCTATAACTAAGTAATATACAGATACAACAAAATTAAGAAAAAAAAAAAGGTGTTATCTTAAGCCTTTGTCTTCTTGGCCTTTGGTTCAGAACTAGATTCTTGTTCATTCTTTTCTTGGTTTACACCTTCATCTGGTTGAGATCTTTTAAGCTTATGGCGGAAGATAGATTTTAATTTTCCAGGATCAGCAACTTCTGCCAATGCACTATCAAACTGAGATAAATTAATTTTAACACCATCAATTTCGAATTCTTTAAATGGATCAGATTCACCTTTCTCTTTTTCTAGTTGATCCTTACCCTTTGACATTTCATCAATAACATCTTGATTGTAATATAGCGGTATAGCTGGTGAGTCTGCACATTTGACAAAGACAGATCTAATGGAATATTTTTCTTTTAATTGCCCAATGATAGATTCAGCGTTATCAGCCAACTCTTCGCTGGTCAACCAATCAAAATGACCTAAATGTACATTCATCGTGGTTCCACGAGGTAGAATTACAGGCAATTTGCTTTGGTAGATTCTTTCAAATTTACTCTTGATGGTTTTCAAGGACAGCTGACCATTTGAATGAGTTCTGATAGGAATTGGTGTTGTTTCCAACTTAGTATATGCCTTACTACCCAAAAGTTTTGGCAAAGTGGTAATAACACTGTCATCTGCTAACACCAACGAGAATTCTCCTAAAAAGGCTCTTCTTGCTTCATAAGCCTTATAACTTGTTTTTAATTCATTGGCTACAATAACCTTCAATTCTGGAGCATCTTGCAAACCTTCTACAATCTGTTCGGCCTCAATGCTACCGGCATCTAAATCTTTCAAGATTAAAAGGACCTTGAAATCCTTCACCATAGTAACACTTGCCTTCTTCCATGCTGCAAACAACGAATGTTGAATATCAAACAATTTTGGTTTAAAATCTTTTTTTAGTACCGGTAAAAGAAGTATTGTTAACGGCAATCAATTGAATATACTTTCCCAGCTCCTCATCACCCCCAAGTAAGTTAGTTTCATCACCGCCTTCATTCCTCCTTTCTTCATATTTCTTCAGTTGATCCAAGGCATAAACAATTCTGGACTTAAAGTTCTGTTCCTTGGAAGAGCCTTTAGCAGCTTTTGGAGAACTTTTTGGAGGGGCTTTCGGAGAGCCCTTTGGAGAACCTTTTGGAGAACCTCTTGGAGAACCTTTTGGAGAACCTTTTGGAGATGCTTTCATAGATAATTTAGCAGTGGTAGTACTTGGAGAAGATTTAGCACTCGTATTTCCCTTAGATGCTACCTTAGTAGGAGTACCTACAGATTCAGCATTCTGAGGTGTTGAACGGCTCTTCTTACCCATTTTGCTAGCTTTTTTGCTTGTCTTGTCTGTGTGCGATGAGCTCATCTCATCGATTTTTTTCAAATTTTTTTTTTTTTTTTCACCTCTAAGAAACCTGTTCCCGTATTCAAGCATAATGGACCTTGGCCCTTTGAGATATGAACAATAACTCGAACCGCAACGACTACAACTACTCGAGACAACGAGCAGTAAACAAGGTTTAATATAACGATGGGTAAGAGAAAGAAGCCCACTAGAAAACCACAAAAGAAAATTGCTCTCAAGCTGGATACAAAGTTCAACTGTCTTTTCTGCAATCATGATAAATCAGTAAACTGCACATTAGACAAGAAAAATAGCATAGGGTCACTACAGTGTAAAATATGTGGACAAGCATTTCAAACTCGTATCAATGGTCTTTCGCAGCCGGTTGATGTGTACAGCGACTGGTTTGATGCTGTAGAAGAAGTTAATACTGGCCGTGGCAGTGAAAGTGAGGAGGATGAAGACAGTGACAGTGATTACGAGAGCGATTCTGATGATGAGGAGAAGCCCACAAAAAGGTGCTACTGCTAGTGCTGGGAAAGGAGCTCCAGCAGACAGCGATGAAGAGGAGGTGGAACAAGATGAAGAGGACGATGACGATGAAGACGAAAGAATTGCACATAAGCGCGGGCGTGGTGCCCTTGTAGGCAGTGATGATGAATAATAAATATATATATATATATATATAAGTAAAATACTTTATGTTTTGAAGACGCGTGTTATCCCCAAGTACCTTGAATTCCGTTTCCACGTTTTATTCTTTTTCCTTGCAGTGATTTTCCTCCATGCTTAAACTAGCCTCAGTGCGCAGCTGGTTGTTCCGGGAAAAGTTCTTCTTTTAATGGGATACTCAGTTCCTGTCTAACATCTTTTAATTCATCCAAATAAGCTGCATATTGAGTTTCATTTTCCACTTTGTATTTCAGAGCTTCAAACACACGGATAGCAGTTGGCAAATCGTTAACTCTCCTAGCCGCACGTAGAGCCTTTTCCACAACAGCTGGAGCAGGAACTAAATCATAAGAGAAACAGTTGTTTAGGACGCGCTGAACTTCAAATAAATCGTAAGCTTCTTCGAATTCTTTTTCAAATCTAGCAGTGAATTCTTCAAAGGTTTCTTCTTCATGCTCAGAAGAATATTTTCTGATTTGGAAACGTTGCGTGTTTAATGTATTGAACCTTTGAGGAATGGCAATGGCGGAACGGGAAGCCACAAGACCTCTGCTTAGAGGGGCAACTCTAAAGATACATCTGGATAACATTTTATAATAATATTGTGTAAGAGTCAGAAGAAAAAAAAAAAAGGAAAGAGAGATCCGTGCTCCTGTAAAACTGATCTTCTTGACACAAACAAATTCTCCTTCCACCCTTTCCTCATTTCATATCAAGTAGTTGATGAACTTTTCAATGGCCAAAGTCTAACCATGCGTTCGCTGCACCAAGTTGGTCTGTGATTCTATGGGCACACAATACTCGCATGTGATTGGTTATTCTACGTGAAGTGTGGTGTGCGGATGTTACTGAAAATTTGCCCATATCACGTGAGATGAGGCATTCTCTATAAGCTCATATTTCAATCAACGAAGAATTCACAATACAATTATTAGTGGTCGAATGTTTACCTAGGTTCTATGGACATAACTTCATATGTGAACACGGCGTTTATACTTGCAGTAGTGACATATAGCGAAAGTTCCGGGGTCCTTCACCTAAGTTCCAATCAACTACGCGCAAAATTGAACAAATCAAAGAAAAAAAAAAGAATTGAATTTCTTTGTTCCACTGCTGCATGCAAACATCACACTGTTTCACGTCTGAGTTCTTACATGAAAGAAACAAAATTCTCTGTGCTTGTGCTTGCTCTCCCTTTATATCCCGAATTCCCTTTCGTACCCAGTAGCCGCCGAACACGTTGAGCAACCGCTGCCGCCGTCAATAAAACATAAAAATAATAATAATAACAATAATAATAATAATAGTAAAAAGCTTTTAACAAAACCATTGAAAGCCTGTTAAAAAAAGTTACATAATCAGATATAAAAACTCCGCACAGCAGTGTTAGCGATCGATCCACGACGCCATCATGATCTGCGGAATAAAAAGATAACCTTACGGCTCATAGACTTGGCACTGAAGATCGAAAAGTCCTGCTTATAACACTTCATTGTCAACTAAGTCTAATCTAACTGTTTATTTAGGTAGGCTGTCAATTGTAAACGCTTTCGTTAAAGTTCCTATTCGACCACCCTCTAGTTACCCTGCAACTACTGGGAGTCCTAGCGAGCTTAAAGCAGCTAAACTGCGCTTGTCATGGCTAATACAAGCTCTCTTTATATATCATTTCTTTAACGATTTCCTTTACCCTTTTCTCTCAACCAAGAACCAACCAAAAGCTTTCTTATCCCATATTCTATGCCAACAGATCAGAAAAAATAAGATAAGAAAGTGCTACACCAATGCCACACTACTAGGAACGACCGAGACAAAACAAGTGCAAACATTTAATTAAGCCTGGACTTGGTTTAGCATTGCCTACACATTTCTGAAATGTCCATAGACCGGAGTAGTTACCCTTTGAAAGAAATAGCAATTGTTGATGTAATTCATCAAGTACTATATGATCGGCGATAATAAAGTCCGAAGGAGTCTAGACAGATGGAAGAACAAGAAAAATACGAAACTATAATTCCATACAGTGAAGGCCGAGATTCTGCAACACTATATCTGGAACTAGAATTCGGACATTCAATCCTGCACACAATGAATGCTCGATTATCTATAGTGAGACCCAGACCTACCGTTGTAGATAGCTGATTTACTGAAACCTAGACTACATACTAGATATCCATCGATACCCTATATGTACAAATAAGGGGAATGCATCTGGTAAAATATGGATCGTAAAATCTCATTACCTGCAAATATCACAGTTTCTGTGTGAAGCGTGGCTACGACGCACTCAGTATCGACTAAGGTGGCTTGAAGTAAGATCTGGATAATGCACGAAAAAATGTTGGCCAAAACCTCAAAGAAATATAGCCAAGGGGGGTATCCAGACAAAGGGATGATAGTCTAGAAATGTCAGTCGTATAGCAACAAAAAATTCTATAACTATAACAAAAAAAAAAAACTTCTGAATATAACTTCACAGGCTTCGTAATGCAACAATGGAAATGAAGTACGCCTTAACATTCTGCCCAGAACGGAATAATCACTGCACATGCAATTTTTATTTCGAGATTAAAAAAGGGCATATAATCACGAAAGCGTGGAAGATTGGCAAGCCAAAAAGCTGTGTAATTAATATGACAATTTTAAGACATACCCGTCCACCTCTTGGAAAATTGCAAGGAAAGAAGAATAACAACAAAAAAAAAAAAACCTTTTACTCCTCGACAGTCGACGTGACATCCTTCTCGTATTACGTCCCTCTTGTATAATTTTTCGGCCGTTTAATTTTACAGTGGCCCACCACTATACCACGCTCTCTGTTCTCACTCTAGCTTATGCGCAGGATTCATTCATTCGTCGTCAAAAATCGACTTGGGAGGCAAAGAAGTATGCGGCAACGGTTCCGTTGCCCTTTCACCCAATGTCGTCGCAGGCTGAATCGTAATAGTACCTGCCGCACTTGACAGAAGAGTCTTTTGACCTTCACTATTGGTTTCTGAGTCTTCAAGATCTTTGTCCTTGTCAAAAATTGTCGGTTCCGCTCTGTCAGGTGGCTCTTCACATCTAGAATAGTCAAATTCTGGTGGTGGTGATGCTGGTGGCGAAATTAAGAAAGTTCTCTTGTGTGGAGGCACCTGCAGTCTTCCCGTTTGCTCATCAGGATTCACAAGAGCACCTTCTGTGTCAGTCAGGGTATAACGTAACCTTATATCAGTTAGATTCCCCTTCCTGGACATCAATCGAGAAGCAGCCTCTCTTGATTCGGTCACCACGAGGACCCTCTTAAGGCTAGGTAGATGGATCAATTGCATCTCACCAACGCCACTCTCCAACAACCAGCTCTTTAATGGCCCCAAGTCATGAGCCAAATCTCCGTTATTATTGGTAGCGATTAGGGTGTTAGTCTCCATCTTCCTCCTTTTTCTTTACTCTCTTGGAGTGGTCTTTCAGCTTTTCCACTCTTTTGAAATAGTCTACTTGCTGATCGACTTCCGATCGCTTCGCGAGGCAATCAACATGATGCATACATATGACACTATGACTAAGGTAAATTTCTATAGATGTACGTCTTGGCCCTGGGAGAAGCTGATTAACATGTAGAAGTTCAAACCGGAAACAATAAGCCAAATTATGACCGCTACCGTTGTAAAAAATTTGCCGTTGCTCATATCTTTGTACTGAGGTTCTTCCTCCGGTTCTTCATGATCGAAATTTCTTAATTGAATGCCCCCATCTAGCTCCACTGAACGGTCAGGCAGTCTTACACGCATAATCTTGGAACTACTTGTAAAATATAACAACGGCGCTGAGACAAAGGGTAACAATAGAGATAAAACCACCTGTGAAGCATTCAGGGCTCCACTCAATCCATTACGACCAGCGACTAGGACTAGAATCAAACAAGGCGTGATTGCAACAGCTCTAGTTGCACTTCTACGTAGGGCAGGAGATATAGTCCAGTTTAAGAAACCTTCACTGACCATCTGCCCACTTAAGGTACAGACGATACCAGCACTTTGACCTGAAAACAACAGAGCTAATACAAATATTGTACCCGCAGACTTGGACAACGATGTGGATAACAGTTTGTAAATAGAAAACAAATCTGCTTCTTCTCCCGGTTGAGTCTTCCCGTATAAAGTAGCACCTGCAACAATCAAAATTGCACAGTTGACGAAAAGAGCCACTGTAAACAACGAAACTAACAATTCAGCCATTGTAAACTGTAACGCATCATTGACAGCGTCAATGGATGGTTTGTATTTCTCATGATTATTTTCAACGTCATTCATGTCCGGTGTATAGTTACCATGAGTAATATCATAATCTCTAAGTCTCGGTTGAACCACACCAGATCCCAAGTATAAGGAATGTGGCATAACCGTAGCACCGAGAATCGCTAGGGAGAGATACAGGCCATCGCCCTCGAAAACTGCCTTGCTAGGCAAAAATCCTTTCCAAATATCCTTAGCAGGTCCTAGATCTGCATAGATAAGCTCTAACCCGAAACATATCACCGTAGCAAAAACAAGAAAAGACACAAACATTTCAAAGTACCTAATCCATTGCAATGAGCCATTGGGCTTATAAGCCATCAAAACAATGAGAACATCAACTACCGTAAGTACAACTCCAAGTGCCAACGGCACATCGAAAAGGATGTTCAAGGAAATTGCTGTCCCCACAACCTCTGCCAAATCCGTAGCGATAATTGCAATTTCGGCCAAAATGTATAGTGGAACATTCAATTGGGGCGTTAAATGACGTTTACAGTTCTGTGCAAGATCTAACCCGGTAACGGCCCCCAATTTAGCACATAAACATTGCCAAAAGGCTGCCATAAAGTTAGCCACCAGAACAGAAAACAGCAATTTATATTTATGAGCACTTCCTGCAGCCACAGCCGTACTATAATTTCCTGGATCCATATAAGAAACAGAAACCATTAAACCCGGTCCAATGAACTTGGCATATTTGATCAACACACCCAATAATTTGTTCCCCCTCTTCCATGACTTGTTTCTTAGCCTTGAATTCGACTGCCCTTCGTTTAGCAACTCAGTTTCGGTATCACCCATTCAACAATCCATATATTACCTTCCAATTGATGCAGAAGTCCTAAGAAAGTTCACTTTTCACTTGATATTTCGGTCGCCAAACAGCTACTCTGTTGTTTGAAGCTGGGATTTGGTGTTTATTTCCCCGGACCTTTTTAGCACCGAAAAAAAAAAAAAAAAAAAACGTGATAAAGAAGAAAAATCGACAAAATTTTGGAACAGATGGCTATAAAGAATTCTATCTAAGATCTATCTAGCAGGTCTTCATACACCTATCGCTTATTTACCCAATGCTTCTTCGATCTGTGCAACAATTGGTCTGATAAAGTCCTTCTTGTTTGGGACCATGTGTCCACCTGGATGCTCGAACTGGCTCACTAGATCAGGATTCTCCAAAGAGCTCTTGTACAAGTTGGCCAGCCACTGAGCCCTCTCACCAGGAACAGCCATATCATTAGCACCGTAAATAAAAAGAATACGGGTCTTTGATTCCCTCACTGGCTTAAACTGGTCCTGAAATTTAGGTGTAATCCATAGACCTTCACCTTGTGGCTTGGGTTCAGTGAAAGAATAACCAGAAATGAGCAAACTTACTTTAAATTCTGGGTGGTTAGGAACATATTCGGTTATCTTGTTCGTTAGAATAGAAGCCACAGCTGCACCTTGCGAGAACCCAACAATACCGTCATAGGGACCGTTGTTCTTTATGTAGTCGGATATGTAGGACAGAGTATTGGTCAAGTCCAATTCTGCAGAGATATCGCTATGATAAAACCAGGCACGGTTTACCTGTGCTTCTAGGGTTTGTTGCCATCTCTCACCATCAATTTGGAAGGGCAAATCTTTTGGTTCTAATACCACTGGGCCGTCAACGTAATCACACTCAACTTCCGACTTCTTCAAAAGCTTACGAATACCGGAAGATTTTTCAGAGAAGACTTTACCGTTTTGCAAAAATCCGTGTAAGAAAAGTAGACGTGCCATATTGTGGGGTTAGTTGGATATACGACTTGCAAATTCTACGACATTGATAAGAAGTCTAAATTATCTCGAACTTCGTTTTATATATTGTTATTCAACATTTCACTCACCAGATCAGCATCGTTTTTCAAAGCGCGACAATTCTATCGTACGACGCTCGATGGTGCCCGGTTCCTAAGCTAGCAATATTTTTCGTCAAGTCCCAGAGTTTACCAAATATGTATTGGGCACAATTAGTAGAAGTGCCAACAGGTACCCACTAGCAACTATCGGCCTCGGACGGCTGACTATGATTCCCGCTACCGTGATTACCGTATATACCAAAAATATGAAATTGAGTAAATCACCCGTAAATAGTTCAAGTAGAATACTTCTTGAAATGCACAAGTAAGTGGGAATGGCAGCACCACGTAAAAAACATCCAACCAAGAAAATTTCTTTCTGGTGCCATGATCGAGTCAATTGTTCCCATACTGCGGTTCCTGTAAGAGCCATCAAAGTAGCTAAGCGGTGCCCCCACAATTGATCTACTGATTGACAGGTACTTTGGCCTATCTGTGCTCCAAATACGCAGAGTAATAACCCCATACGGTTGCATTTTAGGTCAATTTCAACTTTGGTCTTAAACTGCCCAGGCCACCATACAGCGGTAGCGGCTACAGCCGCGGATGCTAAAGAAACTACAAAAACAATTAACAGTTTAAAGACTAGGGTTGAAATTGTATACTGATTCCCAAAGAATTCATCCCAAAAATACAAAATCCTAGCAATGGGGAGAAGTGCCGCCACCAACATTGTCTGCTTTGGCAGGTAGAGTTTAGAGGAAAAAGACGATGATCTCACCATAGAGAGTTCTTCGTTTAGAATACAAAAGTCCAAGGAATTAGCGGTAGTCACCCTTAGAGGTGATAGTTTCTGTTGTGAGATACCGTTATTTTTTTTAGCTCTACTTCGTCCCATTTTTCTTTATGAAGATTTACGTTTCTAATCAGTTTGTGTAAATCATCAAAAAGTGACAAGCTAAGCGGCTCTATGTTTATATAATATCATAGAAAAAAAAAAAAAAAAAAAAGTGTTCCATGTAAAAAGGTCATTGGTGAGGTATTGCCTAAAGGAAAACAATTATTTTGTGGAATCGTTATTGTAACCAGACTAGCGAGCCCGCTTAAAGAAAATAAGAAAAGATACGAGTGTAAGTCTAGTATCAATAAGGTGTTGTTTCAGGTTCACGAGGTGTTATACTACATAAATTAATTTTTAGTTAGTTGCGCATCTAGACGAGTAAACTACTACAACCTTTAATCGATTACCTCTGTTGCCTGAGCCAGGGAAAAAATCGAATGTCCCTTTTCTCGTACTTAGAAGGAAAGAAGTATCGCCTGTGTAAGCAGCTACTAGAGTGGATGCCTTTTAAAAGGCTGTATTAACATCACAGAGGTTATCTAAGGGCCCGAAAACCGTTTACGAGGGTGTGTTATTTCATTTTCGAAACATGGCAGATATGCTGAAATCTACATCTGTCGGGATGTGCGCGTGCATATGTGACCGCCAATGTTATCGTCCGCGTGAATACTGTTATGGACTACACTAAAGCAAAACAGGAATTCTACCAGAAAGCCCAATGTATAATGACAAAGTTTTATTGATTCGTTGATTTTTTGTTTTTTTTTTTGTTTGAGAAAAAGCTCAATCATCCCAAGCATAGGGCGATTTACCTCTCAAAAAGGGCCCATATTTGGTAAACAAGAACGGCACAGGAATCATCCCCACAGATATCATGGCCAACAGGAAACCTGCCCAGTTGATACCCATACCTTCGTACATCTGTCTACCAAAAAGAGGAAACACACCTGCCATGACGCACCTTGAAAAAGTATTGCATGCCATTGCTGATGCTGCAAATCTCCTGTAAGCGTCTACTGTATACGCGAAGACACCTACAAAGACAAAAAATACACCCGCGCCAAATACAGCACTACCGATAAGCGAGCCTATCCAATGTATATGCGAGTAACAGGTCCAGGCAAAAATCATAAGTCCGGCAGGGGTACAGAATGCACCATAAAACAATGCCTCAAACCTCATCTCCGGAGTAGGCTTGCCGCCATGATGCTCTACTCTGCGAGCATAATTCTTTTGAAATACCAGACAAGAAGGACATACAATGATCATCCCTGTAAGTAGCCCTAAATAAGCTAAACCAGTTTCCATCACGGTGAAATTCCAGAGTTTGGGGTATATGTAGGGGAAAACTTCAAAGTACAAGTAAATGATTGCCAAAACCAAACCTGTATAAAATGATAAAACACCTATCATGTAATCTCTTAGGAGGAGAGCAATAGGTCTCCTTACCGAGAGGAAAATCAATTGGAAAATGTTTGCGTCTCTACGAAGTATTTCTAAAGGAGCGTAATACTTTTCATCACCAGTTTCTTTCCGTAATCTCTTAGCCTTACGGATAAAAAGTACCGGTTTATAACTTTCTGGAACGGTAAATGTAATTAGACCTAGTAACACGCTTGATACAATCATCATAACGATAAATGGCCACTTATAGCCGTCTTTATTGAACGCGCCACTAAGAACAGGTCCCAACGAAGGTCCCGCAAACGGTGCTAACGCATAAAATGTCATAGGTATACCTATTTGATCTTTAGTGAAAATATCACTAATGGTGCCACTAGCTACGCTTAGGAAAGACGACCCAAAGAAGCCCGACAAAAACCGGCCGAAAAGTACACCTTCAATTGTAGGACCCCATATCACTAGGCATTGCCATGCTACACTGAAAGATAACGAAAAGATGAACGTTATCCGCCGACCATAAAGCTCACTTATGGGAGAAAGTAGTAACGGCCCGCAACCTAGTCCAAAAATGTAAAGCGATATACCAAGTACACCGACTTCTCTGGAAATATGAAAGTGCGACATGACGTCCTCGGCAACTAGAGACCAACAAGACGAGATCATGGTAATTACCCCAGATACTAAGGTAACTAGCGTGGAAATATAATATTTTCTTGGCCATGAAATATGCATTGCTATATTTTCAGGATCCATAGAATCTTCTCCAAAAGACACTTCATACTCAGGTTTCCTGACCTCTTTGCTCTGAGAAACACTTTTTTCTATTGTATCTAAAAAGTTCTCATCAGGATTCAATGAATTCGCTCTAGTGATATCCGCACCTTCTCCACATGCCCTCTCGGTAGCACCCGCCGATACTGATGGAGACTTGCTTGAAAAATCATGGGAGCGTTCCTCTAAATTCATTTCTGAATTTTCCGTGCTACTTGAATTAGCCCTCTCGCCAACAGTTGACATACTCAACGGATCATGTCACGAGATATGCAGACTAGAAACTTTTGGTAATGTTCCTCTCAACAATGCGATGAGCTAGCTGCAGTTGTCTTGATTTATCATTATCTACAAAAATTTCAAGCATGACAGTATCAGTAGGAGAAGCGGGGATTAGCCCTTAAACGAAAGCCACAGACGGAGCTAACAAAAACGGCTGAGGAAGTCATCTGATAATCACGTGATAGTACTAATATATATCAAGTATCCAATTAGTTCTCCTGGAATTATTGGACCCTTTAAGGTTTACGTGTTTTAGCTTCTGTAATGCTATTCTATATCACAACTCTTTGTTTGAGTAGCCAGCTTTTCAGCCGTCTCCTCATGTGGTTCTCACGTTCGAAAGCTCATCTCGGTTAGCTTGAACAACTTCAGGCGGATAATAGACGAATACATATACATTTATATATACACATTATCTCTTCTGGAAGGTTTGATCGCAAAGTAAGAAATGCTCCTTGGAACAGTCTCTAGGAGATTCCTAACCTCTTTGGGTTCCAAATATGTACCCTCAGTGGGACAGCATCAAGTAAGACTGAACTCCGCTCGAGCAATAAGGCCTGTCGCTTTGGAGAGAACTATTAAAACATCAATAGGAAGGATTGCACCAGCAGCTGTAACTAAAAGATATTTTTTTAGAGAAAGCTGCCACAAGTGTCAAAAAGCGTCACAATAGTATGTATTTAAACTTACGTTACACAAAAAGCTTGAAAGGCAATATTCACACTAGTGGACAGGTTATCCCAAAAATTCACAAATAAAATAGGCAGTACGGTGAACCTGAAAAGGTGATGTGCAATTAGGGTGGTGCCAATAATTTGCAAGGCTTTGAATCACTACAGATGAGAATATCTATGGCGCTCTCTTATATGGCTGCACTGTGAGTAACGAATGCCTTTTTACCCGCACAATAGCTTTTCGTACATAAAAGGAAGAGAACTGCAACCAACAAGGATACCTTAACAACCACGCCTCTTCTTTACACGTCCCATCCAGGAATTGAAGTACTAACAAATCGCTTATTTCAATTATGAACAGTGCTGCAGTTTCTGCAAATAGAGAAGTGTTACCCACCAATGTTATACCATTGCATTACGATTTAAGACTGGAACCTGATTTCCAAACCTTTAAATTTGGAGGTCATTTGAAGCTGGATCTCCAAGTCAATGATCCTAAGGTGGACTCCATTTGGCTAAATTGTTTAGATATTGATATCCACTCTGCCACGTTAGCAGGTGGAATCCAAACAGCTGAAATTAAACACAACAATGATGAACAAGTAACTGAATTCAAGTTCCCACAGGGTGCTATAGCCAAGAGTGGTGAAAGAGCAACCATAGAAATTATTTACACCGGTGAATTAAATGACTACATGGCAGGATTTTATAGGGCCAAATATGAGGACAAATTAACCGGTGAGACTAAATATATGGCAACTACGCAGATGGAAGCCACTGATGCACGCAGAGCTTTCCCCTGTTACGATGAACCAAATAGAAAAGCAACATTTGATATTACTCTAGTTTCTGAGTCTCAGTTAACTCATTTGTCGAACATGGATGTGAAGAACGAAAGTGTGGAAAATGGTAAAAAAGTTACTAGTTTTAACACCACCCCCAAGATGTCCACTTATTTGGTGGCATTTATCGTGGCAGAGTTGAAATATGTGGAAAACAACTCTTTCCGTATCCCTGTTAGGTGCTATGCCACTCCAGGTTATGAACACCATGGTCAGTTTGCCGCGGATTTAACTGCCAAGACACTAGCATTTTTCGAAAAAACTTTTGGAATTGAATATCCCTTGCCAAAGATGGATAACGTTGCAGTTCACGAATTTGCTGCTGGTGCTATGGAGAATTGGGGACTTGTTACCTATAGGGTCGTTGACGTTCTCCTGGATAAGGAAAATTCCACGTTAGACCGTATTCAAAGAGTGGCTGAAGTTATACAACACGAATTAGCTCACCAATGGTTTGGTAATTTGGTTACTATGGACTGGTGGGAAGGTCTATGGTTAAACGAGGGTTTTGCCACATGGATGTCGTGGTACTCCTGTAACGAATTTGAACCTGAGTGGAAAGTTTGGGAAGAATATGTGGCGGACACTTTACAGCATGCGTTAGCTTTAGACTCTCTTCGCTCTTCGCATCCAATTGAAGTTCCCGTTAAACGTGCTGACGAAATCAACCAGATTTTTGATGCTATTTCCTATTCTAAGGGTTCTTCTGTCTTGAGGATGGTTTCGAAATGGTTAGGAGAAAATGTATTCATCAAAGGTGTCTCAAAATACTTGCAAAACTTCAAATATTCAAATGCTCGTACTGGTGATTTATGGGACTCCTTATCTGAAGCCTCCGGTAAAGACGTCCGTAAAGTCATGGATATTTGGACTGGTAAAGTAGGCTACCCTGTAATCAGTGTCAAAGAAGACGGTAACAAAATCAATTTCACACAGAACCGTTATTTGTCAACAGGTGACTTAAAGCCCGAAGAAGATGAGACTTTATATCCAGTTTTCCTTTCCCTAGCTACCAACGAAGGTGTGGATACTTCCCTAGTATTGGATGAGAGATCTAAGTCTGTTACATTGCAAGACCCAAGCTTTTTCAAAGTTAATTCTGCTCAATCCGGTATTTACATCACTTCTTACTCAGATGAAAGATGGGCCAAATTTGGTCAACAGGCTGACCTTTTGTCTGTGGAGGATCGTGTTGGATTAGTTGCTGATTCTAAAGCGCTTTCAGCTTCTGGCTACACTTCTACTAAGAACTTTTTGAATCTGGTCTCTCAGTGGGATAATGAGAAATCCTTCGTCGTATGGGAACAGATTTTAGGTAGTCTGTCCTCTTTGAAAGCTGCTTGGATCTTTGAGCCACAAGAAACTAAAGAAGCCCTAAACAATTTCACCAGAAAATTGGTTTCTCCCAAGGCTCATAATTTAGGTTGGGAATTCTCTACCAATGATTCCTTTGCTACCCAACGTTTAAAGGTTGCCATGTTCGGTGCAGCTGCAGGCGCAAGAGACTCTGAAGTGGAGAAAGATGCCATTGATATGTTTACGAAGTATGCTGCCGGTGATAAGAATGCTATTCCAGCGTTAATCAAACCTATTGTGTTCAATACTGCCGCCAGAGTAGGAGGTGTGGATAACTATGAAAAGATTTTACACATCTTTAAAAATCCTGTTTCTACCGATGAGAAACTGGCAGCTTTGAGAACTTTGGGTAGATTTGAAGATCCTAAGTTGTTAGAAAGAACCTTAGGATACTTGACTGATGGAACAGTATTGAACCAAGATATCTACATTCCCATGCAAGGTATGAGAACTCACAAGCAAGGTATTGAAACTTTATGGTCGTGGTTGCAAACAAACTGGGAAGATATCTCTAAGAGACTTCCACCAGGATTGTCGATGTTGGGTTCTATTGTTATTATCAGTACTTCTGCATTTACTTCCCTAGAACTCGTTGATCAAATCAAAAGGTTTTTTAGTCAAAAATCTACCAAGGGTTTTGACCAATCATTGGCTCAATCCTTGGACATTATTGTCTCTAAGGCCAAATGGGTTAATAGAGATCGTGAAGTCGTTAATAACTACTTGAAGGAAAATGGCTACTTTTAAGATTTTATATGATGTTAGATAATTCTCTAATTCGCTCGCTCAGGCTGATAGTACGTGATATTTAGTTTAAGACGGTGTGTGACCACATGCATATGTGAGTTTTTTTTTTTGAAGAGCTCTTCAAAAAAAAAAAAAAAAAAGAACCTCGAGGCATCGGACTTTGTCACGAGATAGAGATATGAAGTAATAAAAGAATAAACCGCTTAGCGAAGACGTTAGTATAGTTACGACTCCCAGTGAAAAGCTAGAGTTGCCAATGACTTCTAAAGAGGTTAATTTGAAGGATATAGAGGAATTTTTGACGGATCTTGCATGTAATAAAGTTGGTCCTATTATCAAATCAAAATCGGGTTCTCAACAGAACTATGAATTGAAGACAGGTTCTAGAAATGTAGATATAGTCACCTCAATTGATAAGCAAGTAGAACAAATTGTATGGACTACACTTAAATCACAATATCCTGAGTTTCAATTTGTTGGGGAAGAAAGTTATGTTAAAGGTGTTACGAAGATCACCGATGATCCAACTTTCATCATAGATCCTATTGATGGTACTACGAATTTCGTACATGATTTCCCCTTCAGTTGTACATCATTAGGTATGACATTGAATAAGGAACCAGTTGTTGGAGTCATTTATAACCCTCATTTAGATTTATTAGTGACAGCATCTCGTGGTAATGGTGTTAAGCTTAATGGGAAACCATTTGACTATGGTGCAAAGGTTAACTCTATGGGATCCCTACAGTTGAATAAATCTATAGTGGGACTTCAACCTGGATCTGCAAGAGAGGGCTCAAATTTCAAGTGTAAGACATCTACTTATCAAAATTTGCTTTCGGTAGATGGTGGTTTCATACATGGATCGAGAAACCTAGGGTCTTCAGCAATGACCATGGCATATATTGCTCTAGGAAGTCTGGATGCATATTGGGATGGTGGGTGTTATGCTTGGGATGTTTGTGCTGGTTGGTGTATTTTAAAAGAAACTGGAGGTCGAGTAGTGGGTGCTAATCCTGAAGAATGGAATGTTGAAGTTGATAACCGCAGTTATTTGGCTATTAGAGGCTCACATAGTATTGAAGAACAAGAAAAATATATCAAGGATTTTTGGTCCTGTGTTGTTGGGAGATTAAGATATGATTGATGACATTTTTCTGCATATTTATACATATATATATGTATATATGCGTGTACCCTATAGAGCAATGATCAAAAGCTTTTCATTTGTAGACGTAAAGGCATCCATCTTGGCCCCAAAGACCAAAGATTCCAACCATTGGCATCCAACCTTCGCCTCCACCAAATTCACCGGATAATTCTCTGGCTTTCTCTAAACGAACTGGTTCTACTGGTTTTCCTATAGTAAATCCACGAATACAAAGCATACCTTGCCTTTTAGCCACTTCTAAATCGGGATTCTGTTCAGTTTTAACAAGTTTCCCTTCCAAACTCGTAGATATAGGTCCACAAGATATGAAATTAGCGCTAACCCTTGATGGTAATACTCTATAGTCGTAAAAGTTTGTATAGGAAATGGGACCCATGACATTGTGAGGGGAGTAATATTCAAATACTACTCTAGATCCCAAATTAGCTCTCAAATAATTTAATTGTAAGGAATCCAAGACATTTGTACTCTGGCCCCTTATCAATTTCGGAACTGTCTTGGGGAATGAAGTTACCAGAAAAGAATCGGATACATGTTCTAGCGCATATGTACATCTTAGATTATTGATTGATTTTACAGGAAGTTTACCAACTGTTGTAAAAACACCTTCGGTTAATAAGGCAGTAGCCCACTGATACTTTAACCTTTGAATTAATGAAGCTTTGGATGACACCAACTTTTTGACTGCTGGTATCAATTCTTTCGAATCAGCAAGGAGCAAAGTAGGATCACGCAGACTGTTTAAATCCATGCTTTCCTGAAAAGAAATTGACCCCCCATGTAGAAGAACCGCAAAGACTTTTTGCCATATCTGCACACTTAAATTGAGAGAGTTGAAATTTCCAACGGCTGCCAATGAATCATTCTCAGTTAGTTCATGACCCATTGGAAAGGAGCGGATAAAAGAAGCAACACCACTCACTAGGCATCCTTGGCTAAAACTTGTAGTGTATTTATGAGGGGACGTAAAATATAGTAAGCTCTTATGATCATCAGAATTATCCTCCGGTGGTGAATAGGTGTACGAGTTATCATCTTTATAACCATGGATAAGCTGATCCCAAGAGATGGTATTTCCATAATGTCTAGCAGAATCTGGTGAATTGGATTCACAGACTATTATCAACTTGTACCACTTTTCGCTTTCACGAAGCTGGGCCAAGGATTCCCACGAATCAATTAATAGAATACTGATGTCTTCTAACTTCCTATCAGGCAAAGATGTTAGGAAATGGGGCAAAGTATTATACTTAATAGAAGCCATCATCGACGCAATAGAAATAATGAATCCTTGGGATTTAGATGGTGTCACCAGTATACCAACATTCCCATGTATATTAGACAAGTACTTCTCTAAAATGTACTTAGCCATACCATTAATTTCTTGTAAAGATAGATCTCTAGATTCATCCGCAAATCTGATAGAATTCTTGTTAGCCAAATCCATGATAGCACACCAGATATCTGCAAAATTACCATTACGAATTTTGTATTTGAGTGACAGTCCTAATCCTGTGACAAGAGGAAATCCCAAGGGCAGCAAAAAGTTTCTGTATAAGGCTGTTTCATTCTCTTTTCGAGTTGTAGTGATATTGGATTGTTCTTGTGCAGCTAGTTCACTAAAATCTCTCTTGAGATCCAAATAAAAGATCCTAAATAACCAATTTGTTGCTAAAATGATCACCAAAACCGTTACAACAGTTTTGATTAAGTTGAACCACTCCATTGGGGCTTAATAGTCTTCTTTGTATGGGTTATAGTGGAGTTTAGTTGAGAAGGACTTTAATAATAAACCTTTAAGTCATGAAGGGTAAAAAAAAAAAAAAAGAAAAACGAAGTAATTATACCAGAAAACAACATATTGGAGCTCTTGATATGTTCATGAGCTATTCTTACGTCCATTCTCTTGATCTTGTGACACTGTTAATGATAAGAGCTTGACAGCTGCATATCCAAGACGTTGTATTCCTAATTTGTAATAATAGTTGAAATAGATCTAATATGTATTAAAAGAAAGGAGATTTCTGAAGACTACTCAGCAACTGTGGAAGATATACTATTGGATATCTATGTTAATGCGAAAATTTAGGAATAATTGAGAGGAACTTCGACGCGTTTATTTGGATCTAGCACATTTACGATATACAAAAACTGTAGGATTGAAGAATCCGATAACAAGCTGCTACCAAATCTACTTTATCACGATGACGGTGGGATCAGACGAAAGAAGATGGATTTTGGTTCTGCCACCAGAATTAGTTGATTGCAAAGAGGATACCAAGATTTTTTCATTACCACATCCTTCAAATAATTCATCGAAAGAACGTGTTAACTTAGTCGAATTCAAGAACAAGGGAACTTATCAGTTGAAATCTCACGAATTTAGTCGAGGTTGTTCCTACAATAAGGATCAAGATCAGTTGGAGGACAGGTATCATTATACTAAAGATGGTAAAACGATCAAATCTACATTGATAACTAATGATAATGATCCTCAAGATGGTTATGTAATGGAGGATGGAGACTTTCAATACTTATCAAAAATGGATATTACTTTTAATCTAATTGGTTTTTTTTATAAACCATTTATGGTACAAGATGAAAAGGATTACTTGAGGGAAGATGCATCCATTACGTTGCAGAATGATAATAGATTTTTGGGACTTAGAGACTACCATGATTTACTCATTGATTCTTATGATCCAGAATGGAGCAATATTTCTCTAGAAATGTTTAAACTAGCATTAGAAAATGTTGCAGATCCCATTGAGGAAGCTGGTGATATTTATTATAAAATAACCACCCAAAAAATTACTCAGTGTTTGGTTCGAAAAACAAAGCAAATTCTAGAAGTATTTCCTACAACGATTCCTATATCATCTTCTCTGCCGCCAGATATTTTGGAATCTGCTAAAGTGACCATCGCTGTGAATTTGCTCATATCCTTGATTCCAAAACCAGCGTATTGGCATTTGGTCAATTATACGGGCGAAGAACTTAATGTTGCAATGGCATTCCAAAAATATAAAAACTATACGCAAAACCTCAAAGAGGTCACTAAGGAGAAGGAATCTTTAGTTCAGAATGCCATGAATGTAGGACTCGCTAATGAATCGAACTCAACAACGAAAACTACAAAAAAAGTCGTTAAAAAAACAGTTCCACAGAGGAAGGTGGCCAGAGGTAAAGGGTCCATTGATGGATTCTTCAAGAAGGCCAAATGAAAACTCACGATCGACCGAATCATGGTATAATATTCTGCCGCTGGGGATTACCAAGGTCATTATTCTCACGTTAGACGAACGTGAAAAATTAGGAAACTCTTCCTGGTTCCGATGTGATGAAATGAGTTCTACTGTAGAAGTAAGAAACCAGATCCAGTCTGTTTCGATTCAAGATCTTTGTATTTTGAAACTTACTGACTTATCAAATATACAATGGCAAAAGATATTGAATTTTCGACTTCGGAAAACAAGTTTATCCTAGATGCATTGAGACAAAATCTTAGACTCGACGGAAGGACCTTTGATCAATTTCGAGATGTTGACATTAAGTTTGGTAAAGAATATGGTGATGTTACTGTGACAATGGGAAAGACCAAAATACACTGTAGAATAAGTTGTCAAATAACCCAACCGTATGAAGACCGACCCTTTGAAGGACTATTTTTAATATCTACGGAGACTTCACCTATGGCAGGACCCCAATTTGAAAATGGTAGTAGTACTGGTGAAGATGAAGTTCTTTGTGTAAGAATTATTGAAAAAGCAGTGAGAAGATCTGGTGCCTTAGATGTTGAAGGGCTATGCATTGTAGCAGGTAGTAAATGTTGGGCAATTAGAGCAGATGTGCATTTCTTGGACTGTGATGGTGGTTTATTAGATGCTTCCTGTATTGCAGTTATGACAGCTCTATTACACTTTAAGAAACCGGATATCACAGTTCTTGGTGATAGGGTAACTGTACATCCTACGGATGAAAGAGAACCTGTACCTCTTGGGATTTTACACGTTCCGATTTGTGTTACCTTTTCTTTCTTTAATCCTGAAGATACCGAAGAAAATATTAAAGGTGATTCTAATGCAGAAATCGCTATTATAGATGCGAACCTAAAAGAAGAGTTACTACGAGATGGTACTTTAACGGTGACATTAAATAAAAATAGAGAAGTGGTACAAGTTTCTAAAGCTGGTGGTTTACCTATGGACGCGCTTTCATTGATGGAGAACTGCTACAAGGCCTACACTATTACTGAAAAATTAACCGATCAGATACTTGGGTGTGTGAAAGAAGATGATTCTAGGAGAAATCAATACGCAGGACTTTTGAGTTCCGAAAATGCTCGTGATGCTACTTAATAAGTGCTTTTAACGTAAAGGTTTTTTTTTTTTTTGTTCTTTATTGTCATCCTTATTGTTATTAAGCTTAGTGAAGTTTTAACTAGGGTCTGTCTCCTGTTATATCCGCTAACATATCTTTTCCGTCCTTAGTCTTCCTTGCTTGTCTTGGGTCTTCGTTTTTAGATTGGGAAATTTTGTCTACATCCAGGTATTTCAAATAAAAACTTGATTGATCACCGGCAAGATTAAGTATGGGATATAGGTCCTTGTCATTTATGCTGATTACAGTATTGCTACTTGTTTGCTCGTGTTCCTTTCTTTTTCGGTTGCCGGTAATCTCTTGACTGTGTTTGGAACTTCGAATATATAGCAGTATAGCAAACACAAGGGCGTAAATTACCATCATTGAAAGAAGCCACAGAAAATAAAGTTCAAGACTCTTTGATAATAGATTCCATTGTTGATTTTTTGTATGTTGTTTAAATTGCGAATTCTGCTTTAAATGATCAGCGTTTAAATTTTGATTGTCACTAACTGGTAACATTGATGATAACATGGTGAGTGTAAGTACTAGTAGAAAAAAAAAAAAAAAAAAAAAAAAATTAAAATAAAATAAATAGATAAAGAGTTATCTCTGTGACCTTGGGATTTGCCTTGGTGAAATTAGTAAATATTTTGTTTTTGTTGGATAAAAAGTTCTTAGGGATTATTTATATGTTTAATGTGGTAGTTTAATTTGTGACACAATTTCGATAGAATAGCGATAAAAATCAGAATAAATTGAGGTATAAAATTATAATGTTAGGTATCCAATAATTAATTTTACTTGATCATGTAATTATATTAAGTACCATATCTAACTGAATACTATTCTCGATGATTCTTTAGATTTTTTAAATGAATGGATAGGTTTTTTAGTGAAGTGGAATATCAGAATAATAAGTATTATAGAGTATACAAAGGCTTAGTACTTGATTTGTTTATGTATAGGCATTACTTTGAGTTATTTAAGCAATTAACTTAGTAGTTCTGGATAGTAAGCTTGTAGTAGCCTCGTTTCTCAGGATAATGTATTTTGAGGATATCGCAGTGCAAGTTAAGGGTAAGCCAAATACAATTACGGTCATTCGAAGTTAATGATGACCAAAAGATTATAGTAATTAGTCTTCCGCTTTAACGACTCTACTTTCTCTTCAAAATGCCTACCATTGACGCTGATATATGTTTGTTTGACTTAGATGGTACACTTGTCGACACCCAATACGTTTCTGATTGTGCTTGGTCTAACTTTTGTAATCGTCATAAAGTGGATCCTAGTGAAATTATGAACTCTTCGAGATTTGGGATTAATAGCGAGCTTGTGAGAAAGTATTTCCCGACACTTGAATTGGAAGGTGATGAGGCTGTTCGAGAATTGGAATATTCGATAGCCTATGATTATCTGGATTCTGTGAGATTAATTCCAGGTGCTAAGAGACTGTTAATAGACCTGAATACTAACAGCTTAACTAAGAATAAATTTATTAAACAAAAGTGGGCTGTCGTAACCTCAGGTTCACCTTATCTGGCCCACATGTGGTTTAGAACAATTCTTAGAGAAGTTGGAGCACCAGAGGTTTTTATTACAGCATCAGATGTTACTAATGATAAACCTGATCCAGAGGGGTACCGAAAGGGGTGCTTCGAACTATGTAACCTTTGGGATTGTTCGATGAAAGATGCCAAGAAAGTTGTGTTTGAAGATTCACCTCAAGGTATAAGGGCTGGAAGAGGTATTGGCGCCACTGTAATTGCAGTTAAAACGACATTCGAAAAATCCAAGTTATTTGAAGCTGGAGCACATTATGTAGTGTCAGATTTGACCAGCGTTCATGTTAAAAAAAATACTTTTACAAGTTCAATTATCTTAGAGATACAGGATCCCTTGACAAACTAACCTAAATGACTTTTGGGAATGGGAATCCTTATTTACATGATCCAACAATATTTATATTCTTTCCTAGCTTTTCAGTTTCTTGTTCTGGTCTGATTGGGATTTACTATTGAGCCAATATCTCTCATAGAAGTGGTATAACTCGAAGCAAAGTTCAAACGCAATAAGGTAGATGATAATTAGTTCTAAGACCGTGCTGTTCTTTTCGCTTAGGACATTCATAAGAGCACGAGTCTCTTCGGTAGAGTAATCTAACTTACTGTTCAAAATATTTATCCTGGGACCGATATCAAGGTACTTTGAAGTTTCTTTAAAGATCTTCTCTAGCTGTGGTTCACTCCAGTATAAATCTGGGGTCTCGATTAGTTCAGAATATAGATTCAATTTGCCTCTGATCAAAAACAATCTACCAATTGATTTGAGGGCATCTCCTCTCTTCAAATTTAAACGAACGCCTTTAGAAACCTTCTCGGTAATTATTCTTGTTTCAAAGATGTGCCTCTCCATGGCATTTTCTAACACAGCTAATTTTGTGCTCCTAGAAAACCCACTAGAAAACGCTGCCTTATGTAATAAACCTGTTCCTGAATCTGTAGAATTTATTAATATTAAATCACCCACTAAAAAACTTGTATCTAAGTATTTTATGGCGGTATTATTAGCGAAATCTGATTCGATGGACTCTAATTGAGGTTTGTTCTCTAATTCAACATAA
Source organism: Zygosaccharomyces sapae (assembly GCA_900465325.1). Taxonomy (NCBI): domain Eukaryota; kingdom Fungi; phylum Ascomycota; class Saccharomycetes; order Saccharomycetales; family Saccharomycetaceae; genus Zygosaccharomyces; species Zygosaccharomyces sapae. Next base: position 559,594 of record UEGL01000017.1, on the reverse strand, counting down.
TCCATATCTTCACTTTCGAATTCATCAGAATCCAAAGGATTCTTCCTTGCATCTTCAACTAGTTTTAAAATGTTTTGGTTTACCGTAGCTTCATCAAATCCCCAACATATTATGGATCCACTTTGACCCAATATCATGATGTCACCAGTATTACCATTGCAGTGATGTTTAAATGTTATTATTTCATCAGGAATTAAACTAATGGGTTGGAAACCTTGATTATGTAGTAGTGTAATACATTTGGGTAAATCGTAGCTTTCAGCCGTGGTAACCGTAGTGCAAGGTTTCAATTTCAAGTATTTCAATAGCACGTTTTCTAATTCGTCTCTAAAGTTGTAACGTGTTAAATTAAAATGAGGAACAAATGCTCTTCTCAAATTTCCGGATGGGTTCTGAGAACTTCGAGGAGGCTTCATTGTTCTTACGTTGAGATCACCTAGATGAGAATGTCCTTCATTCTTTGAATTTGTTATTGATTGTCTCCATAACCGAGCAGCTGAGAAGTTTCTGGTGAATCTCAACGATCCATAAGTCCTTAAATGTTTAAAAAGCATCATATTATATATCTACCAGCACAAAATAGCTCCAACTCTGATTTTTTTGATCTTTACTTATTTTTAACTACGCGGAATGGTCCCTCTGGACAGGTTTAGAAATAACTAAATTTATACTTCTATAGATTTGAAAAAGATGTGAAGAAAAAATGTAAAACTATATTCCAATTATCCCTTCCACAATATATTCTACTCTTGACTAATTTGATCTCACTTAACTTACCAAACATCCTCTTGGTATCTACCAGTAGTTTTCAACATCTTAACCATTTCAGTGGCATCCTCTTTGGAAATAGATTTACCACGAGCCAAGATTTCAACCAAAACAGTGTGCACGCCCTGAGCCATACCCTTAGCATCACCACAAACATATAAGAAGGCGCCTTCGTTAAGTAGTGGAATGATCTCTTGCTCGCGTTCAGCTAATTTATCTTGAACATACACTTTCCTGGTCTTCTCCAATCTAGAGTGTGCAACGATCATTTCAAAGGCACTGCCCAATTTCTTAGCATATACTGGCCATTCTTCTTTGTAAAGAAAGTCATCCACATTCCTGGAGCCATAAAATAATAAATGTTTACCCAGCTTGGAATTCTCAGTGGATTCTAGGTATTTTACGCGTTCTCTAATGAACCCACGGAAAGGTGCTACACCAGTTCCCGGACCAATCATAATAACTGGAGTTTGAGGGTTGGATGGAAGCTTGAATGCAGAACGACGAACATGAACCGGTAATTTGAAGCCAGAGAAAAGGGCACGAGGACCTTTCAGATCAAAATGGACATCTAAACTATCAGTACTCTTCTCATTAATTTGTACTTCGATATTCTTTAAGAGGTTGGTCGTAACACCAACTACATTTGGGCCGCCGGCAGGATTAGGAGCGCTTTCCACCATGGCAGTAGTGTGGATAGTCTGTTTTTCTGATAAAGAAGAAGAAGAGATAGAATAATAACGAGGTTGTAAATGGGGAATAGATTCGATAAAGAATTCCCATGGTACGGTTTCCCACTTGACTCCACCAGAAAGATGTAACACTGCATCAGCTAAATCGAAGTATCTAGATGTGACTTCAATATGGAATTGATCTTTATCGGCGGCTAAGTTTTGTAATTTCTCCTTAATTTGTGGAGATGGTGCAAATTGAATCAGAGCTCCAAAACTTTGTCTAGAGATAGGTCCTGTAATTTCTAAGTAATGTCTTACAGCTGCACCAATAGTGGTTGGTGTAGGGAAAGGTGCCTTGATAGTAGGATCCAGTGGTGTCAAATCAAAGATGGTATCGGGGTTTAAATTAAAAGCGTGTAAGAATTTTTCGACCTTCTCGTCGGCATTAGATGGCCAAATCCCCAAATGATCACCGGTAGTGTACTTAATGTTAGATCCAGAAACATCAAATTCACTGTGAACACAACTCCTGTCGTTGCTTTTCATCAACTCACGAGTCTTCACAATAGGAGCCAAATAAGGATGGTGTAAATCAAAGGGACCCACTTGGATATTTTCAGAATTAAATGAGAGACTGTGAGCAGGCAGATATTGTAAAGAAGGTTCACCCAAGGAGACTTTGTCATCGACTGTTTCCAACTTTTTCATCTTGAAGGAAGGTTCGAATTTTTGTTCGTGTTCACTCAAATGCAATTGATCTTTCAAGATTTCAAAAGTGCTTTCCTTCCAAGACAGGTAGTCTTCATCAGTGGTACCAGCTCCATCATCACCAAGGCCATGCTCACCAATTAAAGTAGCATCCGCTTTTTGCATGTGTTTCAAGACTTTCTTGGAAGCACCGTTGTAGAACTCATATGTAGAATTGCCTAACCCGAATAGTGTGTAGCGGAAATTGCTCAACGCACCTTCATCGAGGTCATTCAAGTAATCTTCAAATTGTACAGCTCCATCAGGGAACTCACCTTCACCGTAGGTCGCTACGAAGATAGAAACGACTGTATTAGATGATAATTCTTTTAAATTCTCGAAATCATAGTTTTCCACATCTGCACACATGACATTTAATGAAAACTTGGCTGCCAACTCCTTGGAGAATTTTTTTGCATAATCTTCAGCCGTACCTGTTTGTGAACCATAAAGCACCAAGTAATTTTTATTGTTATCCTTCATGACTTGCACGATATCACGAGAGCCAGAATCATCAGCGGTGATAGAATCATCGTTGGAAAACAATAGCTCCTTGATAATATCTCTTTTCAAATAAGCTGCTACAGCTAAGACAAGCGCACAAAGCACTGCCAGGTCTGTGTTATCCATTCCCGCTACCATGTTTGATGATGTGCTTGTATTTCTGGTCGAAGTAGATGATGAACTAAAGAGGAGCCTCTAGTTCTATTCAAATTCTTGATAGTCTCGTTTATAAGTTGTTCTTTAATAGCAGTATGACGACGAATGTACGAACTTCGTTCCTTACGTCCTAAGTTAAAGGTGGTGTAAACGCCAAAAAAAAAAGTTCACCCAGAAAAAAATGATCACGTGAAAAGTCTAATATTTAAAAACACCATTTGTCATCTTCAGAGTATAGCAGTAGTATTCTTTTGAGTGTTCATTCATGTTTCGTTGTTCCAGTGTAATGAATTTGCCCTTGGTTTCTAGCTGTGATAGCCATTTATTATCCAACTTATTGGACTCTATTTCAAGCATAAGCGTCACCGATGTTCTTTTTGATATCTTCTTTCAAAAGGGGGCTCTGATTAGTATCTAATCCCAAGACTTGTCTCATCATTTCCACCAGTGTATCAAGATCAAATTCCTGTTGCGTTCTTCTTCCTATCCTGTAAGATGTAATATTTCCTTCCACATCAGAATTTTGTTCTGTTCTAACAACATATTCTCTTCTATCTAACGTCTTGACAAATTCATCAATGGTCCAGTTCAAAATAGGGATTTTGGATCCATCTGTCGGTACACCGTATGATTCTAGGTATTGGAATAATTCTTGTTGGAGAATGTTATTTTTAGAAAAGACTACGATACATATCACAACTGTCAATAATCCTTTGAATATTAGGTCTTGCTGCGTACTCAGCGTGTTTCCTATTGTACTGCTGCTGTTGAGATTTTCCTGCGTGCAATTCTCATCAAGTAGAACACTTCTGTACAAAGAGGAACTTTGATCCAGCAATATGTCATCTAATTCTGGTATGTTTCTCATGGTGTTTAAAAGTATGAATCTAGATGCCTTTGTAACTGATTTCTCGTCTTTATGATTACCATTGGGATCGTTATTATTAGTTCCCGGGTTTTGCGATGCACCTACATTAGCTCCCAATTTGGGTGGTAATCCAACCAAGTTATAGCCATAAATGTCCTCTAGGATGTTGTTCACTTCACATATCAAAGTATTAAATGGTATACGGTCACAATTTTCTTGATGAGCATACTCCTTGGCAGCATTTTGTAATCTCCCCTTCGCGACGATGGTATTTTGAGATTCGCAACTGGAAAGAATGAATCGAACTACTTTACGGGCTACTAATGTAGTTTTATCATCACTATATTCCTCAATATCTATCCTGGAATCCTCTTCATAATCATTCTGGTTCATCTCTCTTGCTTAGTCCGGTGTGTTCTGTGTCTGATAAAACTGGCAAGTGTCGTTGATATTAAACTTTCAACCTACAAGCAAATGAACTACTTAAATTCGTAGATACAGATGATAAAAACAAAGAGAGCAGTTAATAATAAATGTAATTTTTAGACCTTAAAATGCAATTATTTGTTCTGCACATCTTAATATGATAATCGGCCCTCAACATGGGACCATAAAGACTCAACAAACCAGTTTTGCTCTTCTTTTTTGGCACCACCTCTAACTGCGAAATAACGCCTATTCTCCAATGGGATCTCCCACTCACCAGGGTTAGCACCAACCATAATACCACCAGTCTCTTCTATGATACACCATCCTGCACAAACATCCCAAGCCCAGGGACCACCTTCCCAATAAGCATCTAAAAGACCAGTAGCTACATAGCATAAGTCCATTGCAGTACTACCGTGACTCCTAGAACCATGGATAAATCCACCTTTCTCACTTAAGAGGTTATTTGTGGTGCGTAACTTGGTCTCGAAATTGCTTCCTGGACTCTCAGCGCGTTCTGAACCAGATTCCAATCCGATAATAGATTTTTGCAAAATTAGGGGACGTGGGGTTACTTGAATACGTTCATCATTCAAAAAAGCACCATTACCCTTGGAAGCATGGAAGGTTTGATTTAAATGTGGATTATGTACGACACCAACGACAGCTTTACCACCTTCGCTCAGACCAAGGGAAGTACAACTGTATGGGTACCCATGAATAAAATTAGTAGTACCATCAATAGGATCGACGATGAAGGTAGGTTTGTTGCCAATTTTGGTCTCACCTTTGATAAATCCTTCTTCACCCACAAATGCGAAATCTGGGTATTTCTTAGTCAAAAATTCTTGGACGATGTTTTCCACTCTTTTATCTACTACCGTAACCAAGTCAACATTATTTGCTTTGTCCTCAAATGATTCAAACTTGGTACCCGATTGGGATTTGATCAATGGACCAATTTCTTTTTGCGCTAGTTGAATCAGTGAAGTTTCTACTTCTTTCAATTGTTCCTTTGACAATGCCATTTTTTATTTTATACCAGTCTGCTTAAGACCAACTCTTCCAAAGGGATAACAGAGAAAAACTTAGTGATAATCTCCCCGAGTTAACTGTAAGTAATATTAAGTAAACGATTTTGAGTGAATCCCGGTTCAGATGTCGATCACTCTAGGTGTGAGAAGGGGGGTTATCCAGGCTATTTATCAGGTGTTTGTCTGATGATTTGTTCGGGTAAGTTCCACAATCTTTGACACTTGTAAATGCTCTGTTACAGAATCATGTCAAGAGCTTGATTGATGTTTGGAAATGCAAACAGACGATGACGATGTATACCCGTTCGTTTCGTACAGCATCCCGGTTACTTAATAATAACGCTTTGAAAGTTACATTGTTCTCTAAGAGCAACTGTGGGTTGTGCGAGGATGCCTCTAATGTTATGGGAAAGGTTTTGAAAAGCAGCCCACATGTTGACTATTCCGTGGTAAAAATTGATGACCCGAAGAACCAAGAATGGTGGGAGAAATATTGTTTTGACGTACCAGTGCTTCATATTGAAAGACCAACCAATGAAGAACCCTTAGTTAAAGTATTCCATCGGTTAGAAGAAAAGGATGTGTTAGCGAAAATTAAGGGCACGAGCTAAAGGATCAAACCTGCTGATGATTGCGATAGTGATGCATGGTTTTGGGTGTAGTCATAAAAAACAGACAATGCTCTGGATGGATTTAGATTTTTCTCTTTTTCCACCTGTGCTTTGAAGGTGTGGGATCTTGCTCATCTGATAAGAGCAGCTTTTTACGTGAACTCATTGGAGGTCTAAATTTTGTATTAACCCTTTCAGATGTTACTGGTTTTATTGGAGATGGGTTTGTCAATTCAAGGTCATCATTTAAAGACGATGATAGATCAAATTCATCCTTTTCTTCATCCTTATCCTTTGAATTGGACTTGATTTGTGTGTGAATTAAATGTGGTGCTAGATTTGGGGATTCTTGTGGCCTAAGCAATGGGGTAGTATTTTCTATTTTCTTTTTAGAGGGTTCATACCTCTTGTTATCTCGTTTTTCAGGTCGTTTTGATGTTGGAAGTTGTCTCATTTCAGTTGCTTGTACTTCTAACCGTTTTGAATAATTTTTCTCACTTTTTTGTAAGGAGGAGACTTTTAGTTTTAATTCGTTCACCATAGTTTGCGTCTTCTCCATTTGATCTTGTAATTCAAGTTTTTCAGAAACAAGGTCTTGTTTATCTGATTCCAACACAATTAACCTTTGTTTCAGACGCTTGCAGTCATCAGTTGTGTCTTCAAATTCCAGTTTATTATTTTCTAGCAGTCTCTTTAGGTTCCGATTTTCCTCTTCTAATTCTAATTCATGCGCCTTTAATTGAACCATCTCTACATTCAATTTTTGTAGTTGTTCATTTATCCGCTGAATCTTGTCCAACCGTGTAGAATTTTCTTTTTCGTACTGTTGACGTACATCTTCGAGTTGAGCGGTACGTTCTTTCAAAGTATTATTTTCGGACTGAAAGGCTTTTAGAAGTTCATGTTGGACCACTAGTTTATTTTCTGAATTAGCTTTTAAAGTGATGTTTTCCTCGTTGAGTCTTGACCATTTACTTTTCTGTTGTTCCACTTCTGAGGATATATTTTCGATTTTGTCGTGGAGTTTGCTCTCCAGTTCTTTGAATCTAGAAACTTCTGCTTCCTTGGAAACTAGCGAATTGTAAAGCTCCTCGTACTGAGCCTCTTTTGTTCCTAAAGAGCAGATTGCCTGGCTTTTTTGCAATTGTAAAGAAGAAATTTGTGATCGTAGTTCTGAAATATTGGCCTCATGATCACGGCTACTACTTAATCTTTCTTTGTAACTAGAAAGCTCCTGAGTTAATTTTTCTATCCATTGTTTTGATTTTGTATGGCCATCACGAACCTCATCGAAAAATTCAGGCAGTTTTTTCAAATGCTTTTGAAGAATCTCAAATGTTGCAAATTGGTACTTTTGCAATTCGTTTTTAACGTCCCTAGACATTGTTGAATATTCTTCAGAAGTGGTTTTAATTACGTTGAAAGAAGTAAGGTGATTACTTTTAATCTCACTTTGGACAGTTTGTAGACGATTGTCACTTTCTTTCGACCAATCTTTCATCAAATTCGAAATTTCATCTTTACCTCTTCGTAACTCTGAAGATACAGTACTTGAGTGTAACTCGAATTTTGTATTCTGGGCCTCCGTGGAGTCTTGAAGACTGGACAGTAAGTTATTGTAATAGCGGTCTATTTGGTTAAACCTTTCCATAAACTCAATAAATGAGTTTCGACTATAATCCAGAAGTGATCGATTGTTTTCACCGGAAGATGCTTTAAATTCAGAAGAAATATTAGCTTGTAGCGCTCCTATGGACTTGGTTAACTTCGAAATTGAAGATTCACTAATATTTTGCAAATCTACGTGATAAGCGCCGATAATATTTGTTTCCAAAATTCCAATTTTTTCCAAAAGCTGAGATTGACCCTGAGATAGGTTCTGAGTTAGATTATTTGTTAATTCCGTCCTGATTTTGCCAAATTCTTGAACTAAGGAGCTATTTTTCAGTTTCTCTTCACTTAGTTGGCCAGAGCAGCCATCCAGCTCTTTCCTTAAATACTCAATTTCTTTGATCTTTTTAGCCAATTCTGTATCTGAATCCTTTTTCGAAAATCTTAATTGGGATAATTTGCTTTTCAGCCCTTGAATATCATCTCTATAGCTTTCCATTTTTTTTAGAAGCTGTTCATAAATTTCTTTGACTTCCTTCAATTGAGTATCTTCCTTTTTTTTCTGTTCAAAAAGAAATTTAGATTTCTCACTGAATGAATTTAAAAGGTTTCTATATTCTGCAAATTTATCCGTTATCTTTTGTTTGTCATCTTGATAACCTTGGACTTGTATTTTCAACTTAGAATTTTCAGTTTGCATTTTATGTAATTCTTGTTTCAAAGTTGAACATATTTTTTGTGTATTGGTAAATGCTTCTAAAAGAACATCATTTGAGGACGCATTGATATCACATTCCTTTTCCAACCGTTGAGGTTGTGATGGTATCGGAAGAGGCGGGCTGAGAAGAACATTTCGCGTATTCCTTTGTTTAGTAGTGGGAGTCTCGGGATCAGTACCACATCCTTCTTTGGAGATCGGTACATCTCTCACCTCCGTTATCTCTAGATCATCTTCTTCCAAAAGACCGCGGCTACATATTTTCTCAGTTTTGGTGGTGCCCGGATTAGGCGTGCTAGATTTTAACTGGAAAGCATTCCCTAATTTACTAATATCAGGATTAATAATTGTTGTGGCCGGAGACGTGCTTTCATCTTTGTCAGTATTTAAAAACAAATCTTCCGTATAAGAATCACCCTCTTGCGTGTTAGAACCTTCATTTTGGGTTTCGTTATCCTTAACACGCAGTTTGGAAAAAATGTTTGATCTTGGTTTGAAGCCTAAAGAACTATCACGAAAGAAGTTTGACATGATCTTACCTTTTACAAATTAGCCGCCGAACCCACTGAACGCACAAAGTAATCTCCAGAGTTCGAACTTCTTCAATATAGAGATCAGCACTAAACGTACCAATTTTTTAAACTTCACCTTGGTTCCAACTCTTTTTTTGCTACCTCTTGTCCCTAAATGCTGTGATCTGTAGTTGTTGGAGTTGTTTATGAAGTGTTAGGCGCCTAGGGGAGATAGAAGAACACCGCATCCTTCGAAACATAAACACCAAAAAAAAAAAAAAAAAAAAAAGGATAAAAAAGCGATATAACGGATGTACAACTCTAGAAATATATCTTTTTCCTGGGAACTCATAGCATGTCTGAACTAAAGTTGGAAGAGTGGAAGAAACCCATTTTTAATCGATACTCTTTGGCACAATAAATGGCACAATAAATACAATAATTGCTGGATTAAAATACAGCTTTCAAAAATCGATAGATTCCATATAAAGATTTGCTTAATTATCATGGTTTAGCGTTTCTCATCATTCTTATTAAGTATTACCACTAATGCCAATTCTTTTAGAGGATATTTGGCATCGAGATATTTAATCAAAATGCAGATTTTAATTTAAAACGGTGTCCGAAGCTTTTACCAGCAGGGTTCTCTCACTTTTCTTCTGTTTTTTCTTGGTTAGCACACGAAATTTGAAAGGTTGTCCCTTTTGTTTGACAACAACAGGCAAACATATAATATTCGCTGAATCGCATCAAACCGGGATAAGTATTAAAAGATTATGGCGGTAAGTAGGCTTTCATTCGGAAGTACTAGTCTTACAACCTCGAGCCATTGGGTAAAATGGAGAATTTCAGATGTCATTGTTTTAATTGTGAGTATTGTAGTCAACGTCCCGGTATATTACCAACATCCTTTTCAAAGGCAGTTTTACATTAATGATTTGACCATATCTCATCCCTATGCAGCACACGAACGTGTGAGTAACGGATTATTGCTTCTATGCAGCTTAGGGATTCCTCTGGTGAGTATTATAACGGTATGGGCACTTTTGGCCGATAAAAGACATAGGTGGTACCTACTGTACATATCGCTGTTGGGTCTTTTTCTGTCTTGGACTTTGAATACTTTATTCACTAATTATATCAAGAATTGGATTGGCAGGTTGAGACCTGATTTCTTAGCTCGGTGTGAACCCAAAGAAGGTCTTCCTAAAGACACATTGTTGAATGCTGTAGATGTCTGTACTACCCAGAAGGTGGAACGCTTATTAGAAGGTTTTAGAACTACACCTTCAGGACATTCTAGCGAAAGTTTCTCTGGATTAGGTTATCTTTACCTATGGTTATCAGGACAATTAATTACTAGTCATCCACAAACTGGATTATGGAGGAAAATTGTAGCATTTTTACCTGTCCTAGGTGCTATGTTAATTGCATTATCAAGAACACAAGACTACAGGCATCACTTTGTTGATGTCATCCTTGGTTCTGTCATAGGATCTGTTTTTGCTCATTTCATCTACAAAAGAAACTTTCCAGCCCTGGATAGCCCTCTACCTTTTAAACCATTATTGGATGATTCTGATGTTAACGAAGTCGATACCACTTCACACTTACCTTTACAGGGATCGGAGATGGAGCCCTTGTCGTCTTGAATAGTATGTAGATTCATATATATATATATATATGTGCGTGGACATTTTAGTATAATATACAACAACCAACTAATGTCTTGATATGAACCGGGGTTCTCATTTTTAAATAATAGAGACTATATTTCGAGAGATGTCAAGCGTGATGGGCTTTGGTTGAATTTCGAATTTCTTCTGCGTTATAAGGAAGTTTTTTCTAGGTATTCATTCGATTTTATGAAAAAGCGATGATCACCTGGATGAGGAGCTGTTTCAAAAACAAGCTGGGGACTTAGATGTTTAAGTGACTTTAAAGTTAACAGAGTAATTCATTTAGGTAATTCAATCTGTCTGAATCGCCTTTTTTATAAAGAGATCAGGAATTGGTGAACTACCTTTTTAACGATTTATTACACCACTGCATTATTATGCATAAATGTCGAGGGTGCTCCTTTCCTTAGATGAATATTACGAAATACAACAGAATGAGCTGGAGGCTATTCAGTCCATTTATATGGAAGATTTTGTTAACCTGACTAGACAGAAATCTACTTGGGATAAGAAGCCACAAATAACATTTGAAATATCTCTTCGATCGACGGAAAAGGAACCGCTGGAATCGTCTTTGACTTTACATGTGGCCTTAACGCCTCTGTATCCACATACTGCTGCTGAGATTGCTTTTAAAGATGTACATAATGTTATGGATAGTCAACTTAATTTTTTGAAAGAAGAGTTTTCTAGAATACAAAAGGAGTCTAAGGATCAAGAGAACATTTTTGAAATTACTTCCTTAGTTCAAGAGAAATTGGATGAATTTCAATATGGTACAAATAGTTATTCTTTGGAAGAGGATAGATTGCAAAGGATTCGACAGAGTAAAGAGAGGCAAGAACGTGAAGAAGAGGAGAAAGAAAAACAGTTGCGAGAGATGAAGATAAGTGAACAGAAAATTATAGATGAAATTGTTCGGAAGGAATTGGAAAAAAGAAAAGATGATGATGATGATGTATCAACTAAGAATGTACCTATTGATTTATTCCCTCCACAAGAATGGATAAATTCTGGTGAGGCTGTTGTATTTAATAAGACAATAAGGGCTAAATTACCTAATAATTCTTTTTACAGGTTTCGAGCAGTGGTTAATCCTAAACCTATTAAACTGCGTGCTGACCTCTTTTACTTTGCTGACCAGTATTTGGTCAAGCCCTATATTCCACCAGATTCACCTCTTGCGGAGACGCTAATGGCATCAGAAATGATGGAGAATTTCCATTACTTATTGACTGAAATACAGCTAGATAACTCTCACTTCAATACGAGTTCCGGGAAAAAGGAAATTTCCAGCTTGGAGAAAGAGTTAGAATCACTTTTGAAAGTAAGTCATGATAATGTTAATAAATTATATGCTTACACGGTTGAGCGAGTTGGTAAAAATAGTTCTTCCTTTGTATGGAAAATACGAATACTTACGGAATATGCCTTATCATATCCAATTGGTGATGTGGTTGAATCTGTAGGGTTTGTTAATTTGGCAACTGCTCGAATATGGATTATTCGTCTATTGGAGGGACTTGAAGCATTGCATAAAGTTGGCGTAGTTCATAAACACATTTCCTTTCAAACCGTAACCTTGGTGAAAGATACAGATTTTGGTACGACGGTTCCTAAACTGTTATATTCTTCTTGTGGGTATACATTAATTAGTATGCTTTCAAGACATCCCAACAAGCATGGTTCTCGCATAGAATTTCCTTCCTGTCCCTGGACTCCTCCGGAATTATCAGAAAATAACGGCACAAAGCTTCAGAGATTGACAGATATTTGGGAAGTTGGTGTACTTTTCATACAAGTTATTAATGGAATAGACACTGTATTGAATCATCCGTCTCCTCAAGAATTCCTTGAGACTACAAGCATGGAACCTGCTCTGTATGATTTTCTGGCTAAGATGGTAGCTGAAGATCCTAAAAAAAGATTAGGCCCTTTAGAGTTACTTCCTATGAAATTTTTAAGGACGAACATTGATTTTAGTACAAACAAACTTAATATTTCACAAGAAAATAATTACTCAACTCATTCTAGGAGATCTTTTTTAGGTTCATTTGCTTTAAAAACTAGAACAGGATCCCAATCAAGTGGCCGCAGAAGGTCTTTCAATGTGGGTTCCAAATTTTCATCTACAAATCCTTCTACAACCTCAAGGTATGCTTCGGATTTTGAAGAAATTGCCGTGTTAGGTAAAGGTGCTTATGGACAGGTCGTAAAGGCACGTAACACCTTAGATAGTAGGTATTATGCGATCAAAAAGGTTAGGCATACTGAGGAAAAACTTTCGACAATTCTTAGTGAAGTGATGCTTCTGTCTAGTCTGAATCATCAATATGTAGTCCGATATTATGCTGCATGGTTAGAAGAAGACTTTACATATGACGAAGAAGCAATCGAATCTGAGGATGAAGAATCTGGATCGGAAACTCAGAGCGCACTTGATGATTCTAGTATCACGAAAAGCAGAACAGCGCAAAGTCTAGATAATAGTAATTGGGATTTTATATCTGGGTCTGGATATCCGGAAATTGTTTTTGAAGAAAGTTCAAATTCTAGGAAAACTTCAGAGGCTGGTCTTATAGATGGTGGTTCTTCTGATGGTGATGATGGTTCTGAGGAAGACTCTCAAAAGGACTCCGAAGAGGATTCTGAAGAAGGTGATATTCTTTCGAACTCACGAAATACTGCTTTAAATACTGTAAGAGATCAGTTGCAGCAGCAAGTGAAAAAGAAAAGCACTCTCTTTATTCAAATGGAGTACTGTGAGAACCGATCCTTGTACGATTTAATTCATACAGAGAGTTTAAGCATGCAACGTGATGAATATTGGAGACTATTCAGACAAATGCTGGAGGCCCTTAGCTATATTCATTCTCAAGGTATCATTCATAGGGATTTGAAGCCAATGAATGTTTTCATAGATGAATCAAGAAATGTGAAAATTGGTGATTTTGGATTAGCAAAAAATGTTGATAAAACTGCAGATGTTTTTAGGATTGGTTCCCATTCTGCTATGGGAAGCTCGGACAAAATGACTTCCCAGATTGGGACTGCTCTTTACGTAGCCGCCGAAGTGATCTATGGAAAGGGTCAGTACAATGAGAAAATTGATATGTACTCGCTAGGAATTATTTTTTTCGAAATGGTATACTCTTTTAGTACTGGTATGGAGAGAGTTAATATTTTGAAGAAACTGAGGTCTGCGCATGTAGAATTTCCTGCTGATTTTGATGAGAATAAGATGAAGATTGAGAAAAGAATTATTCGTCTTCTTCTTGATCATGACCCCAATAAAAGACCAGGAGCACAAAACTTGTTGGATAGTGGTTGGCTTCCAGTGAAACATCAGGATGAAGTCATCAAGGAAGCGTTGAAGAGTTTAGCTGATCAGTCCTCTCCTTGGCAACAACAGGTGAGAGAGACGCTTTTCTCCCAAAGCTACAGTTTAACAAATGACATTTTATTTGATAATTCGCCGCCAAAGTCTACTCCTTTTGGACAGATTTTAAAAGCAAACATGCTTGAAGAGCTAATAAAAATTTTTAGAAAACATGGTGCTGTAGCAAATAGTGATCCGCCAAGTATATTTCCTAAAGCGCCGATATACGGCACACAGAATGTGTATGAGGTGTTAGACCAAGGAGGGACAGTCTTACAATTGCAATACGATCTTACTTACCCGATGGCAAGATACTTGTCTAAAAATCCAAATTGCGTTTCCAAACAATTCCGTTTGCAATACGTATTTCGTCCACCTGAACACTCTAAATCTAGTCTTGAACCTAGAAAGTTTGGTGAAATTGATTTTGATATCATCTCTAGTTCCTCAGCAGATTCTCCTTTTTATGAGGCAGAGAGCATAAAGGTAATTGAGGAAATATTAACTGTGTTTCCAGTTTTTGAGAAAACTAATACTTTGTTTGTCATTAATCATGCTAATATCTTAGAAAGTGTCTTTGACTATACGAACATTGATAAAGCTCAGAGACCTTTTGTTTCACGTATGCTTTCTCAAGTTGGATATACTAAAACATTTAAAGATGTTAAAAGTGAACTGAAGTCACAATTAAATATCTCCTCAACCTCTCTAAATGATCTGGAGCTTTTCGATTTCAGGTTGGATTTTGAAGCTGCTAAGAAAAGGCTGCACAAAGTCATGGTTGATAGTCCTTATTTGCGGAAAGTCGATGAGTCTTTGTTGCATATTTCTAAGGTAATCAACTATCTCAATCCACTAGATGTAACGAGGAATGTAATAATTGTGCCATTGTGCAGTTATAATAGCGGATTCTATAGGAACGGAATTATGTTCCAGGCTGTTTACAATAATGGGTCTTGTAGAAGTTTAGTGGCTGCTGGTGGTCGGTATGATTCATTAATTTCTTATTTTTCCAGACCATCAGGGGATAAGAGTAATAACACTCAGAGAGCTGTGGGTTTCAACTTGGCTTGGGAAACAATATTTAGTATCGCCCAAAATTATTTCAAGTTGGCCTCAGGTAGTAGAGTGAAGAAAAGAAGTACCTTTATCAGAGATAAAACACTTGATTGGAAACCTAGCAGATGTGATGTACTGGTTTCTTGTTTTTCTAATTCTATTCTCAATACTATTGGTGTCAGTATTTTAAACACTTTATGGAAAAATGACATCAATGCTGATTTTCTGCGTTATTGTTATACAGTGGATGATGTGGTTTCAGGTGCCCAAAAAGATGGTGTTGATTGGGTTATATTGATTAAGCAACAAACTTATACTTTGCCGAATCATAAGAGAAAATACAAGCCTTTGCGTGTTAAAAATCTACAAAGTGCGTTGGATATTGATCTGGATCTTGATGAATTTCTCCATGTATATCATCAAGAGACACAACCAAAACATTTCAATGAGAAAACATTAGGTCTGGCTGACCCTGTGGAAGATTCTAGGAAGATAGACGATAGTGCCAGCACCGGTAGTAGTAAAGAAAGTGATGAGGATGCTGTTACAAGTTCGACTAATCAAAAGGTTGTCTTTGTGCCAAATCCGGCCATAAGATCTAAGAAGATTAGTAAACGAGAAAAATGGGTTTACGAAGATGGTGCTAAAGCTGCTTCAAATTCTATTGTTAACAGTCTTGTTTCTGCTCCAGTCGTTACAGTGGATGCATTGAGAGATGAAACTCTAGAAATGATTTCTATTACATCCTTGGCTCAAAAGGATGAATGGCTGAAGAGAGTGTTTGGTTCTGGTAACAATTCTGTCCCAAGAAGTTTTGCGACAGGTATTTACAATACTTTATCCAAGGAATCCTCCAAGGGCAATAAATGGGCAATTTTATACTGTCATAGGACAGCGAAGTCCTGTGTGATAGATCTACAGAGATAATCTGATCAACATCGGTTGCTCCTTTTCTTTTTTGTTTTGTATGTTGATTTGTTATCTATTTAATGGGCTTGTAGATATAAATATTTCATAAAGTTAGTCAACATGTAGATTCTAATCTAAATAACGGTAATGACGAACTCGAATTATTTCACGTGACTTTTGAACCTTAGTTGTAGTTAAAGCTGGAGCGGTTCTAAAAGACTTAGATTTTAGAAAAGGTTAAGTAATTGAAATGTTTCGAAACCTTCTAACAAAACATTTACTTTTATGATGAAAAGGTCAGCGTATGTTCAGTATAATTTAGTAGGGATAGTTTACGGCTACATTGACTAACTAGGCCTAAATTTTAGTGTAATATTTGTAGAAAAGGCGACCCCGGGAACATTAACTGAATTTAAGGATATCCTTTCAAATACTTTGTTATCATTATTAGAACCTTGGTCCGTTGAATTTAGGACTTATAGATGTTTGATAAAAAATCTACCGCCAGAAGCTTCTCGGCTGATGTATTCAATTACTTTTCAGCATCATGATAGGAAAACGGTTCTGATTAAAAACAAATTTTCTATGATTACTACTTCAAACCCTTCAGAAGTGTCCAGAGATCTACTAGATAATGTTGCCAGTACAAATAGCCCTGAACCTTTTGATCAAATTCTGTCCTCTAAACTTTCTAACATATGGAACCAGAGACAAGTGATCAAAGGAGAGGCAGGGGAGACCTTTGAAACTACAGATACCTTAGTGAGAGCAGTAAATCTTTTTTCTTATACAGGTTTTAAAGGTTTACTTATCGAATTGACATCTCCTGAAAATGCTACCAGTGAGGAGTTTGGTAAAAGTATACAACGTATGCAAACGATGCTCGAAGAAATTGGCGCTAAAGACGTCAAAATTTCTCAAGAAAACTTAAACCCCTTTAATTGTAACTATATTAGTGACTTAGCATATCAATACACCCGTGTTCTAGAATTTTAGAAATATAGTGTTCCATAAAAGTATTTATACAAATGTGTTTTCTTTTTTTTTTTACCTTTCAATTCGCCAGTTTACTCAACAAATCTTGAATGCTAGAAGTTACAGTGGTGGTCTCACCTCGATCTGAATTATTACCAGGAGCTGGTGTTTCGGGTTCGTAAGCTTCCTCTGATTCTACCGATTGTTCAGTTGATGAGTTTTTAAGCTTTTTGGGATTAGGCTCATCGGCGGTACCAAAAAAAGATTCACCTTCCCTCTTCATTAAAGTAACATTATGTTCATCAGTTTTGGTAGCCTCATCACTGCTGCTACTATCGCTCTGAACACCGTCATCATCGTCATCATCGTCATCATTACCAACTTCGTAGGTGGGTAATACGTTATCATCTTGAGCAGCGGTTTCAAAGTTGGAGGGGTCCCTTGACCTCAAAACCATATTAATTTCTTCTATCAGATTTTCTTCGTTGTCCAGCGATTTCTGTTGTTCTTTTAATAAATCTGTTAGATTTTCAATACATTTTTTCCTGTAAAACATTGACTTGGTGGCCGTATCAGTAGCTGTTTGGCCAATCTTCGTTACTGTCTTCAAATTTTCCTCATATACTACACTTGAAGGATCTAAAGCCTCAATTGATTTGTCAAATCTTACCTTCATTGTATTCGTACTTTGTTCTGCTTTCAATATATCTTGGTGAAGTTTCATTAATTCACTTAGCTCAGGAGGATTTACTTCAGTGGCACTTTCTGAATTATCAGCTTTCAAACTAACTTGTATATCATTTAATACCTCTTCGTTAAAAATAGCCCTATCTCTCCAAATATCACATACTCTTTTAACCTTCTGTTTCAAGTCTTTTGGAAGTTCTGGATACACATTATGTAGCACTTGGGCTGCCACATTACCGAATGCCACCTGAAATTGAATAATCTTCTTACCTTTAGCCTGCTGCACTACGTGGTTGGTGAGGTATATTGCTAGTAACTTTCTTCTAGTGTTGACACCTCTCTTGAGCATATAGTTTTTCCAGCATTCTGCAATTCTTGTAGCTTCCTTATATTGAGACAGAAGCCATTTTGATGCGCTGGAGATAGATTCTTGAGTATCCTCTAAGGTATTGAGTTTGCTGATAAATTGATCATCGGAAAATGACATTTTTGAAAGATTGACTCCTGTTCACAGTGTTTTCTTTATTTCTTACTCTTTTCCCTTGAGTGGGGTATATAATTCTACGGAAAGTTGATGAGCACTCGGTTTCGAAAGGTAATGTGATGATTATCCATACAACACTAAAAAGTTATCCTAAATGTGGTGTTTTGGATTTACTATAGTACTAAATGAGTACACAAGATTATAAAAGGGTTAAAACTGAAGGCAATGATGGATTTGATAAGCTGAAGAAAGTTTTCCTTAGGTTGAATACGCTGTACACCTTCCTATTGTGTAGGAAGCAGGTCGTACCGACATTTAAAGCACTTAAATCACCGATTGAAAGTGCTTTAAAGGTACCTGTTACAGAATTAGATTTTGCTAAAATTGTCGTATTGATGCCTAGGGATTGTGAGTTCAAGTATATTGATGAGAATCAGATTTACACTGAAACAAAAGAATTTGATTTCAATAGAGGGGGTTGGAAGCAGAAAGAAAATGATATATATGAACTCAAAGATATAAACGAAGAATTCAAAGAGGCTAGGTCTACCCAAATTTTGATTTTTAATTTTGTCGATGGTAATTTGAAGTATTCTTGGCAGGCTAATGGTGGTAGAGTACAGTTACCAACATTAAGTACGGAGGAAATGAAGAAGATGATTACCAAGAGAAAACAGAACTTTGAGAATGCTTTAAATGCGTTTGTTGCTAAAAAGAAATTAGAAGGGGCAGATCCGGAGAAGGAACTGGAAACTACTGCTCAGAAATGCATTCCGAGGGAGAAAGACTATGAAGATCCTATTGAAACTATGATGAAGGCGAAGGAGAGAAAAAATATGGTTGTAATTGATGAAGAAAATGGAATGGAGAGACCAGAAATTGCCGATATGATTGAAGAATTGGAGAAATCAGAAATGTACACTAACCAAATTTCAAAGCATTATGTGATACCTTCAAGAAGTGCGCGGCACAAAGATTTGGATTTTGAACTTTCGAAGGAGATTTATCAGGCTTTAGACATCAAAGATTTCTATACCCACCAGGCAGATGCTATTAGCGCTATTCATAAAGGTGAGCATGTCATTATAACTACTTCGACTTCTTCAGGTAAATCCTTAGTTTACCAACTCTCTGCGCTTGATCTTTTATTAAAAGACCCCAATTCTACCGCGATGTACATTTTTCCTACGAAGGCGTTGGCTCAAGATCAGAAGCGAGCTTTCCAAGAGCTTTTATCAAAGATTCCACGATTAGCTAACGTGGTAGTAGATACTTATGATGGTGATACGGAGCCTGCTGAGAGACTTAATATCAGGAAGAATGCTAAAGTTATTTTTACGAATCCGGACATGGTTCATACTAGTATATTACCGAACCATCCTAATTGGAGAAGTTTTCTTTATAATCTTAAGTTGGTGGTTGTTGATGAACTGCATACCTATAAGGGTTTGTTTGGTTCACACGTTGCCCTAGTTCTTAGGAGATTATTAAGGCTTTGTGAACACTATTATGAAAACGTTAACCTTAGGTGTGTATCTTGTTCCGCAACTTTGAAACATCCTGTTAAACACATGAAGGATATGTTTGGCATTAATGATGTCACTTTAATTCATGAAGATGGTTCACCAAGAGGTGCAAAACATCTTGTTTTGTGGAATCCACCATTCTTATCGCAGCATGTCAGAAAGCGGGAGGATTTTATACGAGAAAGTGCCAAAATACTAGTGCAGCTGATGATAAAGAATGTACGAACTATAGCTTTTTGTTTTGTGCGTAGGATATGTGAATTGTTGATGAAAGAAGTAAGGAAAATTTTTGAAGAATTGGACATGCCTGAGATGATTACTGAAGTCATGTCTTATAGAGGTGGATATGCCGCATCAGACAGACGTCAAATTGAACGAGAAATGTTTCATGGTAATTTAAGAGCGGTGATATCTACAAATGCGTTGGAATTAGGTATTGATATTGGTGGATTAGATTCAGTTCTTATGTGCGGGTTTCCGCTATCCATGGCAAACTTTCACCAACAAAGTGGTAGAGCTGGTAGAAGAAATAAAGATTCTATGACGTTGGTAGTTGCAAGTGACTCTCCTGTAGATCAACATTATTTGGCACATTCGGAAGAACTAATAGACAGTGATAATTCGAACACGTATCAAGATTTGGTTCTTGATTTCGATAATATATTGATTTTAGAGGGACACATTCAATGTGCGGCCTTTGAGTTGCCTATAGATAGTAATAGGGATAAAGCATACTTCAAAGAAGAGCATTTAAAAAAAGTTTGTCAGGAAAGGTTGGATCATTCTAAAGATGGGTATCATACGCACAACAGGTTTTTGCCTTGGCCTTCTAAATTAGTTTCACTGCGAGGTGTTGAAGAGGATCATTTTGCAGTGGTAGACATTACAAATGGGAGGAGTACAGTTATCGAAGAAATTGAAGCCAGCAGAACTAGTTTTACCCTTTATGATGGTGGTATTTTTATTCACCAAGGTTATCCTTATTTGGTGAAAGAATTTAATCCAGATGAACGTTATGCTGCAGTTCAAAGAGTTGATGTGGACTGGGTCACAAATCAAAGAGATTTCACTGATGTAGATCCTCAAGAGATTGAAATGATTAGATCCTTAGAGACAAGCGACACTCCTATTTACTTTGGAAAAATCAAGACTACTATTGTAGTATTTGGATTTTTTAAGATGGACAAATACAAAAGAATTATTGATGCTGTAGAAACGCATAATCCGCCGGTAATAATTAATTCTAAGGGATTTTGGATTGATATACCAAAGAAAGCTATTGATATTTGCCACGTAAAACAGTTGAATCTTGCGGGCGCCATACATTCGGCGCAACATGCTATCATGGGGTTGCTCCCAAGGTTCATTGTGGCGGGTGTAGATGAGATTCAGACAGAGTGTAAAGCCCCTGAGAAGGAATTTGCAGAGAGGCAGACCAAGAGGAAAAGACCTGCAAGATTGGTCTTTTATGATGCAAAAGGCGGCAAGTATGGATCTGGGTTGTCTATCAAAGCCTTTGAGCACATTGATGATGTTTTGGCTGGTGCCCTCCAGAGGATTGAAGAGTGCTCCTGTGAAGTAGGTTGTCCTAATTGCGTTGTGTCTCCTTCTTGTAAGGAAAATAATTATGTGTGTTCAAAATCTGGTGCCAGAATTGTCCTACATTGCATTTTGGGACATGAAGAATTCGAATTTTTGGATTCTATAAAAGGAGGGCCTGAGCCTAACATGCCCGAAATTAAGGTTGAAACGGTAGTTCCAGTGTATGAGCATGTTAATTTCTCACCTGATCTGCAAATTATTGACGTCAGGAAAGTAAAACAAGAGGTAGCTTTTGAAGATTCACCTCTAATTAAATTAGAGGAAAAGAATTGAAACGCATGAGTGATATATAATATTAAAAAGGTTTGTATAGGTACAAATATTAAGGAGAGGTTAGATATTCTTAGGACATCAAAACATTAACTGCCCAATTAATGCTCAAAATTCTTAAATCCGTATAAGTTTGCCCAACACCAACAAATAAAATCGGAATTCCAGTAGCATAAACCATATTTACCATAGCTCCTAACATTTCACCTACAGTGTCACATTTTGATATGATAAAAAAATCTAAATTTCGAACTCTGCCGAAAGCTTCGTTAAAATTCTTTGCTTGTTGAACTGAATCTGTTCCTACTAATGCCTCGCCAACCATGATTATTTTGTCAGGTTTTGCCTGTTCTGCAAATGACTTTAATGGCGACATTAAAGTTGGATCATTGTGTCTTCTGCCTGCTGTATCCATCAGAACAATATCAAATTCCTGTTCCTTGGCATATTTTATGGCCTGCTTGGCAATTTTAGTAACTAAATCAGAACCACCATAACCGGCTTCGAATAATTCAACATGATCATTACCAGTCTTGTCTCTTCGATTTCTGGACCCACGAATGTGAGATTCGTCTGTCAATTCAGCCAAGTTTTCAACATGAGCCCTCAATTGTTCTACCGCTCCCGATCTAAATGTATCACTTGCTACCACCAAAACTCTCAGATTATTTTGGAGAAGCCAAAAAGCTAATTTTGATAGATTAGTTGACTTTCCAACACCATTTACCCCAACGACGGAAAATACATAGGGTTGTTTAAGGCCTTGGGCATCTCTCATTTCGGCTTTCTGTTGAATCTCATGTAAAAGGTCTACAGAGACACCAGGTGTTAGGATTTGGGTCAAAGATTTGATCAGTGATTCACGAGCAGTATTTTCTACACTAGTCCAGCTGGCAGTTTTTGATCCAACCAAATCACGAGAAACTTGTTTGCATAGAAATTCTGCTGCCTCTGGTGCTACATTTTTTGTTATTAGTCTCTGTTTTAGTTTGTCTAGCACAGATTTAAGATCTGTTTCGGTAATTGTCTTATTACCTAATAAATGCCTTCTTAGGAATCCAAATGCTGAGCTTCCTTTATTTTCATTACTCTGGTGAGATTCTTGTTGAGTTGATAATAAATCGTCAATCTCCTTAATCAAGAAATCGCCGTCGTTCGTTCTCTTACCAAATGAATCCTTGTCTATGTGCCCCATCGATCCACTAACTTGTTGGTTATTTTCAGAAAAATCAAGAGATTTACTATCTTGAGTATTGATTTCATCCATAGTCCCATCTCTTCCCCATTTTCTTCCACCAATCTGCTGCTGTTGTTTCTTACCTTTTATTTCTCTGGGTTTTTTCTTGGATTCCATCTTTCCAATAGAGAGGCTACCACTACTATCGTTTTCACGATTTAAAATTGATTCATATTTAGTTTTCAAATACTTGTCAAATTTTTCCAATTTTTCTTCTAAATCTGCCAACACATCGATGCAATTACGTTTGTTTCTTGAACCATTCCCATTGATATTATCTAAGATATGTTCAGACAGTCCTAATAACTCCCAAAGGTTTATCCCAATTTGCAAAGTTTCCTCAGCTTCTTGATTTAGCTGCAATGATTGCTCTGCATATGTCACCACGTAGTATAACTCTGGCCTTTTACTGACATGGTACATAGAGCAAAAACCGCGGGAAAGTGCCTTATTACTGCTAGTAGTACTGGTATTTCCAGTGATTTCTACAATTCCATATCTTCCAGTATTTTCATCATTGTGAATAGTAGGTGAACTTAACAAGTGAGATATGAATCTATTGATTTGCGTCTCTGCAAACTTCTTCCCTAAACAGTTAAATTGGTAGACGACCTGTCCTCCAGAAGTGAATACCGCAAACTGTTCTAGCATTTCAAAGTAACCCAAAGATCAGTGACTACCTGTCAATAATAGATTATATTTTGTATTTTTTACGAAACTTTTTAACTTTTCGTTTTGGGATTTTTTCATTCTAGTACTTTCAAACCTCATCGAGCACATTCTATGTAACTTTCCAGTACGAAATTCACGACCAGCTGGAGTGAGGCTACTTTTATTTGACGCACAAGTGAATGAGAAAGGACGGTCCGCTACTAAAGTCTATTGTTTACCTTTTGAATAATTTCTGATCCTTGGAGAGCCCTTAGACTACTTATTTCTTGTCGTACATTGTATATAATATTTGAAACAAGACCCTTGTTGAAGTTTGAGGTTTAACAGAATATCTTCAGCAGCTTACTCTAATATGCGTCGATATGGAATTATGTATATTCTATATCGCACTTTCGTCAGCATCGTAAATCTTAGCGAATACTGAATACTTAAGCGACTTTTCTTTACTTCAGTCGACGATTTATTCAGAAACTTTAAGATAAACCACAAAACGAAGTGTATTCGAGGATAATCTCCTCTTATAAGTTTGGAATTGGTAATACAGTATTAAAAGCGCTTTATAACAGGCGTAGACACTAAAACATGGGAGATGCCATACCAGAGTTTGACTTTAGTGATTTGGTGACGTCTGCAGGGTTTAATAGTAACGAAGATTCTAAAGAATCACATGTGGTTGTGCCAGAAATGGCTGTTAGCTCTTCAGGGAGCGTTATTAGAGGTGGATTCCCTACAAGGGTTAATGCCAGTTCCAATGTTGGTGGTGGTGGTTCGTTGCGACATCCGGGGCCGGTCCCTTCACGCAAGAAAGACCCACATATTGTTCACTTGTTAAAGCGTATTAGTTTGCAATCTACCATTTTATGCATTATAATACCGTTGTTTTCCTTATTCAAATTGATATTAGCACCTCCTAAACCAGTCAACTCGTTATTCCTTGGATTTTTTTGCGTATACACTTCATTATCACAAGTAGCATTATTTGCCGGTTATCATAGATTTTTTAGCCATCAATCTTTCCAAGCACATATTGCATTACAATTGGTATATTCAATTCTCGGTGGATCTGTTGGATTAGGCTCGGTTTTACAGTTTGCTAGTCAGCATATGGCGCATCATCGTCATCAAGATACAGAGAGGGACCCACATTCTTTTTCAGTCTACGGTTGCTTGTTTTCTTTATGGGGACACAGATTCTTTCTTGGTAATAGAAAATCTAGAAAGGCTATTGAGGAATGTAGAGATACTATTTTATCCACTTCGAAGATGAGCAGCGGTAAGCTTAGCACAAAAGCTGTGGTTCCGACTGAATTGATACAGCCACCAAATTATGAACTGTTGGTCCTGCAAGACAAGTATTATGTACAGCTATTGATCTTGACGAATATTGTTATTCCATGCTTAGTGGCTCATTACTGTTGTGTGCCTTATTGGACCGGCATATACTATTTGGGATTTGTCAAAATGTCAGTCATACAACAACAATGGTTATTATTAGGTACATTAGCACATATTAAAAATTTTCCGCTAGCTTCTCAGCCATTTTCCAGTATCAGATCTGCTCTTAACTTACCGCTTTCATTTTTGTTTCAGTTCCTCCTTTTTGGTGAAGCAAATCATAACTTCCATCATGAATTTCCTAGCGATTTTACCGATGGCTCACGATGGTACCATTGGGATCCAGCTAAGTGGACGATTTACTTGTGTCAAGGTTTGGGTTTTATTAATCATTTACATATTACGGATCCTCAACAAAGTATGAAGTGTCTTATTCAGCAGCAGCAAAAACTATTGGATGAGGAGCATTCTAAATTAAAATGGGGTGTTTCTATCGATAGATTACCTTCCATGACCTCAGAGCAATTTGTTAAATTGGCCATTGAACAATTTGCTGAAAATAAAAGAGCTTTAGTTGTTATTGAAGGTATCGTTCACGATGTGACACCATTTATTCGTGATCACCCTGGTGGAACTGCATTAGTACAACTAAGTATCGGTAAAGATGCTACTCATGCCTTTAATGGTGCCGTTTATTATCACTCGAAGGCTGCCAGGAACCTTTTGGCCACAATGAGAATTGCTAAACTAAGTTCCAATGAACGTGTTCAAAACACTGTGTGGGAAAGGAGGATGCTGAAAGATAGTCATGACCAACAACGAAGAAATAATAGACAGATTACTTATACCCAAAAGAATCATTATGCTGCAGGCGCAGCTTAAAAGAACGTAGAAAAGGTGGTTTAGGTTGAAAAGGGAAGTTTATCTTTATTAAAATTATTATTTGTTATTATTACTATTATTATATTTATCATTACTATTACTATGATTATCGACTGTGATTACTATTATATACTTTTTGTTTTATCTAAGTAAGATCTTTAACCTGCTAAGAAATCAAGTGTAACACCGGGATCGTAACCATCGCTGTCATCGTCACTCGCTTGAGATGCTACAATAGATTCAGATCCAAGGGTTTGTGCTTTGGAAGATTCTTCTTGGGGTTCAGTATTACTATCACTTTCACTTTCATTACTATCACTACTATCACTGTAGCTGTCACTGTCACTATCACTGTCACTATCACTGTCACTGGCATATTTTTTTGGAGTTTCTTGCATAGCTTCCTCATCCACAACACTAAATTCTCCAGGTAGTTCTGATGCATTAGCCACTACGTAGATCGTCGGAAATTCTATGACAGTTCTGTTTTTAAACAACTCGGCAATAGATTGTTGACAGGGATTTAACTCTACCAATTGTTTAGAATCTGCAATTCGTATTGTATTGTAAGGGAACCACTTAGTATAGAATTTAAGTCTACCTTCAAGCAAACGTTGGGTCCTTTCCGGCTTTGTTTCTGGTATTTGTTCTTCTCCACTGGTCAATTGATAAAATTCACAACATTTATCGTAAATTATTTTCCCCATGCCTTCTAGAAGGGTATCCGTCTCTTTGACTCTATGACTTACGTGGCTGAAAGGTTCCTCCTTTGCAGAAGATGTTTTCCTTCTGGGGTATAAAATCCATTCTATGCTCCAAACGAATAAATCCAAAGGTTTGTCCCATTTACTCTTGTTCATCTGAGATCTTTGCATTCCTTTTGGTAACAGAATACAATTTACACCTCTTCGGATGATTCTCTGGCATTCCTGGTCATAACGAGCCTTCTTGGCATTTGGATTATTACCAAATGATTGTAATACCCTTTTGTTATTCAGCCGGCCATCTTTCATTTTAACCTCTAGAGATCTTCTCAATTTAGTTAAAAATTGGTAATCACGTTGCACAAGGAAATTACTCTCGTGCTTTTCATCATCAGCACTTTTAAAAGTACCTTTATCAATATATTTAGTGGGATCATGAGCTTGGCCTGAACAATTATCTTGGCTCTTATGTTGTTTGATACACGGCAGCGAACACGTCTTCTTAAAACATTTGGGACACTTATACTTAAATTCAGCAGATTGGCAGATTTCACATAAATCTACCATTAGTGGAACAGATTAACAGGGTGACATATAGGAATAGTCACCTGTATTAACTATTGATTAAATATTCGATGAGTTTGGAAATAGCTGAAATTTTTCAAAACGGGTGTCCAGAATAACCCTGGTTGTGTCCGGATATACTTCTTAATATATTAGATTCGTTAACCGCCATCACAAGGAGATGGAGCCATTAAGCTGCTGGTTTAATTTAACTTCCTTCTTAGCTTTCTTTTAAAATGGAGTTTCAAAGGGTTGGTTTAAATACACGTTTAGTTAGCATATAATAACTTTTGAGATACTTAGTTCGGTTCAAGAGATAGGGTTATGAAAAAGCTCATATCTTAGGACTCTAATAAATTATATACTCTGAGCTTCAACTTTTAAAGTAGAACAGAATATGATAGAGTGTCTGTAGGAAAACTCTCAACAACGTAATTTATTCAACCTTTAAAATCTTGGGTACCTATCGATTATTCCATGTCAAGAGTCTCGAAGAACTGAGAAAGTAGAACTAAAAGAATATAAACGTACAGGTCGAAATATATGAACTTGTATTTAACAAGCATCCTTGTTCTAGTCTTAGCTCAGTGAAAGCCCAAATAGATTTTTAATTTCAATTCTTAGCGTTTATACTTTATCCCCAATTGAAAAGGGTATATTTATCACATACAAAAGCCAGACTCAAACACCCAAGAACTCTCAAAGGTTATCATGCGAATTACCTTCAAAACTACCACACCCTCCTTTTACCAGTCCACCAATATATAGTAGTAGCCGATAATTTACTAAGATCACAAATTTAGATCCAAAATTTGTAAGAAACATGGCTCTGGATGAAAAATCCTACAGAATGAAATAAAAGTATCCCATCTATCTTATTTAAATGTACACTTTTCTCACTTTTTTAGTATTTTAATATTGAACGTTTTTATGAATGTATTTGGCTGTAAAGGCGAAAACATCAAACCTTACAAGAACTTCGACCACCCTATAACTAATATATTTCACCAACATACAAGGCATTCAAACCCCTTGGAAATTCTATTAGGTTAACAAATGGTATGTAAGATGCTCCAGAAACTAACATCAAACTTAACATAACCGATAAGAAGCCCTTCCATCTAACTCTGGCTTAATTCGTATTATAAAGAGCCATGTACTAACAACATGTACAGTCTCAAACGAACGGTATTGCTACATTATTGAAAGCTGAGAAAGAAGCTCACGAGATTGTCTCGCAAGCTAGAAAATACAGACAGGACAAGTTAAAACAAGCCAAAAATGATGCAGCCTCAGAAATAGAAGCTTATAAGAGGCAAAAGGATCAGGAACTACATGAATTTGAAAGCAAAAATGCAGGTAGTGTTGATGAATTGGAAAAAGATGCGGGATCTCAAATTCAAGGTGAATTAACGGAAATCAGACAAATAGGTTCTAAGAAACAAAACGAAGTAGCAAAATTGTTAGTGAATGCGGTAATCAGCCCATCATTTGAAAAGCATATCAATGCTTGAATAAAAAATGTGCAGACAAATGTAGTGAATTTGATTTCGAATAAATAGACGACGCAGTGTATGGACCACAAGTTGCGTTCATGTGTGCATTACATAAAAACCGAAGGGCAGGCTGGCAAGTAGAACCTATTCAAAATGGCCAACCTCCTGAGCATTCAACGATTTCTACAAAGTGTCAAATCCTCGAAAGTATCATATCCATAACTTGTTCTAAACGTCGATCATCAATTCACGTGGTGACCCTCGTAAGATTCAAATAAGATAGACTAGTGGATTAAACGATGTAGATTTCCACGTAAAATGCTAGAAGAAAGAAAAGAAAAGTGGAAGTTTTAGGCCTATAATAATGCAGGTGGCATACGCTCACTTGAATTCAGAGATGGTGCTTCAGCAACTCAACAATACAGTCCAGGCATACCTGGCAGACTGGGTTAAAAAACAGCATTCCCTATTCAACAGTCAGTCCCAAATTGTTGTCGACCAACTTCAAAGTAATCCCAAAATGGTCGTCACTACAACGGCCATGGCTGCTCTTTTCACGACGTATATTTTCTTCAAATTACTCTGGAACTCGTCCAATGAAGAATCTCAAAAACCACGTAAGTTTTCTGTACCCATACCTGATGCTGCTCAAACCCACTGGAAAGGAAAGAGACTTTTTCCTACCAGTATACGTGATCCAGAAAACCCGAATACCATTCAAGCTTACTGTCCTGCAACTGGTCAGTACCTAGGCAAGTTTCCTTCAAAAACCGCTAAGGATGTCGATGAAATGATCTTGAAGGCCTCAGATGCTCAGAAAGAATGGTCCAATTCTTCAATGGCTCGTAGATTGAGAATATTGATATCGCTCCAAAACTACATATTGGAAAATCAAGATTTGATTGCCCATGTTGCCTGTAGAGATTCCGGTAAGACTAAATTAGATGCTTCCATGGGCGAGATTATGGTTACGTTAGAAAAACTACAATGGAGTATTCAACATGGTGAACGTGTATTGACACCTTCTAAACGCCCAGGTCCCACTAACTTTTTTATGAAATTTTACAAAGGTGCCGAGGTTCGTTACGAACCGCTGGGTGTGGTTAGTGCAATTGTCTCATGGAACTATCCTTTCCACAATTTGTTGGGCCCTATCATATCTGCGCTATTCACTGGAAATGCAATTGTGGTAAAATGTTCTGAACAAGTAGTTTGGTCTTCAGAATTTTTCACTGGACTAGTACGTAGGTGTCTTGAAGCTTGTGGCGAAGATCCGGAATTAGTTCAACTGTTTTATTGTTTACCACCTTCTGACCATGACGATACTGCAAATTACTTTAGTGCTCATCCAAAACTTGAACATATCACTTTCATAGGGAGTCAACCGGTAGCTCATCATATTCTGGCGAACGCTGCTAAAAGTTTGACACCAGTTGTCGTAGAACTAGGTGGAAAGGATGCATTTATAATCCTAGACTCTGCCAAGAATTTAGAAGTTCTTTCCTCGATTATAATGCGTGGTACTTTCCAGTCGGCTGGTCAAAATTGTATTGGTATTGAAAGGGTCATGGTCTCAGCTTCCAATTATGATGCTTTGGTAAATATTTTGAAAGATCGCATGATAAACCATCCTCTACGATTGGGTTCTGATATAGATCACTTAGAGGAAGTAGATGTAGGAGCAATGGTGTCGGATAATAGATTTGATCAGTTAGAAAGCTTGGTTAAGGATGCCGTGTATCATGGAGCAAGACTGCTCTGCGGAGGATCTCGTTATAGCCATCCTAATTATCCTCAAGGTCATTATTTCTTGCCAACCTTACTAGTAGATGTCACATCTGATATGAAAATTGCCCAAGAAGAGGTTTTTGGTCCTATCTTAGTCGTTATGAGAGCTGATACCACTGAAAATGCAATTGAAATAGCCAATTCTGCACCATTCGGTCTTGGTGGTTCTGTATTTGGTAGTGATTATAAGGAATGCGATTACGTGGCCAATAGGCTAAAGACTGGAAGTGTTGCCATCAATGATTTTGCAACTTATTACGTTTGCCAATTACCGTTTGGTGGTATCCATGGATCAGGATTTGGTAAATTCGGCGGTGAAGAAGGTCTTCTGGGTCTTTGCAATGCAAAAAGCGTTTGCTATGATATTTTACCATTCGTGTCGACACAAATCCCTAAACCTTTGGATTATCCTATCAGAAGCAGTCGGAAAGCATGGGGATTTATAAAGAGTTTTATTACGGGCTCTTATACAATGTCAACTTGGCAACGCATCAAATCATTATATTCATTAGCGAGAAATGCTAATTGAAATAGAGAGATTTGCTTTGTTAATTAATATTAGTTTATTTACATGGAGAAACAGAGGAATCTACTTTAACAATTCCTACCAATTTTCATCTAATTATTCATTACATTTTTTTCAGCTTGAGCTAGTTGTTGTTGCATTTTATTAACATATTCCTTATGCACTTTCTCAACATCTTGCACAGCCTTTCTAACAGAGTCGTTTTGCTTGGCCAATTTCTTTAAATCCTTTAAGATTTCACCTCTAACATAACCTAATGAGTCCTTACATGAGGAATTCTTGTATTCCTCAAATATTTTCTTTAAATCTCTGCACATCCTGGTTCTAACTTCTGTGGTCATTGGTGGTAACGAAATTTTTAACTGTTGATCATTATTAGGAATTCTTTCAGGATTTAAATTCAACCCAGCCGCCATAATTGCACTGATGACTTGTTTCGTATCCTTAGGATCATAAACCGTGACCAACAAAGCATTTTTACCCTTGGAAGAAGTAGAAGCTACCTCAGGAAACTTACTGCCATTTTGTAATTTCAACTCATCAAATATACGTGGATTAGCAACACCTTGTCTAAATTCATTCGATTTTTTCTTATGTAGTTCTAAAGTGTTTTCAAATGAATTTTGAGCTCTCTTTAAGAATTCACTAATGTCAACAATTTCCTCCGAAGCGTCTGCATTTTTAGATTGTGACCCTCTTGTATTTTTCTTACTACTTGAAGCCTTCTTTAGTAGTAACTGAGATGTCGTTAATCTTCTAGTATTCAATAACTGGCGTTGAGTAATTAAAGATAAATCAATGGATTTAATACCAACACCAAACATCTGGAAAAATATAATTTCCTACAGTTTAATCTAGTGTAGGTACATCTGCAATGTCATTCGTTAAGTTACCTCATCAATTTTTCACCGACTTTACTGGTTCGCATTGTAATCCACATCTCAGCGACGAGGTCAGTCTCAAAAAAGAAAAATATTGAACATTACGTGGATTTACATATATACCTATCTATATATATATATATATATAATACGCTTGTGGTATAAGGTCCCATTACTCAAGTTAAACGTTATTATCCTATAATAAAATGCAGTTTAATTCATTGTCTAATTCATTATTAATAAAAGAAGATCGTCGACAAATGAACCAGTATGCTAAGAGTTGAGGTAAACTAAAATGAAAAAAAAAAACAAACAAAACAAAACAAAACGATAATAATAGATGGTAGATGTGAGCGTTCACTCCCTTCTGGTAAATGGATTCAAAGCACGCACCGAGAGACAAGGTAAAGCCATACCAACTTCTGCCCTTAGTAAAACTGGGACCTGCTGTAACTCTTTAATTTCCTGAACGTAATTCTCATTTTCTACTGTAGTTGAAGTATTAGCAACAAAACTATCCAACGGATCTCTGCCAGACCTCTTTGGTAATCTCAATTCAGGTACTTTGAGATGCAATCTATCCAACTCCTTACTTAACTTCTCACTCACAGTGGACTCACCCCTTTCGATTTTTTCAAATTCACTAGTAGCAATCTCTAGAGCTGCCGATCTAAACTTATTCTTAATAGAATTTCTATAAGACTTAGGATTCTTTTCATCAGCGGGAACAAAAGTCGCACTATCTACACCTGGTTGCCAATGCAATTCCAAGACCCTATGGCCAGGATCAAATTCAGCCTTAATCAATGGTAACTGATCACCATGAACCCTTTTTTCAATACCAAATTCGGGAATAAAAATATCAAAAGAAGATTCATACACCTGCAACACGGTAGCTGTCGTTAACAATTGTCCCGTAGCATTACCCATATCATTAATCGTTTTGCATAGCAAAAGATGAACTGCTTGTTCCTGTGCTTGTGCAGCACAGTCTTTCTTGAAATTACAATATTCTGAGGTAATCTTTAAAGAGTCCAAATCTTCCACATACTGCTCACCTCTAATTACGGCTTTCAACTGTCTATGGACCACATGATCCGCATATCTCCTCAAAGGAGCAGAGAAATGCGTAAATAGTGGCAAGTTCAATGCATAGTTTCCGTACTGATCAGGATCAACTTTACCAGCAACAAAATATCTAGCTCTAGACATTGTCTTGAACAACAAAATCTCAATACCACTTCTGACATCATCGTTCTCAATGTCTAGGATTGACTGGATCAAAGCATCAGGAGTAGTAATATCCAAGTCGTGCCCCAACTTTTGAACTCTCTTTTTAAAAGCTGCCATCTTGGTATGTACCGGAGGAACCTGTCTTCTTAAAAAGGCCAATCCACCCAATCTGGTATAGATCTTCTCAGCTACAGTGTTATCAAGTCTGGTTCTGATCTCGTCAACAACAACAGGCCCAATAGTCCTACTCAAAATGTTTAGATCAACATTTATTTTTTCATCGTCCAAACTTTTAAAAAGTGGCAAGGTAGGTAACAAACGAGCACTAGGAGAACTGATCCTTTCCTGGTAAAATGCAGTGGCTATTTGTTCCAACAGTGAAATGTACTCACCCGAATTACCGCTTTCCAAAGCACTAGAGATATCTCCAGTACTCATAACAGCTGAAGGCACCACAACAGATTCGCCAACCCAAGTGTTTTTCAATTTTAAAGTCTTGGCATCTAACGTGTAGACTACTGAGATACAAGCGGAATTCTTACCTGTTTCTAAAGTCAAGGACTTGTTCAATGCTTGAGGCAATAGATCAACCACCTTTTGAGGCATGAAAACCGCAGTAGACCTCTTCCTAGCTCTCCTATCCAAAGAAGAACCCTCTTCAATGTGAGCTGTTACATCAACCACGTGGCATCCAAGTTCAACGGTGTCAAGACTCCTTTTAATGTGAATAGCAAAATCAGATAGTGCCGGTCTGTCGGCCAGTGCAACTACTTCTTCTGTAAAGCTTTTTCTAGAATAAAAATCATCCTGTGAAATGGGTAATGCTTGAAAAACACTCTTTTCCAATGTAGGGTCCTTAGCGTCCTGATATTCATTAGACAAAAAGTTGTTATCTCTCAAGATCGAGTCAATTTCCGTGTTGGGGTCATTAATTTCACCAAGCTCAGAAACCAATACACCGAAGGGATGCAATGAAGTGATAGGCCAACGTTTTATTGAAGCCACGAATAATTTATCCGCGTATTTATCAGCATTTTCCACAAAATCCTTAGGAGCGAGTTCAGTGGGAATAGCAATTAAGGGTACCTTCTTATCAGTAGGCTTAAACCAAACAATCTTTGGGGCTTGAGATTGTTTAGAGTTATTATTGTTATTGTCGCTGTGCGCTTGTTGAGATGGCCTTAATAAGCCTAGCGTACCACTAAACAGCTGACCAGGAATGCGATCCAAGACAGCAATAACATGTCCTGCGTAAAGAGGTTTGAAGTCATCATTAATCTCTTCCTCTTCTACTAATAAAAGCGACTGACCTTCAACCTCTACATCATCATTCTTCTTTTGAGTAGGACGCTGTTTCAAAGAACCCCTCCTTTTAACACCAGGCTTTACAGGAGATTGTTCCTCACTTTCCATACTATTAGCAGTGCTTGACTTGGCACTATTATCATCACCACCAGTAGCAGACGACGTCGTAACAGTGTTAGAAGTTGTAGAGGCAGTAGCACTCGCATCATTATGGTAGTCATCATTGCTATTAAGAGGAATAATATCTTGTTGAATGGAGGCATCTTTCCTTCTTTTTTTCTCCTCCTTCTCTTTCTTCGAATCCCAAACGTCATCTACCACTAACAATTCTACAGCAACTAAATCACCCTCCAAAGCTCTATTACGATCTTTAGAGCCACAGATGTAAACATCCGCATCCAAAACACCTTCAGTAGATACCCAAGCGTCCGATCTATTTTTCTTGTTGACACGTAAAATACCTGCGACTAATCTACCCTCTTGGATTAAATCAGGAATATTAGCCTGTGGTAAATATGGTGCGAAAAGTGATTTGCGGGCATTAGGGTTATTACCATTGTGAGAAGAGTTAAAACTATGGATGGAGGAATTAGAAGAACGATGCTTATGACCCGCTTGAAATAATGGGGGCGGCTCCAGACCATTGAAAATGTTATTACTATTACTGGTATTACTACCAAAATCCCTAGAGTTGGAAGAACGGTGATGGAAGGGCGATGGTTGTTGGCTTTGAGTCCTCCAATTGGAATTAATTCCTGCGGAAAAATCATTATTTTTAGATCTAGAGCGACGGTGGGTAGCTGATGTAGGAACAAAATCATCGAAATCATTTTCTTTTTGACTTATAGGTGCAGCTGGAAATTTGAAAGAAGCTTGGTTGGAACTAGTACGACGATGCGAACTTTGAGAAGGGAATTTGAAACTCGATTGAGTTCTACCATAAATATCACCATCCCCAGCATCATTAGCAGATGAACTTGCAGCTGGAGGCGAAGAAACACTATCAACTTTCACAGTAATACCAGGAGTGCCAGAGTTACCGGCAATGCCTGAATCACTCGGGACGTTAGTTTCACCATTTCTCTTGGCCTGTTCTTCAGCTGCTGCTTTCTTTGCCTCATTCAATCCAAGAGAATGTCTCCTTGAGTGTCCGTATATGCTCGATTGTGAACTTGTCTTCTTATGGGTATTTCCTACCAAACTGCTACCACCTCCCCCGCTCATATTATCGTAATATCCGGAATTGTTTCTAGAGTGAGATCTACTTCTATAACCTGATCCAGTTGAAGAACTAGCGCTAGTTCCACTACTTAGATTTCCATTATAGTGTGGTTGAGGTGGTAAGAAATTACCATTACCTCCGACTCCATTACCAGTGGTATTTGGTTGGCCCAACATTTGGCCTGTCTGTTGGGCTAACTGATGCTGCTGGGCTAACAATTGTTGTTGCTGCGCCTGTACCATCTCCAACTGCTTTTGTAAAGTGAATTGCTCAACCATTAAACTTGTTAACTCACTCTGGGACCTCCTATGGGCCACATGAATATGCTTTGGATTATTCTTCCCACCAGTCGTAGGAACGTATAAGTTATTATCCTGATTCCTGTAAGACATGGTACTGGGGGTGATCTATACTTTTTACTCACTAATATGGAACCAGATTGTTGAAGGAAACACTGGTCCTAACGTGAAAAGAAAAAAAAAAAAGAGAGAATGGACAATGAGTTCTATCAACTAAATGAACCAACCCAAAACCCTCCAAATAAAGAAGAGTTCACACTTTTCGAACCTCTTTTTGGTTTCTTAAAACTACCTACCGGCCTAAAAGGAAGGGAGATGACGGATTAAAAAAATTTTCTGAATGCCTTATACCTCAAACGGCAGGATATTGAAAATAGACGGCAATAAATTCGACGTGTAAGGAAGTAAAAGACGTTTCGCGTATTTTGACGTAGTATCTTTTTTTATTCCTTTAAAGATAAATGGAACTTCGGAAAAAAAAAGTACGTGGTGGCAATCGAACTCCGTTATTACAACAAACAAAAAAAAAAAAGAAACCGCTGAGTCAGATAGTGTTGTGTTCTTAAAAATGCACCTGGTGACTCGCCTTAGATGAAACAGGTATAATAATGACTTAAACTAATAAAAATCAGACTTCTTGAGAGAACTAAAAGCAGAATGTTCGATAGAAAAGCGAAAAAGGGATACTGCGATAATACGGTATGCTGTACACTTAATGAGTGGCAGAAATGACTTTTATTGTAAAGCAGAGATGGATCAGATTATCCATCGAAGAACAGTACCTAGTTTATTAAATATTGGGAAACCTTCTAACGGTTGATAATCCCCTACTATCTTGTGTTAACGGTATTATTGCTTGAAAGTAAAGATCAAAACTTCTCCTTTCGCTACTTGAGGCGGAAAAAGTAACACCCTTTTATACCTGGGAGTCTCGCCCCTTACTCCGCCTCGGCGGCAAAAAAATTCCAATTAAAAAGAGATAAACACTTCTGGATAAACGTAGTGCTAGAAAAGTTTGATGATATTACTACTGATAAAAAATAGGTAGAATCAAAGGTTGGATTATGCGGCTTCTGCATATGGTATTACAATAGACCCAAGAATTAATAATTTTCGTACGTATGAATATGTTTTAAATCAAACAAACAACCACAATATATATATATACATATATATATATATATATATATGTAGCCAACACATCCTTGATAGGGATCTATGTCAAACCTACTCGTAATTGGATGGGTACTTGAAATCGGTTAATTCATAAAAGTTCTCCTTAATGTTTCTAATGGTGACAAATCTGTTTAGAATATTACCACTGCCGGATTTATCATTAGTACCACTCATTCTACCACCACCAAACCATTGCTGACCAACAACAGCACCAGTGCACTTATCATTAATATAAAAGTTACCTGCACTATATCTCAACTTTTCACTGGCTTCTACAATAGCCTCACGATCCTTAGCAAAAACAGAACCGGTCAAACCATAGGAACTAGTATTGTCAATAAGTTCACAGATTTGAGAGTATTCAGCATCTGGATATTCACAAACAGTCAAAATTGGTCCAAAAAATTCTGTTGACATGAACTTGTGGTTTGGATTAGTAGTTTTAACAATAGTTGGTGCCACAAACCACCCCTTCGATTTATCATATTGACCACCTTGAATAATTTCTAACTCAGGATCATTCTTTGCTTTTTCAATAAAATTTGCCAATTTGTCAAAACTCTGTTCATGGATAACTGGACCCATAAAACCATGTAGATCACCACCATTCAAAGAACTTGCAGAGGTGTTAGTTGGAAGAACTTGATGTTGCTGCAAAGTACCAACCAACGTTTCCAGAAATTCCTGACTCTTTGATTGAGGTAGATATAATCTTGAAGCGGCGGAGCATTTTTGGCCTTGATATTCAAATGCACCTCTTAAGGTAGATAAAACAGCATGTGGAATGTTAGCAGATACATGAACCAAATGATAGTTCTTACCACCAGTTTCACCGACGATTCTAGGGTAATCTTTATACAGGTCATTAACAACACCTTGCTGAATTTTACCGTACAATTGTTTGAAAACACTGGTAGACCCAGTGAAATGTAAGGCTGAAAAGTCTCTATCATTCAAAACCTGTTCGGTAACTTCAACAGCATTACCTGGAACGAAATTTACGACACCGTTGGGCAAGCCAGCTTCCTCCAAAACGGTCAACAACAAATAGTTAGACAGTGCAGCCGTTTGAGATGGTTTCCACACGACTGTGTTACCCATTAAAACTGGTGCACCAACCAAATTACCAGCGATGGCGGTAAAATTAAATGGGGTAACGGCATAGGTAAAGCCTTCTAAAGGTCTATATTCAGCTTGGTTCCAAACACCGGGACTTGATTCTGCTGGCTGTTGCTCGTACAATTCCGTTGCATATTTCACATTAAATCTAAAAAAATCAGACAGTTCAGTAATGCAATCAATTTCAGCCTGGAAAACATTCTTGCCTTGACCTAACATAGTAGCAGCCAACATATCATAACGATATTTAGTATCAATCAAATCCGCTGCCTTCAGGAAAACAGCGGCTCTATCATAAAATGGCAAATTCATCCATTTTTTCTTAGAATCCTTTGCACTTTGAATAGCCTTCAAAATATCATCTTTTGTAGCTTGAGTTACGTTTGCCAAAACTTGTTCGTGATTAGCAGGATTAGTTTGTGGAAAATACGCACGCCTACCGTTTTCATTGTAATAAACTCTTTGACCATCGATAACCAAAGGAACCTCTAGCGATGAACTTCTGAATTTCATAAGGGAAGCCCGTAAAAGATCCCAGTCTTTAGTGTCCTTAGGACCAAAATTTTTGAC
Source organism: Zygosaccharomyces sapae (assembly GCA_900465325.1). Lineage (NCBI taxonomy): Eukaryota > Fungi > Ascomycota > Saccharomycetes > Saccharomycetales > Saccharomycetaceae > Zygosaccharomyces > Zygosaccharomyces sapae. The sequence continues at coordinate 521,383 of UEGL01000017.1, read as the reverse complement.
AGGTTCATTGTGAATCTGTTTAGGTGTTTTAAACCTTGCCAATTGTGCCACGGTTCTCACACTTTGGCGAGCTTGGAGACTAGCTCTTGATAACATTCTGAATATATTAGATTAAGGTACCGTACTATCTTTCCTATGTAGAAAAGTGATTACCTCGAGGTGAAGGTAAAATGTTACAATGTAGACTTAACACGCTGAACCAGCAGTACTTATATACGGAAAATTTCAGACTAGTTAGCTTTGCCTAATCTTAAGGTTAAAGCTACTAATTGTATTTTATCAGTATTTGATCACCAATGATCGCCAACTGAAATTCGGGAGACCATTCCCGAGTGCCGTTGTGGAGTTAGTTAACCGAGCGCCTGGTAAAACGTCAGTTACAATTTATATATTTTATTTTTTTTTAAAGAAACAATAAAATAAAGTAAATGAATAAAATATTAAAAGTAAATTCCTTAAATCTATACTAAAATACCCTAGAATATATTCGAGTTTTTCCGAGTAACTGTGTAACCAGTAATGTGCGTTTAACGTCACTTTGACGCATTGTTATTGTGCAGTAATAACTCTCTATTTGCACGATCTTCATCCTTTAAAAAAAGTTGACGACGTTGCTGCAAAAGATATTGTTGAGTAGCATCTCCGTAATAACTCTTGGCTCGCATGTAACCTAATAAAAAATTTGAACTAAAACACCAAATAGCTAATCCCAACATGACGACAAGTAAAGCCTTCCAACCGATCGGTTCAACAAATGAATTAATCACTTCACCAAAAAGTTGCGCACCTAAGGTCGTCCTTGCCCTGAAGAATAAATTATTATCTCGATTCATACACTGTTCCCATTGCTGACATTGATCCAGGAGCGCCGGTTTATCACCCAAAGTACATTCGTTGATGGCATATAGATTTTTACAGTTAATAGATTCATACTCTAATTCTAATCTTTTGTGGTTCCAAGAGGAAGTTATATCAGTCTTTAATGAACGCACCAGCGATGTAACAAATGAAAATAGAACCACAACAGTTATAAAATTAAGAAATAACTGCAGGTATGAGACAAAGGTATAAGCATTCTTAGAAACCGGTCTACAACTAGAAGACCAGGGGACAGGAAGCCTATAAGGTTCATCATATCCTGATTCCACGGGTCTAGGCCAATCTTGTACAAATGACCGATATCCATCAGCATCTGGATAGTAGTGATGGTGATTGATAGAAACTTGGATCGGTTGGCTTTTCGATCTCCATCTAAGTTCATCTTTCAAATTAGCAGAATCAATTCCCGTGGAACCTGCATCAGGAAACTCTCTGGTGTTGTCATGGACTTTCTTCGGAACAGCCGGAGACATCCGTGCTGATGATTCAATCGGTATACCGTCAATTTTAGCTGCCGCTGCTACACCCAATGAAGTTGGAGATAGTAATGCTCTTATAACTGCTCCTCTACGTATATTTTCTTCATCTTCTTTTAAATCTGATTCATCCAACTCGCTCACTTCTTCTTTCATTCCTTCACCATTGTTTCTAATAATACTATCATCCTGTGAAGATTTCTCATTATTTTCTGGTTTAGACGGTGATGGTACAGGCAATGTTTTTTGAGTGTCTCGTGGAGTATATTCCCCCAAAGTATCTTGGCTTCTTTGCAGTAGAACCGTGCCAGTATTTTCATTTTTATCATTTATATCTTCCTCTAACGGTTCATCTATGTCCATTCTATCAACTAACGGATCTAACAGCACCGCATTCCTCAATGGCGAAGGACATACAGGAGAATACTGCATGAATTTAGTTAAGACCTGAGGTGGCATCCTTCCAGCTTCATCAGATATGCTTAGGTTAGACAACCGTACTAAATCTTCCTCTCGTATAGTCTTATCCAATTCATCTTCGATACTTAATCTGCCGAATTTTTCCATCTCTACAAAGTCGATCTAATAAAAGGATAGAATAAATGCTGACTTCCCAAGTATTTTTAAGACTCGTTAATCTTGATGAGCCATTAAGTTATATGACCGAAAAACTACGTAAAGTTTTGTTTGTTTAGCAGTCTGATGAGTTTGGCGTTTCCTGTATTTTGTTTTTGATATTTATTATCTTGGTATTTTGAAATCAACGAAAACCGACCGACAACGTTCTTTAAATTTCAAGACGTAGACAAAATCAATCCAATTGGCGATAAAAGAAATAATAAATAGTAAAAATAAACAAATGAACAAATAAATAGAAAACTTTCTTTTTTTTGTTGTTATCGTGTTAATTTATGTATTGGAATATGTCCTCGATGACAATACTTGAGTATCCAAGATTTTCATTGGGAAGACTTCGGCTTTAGCTTATATAGAGTATCCAAATACCCTACGACAACCTTATCAGCCACACCAGTAGTTTTAATACTACCTGCTACACCATAAAGAGCAGTAGTACCATCGGAAGCCGGTTTTTGGTCAGGGTTAGCTTTCATTTCCTTCACCACCGCTTTTAATTCAGCGATCAGCTTATCAATAGAATTTATCGACAATTTAGTAACTGCAATGTGCAGAGCTGGTGGTTTTTGTAATGCACTCAAGTGCCACCCTAGTTTGGTTAACTTGTCACCTAATTCGTAAACATTCAATTGATCAGAAGTGAATGATACAACACAACATAGCGGGTCACCAATAATCTGTAATTCCGGTAACTCTCTTTCCATACAACCCTTCAATTTTCTGGCTGCAGTAATAATTTCTCTGGAAGAATCTGTATAACCTTTCTTACCAAAATGAACCATCGTAGCCCAGCAGCCTACAACAAGAGCACCAGGTCTAGATCCTGCCAACGTAGGGGAACCATATACACCACCAATCCAATCCGTGGACACGTAGTACTGAGAAGCTCTCAAAGCATGATTACGATACATAACAACAGAAGAGCCCTTTGGAGCAAACCCATACTTGTGTGTATCGCAAGAGATAGATGTGACACCAGGAACTCGGAAATCAAAGGGGGGAATATCTTTGAATCCAGCCTTTTCCATAAACGCTATCACGAACGAGCCAAGACAACAGTCGACATGAAGTGGAATTTGGTATTTTTGACCCAACTTACCTAACCCTTCTATGTCATCAACAATACCGTGTGGATAATTCGGAGCGGATCCCACAAGCAAAACTGTGTTACCATTGATCAGTCTCTTAACCTGATTTAAATCCACCTTGTAGGTGACTGGGTCTAATTCAGCCTTACGGATTTTCATACCGAAATAATAAGCGGCCTTATGGAACCCTGCGTGAGCAGTGGCCGGTAAGATCATCTCTGGTTCTGTTATACCGCGTTCTTGGTAGCCATACACTTTGGCACTTAGACAAGCAAGTAAAATCGATTCAGTACCACCAGAACTAGTGGTACCACAACCAGTATCCTTTGGTGCGTGGAAAACATCCAATACCATTGACACCACCTCAGATTCCATCTTGCGGACAGCAGGGAACACATTAGGGTGTAACTGATTAGCAACACAGTATTTCTCAAAGGCCACAGATTGTAAATGGATCAACTCTTGACCACCATGATACACAGCACCGGAAATTTTACCATCTTCCCACTTTGCCGAACGAACTAACTCTTGTAATCTGTCCAATTCTTCCAATGTAGTTTGTTCAGACAATCCTTCATCAGGCAAAGTTCCAAAATCATGGACTGAACTGTTATCAACCAGTAAATCCCTTTCGATAACATTGATACCTTTACCAACTTCTCTAACCACAGTAGGTTTGAGAATTGGAGAGTTAAGCAAAGTCCTAAATACAGCAGTTGCGATATTGTGATAAACAATCTTCAAAGTCCTTAAAATTCCAAATGCCTTCAAATGATAAAATACTCGACTTGAAACTTTATAGATCAAAGCGAAGAATAAGTAATCTTTGATCAAACTACTCCACGAACTCGTTTCCAAGTAAAGGGCAGCATATTGGTAACCATCAAACACCAATTGCAATAAATTCAACCCTTTCAGCTCCTCCACAATTCTGGCTATTTTAGATTCCATCAGCAGCAGTTGCAGTCTTAGAAGAAAGTTCTTTGAATTGCTTTTATTGTCCGTGTCTCTTAAATAGTTACGCGATGTTGAAATTATTCTAGTTAAAGGAATTTTTCACGGGAAAAAAAGGAATGATTGGAAGATGGGCCCGTAAATCTTCCTTAGGAAAAAGTAACGAGTTGCAAACGACGATTCAAGATATAGAACGAATCTGGTATTAGAAACGACTTATTGTTATATAAGATTCCGCGAATGTTTTTGATTCCGTAAGTTTCTAGTTACTGTCGCATACTTTTCTCTATTCTATGTATAAGCCGGTGTATTTGACCTGGTAGAGCGATACCTGACATTTGACCTGCCGTTCTGCCCGTTAGTACCGTTGGGCAAGGAATCATCATTTGACGAGGGTTTCAAGTCGTAGCAAGAGGACATTTTAGTCATGTAAGATTTGAGAAATTTGGAACGGGACTTCAAAGAGACTAGATCATGCTTTAGTCTTTGCTCCTGTGACAATAGTGCTTTCATTTGTATCTGTAAAGCTGGACCATCCAGATTTTTGCGCAATTGATCTACTTCATGATTGCGCACCTTGGTAAGTTGAGATTGCTCGGCAGCCTCTGAAGATTTCTGTTGGTACTGAGATCTCAGTGAGTCATTTTGTTCATTTCTTTGTAAATTTTGCTTCAAAAGAGATCCTAATTGAGTCTTTAGAGAATCAATACGTTGACTGTACTGTTGAATCTTTGGATTTACATCTGGTAGTGAAGTTATTTTTTTCACTTCCGCTATAGCATCATCTAAAGCTTTGATCTTATCGTCTAATTTGGAAGCTTCGCTTTTGCACCTTTCCAATCGTTTATCTGAATCGATAATTGATTTTTCCTCGTTCTGAAACTTTTTAAAGATGTTACCTGCTTCTACTCTCGTTCCGTCCAAGTAGTTTTGTCTTTCCGTCTCACTATGACGTTTGCGCGAGAGAATCTCGTCTCCATGTCGACATTCGTTTTGTACTTTGAGCAACCTATCCAACGTCCTTTCGTTCAATTCTGATTGATATGATTTCATGTCAAATACATTCTCGTTTATACTTAATTTGTTATCGCTAAAGTCTAACCTTGACATGATCAGTTCAAAGGGTTGTGCGTCTGTCGACACTTGAGAGAGTGAAATTTCCGATAATGATGGAATGGTTACCTCATTTTTAAGTAACATATCGACTACCTGTTTATAATCCATAGAGGGTAGGTTATTGTAGGATGTGTGCCTCGTGGAAAGAAAGTGTTCAATGGCAGATTTCAAATTCTGGTATTTGTCAGTACTTTCTGTAGGTGGATTTTCCAATAAGAAATGATCTGGTGAGTCTTTAACCAAGAGTTTCACTAATGGTAACCTTTTCTGTCCCTTGCTTTTTATATTTTCTAGTGCTGGCAAAAACGGATCTAGCAATGGATCAAAACTGATAACAAAATCCACATTAAAGCCTGCCATAAGTTCAGGATCGTTAATTAAATGTGTAGTTGTAGTTAAAAATAGCCAGTCATCGTCATTTCTCTGCTTCGACTTCAGCTTATGCTTTAAAGAATAATCATAATCGTCACGAGGATATCCGGTATATCTGTTTGAACTAGATTCGTTACCAGGAGTTCCATTCTTCGAGCCATTTACATCTACTGGAGAAGCTGATCTTTCCGTTGGGAAAACATGTTTTTCATCATACAAGGACGCTCCTGATAACCTCTTGATTTTGACTCTTTCTCCCAGGACTAAACCTTCCAAAATATCCAATTCTCTCACATTATGTGATATAATACAAATTTTTAAAACGTCAGGAAATGTTCCCCTATCACGCTGAATAAACCTAGATAACAACTCTTGCAATTTTTGAAATTTATCACTAGCAGTAACTAGATTATCTGTAGGTACCATACGAAGAAACTGTCTTGGCATATAGTGATCGACAAGAAGACATGGATGATTCGCAACAACCCTAATACCCTTGTCAAACATGTAGGTCATCTGTTTCGAAGAAAGTTTGGGGTATTCTGCCACGGCATCCTTTTCATCATTATTGTTCGAAGATTCGAGCTCCCTTTGGAAAGATCTAGCATGTAACGAGACCAAAATTTCCGTCAAATCTCTTTGGAAGGGGGTTAAGCCTACGGGAAGGTAAAAAACATTTGAATTTCTGGAATTGCGACTCATGATTAGTAGCTACCGGAGATTTGTCAATCCCCAGTTTAATATCTGTTTCTCACAATCCGGATTTTAAACCGATATTGCTAAATTAACGGTCTTTTTCTTGAAACCTCGGGTCGATTTCGGAGTCTTCTGATGGGAAAAAGTTCAAATAGTCCAAAAAAATTAAATATCCTAAATAAAAATAAAATTAATAATAAACCGCGAGCACATAGCAGACAGTATACAAAACATTCCTGGTTAATCACCTCTTGAGCGTTCTTCTACTAATTCCAAAAATTTTTCAAATGGAATATCCTGAGTTCCTAAAATTTTGGCGCCTTGATCGTTAATGGGAATTAATTTACTTTTAAAAAATCTGTCTTGACTTTCGCCAATCGCTGTCTCAATATAAATTGGTTCCGGGAATCGAGAGCTAACAATGGATTTAGCAGCTTCTTTAGCAGCTTCAAAATCTTCTAAGTCTTTTTGAGCGTACCTGACGCCTACGAAGTACCCACCATCTACTAGAGTCACTGTTGTATCTGACAAAAGATCTTGAGACAGTAATGGTGTTAACCTATTTCCCGAATGAAATTGTATGGTAGTTGGGAGGGAATAACATAGGGAGGTTTCGATATTTGAGCGGACGATGTGGTGGAGGAAAAGTATCCTTTGATCGGGCGAAATATTACTGGTGGTAAACAGTGGTGTTCTTCTTAGTCCGTAATAATACATCAAAAATTCTTGGGATTCATGTTTAGCGATTGCAACAGTATCCAATTGGTAACGAATACGTTGTAATTGATCAGTGGTAAACTTGCCTTTCAAAACCTGGTAAGAGATAGATTTCATCAGATAAACAAGTTCAATCTTAGGGTTGAAAGAGCCTACAACAAGGCAATCAGGACTATTAGACGTGGGGATTATCTTAGTATGCACATGAGTAAAAGATGCACCATTCTGAGTATAGTTAAGTTGAAATTGCACATATAAATGTTCCGGGACATTTTCATTGGAGTCTCTTATGGTGGATCCAGTAACAATGCTTAGCGATAAGGGCACCACTAGGTTTTCGGGGTCCAAATAGGGTGATTCAAGCATCCATGTGTTAGTGCTACCTTCGCCTCTAGGGGTGTCACTATAATTGTTTAAAGTTGACTTCATGGGGGACACCTTCGTCAATACTCCATCTACTAGAAGACGTCCTGATGAAACCACAGCAAGTGACAAATCTGTCATGGCATTAGATCTTTTCTCTAAGAATTTTTCTAAAGTATGAACGAACCGCTCGTCCCTAAAGGAATCGAATTGCGCTACAACACTCAATACATCAGACATCTCCATGAATCCAATTTGGTCAAGCGAACTTGCGAAAATATTAAATGAGGCAGCGGATTTTATCTTCGAATAAAACTCTCGAGCATCCTTAAAGTATTTGGTAGATTTGTCTAGATCATGTTGTTGTCTCATGGTATTCTTTTTTTCTTTCGAGGCTACTTTTCCTAGACCCTCTGTACAGGGACCTGTTAAAAAACATACAACTTCGTCCCCCAATATTGATGCCAGAAACAACGCCAGTCCGGTAGATCTCCTGCCTCTTTTACCGCTATGCGAGTCTTTCGCTTCCAACCTATTAATTGCGCCCATGACGCTGACGGAATCGAATAGACCGTGATCCAAGTGTTTTGTGAAATAATCACGGTTTAACCGTTTCAGATAATGTTCCACTTTGTGATGTTTAGCTGAAAAAGATCTTTTATTTTCAGGAGAGTGGACTGTCACATCACCATTACGATGCAAAGTAACAAGCGAATATTTTGTATTAGGTTTTAGTTTCAAGGCATTCTGTAATGCCCGTAACTCTTCTTTTGTACAAATTGTATCAATTACAATAGTGAGAACTCTATCTTGAGACTTTCCTCCACCAGTTTGACTCACATATGTGTCGCAGTCAGGCATATCCGGATTCCAAGGGTTGTATGTGTTGCAAAATACACAGATCCACATTTTTCCGCCACCAGAATCCACAACATTTGAGCTGCCATAAAATCCCTTGCATTTCCCACATCTGAATTGACCTTCTAATTGATCTGCTTGTGTTTTGAATGGTTCATATAGGCAGTGGATATGGCCTTCATCCCCCACATGTTCCAATGCTTCGTTTCTCGAGGCAGGCAATACGCTGTAATTAAACCAACTCATATCAATTCCAGGACTCGTATACTTAATGCAAGGTGGCTAGCTTGAGCGCAATTGCAAGCATAAAGCCCTATTTTCAACCTTTTTCTCCTTTCTGTGTTGTATTGTTATCAGTCCGATGAGCTGGAATAGCTATTTTTTTGAAGAGAATCGAAAATGAAATTTTTCAAACTATACAAAATCTCAAGTAACAGAAAATTGACAACCTAAGCAAAGAAAAAGCACATATTTGGCTCTCATATTTAATCTTCAAGGAACCTCTTCATGCCAAGAACGTACCCCTATTGGAGAGTTTCGAAATTTCGTCCCGCTACCTGGCTAGAAGGTGCGGGATACGCTCCTCAAGTGTTTGTGTTTAGAAACCTCGAAACTGGACAAGTACTGTACTCCCAATTTCCCAACTTTACCCAACAACAAGTCAATAAGCAATATCAAAGAACTGACTGGTCGAATCGTAAGCCAGCTACGAGACGCGACATATGGAGGTGCATGTGCGTCGTAGATATGCCCACATATGAATCTGGAGTTAAACTGTACCAGAATTTATGTAGGTTGAAGTATCTACGTGATGTTAGAATGCCACAGGAAGCTCAAAAGTATCGTAAGCTGAATGAAGATGGCCACATTTGGTATCATAGTCAATACAGACCTACCTACACACAGGAGGCAGTGGCAGACCTTAGGGAATCAATCTCCAAATCTGGTTGTAATAGCAACATTACTATACATTGGGAGGATCCTTGGAGGATGGGTGATAAATCCAAATACTGGACACCAATCCTGCCTGGTGTTCAACACTCGTTGATGAGTCGTGTTGGTAACATCGCTAGGGAACAGAGCTCCGTACTACGGGAATTGGGTGATAAGGCAAGACAAGAGTTCCAGAAAGCTAGAAAAGGGGATCATGTCCAACAGGGGAGTGAGATGAATCCGTAAGGGAGGTGAAGAAGTATTCTGTATAGATTAAGGGTCTTTGAACCGGACACACAGTACTGTAAATAGATGCCGTTAAAAAAATCGTGACCAGTTTTAAATAAGTTCCGACTACTATATTATCACGAGATTTAGTCTGCATCGCAGATTCCGGCTCTATTGTTTGATTACGCGATGAGGGTCTCCATTAGAAATTTTTCAACCGTCGTCTCCTGTCAATAGGCTCGCTTTAGCCAGATTTTTTCCATATTATTAAACATAGAAAATATCGCTCTATAATCAACAAATCACAGGAGAAACAGTCATATTCAAACTTTGAGGTAAAAGGAAGCAGGTTTAATCAGAATTTTCTATATCATTCTTCTTTTTTTTCGTTCAAGAATTTTGCTCCGTCTGACTATTATTGTTATTTCGTTACTTTCACATCTAGGAGCTTCGTTTGACTTTGCGACCTCAAGAATAAGCTATACAGATGAATTCATCAACTTTTGACTACGTTGAGTTCAAAAGCCCTTATGGGTTTATGCACTCACCGGTACCACCTGTGGTGAATCTTCAGCCAAGGCCTAATCTTTTTTCATCTGTGAGTGATGGTGTTGTCGCATTAGCGGCGCCAGTTATATGCTATTGGGTGTATTCCATGATGTTTCACGTAATAGATGTTTTCGAGTTGGCTGAAAAGTACAGGATTCATGATACTGAAGAAGTCCAGTCACGTAATCGTGCTGGACGTGTAGAAGTGTTTTGTGAAGTTATCTTCCAACACATTGTTCAAACCACTGCAGGATTAATGCTTTTGCATTTTGATGCTGAACCTATGACAGGGTTCGAACAAAAGGCTATTTGGGAATGGAGAAGGGTTCTCCCTGCTGTCATTCCTGATTTTGCAGTTTATTACTTCTACATGTACGGTATCTCTGCGCTCAAAGAGCTTATTGGATTCTTTATCATCGACACATGGCAGTACTTCTGGCATAGGGCTATGCACTTGAACAAGGAGTTGTACAGAAGGTACCATTCGAGGCACCACAGGTTGTATGTTCCTTATGCCTACGGTGCCCTATACAATGCGCCAGTGGAGGGGTTCCTATTGGACACACTAGGTACTGGTGTCGCCATGTTGGTTACACAAATGACCTACAGGGAACAAATTATCTTATTCTCGTTTGCAACTTTAAAGACTGTGGATGATCACTGTGGATATGCGTTCCCATGGGATCCATTTCAAATTATTTTCCCCAACAATTCGGTTTATCATGATATTCACCACCAGAATTTTGGTATCAAGACCAATTTCTCGCAACCATTCTTTACGTTTTGGGATTCTTTATTCCACACCAACTTTGCTGGTTTCGAACAATACCAAAATGCACAGAGACGTGTAACTATTGACCGTTACAAGGCTTTCTTAAAGGAAAGACAGGAACTAGCAAGGAAGGGTATTAATACTGCGTACCATCCAAAACGCAAGCAGAATTAGGTAGGAGAAAAGATGGGATTTACAGCTATTTTAAAATTGATAATTTGTATTTGTTATTTTGTTTGACTAGGAAGATAGGTGATCATCCGTATGTATTCCGGTCATTATACAGCTGAATATGAAGTATAGATAAAATGAAAAAGATAGTTTATGTTCTTGTTTTTTGATTCTTGTCTTCTTTTTCTCCTGCTCTTACTGGCATCAGATTCTCTAGATTTCGGATTAGATGTAGTCCTCTAGAGCCTTGTTGAGTCTTTGAACCTTGGCTGCCACACTTAAGTCTACTGTCTTATCACCAAGTTCCACAATCAAACCACCCTGTATGTCAGGCTTAACTTCATTAACCAACTTCAAGCTCTTGGAGGAGCCCACCAAGTTAGAGCCAGCCAAAGCCTTTTCGATTCTCTTAAAAGATCTGGAGTCTAGTGGTTGAGCAGTAATGACTGTACCTTTAACTAAGCCGTTGTAGGCATCAGTCAAAACGGTAAATTGATTGGAGACCTTTGGTAAAAGTTCCAATCTGTTGTTTTCAGCCAAAACCCTTAGAAGGTTTGCAACGGAAGCATCAACATTGTTAGCTGATAGAGTGTCCACAATAATGCTCCTGTCTTTTGATGCTAGAGATGGGTTGGTAACAATTTCTCTTAATTTGGGATCAGTTTCAATGGATTGAGATAATTTGTTCAAAGAAGCTGCCGCGGACTCAATGGAAGTATCTTTAGAAGCTGCAGTGAACAAAGCAGATGCGTATGTACCATCTAGACCAAATAATTGGATAGGTGGTTTAATATTTTTGCTGGCACTTGCCAGAGAACGTACGAAGACTCTGCTAAACATCGATGATTGAACTAATTGGTTGGTTGTTTTTCTGGTATTCGAAGACTTAACTGGTTCGATTAAACCTCTCACCAATCTCTAACGGCAAACAAAGGGATTCCTACTCCAAACCTATTCCTACAGGTTATGTCTATGCGCTTGCCTCTATCTACTTTTCTTGTTTTTTTCTTTGACCCGTAGCAGCGTCGACATCACTACATACGTTACAGTGTAACTTCGTTAATTTTATTTGTTCAAAGTCACGGGAGCACATCAAGGCAGTTTACCCGAGGAAGGTCGGGATAGTCAAGCGATATACCATTAAGCACTGTGGAGCTTGGGCAATGACATAGTGTATGTGAATGTGGTTATTCATTACAAGGGCTATAATTACTTTTTCTAAGCATGTGATCTACGACATACCAAAAGGTACGAATCACTCATAAGGCAATTTCTGTATTGAGTAGGAGCAAAGTAGCTACTTCATACGGTATGTGTTCCAAGAAGGGAACTCGTAAACCCATACATATACTCACTAACAGCCCTAAAAAGAGTAACATCGTTATCAATAAGCCCTAATTATCTCTGGCGGGTAACACTAATTGGAAAATTTTTCGAATTTGACACATATAAAAAGACAACATCATCGTACTCTTGCTCCTACTTGACACTCTTTACTTTGTTCCTTCTAGAACCCCATCATCAGTAGTGGTTAATACTATCTCGTATTAATTGCATTTACTTTTATAGAAACCTATGACCCTTCCACTTGGTCTTTTCCGTCTGAATTTTTTCGTTTGCTGGAGTAATCCAGTCATTCTGGGAATTTTTGGACTAGTTAATACTGGAGCTCGAGTGGTTGGTTCCGACAATAACCCAAAGCTGAACGGTTTTTGACCACCTCCAAACAAGGTGGGCACAAGTTCCGTTTCGTTTCCGGTTTCTTAGATTATACTCTTCTATGAGGGGATCGTTTGTGTTTGGGCCTAGGTCCTCGCAGGCGAAGTAGCTCGGTTGCAGAGGGCTGTATAATGCTGCCTGAGAGTTTGAGATCGTGCCTCCCTTCATGGCAGTACATCTGTTAAGTAACCATCTCTTGAAGTTGTCTCATCTCATTATTTTGCTGTATTATGAAGGTGATGCGTATTTACATGATTATTCTAACTAGCTACTTGCAGTGTGGCCACGTTATTGGGGGTTACCGCCGTCGGTCTCTCTCGGTGATGGTCCATTGCCTTTAGCAGCTTCCCGTTGGGCTATCTCGTATTTTAGTCTTTCAGCAGCCCTGTAGATCTTGCTTTGCAGATAAAAACTACCACCTTTTTCCTTATCATTAATATCGAAAAGGTATTGGAACTTGCTGTTGATTTTGTCCCTATTTAATTCGTTCTGATCTTCTAGATTTAGGATTTTAGAAGATTCATCTAATGTTATACCACCATATTCTGCACTTGCGGAACGAGCTGCCTTAGGGCCTTGCTTAACTGACTGAGATGCCGCCTGACGATAGGCTTCCGCAAAGGCTTTACCAAACACAGAAGCACCAGTCACGACAACTTGTACAAATGCCCTATAAGCCATAGTGGAGTTTCGTGGTTTGTTTGTTGTAGTTTTAAAGAGGCATGGGGTCAGAGTTGGGTCAGCTTTAAAGCGTTCACTTCAACGGATAACAACTATGACAAAAAAAAAAAAAAAAGATTAAATGTACGTAGAAAACGATTAGTATATACAATTATGGATTCTGCTACAATCAACACATTAACGTACAAAATGAATTAAAACAAAATAAAAATACGTTCGCATCGTTAGTTCATTAGTATGAATTACCTGTACTGCTTCTTGCGGTAGTCTGCAAAGCTCAGTTTCTTTTTTGTGGGTTTCTTGTCTGACATTTCTTGCAGATGTGAGCTACTCCCTATGCTCTTTTCATGCTTTACAGAATTCTGATCTGAAGATTCCTGTGGCTTTATATCATTGGTAGAAGGTAGAGCATTAGTTCCTAGAGTAGCATCGACTTTGATGCTGCTTCCTGAATGACTACTAGCATTGGACAAAGGGACCTCCAATACAATAGGGATTGGGAGCACTTCTAGATCGTCAATTTGAGATTCATCATACTCAAGTGGGTTTGTCGCTTGGTCAGGTTTTCTAGCTGCCACTGTTAAATTTCTCTTATTGGATATGGTATGTGATTCCATAAGTTTCCATTTGTAAGGCTTAATAGTGTCATCTTTTACTATGTTTCCAGCACTATCAGATCTAACAATATTGAATTTTCTGTTGTTGAAATTAGCTAATACCTGTGGGGCTCTTTCCTTGTTTTTGCCCGTTTCTTTTGAAAAACGATCCAAGATAGGAGGCTGTCTTCTTTTCTTTCCCTGATATTGGTTTAAAATTTCGTTCAATTTGTATCTGTTATTCATCTTCGACTTGACAGATTTGTAAAGAGCCTGCGAAAACTTTTTCACTTTGAATAAAATACAATCCTTGTTGTTACTTCCACAGGCGCAATCACAGGAACTCAGCACAGCATCTATTGAATGGATTAGCAAATATTTGTCGGGATCGTTAAGTGAATCTAGGGTTGTGGTTCCTTTAATAATTTGCCAAATCGGATGTCTCAAGTCCCAATTCCAGTCTAAATGTATTTCTTCTCCCCTTTCTAGTTCTCTTGTAGCTCTTAAAACAAATTTAACTTCATCAGAACCTGTCATCCTGATCGTAGCTAATTCTACATTGGGATTGCAACTTCTACGCACATAACGAGCAACGTTACCAGTTAGTCTTGCATCAATGCAGAGAGGCCAATGAGGATGAAACACGACACGCAACTTTGTTGTCCCCCATATCCTATAGTGATTTCTTGGATCCATCAGATAGTCCTTTTGAAAATCCACTTCACCCAAATATTCACAAATTAATTCACCCTTACCACACTTTTGACCAACATGAACTGCCAGCTTGGAAAACCCGGGAAAACCTTTGGAATTATTTGATTCTGTGTATGCTCTTACCTCTAGTGGTATCGGCTCAAACTTATCCTTATTATAGGGAATTACCCAGTCATCATCATTATGCTTATCAATAAATAGTTTCACATATTTGTCTTTAAACTCGTAATCTTCAGTAGGTAGATATATTTCAGAATATGCATCCTTCGCATTCAAATAAATCGGACTTTCTTTCCTTTTTTTCAGGTCTTCAATGGATTCCTCATTTCTTCTTCTTTTGCGACGTTGCTCGTCACTGCCATCACCTCCATTTTCATCCAAATCCATTTGGAAGTTTGAAGCTTCGTCTCCACGTTCACTGGGACCTGCCCTAGAACCGCTATTTCTCTCAGAACCATCTTCGTAAGTAGCACTTGCGCGTGAAACACTTGAGGGTCTAGTACGTTGTAATCTTTCCAGTTGTTTTTTCTTTGCCCTTTTAACATCAAGATTCCTTGGGTGACAAACGTTGCATAAATAATCATCAGGTGCGGTTTCGATATCTTTAATATTATAACAAATAGCATGTTGCCATCTATTACAGTGATCACATTGTATTGTAAACCCATCATCATCATCAAATCCACAAATACATGTAATAACACCCGAATCGATATTAACAATGTAAGAATCGGGTACGGGCCATTCAGCAGCCTCGTTGGTTTCAGAATTCGAACGACTGTGTGATTTAAGAGGTAAGGGCACCGTAGCTGCGGCTGCTAATGCTGCAGCAGCAACCATCCCTTTTCCATTACCATCTTGTTCTTCTTCTATTGTCGAGCTGTGCTTGTGCTGGTTGGTAAAATGGGGACCTTGATCAGAACCATTTTGTTCTCTCATTGAACTGCTGTCATTGTGCAAGAGCGCAACGGATGCAGGTCCTGGTGAGGCTTGTGGATTCACAGGTGACATACCTCCACGAGTAGAAGTTCTAGAGAGTGGTGGTGGTGGTTGGTATGGTAATGGCTGCTGCTGTGCATGGGATTGCGACGAAGGTAGCACAGGTTGGTTCTGATGCTGTTGAGAATCTTGCGATGAGGTTGATGATTTCTTGGAGTCTTCGTTACTACCTTTGGAAAACATTAATAAAGTGGATGCATCTTCTAAAATGGATGGTTCGTTTTTACTATTCTCAGGTGGACTTTGAGATGACATTTTCTTTATTTTAAAATTAAGATATGATCAATATCAGAACTGGTCATTTGAGAAAGGCCAGAGTGTGGCAACCAAATTCTGTTAAATACCAAGTATTGAGAAAACTTCCAATAAATGGATAAATAAATACCACTCTATGGGATAAAATAATAAGAGATACGGATTGTAGTATCTCACTCCTACTGCAACTCTCGTTTATCTTCGAGAGTTGTTTGAACAAAGCCTGTGAAGTTTTTCGGTTTTTCGGCATAAGAAGGGTAAGAAGATTCGTTTAGACGGGGAAAAGAAAATAAATAATAAAAAAGCTTAAAACTAAAATGGTACGTCTGCTGATAGATTAATCGATGATTAAGGAACGAAGTGAGACTAAACCGATAATTGTTGTTAACACTGTATAGCCATCTCGATTGTAATAACAACAACAACAACAACAACAACAAAAAAAAAAAAAAAAAAGAAAACAGAACAGTGGAATTAGAATGTCACATTTCCAAAGTGTTGGTTGAAGTTGTGCTGTTGATTTGATTGCTGCTGTTGTTGTCGTTGTTGTAGTTGTAGTTGGAAAATGGAATCCTCAAAATCGTTTTGTGATGGTAGCATGAAGCTTCTTGGTATTAAGTTGACGTTATTGCTACCGTTGTTGAACGAATCATCAATAGACATATTATCCAGCAGTTTGTTAACGGGTTGTAAAGAACTGTGTGTTTGATGTTTATTGTTGTTTGCATTTTGAGGGGATCCATTACTATTGCTCCCTGTGCTCGTAACGGGACTTGTTGCTTGGGGATTGTTGTTGCTATTGTAATGCACGTAGTTTAAAGTTTCTTTAAACGGCGTATGATTGTTATTTTTATTGCTAGCAACATTAGAAGTAATCGTAGTGGGCATCGTGTTCGTAGAAGAATAATAGTGTGAGTAAAAATCTGGGTCTTGTTTGTTAAACGCTTCAATTTCGTCGGCTAATTGTTTGACGCTATTGTTCGCATCGTTTGGTACTTTGTCACTTCTACGACTATTATCGTTAGCGGAAACGAACTGTCCATTTGCAAACGTTTGTCTTGGTGGCATCTCACAGAATGAGATGTTTTGTGCAATTTCATGCGAGATATCTATTTCATCTTGATTATTATCATCATCCTCTGAAATTGTTGAGTCGGTATCTACCAGTTCTTCCGGAGTATGGCTTTCGACATCATCTGTGAGAAAATCTGCTAGCGGGTTGTCAATTGGTAATTCTTCTTCTTCGAGGATTTCGACTTCTTTGATGTCTTTACTATCATTAATTTTCTCACGAAAGATTCTATCGTTATTCTCCTTAAATTGGCTTTGTTGAGCTTCCGCTAGGCCTTCTGAATGAAATATCAGCTGCCTTGTATGATATCCGTTTTCATTAGTTGGTGATGGGCCTGCCCTAGCATGGGATTTGATACCAGCGAAAATTAATGCCTGTTCAGTATTTGTTGTACGGGGTTTCATTTCGTCTTTAGTCGCCGATTGTGACGTCGTTATTGAGGCGTTTGTTTCTTTAGGTCTCGTCGCAGCAATACATTCTTCTGAAGCTATAGTGTCTTGGAAAAATGGCATCATACATAGATCGTGGGCAGTAGCCCTTTGATTCGGATCCCATTTCAGACAAGCTTTAATTACGTCGGTTAATGGTTGCAATTGAACGCTGGATATAAAATCGTCCAACCCACTGCCTTCTACATAGGGGAATTTCATGTTTAACCTTTGGGCTAAAATCTTTGCCTCCTCCCAGCCACCGCCATGGGATTTGTAACCTGTCTTTCCAGAATCCCTTGTTTGGTGTGGGGTTCCCAACACCTCCAAGATTTTCCAAATCTGGTCCATTTCATTAGAACCTGGAAAAAGAGGTTTGAAAATGGTAACCTCTAATGCTACGCAACCAAATGCCCAAATGTCCAGCGGTTTGGAGTAATAACCACTGCGCAGAAGAATCTCCGGTGAACGATACCAACGCGTAGAAACATAGGCTGTATACGGATTCTTATTATCCGTGTGTCTGGCTAATCCGAAATCCGCCAACTTAACAACATAATTATCCGTATAATTGCCTTGTGATAACCAGTTTTTGTTAAAATAACGAGTACTTGGCGATATTAAAATATTTTCAGGTTTGACATCTCTGTGGAAGAAATTCTGTTCGTGGATGTGTCTGACTCCAGCTAATATTTGAGCTAAGATCGACTTCAGCGAGGGAATGCTGAAAACACGACGTCTTCTATGGCGCATCATTTGATACAAATTTTGTTCCATGCATTCCATCACTATGTGTAACTGATAAGCTCGTGAATCGACAAACATTTCAAAAATTTGGATTAGATGTTTGTTGGCAGGAATAGACAGTATAAATTTAACCTCTCGGACCCTGGTGTAGTCATGTAAAGTGGGTAACCTTGTCATCATCGTCTTGATAGCTACAATACCTTGTTCTTTACCATTAGAATTATCATTCTCGGTACCATTTTGGTTCATTAAGGTATTCCTAACGAATTGACACCGTTTACCTGCTTCTGTTTGTACCAATGTTACATCAAATAGAGCCTTTGCCAAAGAAACCGATCCGAACGAGCCGTTTCCCAATTCTTCAACCACTTGATACCTATCATCCAAAGATTTTAGTGGAATGTATAAAGGCGGGTCATTGATATCTGGTGGCGTGAAAGGCGCTAAATCCTTATTGCACTTTTTGTGAAGCATACTGAACTTTAGTGTGAGGATAATAGATGAGCTTTTATTACTTCTTCTCTTACTCTTGCTATGGTTTTATCGTAAGCGCTCAACTAAATACAAATGTAGCGCTAATGTAAAAAAAATACGTGCATATATATATATATGCGTATATGTGTATATATATATATAAATATATATATATAGTTATTTATTCGGAATATGTCTGCGCAAACTTTTCCATCTCTGGTTCTTCCCTAATTTTTGCCGCCGACATCTATCTGTGCGCTAGACGTGAAAATTAAGCATAAAATTAAATTTATTTGGTGTCACAAAATACACAAAAGTGTCGGAACACTATGGCAGATCCAAATATCTGTACCCTAAAGTGGACCATTAGGGCTCATATGGTGTATGGGTTTTGTTTATGTGGTTGATCATCCTTGAAAGATGATTTATAGTTTTGTGCTCAAAACTCTACATTCACGTTTTAACAGCGCGGCATCGAAAATCCAAATGATTATTCCAACACATTTCTTGATTTGAAAATATCTTACAGCTTCCTAATATAGTACTGAAACTACTAAGCAAGAAAAAAAAACTAACAAGAATAGCCGCTATCGCAATACACAGGAATCTCTTTCCTTGATAGACTTCTGTAAATTAGAATGTCTCCCATAGAAACGGACTAGGACGACATGACAAATGGCGTAGATCCCTTCAATTTTAACAAGAAGTTTTGAGACCAATCCTATAACGATATACTCCCTTCCCCGCCCTAATTTTTTTTTTTCCCTAAGATCACATTTGCTATTCAAATTACTGCTTTGCTCTTTTCCACAATCGCCGTCCCAATTAATGACGCATTCACCGAGAAACTATATCGTTGAAATCTCTGGAGTTTCGAACGCTTACCCTCAGTTCGATTCCTTTCTGCAAAATCTTTTACTTTCTATTTAAGGATGTTGTAAAAAAACAATAGACCTTTGCCTTAGAAGATTTTCGTGAAGAACTCTAAAGGAACGGTTTCTCCACAGAACCGAAAGGACGATGTCTACATCAGGAAAAAACAGTATTTAATTGCTGTATCGGCCCTAAAGGAAAATTATTCGTCTGCTACTATAGGTAATCGTGTTTCAGCAGCATTCGAGGTCTTCTACCCTTCTATGCAGGAACCGAGCTCTGGCAAAGAAATCTACGTAGAGGCTGAAAATAAGTTGTACGGCGTTTTTTATACCTCTTTCAAGGCGAAGTGACATATGGAAGATTTCGTAAATCTTTTTTCTAGCGGAGAATTATTCGTACGAGAGAAGCGATTGTAGCCTACGTCTCTTCAGGGGGGGCAGACTTTTTTTTTTTTAACGTAAATTTTTCCGGATTGATAGCAAGTACCTACGTAGTGGCCGTGGTAGCAGTAGTAATGAATACGTCGATGACCAAGAAAAAAAAAAGAATAGAGGTTTTCGCTTGTAAGGCTCCATACATACGCATACACCTCTATATATATTCAAACATCTGGGACTAATAAATTCAGCGTGTATCTCGTGTTCAGATACAAATACACTCCATAGCTAGATTAGATTAGATCGTTTAAGGGCTATTGGCGTAAGTGAACTCCATTCCATAACATCTAATCAAGTACAGTCAAACTATCATAAAGATCAGTTGGTTAGGTAGACGGAGATGGGTAAATCTGATCACTTGAAACTCTTTGGTAAAAAAGGTAAAGGAGCGGAGGCAAGAAGCCCTGAATCGAGAAGCCGTAACAGTCGAAGCAGTGCGGACAACCGCATGTCATCAGGTCATTATAGTAATGATAATCCAATGGCTATGCTTTCGGATTTAGATTTGGGGGAAGGTATTGATGATGATCCGGATTTTGACTGGGATACATTACCACCTCCTCCTTCGGATGGACAATCTTTAGATAATCCGTTTGACAATGGTAGACCGTTACCATCTTTCAGAAGAAGAGGAGGTGCTGGCAATGATGAAACCATTGAGCAAGATGCAGTAGACACGATCAGGAATACAAGTGGTACATATGAGGAACCGGATTCCGGGTCAGATCACGAAGATGCTGGGATGAGTGATGAATATGAAAGGAAAAGAGAGAGATTAGTCAATGTTGAAGATAGTGCGTCTGAAGTGTCTTCGTTGGACAGGAACTCAGGAGATGGTAAAAATGTTAGATTCCATCCAGAAACAAGTGACATTCATCCCGAAGGATCAGTTGCTGTCGAGCAAACGAACACACAGACAGGAGCAAGCAGTAACGAGAATGGAGAAGCTTCATCAGGGATGAAGGATGCGATCAATGTTGAGGCCGAGGAGGGCTCGGAGACATCTTCGAGCAACAATGAGAACAAACTCGATCATTTTAAGAAGTTTTTCAGGAGGGGTTCGGTGCAGAGTAAACCTGATGGGGGTGAAAATAGCACTGAAAAAGGCATGACAAGCATGAAGAATGATGACGATGATGATGCGAAGGAGGGTGGCGGGTTTTTCTCAAAGATGATTCAAAACATCAAGGACGCCAACAACGGATTGGCTCCTGGTCTCAGAAATGTCAACTTGCATCCAGAAAAAGATCCGGAGAAGAATACTATTCAAGAAGCAGAGGTTGAAGGCGATGATATTCAGTTAGTTGATTTCAATTCAGTTGCGAAGGGTATTGTAAAAAATTATTCTAGCCTGCCCAATTCCGCTCAACAACAGAAGGATCCAGCTGGCTTTGAAGGAGATACCATGTACAGTCCTTCTAGCATTTCATCGTCCCCGGGACCTGATGGATTTGCTGCACCACCCATGGATAACTATGATTTCAACCAGGTAGATAGCGATGGCGAGGACTCTGATCTAGACCCCTTTGTAGGTGCACAAACCTATGTACCACCTCCTCAGAAAGTCAGAGGTGGTGTTTTGGGTTCACTGCTCAAAATGTACCAAAATGAAGAGGCGTCAGATTCCTATTCGACGGCTTCATCGCTTGTAGATGAGCCAACTAAATCCTCCAGACCACTCCTGGACCAACACTCCTCAAAAAGTAAAATTCCTACTGCTGGGTCTCTTTTACATGTCCCTTCTTCTGCTGCTAGTCATCTGAAGAAAAATGCACAACACTTGGCAGGCGGTGCACAGCATTTAGCTAGTAAGCACTATCCTGGTAGAAAGAATGAGGAGGCATCTGGTTCTAACTCTGAATTGCCTTCTTTCAAAAACACGAGACCTAAGAAGAATAAGAAACACTTACCCAAGTTCAAGAAGAAAATGGCAGCTGAGGCCAAAATTACAGTCCACATTGCTGATCTGTTACAAAGACATCGTTTCATTTTGCGTATGTGTAAGGGTTTGATGATGTACGGTGCCCCCACCCACAGACTGGAAGAATATATGATTATGACGTCTCGTGTTCTGGAAATCGATGGCCAATTCCTATATCTGCCTGGTTGTATGATTGTTTCTTTTGGTGATGCTACTACAAGAACCTCTGAAGTGCAATTGGTTAGATGTGGTCAAGGTCTCAACTTGTGGAAACTACATCAAGTGCACAGTATCTATAAGCAAGTTGTTCACGATACTATGAGTGCCTCCGAAGGTAACATTCTCATGGACAAAGTTTTGCAGGATCGTAATTTGGTTCCTTCTTGGATATGTGTTCTTTTGTATGGGTTCTGTTCTGCCATGGTGACACCTTATGCATTTGGTGGTGATTGGGTCAATTTAGCCGTTTCTTTCTTCGTTGGAACATGTGTTGGTGCTCTGCAATTCATCGTTTCAGCGCGTTCCAATATGTATTCGAATGTCTTCGAAATTAGTGCATCCATTGTGGTTAGTTTTGTTGGTAGGGCCTTCGGATCCATTGGAGGGTCAAAGATTTGTTTCGGTGCTGTAACTCAAGGCTCACTAGCCCTAATTTTACCCGGTTATATTATTCTTTGTGGTGCTTTAGAATTACAAAGTCGTAATTTAGTTGCAGGATCTGTGAGAATGTTCTATGCCATTATTTACTCTCTGTTTTTATCCTTCGGTATTACGTTAGGTGCCGCATTATTTGGTTGGATGTACAAGAATGCTACCAATGAGACCAATTGTCCCTACCCAATTTCTTCATGGTACAGATTTCTGTTTGTCCCTGCATTTACCATTGGTATATCTTTGATTAACCAAGCTCATTGGATCCAATTACCCGTCATGGTGGTGATTTCATGTACTGGTTACATTGTCACCTTCTACAGTGGTAAGCATTTCAAAAATTCTACAGAATTTACTGCATCTTTAGCAGCATTCGTGATTGGAATTATGGGTAATCTTTACTCAAGGGTATGGAAGGGCCTTGCAGTATCCGCAATGTTACCAGCTATCTTTGTGCAAGTTCCATCTGGTGTTGCTTCTCAGTCATCTTTACTTTCTGGTCTACAAAGTGCTAATGAGATTATTAAAAACAACCATACGACAGAGGAGACCACTACGGGAGGAGCTTCTGATTTATCGGGATCGCTGTCATTTGGTATCACAATGATTCAAGTCTCCATTGGTATCACCGTGGGGCTCTTTGGATCATCATTGATTGTTTATCCATTTGGTAAAAAATCTACTGGTTTATTCAGTTTATGAAACCATCATATCCATTTATTTGCATCGTTTTATTTTCGAAATTTTAAGTAAAAGAGTAAGACAATATTCTCATAATCGAGGTTCTATCTATCGATCAAAATCTTGCCAGTATTTATTAGTGACTTTAAAACGTACTGATTGAGCTATCATAGCCTCTAGCATAACTATTTTTGTCTAACCGATGTTGGACGTCTGTCTAATTGTAGATTACTCAATCTGTAAGTATCTCACGTGATGGTGACTTTCAATTTTTCCTTTTTTACCTCGATTGAAATTTTTTTTTTTTTTTAAATTTTTCAACAAGCGATGAGCTTCTCATCTCATCTCAGCTCACCGATTAGACACTAGCGCAATCCGGTGTTAAAGTTGCAAAGGTCACCAGTTTCAAGCAATTTTTGAGCTCTCTAGTACTCACCATGTCATCACTAAGAGATCAGTTGGCTCAGGTGTCCAACAAGAATGCCTCGTTAGCTCTTGATAGGAAAAAAAGACAAAAGTTACACTCGGCATCTCTTCTGTACAATCCAAAAACTGCGAGCACCCAGGATTTCGATTTCATTTTCGAAAATGCCATAAGTGCTTTAAATGATTTGATAGAGATTGAGCCCAAATTTGAAATTTTTACCAAAACTCTCTTTTCAGAGTCATCAATTTCCATTGATAGAAATGTCCAAAGTAAGGATGAGATAAAGAATTTGGACAAAGCTATCAATGCCTATTTGATGTTAGTTTCTTCGAAATGGCACTTGGCTCCTACCTTACATGCAACTGAATGGCTAGTTCGTCGTTTTCAGATACACATCCATAACGCCGAAGCCTTCTTACTATCTACCATAAATTACTATCAGGCATCAGTCTTTAAGAGAATATTGGGAATTGTCAAGCTACCGCCCCTTTTTCATCCGCTATCTAGTTTTGTGAGAAGTGACAGGAACCCAACGCATATTACCATCGTTAAGCTTTTTCAAGATATGGATTTTTTGAGACTTTATACCAATTATTTGGGTAAGTGTGTGAAACAAGGAACTACCTACACGAATCAACTGCTTTTCTCCTCTTGTTGTTTTGTGAATCTAATTGCATACTCAAACAATGACGAAGAAAGACTCAACTCATTAGTGCCAGTTGTATTAGAGATCTCGGCCAAATTTTTGGCTTCTGATTCGGTCGATTGTCAAATTGCAGCCCATTGTGTCTTAGTAGTGTTGGCTACTGCACTTCCTCTAAAGAAAACCATTATTTTGGCAGCTACTGAAACAATTTTATCCAATGTACAATCCGGAGCTAAAAAATCTGCGCTTGCTACCATTTTCAAATTGTTCCAAACTTTAAAAAGCCAAGGAAATGTGGATCAAATTCCTGAAAAACTCTATAAGCTCTTCACCGAAAAATACAATCTCTCTTATTTGAATGACTACTTAAGCAAAGGTGATTCTCCTCAGTGCGATAAGTTCATTACAGCCTATTTGAGAGCATTAGCTAGATACGATTACGAGAAATTGAATAATACCGTCCTAATCTTGAAGAGTGTTAAGTTAGAAAGGTTTGAACTCAGGTTTTTTATTACAGATTTGATTCATCTTTCTGAAGTATTATCTGATAAGTCTCAATTAATCACCATGTTTGAGTATTTAGTGCCTATCGATGAAAATCTGGTCCTAAATTGTCTAAAATCGCTGAACATCAGCCCTGAAATATTTGAAATTAGATTAACTACTTCTTTATTCTCTAATAAAGGTGAAATTAATGAATCCGATACTATGCATGCCTTATCCTCTGAGGATGCAAGTGGTAAGATGGCAAAAATTCCTTCATTTAAAGAGTTTATGGATAAACATTCTGCATTAATAAACACTAGCAATAAGTCTATGTTAGCAGAATCAGATATTTCATTCAATAAGATACTGTCCTTGTTTTTAGAAGCAGTTGGTAATAAGTATCCTGCCGCCCAATTTTTGTCTTCATTTTTTACAACTTTGGAGGGAAGAATTACTTTTCTACTAAGAATTCTGGTTTCATCATCAGCCCCCTCAGCTCTAAAATTAATTGCATTGGACAATATCTCCAAATGTATTAATAGCATTGATAAGGAATCTAATGTATTCGCTCTGGTGCCATGTTTGGTATGTGCCCTTAATGATATTTCAAAAGGCTTGAAAATTGGTATCAAGAAACTTCTTTTGCAGATCTCTAAAAGACCCTCCACGAAACATTATTTTATGGCAAAAAGATTATATGGTGAAGATGTAGATTTCCCACTCTTAAATCCAAAGGATGGTGAATTTTGGTTAGATAACTTTCTCAATGAATATGTCGTTGATGATCACAAAATTTCAAATTTAATAATCCCCAAGAAGAACGAAAAGGTTTATCTTTTGTTCTGGAGCAATCAGGCATTGTTTATTCCTCTACCTTTACCAAAAATGATTTTGTTACAGAATTTAAATCAGCGCTTTGGTTCCCCTGCACTTTATTCATCAATATTCGAAAAGTTCATTAATGGATACTTGGAAAATAGGGAAAATTGGGAATCACGTTGTAAAAACAATAAGACAAGCTTTATTGACTTTGAAAAAGCTATTGTGAACTTAATATCGTCCAATGAGAAGAACCAATTTTTTATCGATTTCATTATCAATGCATTACAATCAGACCACGAACAACTAGCATCTATTGTGGCCCAAAAGTTGCTAACAATATTTTCTACTTTTAAGTTTGAGCAACAACTGAGAATTTTACAGAGTATTTTGGATACTGCTGCTTTGGAAGAACAGAGTTATGATGCGGTGGAGACTCTTCAATCTTTGCAACTAACTACAGAATTGTACGATGCCATCCTATCAGAGAACAGAATTCAATCTGATAGCGAAATTACAGAGTTGACAAAAAAGAGAAGAAGAAGATCTTCTGCCAACAAAACTGCTTTACAAAAAGAAGGTGTAACACAGCTTGCCGAGACGCATTTGAAGAAATTAACTATCATTTTGGAATGTCTCAATTTATCGTTAGGTCCTGCCTCCGAGTCTCTCTTGTCGACCTTACTCTCTTTACTGTCGGATCTAGAAACTTTAGAACAAGATGGTGGTCTTCCTGTACTTTATGCTCAGGAAATCTTAGCTTCCTGTATGCTTAACACAATCAAATCTATCGAAAAGAGCGATATTCCTAAGCCTAAACATGTTAAAGCTGATGTTGTGGTTTCAGCAATTAGAAATTCACCATCTCCCCAGGTTCAAAACAAATTGCTTCTGGTTGTTGGTGCATTGGCTTCCTTAGACTTTGAAACTGTCTTACATTCAGTTATGCCAATTTTTACATTTATGGGGGCTCACAGCATCCGTCAAGATGATGAGTTCACGTCGCATGTTGTCGAAAATACAATCAGAACTATTGTACCTGCTCTACTGAAGGGTGATGAGAGTGAGGTTATAGATGAAACTGGCTTTTTGCTAGTTAGCTTTACCACTGCATTACAACATGTTCCTAAGCACAGGAGAGTTAGATTGTATACCACATTAGTGGAAGCTCTAGATCCTAATAAAGCCATTTCATCATTTTTGGTATTGATCTCTCAACAGTATTCTTCAAATATAACAAGTTTCAAGCTAGGTGAAGCTAGAAGTCTTGTAGAATTCACCAAATCTTTCATGGAAAATTTTGACGCTTTAGAACAATTGAATGGATGGGCTGACTTTATCTCTCTCGCAAAGATTTTAATGGATGCCCAGAAGGATGATTCCAAGAAAAAAGAATTTAGGATACATGCTCTCTTTACCAATAGCATTGTGAATTTGACTCACTCTGAACTTTTAGTGCTAATTCAAAATGGATTTAATTTCATGAATAAAGTCATAGAAGAAAGCGAGGTGGGTTACAGTGATGTCGGTAATAACTTTAGGGTTGGACTCTACTCTGCTTTGCTTGATCCATCGACAAATAAGGCTTATGTGAAAGAGGTCAAATCCAAATTCGGTGTACTGTTAGGAAATGTCTTGGGTTTTGTCAGTGACATTGAAAATTTCTTTAATTCATTATCTGTAGATGATGAAGAAGATTCTTCTTCTGAGAGTGAGCTTTCTGACTCCAAAACAGAAATCAAAAATTCTCTATTTACTATGTTGGCCCAGGTTTTGAACTTACTCCCTGTTGATAACTTCATTGCGGCAGTTCTTCCTTTATTATCTTCTACGGAGGACAAAGACATCCGTTATCACCTCACGTTGGTCATTAATACGAAGTTCCAATTCCAGAGTGCAGAGGTGCTCCCCACTAGCGAGAAAGTTATTGATGTTCTATTGAACAGAATCGTACTTGAAACGGATAATATTAACATAGTACAAGTTTCTTTAAACACTTTATCTTCATTAATCAGTCAATTTGGTAAGAATTTAGATACCAACTTATTGAATAGGTCTTTGGCGCTTTCTACAGATAATCTAACATCAGACCATTTAGAGGTAGTTGTTTCATCAATTGCTGTTATCACAAATTGTATTGAAGCGCTGGGAATTAAATCGATTGCATTCTATTCCAAGATTGTCCCGGTCTCCCTTCAACTATTCGACATTGTTAACAAAGATAATAATGAAAACTTGAAACAACAATTGCAGCTATCTGTACTACTTCTATTTGCTTCTTTTGTCAAACACATTCCAACTATTTTAATGTCGAACTTGAAGGATGTTTTGAGAGCTGTTTTCCTAGCTGACGAAGTGGAAGCTACCGTTCGCCTATCATTAATATCACTAATTGTGGAAAATGTGGATTTAAAGGAAATTTTGAAAGTATTACAGAAATTGTGGGGTGTTGAGCTCGCACGTCTGAATGATTCCGTTGCCATTTCACTGTTTTTGAGTACATTAGAATCCACTGTGGAGGCAATCGATAAAAAATCGGCAACCATACAGTCACCAATCTTTTTCAAATTATTACTGGAATTATTGGAATACAGATCAATTTGCCAGTTTGATATCAACACGGTTAACCGTATTGAAGCCTCTGTTTTTGAAATTGCCAACGAATATGTTCTTAAATTAAATGATAAGGTGTTCAGACCATTATTTGTCATCATGGTAAGATGGGCATTTGATGGTGAGGGTGTTGTTAACACTTCGATTAACAGTGAAGACAGATTGGTCAGTTTTTTCAAATTTTTCAACAAATTACAAGATAATTTGAAAGGTATCGTCACATCTTATTTTACATACATTTTGGAACCGGTTGATCAACTGTTGAGGAGATTCATCTCTGGCGAAGTAGTTAACATAAATCTACGTCGTTTGACAATAAGCTCGCTCACATCTACATTCAAATACGATAAGGACGAATACTGGAGATCGACATCAAGATTTGAATTAATCTGTTCGTCGCTTGTGGGCCAATTGTCTAACGTGGAAAGTGTCATTGGAAAATATTTGGTAAAGTCGGTTGCCTCTCTAGCTGCCAACAATAACCGCGCTGATGAACATAACAAATTTATGCACAAACTTTTAGTAGGACACATGGAATCCAGCTGCTCTTCTAACGAAAAGCTATGGACTGTAAGGACTTTGAAACTAATTTACTCAAAGGTGGGTGAAAGCTGGCTGGTATTGTTACCACAACTTGTTCCTACCATTGCAGAGCTGTTAGAAGACCAAGATGAACAAGTGGAGAGAGAAGTTAGGTCAGGTCTTGTCAGAGTGGTGGAAAACGTCCTAGGTGAGCCATTCGATAGATATCTAGATTAGAAATATCAAAGAATACGTCAACATATAAGTGTACATATACAAAATATTTGTAATTACGAGATTATTCGACTTCCCAATCATCCATTTGTTGCTGCTGCTTTACGAATACAGCACTGCTCAGAGAAAAAATACGATCATCATCATTGAATCCACGGTGGTGCGAATCCTGCCCCGCAGAATGATGATGCGACTTGTTAAACCCATCAAAACCTTTGATAATATTACCACCGTACGAAAATCTATTACCTGCAATGCCGGTATTACTGGCCGTATTGTTATTGGAAAAGTATTCAGTTTCTTTCTCGTAGATTTCTTGTTCTAAACGTTCAAACTCATCCTCCAATTTACCTTTAGCAGCTAAGGATTTCTTTAACTCAGATTTCAACTCCTCATATTTTTTTGAATTGTCATCCATTCCTATCAGATTCGGTCAGCAGAATTCATCGACCAATTCTTGGCTATTTCTTGCAGATATTTGAGATTCCCGTACTAACCGTCATGACACAGCTTCTTGCTTTGTCGCGGGAAGAAGTGAAAAATTCATATCAACAACATCTCCAAGACAACTCAAACTCAGACAAAAAAAAAAAAATACGAGATAACTAGAATAGAAAGGCAAAGAAAGACGACCACCCAAGATGTCACACAGTGGTAAAAAATGCGTTGTTATCCATAATGGTTCGTGGCAGACAATTGCTGGTTTTAGCAACAGAGAAACGCCCCAATGTGTCATACCATCCGGTTACATACAGAGAGATGGACCAAATGAGTCTCAGATATTTGGGACCTTCGAAATGTTAGACGAAGCTCAGAAAAATGATCCTAACTCTAACGTATACACAATCATTGATTCAAGAGGGTTACCTTACAACTGGGAGGCATTGGAATCGCAGTGGAGATACATCTATGAAAAACAGCTGCAGACAGACCCTTCAGAACTGCCGCTTATAATTAGTGTCCCGGCAAGTAGTTCGGAGATTGATGCCAGAATAATACAAAAATACTTTGAACTTGCATTTGAAAAATTGAAAGTCCCGACATTGCAAATCGTCGTTGAGCCCCTAGCAATCGCCCTGTCGATGAGCAAAAGTTCTGCCCTGGTCATTGATATCGGCGCTCGTGAATGCAAGATAATCCCGATTATCGATGGTACCGTCGTGAAAAGCGGCGTGATGAAGTCCAAATTTGCCGGTGATTTCTTGGATTTCCAGGTGACAGAGCTGCTGAAGGATAGACTGCCACCAGCAGAATCGAGTTGCCAGATGTGGTATAACTCACAAACGTGGATCCAGCAGTTCAAGAACACCATGCTACAGGTGTGTGATAGAAACCTGGTAGAATTACAGAGATTTCACGAGGAACAGGCAAACCAGCCCCAGCCCGCTGATTTCCAGCAATTTACTGCCAACTCGCTAACCCAACCCAAGAACTTCCTCCTCAAAACGCCAAATCGCGCGAAGCAAACAGTTTCACTAGAGCTGAAGGACTGTTTGAGGTTGCCCGAATATCTCTTCCAACCCCACTTGGCAAACAAGGATTTTGCGTCCAGCGACGGCCTGTGCGAATTAATGTCTAAGGCAATCAAGAAGGCAGGTGCTACCGTCAGCTCCCTGGGCACCCCAAGCGGTGGTGGTAACGGTGCTTCTCTGACGCTGAATGAAAAAGGCGGTGCTTCTTCCGCCAGCATGGGAGGGCCAACTAATAAAAATACAAACGCTACCACAAACGCGCCCAATCCGACAAATGTCCCTGCCACCGGTATAAGCCCCGAACAAGTCTACTCCATCCTGCTAACAAATGTCGTGATAACTGGTTCCACTTCCTTGCTGCAAGGTATGGAACAGAGAATCGTCAATGAACTCTCCATCAGATTTCCACAGTACAAGCTGACCACCTACGCCAATCAAATACTGATGGACCGTAAGATCCAGAGCTGGATTGCAATGAGCTCCATGGCAAACTTGCCCAGTTGGGAACTGGGTAAGTGGTTTTCTGCATCGGACTACGAGTTCGTCAAGAATTGTGCCAAGAGGTAACCGGACCGATACTTCTCCATCACATGACAAGCACGTGTCGCTTTGTCCTCATCGGTCCCATTAGTCCGACGGAGCTCTTTTCTTTCCGGTAAATCACGCAAGTGTGATAACGAAAAAAAAAAATGACGGGCTAATTCGCCTAGAACTTCCGCTACAACCCATTGACGAATGACAGGCTGCTGCTAACTGACTGACTCATCAAGAAATGGGTCTCTTTACCTATGAGGATGATCTTCACTTGCAGCACTGACATAGCTGATTAGTAGTAGCAGCAGTAGCAGCAGCAGCAGCAGCAGCAGCAGCAGCAGCAGTAGTAGTAGTGATCGTAAAATGCAGTACTGTATACGGAACTTCTTTGTAATATATACTAGAACAAGATACTAGATGTTGCCTCTTAATAAGCTGAGAATGCCAGCAGTATTCCAGCTGTTATCAAGACGGGTCGGTCGCACGAGAAATTATTTGGGGAAACATTCTTGTTATTTCTACCACTTTTCGTTTCCTGATAAAATAGAGGAAGTAGCGAAATGATGACCCCAGCGATATATATAAATAGGATTGATCCAATCCTTTACTAGGTTGTCACTTTTATCATTCCGACTTCTTTTGTTTCTTGTTAATTGCTTATTATTATTTACCTCGATTAGTTGTTTCTTTTTGTGAAATTTTTTTTCCCTCTACGCCTCGAGAAGGTAATACATAAGAGAAGACGAAGTACAGAGAATTCTGTATTGGAAGAACAAAGGACAGCTCTTGCAAGGAACAAGACAGGGGTTTCAGTATAAGTCAAAATAAAAATAAAAGATGAGTGGTGTGGAGAAAACACAGATTCTACAGAAATATTTGGAATTAGACCAAAGGGGCAGCGTCATTGCTGAGTACGTTTGGATTGACGGTACTGGTAACATTCGTTCCAAAGGCAGAACTTGGAACAAGAAAATCAGCTCTTTAGATCAGTTACCGGAATGGAACTTTGATGGCTCTTCCACTAACCAGGCACCGGGATACGACTCTGATGTGTATCTAAAACCAGTGGCGTTCTACCCAGACCCGTTCAGACGAGGAGACAATATTATTGTTCTGACCGAGTGTTGGAACAACGACGGTACCCCAAACAAGTTCAACCACAGACACGAAGCTGCTAAGTTGTTTGCGGCACACACGAAAGAGGAGATCTGGTTTGGTCTTGAACAAGAGTACACTCTGTTTGATGAGTACGATAACGTGTACGGATGGCCAAAGGGCGGGTTTCCAGCACCTCAGGGTCCATACTACTGTGGTGTCGGTACCGGTAAGGTCCATGCACGTGATGTGATTGAGGCACACTACAGGGCATGTCTTTACGCCGGGATCCGCGTGAGCGGTATCAATGCCGAAGTGATGCCATCTCAGTGGGAGTTCCAAGTGGGTCCCTGTGAAGGTATCAAGATGGCAGACCAGCTGTGGATGGCACGTTACCTACTGTGCAGAGTTGCAGAGGAGTTTGCCGTGAAGGTGTCGCTACATCCAAAACCCCTAAAGGGTGACTGGAACGGTGCCGGCTGTCATACCAACGTCTCCACTAAGAGTATGAGAGAAGCTGGCGGTATCAAGTACATCGAGCAAGCCATCAGTGCTTTGAGCAAAAGACACAAGGAACACATTAAGCTGTACGGTACCGATAACGACATGAGATTGACCGGTAGACACGAGACAGCGTCGGCATCTTCGTTTTCCAGTGGTGTTGCCAACAGAGGCGCAAGTGTTAGAGTGCCCAGGAGTGTCGCCAAGGAAGGTTTTGGTTACTTTGAGGACCGTAGACCTGCTTCCAATATCGATCCTTACTTAGTTACAGGTATTATTTGTGAGACCGTTTGCGGTTCAATTGATGACGCTAATATGACCAAGGAGTACGAAAGGGAATTCCAATAAGATAGGAGGAGTAAAAAAAAAAGACAAAAAAAAAACGTAATAATAAGACGTATATATATATATTGAGAGTGCAGACAAACCGGACAACTATTTGATTCGTCTACTAGTATAATATAATGCAGTATAATATAACGCAGTATAGTATAACGCAGCGCAGTAGAGTACAGTGTATTATAGCACCGTTAGTATCTTATTGGTATTATTGCTGTTATTGTTGTTACTTTTACTATTATTTAAACGTATATCCGATGACAGCTTGAGTTGCCTTGAGGGCTTCGTACTTGACTCTTGAATCAGGGTGATTCAACAGTTCCATGATGACAACCTTACCCTTCATTTCACCCAACACGTCGACACTCTCAGGTAGCAGGTCGACAACGTGTGTAATATCACTTAAGGCGACCTCGAGGATAGTCTTGTACTTCCTGTCGTTGACGCCCTCATCCTTGGTTTCTATTAACAAATTGATCAATTGCTTGAACAGCCTCCAGTGGTTGTTTCTGAACTTGTCCACATTTTCCGACCAAAAGCCATTATCCACGTGCGAGGGAGACCAGCACAACAGCTTGGAGTCGAGTTCGGCTAGATATTCATCAAAGGAGGTCAATTCCTGGTATTCCTGGTCGAGGACCTGTTTCAACGTCGACATGTCGTTCCTGAGTTCATCGTCGGAATATTTTCTTTCAGTTAGCGACTGCAATACGGCCAATGCGTTGCCCAGCAGCAACAGGCTTCTAATGACATGCCTGTGGTTTCTAACCTGCGGTGAGACGCACTGCAAGATGACGGAAATGCATAACCTGGAGATTTTTTCCTTGATTGTTACTTTGACCAACTTCAGCAAGTCTAAAAAACTGGACAAATACTGCTGAGTTAGCTCGTGGGCGAATTTCGGTTCAAAAGTCAACAGCCACAACACCAACAACGAATAGTACTGCAACTGGATGCCCAAGTTATTCGAGTTGGTCGCCACGATCTTGGTTGCGCTGTTAGAGTTTAGTGCCTGACTCACCACTGCAAATAGTGTCGGTAAATATTTCCGCTGGGCCCGCCAGGCTATGGGTCTGTAAATTGGCAATGCTACCAACTCTTGTAGTAGTCTGACACAGATGTAACAGGTGTCCTTCGATTCCAAATCGTTCAGAATTTGCAGAAAATTATCGTTGTTAATCAGTTGTTCCGCTAGCGATCCACTTTGCAAGGCTGGCTGTATGAGGAGCGAAACGAGGTTGAAGGCTGAAATTAAAACAGCTTGATGGTCACCTTGCAACGAGGCGTCAAACAGTTCACTGACCTTGTTGGGATTCTCGACGAAGAACCTGATCAGTTGGTCGTTGTAATCTGAAGAGGAGAACATCTCCGCTAAAAGATTCTGAACGGCCTTCTTGGAGTCTGAATTCGTGGAAGTCTGTAAAAGGTGAATCAACGGATCAACGGTAGAAGGCTCAATTTTCAAAACAGAATCCTGCTGGACATTGGGCTCGTTGGCACGCTTAACCAACATGCTTTCAATCCACTTGGCATTGGACGCATCGGGCTCACTTATCTCTGCAGATCTGGCTAGTGCGTCCCATGCCACGCTACGGGAGCGTATGGCATGGCGTATATCGTTGAAGTGAGTGCTGTCCAGAAGAATCATCACTTCGCTTTCGGAACACTGCGACCCCTAAACCTTTTCCCCTGTCGTATCGTTCAGTTACTCTCCTTTATCTCCAAGAGTTACATACATCATCTATTCTCTGATGGTCTAGTCCAGTACTTTTCACGCCCTGCGTGCGGGTAACAGATTATACAACATACAACATATGTAAAATGTAAAGTCACTACAATTCTACCACCTCACTTGCGGCTCACCTCGGCTTACCTGCGACTCACCTGCGGAAGGCCTTCTCCTGGCCTACCAGCGTGCCACCGGTCTCTTCTTCTTCGACTTCCTCATCGTCATCGTAATCAAATTTATTTTTTAGGTAGAAGCCCTCTTGTTTGCGGTCTTGCCATTTGTCAAACTCTGCCTCTTCGTTCTGGGCATCGTCGACTTGAGTCAATTCGCTGAACTTGCTGACCAGACTTTGTAGCAGCCCACCGCCTTCGACAGACTTTTGCAATTTGTTATGCCAATGCTGCAAAGAACTGGTGGGTTGCTTGGAGGCCGCATGCGACCTCCACTGCTCCTCCAGTCCCTTGACGTCCTTCCTTGCGATTTTCAACTCATGTTCCAGTTCGCTGATGTGTCTTTTCTTCGATGCTAACGCGTACAGCAGCTGCTCGTGCTCACGATCATCTCCATCACTGCCAGCGTTATCGGTGTGCGATCGTTGCAGATCCAAAGAAAGATTGATTCCGCCATTTTTCCTTGGTGTGTCAGTGTCCTGAGACAGTCTGGGCTTTTCAGCAATGGATAACTTTTGCAGCTCCATCTTACGATTCCTCATCGGTGATGATTCGAACGACCAAGACCTTGACGGCGTTGCGGATCCTGGCAAAGTGGCATCCATATTAAACAGTAACAGCGCTGGTAAATGGCAGCAGTTATATCAGGCGACTTATCAGGTGCGTAACGAGCCAACTTTCAACAATATTGAATTGCAACTGAGACTACTTAACAGAGTCGCTGAATCGGAAACTCGCTGGATAACTGTTTTACTCTACGGTGTCGCACGAAACTTGGTCGATAAATGTTTCAAGGAGACTGGGACCTGTGATGACGCTGATACAAACAGTTCCAAGTTGTCACAATGCGCAAGAACCATACATCGGAGTTTTAACCTGTGTCTCAACGACCGAAATCCAGACGACGCTGACAACAGGCGTGTCGGATGCTACAGCCTGGCACCCCTGGAATGCAAGATCTATCACAGACTACAAAACCGTGATATGACCAAGAACTTGATCCGGGTCCTGGAAAGCAGGTCGAACGACTTGAACAAAGACGTCCCGTTGCACATCGTCGCGTACCATTACTACATCGGTGAGCACTACGCCTATGAAGGCAAGCACCAGGCGTCGTGTAGACACTTGCAGTTGGCCTTAGCCAACTGCTCCTACCACAGCGATCAGCTGTGGTACATACTCCTGTTGCTAATCCCCCAGACCATGCTCTGCGAGCGCAGGTACTGCAACGTTCAGATGCTACGCAAGATCTGCGACGGCAAGACTTTCAGCAAGCTCATGAAGTACTACGAGACGCCCCTAAGGTGTTTTACTGACGGCAATATACGCGCGTACGATGCCCACCTGGAAAGGTACGAACGGTTCTTCCTCCGCCACAACCTCTACGTGTGCATGCTGCAACTGAGGGAGCTGGTGGTGTTAAAGTACTGCAAGCTCTGCTGGTTGCACGGATCGCGCCAGAGCATTACGCACCTGGACGTTTTCACGTGCCACCCTCGTCACCCGGGTAACCCAAGCGATGCTCCGAACGACGATGAGCTCGATGAGCTCGAGTGCATGCTCGCCAACCTGATCACAAAGGGTCATGTTAAGGGGTACCTTTCGCATACGAACCGGTGCGTAGTTCTCAGCAAACGAGATCCTTTTCCACCAAGGGTAACACGTTGCACGTGAAATGACTCTCATCGGAATGTACGAGCGATTTCCATTTCGTTTAGGTGACGTAAGCTGCATGACCCAACAAAGGAGGCACTAAGAAGGAATGAAGATGACCAATGGAAGGACGTTAATGACCTACTTGCGCCTAAATATGAAGAGGTATGACCAAGATTAATGATCGCTCTGCATGACCCGGCGCACATCTAATTCAGCCTTAACTCAGCCTTTACGATGCGTGTGTGTGACCCATTGTCTGGTCATACATCAAAGCAGCTTGAACAAAGTATATAAAGAGTAGTAAAAACTAGCTCTCGAGGAACAGATATAGCTGAGCTAAGACTAAACAACACCAACCATAGTTTTGACTGGCGCCGCTGCAGCAACTACTGGAACTAGGACAGATAATATTAAATCAACACACAAGCACTCAGAGATGGTTTTTCTACCTTTGACCTCAGAAACTCAACAACCATTTGTTATCCCAGAGCTGTCCCCAGTCTCAAGGCCTTCAACTAGACAGAACAGCGTCTGCGAACGTCAGTAGATTAGTTCGGCATGAGCATAAAGGGTACGGAAAACTGATATGGGTAACGGACAGAGATGTTTTAAACGACTTTACTAAGGAGAAAATACAAAGTAACAACGGAAAAACCAAATTTAAAAAGAAAAATAAAGATAAAAATAAAAACAAAAAGACAAAATGAAGCAGGATGTATATTATTATTATACGTTGGTAGCATTTTATAGCATAGGTGTTTTATACCATTTTTAAACGTTGATGTTTTCGGAATACTATCTATTTAAGTGTTATTGTTCTGGCATTGTTCTGGCATTGTTCTTCTGTCGTGAGGTAGCGGGGTGTTGCTTGCGGGGGAGGGGCAGTGAGTGAGTGGACTTGCTCGAAACTCCGAGGAGGGGAAGAGTACTGATTTACCAGTGAGCTTCTTGCTGGCAGAAAGCAGAGGAATAATGATATCTACCTGCTTGAGGAACTACTTATTTCAGTATTTACTTACTTAGTCTAGATTAGTAGAATTCCCTGTACTTGTTGTAGTAATAGACGGAGCCCACCCCTCCGAGTAAGGTTAACATAATGGGGACAGGCTTAGTAAATCTGGATGGTAGACCTCTTATGATCCCTGTAGTGAGTAGGATTGCAGAGGTACCTAGGGCCATTTCCAGCCCACCGTCACGGTTCTCGTGTAACAGGTAGCCTGCGTAACCATAGATCCCACCGAACAAGAGTCCAGCAGCCAAGGATGGAACTGAGCCCTTACGGATGTAACCCATGGTGCCTCCGACAGCGGTCAGAAAACTTAAAGTATATGCAGGATGATCCATTTTCAGTTTTCTTCGTCTTACTCTTTTTTTTTTTTCTTTCTTTCTTTGTTTCAACGTCTTAGATTTACTTTGTTGGCTTCGGGTTGCGTGTGTAATGGAGTTGAGATGTAGCGCATTCATTGCGTTGCGGGAACCAAGAGCCTCAAGAACGGTCGGGTACATAAGGAATCAAGTAATTGGGGCAGAGGAGATCTGGGGGATAAGAGAAAAAAAAAGATAAAAAAAAAAGTGTATTAGAGGGACATCTAGTTAGAGTAGAGTATATACATTGTTATGGGACCGAATCACAGATGGATCAAGACCAACAACTCTCACTAAAGATTAAGCACCTTAAATTAAAGCGCGTCAATGGGCTCAACAATAAGCTGAGAGACGAGCTGTCCAGAGAGAGGATTACAGCTTCGAATGCGTGTCTTTCGATAGTTAATTATGTTACCGCCCATAGGGACTATGTGATTCCTGAGATTTGGGGGTACCCAAATCCTGGTACCAACCATTTCCGAGATGGTCAAAGGTTAAGATTGAGACAATCTCCGGGGCGAGCCCACGGTTCGAGCAGGGATCCTACCTGTTGTACGATCATGTAGTGTTCTTTTTTTTTTTTTTTGTTGTTGTTGTTGCTGGCTTCTATGTAGTTAATAAGTACCCTTTCTCTTCATTTAACCACCTTGCTGACCTTCCTTCTGTATAGTGATTTTGTTCAGCTTTAAATCATCGCGGATCTTTCCTTCAGCGTCGCCACACCCGCAGTCGTAATCATCTAATATTTTCGAGCAATCGTAGGCAGGTTTCTTCAATTTCTCGTTAACTATATTGTGAATGTGACAACCCCACATGGCGGCGGCGACCCTGCTCGAAGTTTGAGGTGGATTCGTCTCCAGCATTTTGACAAAGTGGTACGAGCACTCCCCACAGGGATACAGCTCGGCATAGAGGTGAATAAAGGTGTTTAGCTTGTTTCTTTGTTCCTCTGTGGGCGCATCCGGGTACCTCGCCAGTAAGGTGTGAAAGTACTTCCAAGACGCACGTCCTAACTGTTTCTTGGCCTCTTGATCTGGCATTGAGGGCATTATAGAGCCTGGGACACTGGCAGTGTTGGTAGGCTTAGGATTAACTTGATTTTGTACCTTAAATTCACTGCCTTTGTAATCGACTTCTGGCTTGGTATATGAAAGTTCGCTGGAGGAGAAAAACCACCAGAGCCCTACAAGCACCACAGCAGCTACTATTCTCAACAAATGACTTCGATTGTATCCTGCGGTCTTCATCGGTATAATTATTGTCAGGGAGCAGTCTCGTGTTCTTATGTGTTCTGATGTTCTTTGACTGTTGCAATACAAGAAACAAATCAGTGAAGAGAAAGTTCGCTATTACATATCATCAGTCTCTACAGGAAGGAAAAAAAAAAAGGAAGACCCAAAGTGTAAACGAGTGCGGCTTACCATTCCTGAAATATGTCTGGTAAAAGGTATAACACTAAGGGAATAAATGTTCTAGAGGTTAATAGTGCTAGGGAAGCGCACGCAAGAACTGTGCATGCACGATTACCGGTTAACCAGCAACCACAGCAGCAGCGGGAATTCGCTAGAGAACAAGTTCCAGTACCAAGCAGAAGAGTATTCCCAAGACCTGCTACAGCTACTGCGAGGCACGTCTGTAACAATCCGAATAATCCACCCTGTGCCAGATGTGGCACAACCATTATACCATCACCAAGAGCAACTTTACCCTTAGAGGATTGTCCATCTGTGACAATTGATAATTGGACGATTTCCACTAGAAAAAGACCAATATTAAACTCGCGGGAGTTTGAAGACTGGGAGAACAACAGATTGAAAGGGTTGGCGTTGCCCGAGATGATTTTTGGAAACAACTACGTGAGGATAGAGAACACTAGAGACAATTGGTCATTAGAGTTTAATGCACTTGATGCCTTAAAACAAGTCAAGTTAGAGGATTCTGGTATCAGGGTTGCGTATTCGCAGAAGTGGATTAACTCGAAACAAGAGAAACACAAAAGACAGATGCCTGGGGGTGCGAATTTCGATATTGAAGAATCTTCGTTGAAGATTGCTCACCAATACGATTGGACTTATACTACCAAATATAGGGGTACTGAAGAGGGGCCAGTGAGACTACAAAGAGATGACGAAGCCAGTTTGCCGATTGATAAATTGGCACGTCCTGATAACATTTTATTTTTTGACGATATGATTCTCTTCGAGGATGAACTAGCGGATAATGGTATATCCATGCTCAACGTTAAGATACGTGTCATGGATGAAAGACTGTTAATTCTCAGTCGGTTTTTCCTAAGGGTAGATGACGTTCTAATAAGAGTGATAGACACGAGGGTTTGCATAGAGTTTCAGGAGAATAAAGTTTTAAGAGAATTTAAAGAATACGAGGGGGCTTATAAGGACGTTATCCTTAGACACAGGTCTTCGCATTCTCACGATCCAAAGGCAGCTCTTAGGGATAGTAATTGGGTTGTACAGAATACGCCTCTCATTAGTCGGCAATGTGAGTCATTAGCATTTTGAAGATTGCTACTCGTTATATACTTTTGAGAATTAATTCTGCGGTGGCTTTGTTTTGAGAGTTGAAACCGTTTGCAGTATTTTGCAGTTTATTTTTGGCCAATTGCAGAACCCTCCCCTTCCCATCTAACTTAGATGACGTGAGCGCGACAAGTGACCAACCCTTTAGATAATTCTCGCTCAACTCGACACTTCTCAATGCATTGTTTAAAGCATTTTGTAAACTAAATCTGGCCTTGGCGCTTGATTTATCAACACGTAACGACTTGTAGTACAGTATTTCTGCCAATCTCGCAAACGCCACGAAGTTAAAGGGCGTTAATAGGACTACTTCTTCTAAACAATAGGCCGCGCGTTCAAACTGGCCCAATTCAAAGTAGTTCTGGGATGCAAACCACCAGATTTCAGGGTCTATTGGAAATTTTTCAGATAGATTTAACAATTGGCGTAAAATCCAGTCCTTGTCATGATCTTTCGATTGAATGGATATTAACCTTTTCTGTAAAAGTAAATAACTGACACTATCAGTGTCTACTTCTAGTCTCTCTTTAATTAATTTCTCGATGAATTCGACGGCTGCTGAATCGCTTTCATTGATTTGCAAAAGCGTGCTTTTCATACCATACAATCGGGGTGAATCTTCACCAAGTCTGTCCCTAAATGTATTGTAGAGAACTTGAGCTTCCACATCTTTGCATAGATATACTGCCAGATAAAACAACATTTCCATTAACGAAAAATACTGGGCCTGACTTAAACCTGGATCCTTCAACTGCATATAGCTTTTACAGCCTTCGTTGAGTTCTATAAGTTCTTCCGGCGAGAACTGGGTGTAGACTTTACTTGCACATATGGAAAGAAACCTCCCTCTAGTAGCGTCCATGATGGAAGAAATTATTCCTTCAACTGGTATGGAATATTTATATCTAGTTAGATGTCTATCTATCTTTAAGGTTATCTAAGTTTAAAGTTGATAATTCTTTGAAGTTATATTGATTGAAATTTCATATCATCACCTACGTAATTGAAAATTTTTGGTTGATGTATAAAGGTAACATCTCTAGAACACTCTATCATAACGTACAACCATCGATAGACGGAGGTATCAAACTGTCGAAACCTTTGTTGATTAGTTATTCACATCATCATGTCCATCAACATTTGCAGAGATAACCATGATCCTTTTTACCGTTACAAGATGCCTCCTATTCAGGCTAAAGTGGAAGGTAGAGGTAACGGTATCAAGACTGCCGTTTTAAACGTTTCCGATATCGCAAGAGCATTGAACAGGTCAGTTACTTATATTGTGAAGTACTTTGGGTTTGAATTAGGTGCTCAGACTTCTATTATGATAGATGCGGACCGTTACTTAGTTAATGGTGTTCACGAACCAGCCAAATTACAGGACGTTTTAGATGGTTTCATTAACAAATTTGTGTTATGCGGCAGTTGTAAGAATCCTGAGACTGAAATTGCCATTACAAAGGATAACGATCTGGCCAGAGATTGTAAAGCATGTGGTAAGAGAACGCCAATGGATCTAAGACATAAGTTGTCGTCGTTTATTCTAAAAAATCCACCTGAATCTATTGACGGTAACAAGAAGAAAAAGAAGGCGGCTACTGCATCGGCTAATGTACGTGGTGGTGGTGTTTCTATCAGTGATATTGCTCAGGGTAAGTCTCAATCTTCCAACGTGGATGCGGACGAGGACGATGATGAATTAGCACGTCAAATTAACGCTGCTGCTTCTACTTTGGAAAAGATCGAAGTAAAAGATGACGAATGGGCTGTTGATATGTCTGAGGAGGCTATCAGACAACGTGCAAAGGAACTACAAGTTAGTGCTGATGTAATTTCTGATGATATGACTAAACTAGAAGAATTTGGTGAATGGATTCTAAAATCAAATTCCGAAGGTGCAAAACAATTACCATCGGATGTGGAGATATTCAAGAAAGCTGCAGATATGGACATTTTAAAGGACTCCAAAGTGGCTTGTGTCCTCGCACAATCTATGTTTGATGAGAATATAGTTGAAGAAATCCCACAACATGCACCATTCTTAACCAAAGTGTTTGTATCCCAGGATTATGAAAAGGAATTTCTCGGTGGTCTGGAAAGATTCTTGGGTCTACAGCATAAGAAGTTGATTCCTACTCTCCCCAAAATTTTAGTTCAACTGTACAATAATGATATTATTTCCGAAGAAGAAATCATCAAGTTCGGTACTAAGTGCTCTAAGAAGTATGTTCCTAAGGATGTGTCCAAAAAAGTCCGTAGAGCTGCTAAACCATTCATAACGTGGCTTCAAACAGCGGAATCCGATGAAGAAGATGAAGATGAAGAAGATGAGGAATGAGGTTATACATTTTCTTCCCTTCTTATTTTTTGTTTGTTTGTTTTTTGTATATCTAGATCCATATAATTTTTACGGTAAGTAGTCTCGAGTTTTAACAAACATGCTTATTTACTTACCTTTGACTAAGAGAAAAAGACTGCTGCGCGTGCTTTTATTTTGAAGAAAGTTGGATTAATACGTTGCAACATGTCTGAAGGCTTCATTGTTGGTGATGTTTCTAATATGTTAACTGTAGAATCCAGAATTAAATCATTTCAAAGAACTTCGATCGTTGATGGTAAGAAATTTAGGTGGAGGTATACACTTATACCATATGAATCAATGGCTCGATTGGGGTTCTTTTACTGTCCTTCAAGAGATCCAGTGACTGGGATTATTTATAAGGA
Source organism: Zygosaccharomyces sapae (assembly GCA_900465325.1). Lineage (NCBI taxonomy): Eukaryota > Fungi > Ascomycota > Saccharomycetes > Saccharomycetales > Saccharomycetaceae > Zygosaccharomyces > Zygosaccharomyces sapae. Next base: position 478,449 of record UEGL01000017.1, on the reverse strand, counting down.
TGCTGTTGGTTGTATCTATTGTCGCAGGATTACTTATGATTTAAAGGATTGTAGATCAAAGAAAAAAGACGTGGTAGAGACTTTAATGAGTGTACTAAAGCAACATTGGGAGACACACGAACCAAGATGTCTTTATTCATATATGAAATGGAAAATTTTACAAGGTTTCGATGGTGATTGGAATGAAGATGCATGGTTTTGTAATCCGTTAGATGCAAAAATTAGATGTCTGTTTGCATTTACATATGAAAACAATTGGCCGTATGATAATAGTCTAAATTTAAGTGCTCAGAATATGGCAGAAGCTGGTTTGGTACGATACGACAATTCATTTACTGGTTTTGAAGAACTCATGGGTGAGAACGATACCGATGCATGCTACTGCATATACTGTAAACAGATATTAGGACATTGGCAACTGAATGACAATCCATTAAAAGAACATTTTAAGGCAAGCCAAGGTGGACAGTGTTTTTCCTTTTTGAAGCTCGATAGAGGTCTGGTGGAGTCTATACGCGATACCATTGAGATCTCACAAGAACATAATACGAACGATGGAGATGAACAGTTACCTACATACTCCTCTCCCCAAATGGGATCTTCGCCATTGAGGAAAAAGAGAAAATTAAAGAGAAACAACACACAGTTGATATCAGATGATAGCGATCCTTCTTTCCGTTTGGATGAGACAAAGGATTTGGTATTGGATTTTAAAGCCCACAGAGAAAGAGTCAATGAATTAGGCAGAAAAAATCCGATTATTGATGATAGTAAAGATGAATTTAGTTTCAGCACACATGGAAATAGTGCCTTCGAGATACCATCACCATCAACTAAAGTTTTACAACGTCCAGATACAATCGTCGAAAATACAAGTAGATCTGGGAATTCATCTGCAATATTTCCAGTTGAAAATAAAGAAGGTGAACATAAAGAACCTCGTCGTGACTTGGGAAATATTCTAATTGATGCCGAATTAAGTTCAGATTCATCTTCTACATCAGATTCTATATCGGCTTTTCCTACTCGGCTGGAGAACCGTAATCTTAGTCCTCTCCAAAGAAAAATATGTTAACCCATTTCCTGTAGAGTCAGCCTATGCTTCAGATCATTTTGGGGAACTTCCTCAGGGTTCTTCTCCGAACATTGAAACTTTAGATACAGGAACACCATTACCTAATAGAACGATTGCCAGAACCTTTTCTGTCGGTGATCTTAAATCTGAAGATGTGGGGAAATTTTCGATTATGGATAGATTTTCTGATGTGAATGAACAATCTTTAAAAGGGCAAAAAAATTGGAGGAATTTAGCAAGGGACAAAAACAAGTCTCCGAAAATAACTGGAAAGGCTTCAGAATGGAAAGAGGATGATCGGAAGGGTCCACTAAGTGACAGAAAACAGCAGTCTATCGAATCAACTCGCGCGCGAGAGGATCCACTAAATACAGCGTATTTGGGAGGTAGTTTCCAAGAGGACCAAAATGTCAGAAGAGAAGAATTGGAGAAATACCAGGCATCAAATGGAACCGTTGAAGATGGAAGTGTGGACAAATCTGGTGCATATTCATCGCCTGACGCAGCTGCTGTTGATGAAAATCAGATGTTTAAGATGGATGAAGATAAAAACTTGGTAAAAACTTATTTCCACAATATGTTAAAGTATATCAATAATAATGATGCTACCCTAGCAAATGACAGGGATGGAGACTTGGCATTTTTCATCAAGCAAATGCCGAAAGAAGAGATGAGTATTACTTTTCCACAATGGATTATTCGGAAACGAGATGAATTGAAGAACAGTATTCGGGATAATGTTAAGAAAAAATTACAAAGGTTAAGGAAAGAATTTGATGGTGTGGTTAACAGTGTTGAATCACTTGATGATGATGTTGCACTAATCAACTTGGCGGAGAAATTGGACGTAAATCTCGGAGATGCAAGAAAATAGATGAGTAGCTTATCTGGTACTTTGTTATGTACATATACAGATAAATTTACCCATCAATTTTAAGCTAATAATATTTATCAAATACGCCGACAGAATTATTTATACGTCACAAATTACAAAATAAAATAGAATAGAATTATTGGTTGAGATCAGGCGTCCTCCAACACAGTATCTTCATCCGGAGTTCCCGACCTGCCGTCCACTTGATTAATATTATCTACGTCCATGATTGGTTGTAACCCGTTACCACCCATCACAGGCGGACCACGTAGGCCTAGTTGGATGATACGCATCTGATCCGGAGATATTTGTACCCTGTCTCCAAATTGTTGCCAGAACATGGGATCCTCTTCTTCATTCTCGTTAGTTGAATTCCATGTTGACCTTTGATGCGACAAAAACAACTCTCTTTGCCTTGTCAGTAATGTGATACTATCTTTCAAGTACAATCTTAAAACTACAGTCGAAAGTTTGTACTTTTTAACCAATGCAGCAAACCTTTCAATAAATAGCAACCTCCAAATTGAAAATCCCTTGATCGAAGACTCTGAGCCTGAATCAAAAGTAAATTTTTGAATTTGACAAATTTGTCTGTTTAAATCAATCATCTGCATGTAAATTTGAGCCATTTCATGTAATAAAAACCCTGTAAACTGGAATTGAACGCGAGCCAAACTAGCAACATTAACTTCAAAGTCATTGACACGGTCATAAAGTTCATGAAATTTTCTTACAATGTGACAAAGTTCATTATTCAAATCGTGATTCGCACCAGGCGCAACCACAACATCTAACTCTTCATACTCTTCATCGAATGGGTCCTCACAAAATTTTTTATCCACGAGTGATAACAAATTTTTGATCTCTTGAGGGGCAAGACGTGGCATGGGCAATGAAGCTTCATACCAATTAAAGATGTTGTCCAATTTGTCAAACTCAATGTTTTGAAATAAAAAATCATTATTAATTCCGTTCATTTGGCTTAATCCAGTCGCAGCTAAGATAGCAGCAGAATCCTGGTTTAATTCATCAATGATTCTGTTCATTCCGTGCTCAAAATCTTCACTTTGACGAAGTAAGTTCCTTGAAGACACATATTTCGTTAAAACCTCTCTTAAATCCGTTTGTGGACCACTTGTTGGAGTAGTTAAGCTCATCAAATAGTGACGAAGCTTGTGAACACCTTTCCCAGAGAAGACACAAAATATCTGACGTTGGTTGTCACTAAAGTCAGCCGGGGCGGGCCTGCAAAACGCTGTGATATCAGGTCTTAAGAATGAAGGGACTGCTGTTAGTGACAGATGCGATAAGCGGGGGCATGCCATTAAAAGCTCGTAAATAGGATAGATCGTTAAATTCGAACAATATGAAAGATGTACTCTCTCCAAACTATCGTTACGCCCCCTCAGTGAAAGCATATTTAAGAGACCTTCGTCTGTCATTTGTGAGCATTTTACCAATCCTATTCTCTTCAATTTGGCCAAATCAGATAGTTCGTAAAGCGTTCTATTGGTCAAATTTGTACAACATGCAAAATCCACATATTGAATTCGAGGGCATGATTGTACCAAAGTTCTTACACCTTGATCACTAATGTTGAAGCAATGACCGAAGTGCACCGTTTGTAAATTTTTTCCTAGCTTGGCTAAATGATATAATGAGTGATCCGTAATTCTACTACATTTGCCCAAAAAAACATTCCTCAATTTTGGTGCCAATGCAACCACTCTTTCAATAGTCTTATCAGTGATGTTTTCGCACCCGGAAAAGTCTAACAGTCTCAACGATGGTAGTAAATCAACGTTCTTGGATAATTCTAAAAACAGCTTGTCAGTAACGTTAGTGTTGTGGGTGACTCTAAATTCTCTGAGTTGAGTCAATTTAGTAAACAAATGTAGAAGACTGTAGTCGTGAACATTGGATGATGAAGTGATGTCAACTTCTACCAGCATTGGACATCTGTCAGCAAACAACATGACTAGATCGTCACTCATGTTATTGTTTGCAGTAATTTTGACTCTTTTCAACATTGGAGCATGCGTAATAAAATTGTTCAATGCTTGAGAAGTTACATTTTTAGCTTGTGGAACATAAAATCCCTGAACCCTTGGACAACTCTCAGCCAATGTATCAAAAATGTTATCGGAAATCTCCTTAATACCTGTAATATCTACACTTTGTAAATATCGGCATCCTTTAAGGACCTCAGAAATGGAATCACTAGTGACATGCTTACAAAACACCAAAGTCAGTCGCTCTAAATTTCGACAACCAACAAACTTGTATAACTCTTCATCGTGCATATAATCACCAACAAATGAAAAATTCAATCGTTTGATCATTGAGCGGTAATCGAAAACTGTTTCATTAGAATTGCGACTCATTGTCCTCATAAATAAATTTAATTGAGTCTGTTTGTTAATGTGAGGCCTGTAATAGAGTAGTTTAACAATAATCTCTGCCCATAATTTGCAAACTGTCAGAAGACCTACAATGTCGGATTTATGGCTTAATTTTTCTAATATTAAATGCAAAATTTCTGAGGGAAGATGCTTTAGTGGGAAAACGGTATTCCTCCAAGGCTGGCTGGGTGCTAGTATCTTGTTCGAAGAGGAACCATAAAAATTGCTCATGAAAAGTTTGGAAGAAGATAATTCTTGTAATCCTTCTGAAATTGAACAATCGTTAGGATCTAAAGACTCGATCCATTCTTGGAAATAATCAGTCGGGTTTTGCGCTTGTCTACCCTCTATTTTTGCTTTACAGTATTCACTCATCGCCTTCCTATATTCTTCTACGACCGTCAAAAACCTGACTCTCAGTCTTTGTAGTTCCATAGTTTCTGATTCAATGGCACGTAATCTCATTCTTTGTAATTTGTTAACAAAATTCACGGCATGAGGAGAGTCCGTTAAGCGCATTTTTTCTAATTTATTATTATCTATTCCAATTTCATCTAATATACCATTCCTTCTTTTTTCTATGACATCCAAATAAGCTTGTACTTTTCGTTGTAGAGAACTCTGAAAAGCATATAGTTTTCTTAAATCGTTAGATTGCAGGTCAAGTGTATCCGGTACCGCGTTAAATATACTCACGTCACTAGTATCTGAAATCATATTGTTTATATCTGCAGTTGCTGCTTCTAAGTCTTGACTTCTCGAAGGCGAACTTTGAGGCAAAAATCGCGTTTCAGCAACTGGGAAACTACCTCTATGTCTGTTTTCTTGCCCCTGCTGAGCTAAACTATCCAAATTTAGATGCGGAATTTGTCTTTGAGGATTTGGATTGATTCTAAAGATATCACGTAGAGTATTCTCATTTTGTGTTATTCTTGATACTCGTTGACGATGCTCCCTAGAAATCATCTCTCTACTTTGATGCGTTAAGGACTCTCTTGGAGGTACAAAATTTGTAAACCACGAAGCGGGTAATCCTCTAGGTACGTTGCTCCTCACCTCATTGTTATTACGATTATTATCCATTTTGAAAGTTTTCCTGATCTACCACTCTTTTCCCTTACTATTATTTCTTAATACTGATCACTAATTTATATGTATTGTATCGGACGGTTCAAAGGTGTAGGAGATTTAAAAGTAGTGGAATCAAACGGAGGTTTTCTCAAGTGAGATATAAAAGGATGAATGCTACAACTATTGATTCGTCTAACGAAAGACAATTAATCAATTTTAACCTCCCTATCGGACTCAAGAGACTCATGTATCGAAATTCATGGTGTGGATTTTAGGTTTTTGGGAATTAGTATTAACACTCGGTTCAAACAAACTTTTGTGAAGGATCATTATAAACGAACCAAGAAGTCCGGGGAATAAACGATCTTCGTATCGGCGTCAATAAGTTACACCTAGTATAGTAGGTTTTAGGATGATATCCATTTAATAATGTTCCTTGGAGGTATTTACTTTTGTAATGTTATATAGTGGGATTAAAACGTATCTGTTGTAATGATGAGGTTAGATAGTTAGAGGTAGCTTAATGTTTAGTTTATTATTAATTACTTGAATCAAAAATTACCATTAAGAGGTACAACAGCAGGAGTTGAAATATCGAAATCAAAGAATAACTAAATAAGAAAAAAAAAGTGCGTTGGGTATTAGGAAGCGGTATAAATGTAAGCAACATTAGCTACCGGTACACTTGAAATGGTTGAAAATAAAAATTCTTAGTATAACAAAGGGAAAAAATAGAAATAAACGTGCAAAAATTATAATTGTATCATTAGTATAGTCATTATATGATTGTAGTGGTCGAAGGAAACTTTTTCATTTTCTTTTAATTATTATTATTCTTATTATTGGTATTATTATTCTTTATTATTAGTATTATTATTCTTTATTATTATTATTCTATTTCTTTTATTTTATTTCATTCTTATTTTTTAAAAAAATGTGATTTCTGTTAAGATCAATATCCAAACATTCCATTGTTCAAGGGAACGTCCTGAGTCCCATTTTTGTTAGGACTCATCACATGTATGCGGTTGTTATCTGGATTTGTGAGACTTAATTGAGGTAACGACAGGTGAGTGTTGTTGTTCAAATTGAGCATATCAAACTGAGTTGTTAAATCATCACCATTAAAAGGATATGAACCATTATTACTACTGCCGTAACTCAATGGGAACATTCCTGGGAAGTTGATGTAGCCAGCGGCACCGGTTCCAGCACCATTGACATTAGCAGGAGCTTGTATGGAAGATTGTATGGAAGATTGGCCAGCAGAATTTGTAGGCACCAAGGGATTCTGTCTTGAACCATTACTTCTCACACTAGATATTGAAACACCTCTTAAATGACTACCATCTTGGTTCAATACTTGTGAAATGCTGGAGCGATGTTTTCCTTGAGATTGAGAACTAGTAGCTGCTAAACCGACTTCCTCCATTAAACGACGATGCTGCTGGGAGGGCGTGGTTTCTAATAAAACCTTACGGACTTGCTTAATGGCATGAGTTTTAAAATCACCTTCCAATAAAGACATGGACAGTATTTTATAGATGAAAGTAGGACCGTAGTTATTATCACACAAAATTTGGTATAAGGATTGGACTACTTCGTCTGATTGGGGATTTCCAAAGATCGCTTCCAAGATTTCTCTTCTTGCATTTTCATCTCCTTTAGAATTCAATACTTTGAGGACTGTTAAAGATGCTAATCTGTGACGACAGAGTTCCACTATGTGAGTAACCAAATTAGGCGCTAGGATTGAATGCCTATGGGCTAAATTACAAGTATCCAGAAACCAATTGAGTAATAATGTACCATTACTGTTTGTAGCCAAGTACTCGGAATACAAAACGATCATGGAACTGATAGCTAACGTCTGCTCGGGAGTAACGATGTCATGAGTTTCAAGACAAGCTCTCACTGCGCGAGCACCATATCGGTTTTGAGCGATTGTCCAAAAATTGGCAATAATACCTTCAAATATAAAGCTGTTCCAGGGGAATCCAAATCTCAGCACACATTGGATCACGTAGTTACCGAACTGGTCGTTAAAAAGAGGGGTACAGTATTTTTCAACACCTTTAGTCACCAACATGATTTGTCTTGGGGTGCAAGCCATTCTGATAATTTTCTGACAAGCCCAAGTACCATTCTTGTGTACACCCATTGAACTCAAATATTTGTTTGTCTTTCTCAACATAATATCTTTAACAATATCCGAAGAGTGAGTGAATAATTTTTGAACGATGGTATTACCCAGATAATCGGAACTCAATTCAGGCAACTCATCCAACATGGCAATGGCTAGTTGTTCAATTTCTAAGTCTGACATCAAATTTGCATCAATGCTTTTCCTTAGCTCTCTTAGTTTGGGGGCATCAAAATCTCTAGGTGTTACAGGGTCAGGTAATGGTCCAAAATCATTTGTCTCTAACGTTCCATGATAGTTGAGAGCGCTGTTAACTACGCGTCTAGTTTGTACAGAATCATGTTCGGTTCCGAAAGAATCAACGATTTTGTTCAACACTTCCATTTGATCACTAACCGCTGGAGGAGGTAAGGGGAAGGGACATTGTTCCTTTTCACTGGGAGATACGTGCAAATAGGAGTGGTTGTAATTTTGCGGTGCATGTACTTGTTGGTATGGTTGTGGCTGCGGTTGCGGTTGTTGTGTAAATATTGGCAATGCAACGTTACCTTGTTGTTGAAAAGTCATAGCACCATTAAATAGCTGTTCTTGAAGTAACGGTTGAGGAACCGTGTCGGGACCATTTACAGGACCGGTAGGTACGACAAACTGTGGAGGTTGTTGATGCATAGGAAGAACCTTGGCAAACGAAACCATACTGGGTGCACCAATCATGGAAACTTCTTTCCCTTGCAGAGCATCAAGAGCTCGGATAGCACTTTCAGTGGAGTCAAATTCGACCAATGCCATGTTTAGACCTTTCAAAGTTCTTGCGGAAATAACAGTACCATATTTGGAACACAAAGTAGCAAGAGAGGCACTTGTCAAGTTTACCGTATTCATTAACTGCGGTTGTTGTTGCTGCAAAGAAAACACGTTAGAAATAGAAATGGTGTTTGTAGGCAACAGATTGGATATTTGGTTAATGGGTGGTACCATGGTATCAGTGGAAACCCAGTTAATGGATCTGGAATCTATATCATCAGTAACCAGGGGAATCTCTTGGGGTTGAGATTGAGACAGTGTAAAAACCGAAGCAGCCCTTGACCTACCTTGTTGTTCATAAAGAGGAGCATCAGTATATATGCTAGATGCATTAGAATGAGATCTTGGCCTATTAAGTACTTGGCTATTGGACCACATGGAATTGGGAACGATCAACTTCTTAGGGCCCATACTACCCCCATTATTATTGTGACCGTTGAATGCTACATTTTGGTTAAAATTATCATTATTATTATCATCACTAGTACTCTTATTATGACCATTTATGCTATTATTACGATTATGACTGCCATTAACACTGTTATTGTTGATGCCATTGCTGTTGCCTTTGCTGTCTGGGGAAACCGCCAACTGCGCTGCCGCTGGATTATGGATACCACCACCTGGTATGATAGTATCAGGATAAGCCGTATTATTCGAGTATTCATTTAAAGGACTTGTCTGAGGGTTTGTCAGAGGGTTAACGTCGTCACCAAAGGACGGGAAAAAACTCTGCTGCAAGGGCTGTTCAACGGGGGTTTGATTAGAGGACCATATGACACTTGAAGATGCTGGATTCGGTTGTAAAGAGGACATAGAGGTAACTTGTGAAGTAACCGTATTATTTCTAGTTCTTGAAATCGGATTGTGCATTGAAGGGCCAAAAGTAAACGAATCATTTGAAGTTCTTGAAGGCTGCTGTAGCGCACCAGTACTACCACTTTCAGGCACCGGATCACTATTGCCACCAATGTTATAATAGTTGGAATCTGGAAAATGGACTAGTCTATCTAAATCTTTCGGTGGCGTCAAATTACCAACACCATCCAAAGAAGGCAGAAATGTTTTACTCTTGTCGGGGACTGCTTGTAAATTTTTAGAGCCAACAGTCGATTCAGTCGAATCATTGTTAGCTACTGTAGCTACTGTTGTTGTATCTCCTGATGATCCTCCAGACGAAGTGCCCCCTGTTAGTGAAACTTCCCCTGGCCCTCCTTCTGCCGGTGATTTTCCTTGTGGCTGCTGTTGCTTCTTCGAATGGTGTAATTTGGCACTTATTGTAGGCAACAAATTACTCAGCGTATTCGAAAATTTACCAGCTCTTGCTCTATAGGAACCTAATTTTTGAGGCTGCTGTTGATCAACCTGCGTACTTGTGCTTGAGCTAGAGCCAGGTCCCATTTCATCTTCAAAAATTGGAATCGTAATCCCTGGATCAATCACTTCCGGGATATTGGATAAATTTGCGTCTGGTTTCTTCGCAGACATCGTTTAACCTTTTTTAGTCTTCTTATTCTCTGGTTAACAATATTTCGAACACCAATGGATCTGTTCACAATGACAAGTATGTCAACAAAATAATAACGAGAACTCTTAAAAGTAGATTTATTGCAACAACAGGATTTATCCAGCAAGCAAAAATGCTAGTAAAGTACACCAATATGTCTCCTTTATTACTGGGCTGGAATTGATCAATGTCGCGGGTGATTAAAGACTGGAGCGAACCTGAGAAAAAAAAAAAATACAATATACTATAATATAAACCAAAAGGAGTATTCAACGACACCTGGAGTTCAAAGAAAAAAATCAGACCCTAAGCGCCTACTAACTGGACCAATTGGTACTTAGTTCACCTCTTGAAAATCCCACCTATGAGGCCTCTTGTGATTTTAACCTTTGTACTGTATTGATATACCCGTGATGGCAAATTCGGTATTCCCCCTATCCACTTGCCTTTGGGTTCCCCGTGAAAAAGAGGGACTAAGGTTTTTTTATCATCCGTATGAACCTTGTAACGAGATGAATGGGTTTTTTATATAAACTTTAATCTCTTCATTATTTACGATGGGTAAATTATGTGACAATTACTATTTTATTAATACAGTTAGTATGGTTATCTTTAATTCGGGGCTCATCTGTAAGATGGCGATGCTTCGATTGTAGAGTTGAGAAGGTACACGTTTGGAGGGCTTTTATTTCTCTATGTGCCCATCTCTCTAATCAATGAACACATCACCCCTCTAGTAATTGTATACTGCAGAAGCAGAGACGTAACTAGTGTGACTATAGAACTTAAACAGATATTTCCTGTCGAGATACGTAGAGAACACGGCTAAATCTTGAAAAAGAAGCTTGAAAGTGGGGGAGCTAGCAGCCGACCGGTACTCTTTTTTTTTTTCTTTTTCTTGGTTCTATAGATGTTTCTTCGCATAATGCATACAAGAGAAATCCAGTCGATCTCCGCAGATCAGTTTTTCGGCTCTTGTAAGATTAACAGGAGTTACTGGTATCACCAGAAAATCCGTTTTCACTGTTTGTTAGGAGGTATAGGCTCGGACGGACATTTCACAAATTATTCGGCAAAACGTTAAAATTTGAAAAGTTCGACTTGCAATCTTTTCCAGGTCCATTAATTTCTTTACGATTTATGTAGATTTGGACATGGAAGTTGCGGCTGAAACCCACCCCAATATTAGTTTCTTCCAACCTACCATTTGTATTATCCTGCTAAGAGAACGTGACTAACAATACAGGTACACGTGACATAAACACGTAATACTAATTGGGAAAGGGCAGTTCTCTTTTTGTAACGGAATATCAAAAAAGGGAATATGTAAACAGTGGACTACTCAAACGATAATAAAAATCGAAGTAACGCAACATATAGCAACCCTCTGAACCCAATGTCAATTCTTGAAGAAATAAAAACAATGAAGTCTCCAGTGTAGAAGCTTGATTCTATTCGTTAATAACCTTTTTTCTCTTCACAGTCCGCATTCCTGCTCACATACCAGTATTAATCAATTACATTCAATTAACTGTGCATATTAGTGATTTTACAACGTAGTCTTGATGACTCTTAATGGATCTATGGACTCCTTACTCAAGAAAATAGATGACGGTATGGAAAACACGTCCGCACCTGAATGGAAGCTACCTCTACAAGATATAGGTGAAGAAACAATGGAGATGCTCGTAAACCATAATACGAAAGAAAACGGCGGTTTACAACAGTGTGATAAGACGAACGAGAGAAGAATTACAGATAGTGAGGCTTTGCCTTACAAGAAAACCGTCGGTTTCAGTGAAGGGGTCGACTTACACGAATACACAACGGTACCAGAAAGGCAGGAAGCTCAAAATGATCAATATTCCCAGGATGTAAACACACAATGGAACCGCTCACGTCTTAAACAACGACCACAACAACCGGTACCCTCACTGCCTCCGAGAGAAGAATCTGAAGAAGAAAGTGAATCTGAGGAAGAGCCGGAGTTGACTATCGCTGAACTGAAAGAACATGGTTTACAAGATACCGGTCTAAAGTTGTCAAACGTACTAGACTCAAGACAAAATATACACCATTTGAAACAGATGGTCCAGGACGTGGATACTCGTGCTACCCAGGTAGGACAGGAGTCTAATCAGAGAAAGTTAAGCTTAGCTCTACAACCGACACGGCAATTAGTTTTGAATGAACAAAGCGATAGTCAGTCGGAAGATGAGGGAGACGATGAGGGTGAAGAAGATGAAGAAGATGAAGACGATGAAGACGATGAAGGAGAAGAATATGAAGAATACGGAGACGAAGAAGGAGAAGGTGTATCGCCTATCACGGATACTTCGCCTTCAAGAATTCCATTGGCTAATAAAGTCGACATAAATAACTTCAATTTGGAAAATGCGACAAGACATTCGAGGGTGTCTTCAGGCTCATCTTATGCTGGAAGTGCGTCCGATTTAGAAACGACTACTATTAGTGGTAACCACAAACTACTAGAATATAATGGACAGATTCCTCCTGAACTAAAGTATAAGCCGCCAAGCGATAGCAATTTTGTATCGACATTCCCTAAGTTCACTAAACAACCTAATCCATCTAGTGCCCATGGCTTTATAACAGACTACGAATCTGCTAGAGAAAATTTAAATGGTTCCACATCAGATGTGAATAGTGAATATAGAGAAGCCTCCGTGGAAAATCTGAACATACCGTCAGGTATCAGAGACATTTCTCCGGAGCTAGAGCGAGTTCGCTCCACAGACAGTTCTCGCCACGATGATACACTTCGTGAAGAAGATCACAAGGGTTGCAATACGACTGTTGAAGATAGCGATCAATCTCATACTTTTGATAAGGATGAAGAAGAATCTAAAGACAGAATCGAATACGCTGGTTTACATGAGGCATCATCATCTTGCGCATCAGGAGAAATTAACGAAAGCTCTCCTCGAGCCGAACATCCCAAACTAACGGAAGATTTGAATGTTCCAGCGGCTTCACCTGGCACCTCAAGAGCCGCCAGCAGTGGTACACAAATTTCCCAAGATTCTGACGCGATGAAAGAAAGTACAGAAGAGGATAACTTTAAAAGAGCATCCTCTTTTAAATCCAAAGGCCCTCAATTGCCTCCTTTAATCCCAACGGTAGAAGCAGGTCCCATCTTTAATGAAGATCCGTTTGAGGAAGTGTTTGATTCGTCTGGTGACTCGTTGGATTTAACAAGATCTGTGAAACCCTCTGATTATATCTCCATTTGGCACAGTCAGGCCGATGATTTGAAGTCACATTCACCAACTGTTAGCGCAAATTCCCAATTCTCTCAACGATCTGTCTCTAGTCAATCGTCTACTCACTCTGTTCCTCATAATGAATTTAGGTTTAAACCTAGAATTGTTAGTCGTTCAAGATATTACAACCCAGAAAGCCGAATTGTGGTGCCTTCTGACTCGGAGGATGATGATGTAATTTATACTGTCGATCGTGCTATGGACCCTAGAAGCAGGAATACTTTGATTTCAAAACAACTAAAAAATAGTTTGAGGAATAATAAAAGATCCAACCCACTCAGATTAGCTGCACTTGGATTACAAGCTCAGGTTACCGTTAACCAGGAGGAAAATGAAAATTCTCTTTTTGCGAACTATCCTACAACGTTAGCGCCTCTAGGAGACAACTACAATCCAAGAAAAGAAGTAATCTCAGAAGTAAAACAAGAAAGAGACCAGGCTACGAACTTTGATGAGCTAGAGGATAAGCTAACGACAGATTTACCAAATATGCCTGATAAGTTTGAGCTTCAGAGTTATGAACATTTAGCCGCCCTAACTAATACTCCCGAAGTAAACCATGTAGAGGTACCTCATTTATCACAAGTTAAAGAGACAAGTTTACCACTTACGAATAAAAGCGGTCAAAAGGAGAAGCTTCCCTCATATTCATCGAAATATTTAAAAGGAAGTTCACCTGTAATCATTCCTTCACGCAGTGGAACAACAATACCAAATACCGAAATTTTGACACCACCTCCTAGGAGCATGAATAGGAAGGAGAGTTCCCCAACCCTAGCACCTGCCCCAAGCTTCTATCGTCTTGGTGTGTCTCCTTCGGGCTTCATGAATGCGAAGAACAATTCAATGGCTCTCGAATCTTTTACTAATGAGTTCGAGTTTCCACCAGTTCCTTTAACAGCGCCAACGACTACCAGCAAAACACCAGATGTTTCCCAGAGAAACCAGGAGACAGATGTGATTTTGGCTAAAGATCCTAAGGAGTTGAATTTAAGGCCTTCTCTTCCGGATATTGGATTGGCTGACGATTTAGAACACTATTTCGAGGCATTAAGTGTGGATGATCATTCAACTTCTGATTCGATGAAAAAAATGAGAAAAGGTAATTATAACATTTGGAATGAGGAATTTGATCTAACAAAAGGGGGAAACAGAAAATCTTCGATACCGTCAGAGGTGTTGAGTAAATTGTTGGAATCGGAAACGGGAGTAGAAAATAGGGATGCCAATCAATCGAGGAATTCTGAATCTAGCCAGGGATATATCAAGACCCCAATGGATGATGTCCTCATTGGTAGAGGCCTCAGCGTCAACGGACTTGAAGCCGTTGTTAGCAACGAAGAAGCTAGCGAGAGAAACTCTGTTTTATTTGATGAATTTCACAATGAAAACCTTTACCAAACACCAATTCATAGTCCAATGGGTAAGGTGCATGTGGCTAGTCCCTTTAGACCCGTGAGTCCAAGCAAGTCACCCAGTCATGAATTTATAAAGCCACAGAATAAACAAGTAAAGGAAAAGGCAAGCTTTGTCCCTCATACACCAACAAATGTGGAGCTGCTACCATCAAAATCACTTCCAGACTCCCCACCAGATTCAGGACCGGATAGTAAGCTTAAAAATACTTCTAAACCCGTAAATAATTCTTTTTTTTCCAATGGGGAAAGAGAAGAAAATGCGAAGAACTTATCTAACATCGAAGTGGATCGTGAGCTTACTACGGAAGAATCAAAGGCTTCACATGTGACAGGAGCAATTTTGCCGGAGGATACCACGGATATTGATCGGGATGTATTTCCAGATGCAGGCACTTTGTACTTGAAATTGGGAGGTATATCAGGAATAAAATTACATGGTACTAAACTTCGTAAAGCTCAATTTGCTCTTGAATTTGATAATGGGAAAAATGTCGCTCAAAGTCCATGGCAACCTATGGCAGAAAATAGCCAAATCAAACTTGAAAGAGAGTTCGAGGTTCTTTTGGATAAAAATCTAAGGAAGGAACGTAAAATTGTCATGACCCTAAAATGTCGTTATGAAAAGATTGTTCATAGACCGGAGACGGAAGAAATATTAGAAAAAGTACCTATATCCTCGAAAAAATCACTATTCGGTAAGAAGAGAGAACAATATCAATATCGAAAGAAATTAGTCACAAAACCACCAAAACGAGACGAATGGGAGTATATTTTCGCTCGTGACGGATCTTTTGGTCGTTGTGAATTAGTTCTTGATGAAGATTTCCTGAATCATACTAAATTCCAGATTAGAACCATTAAGCTGGACGTTAAAAATGAATGGGCACGTCAACATGGGCCGCTTGATAAAGAACCGCACCAGCTTCCACGTATTGCACCATATGTCATTGGTAAATTAAGGTTAGATGCTTGCTATTTGTCTAGGTCCTCTGCACTTGAAAAATTCCCCAAATCTCTAGACATCGCCCGTGGCATCATGTCGAAATACAGGACACAACAAGGGATATCTAAGGAAGGATACTTGCTCCAGGGAGGTGGTGATCTTGATAATGAAATTGTCAGGAGATTTTTTAAATTACAAGGTAATAAATTAATCGGTTATCACGAAGTCACCAGGAAGGCGAAAATCATAGTCAATTTACTAAAAGTAACTGACGTTGTAGGAGTAACAAATGCTAATGGTGAAAATTCTAATGAAGCTTTAGGGGCCCAAAGTTGCTTTCGTTTGGTTTTCACCGATAAGGAGACCATTACTTTTGATACAGAATATTCTACAGATGAAAAATACGACTGGTTTACCAAATTAAAACACGTTGTAGACTTGAACAAAAGCCATCAACCATGGGTTAAGACATTTCATGAAAACTTTGTCATCAACAGTGTGTAATATTTATCATTCTAAGGTTTTAATCTAAAAATATTTGTGCATTTACTTTAATTATATATTTTACATTAAATCATTACAACTTGTAAAAATCTATGCTTAAAAGGAGGAATACAAGCAGTTATTTCTTTTGGCCCTGATTCATCATCATACCAGGCATACCAAATGGTGAAAAACCACCAAACATTGGTAATGGGGGAAATCCCGGCGGTGGAATTGGTCTGCTAGGACCTGGGACATTGGCACTACTAACATCCATTCCAGCATCCATACCAGTGGGACCATTTAATTTACCATTTTGTTGTAATGCCATCAATCCCATTAAAATCTTGTGAGGATTATATTCTTGTTTTAATTTTTCCTGTTTGTATAAATATTCCATCCATGTATATTCGTTAAATCCATAGTTGAAATAGTCGCTTAAATTAGCACCAGGTTGCCTCCAAGGCTTTTCTTTTAACACTTCAGGATCTAAACTGGTTACTGGCTCACCCTCATAAGTCCCCTCAACATTTAAATCCACGGTACTTTCACCAGTAGCAGGCTGACTTGATGTCCCTGGCTGAGCGGGGACAGCAACATTTTCTTGATCAGTGCTAGGTTCTTCTAATGGTGCAGTCGCCACACTTATACCACTGGCTTGGGTAGCACCTAATGTCTGTGATCCAGGAGCTGATACCGAGTCCAGCCGCGTAGTATCTGCACCTGTACTTATGATAAACTCCACGTCTGAATCACTCTCGCTTTCTGAAGCTTCACTTTCGCTTTCCTCTGCTTCACTAGAGTCACTGTCCTGCTTATTGTTAACTTCGTTGGGTTTGGACTTTTTGTCAGATTCTTCTACTTCATCCTCCTTAGGTCTCTTGCCACTTACAGTCGGTTTATCCTCTTCGTCAGACCCATAAAGAAACTTGTCATCTTCATCCCCACTTGAACTCATGTTTAAGATACGGCAAGGTCGCTGTTTTCCTGGTTATTCTTGTCGTAACTCAACCAAGTTAAGTTTCTCATCATATTATAAATCTAACGGATACTTAACGAAAATTAAAACAATTCGAGAGATGTAAACAAAGTGACAACAAACAGTCAACAAATATAATCACAATTATTATCGTTCTAAATATTAAGCTTAAATAACAAAACTTTTCTCTTCTTCTCTTTAAATACCATAATTTTATGCCAGCCTATTCTTTTCTCTACAAACACAACATAACTCTCTTGGTCAGAGGAAGTGCGTATTATCAATATCAAGCAAAGAATTAATCTCATTGAGTAAAGAGAAATCGGGATTATAAGTATCAAAGAAGTTTGAAAGACTAAGAGACTCCATAGGATCATTATTTTCTTGCGTTCTAGACACAGATATGGGAAGTTTAAAATTTAACGAAGGGGAATTGAGAAATACGCGGAAATCGTCATAATGTGCTCCATTAATCTTACCAGTCTCATAACATTGGATGGCCAAAATAGCAGTGTAAACTGTGTATAAGTTACATTTTTCATAGCTACCCCAGGATATTTCCCAATTTTTAAGGATTAAATAAAGATCTTCGATTGATTCTTCAATTAATTGGCGACTCCTAGGACTTTGTGAGACAAACGGCTTATTATATGAGAGTAATGCCATATAATAATGATACCAAACATAGCAGATTGTCGGATCATAAAAAGAATTTGCGAGAAGACTTTCTCGTGACCATTGTAATTCCTGGGATAAAGACGCTTTCCAGTTCATTATCTCAGCGTTAAATTTAGCCAGATTTTCTACTCGTTCTTCAAAAATATAAGACTGGATGAAAATTTTATTCACAAACCATGAAGTGATCCTAGAGAGCACAATGAGAGATTTTACAGGGTTTGCTACTTGGGGACATTCAGCCTGTTTGCAAAGAACAAATTCCTTAATATCAACTGCTGTACTTGGTAGCTCGTCAGTTTCAGGTACCGTCGAATTAGAAAGGTTGAGAGTAGATACTCTACCAAATAATTGGGATATCAAATGATCTGCCAAATAGCACCCCCAATAAATTCTGCTTCTTACCTCCGTGTCATATTGCGATAAATTTTCGCTAGTTCTCTGCTCATGTTCTTCCTTGTTGATGCTCCAAGAACTAGAATGTAAATGAAGACCAATTTCATGCACTATTCTAAACGCTAATCCGGAAAAATACCATGCTAGCTCGTTATTACCAGTTTTAATTTCATAAAATGCCAGACAAAGAAGTGTTTGAATAAGTACCAATTTGGGGAGGGAAGATTTATTAGTATCTTCTTGCTGAAACACTTTTGCCAGTGTTTTATCCTTTGCCAACCGGTAATATTGATGCGCCCGCGCATATAGTGGATCGGAAGATTTGTTAAGACTTGCCCCCAGGGCAGCTATAGCATATACCAATTCTTCTGAGATGTACTCATGGCCTTCTCGTTGTTCTCTTAAAAATGCTATTAAAAACGCCTCCCTAAAAATGAATACAAATTGGTTTGGATAGAGCCATTTGAAGAAAAGAGCTACACTTTGACGAACATCGCTGTCCTTGTGTAGTTCATCCAAACCTTTACCGTGGGGGTTTACGGGCAGCAAAGCAGTTTGCTTTTCATTTAAACGTCCCTCAAGATACGCAACATAATCCTCCAACCGCTTTCTATAAGTGTTGGTAGCTTTCTCTTTCCTCATGTCCTGTATCGTGGGGATACATTCTACCCTAAGTCTTGAACATCTAGAGCAGGGAAGTTGTAAATCACATTTTTTCCTTTTTTGCCTACAATTCTGACATGCTAGTCTTTTGCTTTCCATATTCTCGTGAGAAAGATAAGAATGGATCAGAGTACTATTTGTATTCGAAATTAAAGACCTTTCACCCCGCAGTATTTGATAAGGAAAGTCGGTGATGAAACTACCAAGGAGGAAAGGCTTCGACACAGTTTCAGTGATAGAACACACACAGCGAGACTTTTAAAACAAAACAAAACAGAACAAAATAAAACGGAACATAACAGAACTAAATGGTACAAACAAACAAAGGAAGAATAAAGTGTAGAACTTAGAAAATGTGAGGGATCCACCCGGATTTAAAAGTACGTTTTGCTGAATTTGTAAGAAATCTCCTGAAACCTTACTTTATCGTAGTATTCTTGATCTCTAGATGCCGCTCCAAAATAATCGGTATACCTGGAAAGCTTTGAGTTCAAAGTTTTGACGAAAAAGCTTTCTTCTTCAGTAGGACGTCTTCGCGTGGATAATGTGTCAGTCGTAAGGTGGTAGCTATAATTACTGCCACTGCTGTCGCCGTTGTGGCATTGATTCGGTTGTTGCAGATGCAACGGAGAGACCTCTAATTCTTCCTGATGATTAATGCATTTTGAAAAATCAAGAAAATGCCCTTCGTTCTTGTATTCAAATGGCAAACTGCGAGGAACGTCCCACTCCATTTCTTCTGCATTCTTCAGCGGTGCTGTCCTAATGGCATCAATATTAGTTTCAGAAGCACCAACAAAGGCACCACGATTTTCGTAACCATTTGAGATTGGAAATTGTTGCTTCCACAGATTCCACTCTTCGGGCGCTATGTCTAATGGATTGTATTTAAAATGCGCGCTTGTAGCACTAGTAGCGGCCGTATTGGCTTCGGTAGTCATACTACCGCCATCGAAAAAATTCAGCACATCTTCAGATACAACCTCAATATCTTCAAAAGAAGCCAAAATGGAAGATCTAGAAGAAACAGCATCTTCGTAACTTTCTCCTCCTCTCAACGTGTAGTCGGAAAGCATTTGACAATTAATCAAATGGATTGGTTGTGTATGCACCAATTCATGTAGTTGCGAGGACTCGAAATCAGGTTCATCATCAGCATCGTCGTCATCTTCTTCATTTCCATGCTCAGTAACCGCACTATGGATTTCCTCCCAATGGCTATCATTCAAATAAAAATCGTAAAACTCATCTTCCAAGTGGTTTTGTTGTTTCGAATTTGAAACCATTTCGGAGAAACCGCTAACGTTACTGAAAATGGTAGGGTCCATAGTTATTATAATTATTATCCAATGGACTTATCCAATTAAATTATCCAAGTGAATAATCTATTGGTGTACGTATACCTATTTCACTAAACTATTTCACAGAAGAGCCAACTTGGGGGGATATCGAAGGGATTCAGCGGCTAGACCTCGAGGAAAATAAAAGGTAATATCTATGGCCTTTTGAAATGCTTTAAATAGCATAAATGAAGGTTTATATAAGTAGCTAAGTAGAAGAGAAATAACAGATAAGAGAGTTTTCTCCAACTAACGTGGATTTATATATGATTGCATCCTGCCCTTTCGCTTGCTTCGTCTTACAAAATTAACTAGTACATTTATTGAGGAGATAACGACAACATAATGAATGTTAATGGAAAAATGTCTAGAAACTAACTCTCTTCTTTTTTTTTTTTTTTATGTAGACGGGAAACGTAATAGTGCAAAACCTACTGTCAAACATTGAGATCTACAGAAACCATCATTTAATCTCCGCGGCTCTTTTTCTGCGGCCAGTAAAAAGAAACAAATAAAGGAACAGGGTGGGGACTAAAGTCTTATCAGAAGAAAGCGTATTACCTGGAGACGGTGGCTAAAACCAAGGCCAAATACCAGATGCAGTAATTTTAGATCGACACACTGATGCAGGAACATCGATAATTATTTGTTCAGTCTATTAATATGAGCAGAACCCCTTTCCTAGAACACTCCGTGGAATATTCTTTCCTACAGCCTTTTCTAAACAGAAACTTAGCAATATCAGACGAATGATGGCGGCTATGCGCAAACCCGGAGTGGAGCGAGTAGCAACGTACTTGTTTCCTCATTAGGCGAACAATTAACCTAAAGGTTTCATGCAATGCAAATCCAATCAATCACTTATAAAACGATAAAAAAAAACTGATCACCCATCAGTATTTTACCTCTCTACTCTTCGAAAAAACAACGATCCAAGTTTCCTAATCCAGCCCAAGAAATCGGAACTGCTAGGGCTAAGTTTACTATCCATTTCGAGCGTTCAATGGCGGTTAAGGATCATACTCTTTTTATTCCCCATGTGTGAGCAGCCGCATTCTATGTAGTCCAAACGTCAGTCGTCAGTGGCCACTAAGGTCATATAGTTCCACGTTAGAATTCTTGCCTCCGTCCGCCCTTCACTCATTTGTCCCTGTATCTGTTGGTGACTGTTCAGTCTACACCCGTACATTATGAACCTCCACAACATCCGTACATACGCTTTGTTTTACATATTTTTTAAAACTCGTATTTTTCTTTTTCTTCACTCACCAACACCGACGCGCAAAAGAATTTTTCAAAGACTCACCAAGCAACCCGACACAGTCACCATCAGTATAGCATTTTTTATAAGCTACTTTATACAGTGTTGAAACTCATCAATATACAAAGACAGCAAGCAAACCGAAGAAATGTATGTTACCAAAGGTGTCCCATAATGTCGGACTAAGGGACCTGTTCTGCTTGAAGAGCTCGTTGGTTCCTTTTTGTGTTCATTCGTTCCATGTACTAACATTGTCTTAACAGGGCTAAGAGAACAAAGAAGGTCGGGATCACAGGTAAGTACGGTGTGCGTTACGGTTCTTCTCTAAGAAGACAGGTTAAGAAGTTGGAAATTCAACAGCACGCTCGTTACGACTGTTCTTTCTGCGGTAAGCAAACCGTCAGAAGAGGAGCTGCCGGTGTGTGGACCTGTGGTTCTTGCAAGAAGACCGTTGCTGGTGGTGCTTACACCGTCTCAACTGCTGCTGCAGCTACCGTCAGATCTACTATCAGAAGACTGAGAGACATGGCTGAGGCCTAAGTACTGTGTATACGTAATTTGCACTAAAGAAATTGTTAGTAAGAATGTGGCCGTGTATGGCAGGATGACGTTCTGTCAGATCTTTCTATGCGGAGTTTGGTATTTTGTTCCAAAGACTTCCAGGGTAGTGATTTTCTTTCCCCTGATTTTGTCTTTTCTTTTTTTTTTTCTTTTTAAGTGATAACTTGTAGAAATAGAACTCTTACGTATGGAGTAGTCACGACGATTGTCTTGTTCTGACCCTTTCTGCCCCGCAAATACTTCCGTACGTCTCACAGCCTTACCAAGATTCCATCTCCTTACTGATTTCGAACAGCTTCGAAAACAATTGTATTCTCTCGAACGTTCGAACGATATTAAGGATTATGACATCGTAGAAATTCGCCAAGCCATAATCGATTACAGATATTATATATATATCCTCGATCATAAAAAGAAAAAAAAAAAAAAAAAGAGATAGACTGCTTGTACCAATTTACATTTAAACAGTAGTACAACGATAGCGGCGACAAGATGTGCCCATAACGATACAGGAAACCGGCTAGGATTGGGCGCTTCTCTCAAATGACAGATGATCCGGCTTAGAATACATGTTCAGAATGTGCCTGGAAAAACTGACGATCTAGTTGTATTTCCCTTCATACGTCCAGAGGAGATGAATAACATACTGTTTAACATCGAGCTCATTCTTCAGATTTGCCTATGTCGATACGCCTATCCCAAGTGACATCCGATCGTACTGTACTGCTGTCATGAATCTACAACGTTCCTACAATGTGTTTTTTCCTTTCCCCGCCAGTGTACGTCATTGCGACCGATGCGTGCGTATGTCACGAGATGTGAAGGGCGTTATGCAATCACCTGTTTTGGTATTCCGAGATCGGAGACCGGGTCTACTCATGCGTTTATAGGTGTATGCTCAGTATGCGCCTAGGCGATGTGCTATTTTTTTTTCTTCGTGTCTTAGATGCTAAGAATGTAGTCTCGGAGAATAGTATCACGTGCGTTTTGGTAGCGGAATTTTTTTCTATTTATTGGATGTTTCGTCATTTAACCGATCAGCATAGCCCTTTAAGCCGGACAACTGCGTCCCAAGTCCCTTCAATCCAATGTCCCATTGGCCTGTTTACCACCGCGATTTCATCCTACTGATAGAATACGTGACTCGAACTTTGAAAAAAAAAAAATAAAAAAAATAAAAGAATAGCATTGGTCATCGCAACAATATATATATATATGTATATATTATATATATATGTGTGTATGCGTATATCTCTATACGCAGACAATACCACTTAAGAAAGTTGGACTAAGCTTCAGAGAAGGTTGTTCAGCTGGAAATATCGACAATTGTTATCTTAGCGGAGATGCAGAAAAAAGAAGTCATCACACCCAGCAATCTCACTGATATCTGGTGGTACCGCCGGTCTTTTCGAGGCACTATGTTGTCACCCGTTGGATACAATCAAGGTTCGTATGCAAATCTATAGAAGAACTGCTACGTTCAAGCCTCCTGGATTTGTTAAAACGGGTATCTCTATCTTCAGCAATGAGGGCTTCATTGCCCTATACAGAGGTCTTGGTGCGGTTGTCATTGGTATTATCCCGAAGATGGCTATTAGGTTTTCATCTTATGAATATTACAGAAGTCTCTTAGCCAATAGGGAAAGTGGTAAAGTTTCTACCGGTAATACGTTTGTTGCGGGTCTTGGTGCTGGTGTCACAGAAGCTGTCATGGTTGTCAACCCAATGGAGGTTGTCAAAATTAGACTACAGTCTCAAAATTTGAAACCACAGGATCCAAATACCCCTGCCAAGTATAGAAATGCTGTTCAAGCATGCTATACTATTGTCAAGGAGGAAGGCTTGCCAACCTTGTACAGAGGTGTTTCTTTGACCGCTGCAAGACAAGCAACCAACCAAGGTGCCAATTTCACAGCCTATTCGAAGATGAGAGAAGCTCTTCAGGGATGGCATGGGTCTGATACTGTCCCTAACTGGCAAACGTCTTGTATTGGGTTGATTTCCGGTGCCATTGGCCCATTTTTCAATGCTCCTCTGGATACCATCAAGACGAGATTGCAGAAGGAAGGTGGTAACGTTAGTAAGTCGGGCTGGAAGAGAATCTCTGAGATTGGAGTCCAGTTGGTCAGAGAAGAAGGTGTCCGTGCGCTGTATAAGGGTATTACGCCAAGAGTTATGAGGGTGGCACCGGGTCAAGCCGTTACTTTCACTGTCTACGAATTTGTAAGAAGACACTTGGAAGGATCAGGCGTTTTCAAGAAGTCTGAAAAGCCAAAGGACTCCAAACTGAACTGAAGAAGCTGGGAGAAAACAGGCGAACTATATTATTCATCCACCAGGTAAACCACACGAAGAGATAACATTCCAATTCTAATGCATTAAGTTATATGTACTAACTCTAAATAGGCATGTATTTCCCGCACTTCGCGATCCGATCGTATTGCACCGATTCTTTATCGCCCTTAGGGAGAAGGGGATATAAAGGCTTATTCATTATATAAGAAGTCTTCATACGCCTGTTCTGGCAAACTACACGCAACAAGGGAAACTCGTGCGAGTACGCAAAAGAGAACTTTTAAGGAAACTCGGCTTTAATAAAACCAATTGATATGAGTGTTCCTAAGTACTATACTATGGTTAATGGGCTTAAGATCCCAAGTCTGGCTTTAGGTTGTTATGACATTCCTCGTAGCCAAACTGCAGATGTGGTTTACCGAGCATTGAAATGCGGCTATAGACATTTTGATACTGCCGTTCTCTACGGTAACGAAAGAGAAGTCGGTGAAGGTATTTACAAGTGGTTGCAAGAGGATCCTGCTAACAATAAAAGGGAGGATGTGTTCTATACCACAAAGTTGTGGAACTCTCAGAATGGGTACTCTCCCGCCAAGAGAGGTATTTCTGAGTGTTTGAATAAGGTGAAGGAGCTAGGTTATATCGACCTGTTGTTGATCCATTCGCCTCTAAGTGGACCAAGAAGGAGATTGGAGACCTATCAAGCCATGCAAGAGGCTGTTGATGAAGGTACTGTAAAGTCTATTGGTGTTTCGAACTACGGTATCCACCACATTGAGGAATTGTACAAGTGGGATAACTTGAAGCATAAGCCAGTGGCAAATCAAATTGAGATCTCACCATGGTGTATGAGAGAAAAATTGACTGCATGGTGCCAATCCAAGGGTCTTGTTGTGGAGGCTTTCTCACCCCTAACCCATGGTTATAAATTGAGAGAACCCGGTTTGGTATCCATTGCTAAGCAAGTTGGGAGGGATACAGGTCAAGTTTTGATCAGATGGTCCTTACAAAGGGGGTTGTTGCCACTTCCAAAAACTCAAAATCCTGCTAGGTTGGCCTCCAATCTACAGGTTTTTGAATTTGGATTGTCACCTGAGCAGGTGAAGCAGTTGGACCACCCTGAAGCTTACGAGCCAACTGACTGGGAGTGTACCGATGCCCCATAATTTTTGACGTAATGTCCCGTCTCTTTATGTACCTGATGAATAGAAGAAGCTCTATAATATTGTTCTCATGACTGACTTCGTATCTTTTGGTTTCTGGAGTTCTCTTGTGAAGAAGTACTTAAATTGAATAAGGTTCGTATTGTGACAGCAACCAACTTGTCTTTAGTTGTAGATCGTAGTGAAAAACCAAAAAACAAAAAAAAAATAATAATAATAATCGAGTCACTATGAGTGGAACGGTGCCATCTGTTGTACCCTTGGAATCTAATCCTGAAGTTTTTAGTGAATTTGCCCACGGATTGGGTCTTAATAAGTCCTATGGGTTTGTCGATATCTATTCTTTGACTGATCCTGACTTGATTGCTTTTACACCTAGTCCAGTAAAAGCTCTCATACTATTATTTCCGTTGAATGGTTTTTTTGAAACTTCCAAGGAGGACACATCTATCATCGAGGAATCTACGAGTGAACCTGTCTGGTTCAGGCAGAGTATCAAAAATGGTTGTGGTCTGTATGCACTATTGCATTCTTTGAGTAATAATTTACAACTATTACATGGAGAATCCAAGTTGTTACAATATTTACAGTCGCATCCAGTTACTAATAACAGATATGCTGATAAACCAACTGATGAATTTATCCTATCTATTAGTGAGACCAATGCGGATCATTTCCAAAGTGGCCAGTCAAAAGCACCTGATGCTGATGAAGATGTCAACCTGCATTTTATAACTTTTGTAGAAAGGGATGGTAAAATTTACGAATTAGATGGTAGGAGGCTTCAAGGCGCAAGACTTTTAGGTAAAGCGGGTAAGA
Organism: Zygosaccharomyces sapae; assembly: GCA_900465325.1. NCBI lineage: Eukaryota > Fungi > Ascomycota > Saccharomycetes > Saccharomycetales > Saccharomycetaceae > Zygosaccharomyces > Zygosaccharomyces sapae. The sequence continues at coordinate 452,290 of UEGL01000017.1, read as the reverse complement.
GTCCGGATGAAGGTTTATTAGGTGAAGAAGCTATCAGTAATAGGGTTCAATGGTATATGGATAAGGCTGATGAGAAAAATAAGTTGCATTTCAACTTATTAGGTTTAGCCCCTTCCCTAGATTAATGCATGATATGATTAACGGTTTACATATAAATAAAGTAACTAACGTAGTGAAAAATTGACAGCGGCTACTGCTGACTTTTCATATTTATTCTCTTTGGATCTGTATATTGCTGTATGACGTACGGTCTACAAGCTTTAGTATCAAGATACTTGTATTCGTTTCCTTTAGTCTGAGTTTTGACGAGTATGAATTGCGATAAACCTCTGTGGGAAAGAAAATCTATGGTGCTTTCTACATTTTGAAATTGGAATTCTTTTTGTAAAAATTCAAGGGGAACCTGATTGTAGCTCCTACAGATTGTCAACAGCGACTTAAGCTTCTCTTTACCAATGAAAAAATCCACTAATTTTTTACCAAGACCTTCCATCGAACTGTGAATTCTCATGAAGTTGTGATAATCACCCACTAGTTGGGTTCTAGCCAATTGGAATGCCTGTTGCACTAGTGGATGTTTAAAAACAGAAAAGTTTTCAGTCATGAGCTTCAACCTCAGACTTGTAATAGCACCGTGATCCTCAGTTAATATGTAATAAAGAATTCTATAGCTGGTAAATTCTTCAAGGCATGAATGCTTAATGTTAGGTAGTTCAAAAAGTGTAATGAGTCGACTTTGACATTGGTTGAATTCGCCAATATCACCATTCTCAAGAGCAATTCTCGCATGAGATTGATAGACTTTGATAGTGAATTCATTTTCGAGAATTTGGACCCTCAAATCTTGTCTCATAGATTTAAATTGGTCACATAAGTAGTGATAAGATGCTTTTTGTCCTTCATATTTTTCCATCAGCATGTTATAGGTCTTCTTCAAAACAGATAAAGGCCTTACGGTTTCAGGATTGGGCTCAGATGTTAGCCTTAGATAAGGTTTTTCCAAATTTTGGCACCTCCCCAATATACGTTTATTTTTGTCAAATTTATGAGATTTAGTACTAATAGCATTAAGATTAGCAAAGTTTTCCTCTTCATCCACACCTCTACCATTACCGACAGGCCGGCTCTGAGCTGGAGTGCCGAATCTTTCAGCTCTCTTTCTCCTTCTTGCAGCTTCCTCCTTGCTGATGTCACCATTTCTGGAACGCTTCTTTTTATTATCGTTTAGTGAACCTGTTGGTACAGGACTAAAGAGGGGCATTGGTGGTGGAGGAATTGCTGCCGGTGGTGGTATCATTGGTGGTGGTGGCGGAACTGGGAAAGCTAGAGACCCTCCTAAAGTACCTGATGAACTAGGTCGCAGAAACCTATTAGCTGTTGGATTATTCATTCTATTGTAAAAATCATTCGCATTGTAGCCAGGAAACGGATTCCAGGATCCTTGGAAAGTAGAAGATGTAGTAGAGGAGTGAGAGTTTGGCACTTCCCCAGTACCTGTCGGATCACGGTTAGAACCTCTACTCTGTCCAAGCATCACCGGCGTTACTTTATTATACGGACCACTCATGACCAAACTATGACAGATACACCAGACGCTCAAGAAAGCAATATGTATGATATATGTATATAAATACAGTCCCTTCCAGTCAAAACCTTGTGTTGTTTTTCTCTTTAGTCTTTTTTTTTTGTTATTATTTTCGAGTGCTTGAGCTTGTATGAAGTTGCTGCGTTGCTGAAGAGGAGATGAGTGATGCTGTTGAATATATATATATATATATATACATCTGTACCTATATAGTCACGTGCCTATGAGTATGTGATACATATGCCATTATTTAATTAAGGATGATAGTTCATTCGTCGTAGCTGCCAAATGACAGGAGGCCGCCACCATATCTTGAATGTCTGGAAAAGTAGTCAAAATCTATTGAAACAGCATTTGCAAGTAGTACGGCTCTTTGATCAAAATTTAGGATTTCTGAACTTAAAAGTTCAGGAGGATAGACTCCGGAAAAGCTTTGAGATGAATCAAACCTCACCACATAGATACCAGTATCTGTGAAAAACTCTCTTCCTAATCCAACCCAATTCCTATCCACACTAGCCATAATTTTACCCTGTTCATCTAATACTGGAAACTCAAATGCTAAGAAGGGGGCATCTATTTGACCGAACTCAGCAAAGGAAGTTTCCGTCTCTCTTTCTCTGTGGAACAATTCATAACGCCTTCTCCACAGGTGCCAATTTTGGATAGATTCTCCAACTAGGATACCCTCTCCCTGAACACCAGCAGATTGCGGTACAGGACCACTACTAAGGAATGGTTGTGAAAAAGAGGGTTTTAAATTATATGAACGTTGAACCAATTCTTCTTCACTGCCCGTGGTAGGGGGTAACAGTGCCTTGATGTGGGAATTGATCCATGAGAATGGTCTGTTAATCGTTAATACTACATTTCCCCAATTATCAAATACATCCATCGTAAAAGGTCTGTGCAAACGATAAAACTGTCGCATCAGGGCTTTTACAAATGAAAAATCTCTCTCTTCCATGTAACCAATTCGATTCCCCATTACGTCCAAAATAGCATATCTATTAGCCTGTTCGAAGCCCAGAAACACATTCATCATTTCCATTTGTCTTTCAATGACAATAGTAGGTTCATTCAGCAGTACACTTGCCACAGGGTGATTTGGTTGGATAAATGAAGTCTCAACCTTAGGTAGGACTGTACGCACTCGTCCATCATTGGGAGTAACCTTTCTACGAAAAGCACCATTTCTGAATAAACTGGATGAAAATAGTCTTTTGGATATCATCCTGTTCAACATCATTGGTTCCGATAGTCTAAGATCATTAGTTCTTACAAGATGTTTAGATGGAATAGTAATATCCTTGGGTGATCAACAAAAAATACATGTGACATTATCCAATATGCTTGACTGTACTTTATCCGTAGGGCGTTCAGTAGTTTGTACGAGAGTTTGGCCGAGTGGTTTAAGGCGTCAGATTTAGGTTTGCTACCTAAAACTTAAATCCTCTGATATCTACGGATGCATGGGTTCGAATCCCATAGCTCTCATTTTTTGTCTTCACAATACTTTCAATACAAAAAGACCAAAGCACAAGAACTTAATGGCTCTGATTTTCTGTACGCTGTTCTATTAATTGTACTGAAAATGTAAGGATGAGCTAGCTCTTCGTCAGGATCGAACTGGTGAGCAATTATGGGTATAAATATAATAACTATTCTCAAATAGAACTATTTATCGAACAAAAGTATACCCTTTAAAGCAAGATAGATAGAAAGATTTTGTACTATATCTATCAGATTGGTGCTAAGTAGATGGGCTTGGAATGTTGAACCTTATTTTATTATATCTTGTTTTTTCTTGTCCTCTATTCGATTCTCGCGAAGGATAAGTATGTGCAAAATGAAATTTTCAAAGATTTGAAAGAAAAAAAAAATTAAGATTAAAAGTTCAACGTTTAACGTTTAAAGGAAATACTGTTAAGGCCGTATTATTTCCTAATGCTGAGCTCTATCCTCTGTAAAAGAGGTATACATACATTACCTAAGCTCCCCAATGCTTGGTTACTTCAACAACAGGGTATTCCTAATGTTCTAAGTGCTAAAGGTTTCCAAATTTTATGGAATCAACATCAGAAGTATTTGTGTGATAAATTGACGCTAGCTACAAGTGGTACTAGTATGGAATCATATTTTCCTTTCCATCTTTTGTTGAATACAGCTAAAAGACCATTTCAAACTCATATCTTTAACCTAGCGTCAGCAGCTCATAACAATCATCTTTTCGTGGAAAATATTCTACCAAATTCTCGTGCTGGTAACAGCCAGGCCTCAAGATCATTTTTAACTCGTGTACAGGAGTCGTTTGAAGACGATTGGGAGTCTGTTAAGGAAGAAATGGTGCGCCGTGCAGATCAGGAAGTTTTAGGACAGGGTTGGTTATTCTTGGTGGAGAACGCAAATAAAGAGTTACACATTTTGTTAACACAGAATAATGGTACACCATACTACTTCCCCAGAAATCAGTTATTCGATTTAAACAGTGCATTAACTTTGGAAGAGTTTGCTCAATTGCAGGAAGTGAGAAAATTGGTTAAATCTCAAAAGGGCCAAAAAGTAGAAGACTGGACTATGCCACTAATTTGCGTATCATTATGGGATCAAGCATATCTGCACGATTACGGTGTTAAGAACAGATCACAGTACGTAAAGAATGTTCTCGACAATTTGAATTGGTCAGTGGTCAACAGCAGACTGTATTCCAGTGCGCAGTAAAATTCTTCATCTCTTTTCGGATCATGTATATAGATAAGGTATAGAACGCATATTATACAACCTTAACAGCTACGGGCTTACCGTACTCATCATTTATTATCGTAGCTCGGTGACGCTGGCACAACGGTTTCAGACAATGAGCAGCAAGTGGTTCAGGCATTCCATGGAATTCCCAACCGATACTTTCGTCACCTTGCGACAGTTCGTAAATGGTAACTACTTGCTGCAGTTTACCTGCACTTTCACACCACTGCAGTATTAATGATGCCCACGAATCTACCGTTCTCCATAGGACGTAGTATGTTGGTGACTCTCTTTTGCCTTTATCCGTTCCTATGGCCTTGCCTTCCTGGCACATGGCCGACCATATTTCATTGATGAATATTTGAGGGACTGATCTTTCAATTTCATCATTGACAAATAAACTCTCCTGTACAGATTCTGTTCCCTCTTTTACTATACTACCTTCGGCTGACATACTCCATGCGTTATGTGATTTTGCATATTGTAAAATAAGATCCATCCATGAACTGATCTGCTGCCTTCTGATAATCGAATTAGGTTGCCTTGTATAAAGTGGTGGAAATGAATAGATCGGTGGTAAGGACATTGACAGGCTCTTCCATCAGCTGGGATTGGACTTCATCAGCATTCGTTGTGCGCGAAGAACACCGGACCCTTGAACTCAAGTACGACAGTGCCAAAAACACTAGGTGAAACTAAAGCCATGGAAAAAAGGATACAAGAACTCGAAGAACGACACGTTAAAGTCCATAAAGAACTGTTGGAAGTACTTGATGATTTGTACTTGGCTCAACATGGCATTATTTCTTTAGACAAGGAAAAGAGAAGAGCAACCGAAGTTAGACGTCAAATACAGATGAGTTTAGAAAAGAGTGCTGTCATTCTAAGAGCCCTGGAAAGATTGGGACAACAGAATTTTGTCACCAATAGCGGCGATTCGACAACCGAAGGTTTACTAGCTCAGAGGTTGGGTAGGCTTATGGACGCTAACTACAAATTAGATCATACTGTAAGTCAGGTACTCTCGAGACAACTTGAACTTTCAGCACAATTGAGAGATGAAAGAAAGATTTATGAGACCCTTTCAGATCGATTGAAGCAAGTTTCCTTGCAGCTACAAACAAGTAAACCTGAAAGCGAAATTCACCAAGAACCTGAAAAAGAATTTCAACTACAAGAGGATTCGTCGCTAGAACGAGAGAATGAGACTATAGAACAACTCCTAATAGCTTTGAAGGTGTTCGGCGGTTATGATCTTACTACCTAACAGTATACTTTTGTTTTTCCCGAGCCGCGTACAGTGTGACAATCCAAACTTTTCTTTTCCTATTTGAATTTTTTTTTTCAAAATTTTACAAAGCTCATCTCATCTCATCTCGTCCCGTCTTATCGACAATCTTCATTTCATGCATTAGGTATTATTGCCAGTCTGATACTCACCAGAGAGCTCTTGGTGTCAATTGTTTTGCGTCTTCTGTTGGATTGGCTACAAGAAATTCAGAAAGATTCCAAGCACAATGAAATACGTCGTGGTTTCCGGTGGTGTTATTTCAGGTATTGGTAAAGGTGTTCTGGCATCTTCTACTGGTATGTTGTTGAAGACTTTAGGTCTTAAAACAACTTCCATCAAGATTGACCCTTACATGAATATTGACGCTGGTACGATGTCACCATTAGAGCATGGTGAGTGTTTTGTTCTTGACGATGGTGGAAAAACTGATTTGGATTTGGGTAATTACGAACGTTATATGAATGTGACTTTAACTAAGGACCACAACATTACCACTGGTAAGATTTACTCTCATGTGATTTCTAAAGAACGTAAGGGTGATTATTTGGGTAAAACCGTTCAAATTGTTCCACATTTGACCAATGCCATTCAGGATTGGATTGAACGTGTGGCACACGTCCCAGTTGATGACACTGGTGAGGTTCCAGATGTATGTATCGTCGAACTAGGTGGGACAGTTGGTGATATTGAAAGTGCGCCATTCGTAGAAGCCTTGAGACAATTTCAGTTCCGTGTTGGTAAGGAAAATTTCTGTTTGGTTCATGTCTCTTTGGTTCCAGTAATTCACGGTGAACAAAAGACGAAGCCAACTCAGGCCGCTATCAAGGACTTGAGATCTCTCGGTCTAAACCCCGATATGATTGCTTGTAGATGTGCCAAAGAGTTGGATCAACCAACTATCGAGAAAATTGCCATGTTTTGTCACGTTGGTCCAAGACAAGTGGTCAACGTCCACGATGTGGAGACTACTTACCATGTACCTCTGTTGTTGCTTTCTCAAAAGATGATTGCTTACCTGAGCGAAAGATTAGAGTTGGAGAAACTCCAATTAACAAGCAAGGATCAACATCGCGGTCAACACCTCTTAGCTAAATGGAAGAATATGACCGATACCTTTGGACACAGTGATCATTCGGTCAAGATCGCGCTTGTCGGTAAATACACTAACCTGCGTGACTCTTATTTGTCAGTGATCAAAGCTCTTGAACACTCATCGATGAAATGCCGCACCAAGTTGGAAATCCTTTGGGTTGAAGCAACGGACTTGGAGTTTGAATCTCAAAACACAGACAAGACAAAATTCCACGAGGCTTGGAAGAATGTTAGCGATGCCGACGGTATCTTGGTTCCTGGTGGTTTCGGATCACGTGGTACTGAAGGTATGATCTTGGCCGCTAAGTGGGCCCGTGAGAGTAACGTTCCCTATCTAGGTATCTGCCTCGGCCTCCAAGTAGCTACTATTGAATTTGCCCGCAATGTGCTTGGAATTAAAGAAGGTAACAGTGCGGAATTCCATCCCGAATTGCCTGAGGAAAAGCAAGTTGTCGTGTACATGCCAGAAATCGACAAGGAAAACATGGGTGGTACTATGAGGTTAGGTCTGAGACCAACTTATTTCCAAAAGGATACTGAATGGGCTACCATCCGTAAAGTTTACGGTAACAGTCAATCTGTCGAAGAGAGACACCGTCACCGCTACGAAATTAATCCTACATTGTTACAACGCTTTGAAGAGAAAGGTTTGCAATTTGTCGGCCGCGATGAGTCCGGTAGCCGTTGCGAAATTTTCGAATTGAAGGGTCACCCATACTACGTCGCTACTCAGTACCACCCAGAATATACATCGAAGGTCTTGGGACCTTCAAAACCTTTCTTGGGTTTCATTGCAGCATCAGCTGGTGTTCTTGAACCCTTGCTAGAAGGCAAGTATGAGTACCAAGGTACCGCAGATTTCTAAGACTGTATCGAAATTTGTAAACTAGGAGAGATTTTAGATAGAAATAGATAAAAAAAAAGTAAAAAAAAAAGGTACAATAGAATAGACTAATAAACACTTACCATTAGATCATTGCTATACATGTAGATAAATTGCAACTTGCTACTTCATCTCCTGCGATCTCCCTTCTTATTTGGAAATGCCAATAACACCACATGCTGGTCTACCACCAGCGTTACCGGTCTTTAGGGACTCGTCATTACCACCCTTACCCAAGTCATCTTGGCCAGCATGGACGACAACGGTTCTACCTAAGACAGAGTTTGGACCTAGCAACTTGACCAAGGAGTCGGTCTTGGAGCCCTTAGCAACACCAGAACCGTCAGTGGCGATGTTACCCAAATCACCAACGTGTCTTACCTCGGCATCTGGGGCACCATGTGTCTTGCCGAATGGGTTGAAGTGAGGACCAGCTGAGGTGCAACCGTTAGTGTTGTCACCGAATTCGTGGACGTGGAAACCACGTTGAGCGTTTGGACTGTTGCCGGTGATTTCGTAGGAAATTGTAGTTGGAGTGCTTTCAGAAGATTGCTCAAAGTTGACGACACCGGAAACACCTGCGTCTCCTCTCAAAACTGCGACTGCCTTAACCATTTTGATTTAAATTGAATATTATTATTATAAATTCTCAGATAGCCGTAACCTCTAAAGACTCGTTAACTTCTCTTTTCGGAGCACCTGAGAGGTTAAAAAGCGTGTGATGTAGAAAATAAGAGCAAATTGAGAAAACTATCCTTATATATATATATATATATATGGATGTGCGTATATGTACGTATGTAAGCGTATAAGCGTACAAAGCGTACAAGTGTGTAGGTATAAGGTGTAGAGGCATATGGAGTACGAACCTGCCGTGTCTGGGAAAGAACAACACTGCGCTTATCCCTAGTTGTGGCTTTCACCTACTAGGGGCGGCGCCGTGAGGGGGCAATTAGTAAGCCCTAAAGAAGTTAGCCGCCCGTTGTAGTAAGAAGCCCTTTCTCCTTTCTAGGGGGGGTCAACAGAAGGGGAAAACTCTCAAGTAAGGAAGGCCGTCGGGGGTGATGAGGTCACCGGGATGCAATCAATGCAAAAGGTATTCTCGTAGTGAATGCTGTCTAATGAGAAACGGTGTGTGAGAAACAGATTGGAAACGCGTTAGAATATTCTTAGGTACGGGTAATTAATTGTTTGCATCCTGATCTTCAGATGAGGGAGGAGATATTAACAGATAAGTGGTACTTGTGATGACGACGCCAGTAAATAACCACATCATTACGGTACTTGGCTTGCGTACTATTTGGCGAAGAAAATCGATTACTGAGTTGTGGTCGAAAAACCCCATCTAGCCTCTTTTTCTTGATTCGGTTGAATTTGTTCTTTGATTGAAGGCTAGCGCATTTCCAAAGTGTAAAGGATATATCGGGTAGTTTGTCTTGCGTTTATATAGGTTCAAAGTATAAGATTGATACGATCACCCATGTGGAGATGGTAGCAAGGAAATGAGAGAATAACACTGACTCGGCGTAGATAGAGCAAGAGCTTTCAGGCTGATCCGGGTTTTCGATGAGAAGATAGCTTAAGCGAGTATAGTAATGTCGGTAAAACCATTTTCTATTCAACATATACAGTGCTTGTGGGATGTACGGCCGACAAGTCCGAGTTAATGGGCCACTGAAGACCGACACACATATCAGAATAGGGTTTTGAGCGTAAGGAACTACGAAAAGAGGTTCGTTATATAGCTAATCAACCAACGGCATTTGGCTGTCGACGGAGAATGGACTCGATTTGTGCTTCCAACGATAGCAGGATCGAGTGGAATTATGAAGTGGTGCCGTCAAAGAAAATGTGTTACCCGGTCTTCAAAAATTATGTAGTAGGTGTTCTAGTAGTAATATTGGCAGTAACCGTAGTAGTGGGAAATGGGTAAGAAAAGCGTACGGTGTACTTTTAGAACAGATAAAGGTAAATTGGTCAGCAGGATCAAGATACAAGATACAAGAATTGATTGAGATCATGAATCCATTCAGGATACTTGGTGACTTGTCTCACCTTGCTAGCATATTAATTTTAACACGTACAGTGCGGAAAACCAATGTGATCGATGGTATCTCATTTAAAACTCAGGTTCTTTATGCTTTAGTGTTTCTGACCCGTTATTTGGATCTTTTCACATTCCATTGGGTGTCTGCATACAATTCATTGATGAAGATTGTGTTTCTTGCATCATCTGTCTATATCGTGGTTCTTCTACAACGTTCCAAGACTACGAATCCAATTGCCTACAAGGAAATGATTATGAGGGACAGCTTTAAAATTCAATACATCCTGGGCGTGAGTTTCCTTTTGTCCCTATTTTTTCATCACAAGTTTACGGTTCTCGAAACTTTTTGGAGCTTTTCGGTCTGGTTGGAGAGTTTTGCGATCTTGCCCCAGTTGTTCATGTTGTCCAAGAGCAGCAAGGCTGAAAGTTTAACGGTGCATTATATCTTTGCCCTTGGTCTATATAGGGCCCTGTACATTCCAAATTGGATCCTGAGGTATTGCTTTGAGAACAAAATTGATAGGATTGCATTAGCCGCAGGGATCGTTCAAACTCTGATTTACTCCGACTTCTTTTACATATACTACAAGAAAGTAGTAAAACGCAGTGGAGTTGGATTGCCAGTATAGAGGAGACCAAAAGTACAGAGATATATACATAAACGCATATATGTATGTATATGTGTATGTGTATCGTTTTTTTTTTTTTATTGTTATTATTTTTCACATACAGAAAAATATGTATGCGGACCACATTTCAATCTCTCTTCAACTCGTAGAACTGTTTAGTAACGCCGTCCTTGGTAACAATTAAGATTTCTAAACCATCACCAACCTGAATGTGTCTCTCTGTCGCCGAAGTAAATGCGTCTCTGACCAATCTTATGACTTCGTCAACGCTTAAAAATTTTAATGGCCTTTTAACTCTACCATTACTACCGGGTTCGTACTGATTGCGGAAATTAACTTGATTATCAAGAAATGGCATAATTAGTGATGCTGCCGCACCACCTGCCCTGCACTGCTCCCTTTCGTATGAGCCCACGGGATCAAATGAATAAACTGCACCTCTACCTTCGTCATCTAAACCTGCAATAACCGTTTGTACGTAGTAAGGGAAAAATCTTTTGCCATACAATAAGTGTTGGATATTTCTAGCTGCACTGCTTAGTGATAATTTTTTATCGTTGTGATCAAAGTGATACCATTTCACGCTGTTCTTAAACCTCTTAGCCAGTGCTTCACTGTCAGCAGCAAATCCGTTGGCAGTTATAACGATGTTGTCACCACAGTCAAATACTTTAGATTCGTAACGAGAGTTAATGGAATAATCTGTAGTATGCCTCGTGTCACCCGCTAAGACTGCAAAATCTTCTCCTGCAATTCCTAAAACCGTACCACCGTTGTCTGTGTATGGATAGAATTGATACTGTATGGGGGGTGCTGCTGCCGTTTGTGTATATGCTGGATCTGATACTAGTGTGTCACTCATTCTTGAAAGATTCCCACCTTGCTCGTAACAATGCAATGTGTTCGTTGTGGTCTTTAGTCCTCTTTTGCCACCCTTAGGCTAAGTTAACTCTTCCATATCTTGTTTTAAGCTTTCCGTCAAGAGTGATTTGAAAAATCCACTATGCAGTTTCAAGGACAAGAACAAAGGCTTTGAGGATTAGTCGTTATGCCTCTAAAAGCTGTCGCACCTTCGGTGCTGTGAGCTCTTAAACTTCAGGATTCCGATACGGTCTTTCTTTCTCCTCAGAAGGTCGTTTGTTACAAGTTCATATTTGTTTCGTTTGTGTTTTTCACTCCGGCTAGTGCTGCCGTTCCAACTAGATGTAGTATATAGATGAGAACAAACAGACTAATTATCCTATCAATACTTAGTCGAACTGGGGCGGGTTCGAAAGATACCCCATGGAGTACCCGTATTCCTCCTATCTTATCATTTTAAGAGGCAGTATAACTACACCTTACTGTGACTTGCGACTGCTTCTTATCTAGAGATGACATTAATTTTTTTTTTAAAAAAAAAAATTAAAAGAGACGGCAAAAAATCTCCATCGGATCTGCGAGTCTACAATCAGTAAATCAACTGTTGCTTCGATGAAAAAAAAAATTAACGGTCTTCAGCTGATAAAAGATATCACATTGTAGCTTGAAGTATACATAAGAAGTAGTGTTATTTTTATAAGAGCTGATATCCACCGTCTCTTGGAATCTTATTCCACCTCATCTCATAGCGCCTCACCTCATCTCATAGCGCCCTACCGTATTTCAGCTCATCTCATCTCATTTCATTCACTGAGAATGAACAGGCTCGAACATATGGGCGTTAGCAAGGTCCAGGAGGGTGCAAATGCGTCTGTACAACCGTTAGACGATTCCAAATCTATCGAAGAAGTATCAGTAAATGAACCAAGTTCTGTAGATTTGGATTTGGAATACCAACCAGATTGGTCGTCATCATCTAAAAGTAAAGCCAGCAGATTCAGGCAGTGGTTTTTAGGGTTTATTGAGGTAAATCACAACCAAGAAGGGTCAATCGTAGACGCTTTTATCTACAACAAAGAATTAAGACCGGTGGAAAGTAGCAGGAGAACATGGGGTTGGAAACATTACGTTTTTTTCTGGATTAGTGGTACATTCAATGTAAACACATGGCAAATTTCAGCTACTGGATTACAACTAGGTCTGAAGTGGTGGCAAAGTTGGATTTGCATTTGGTTCGGCTACTTGTTTGTCTCTACCTTTGTTGTACTGGCGTCTCGGGTTGGCAATGTTTATCACTTGTCTTTCCCCATTGCGTGTCGTGTTGCCTTTGGTACCTATTTTTCGCTGTGGGTTGTTCTTAATCGTGTTGTAATGGCATGTGTCTGGTATTCTACTATGGCTTATTTAGGTGGGCAATGTGTTCAGCTGATGTTGAAGGCCATATTTGGTACCGACCTGGATCGTCGCTTTGGTAACGGTATCAAAAACAACAATCTGGATGCTTTCCAATTAGTCTCTTTTATCATCTACTGGATTTTTTCACTGCCGTTTTTATGGTTTCCTCCCCATAAATTACGTGGGATTTTTGCCGCTAAGGCTTTTATCACACCATTAGGGGCTTTCGCGCTTCTGATCTGGTCCGTCCGTAAGTGCGGCGGTAGTGTAGATCTTGGAGCTCTTAATGCTGCCGATGATGTCAGCACTTCGGTGAAGGCATGGGCGGTTATAAGATCCATCATGAGCTCTATGGACAACATGTCGACATTAGTTCTCAATGCACCTGATTTTTCGAGATTCGGTAAAAATAAGCGTGCTGCACTATGGTCACAGTGGATTTCAATCCCACTGTGCTTCGGTGTCATTTCACTCTTGGGTATCGTGTGTGTTAGTGCTGCCTATACCGTCTATGGTGTTAATTATTGGAGTCCACTGGATATTCTCGCACGTTATTTGCAAAACTATACTTCAGGGGACCGTGCAGGTGTTTTCCTGATCGCGGCGGTCTTCGCTTTCGACCAGCTAGGTGCTAATCTATCACAGAATGCTATTCCAGCTGGTACCGACATGTCAGCGCTTTTGCCCAAATTCATCAGTATTCGTCGTGGTAGTTACATCTGCGCGTGCCTCTCCTTATGTATTTGCCCTTGGAACCTTTTGGCATCGTCTTCTAAGTTTACCACCGCTTTAAGTGCTTATGCTGTGTTTTTATCAGCAATCGCAGGCGTAATTTCAGCTGATTACTACATCGTCCGTAAAGGTTACATCGACGTGTTACACTGCTACTCAAAGAAGCACAACTCGCATTACAAATATAACCGCTGTGGTACAAATTGGAGGGCTGTTATCGCTTATATCGTCGGCATCGTACCTAATTTTCCCGGTTTCCTAGGATCCACCGGGGTCCATGTGCCCGAAGGTGCCATGAAAGTTTACTACTTGAATTATTTCATTGGCTATTTATTAGGCGCGATAGTCTACACCGTTCTGGTTTACTTCTTTCCCGTTGGAGGTGTACCAGCCGATACTAAGATCACAGACTTGGTATGGCGTGAACAGTGGGTTGAAGTGGAAGACTTCGATCGTCAAAGACAGATATTTGAAAAAGAAGCTTAGTAAACTGGAACTGTACTAGTAGTTTTTAATCCTTTTTTTTTTCTCTGCCTCTGTAATCCTTGGTTTTGAACATATATAATACAGATATTAAATGAACTTATTAATAATTAAATTGCGGATATAGTATCGTGAACAGTCGTAACTCATTTATGCTTTGTAGTCATTATTATCATCTAAACGCTGATGGGCATATCTGCTTTAAGAAACATGGGTACCAGGGAAAGATCCTGTTCCTCATCACTCTCATTTGCGCTACGGTCGTCTTCACTCTCCCCACCATCGTTGTAATCTCCCTGCTCACCACCCATACCGGTGCTAGTGTATCTACCTGGAGATCCCAGCTTTAGCGGTATGTATTCCCGCTGACTCGATTCTTTTTCCCAAGCACTGGAAAAATCAGCGCTTTGCGAGTAGTGGGGCATACATCCATAGTACCCTACTGGCGATTCTACGAGCGCCTCCTCCTCTTCACCCTCTCCTTCAGATTCCGAACTTGAGGAATCTTCGGAGAAAGACTCCTGCAAATGTAATTCATCTTCTGGATCAAAGTCCTCTTCCTCGTCCTCTTCTTCTTCATCATCGCTGCTAAAATACTCGAGAGAACCGTTTTCCTCCCGTCTCTGAGCGTAGGTAAACGAATCGATATTATCCATAAGTCTATCTAGTAAATTTGCATGCCCAACGAGAATTCTTAAGTCGTAGTCCTTGTTCTTTTCGGTGGAAGCACACTTTAGCAGCTTACTTCTCGCTTTCCCGGCTAATAAGTATTGCTGAGAAATAGATACTGTTGTACCTATCATTGAGTTATCGCGGTATGTATTATCTCCCTAGGGACGTGGTCAAAAATCTTCAAATTGCTATTAATTTACGGTGGCATACATCCTCCAGACAAGGTCTCCCCCGCCATTAGGAGAACGAATTAATTGGAGTAGTCATTTGCGTTTATATAGGTAAGAGTAATTTTTTTTCATTTTTTTTTTTTTTTTTGTTTTCTGTAGTTCTTCTACTATGCATGAATAAGCATGATGGTGTAACCAACCGCTTGCCATGAGTGGTTAAACACCATTATTAACCGTTCGTTAGCTTGGCATTGTTAACAAATTGTAAGATGGGTAATATTGACGGAAAGCGGAAAATATATCGAATATGTGTTCCCTCAGTATACGTTTTTCACCGCCCGTCTAGCTTCTCTAGTATTCTTGTCTAGTGTAGTTCCGTGGATCGGCCGTTATCGAAGCCGGTATTATGCCGCTTATGCGTTATTTTCCGTTTTCCGTCCGCGGCTTTGTAAGCTGAACCAAAGCAGTGGAGCCCGATTGGAGAATTAGCGTCTTCCTCTTTTAGTGTTATTGTCGCCTCCTGCGTCGGTTAGCTCTTAGGCGTTGTTCGTTCTTTCCTCGTGTAGCAGTGGGACGACGGGTGATTCCCCAAGTGATAATGCCCGTTTATCCGCATCTCAGATAGGAGGAGGCGCGTCCAATCAGGTTTATTCTATCCTAGCAGTGTCGGTGGCCGAAATGCACGTGCGTGCAATTTAGAGTTGTGTTCCTGTCTGAACACCCAGGGACACTAACGAACTTCGCGGGCGTGTGGTCTAGTGGTATGATTCTCGCTTTGGGTGCGAGAGGCCCTGGGTTCAATTCCCAGTATGCCCCGTTCTTTTTTTGAAACGTGATCTGGGTGTTATCATATACGTGAAATTCAATCGTGTTATGTGATTAAAATATGTGACCCAGGTATAAAGAAGTGCGTCCAGTCAACTGGTAGCAGTCATAGAATTTGCAAATGTCAGAGAGCAGAAGGTGCTTCTGTACTAGGTCTCTTCTGTCTTCTTCTTCCTCCCCACATGTCACGTGCTTCATTCTAGCCAATAGGATCAATTTATTTTTGCCTTGTTTTTTTCTTGAGCTTTCAGTAGACAGCGGTTTGGGAAATCACCAGTAACGAGGTGGAGGTTCTCTAACTAACCAACCAACTCTGGTAAAACTTTATATCTGCTAACACGTAGGTATCGCAAACCGATATCAAGAGCCACTCGGGTTCAATTTGGTAGTGGAATCCTTTCAATCTATCCCTCTGTCTGCCATCTTTCTTTTTGTCCGTCATTATAACATTACAAAATGTTGAGATCCTCTACCATTAGAACGTCTCAGCTATTGAAAAGATCCATTGCGACCCAAGCTGCCCCCAAGGCGGAATTTACGGAATTATCTAATGGTTTGAAAGTTGCAACTGAATATAATCCAAATGCTACCTCAGGTGCCGTTGGTGTTGTGTTTGGTTCTGGTTCGACCGCTGAAAATCCATACAACAACGGTGTTTCTAACATCTTGTCCCACGCTTTTACCGATGTTGTCAACGGATCTGAAGCAGCTAAGTCTGGTTTGGCTCTAAACTCCCAAGTCTCAAGAGATTACCAATCTTATTTGGTCAGCAGTAAACCGGGTTCTGTTGGTAAGGCACTTGATTTTTTACAATCCAAAATTTCTGGTCCATTGAATGGATCAATCTTTGAATCAGCCAAGTCCAAGGTTTTGAAACAAGTTGCTGACTTCGAAGAAAACGATCATGCGGGTCGTGTGTTAGAGCATCTACACAGTACTGCATTCCAAAATACACCACTGGCTCTTCCAACTAGAGGTACTTTAGAATCGGTGGAAACTTTGGTGAGTTCTGACTTAGAGCATTTTGCCAAGAATAATTTCGTGAACAGCAATGCTGTCATTGTTGGTTCCGGTAGAGTCAGTCATGATGAATTGGTCAAAGCTGTTGAGTCCAACGTTTCCTTAGGTTCTGGTGACAAGATAGTTGCTGATAAGAAGTCTACTTTCCTGGGTTCGGAAGTCAGAATGAGGGATGATACCTTGCCAAAGGCTTGGATTTCGATTGCCGCTGAAGGTGAGCCAGTCACGTCTCCTCGTTTTCTCACTTCCAAGGTTGCCGCTGAGATATTTGGTAGCTACAATGCCTTTGAGCCTGCTTCCAGATTGCAAGGTGTTAAGTTGCTAGACTGGTTGCAAGAGTATGGATTGTGTGATAGCTTCAACCACTTTTCTCACAGTTACAAAGATTCCGGTCTTTGGGGTTTTTCAACCGTTACTAGGAACGTTGGTAACATCGATGACTTAATCCACTTCACTTTGAAACAGTGGAACAGATTGACTGTCTCTATCACGGGTGCCGAAGTCGCTAGAGGTAAAGCTCTGTTGAAGTTGAAATTGGCCACTGAAGCTAAGAACCATGTTGAAGCCGCATCTCTATTGGGTGCATCTGCTCTTTCTGTTGGTCACAAACCAAATCTAAGTGAAGTCTTTGCTAAGATTGATCAAATTTCACCTAAAGATATTAAGGAGTGGGCTGGCCACAGATTGTGGGATCAGGATATCGCTATTGCTGGTACCGGCCAAATCGAAGGCTTACTAGACTACACAAGAATCAGAAACGACATGTCCATGATGAGATGGTAATTTATTTCAACAACTACGAAAAAAGAAGTACGAATTCAAACGACAATTTACTATTCCACAGTTCTAATGGAAAAGATAGAAACCTATTTATTTATAAGATTTTATTGTCAAAGGGTGAAAAGAGCATGTATATGACCCCTCTGTATATATTAATGCGCTTTCTGCCTCATATAAATCATTCCATATTCTAAGTCAAAATGAGATTTCTGAGAGAAAACTCTAATATTACAACCACGCTGTTCTCTTTTTCACTCTTGGCGTTCTATTATTTTCTGCTGTAGCTAAGACAGTCTCGTTCTGTTACCCAATGGGCTGTTCATGTCATCATCATAATTCGGGTCTATCAAACTGTGTTTTTTATTCTCAGATTTGTTAGTTTTAGCGCCATCGATGTTATCTACGGAAGATGTTACTTCATGTGAGAAATTCTGTACGCCATCACTTTCTGGTATTTCTGGAAACTGCGGTGACTTCTGGAGGTTTTGATGGTCAGCATGATTACCGCTATTATTGTTAGCGCCCAGTCGGAATTTCTTTGGTGGTGTGTAATCATTTAGTGACCTCTCTTTCTCATATCTGTGGTCGTCTAATTCCATGGTATTACGTTTTAGTGGTGATTGTCTATTCGTCAGGTACGCCTCTTGATGTCGTACTTCCTGTTCTTCCTTTATAATCTGTTTTGTATCAGACTGTTTTTCTGTTTTTCTTTCTTTTCTCTCTTGGGATTTTTCCTTCTTTTCGTCTCCATTTCCCTCTTCCTTTTCTTCTTCTTCTTCTTCTTCTTCGTCTTCGTCTTCGTCTTCGTCTTCTTCCTCTTCTTCGTCTTCCTCCTCTTCTTCGTCTTCTTCCTCTCTATCTTCCCCATCAAATTTCAAACTTTCTACGTAGTCTTCATCGTTTTCATCTTCTTCATCATCACAATCTAATATGCTTCCCCCATATGCTTCCATATCAAAATGTTCATCTCGATGGCTCCCGGGTCCGAATTCCAAGTCTTCATCAATAATTTCTTCATCTTCATCGAACGCAAAATTTACACTCATAAGGTTGTCGATCTGTGCAATTAGTGGGGCTAGAGAAGAATCAGCTTTTTCATCAATCCACGGTATTCTAGTTAAGGAAACATCGTCTTGATCTAACTTGTCTAAGTTGTCATTTTCACCTCGACTAGCATCATTTTCTTCTTTATTTGTGTATGACCCCCACGGTGAAGAAACCATACAGCATGAAGTCATTGCAATCACAAATTTAGAAAGTTCATTAACTTTGTAATATTTTAAAGGATCATAACATAATTCACATATACGCCTCATAGTGAACGGATACTGTCCATTTTCAGAAAACTTAGAGACCAAATAATTTGCTAATCCTGAGAGTCTTCTTTGTAATTCAGCCGAAGTATCTTGTGGTGTTGAAAAAATGCGTTCCGGTATGGCAATAGTCATATGTGGTATTAGATCTTTCATAACTAGGCGCGCATCACTTTTTTTGAAGATTTCTAAATCTTGATAATCAACCACTTTTTGTAAAAATTCGTAAAGTTCTCTTGACTCGATTCCCATCATATTATGGTCAACATCACCGATACTAGATCCTTGTTGTCGTATCGAAGAAGTCATCTACAATGCTTGAATTTTTCTTTTAAATTGTTTTAAAATTGTAGGTTAACCAAAGTATTGGAAGGAGTATTTTAGTAAGGTGAAAACAGAATATAGCAGCAGTAGTATACAGTATAATTTGGCAGCGGACTAGCTTTATATTGGTCTGGCACTTGTTATGTGTTGATGTTTTAAGATAGTTTTTGAACTCATCGAGATGCGCGTCTTGCTCTTTTTTTTCTTTTCTTTAGGTTCAACTTATACAAAAAATTTTCAAACATTTGAACTGATCAGTTACGAGAAAAAGGTGTGTAAAGTCAGCTCGGTGTCTGTGTTGCCCATTGATAATCTATTAACCTTCTTTTTGAAAGTTTATTACCCCCCTCCCTCCTCTCCCTATCTCTCCTAATTCCGGTAGCAGTTGTTATGTTGAGATTTAGTAGCAAGGGTTTACAGACCATAACTAAAAGTAGTCTAGTAGGTTGCATGCCACCGAGATTTGCGGTACCTCTAGCGACTATGAGGTGGCAGAGTAGCAACTCTCACGTTATCAGTAGTTCTGGTAACGTTAATGAGTCCTTGAGTGATGAAAAAGTAGACGAGTGGTTAGAAGCTATTAAATCCCTAAAGGCGGAGTTTTCAGAACAGGAGTTTTTGCCAGAGACTTCCTTAGCACCACCAGGACAGTCTAGGATTGATATGTCTCAAGAGATTTCTGCAATGGAATCCAAGTTTGAACCTTCACCAGAACAAATCGAAGAAGTGGAAAGACTAAAGACGATTCCGTTACCAGAACGTAGGGACCCTGTGGTGGAACATGTGGTCAATATGATTATGAGGCATGGTAAGAAGCAAAGAGCAGAAAAAATTTTATCAAGAGCTCTCTATTTGGTGTTTTGTCAAATTCGCCAAGATCCAGTAGAAGTGTTAAAAAAATCATTGGATGATTTAGCTCCATTAATGGTAGTCAAGACTTTTAATACAGGTGTTGCTAAAGCTGCGGTGATACCTGTGCCATTAAATCACAGGCAAAGAAATCGTATAGCATGGAAATGGATTGTGGAAGGTGCTGATAAACGTGTCTCATGTGATTTTTCTGTTCGCCTTGGTGAGGAATTAGTAGCTGTTTATAGAGGTAAATCTACTGGGTTTGATAAGAGGGATCAAATGCATCGGACTGCAATCGCACACAGAGCTTACATCAAACTTAAGTGAGGCGGGAAAACATATAATTACTTGTATATACCATTCAATGTTTCTTTAATTCACTCGTATTTATATGCAGTTGCAATCCCCAGGAGGCTTCCCAAAACGTTATAAACTATATCTAAAGGGTCGAAGGCTCTTTTACCACCAGAAAATTGTTTTTGTAGAAATTCGCTTGTGACAGAAGCACCAACGCATACAATAAGAGCCAATGTAAATTTACTTATTTTAAAATATCTGTCATTTTGTTCGGTATTACCACTACTGTATTCATTAATATTATCAACACCGAATAACCGACTTGTGGAAAACCTGATTACTCTGTTCACAATTACACGACAGAATAGCCATGATTCGATATAAAAAGCTAGGAAATGAACCAATTTGTCGTGTAATTGAATGGTTTCAGCAACAACATTGTTTGTAACCACGCCGAAGGTAAAGACACAGCAGAGAACTGCTGCAAAGGATACAAAAGTATTTCCAGCGAATATCAAAAGGCAATTGCATAGTAAAACAAAACAGTAGATGTGATTGTCTATGGACAGCTATTTTAACCGCTAAGGTTGCTTTGGATAGCGGTACATGACTTGTTAACCAATGAATGAGTACTTCAGATTTGGATATCTGATCACCCTTTACGGAGCAGCCCTTAAATCGATATGGGCTCCTATTTCAATATGAAGGAATCGGGGCAAGAGTTAATATACACCTTCGAAAGCAGAGATAGCATTATTAGTTGATATATTTCTGAGTCAGAATTTTATATCGATATCGATTATGAGTGATAGTGGAAACATTGTCTTTCGAACGCCATTACAGCCGGATGAGAACACTTTCTATAGTCGGCAATTTCGTCGGCTCGATAGAGAGGACTTGGGTATCGTTACCGGTGAATCTGTAAAGCCGCTATTCGCAGCATCTGGACTTTCTGCATCTTTGTTATCACAGGTATGGGCTACTGTAGACATCGATAACAAGGGCTTTTTGAATCATACAGAATTTTCTGCAGCGATGAGAATGATTTCACATTTGCAACAGAGACCGAATTTACCCATTACACCGGTTCTTTATGAAACACCTTCTGGTAGGTTACCGGTGCTTGCTGGTAGTGGTGTTAATGGATCCAATGTATTGACACCTTTGGAACGAGGTGCGACCATGGTGGGTAATAATGAGAATGCCGCTTCATCAGTAGCAGCTTCACCAACACGTACAAGCTCTTCTAATCTTTCAGCTATTCCACTAATTCCTTATCAGGATGTGGCAAAATTTTCTCAACTCTATGATAGAACTGCCATGGGTTCACCTGTTCTACCGGGCGATAAGGCGAAGGAGATCTTTATGAAGGCAAGACTACCGACAAATATTTTGGGAGAAATTTGGGCCTTATGTGATAGAAATGTTTCTGGTTCTTTGGACAAACAAGAGTTTGTTATGGCCATGTACTTGATCCAATTGAGTATGTCAAAGCATCCGTCTGTGACGCCGTTACCCACCAGTTTACCCAATCAATTATGGAATTCGGTCAATACGGCGACGACTGCTCCAAATGTCTCAGGAAATACTGCCACCGGTAACAGTAGTGGAATGGCACCAATAAGTGCTAATTCCACAGGTAAACCTTTGTCTAGACAAAATACTCTACAGAGATTGTCAAGTGGTGTTTTTAGTAGTGCTTCGACGGATTGGTCGCTGAGCTTTGAAAAGAAAAGACAGTTTGATGCTATTTTTGATAGCTTGGACAAAAGCCATACGGGTTCATTAGGAGCACCAGTGCTAGTTAATTTTTTCCTTTCTTCAAGACTCAGTCAGGAGACTCTAGCCAGTGTTTGGGATTTGGCAGATATTCACAATAATGCAGAATTTACGAAAGTAGAGTTCGCTATTGCTATGTTTTTGATCCAAAAGAAAAATGCTGGCGTAGAGTTGCCAGACGTGATTCCAGACCAACTCTTGCATTCTCCTGCGTTGGGCCTTTTCCCCAATCAACATGGTGGTGGTGTTGGATTGCCTTCGAGAGAATCTAAGCCCTCATTTGCAGAGCTTCAACAGGCACCAGTTCAAGTGCGTCAAAACTCTAATAATGGATCTTTGAATGATTTATTGGCACTAAACCACTCCTTTACCTCTCCACCACCTCCACAACAGCCGCCTTTACGTCAAACTTCAAGTTTTTCCCGTGATTCTACTGGTGGTTCTTTGCCAACGAATAGTTATGGTCATGCTGCTGCTGGTACTGGTATGTCTAGAAATTATACGCCACAGGTAGATTTGGGACAAAATGTGATTAAGGAAGAGGCGGAAGAAGGTACTCATCCTTACCGTCAACAAACTATGCAGACTAGAGGTGTGGGTCCGCAAACGCCGCAGCGGTCGTCTGTTGTAGGACTCCCACAAGTAGCTGGTCATGGATCGCCAATTATTCCTAAATCCAATGTGGCTTCTGGTACTAGTGCTGACGGTATACCTAGAAATAATGATTTGTATGCTGATGCAGAGGCTTCTGCACAACTTTCTAATGCTACCACTGAGGTAGCTAATTTGTCTAATCAAGTTAATTCTTTGACCAAACAGGCATCTATTACCTCGGATAAGAAAAGTAGAGCAGCTCAAGAATTACAAAGAGTCAATGCCTCAAAAGTTTCTATCGAGAGTAAGCTACAAGGTTTGAGAAGTTCGCACGAAAGTAATGTAAAGGAAGCTGAGGAGTTAGAAACAAAGTTGGTAGAGGCAAACAAGGAAACGGCGGCTCTCGAACAGCAGTTAACTGTCACTGAGGCCAATTATCATGCAGTGGAATCAAAGGTAAGTGAATTGACTCAGACATTTGATGAAGCTCAACAAAAGAATCAGCAATTAAGATCTCAGATCTCTAATTTGAATGCTATGTCTTCTACTTTACAAGCGCAATTGGTTGAAAAGCAGCGTCAAGTTAAGCAAGAAAGATCTATGGTAGACGTTAACACTAAGCAAATGGAATTGAATCAATTCACTGTAGCTAATTTTGAAAATGAGATCAAAGGCCTTAGCGATAAATTACAAGTGTACTTGAGTAAACGCAAGGAGCTAAATGACTACCAAAGAACTGTCGAAGACCAGCATGGTCAACTTCAAGTAAAATACCAACAATTGGAGGCAAGAAGTCAAGATTTGAATGCCCGTGGTCAAGAACTAGAAAAGCGTAAGAAAGCACTCAAGGAACAAGAAAAAGCTTATCAACAGCAATCTGCTCAATTGCAGGCTATGTTTGATGACTTGAATAAGAAAAGGGCTGCGCACAATGATACTCTAGCTTCTGGATATAGTAGTGGTGGTAATGCTCATTCTAGTACTGGTGTAGGTACCGGAATTGCTGCGGGTATTGCGGCAGGTGTTGGAGCAGGTGCGGCCGTTCATGGTGTCAGCTCAACAGATAGATCTCCACAATTTAATGAAGCAGAGGCATCTGGACCTAGGAGTATTAAGACTAATCCTGATGTTACCTCAGGTGCAGCTTCCGGTTCAGGAGGTGTTACACACGAAGATGACGTGTCTAAATTTGTAGAAGCTACTGTTGCCAATTCAAAGTTGGGGGGTGCTGAAGAAGAAGATCATCCTGAGAGTGATGTTTTTGACAAAGATATCCCCACTGTGGGTTCTCAAACTGAGGCAGATGATGAATATGAAACTCGGAGGGACCATGATAGAAATGAAAATTTAACAGATCGTTTCGAGGGTGACTTGAACGAGTATGGTATTCCAAGAACACAATCTTTAACATCTTCCGTTGCCAACAATGCTCCTCAATCTGTGGTGGATGATGTGGAGATTCCAGAAAATTTTCAAGAGAACACTACGACCAGGGTCACTGGTGCTGAAAGGGATTCAGTGATTCCTGGTCAATGGGGCGGTTCCGTGTCTGTTAGTGGCGGGGTTCCAGAGGGCCCTACATCAAGTCATGAAGAATTTGGTAGTAGCAGAAGCAGCAGCTCTTTAGAGAATCTGACTCAAAGAGGTTCCCAGGGTAGGCCCGCTTCTACTGGTGAAAAAGATCTTAGTGCGAAATATGGTAATATTGATGATGAATTCCCCCCTATCCAAGAGTTGAATTTGAATGAAAGTGATTCTTCTGATGAGGTATATCAGGATACTAAAGAAGAAGCCGGATCATCTAACAATGCTCTAACTCGTGGAAAGAGTCATCCGTACTCAAAAATGAAGCCTCCTGCTGCTGCGTCAGGAAAAACTTTCTCAGGGGCTGGTGAGACTTCACTACAAAGCAGTCATCCATCTTTGCTCGAAAATGAAATGCATTCTTCTAATGATCGTGATCCAGTTGCATACCAAGGAAATGGTGTTAGTCAATCAGGTCCAGGTACTACTGACGCGCCTACATTTGATCGTAGGTTTGTTTCGAATTCTCCCTTACCTCCTCATGGTACCCACAATTCTGTTCCTACATCTACCGAATACCATGATGAATTTGACGATGAGTTTGCTGGTTTAGAACAAGCTAACGAAGAAGCACCTGAATCTCCTGGATCTCCGTATGGCTCAAAACCTAATGAAGGATCTGTGGAAGATTTCGAAAAAATTGAACACAAAGACTTGGATGATGACTTAAACGCGAATGCCCCTATCAACGCCATTAATACCTCTAAAACCGGACAACAGAAAAATTCTAATGGTGTCAGTAATGATGAGTGGGATGAAATTTTTGCAGGTTTTGGAAATTCAAGGCAATCGAACGATGAAGGAAAGATTGGTCCTGGAGTTGGTGAACCCGCTGCTTCTGGTTATGGTATTGGCCATGGTGCCTCTATGGGAAATATAAAGCCTTCAGAAACAGGAAATCTTTCTAACGAAAAAGAACCACCCATTAACCGTGGGATTGCTACCACGCCAAGATCTTTAGCTGTGGAGGAATTGAGTGGAATGGGTTTCACTGAGCAAGAGGCAGTGGATGCTCTAGGAAGATGCAATTGGGACTTAGAAGCTGCTACAAATTACCTACTTGACAGTGCTTGATGCATACAATGAGGGTCTTTTTTTGTTTGATTTTTTATCATTTTTTCTATAGTTTTATCTTTCTTTTCCGGCATCTTTTTAGTTGCTTCTTTTTTTTGTACTCTATTTTGAAGTGTTATTAGTATTTGTGAAGAGTCTTATGTTGTTTATTTGTATGTTTCCAGTACAACCTGCCCCATTAAATCTTGTGTTCTATATTTCTTCTATATAATACTACAATTCTTCCCTAAGTTCCAATAACATGTCATTTAAACCTTGTGCCAGAGTTTCATCTAGCGGATTGTTAACCGTTTTTCCCACGTACTTGTCATATAGTTCACTCAAATCCTTTCTATCTGATTCAATTGATGATACCAATTTTTGTAATTCATTATCTAGATCTCGGTTAGCTCGATTTAGTTTATTCAATCTTTGATCCAACTGTTCCATGGTCTGTAACCTTTGTGTGTATAAATTACACTCGATTAATTTGCTACTCGATAGTTCATCAATCGATGTATTATTGGCATGCTTTTTCTGTTCATTGCCCGCTAGATTTCGTAGTCTTTCTCTAGCTTCTAATATCAATTCATCCAACTCGTTTAACTTCACTTCCACGTTTCTTTCTCTCAGGATTTCTTCGAATTCTCTTTTACATATTTCTGTCCAAAATTCTATCACTTGTGTTTGACAATTACTGAGATTGGTGGCGCCTTCTTTCGTACTAATATAATCCGGGAAGCATGAACTTACTTTATTCCAATTCTGTAATTTTGATATTGATTGTGTTAATGCCTTATGAAATACCTGATTTAACCTAAGGTATCTAATCTTTTCGTCCTTCGTCATTATTGTTTTAGAATATGTGGATGACTGACTAATCTTATCTTAGTGGAAGTATTTGTTCCCATTATCGTTGTCATCAATATTTTTCTGTTTTCGATTGACGGTATAAATTGAAAAATGTCAGCTATCGATCGTCAAAGTAAAGCGTGTAACAGCAGGATGAAAAGGAACCCATCCTCATGAATCAGATCCTAAACGCTCAGAGGCTCGTTCAGCTATCGCAATTTCATCCAAGTTTAAGGGACCTCTGGTACCTAGTAGCTGCTGTAACTTTCAGCGTTTGTAATCAACCACAGGAAATACCTAGGTTATACCACTACGCACTGAGGATACAAAATGATGAATTCGGAAGAGTTAGGGATCCAATTTCTATAGCGAATAGTACGTATGAACTGGTTAGAATGGAATCCAACAAGCGTCGGACGTCTATTGATGAAATCTATCTACAACCGTCCTTACGACAAAAACAATTGACGATTAAATTTAGAGAAGCTTTGTTGAAGGTGGGTCCATTAGCTGGTCTTCCGAAATCCATTAACGTTTTAAGTCAACTGAAAGAGGTGACCCCTATGACACTCTTACCCGAGACTAAACCCATTGATCCATGGAGGGCAGCTGAAGGTCATGAAAATGTTTGCCCTACTGCAAAGAGACAAGATTCACGGAGCCAAGATGCTATTACTCAGAGGGGTTTAGAACATTGGAATAATCTGTATACAAAAGTCTCTACCAGGATCGTTAATAATTTAAATTCCTCCTATCCGGATCTCTGGTATTATATTTTGGTTCATGTCTATGGTCCCATACTGTCATATGATGAGATTTTATCTGCACAGGAGACGAGTCTTATGGTAATTGCTGCATTGGTTCCGCAAGATGTAAATCCACAATTGAAAGGACATTTGAAAGGTGCTATTAATGTTGGTTGTGATTTAGAAACTGTTGAGGCGGCAAGAAGCCTGGCGGTTATGGTTTCCAAATGGTGTGGCGTAACCTGGAGGTCAGATGTTATTAAGCTGTAGTGGTCTATATAAATTATCGATGAGGAATATTTTTGTATATTAAGCTTTTAAAAAAAAAAAAAAAAAAAAACCATTTTAAAATATGAAAAATGACGACAGTATTAGTTAGAAGGACCCCATTTGTGTATTCTAACACGTCTTTATTATGACCATAACATTCTTCGTACTTATCTCTATTATTTTTGTATAATTCTATCATTTTTTTCCGAACAACTCTAACCCAAATATGGGGAGTTTAGTACCCATTCCTTTAAAAAACTCCTTGTACGATGCACCATTAGTAACGTTACCATAATCATCATTGTTTTTATTTTTGTCCGTTGGTTCTACAGGACCATTCATTTCTGTATATCTTCTTCCGTATAGTTGCCACCACCATTGAACTTTGTTGAGATCTGGGAGAATCCAATCAACGTCATCATCCTCCACCGACTGCGTATATGGAGGTGCGACGTAACTCTTATTTGTGAACTCTTCTCTACGTGATTTGAAATAATCCCAAACGCTTTTCGTTTTTTGACATTGCGTCATTCTCTACACGTTCTTTCTCGTTGTTATAGAGGAATGTACCATATTGGCAAGAATGAAGGTGATAAACTAATCTTCGAAGAAATCTTTCGTTAAATTCGAAAAGAGTAGGATTTTGTACCAGCAATTGGTAGACGCAATCTAAAAATTGTTGAAAAATTGGTGATGAAAATTTCAGAGTACGCTTATTTTTCTTCCTCTTAAAGTGTCCCGAGACTTTATTTATCAATTCAGAGTTTAAAACGCTACTGGACATTCCCTCGATCTCCGATAACTCGTTACCATCCTTACCAAATAGGGAAGTAGAATTGAGGTCTGTATTTGCTTGGGAAAACCCTGTAAATCCGAGGGTGTTATCATGGAATGCACTTTCTGAGCTCAAAACTCCTGACCTTTCTTGGAATCTGTGACCGAAGGAAAGCCAATCTTTTTCTATAAGTACCACAAATCCATCTATGGTTCTATAATAAGGATCCAAACATAGTTGAATCAGCGAACATACTTGCGAAGTTCTATCCCACCCATCTGAACAATGAATCAGCATACTCGATCTATTAAAAATGATGGATTTCACCAAAGTTTCCGTAGAGGACAGTAATCGTTTAACATGTTTAATCCAAGAACCAGCTTTACCAGAATTAAGGCTAAGCTTATCAATCGGTAGGTTTAAATCACCATCGATTAGGAAATTATCGACCAGATAACTCATACTGTCTGAAATTACATGGATGTTGTCTATACCCAAAAACATTCGTGAACAAGTTTTGTTAAAATTGTAATATTCGAGATTTTCTGTACCGCCACCAAGAGCCACTTGAGCAAGTGCATTCGCAGCTGGTCTTGCATCGACAATAATGTTTTTCTTATGTGACGATGGATGAGTCGAAGATTTGAAAATCTCAGATACCAATTTTTCATCTTGAATAGATCTCTGCTTCGTAAGACCAGGTAAAGGTTGGGCAGATCTTGCAATGCAACATTGAGTTTTGGAGTAATAGTACGTTAACGTTGGTATACGATCTTGAGATCTAAATTTAGCCGTATGTTTCAATAAAGTATCCGAAATTTGAGACGGCACTACCAAACGGTTTGGGTATGTAGGGGAAAACTTGTAGTCCTCGTTTATTGTTGATATTCTCCATGAACATTGATTAGATTCCAATTCTAAGCCTTGTCTTTTGAATTCTGACTCGACATTATAAATATTCCAACTGTTAAATGGAGAATCGGCATTTGTTGATAAATAGATAAATGCGTACAGCTGAGAAACCTCGTCTAAAACTGTTAGCTTTAAAAGAGAATCATAAACGTCTTTAGCTTCCGCCTCATTGATAAAATCTAGTGAAAAAACGGTATACTCTTTACCCACTATTTTAATATTAATAAATGACCAAAGGTCTTTGTCTTTGTAAAATCTGGTTAGAGTTTCGGAATTTTGATCTTCTTGAGGAAGATTACCATCCCTATCCAATTTAGATATTAAAGCGCTACCTACATTCTTGAAAACGGATTGAATAGTCGGATACGAAAACCAAAATTCTTTTGAGAGACCGCTGGAAGTGATTATCAGATGGTGAGTAGTCAGATGTAATGTTCCAGGAACCACGATACCCTTTCGATGAAGAAGAACGTTGTCTACTTTTGCAATTTTGATATATTCCATCTTCAATCAGTCTCCAGGACAGATATTTGGAGATGAAATATATATTGCAGGGAATAAACAGGATCTTTTTACAAAAAAGTGAAAAAAGACACTTTCCACTGTTAAAAAGATGTGAATGTTCTCTAGCTTTACAATTTCATGGGTTACTAA
Source organism: Zygosaccharomyces sapae (assembly GCA_900465325.1). NCBI lineage: Eukaryota > Fungi > Ascomycota > Saccharomycetes > Saccharomycetales > Saccharomycetaceae > Zygosaccharomyces > Zygosaccharomyces sapae. Next base: position 423,075 of record UEGL01000017.1, on the reverse strand, counting down.
AATAATTCAATAGAGTTAGAAAGATCACTTTTATTTGGGTTTATGTGCAATTAAGCAAGGAAAAATTATATCACGTGATTGGTGACGGTTTTTGACAGCGTACATGGAGGCGGTAGTGTAATGATAAGAGTGACAGCGACAGCATAAGCGACAGACAATTGTGATAGTACGATACTACTAACAGTACCAATGTGATAGTATTTAGAGAGGACTTATACCGGAAAAATAAAAAAGAATAGAAGACGTCTAAGAAAATAGAACAAAAACCGAAAATAAAGATAAAAATAAAAATAAAACCCAGAAAAGTATTGAAATAAAAAATCAGACCAAATAAAAATTCCCGCCGTCTAAACCCTGACAGCTTTTTTGGGGATCAACACATAATAAGATAATAAAAGAAGACATCCCATGATGACACCCCATGTAGTCCAAAGCAAATGATAACAAAAAGCTCAAGAATAACCTCTTCTCAATTGTGAAAAACTCCTGTTGGATTGCATATCATGGTATCAATAAAATAAATCCAACTTGATATAAACGATAATAGTTATAGTGAAAATGAAAATCCTACCACTTTGTAATAAAAAAAAAAAAAATCAAAATAATTCGCCAAATCGTAAACTTTCCCTTGTTGTTGTTCTTGTTGCTGTGATTTGTTTTTTTTTTTTTTTTTTTTTGTATATATTTAATCCTTTAAAATTTTTGTGCCTTACCTTTATCCCATTCAACCACATCTGCAGACAGTCTGCAACTCCATAATGTATTTTCCTTCCTTGTACCTTTGATCCTTCCTTTCACTTTCAAGATATTTCCAACCAACTAAACTCTTACACCAGTGACATAAAACATCACAAACTAAATAATCACCAGTAATCATTGGGCGTGTCTCGATATCGCCATCGATAACGTTAACTAATTTGCTCATCAAATAGGCATCACCAGTCTTTCCTCTGTAATCCTTTGACATTATTTGGGATGAGCTCGAGAGATGGGTTCTACAGCAGCGACAACCATACGTAATAAACTTGGGGATTGTATTTTCTCTATGATGCATATGATAATGATAAGGGTAGCTATTAGATGAGCGATGGTAGAGGTTAACGCTACCACCCGTACCGTCGAAACCATCCTCTGCGGAAATGGGACTCTCAATGTAAGAGGAGTAGCGTAATCCCATCTTTATTCTCGGACACTATATTTGAACTGCGATAATGACTCTTGCTAACTGTTATTCTTTTTTTGGGGGTTGTTGGTTGAGTTAACGAGTATGTAATTGTAACTGCTATGCGATGACTCTTACCAAAAATGTTAGTGTTATTGCCGTGATGATTTTCCCTTTATCTTAAGGATGTTTAAATGAGAAGATATTGTTCTTGCCAGAGAGAAATCTTGAACAATATGCGAACGAGTTGGATATGCTAACAAGTACTAATGGCTTCGACGTAAGGGAGCTCTCCTTCCTTCTTGTTGATCGTGAGTCTATCCTTGTGATGTTAGGCTTTTTTTAGACTATTTCTTTTACTCGGACACTGAGACGCCTCTGATCAACAGTATACGGTAAAGTGTAGTAAAGGTAGTATAACGTATGCGAATGCTTATATGATGAATTATTATTAAAGATATAAGAGTAAATTGTTGCAACACCGGTCGCAATAAAACAGGACAATATGTATAGGTATCCTATATAGTCAGAATGCTGTCAATGACCGATGGCGACCGTTGGTGTAAGTTGTCCGAAATGGCGTCTGCGCTTTTTGTAGTAGTAAGGGATGATCGATAGTTTCCCGATTTTAACTATTTTGTACTATTTAGTACTTATTTATATACCTATATTTACTTCATCATCGCCAGACACTATTCGTTGGGAGCACAGTTGGTTGGCTGTTAGGCTGCGCCAGCCGACGTTCTGCACCGCTTTTATATCGGCACCTACTGTAAATGTAACCTAGAGAAATATGTATTGGTAGGAGGAGTAAAGATGACATAGGAAAAAGCCTGTAAAGCGTACACAGGCATTGCTTACAATAGATCATCTTCTGCCTGAGATATACCTTCTTTGATTCTTAGTAAAACCGTAGTTTTCCACTTATCTAACTTGCTGTACCTGTCAAAGGCAAATACTTTGTCGCTGAATAACTGGCTATCACCCTCACCAATCGCTTCTATTAATTCTTGTAATAACTGGGCTTCACGGGATTCGGAGAAATTTGGATCCTCTTGACGACCCTCTGATAAGGTACGACCTGCAGCCACGGAATCAGTTGCAGCTAACTGACAAAGGCCCATCTTTAAGTAGTAATCCTTTAATGACCATTGACTTAGCCTGTTACCCATACTATTTTTGATCAGTTTAGCATACACTTCGCTGGCCTCCAAATACTGAGAGTTCAATGCTTTTAGATCAGCACATCTCACCAAACATTTATTTGCCAGTGCCAGGGCTTGATCTTGAGAATACCATTCACCTGCAGTTTCATAACATTCGATAGCTCTAGGGTAATCAGTGAGACTAGTCTCGTACAGTTCACCCATTTCAAACTCATAATTGGCAGCCCTTCTAAATTGTCCCCTTTGGGTGAATATTTCCACCGATTTTTGCAATGAATTTACTGCATCAACTGATTGGCCGCTACTTTTATAACTTTTGTAACTCTCCACAAACGTATTTCCAGCCTCATCATCACTACCCGCTTTTAATTGATAATTTGCAGCTTTAGTAAACGCGTCACCAGCAGATTTTAAATCTTTGCGAAGTTTGTATAGATTTGCAGCTTGCCAGCATAAATCAGCAGCTTCCTCATATTTAGCGGAGTCTGAGGATCCAAATATCTTCATAAACCCCGATGATGGGACACCTCTCTTTTCGGCCTACAACATTACTATGTTAGTATAAAGAACTGAAAGGCTGAAGAAACCCATGTTGTAAAATCACATACCCTTAGGATGAGCTCTGCTGGGTCAGACATTGTTCAATCTCGTCAGTAATAGCTCTGTATTGGTGTTGATGTGTCGGTATTTTAAGACGTCTAAAGGTTCCCTTTCTCTTACTTGACAGTGATGTACGTTCGTCTGCGATGATGCTGTATTTGAAGGGAGACAAGTTTGGTTACTTTGATTATCTAGGTTCAAAGCGACTAGGTCTTATTAGTGTGATTAAAGTGATCTACCATTTCTAGATTTGCTCGTTATCTACTGATAGTACAGACACCCTTCTGAATCTTCTCGGTTAAGAGTTGTATGGTTTGTCAAGATCACCTGACATTTGCATTGTTTAGAAACTTGTATAGTTAAAATCTATCACTTCTATAAGGAGTCAAGATAGCGTTCCTAAATGGAGCTTGCCTTTAATATTTTCCATCATTCTTTTGCCATTTCCATTATTTTATGTTTTGATCTTAATTGGTCACATCGGATAGTAATACGGAAAAACTCCAGATACTAAGAGATCTACTTTACTGTGACAAGATAAATAAAACTAGCGAAAGAAGGACAAACCGTAGAAAATACAGTTGCTACACTTCACCAATTTCCTAGTTTCTCTATTGATTCTTATTGATTCTTTCATTGAGTAGCTAATGAAATAGGTACGTGATTATTACAAAGAAAAAAAAAAGAGTAATGTTAGGCCATCCTCTAGCCGTTGACTGTAACCAAAATTGTCAATTTAACAGCTGCACATGATAGATGACCTCTGTTACTAAACAAGCTCTCGCTTGGTCATAACACCTTTATGCAATGTTTAGCGTTCTAATTACCCGCCTTTTTCAATTATAAAAAAAAAAAAAAATTTTTTACGATGCTCATCGCCGATGAGCATCGGACATCATTACTGACCGGCCGGCTGATTACTCTTCGAACCTATTTAACCAGATATCTTTTATCATGCTTTACATGAATTCATCATTATGACGAAATTCTAAATTTCACCTACCTCTTGTTCAAAATTTTTTTTCCTTTTTATTATTCATTGCTTTTTAATATTTAATCATCTTTTACTTTAACTCTCTCTTGGATTCAGATTGCACCAGCTAGTCATTGTCGTTTGTCTGTCTTCCATTCAAGACAGCTAAGATACAATAAAAGATAGATTCCATTCCATTCTTTTGAACGATGAGCGCTGTCTATACTTCTACGGAGCCAACTGTATCTACATTCAACACATCGCGCTATTCTCCTCAGTTGGTCGAAGGTGTAGAATCTGTGCTGATTGTTGGATCTGGTGGTCTTTCCATTGGTCAAGCTGGTGAATTTGATTATAGTGGTTCTCAAGCAATCAAGGCCCTAAGGGAAGCCAACAAGCAAACGATTCTGATAAATCCAAATATCGCTACAAATCAAACTTCGCATTCATTGGCTGACAAGATTTACTACTTGCCAGTAACGGCTGAATACATTAGCTATATCATTGAACGTGAAAGACCAGATGCCATTCTACTAACATTCGGTGGCCAAACTGGATTAAACTGTGGTGTTGCCCTGGACAAGATGGGTGTTTTGAAAAAATACAATGTCAAAGTTCTAGGGACTCCAATTCAAACATTGGAAATGACTGAGGATAGAGATATGTTTGCACAGGCACTGCAGGAAATTAACGTTCCTATTGCAACTTCTTTTGCATGTGAGACTGTGGATGAAGCTTTAAAAGCGGCTGAAGAAGTGGAATACCCTGTGATCGTCAGATCTGCATATGCCTTAGGTGGTCTCGGTTCTGGTTTTGCTAACAATCCAAACGAACTAAAAGATTTAGCATCTCAATCTCTATCATTATCACCACAGATTCTTGTAGAAAAATCTTTAAAGGGTTGGAAGGAAGTCGAATACGAAGTTGTCAGAGATAGAGTCGGTAACTGTATTACAGTCTGTAATATGGAAAATTTCGATCCACTTGGTATTCATACAGGTGACTCTATTGTCTTTGCTCCATCCCAAACTCTATCCGACGAGGAATACCACATGTTAAGAACTGCCGCCATTAAAATCATTAGACATTTGGGTGTGGTAGGTGAATGCAACGTTCAATACGCCTTACAACCAAATGGATTAGATTTTAGAGTCATCGAAGTTAATGCTCGTCTATCTCGCTCGTCAGCTTTGGCTTCCAAGGCTACTGGCTATCCCTTGGCTTACACCGCTGCTAAGATCGCGCTTGGTTACACTTTACCAGAGTTGCCAAATCCCGTTACCAAGACCACTGTGGCCAATTTTGAGCCATCTTTAGACTACATCGTGGCAAAGATTCCTAAATGGGATTTAAGTAAATTCCAGCATGTTAACAGAAACATTGGTTCTGCTATGAAATCTGTTGGTGAAGTAATGGCAATCGGTAGAAATTTTGAAGAGGCTTACCAGAAGGCTTTGAGAGAAGTAGATCCTTCTCTTCTTGGATTCCAAGGCTCTGATGAATTCGGCGATAAATTAGATGAAGCGCTTGCTGTCGCCACTGATAGAAGATCCTTAGCAATTGGCCAGGCTTTGATCCACGAAAACTATACCGTTGACAGGGTGCACGAATTGACCAACATCGACAAGTGGTTTTTGTACAAATGTATGAACATCGTTAGAATGTACAAAGAATTAGAAGCTGTTACTTCTGAGGAATCCTTGACTAAAGATTTACTGCAAAAAGCCAAGAAGTTAGGTTTTTCCGATAAACAAATCGCCGTTTCTATCAACCGGGCTCTATCTACTAAGCTAAACGAATTGGACGTTAGATCCTTGAGAAAGTCTCACGGTATTGTCCCATTCGTCAAAAAGATTGATACTCTAGCTGCCGAATTCCCAGCCAATACCAACTACTTGTATACTACTTACAATGCCACCAAAAATGATGTGGAATTTACCGATAAAGGTATGCTTGTTCTTGGGTCTGGTGTTTACCGTATTGGTTCGTCTGTGGAATTCGATTGGTGTGCAGTAAATACCGCGAAGACTTTGAGAGATGAAGGGAAGAAGACTGTCATGATCAACTACAATCCAGAAACCGTTTCCACCGATTTTGATGAGGTGGACAGATTGTATTTCGAAGAATTATCCTATGAAAGGGTCATGGATATTTACGAATTGGAACAATCTGAAGGATGTATCATATCTGTCGGTGGTCAACTTCCTCAAAATATTGCTTTGGCTCTTTACAATACTGGCTGTAATGTTCTAGGTACTTCACCAGTGGATATTGATAATGCAGAAAGTAGACACAAATTTTCTGCCATTTTGGACTCTATCAACGTTGGTCAACCGGAATGGAGTGAATTGAAGTCTGTTGAAGAAGCAAAGAAATTCGCTAATGCCGTTAACTACCCTGTATTAATCAGACCTTCCTATGTGTTGTCTGGTGCTGCTATGAATGTCATTAACAGTGAGCACGAATTAGAAGAAAAATTAACTATGGCTTCGGATGTTTCTCCAGACCATCCGGTTGTTATGTCCAAGTTTATCGAAGGTGCGGAGGAAATTGATATCGATGGTGTTGGTTACAAGGGTCAGTTGCTAGTTCACGCCGTCTCCGAACACGTAGAAAACGCAGGTGTTCATTCTGGTGATGCTACTTTAGTATTGCCACCACAGCAATTAAATGAACAAGTTCTATTGGCACTAAAGGATATTACTGAACGTGTTTCCAAGGCTTTCAACATTACAGGACCCTTCAACATGCAAGTGATTAAGCACGGTGACGACTTGAAAGTGATTGAATGTAACATTAGAGCCTCCAGATCTTTCCCATTTGTTTCCAAAGTTTTGGGCCGTAACTTCATTGCTACTGCTGTGAGAGCCTTCCTTGGTGGTGACAAAGTTCCCGAACCAGTAGATTTGATTTCCCACAGGAAGTACGATCACGTGGCCACTAAAGTTCCACAATTTTCCTTCACTAGATTGGCTGGAGCTGATCCCTTCCTTGGTGTAGAAATGTCCTCCACTGGTGAAGTTGCTTCTTTTGGTAAGAATGCATTGGAAAGTTACTGGACTGCCCTGCAATCCACCATGCATTTCCACGTTCCTTTACCACCAAGCGGGGTTCTATTTGGTGGTGACCTATCCAAACCACTATTAGGCCAAGTGGCTGCTACTTTAACTGGTTTGGGTTACCATTTCTTCGTTGTTAATGAAGAATGCAAACAGTACTTGGAAAAATTCATTCCTTCTGAGCAAGATGTTTCAGTTATCTTCTTCCCCAAAAATGACAAAAGGAAATTACGTGAAGTTTTCCAAGAACATGATATCAAATCTGTTTTTAACTTGGCATCCAAGAGAGCAACCACAACTGAAGATGCCGACTACATCATGAGAAGAAATGCCATCGATTTTGCTATCCCACTTTTCACCGAACCAAGAACCTCCAAGCTTTTCGCTAATGCTTTAAAGGAGAAGATCGCTGAAAAAATTAGAGTTTTAGAATCTACCGATGTGGCTGTACCAAGTGAAGTTCGTTCCTGGGAAGAGTTTTTAGGATTCAAAGCCTAATAATCCCCTATGTTACATTTTGTTCCAATATTCAAGAGACTGACAATTGTGGCTATTGTTACTGTTGTTATATATGTACGATATTCCAATTAATCGCTTTTTGTACAATATAGAGATTTTGTTCGAAGCATTCTTAATAATTATAATTATAATTGTTTGTAATGATAATGATGATTTTAATATTTTCCAGTTTATCTATCCTCTTTTCTTATTTTCTTTTTACATGTTATGAATACCGCCAACAATAAATAAGGAAATCAATAGACCATAATCGGACAACTGACCAATGAGAGGAGATATATAGTGTTACTTTGAATTGGTCCGTAATGAACGCTACGCCTTGTTTGTTGATATTGATACATACTTAACTGCGATTATACAATCATCTCCACAGAAGACCAAAATCTCGGCGAATCATACAATGTGAGGTGTATGGGTTAATCTCGGCGAAACCGTGTTGCTCTACGTATTTTCTGTGTAGTAGTTTCGGCGATTTTACTTGGGAAATAACGATGACCTTAAATAGATGATAACAGTAATATAAGTAGTCATAATAGTATTGGAATGATAGGCGTAGGACTATTAAGGGATTGTTGAGACACGACAACCAGAAAAATTGTGGCTATTCAATTGCATTTAAAATCATATAAATACGGGTGCCCTTCACCTTTATTTCGCAATATTATATTGTTCCCCGTCATATAGAAAACATTAGAAGATTTAAATCCATTTAAGTACCACTTTAAGTGAGAATTTATTTAATTTTTTAAAAAAAAAATCCTTGATTTTAATAATGACTGCAGCCAATTATTTTACACCTTCCGTTAAAGTTGCTACCGATAAAGCCCAATATTCAGAAACTGAATTGACTACTAGATACACTTATGTCAACTCTGTCGTCACAGAAAACGCTGCTGACAAGACCGTTGAAGTCAACCCTATTAAAAAAGATTATGAATTTAAGGTAGATTTGAAATTGCCTCGTGTGGGTGTGATGCTTGTCGGTATCGGCGGTAATAATGGTACAACTTTCTTAGCATCAATTTTAGCTAATAGGCATAAGATGAAATTTCACACGAAGGAAGGATTGAAAGAAGCCAATTACTACGGTTCTGTAACTCAATGCTCTACTTTGAAGCTTGGAGTCAGACCTGATGGGAACGATTTCTATGTCCCATTCAACTCCTTACTACCATTTGTATCCCCTAATGATTTTGAAATTACCGGTTGGGATATTAGCGGCACTAATATGGGTGATGCAATGGAGAGGGCGCAAGTGTTGGAGTATGATTTACAGCGTCAACTAAAGCCGGAGATGTCTAAGTACAAGCCGCTACCTTCGATTTACTATCCTGACTTCATAGCCGCCAATCAAGATGACAGAGCGGATAATTGCGTCAATAGACCAAATAATGCGGAACCTGCATCTACTAAAGGTAAATGGGGGCATTTGGAAAGAATCAGAGGTGATATTCGTGAATTCAAGCAGAAGAAAAATTTGGATAAGGTTATTGTGCTGTGGACCGCCAACACTGAAAGATATGCTGATATCATTCCCGGTGTTAATGATACCGCTGACAATTTACTGAAAGCTATTAAAAAGGATGGTGAGGAAATTGCACCATCCACTATTTTTGCGGTAGCTTCCATCTTGGAAGATTCAGTCTATATCAATGGATCACCTCAAAACACTTTTGTTCCTGGCGTCATTGATTTGGCAGAACGTGAAGATAGCTTCATTGCCGGTGATGATTTTAAAAGTGGTCAGACAAAGGTTAAATCTGTCTTAGCTCAATTCCTTGTGGAGGCTGGAATTAGACCCACATCGATTGCTTCTTACAACCACCTGGGTAATAATGACGGTTACAACTTGTCATCGGAAAGACAATTTAAATCAAAGGAAATCTCCAAGAAATCAGTGGTTGACGATGTGGTTGCATCGAACCCATTGTTATACAACGACAAAGCGGGTAATAAAATCGACCACTGTATTGTCATTAAATACATGAATGCTGTTGGTGATTCAAAAGTCGCCATGGATGAGTATTACAGTGAGTTGATGTTGGGTGGTCACAATCGAATCTCTATCCACAACGTTTGTGAAGACTCCCTCTTGGCAACCCCATTGATAATTGACCTGTTGGTCATGGCAGAATTCTGTACAAGGGTCTCTTATAGGAGAGTCGGTGAAGGCAGTGCAAAGTACGGTAAGTTCTACAACATTCTGTCATTCTTATCCTATTGGCTTAAGGCACCATTAACCAGAAGAGGTTATCAGGCCATTAACGGTCTAAACAAGCAACGTTCTGGCTTAGAAAACTTTATGAGGCTGTTGATCGGTTTACCCGCCCAGGATGAGCTGAGGTTCGAGGAAAGATTGAAGTAACCAAGGAGTAAACTTCTATGGTAAAACTCAACTCTTACATATTCCCAGGCGCTTAACATAACAACAAGGATATCATTATTGAGGTCGCGTAAATATATGAATAAATAAAGGGCTTTTTACGTAGAAATAATAAATCACCTTGACTCAACTCAACTTCGCTCAGTCTGACTGTTCGTCCAAAGTCTTGAAGGTAATTGTTGGGGTACCCTCTGGGAATTCAATACCATTTTCTATCAATTTCTTGTAGGCATTCTTGAAATCTTCAAAAAATGCACCTTGGTCTTCAGCATACTTCTTGACATATTTTAAATAAACGTTGTCTTCTCTTAGGGAGTAGTCAGTTGGCATCATCATAAAACCGCTTGGGGAATTGTACTGAGTGTTACCGGCCTCATTCTTTTCAGCCTTCCATTGTTCATTCAACAAGTTGACGAAAAACTCATTGCTAAAGGTATTGGTGGCTGCACCCCAAGGACCGTCGTAACCAGAGTTTTTCATGTGTGTCTTACCTAGAGCATGGGCACCTATTAAAGCAACAACTTCTTGGTCAGTAAACCCAAACCTTTGGAAGAAATTTCTGACATATTCAGCACCGTTTTCAGCGTCTGGCAGCCTACCATTTTCCGGGGTCGCATTTTCTGGCAAATCAACCCTACCTGGCCTCCATGGAATCTTAGGACCCTGCATCTCTTGTAAGGCCGTAACACCACCTAGAGTGTAAAGATCACCGTGGGAAATCCATGGAAATTGTTCGTAGATTGGTTCTAAGAAAGCCTTTGCATTTTGTAAACCCTTGTTAGCTGGGTCATTTGTCTCCTTTTGGAAACGGTAAGTACCACCGTAAGATCCACCGCTGTTATCATTCATATCCCACGTACCGGACGAATGCCATGAGAGACGTAAAAGAACAGGTCCATAACCAATGTAGTCATCGTACTCATCTTCATCAATTAACTTTTTAGCGATGGCATTGTAAACTTTTTGAAAATCTTCTGGTGTCCTACCCTTCTCCATTTCGGCAATACGTAAACCAGGAGCGGCAGCAGCACTTGTGCCCGCTAAACCTTTCCACCAGCGACCTCCATTATATTTAGGGTTGTTGTTATCACCATTAAAAAAACTACTGCCTCTAAAGTCGCTGCTTGCTAGACCAGCTGCACCAACTGTTCCAGCTGCCACACCACCCAATAACCAAATGGCTCTTCTATTTATAATTCTTGCAAATGACATTGAACGTATTAACAGGAAATACTACAGGTTTGTTGAAAAAATTAAGGTATAAGCTACGAAGGCAAACGTTGCAGTAATTTGAACCCTAGATAGATATGTATATATATATATATGTGTGTATATATGTATATATGTTCTTTAAGAAGCGAATAGTAAATTCGCTAGCCAAAGACCGATAGTTCCAGCCCCTTCTGCTTTTTTCGATGACTATACATTTATAGCGTGAATTAAGATTACATTATGTATAGGAAACAGTCTCGAAAAACAGCTGCAATTAACGAGGTTGATTCCCAGGTTGTAATATGATTGATGTAAAATAACGGCAAAGGCCGATGTATCCGTTGTAGAAGATCTCCGAAATTTTTCGGGAGTTACTATTTCTAGAAACTATTAGTAAGTTACTGAATGTTGATTTGATTACAAAATTTACATGTGTTTCTAGAAGTCTTGAAATCATGCTTAGAGATTATAGATAGGGTCTATGTGTTCGACCATGGAGTTAACAGCAGGCCTAAAACGTGACTTTTCAAAGGGTTAACATCTAAATATGAAGCCAATATTCAGATAACGTTGGGACTGATAACGCGGATTCCTACAAAATGGGTAATAAGTGATGTTATTGGTGAGAGGAGAATGTCTTGAAGTTGTGGAGTATATTTTCTTGTTTACTCTTAGTTTGTCAATACTCTCTCCCTACTTCGATGCGATCTTATTTCTTAATGCGAAGGTTGGAAAACAAAACGTAAATATTAAGACAGATTACAGGAAACAAAGGGCGAACCACTGAGAGTCCACTCATGAAGAGTTTCGATAGTTGATAAATGAAATCGAGCGGAAAAGAAGTTTACCTTGTTAAACTGATTTACAAACGTGCTTGTTTCCTAGGCTTCCCTTTTTCTGCAAACATGTTAGTTACATAGTATGGTTAGTATAAATATCATTTTTCACGAGAGCGGAGCATTTGCTTACCTTTAGAACCGGGAATATTGGCTAGGGTTTTCAACTTCATTTGGCCAAAAAGATTATAGATTGAAACCAAGGTGGCTAGATATTAGCATCAAATAATTCTGTTGTCAATTGAATATTATCAATTGGAAACCATTCAGTGTATTTTTTTCTTCATCTCCCCACTCATAAGACCTCCGTTTGATTAACTTTGTTCACCGCTTTTACTATGTCCTATTCTGAGACGTTAGAGCAGGCTCTCATTGTGGTGAGACAACAAGCTGTTTTAATGCAGAAGTGCATTCAGCAGCGTAAATTAATGGATGCATTAAAACATGCTTCAATGATGTTAACAGAATTGAGAAAACCCGATTTGTCTCCGAAACAATACTACGAATTATACATTATGGTCTTTGATGCATTATCTCTTCTATCGAGTTATCTGACTGATAATCATCCAAAAATTCACCATTTAGCGGATCTTTATGAGCTGGTTCAATATGCGGGCAATGTGGTTCCACGTCTTTATCTTATGATTACAGTGGGGACGAGCTATTTGAAATGTACAGATTCGCCTCGGGAAGAAATTTTAAAAGACATGATAGAGATGTGTCGAGGTGTTCAAAATCCGATGAGAGGACTTTTTCTCAGGTATTATCTATCACAACGGACCAAACAATTACTGCCTGATAATGCCATTGAATTCAATTCCAACTTTGTCATTAGCAATTTTATTGAGATGAATAAGTTGTGGGTCCGCTTACAGCATCAAGGGCCTTTGAAGGAAAGAGAACAGAGAACTAAGGAACGTAAGGAATTGCAAATTTTGATTGGATCCCAACTAGTAAGATTATCACAGATTGTTGATGATAACTTAGTAATCTATAAGGACAACATACTCCCCGTTATTTTGGAACAAGTTGTTCAATGCAGGGATGTGGTTTCGCAGGAATATTTATTGGATGTTGTTTGTCAGGTTTTCCCCGATGAATTCCATTTGTCAACATTAGATTCCCTATTAGGATCCACTTTACATATGAATCCGGATGTTTCGATCAATAAAAATGTGCTTACATTGATTGATCGTCTAAATGGGTATATTGATAGGAAAGAACAAGAGCAAGAACAAGATACTATACAAGTGAATTCAAATCTTTTTGAAGTATTTTGGAATTACCTAAAGACATTGAACGAGGAAAGACCAGATTTGTCTTTACACCAGTTTATCCCTTTAGTTGAAAGCATAATGGCACTATCATTGCGTTGGTATCCTGACAACTTATCAAACCTGAACGTTCTTTACGGATTTACCGCTCAAAAATGCCGAGACTATGGCAGAGCAATACCACAAAGTGCGGAGTACCTTTTCACAAATTTACTAATTCTGCAGAATTTTGGGCATGTTAACCGTTCTGCTGCTCTTTTCTACAATATCATATCACAATGTGACGCGTTCAGAGAGTTACTTTCCTTACAAAACGTGGTCCTACAGAAAAACATTATAGACACCCTTCTTGATATTCTGTTGTCCGCTTCTAGGGAAAATGAGATATTATTTGTCATTGATTCCAAGGCAAGCTTAGAAAAATTACTATCAGTAATGGAACCTCTGATTAGATTCCGCGTAACCTCTACTACTAGAAGGTTTTCTAATGATGCTCTGGGATTAAGTGACGATCTAACAGAAGACGAAGAAGGTAACAGTTCTTGGGTGTTAGATCCATCACAGGAGAAATTAGCCAAATTCTGTCATTTGTCCCTTCGGTTGTTGCCAATCGAACGTAAACAGTATCGTAATGTCGAAAATCAAGTGGAATATTTGCTTCTCTTAAGAAATTGGTATTATAGAGGTGGCAAGAACATCAAATATACCTATCCAGCTATCATCTCTAATTTTTGGAAGTTGATTAGGAAATCCTACCTTTTGAAAACAAGACAAAAACTAAGCCGGAAGACTGAAAATGACTATTCGAACATGATAAAGCAATTGTTCAAATATGCGTCTCGTTGTATTAATGATCTTTTCAACGTGTGTGGATCATCAGTGATTGACACAGTTTACAAACTGAACATTCAAAGTGCGTCTCTTGCGGATCAATTATCAATAGGTGAAATTGCATACGATTTTTTCTCACAAGCTTTTACAGTCTTTGAAGAGTCGTTGAGCGACTTGAAGACTCAATTCCAAGCTTTAGTTTACATGATTCAATCGCTACAGAAGACTAGATCCTTATATCAAGAAAATTATTACGACACTTTAATTGTTAGGTGTACACTGCATGGATCAAGACTTTTAAGAAAGCAAGACCAATGTCGTGCAGTTTACCTATGTTCCCATTTGTGGTGGGCTACAGAGATTGCCGTCATTGGCGAAGAAGAAGGTACGACTGCAGACTTTTACAGAGAAGGTAAACGGGTATTGGAATGTCTACAGAGGTCTCTACGTGTAGCGGATTCCACCATGGACAACATCCAAAGTTGCCAACTAATGATAGAAATTTTAAACCGTTGCTTGTACTATTTTATCCATGGAGATGAGCATGATACCCATGTTAGTGTAAAATACATTAACGGTCTTATCGAACTCATCAAGACTAATTTGAGATCATTAAAACTGGAAGAACAAGTACCAGACCAACAGCAATCCACTACTAGACTACAAGACCTACACATAGATGGCCAAGACTCTACAGAATTGTCTTCCAGGAAAAAGTTCGTCATGGGACTTGACGGTACCTACATCGAAATTCCAAGAACGAATGGAAGCCCAGCATCAATTTCTAACAAATTAAATTCCATGTACATCAACGAAATGATTTATATTCCACTAGAACACTTTGATAGAACCTGCGAATACATCGTCAACCAAAGAGAAATCGATGACAGGTTCAAAGTCATTGTTGTGTAGTGGGGAAACAATGCGAGCAAGTCTGTAGGTGGGGGAATACATTTACCACCATTACTACATTTAAATCATGAACCATGATCATCATCGGATACGTATTTCTCATGTTCTCGTCCATTTACTCCGAACACAAATAGAATTTTGAAAAACCCCTTACTTTCTAAAAGTTTTGGGAAGACGTAAAACCAGGACCTGCATCAATTATATTTCTCCACAATTGATTCGAAAAAACCAACAAACAAACTATTGTCTGAATTTGATCACATAAGAAGCTTAGATTTTGATGAATTAACGGGATAGCAACAGCTTTGTTTCATTGATATACGAGTACACCGGTTGTTATAAATCAACAGTTTACTCTTGTTCCCCTGTTCTCTACCTCTCGACACACTTGATTATCTGAACGATTAAAGGATGGCATTTTATACAGTATCCAACGTCGAAAACCTGAGGGTTTGTGTTGTGATGGTTGGTCTCCCCGCTAGGGGAAAATCCTTCATTGCTCAAAAGATCGTAAGGTATTTATCCTGGCTTTCTATCAAGGCAAAGTGTTTTAATGTAGGAAGCTACCGTCGTCGAGCCGGAAGTGGGCACCCAAATGCAGAATTTTTTGATTTCAACAATGTGCAGGCATTTAAGATCAGACAAAGAGCTGCTGAGCAAGCTGTTGCTGATATGATGAAATGGTATGAAGAAGAAAATGGTGTAGTGGCTATCCTTGATGGTACGAATACTACAAGAGAAAGAAGAAATTGGATTTTAAGGTATTGTAGAGAACACGCCATTGAACCTATGTTTTTGGAAAGCTGGTCAGATGACATGGACATGATCCTAAGGAATATTAGCGATGTAAAAAAATCTTCTCCTGATTACGAAGGTATTAACCCTGAATTGGCCACTAAGGATTTTCTTAAGAGAATTTCAAAGTACGAAAAAGTCTACCAACCATTAGATCATGAACTAGACAAAAATATAACGTATGTGAAATTAATTAATGTAGCACAGGAAGTCATTATCAATAGAATTCAGACATACTTGGAAAGTCGTGTTGTATTCTATGTGATGAATCTGCACATTCGCCCCCGTTGCATATGGCTATCGCGTCACGGTGAATCTGTCTATAACGTGGAGAAAAAAATTGGTGGCGATTCTTGGCTTTCTGAAAGAGGATTTAGGTACAGCTATAAATTACCTGACCTGGTTAAACAAAGTGCAGGTGATGCTGATTTAACAATTTGGACATCTACTTTGGTTAGAACTCAACAAACTGCTCGAGAATTACCTTACAAACAATTACACTGGAAGGCATTAGATGAATTGGATGCAGGTGTCTGTGATGGCATGACTTACGAAGAAATTGAAGAGAAGTACCCTGGTGACTTCAAAGCTAGAGATGAAAACAAATACGAATACAGATACCCAGGTGGTGAATCTTACCGTGATGTGGTAATCAGACTGGAACCTATCATTATGGAATTAGAACGCCAAGAAAATATTTTGATAGTAACACACCAGGCAGTACTACGATGCATTTACGCGTATTTCATGAATGTTCCTCAGGAGGAGTCTCCATGGATGTCGATTCCTTTGCATACTTTGATTAAATTAGAGCCGAAGGCATATGGTACTAAAGTGACAAGAATTAGAGCTGACGTCCCCGCCGTTAGTACCTATAAAGAAAAAGGTACTTCTCAAGTTGGAGAGTCGACTCAAGATGGTACCAAATCTCGAAATATTCTGCTTAACTTACCGGAATCTAGTAATTAGTTTAGTTTTATGCATTGGTATGTACTATTCATATTTATCTCTCAATTCACGTGCGTTTGTTTTGCACTTGGACGGCACGAATATTGGAGTAAAAAGACATCCACAGAATTCATCTCATCGGATTATGCCGTGAAGATATGATTAACCGGAGTACGAATTCGACTACTTTGAATTAATATAAGCACGTAGATTATTTACCAAAGTTCCCTCGTTCATTTTTTGATGATTACACTTTAACGTATATGGTTCACATCCACAATAGCTAAAACTTGAACAGTTTGAGGAGGAAATAAGCACATACGATTTGCATATACATTTCGAACGAATTGAGTATAGATTGTTCTGTCAAAAGCGGAGACATGGTCAAATTATTTGGGCTCAGTAAAAAATCCTCTAAGAAAGGCAGCAATGATTTCGGCAGTACTGTATCAAGGTTTGATAGTAGTGGAGGTAATACGGATAGTGAGTCATCGGAGGAAGCTCCAGATATAGCTTCTGAATTACAGACAATAAAACATAGCAATAGCAACAGATGTTCTATTCATGATGAATATTCTATCCCTGAAGAACCGTCGACTAGATCTTCTTCCGTTTTCTCGAGAAGTAGATGTACATATGGTTCATCTTCTATTAGTACAAGATCAAACAGTGATGGTCAAGGGAATATAGATAATGTAGGGAAACCGTTGAGAATTATCGATCACAAAAAGCTTTCCAGTTTAAACACAGTTTCAGAAGAGGATGCAAATGAATTAGCTACTGGTTTGGAGGAAGGTTCGGTACCGACTTCTAAAGTTCATTCTTCAAGGGCATTACGTTCTGAACAAGTAGAAAAAGAACTAGTAAATTTAGAGGAAAATTTCGCGGAGTTGATGGATGATATCCACCAAAACGTCACAAATATATCGAAGGCAGTTATTGAAGCTATTGAATTTTTCAAAAGGTTCATGCCGACCTTTAGCGGCAAATTACCGTCTAAAGTATCTTTCGAAAGAAATTCCTCTCTGAGGGCTATCGCAAAGATGACTCTGCATTTTTTAGATAATTTGTTAGCCTCAGAAGTATTTGGAAATTCAAGATCAATACTCATGAGGAGGTACATCCAATTTCTGAAAAAATTGAATATTCCAATAGACAAGGACCAGAATTCTCAAACTTTGCCATATATGACTAATTTCTGTATTGATGCAGAATGCAATTTACCACAACGAGAGAGTATCAATAAAATCATTGAAGAACTTTCTATCCAAGACTCTTCTTTAATGGAAGACCAAGAGGGGGCTTTCATTGCGCCCATTTTAAGGGGATTATCTCGAAAATCTGCCATTCTAGCAGTCATGTTTGGCGTACCAGAGCCGCACCAAAAACATTATGAAATTGTCAATGCTCTTTATTCCTTGTTTCCCGATGTACATTTCTTTTGCGTAAAGGATCATATCAGACCTTGCGCAGATATAATGGATGTCCCAGCCGTACCAATGGAATTTGAATTGCCAAAGAATTCTATTGGAACTTCGTTTATTCCACCATACAGATTAGCTACCAATGCTTTTGAACCTCCAATTTCGATGTCATTATCATCAGACCACAGTCTCAAAAGTACTGGTACTTTAGGCGGTTATTTATTCCCACAAATTGAAGAGAACCACAAATTATCACAATTTTCAGGGTCTTCATTTGCTATAACTTGCTCCCATGTCGTTCTTTCAGAAGCTCATGACTATCCACACGTATCAACTCCTTCTAAAGTCTTACAAACCGCTTACAAAAACACTCTTTTAGAAGAAAACCAAAGGTATCAACCGGGATCTCAAGAATCTAAGGCATTCTTGGAGGAAGTAGCTCGTGTGGAAGCGCATATGAAATGGCAGGATGAAAATAAGTTTGGCCAAGTAGTTTGGGGAGAAAGGTCAATAATTGATCATAAACTTTCAGATTTTGCGATTATTAAAGTGGATAAAAAATTTAAATGTGAAAACTGTTTGGGGGCAGGCCTTACTACAGTGCCAGATCCAACTTTAAGGTTCAGAAACATGTATGTGAAAGAGAAAATTCTCAAATATAAACCAGGTTTACAGGTTTTTAAAATTGGGGCCTCAACAAATTACACTTCAGGGCAGGTAAATGCTACTAAGTTAGTATACTGGGCAGATGGTGCTCTACAAAGCAGTGAATTTGTCGTCTCTTCACCTTTACCACTATTTGCCAGTGCGGGTGATTCTGGATCATGGATACTTACAAAACTAGAAAACCAACCGGGGCTAGGCTGTGTTGGTATGCTACATTCTTATGACGGTGAACAAAAACAATTTGGTCTCTTTACGCCGATCGGTGAAATAGTACAAAGGTTACAAGCTGTCACAGGAGTCCTATGGGATATCGATGTGGAAACCAACTAACGTCAATTTTTTTTTAGTATACACGCAAAATAGGTTTTTATTTCTCGTACTGAAAAACCTTGAACTATTAGCAACTTAAATTTTGTCCGCATGCTTCATTCAGATTTCAGCTTAAGGCTGCGACAGATTAATATAATACTCGATAATAACTATATTACTGTCATACTCTTGTATTTATCTATTTATTTCATTTTTTTTTCTTTTTTCCTAGAGAGAATTAAACTTAAGGTGAATTAATCAGAACTGATGATATACAATTACCGAATATGTTGGATAAAGCCGTGAGGCTGACTCTTTCTCCGTACAGTCGTTTGCTTCACAGGTTGAGGCCCGTCCCATGATCCTTTTATAGTTAAGACCCGATTAAATTGACAAACTCTAACAATACTAAAGGTGGAAACGTTATTTAATCATATCGCTCAATAATTCAGATAATGCTGTTGTATTAAATGGTTTTCCCACTATTTCTTCCACCATAGTCCACGCATCGTAAGAAAAAGAAGACAGAGGTGCACCACTTTTCGTAGTAGAACCTCATAGTTGAAAACAAGCCTCAAAAGTATTGTTTGAAGTATAGTTAAACAATGCCTGAAAGAATTGATTGCAAGAAATAGGAAATACTTAGATATAGGATTTACCAATCTTGATACTACGTTAGGTTTGTCTTACCAATGGACAGAGGATTCTACCCCGCCTCACAATTCTCCAGAAATACCACACTAATGAGGCCGAAACCGTAATCAATTATTAGGTACTATAATGGCCACGGATTACACGCTCCTTCTCTTGTGACCGTTGCTAAGAACCACCTATGAAGATGATGATTTTATAAATACCAGAGACGTTCGATGGATGAAAGACACATGTTTTGGAATTTTTGTCGAAAGAACAATTGTCGGAAGTAAAGGTTATAAGGTTTTTCTTTTGCTAATAGTTAGAATCCAAGGAGACGTGCTTTTCTTCATATAATTGATTATCATAGAAAGCAAGGAAGATGTTACCAATGCAAAACATTGTTCAAACGCCGACAGATAAAACCACCTCTGACAAAAAAGTACATACACCTCCAAGCGTTGAGCAGAATGACAGAAGGCCTAAATTGCTGAAAAGCCTTCCAGGAAAAGTCTTTAGAAGAACCAGTCTCAAATCTCAGCCAAACACAACATTAGATTCTCCTGAGCTTTTCAGCAAAATTGGCATTTCCATGTCTATGAAAAGGTCTACACCAAAACCGTTAAACCTAAGTCAACCATTAACTCCTCCACCAAGTGTAAAAGGAAAGGGAGAAAGACAACGACGTCAACCACTGCAACAAACACCATACCAATTTCACCAATGGGATATTTCGCGATGTTCTACTCCCTGCTCCCCAGGATCAATCAAGACTGTTAAGGTGGACTCGTCAACGCATCTTTTTTCACCACCTAAGATTAAAAGTTCCAAAACAAGTGGAGTAAAGCCTACAAATTTGAGAAATTCTTTGAGGTCTGCTTCTACTTCAAACAGTACTGGAAGTCATTCTATAGTATGGACAGAGGCAATGGAAGATCCATATTTGGAGGAAGATTCTCCAACATATCTGTACACCATCTCTAAAAATATGTCTAGCGTTAGTTCATCCGCTGGTCGAAGAAGATTTGTCTCCGAGCAATGCAGTATGTGTGCGGAAAGTATGAATAGTATTTTTCCTGGTGAAACAATCGTGCAGATGACTTGTTCCCATGCTAGTCATTATGAGTGTTATTTGGCCATGTACGAACCTCATTATAGGGAAGGCAAGTGGCCTCAATGTAGGACTTGTCATGAAGTTTCTAAACCAGTGGACGAACACGTTATTCACAAAATGACATCGAACCTCTTAACACGTAGGGAGAACACCTCTTCTGTGATTGAACAACATCTAATGAATACCAGATTGTCTAGTAGTGCAAGTAACACTATGTTTGATTTTACTCCCAGGGACCAATTAATAACATCAGCAGACATTTCCTCTGATGGATTCAAAACGCCGTTACGGATACCGAGAATCAGTACCAACTATGAAAATGATGATAGCGAACTGTCTTACGAAAGTTTGTTCGAAGATAGAATTCCGGCTTCTGCTAGTAAAATTACAGAAGTCGTGTTGAATAAAGACCAAAGGCAAAATAATGATACTAATAATGGTGATGATGACGATAAGCGAAATTTGAAGATCGAAATTAACTTCTTAGAAAACAACCACTATTCGATAGACGCTCAAATCTTGAAGAATGAGCACAATAAGCACTGTTGTGATACAAATTCCGAACTTAATCAGGATGTCTTCCAAGCGAAGAAACTATTAATATTACAAGTAGAAAGTTTCGTGAAAAGAGAAGTAGATCCCAAAGACCAATTTGGATCACTGTCAATATTTGATCAGATCAACTACTCAACAGATGGGGAACAGTGGAACCATAATACTCTAGTATGTTTCTTCGAAAAATGCTTAATACTTTTTGACCTTTTTGAGATGAAAACCATTGGAAAAATTCCTATGGACCAAGTTTGTCTCATTAGTCGATTGAGCGAGACCACATTGATTATTGATTTAAAAAACAGAACATTACCGGAAATTTATCTTGCATTCCCTTCCCATTTGACAAATCACGAGTCCATTTCAGAAAAATGGAGATACTATTTGATGCAACCTGAAAAGAAACCAGAATTAGAATTCATGTCTGATACCGCTTGGGAAATTTTTCCCGAAGACGTAGTATCAACATTGAAGGAGATACTCGGTAGAGATAAGCAGCTGATCTGCAATCAGTGCACTAAACCATGGGAAAATGATTCACATGAAGTACCCCTACAATTAATTGTATGTTTAAGCCTTCACCAGGGACGAAGAGAGGATGTCGTAGAGTTCAAGCAAAAACTTGTTAGCACTCTGCACAACTTACTAGAATCTTTGAACAGTAAAGATCTTTTGGGGATAGTCACGGTTGGCAGAAACGGCAACGGCGAATGCGGTGAATTTGGTTCATTTGTCGGTACGGTCTCAAAAAATTGGCCAGGCTGGAGGGAATATATCAATGAATTAGAGACAGTAAACGAACCGTGTTTCCGAACCCCCTTAAGGGAATTTAACAAAGTGTGGGAGACCTGCTACCGGTTGGTGAGTACTACTTCATCCTTGTCTGAAAATGAGGACCAAACCGAATTCTCCAAACAAATAATTCTTATGACTGACGATGCTGGTATTCAAAGGCAAGGAGGTAAAAACAAGTTCGAAGAAATTATCAAAAAAAGTTACGGGTTCGAAGTGACTCACATACTACCACCTTCAGCATCAAGACTTTCTCAGGGTGAAAATATCTCCTTAATCATATCTAACTTACACCAAAAGAGATTCAAAAATTTGGAAGTCACGTTACAGGGGAATGTAGTCTTCAAATTTGGTAATATGGCACCAGGTGAAAAGAAAACATTATTCTATTGCGAACAAAAGAAGGATTCAATGCGTCTCTTTGATCACGAAAATAATACCACTCGCATTCGCATTCCTTATGATGCTCGATGGTTCAATTTGAGAACTTTGACGGAAGAAAGAATCCATAGGCTCGCCATGTGTAATAATATCAACCGTAGTAGTCAAAATAATTATAGCAGAGGCTCATACTAATAGCTCACAGGAACCACATTCCTCAGCGAATTGAAGCTGTTGAGCATAATGTAAGGAAGAGCCGACATCACCGTTAGGAGCCACTTTTCCATTTCTTGGCATAGATCTACCATTGAACATAACTGAACCGATTAGAAATTTCATAATAAAATTATACCGATATCGTCGATCTCTTTTCTGGGAAACAAGTCAAATACCGTATTCAAATGAGAGCATAATATCCTTAAACGTTCAAGGGCCCAAAAAACGTATATCCTTTTTAAAATAACCGTAAACATCACCAACCACTAGTTAGTCCCCGAAAGGTCGATCACCATCACGCAGGTGGTGTCAACTACATCCGATTAACACCATGTATCTTGATTTCTAAGTCACCTTGTACTAATCGCAATGAACAATTAAAATTAGTCGGAACGAAAAAGGGAAGTACCACGCCCCTTTAGAATTTTCAGTTTCCCAAATACGACGCCACAGCATCCTTGGTTATTCCATCCGTCTTTGGTCCCTCAATTATTTTAACATCAAAATAACTTTAACCATGTTGCCACTGTTTACAAGAAACGCGTTCCACATTCTTTGTTAAGCAACTAGAGCCATAATTACTATTCTCAATATTCCCAAATATAATCCGAATGCCCGCATTTGAATCATTCAACTCGTGTTCGTGGACACCTTTACTTCTTTAAACAGGTACGCGACCTCCAAACGTTTGTTGACAGACACGAAATGATGAACCGAACTTGTTAAAATAAACTTTATTTTGTCAAAGAAACCACGTACCAGGCAAACGACAACGAAAGTTACAGTGTGAATACGGTAAGTATACGCCAAGGTTGGCAGTGACAAATACTCTATTTTCCAATTTGACATGGTGTCTAGCCCGATTTGATTTATTGATTGATGGTAGGTCGAGAAAACACTGTGTGATACAAACAATCATGGAGATGAAATAGAATATATAAGGTGGCAAAGTTAGCCTGCACATCCAAAGCCTAGGAGAAGAATTTCCCTTTAAAAACGTTTTTATTATAAAAACTCCATAGAGAACAAGAGATTCCAAACTCAAGTCTCTAAGGAAAAACCGTACTTTCGCTTATAACTTTTACTTTCGTTAATCTTTTCAGGAAAAGATTACATAGTCAAGTTTTCCTATTGCCATTAGGTTCCATTCACTCACTAGGTTTTTTTTTATTAAATCTTTAAATCTACACAACACAATAATACAAATTTTACGGAAATGCAGTTCAAAAATGCTATGTTGGTTACCGCCGCTTCTTTGGCTTCTACAGTATCTGCTAACGGTAGCCCAGCTCAATCATGGACTACCATGACCCCATCTAACACCTATAAGTGTGGTGCTACCGACCACAGCTCTTCCTTCGGTATTGCTGTTCAACCTATTAGCAGCGGTAGTTCAAAGGCCAAGAGAGGTATGATCTCTCAGATCGGTGATGGTCAAATCCAAGCCGCTACAGCTACTCAACCAGCTACCCCAGCTACCCCAGCTACTCAGGGTACTCAAGGTACTCCAGCTACTTCTGCCCCAGGTGCTCCAGGTAAGACTGTTACTTCAGGTACCACTCAAACTCAAGGTGCTCCAGGTACTCAGGGTACTCCAGCTACCTCTGTTCCAGGCGCTTCAGGTAAGACTGTTACCTTAGGTACCACTCAAACTCAAGGTACCCCAGCTACTCCAGCTACTCCAGCTACTCAAGGTACTCCAGCTACCCCAGCTACTCAAGGTACTCCAGCTACCCCAGCTACTCAAGGTACTCCAGCTACCCCAGCTACTCATGGTACTCCAGCTACCCCAGCTACTCATGGTACTCCAGCTACCCCAGCTACTGGTACTGCTCAAGGTACCCCAGCTACTCCAGCTACTCCAGCTACTCAAGGTACCCCAGCTACCCCAGCTACTGGTACTGCTCAAGGTGCCAAGACTGAGAGTACTGCTGGTGTTGGTAAGACTACTACTGTTCCAGGTGGTGTTTCTCCAAAGACTAACCAAGTCACAAAGACAGCCCACGCAAACACTACTGTCGTTCACAGCACTACCGTTACTCCAAGTGTCACTGTCGGTAACCACTCTGCCGCTGCTACACCACAAACGATCACTACCGCAGTTACCGCTCCATGTGAGAACGGCCAATGTGCACCAAGCGGCTCTCAAGCACCAGCTGCTCAGACTCCAGGTGCTCCAGGCCAAGGTGGCAACGTTTCTGTCATCCCTGGTACTACTCAACCAGGTACTTGTATCCCAGGTACCACTGTTCCAGGTAAGACTGTCACTCTAGGAGCTTCACCAGCATCTCCAGCTCCAGGTGCTCCAGGTGCTCCAGGTGCTCCAGGTTCTGCTCCAGGTGCTCAAGGTACCCCAGCATCTCCAGCTCCAGGTGCTCCAGGTACTCCAGCAACCTCTGCTCCAGGTGCCCAAGGTACCCCAGCATCTCCAGCTCCAGGTGCTTCTGGTACTGCTCAAGCCGCTCATGGTACTCAAGGTGCTCAAGGTACTCCAGGCGCCCCAGCTTCTCCAGCTCCAGGTGCTTCTGGTACTGCTCAAGCCGCTCATGGTACTCAAGGTGCTCAAGGTACTCCAGGCGCCCCAGCTTCTCCAGCTGCTTCCGCTCCAGGTGCCTCTTCCACTCCAAACAACAATGGTAACTTCAGCAACACCTCTAGCTGCAACGGCGAGAACTGCAACGAAGCTGGTAAGCCATCCACCGTCGTCGGTATTTCTCAAATCACCGACGGTCAAGTTCAACAGCAAAAGGTTGCCGTTCAATCTAAGATCGGTTCTACCACTGTTTTGAACCCATCTTCTGCCTCTGAAGCTCCAGCTACTAGCTCATCCAACCCATCTGGTGCTTGTCCAACCAGTGCTCCAAGTTTAGCCGGCCAATCCTGTAAGAACGAAGGCTCTTTGTCCGCTAACTTGAAGAACGGTGTGTTGACTGACAACAAGGGCAGAATTGGTTCTATTGTTGCCAACCACCAATTCCAATTTGATGGTCCACCACCACAAGCCGGTGCCATCTACGCTGCTGGCTGGTCTATCACCCCAGAGGGTAACTTGGCTCTAGGTGACAACGATGTCTTCTACCAATGTTTGTCTGGTAACTTCTACAACTTGTACGACAAATCTATCGGTTCTCAATGTCAACCAATCCACTTGGAAGCCGTTGACTTGATCGACTGTTAAGCGGAAGCAACGGGCTAGTTGGTTATTGGCAAGTTTATGATTTTTTATTTTCAAGATCTATATTATACCCCTAACGTTCGTGTACACTAATGGCTGAAAACTCGAGTTTTCTGGTTTTGTATGAAAGTGAAAGTTATTTCTTATTTTTAACAAATTTGAAGAGGTCTATGTACCAT
The DNA here is from genome assembly GCA_900465325.1 of Zygosaccharomyces sapae. Taxonomy (NCBI): domain Eukaryota; kingdom Fungi; phylum Ascomycota; class Saccharomycetes; order Saccharomycetales; family Saccharomycetaceae; genus Zygosaccharomyces; species Zygosaccharomyces sapae. Next base: position 396,964 of record UEGL01000017.1, on the reverse strand, counting down.
TTTTTAGAGACGATACATAACTGAATGGAACTATAAAAAGAATATGGCATTATAAATTGTCCCTGGTGTAGATTCGCACGACGAGGCCTCGAGACTTCGAGGGCCGACCGATACGGTGGAGAACATGAAAACAGAGCCGTATAGCAGGGCGAACATCACCAAGCCCGAGTGGTTAAAAACCAAATTACGAAACTTTTAAAATTTTAGATCTTACCATAAAAATAATAACGTATATAACAATGAGAACTAAAGAAAGTTAAAAAAGAACCAGAGTCCCTTCCTACTCATCTACTAAAAAAATAAAACCTAGTTCCAAGATAGAAAAGAAAATTCCATCCTTGGGACGAACGAAAACCATCCGCGGATAGCACCACAGACCAACGGGAGAAATTAAAAAATCATGCAAAGGAACGGATGCTCACAGTAGGGTATGACATTAATCAACGAAATAAAAATTCTAGGATAATAGAACTCTTTGACCATTCTCCTTCAAACTTTTAGCGAAAAAAAAATTAGAAATGAAAATGAATGTCTTTAATTCAGCATTCCGTTCATTCAGCAGTCAGTCAAGTCGATGACTTCCAAGTGGACTGGGTGACACTGTCCACCAAGGTTTTCATCGTAGATGTTGTAGAAGTTACCAGACAAACATTGGTAGAAGGTTTCAACGTCACCAATGGCCAAGTTACCTTCTTGAGAGATGGACCAGCCACCAGCGTAGATGGCACCGGCTTGTGGTGGTGGACCATCAAATTGGAATTGGTGGTTGGCAACAATCGAACCGATTCTACCCTTAGCATCAGTCAACACACCATCATTCAAAGTGACACCCAAGGTACCGTTGTTCCTACAAGAAACAGCTCTAACTGGGTCAGAGGTAGAGACCTCAGTAGTAGTGTTGGAGGCATTACCAGCAGCAGAAGTGCCGTTGACGGCATCAGCTGAAGCACCTGGGTGAGATGTTGGGGCAGCTGGTGCAGAAGAAGAGGTAGATGGCCTGTCAGCCTGAACTTGACCATCTTGAACTTGAGAGACAGCAGCAACAGTTGGCTGACCCTTCACAGTGACAGTGGTAGAAGCAGAGCCAGCAACAGTTGGTCTACCAGAGACACCTTCAGCCTGAACCTGACCATCAGCGATTTGAGAAACAGCAACAACAGTTGGCTTGCTGTTAACTGTGACAGAGGTAGATTGAGTACCCTCTGGAACATAGTAACTAGAAGTGGTCTTATGGCCGTTCTCAGTCACAGTGGTGATCTGTGGAGCGGTGGTAGCTTGGACCTGACCATCACCGATTTGAGAAATAGCAGCAACGGTACTCCTTGGAGCCTCAGAAGAACCTTCAGCTGGATGGGTAGCTTGAATTTGGCCGTCACCAATCTGAGAGACTGGAGCAACAGTGGTCTTCAAAGTGTGGCCACCAGTAGTGGTTGGTGCAGCGGCATTAGTTGGGTGACCAGTAGTGGCTTGAATCTGCCCATCAGTGATCTGGGAAACTGCTTGAACAGAGCTCCTCTCCTGAACAGTAGTAGTACCCCCGGAGGTAACAGTTGCATGAGCGGTAGCAGTGGTCTCGGAGGTTCTGGTGCTCAATGGAGTGTAAGTGGTAGTGCCAGCAGCAGCAGCGGAGCCCTCTGGGGTTGAAGAAGGCTTACCAGTGGTAGCTTGGATTTGACCGTCGGTTATCTGAGAAACAGCTTGGGCAGATGGCTTGGCAGATGAAGCTGCCTTTGGAGCCTCAGTACCCTTTGGAGAAGTAGACTCAGGGGCGGTGGTAGCCTGGACTTGACCATCAGTAATTTGAGAAACTGCCTGGGCGGATGGCTTGGCGGAGGAAGTGGCCCTTGGTGCCTCAGATGTCCTTGGAGTCACAGATTCAGCACCAGTAGTAGCCTGAATTTGACCGTCTCCGATCTGTGACACAGCCCTCTTGGCGTGCTTCTTCTCAGTGCTGTTACCAGAAGTGGAGTTGGCAACAGTTTGGATAGAGATACCGAAGGTGGATGGGTAAGAACGAACACCACCTGGCAAAGTCTTGCTTGGAGTCAAGGTGCTCCATGGTTCACTTGGAACGTATGCGGATAGAGCAGAGGTAGCTAAAGCGGCGGAAGCCAAAGTCTTCTTGTACTGCATTGTTATTGAAATTAGATCCAATTAATTGATTAGTTCTTTGGATTAAAAGAAAGATTAAAAGTAAAGAACAGTTCGTACAATAAATAAAATCTAGGAACGATTGTATTAAGAACTGCTATTCCTTTAGTGTTCTCTGGTTTTCTTGATGATATAATATAATATAGAATGGAACAAGGAAAAGACCAGCAGTTAATAAAACTCTTCCCTCTTTTATATCTGCTGGTCCCTCTCCTCCCGCAAGCAAATCTTGGTTCCAAGATTCTGAAAGAAGACGCTTCAATTGCCCTATAAGGAAAACTTAATAGAACCAAAAGACCGAATCGAAATATAATCTACCGCTGAGATTCAGATTTTCCCTAGAAGCTACTGTACACATTATTCACATTCCCGCATAAGGTAAAGAGATTTTTTTTTTTCTTGCCACCCTCCCCTCCAATTTCAATTCTATAATTAGCAGGCTGTGTGGTGTGCGGTACCTACCTTTTAATAAACTATCCTAAAGGAGTTAAATTGTCTCATAGAATCTCCTATCTGATTCCTCTCTTCGGATAATTAACTTCCGTATGTCAAGGCGCAGTGGGTGGTATTACTACATGTAGGGTTACATTCTCTAAACTTTACTCATTTCTTTGACTTTCTTCTATTTTTTCTTCTATTTCTTTTCCCCCACGGGCTATTCTGAGTAAATCTAGCGCGCCGATACTTTCCCTAGTAGGAATGTTTTCAGCCTGTTTTTTTTTTTTTCTGTGCGTAATTTTCTCAGTGTCCCCTTTTTTTTTCTTTCTCCGTCATCTTCTCGGTCTGCTATATTTTTGCCATATGACGACAACGCAAACTTCTTAGCTTTCCTATACCAGCCTAGAAGTAAAATTACGTATGCATAATCCTATGTTTTGGTTTTAATTTTCTTTCCCAGTAAAAAGATCGGACTTGGGCGGCATGTAGCTACATTTTTGTTTGTCCTTTGTTTGTCCCACATATTAGCTGGATTTTGCTCCTTAGGACACAATTCACTCCAGAAAAGACCGAGAAATGTCACATCAGAGTATGACAATTCTTTTTTGGTTGTGTGCTCAGTCACTTAACGATTGATGTACTGATTGATTTCCGCACAGAGCTCGATTGATACATGCCATTTTGTTTTTTCCCCTTTCTTTGCACATTTACCCAGCCCCGCACAGTCTCGCGTGTTTTTATCGGGTAAAGGGAAAATAGAAAGTCCACTATTTATTGTATTATCTTGGAAAAAAGGCGAAAATGCACACGTGATATCCACATGAGTCATGTATGTCCCCTTATGCGTACGCTTTCTTTACTCTATATAGTAATAAAATTAGTTGAAGAAAAACTCGCTTGGTAAAACAGATTTACATTTGCTCCTCCGCTTTCCCTCCGCGTAAGAATGCAAACATCGGAGGTAGAGAGTGTCTGTTTTAGTGAATTACAATCTATTTTCGGAAGTGAAATTAGTGCTGGTCTGCTCAAAAATATCAAAAAGGATAGTGGTATCCCATTTTTCAAGTTTTAGACGTGGGGAATGCGTCTTCACAGATCCGTTCCTTTCCTTAGAGAGCAAAGGGAAAACACAGATCATTCTTTAAATAGTACGAGCAGCCTTCTTAATTTTCCTAAAGGGGAATGGATATGAATCTTTATAAAATTTTTAGAGTACAGGTTTCCTATTAGAGCGAAGGTCCCTTTCCTCCTTTACCATTACGTTAACTCTTTTGGCTGGTTAATTAATTAATTTTTTGCATATTCTTTTTTTAGCAGCTCTAAATCAGAGCGGTATTGCATATACCAGCTTTTCTCCCCTTTTTGCCAGCCATCTAATTAACCGCCGATCGATTTGAAGACAAGAGATCCGGGTCTGCATTTGGTATAAAAGGCTGGGAAATTTCGTTCAAGCTCGAAACTCAGATCCAATTCTCTCTACAGAAGAAAACATCATAGAACAACAGCTGATCACATCGAATCCGATTAATCGCTATAACTACCAACCAACAATTCAATAAGAAATGCAATTCAAGACTACTTTGGCTTCTGCTGCTTTGACTTCATCCGCCTTGGCTCATTATGGTGCTGACCAGTCATGGTCTACTTTGACTCCATCTGGTACCTACAAGGGTGCTAAGTCCTCTTACTCCGCCACTTTTGGTATCGCAGTTCAAACTATTGCCAACAGCTCTACTCACACTGCTTCTCAGGTGAAGAGAGCTGCTCCAGTTACCCAAATTGGTGACGGCCAAATCCAGGCTACTACTGCCACCCCATCAACTACCCCAGCTCCAAAACCATCCGCTCAGGCAATCTCTCAAATTGGCGATGGTCAAATCCAAGCTACCACTGGTACCCCAGCTCCAAAGCCATCCGCTCAAGCCATTTCTCAAATTGGTGATGGTCAAATCCAAGCTACTACTGGTACCCCAGCTCCAAAACCATCTCCAAAGCCATCCGCTCAAGCCATTTCTCAAATTGGCGATGGTCAAATCCAAGCTACCACTGGTACCCCAGCTCCAAAGCCATCCGCTCAAGCCATTTCTCAAATTGGTGATGGTCAAATCCAAGCTACTACTGGTACCCCAGCTCCAAAGCCATCTCCAAAGCCATCCGCTCAAGCCATTTCTCAAATTGGCGATGGTCAAATCCAAGCTACTACTGGTACCCCAGCTCCAAAGCCATCTCCAAAGCCATCCGCTCAAGCCATTTCTCAAATTGGTGATGGTCAAATCCAAGCTACCACTGGTACCCCAGCTCCAAAACCATCTCCAAAGCCATCCGCTCAAGCCATTTCTCAAATTGGCGATGGTCAAATCCAAGCTACCACTGGTACCCCAGCTCCAAAGCCATCCGCTCAAGCCATTTCTCAAATTGGTGACGGTCAAATCCAAGCTACCACTGGTACCCCAGCTCCAAAGCCATCTGCTCAAGCAATCTCTCAAATTAACGATGGCCAGATCCAAGCTACTACCAGAACTACCACATCTTGCTCCTCCTCTTCCCTACCATCCAAGGATGCTGCATCTCAAATTGGCGATGGTCAGGTCCAAGCTACAAGCGGGGCTGCTGCTAAGGCCGCTGGTAACTCCAGAACCACTTTGAGCCCATCATCTAGCGAAGATCCTTCTGCATCTTTGACCACCTCTGCTGGTGCCGTCCAAACTGCCGCTTCCGACGGTATCGCCGGTGCCCAATCCTGTAAGAACAACGGTACCCTACAATTGAAATTGGAGGACGGTATCTTGCATGACATCAAGGGTAGAGTTGGTTCTATTGTCGCAAACAGACAATTCCAATTCGATGGTCCACCACAAGCAGGTGCCATCTACGCTGCTGGCTGGTCTATCACCCCAGAAGGTAACTTGGCTCTTGGTCAAGCTGACGTTTTCTACCAATGTTTGTCTGGTAACTTCTACAACTTGTATGATGAGAACATTGGTGGACAGTGTCACCCAGTCCACTTGGAAGTTTTGGAATTGGTCAACTGTTAAGCCATTTCAGAAGGAAAACACTGGGTAATTGCATTGTACATTAGTGGGAGGTAGTCATTTTTCAGTTCCATTATCATTCAGGTTTTTTTTTTTTTTCTTTTCTTTCTCCATGGTCATCCTAGAGGATTTTTCATCCGAAGATTTATTCGCATTTCACGCATAGAATAATTTACGTTTTTTTAGTTCTTTATCTTATCGTTCATAAATAGTTTTCAGTTTTAGTACGTGTAGTACATTTAATTTCATATATTATTATATTCGGTAAATATTTCAGGCCTTGTTCATGGTTGTCTTAGCCCGTGGTTTCCTCCATATTTAGGTGTTTCAGGGGGGTCCCAATCCTTCAAGACGGTTTCAGGGTCGTTTAACTCATATATTTCAATCACAAGTGGTCTACAACATTGAACCATTCCCTTTGAATTCACGTCATCTTTCCGTTCGCCCCAATCCCATTGTGACAAATCACCACCGGGACATGCGGAAAGTGCCACTAAAAGGTCTTGCTCTGCAAAGCATTCGAAATAGTCATTCTTATCAGCTGGGCATGTTTCCATAAAATATTGATCGTATTCATCCAGACCGGTAACTTGGAACACGTTCAAGACATCATGAATGTCAAACTCTGTTAATCCATAGGGCATAACAGCCCTTGTCAAATTTGAATGACAATGGAAATCATTATCTTCGCCGCTGATTAATTTTTCTACATATGGATCACATCTAGTGCCTAGTGTATCATGAACTCTACCACCCCATTCATCATGTCTGGCATTTAAAGTATCTCCGATAATTGTCACCATTGGCCTTAGATATGGTAAATTTGACCACAATCTGTCAAATTTCGAAACATGAGCGCTGTGAAGTTGTCTAGTTCTGGCTGCCCAAAATTTCTCTCTTGAATTATGCCTATTCCAAATGTTCAAATCCCCAACTTGCGGCCCTTCAGGTGTGCGTATACGGAAAACACTTTTGGCTGGAACCTCAGCGGCAATGGCGCTTCTAGGCATAATCCAGTGTGTCTGAATTAGCTTTTTGTCACTAGATGCAATCTTTTCGTACAATTTTTTATCAGCATACAGTTTGGAGCCTGGTTGTGAGAAGTAGGCTGCAGTAGGTTTGTTCAGGCCATACGTGGTTCTTTCGGGTCTTTGTGACGAAATTACCTCCATTGCTCAGAATCAATAAGTTGTCCTTACCAAATCAAAGTTAACTCGAACAGTGACAGTTTAACAGGTAGTTCCATTCTTCGACAATTATTATATCTCATCTACTGTTTATTGAGTCCGTCGGAAATTTGGTCATCCCAATCTCCGAACGCTTATTAAATAGATAAGAATTGGGAGAATATCAACTATAAAGAATGAATATTATTTGTTACTAAGGTGCTGAAGTCAGAAAGGTCCTTAAATCAGTATATTTGAACACCCTCATACTCCAATCGGTGCAACCTTTGTCTGCATATAATATATGCCAATGGGGGGAATGTCAGAGCCCCTGCCAATCCACCCCTGTAGACAATGGATTTCCTACCCTGAACTGCCAATCCGACATTACACAATTGAATTAGAAATCCCCAGCCAAGACAGAACATGGAAATATCGCCGAACGTTAAAGAATGGACGGTTCTCCAAAAATTGCCTCTTTCCAATTGTTCATCTTCCTCATCTGAGTGGAACAATCTGTTTGGGGCATCGTGCATCTCCTTCTGAATATCCGTAAAGAAAGCTGGCCTATCCTTACCTTTGTCCGCTACTCTGCGCCAATTTGCGCGCTTAGTTGTCATGTAATCCTTATAAAAGGTCCAAAGAGCTATTCCATAAAGGGAAGTAATACACACATTAACAGCTAAATTGGTTTTAGATGCCGCATACGGGATGTCTTTTGGTGACTGCTTGAACAAACCTGGCTTAAGAAATGCAGAAAGTGTCCTTAAAGACGATGTTAGCCTCATTACGTGTAATCAAAATTTGTGCCCGGCTCCTAGGTCTGCATGTTTAGTTCTCCAACAACTGACTTCGAATTAAGTTTCATTTTGTCTTTTTATAGTCTAAGGATCACTGCATCACTATCGTAAGTACCCTTAGGGATGGCTTAAACTTCATCGCTTACCTCCCTTTCCCCTAGCTGTCTTCGCTGAGGAAATGCAGCCGTTCAATTCAACGGGGCGGGAATTTGAAAGTCGAATTGACATATTAATACCTTCGCGAATATTTTGGTCATAAGAGGATGTGAATTGAAGCTGATGTCAATGTCGGGAAGCAATGTTCCACCACCAGCTTAATTTCTAGGGATAGCTTCGCAGCGTGCTTCTCTACACACAGAAAACTTCACCTAATCTGATAGTGGTCATATAGTTTAATAGTTGTGTCTGGAGTTTGGTAATACCTGGTAGTATCATAAGGACCAAGCAATATTGCAAATAATTCACGATTTTTTCGGTAATATTATATGAGCGTATATGATCATAAACGTAAGAAAAGGTGATTTAATCCATGGAAGAGTTAGCCAACTGCTATACATGAGGGACGCAGATATAGTTGAGGAACAGGATTTCTTGAGTTATTCACGAGAGTACAAACCGATCTGTGAGCGTGTCAGTGAGGTGTTGATACATATGGAGCTCTTACTGCATGCTAAGTAATAATTCACGTATCGAGATCGTAAGAAGTTTTAATCCGATGTAGTGTAACGGCTATCACACCACGCTTTCACCGTGGAGACCGGGGTTCGACTCCCCGCATCGGAACTTTTTGGTCTTTCAACTCATACAATGAATAGCTCTCAATAGGGATTGGATATTCTATCTTTCAAGAAAAATAAAGAAATTACATTTTCTGTTGAAACGTGCAGAGTAATTCTAAAGTACTTTCGTTCTTAGCTTTTTGTTCTCTTTTATGTTTTGTAAGTCAGATTGTCTTTTCATGGCCCTAACATGCTCGCTTGTCTGATTATCCGAATCCCCGCTCAATTTACAAAATGTGCATTAACATGAATGCAAACGCTTTCATCACCATTATCAAGAATTCTACATTGCTGACCGTATTGTAATATTCGAAACCTGATAGAGTGTTACAAGGTGTGGGTAATGAGTCCACCGTTAAATATTCGGCTGGATGAGACTACTTATTACTCTACGTTAGGATTAGGTACTAATGCTTCTGAGAAAGAAATCCATAAATCATACGTTAAGTTAGCCCGTGAATTACATCCTGACAAGTCGAAATCTGACAGTGCAGCCGAATTATTCAAATCAATCAGTCATGCCCATTCTGTTTTGATGGATAAAGAGAAGAAATCTGCATACGATAAAATTTTAATATCAAAGGGACTTTTAAACCATTCACCAAGGAGAGATTATCATAGATTCGAAGGATCTACGGTATTAGAGACAGCCGATAAAAATAAACCTACGAAGCCTCAACGACCCTATGAAAAGCAGCCTTATGGATTCAACACAAACAGCTCCTTATCTCCCAAGACCAAAGTACCAATTTTTCAAACGTTCAATTTGAAGAACTATCAAAATAAGAGTTACCAAAATAAGGGTACACCCAATACAACGTCCCCACCCAAGGGTAATGGCGTCTTTAATTCAAGACCAACTACATCACTGACTTCAGATAAAGACCATAAAGCCCATAGTAATATAAACGAAATATATGAGAAAGAAGCGGAGGAGGAAACTAAAGATAGATCTAAAATTCCCAGAGTAAACCCATTTGAGAATTTACAATATTCACCGTTTTCTAATCATGACCACCGTCATTATGCAAGAACGAAACACGAAGTCAGAAATCAAGAAAAAAGATCCACTTCGCCAATAAAAACTACACCTACAATTGCTACCAATTCAGAGAACTGGAATAGTCTGAAGCATCTGCTAGAGAAATTCAAACAACGAGATCCAAAGAGCAGAGTACCGCCTGAGTTTCAGGCCCCAAAGAAGGAGGAAATACAGGAGGGAGGGAAAAGCGATAAAATACGCAAAGCAGACTCTCAAAGTATATATCTAGATGATCTAAGTCAATCATTACCAAGAGAAAACAATCTGTTTGATATGAGAAATGTTAGCAATTCTATACCTGCTGTCAAGAGAACTAAGTTAGATATACGGATACCCGATGAACCACCGAAGGAAGAACACAAAAAGGATATTCAAAATATCGCAGAATCTCTTTTTGTTCCTGTTAATAAACCGCTGCCGAGAATTTATAAGACAGATCACATACCATTGGATCAATATATGATAAACGCTAAATCACTCCAATGGCAGCTCCCTGAGATACCTAATTTCCAATGCAATATACTGAATCATTCAGAGGTCGAATACTGTAAAGAATTGGTCAAAACTTTCAATGAGGAATCTAACTCCCTAAAGGAGCTGCTCCTACAAACGTTACGAGATCGTTTAAGTGCGGAAAAAACACTTAATGAGAGACTAATTAAAGTGGAAAACACTGTGAACTGGGCCTCTTCAAAAGATTTTGATTTTGAAGTAGTCAGTAAGCTCGGGGAACTACAAAACAGACAGCGAGTGGTCGCACAAAGTTTCGCTAACTTACTTAAAATTGCATACGCCTCGGATCAAATGAATAGGGGGATATGATTTTCAAGAAAATACAAGTTTCTTGCCCTCGATATGAACTAGTTATGTTTTAATTTTCTTTATTAAAATGTCTTTTGGTGTTTTATTTCTCCATTCAAAAAAGTTTTCGAACCTTCGAGGTCGCGTTAATGCGATCGATTATCGACACTTGTCTGTATTATACGCATATATAAGAGCCTAAGACTTTCTCAATTACGAATCAGGAGTGATAGCCGCCATTAGCAAGCAGAGACCTTTACCTATCTAAACAAGAGTACTTTTCACGCTTACATCATGTGGCATAAACAAAGAATCACTTTGATAACAGTAGGTGTATTATTTCACCTTTTTTACCTATGGTCTATATTCGACATCTATTTTGTATCACCTCTGGTTCATGGTATGAATCAGTATCGTAGTACTGATCAACCCCCTGCAAAAAGATTGTTTTTAATTGTAGGTGATGGGTTACGTGCTGACACCACTTTTGATTATGTTAGACATCCAACCACCAATAAGCAAGAATTTTTAGCGCCTTTTATTAGATCTCTAGTACTCAATAATGGGACCTACGGTATTTCTCACACTAGAATGCCTACCGAATCTCGTCCTGGGCATGTAGCTATGATTGCGGGATTCTACGAAGACGTTAGCGCTGTGACCAAAGGTTGGAAAGAAAATCCTGTGGATTTTGACAGTTTCTTCAACCAATCCTCCCATACGTATTCATTTGGCTCACCCGATATTTTACCAATGTTCAAGGATGGTGCATCAAGTCCCACCAAGATTGATGCTTGGATGTATGGACACGAATTTGAAGATTTTACACAGTCATCCATTGAGATGGATGCATTTGTGTTTAAACATTTAGATGAACTTTTTCACAATTCTACTGAGAATAGTACCTTAAACAATGAAATTAGACAGTCTGGTAATGTGTTTTTCTTACATTTGTTAGGTTGCGACACAGCCGGTCATTCTTATAGACCATATTCAGCTGAATACTATGATAATGTCAAATACATTGATCGCAAAGTGGAAACATTAGTTGAAAAAGTGCGTGCTTTCTTTGATGATGATGAAACGGCATTCATATTTACAGCCGATCACGGTATGAGTGCTTTTGGTTCTCATGGTGATGGTCATCCCAATAATACTAGAACTCCTTTAGTCGCTTGGGGTGCCGGTTTAAACAAACCTATCCACGACCTAAACCCAGTATATGATAACTATACTCAAGGTTGGGGATTGTCACACATCAAGAGACACGATGTAAAGCAAGCAGATATAACCTCACTAATGTCCTATTTAATTGGGGTCAACTATCCTTCCAATTCCGTAGGAGAACTTCCACTAGAATACATTTCAGGAGATAACACTGCTAAATTAATTGCCCTTTATAATAATTCTCGCAGTATATTGGAGCAATATCTCGTTAAGGAACAGGAAACAATAAATTCACAATTTATTTACAAGGAGTACCCAAAATTTACCACCAAATCTCATCAGGTCTATTTACTTGAAATTCAATCGCTTATCGAACGAATTGCACAAGGTGAGACCCAACTAACCTCTGAAGCAATTCATTTAACCGAAGAGCTTATGAAAACGACGTTAGACGGTTTACAATACTTAACGACTTACAATTGGAGATTCATAAGAACAATCGTTACCTTTGGATTTGTCGGTTGGATTGGCTATGCATTTACTGTGTTTCTCAAGATCTACATATTAGGACAGTACGATACAAACATAGCTCCCTCCATATGGAATCGTACCATTTTCACTCTATTCGGATGTGCGTTAAATTTCGTGCTCTACTATCAAAGATCGCCCTTCAATTTTTACATGTATCTGTTATTTCCACTTTATTTGTGGTCTCACATCTTCGCCAACAGCTCATTCCTCCGGAACGGCCTCCAAGAGTTACTCAAAAATACAACAACTGCTAGTAAGATCGTGGCTGCTCTTGGTATAGTTTTTGTCTATGAGGGGATAGTATACGGTTTTTTTCATCGTTGGATCTTCACTTTAATATTTAACGTCCTAGCGTTCTACCCTTACTTATGCGGTGTACAAGGTACTTTCACAAACGCTTGTTGGATACTGACAAGTGTAGCCCTCTCGATTTTTACACTATTTGATGCCGTTAAAGTCGAATCCTTGGACCAGATAACAAGCGCTGGATTTTTCATTATTGCAACCTCCTTGTATGCACTGGCACGATTGAAAAAAAATATGAACCGCTATACTGCTAATATATTTATCGGTCAAATTTCGCTGGTGACACTCATGATAATCGTCACCCGTAAATCTGTCATTTCTCTACAGCTCAGAAACGGTCTACCAAAGGATTCTCAATACTGTGGATGGATCATTTCGGCAGTATCATTAATAGTAATGCCAATTTTCCATTTAGTTTATCCTAAGAACGATTATAGGGTACGTCTTTTGGTTGTTTATCTGACATTCGCACCTGTGTTTTTGATTTTAACTATCTCATTTGAATCCTTCTTCTACGTGCTTTTTACATTGTGGTTGGTACAATGGATTGAAATTGAGTCTTACCTCAAACAATTGCATCAATCAGAAAACTGGCTGCAACTACTAAGAGTATCCGTTATTGGCTTCTTCTTACTACAAGTTGCATTTTTTGGTACTGGAAATGTAGCCTCAGTATCATCATTTTCCTTAGATTCGGTCTATCGTCTCCTGCCAATATTTGATCCATTCCCTATGGGAGCTCTGCTTGTATTAAAACTATTGATACCTTACATTTTGCTCTCTACAGCACTGGGCATATTGAACTTGAAGTTACAAATCAGAGATTATACGGTTTCCTCTCTAATCATCTCGACGAGTGACATTTTATCCCTGAATTTTTTTTATTTGCTCAAAACCGAAGGATCGTGGCTTGACATTGGTGTCACCATTTCGAACTACTGTCTAGCCATACTATCATCCTTATTTATGATTATCTTAGAAGTCATCGGTCACATGCTTTTAAAAAATGTTAGCATTCCTCGGACACTTGATGATCCTGCCAAGAAGCGGAATTAATTTCAACATAACGTGGGTGATAAGATAACCTTACGGGGCCAGAAATGCAACCAAAGGGTAGCCAAAGGAGATATTCAAAGGGAACTGCTTTTCAACTTTTTTTTTTTTGTTTGTGATTTGATTCCTGTCATATAAGAAGACCTAGGTAGAAACCGAAATTCCCTGTCATTAGGAGAAACGTATGAGGGGCTGACATTTCATCACTAGAATAGGGTTCAATACAAACAATGACACAAATAATCCAAGACGAAGTATCCAGCGAGAATTCTCCCCTGATCAACAGGTCCAAAAGCCAACCAGTGGTTCTTGAGACCGAAAGTGTTTGTGACACTATGGATGACGATAGTGACGAATTGGAAGCCAAGAGATGGCGAGAAGAAGTAAGACAATCACACCAACATCACGGCTTTCTAAGACGCCCTAGTGTCGGTTTACTGTGTTTCTTGCTAGCAATTGTGTCCATTGGGGATATGCTTTGCATTACACCCTCAATCTCTTTAACCATGAAGAAAGTTTGCGACTGGGATTCTGCAAAGAACAGGTCATGTGATCCTGTAGAAGTACAGGAGACTGTGTCGTCTATTTTTTCCGGTAATATGATTTTGGGTAGTCTCTTTGGAATATCGGTAACTGGTGCCTGGGGACAGCTTTCTGATCGAGTGGGTCGTATCAAGGTGTTCGCGTACGCGTCCTTCGTAAGATTTATTGGCACCGGACTTTATCTTTTCACACTTTCGTCTTGGTGCCCCTACAGCCCTCCCGCCATGGTAATTACAGGTTCCCTCAGCTACTTGTCGGGTGGGGCATTCAGTCTGTTAGCCAACAGCTATAGTTACATTTCAGATATCACAGAGCCAGAAGAGAGAACTCAGGCAATGGGATCTGTAATGAGTGTTACTTACGCCACCATGGGAATTGGCCCCATGATTAGTTCAATTCTCGTGGAGTTGCCGTTTGGATCAGATGCTCTAACAATTTTGATTTCGTTGGTGTTTCTTTTGTTAGCTTCTTGTCTATGCCTCACCGTCTTACAGGAGCCGAGACACGAACAAGCTAGGAGAAACTCCTCCCATAGTCTTTCCACTGGTGGTTCCTCCCCTTTAACTCCATTGAAGCAATTGTGGCTACCTCGAACAAAAGCAGGATCCATTGAGCCCCGTTGTACGATAATCCTCCTCCTTCTGTTAGACGTTCTGTATCTATGCGTTGCAGCTGGCTCTGTTCCTGCATTCCTACTATTTTTATCTTACCGTTACGGATGGAGATCTCGTCAACTGGGTTACTACTTGTCTTCTACCAATTTGGGGAAGGCCGCTGTACTATTAATCTTGGCGCCTCGTGCCTTACAGCTTTTAAGAAGTCGTTATGGTACACTTTCGAGAACCACAGATCATGTAGATGTTCTCTTCATACGCTTTTCTCTCTCTGCTCTTCTAATTGGATCCTCATTGATCTTTTGGCACAGTGAGGACTCTCGAATGGTCTACATCTACGCATTCTTACAAGCCCCAGGTGCTTTGTGCTCACCAACAATACAGTCCGCTATAATTAAATACTGCCCCAAATCCGCTACAGGACAGTGCTTCGGTGGCATCGCTTTAATCAGGTCCGCTGTTATGTTGGTCTTCCCGGCCCTTCTATTGAGAGTTTACGGCTACTCTGTTGGTACAAAGCCTGAACTTTTCATACTAGTACCTCTGTCATGCGCATTCTTGGCGGTAATGTTCAGCCTCGTACTAAGAGAGCCAAAAGCTTCAAGCCAAGCAGAAGGAACACAAGAACAGCTTGAGCTACACAGAAGAAGTTCTTGGCGGTCGTTGGCTCCTGACGAGCAAGCCAGACAAGATGCCATGATCCAGAGAGAGTCCCTAGAAGAAAATTACCCACAGGCTTGAAAGTCCGATTACTTTCCCTGTGATTTTGTACAACGCCGCACAGCACACCTTAGTGTTCGGTTAACCTAGCGGGAGCGTCCATACTTGTAAAATATCTTGTGGACCGGGTTGCCCGCACCAGTACTAACTGTGGTAGCAGTAAATCCAACAGTGCTGCCTGCAATAATGATAATAACACTAGTCACGGGTCGTTCCGGGTTGCTCTGAATAACCCATCTGCTATTCACCTATTAACCTATACAACTGTTATTATTATCATTATTAATATTATTATTTATAATGCTACTATTGCCGCAAAATGCCAGAGAAGTGAGTGAGCGTCAATCATGCATTTACTTAACCATGATACAATCTATGATTATTGCACCAGCAACACCTGTCTTGCAGTTTGCCATGCAGACTCGGTCAGCTTTCCTTTTGCTTTCTTTTTTTTTTTTTTTTCTTTATTGTCTTCCCTTTAATGCAGGTTGATGCAAGTTCAATTTAGTTGAACTAAAGTTGTCTAATGTATCTGCAGCCTTGTTGATATCTCTTTTCTTTTTTTTTTTCTTAATTTCCTTCTCTTAACGTAGTCCTTTCCGTCCTCCTTTTTTTTTTTTTTTTTCACTTCTCATCATGCCTCCTTTACTTTTGACTTCATCATTGTATAGAGATCACCTCTTCCCTTTCTCTTCTACCCCCTAAACGTCTGTTGATTTCCCACACGTTAGGGAGAAGTAGTTACTCCGTATGGGTTTACTTCTGTAAATTTGATAGTTGCTAAAAGTTAAGGAGAACTGTTGTATTACTACTATTACTCCTCCTACCTTCTACTACTGGTACCTTCTGTCAAAGAACAAATTCCAAGTTTCTAATAGTTCAAATCTACTTCCAAGTTTACTTTAAAGATATTTTATTCCTCGATAGTCTTTTCCTCCCTCCCATTGGTAACGGCGTAGAGCATGTCGATGGATGCTGGGATAGCGACTAAAGACGATGGAGAGCAAATCCTTGGCCAACAAGGACAAGAGGAGCATAAGAAGCAAAGTTCGACTCAGCAACCTGAGCAGGAACAAGCGAAAAAACAGGCAGCAGAACAAGAGGAGAAGAATGAACAGGAGCAAGGTCAACAGGTACAACAACAGCAAGTAAGTTCGGAACGAGATAGAAAGGACGCAGGACGCGGTAGAAATACATCAGGGAAATACTGTCTTGATGATTTCCAGATTTTGAGGACTCTGGGCACGGGATCGTTCGGTAGAGTTCACTTGGTTCGTTCCAATCACAATGGCAGATTTTACGCTTTGAAAGTGTTGAAAAAGCACGTGATTGTTAAACTAAAACAGGTTGAACATACGAACGATGAACGTCGTATGCTGTCGATCGTGGCACACCCGTTCCTAATTCGCATGTGGGGGACATTCCAGGATGCAGAGCAGATTTTCATGGTGATGGATTACATAGAAGGTGGTGAACTCTTTTCACTGTTGAGAAAATCTCAGCGTTTTCCTAACCCGGTAGCCAAATTTTATGCGGCGGAGGTGTGTCTAGCTCTAGAATATTTACATGCGAATGATATCATTTACAGAGATTTGAAGCCGGAGAATATTTTGCTGGATAGAAATGGTCATATTAAGATAACGGATTTTGGTTTTGCCAAGTACGTTCCGGATGTCACCTATACCTTATGTGGTACGCCTGACTATATCGCACCCGAAGTGATCAATACAAAGCCGTATAACAAGTCTGTTGATTGGTGGTCGTTCGGTATCTATATCTACGAAATGCTTGCCGGATACACTCCGTTCTACGACGCTAATGCGATGAAAACCTATGAGAACATTTTGAATGCGGAGGTAAAATTTCCACCATTTTTCCACCCTGATGCCCAAGATCTTCTGTCGAAATTGATCATGAGAGATCTGAGTAAGAGGCTGGGGAATTTACAAAATGGTACAGAAGATGTTAAAAATCATCCTTGGTTCGGCGAAGTGGTTTGGGAGAAATTACTTTGCAGAAATATCGAAACGCCATACGAGCCCCCAATTCAACAAGGACAAGGTGATACGTCTCAATTCGATAGGTATCCTGAAGAAGAGATTAATTATGGTATAGTGGGTCACGATCCATACGATCACCTGTTTAACGAATTTTAATGCGCTACACTCCTTTACCATGTTGTGTTGAACGCACACCCACACTTGTGCTAACATTTACGTCTTCATTTTCTATCTTACCACACAACTTTACTTAACTCTCAGTCTTCTAATTCGAGTGCTCAATCCCATGTTTGATGCTCATCGCCTTTAAATAGTACTAAACGTACTGTGTGATATTATTAGTGTTAATTTTTTTTTTTTTTTCTTCTCTCTTTAACCATGCTAGAGGAGAGCTTGCTTGATCGGATTAACAAACGACAGCGATAGTGTACTTAGGACAGTCAGTGCAAGGACGGTTGTCAATTATAGCATTTAGTTCTATTTATGCTTCTTCCAGATGCCAAGTGTTCCTAAACAATTAAATTTTCTTAACCGAATTAGCTTTAACACACCCAAGGCGCACATTCGTTTAGATCCTTCACGCTACAGTGGTTTAAAGTTAGTATTCCAATATGAAAACCATAATGGTCAAATGGGTGCGCGTAAATTTTGGAACCAATATCTACCAACGATGAAATTTTACAACCCCGACCTACAAATGGATGTGATCAGAATCAGAAACTCCAATTTCAAGGATGATACAACGCCTTGTTATTTACAGGCATTAGATAAGGAGGGTAAAGTAATTGACACCTTGCAAATGAAGAACAAACATTCCGATACTATTATGGATGAATTTAACCAACTGTTTCAGCTTGAACAGATACCAGAGGACCAGCTGATTCAACTGAAAAGGAACTAGGGGCGGATAGATGTCAGAAAACATCCAGACACTTGTAAATAGTTTAAGCAAAATATCAGGAAAATTTGTAATGAATTCACACGATTGACTGATAAGTATACTTTTGCCTGATCTTGCATATTTTGTCAAAACTGATCTTCAGCATGCGCTTCAAAGCTCTCGGTCTTTCGTTGTGTTGTCAAAGAGTCTGGTACAAACTCTCAAACATTATTTAACTGCGCTGCAATTTTCCAACAGTCTGATAGGCTAATTTCGATAAACATTTAGAACTTTTTGAATATCCTTTCATCAGTTGGGAAGTTTTTGTCAAATCTGTATCTTTTTCATTTTTTTCCAGCAAAGATCAAATTGATCTATAAATTGTCTATCGCAACAAGCGCATTTACAACGTAAGTTTCTCAGGAACTCTTGTACATAAGCCAAGTTCCTACAAGTCTATTACTGACTCTGGATAAGTCTTCTAAGAAGTATTATTATTGTTATTGCTGCTGCCTTTTTTTTTTTTTTTTTTTTTTTTTTTTTTTAAAGTGAATGACAAAAGGCCTTCACTCGATAGCTTAACCTAGACTAATTTACCCACAATAAAGAACAAGTAAAGAAGAACAAAGTTTTTAAAAGACAACGAAATAACTAAAAGGCATTATAAGGACAAGGAGTACTAGTAGTTGGTCAGCTCAAGTAATTTATTCGCTGGTTTTAATTTTTTGTAACAAGCACTTATGGGATCAGTTGACGAGAAACCTCCACGACAAGCTCTTCCCAAGAGAGCTAGATCCTTTTCAGAATCTCTAAGAGGTCTTTTCAGACAGCAGTCACATTCTGCGACTCCGATTGATAGCGCTAGTACTTCAAGAGAAACTACGGCACCTTCATCACCGGTTCCTGAAGCTCCAATTTCTGGTCCTAAAAGAAATAATAGTAAAAGTGGCAAATTAAGCAAATTGACAACCAGCAAGGAGGCAGAACTAAGCAGTTCTAGAGGTGCGCCACCATCAGGAGGAATGCACCATCAATTCTTGCACTCCAGTCCCACAGGTGCGGCGCCCAAGCAACATCATATGGGAT
Source organism: Zygosaccharomyces sapae (assembly GCA_900465325.1). NCBI lineage: Eukaryota > Fungi > Ascomycota > Saccharomycetes > Saccharomycetales > Saccharomycetaceae > Zygosaccharomyces > Zygosaccharomyces sapae. Next base: position 377,855 of record UEGL01000017.1, on the reverse strand, counting down.
TACCACATCTGAGCAAGTTATCTCTGGGTCATGATCCCTCTAGCACTGCAGCTGCCGGTTCTGATTATGATGCTTTCTCACAAGATTCTCCCATGAATGAAGAAGAGGATTTATCCCAAATAAAGAGGCAACCAACTCCCGATATAGTTCCAGAGGTGGAAGAGGAAGGCATCCCGGATAATCCGCCTCGTACTGGATCTGCAGCTTCTATGGATTCAGCAAAACACCATAGAAATATACCACCTGTGGGTGCTGCAGATCTAAGTCCCAGCCTGTCCATTGATGCAGCTTTAGAGAGGGAAGATACCGACAGTAAACACTTCTCCAAACATCCAAACTTTATACATCCCAGAAATAGTTCCCTAAAGAGACCTGACTCTCTCAGACGAAGCAACAATTCATCTTCTTCACTCTCTTCAACAGGTGTTTATGGAAAGGGTAGAAATCGTGCGGATACTGTTAGCGTATCAAGTCTATCAAAATACCCAGAGGCAGATTGTAAATGTATTTTACAAGTAGAAAACTTCAAAGTTTACGATAATGGCATGCATGAACATAATTTAAAAGTAACTCCGCTGGTATCTGAAAATAGTGACAAAGGCTTGGAGTCTTTAACGAGACAAAAATCTAACTTCTCATTGACAAGCATCTTCAAGCCCAAAAAGGAAGATAATAAATTGCTAGAAGGTGCTATCAGCTTAATACCAGAAGATGGATATCACAGTAAATACGACAGTGGCAGTGGTGATGACGAATACGATAATGAGAGTCTTCCTGAGGAAGACATGTCTGACATTAAAAGTAAATCTAAATTTGAAAAGCATAAGGGAGATAGAGCCGATAATGACAATTTAAAAACCCCCAAAATTGTTAATCCCATGGCAGCTGTCGGTTCAGAAGAGTTAAAATTAATTAACACTTTATCTGAAAAAATTCATAGAAGTTTCAAGAATAAAAGTTCCAAGTCTCATGCATTGGTCGAAGGCCACTTACATCGACGTATTGAACCTTTGGAAGGAGACGAAAAGAAGATCCACGGTTTTTTCGAAAAATACGGTAAACCAGTAGGCATAATAGGCCATGGTGCATATGGTACTGTAAAAGTTTGTGCGAGACCTAATTCTCCAAAGAATGTTCAACCATTGCCGACTTTTTCCAACGGTAAAAGGTTGTTCTTTGGTGTTAAAGAACTGAAACCAAAACCGACAGATAGAATCGAACAATTCAGTACGAGAATCACATCAGAGTTTATCATTGGTCATTCTTTGGGTAGATGTCAAAAATATTCCAAAGGTGCTCCTAACATTCTTAAGATATTAGACCTTATGGAATGTCACGATTCATTCATAGAAGTTATGGAATTTTGCCCCTCTGGTGATCTTTACAATTTGTTAACTCGGAAATCGAAGACTGGGACAGTATTACATCCAATTGAAGCAGATTGCTTTATGAAACAACTATTACATGGTGTTCAATTCATGCACATGCATGGTGTTGCGCATTGTGATTTAAAACCTGAAAATATTTTATTTTACCCTAATGGTCTTCTTAAAATCTGTGACTTTGGGACAAGTTGTGTTTTCCAAACTGCATGGGAAAGGCATGTGCACTTCCAATCAGGTACCATGGGATCAGAACCCTATGTGGCACCAGAAGAATTTAACCGCAGTAAAGAATACGATCCGAGATTGGCGGATTGCTGGTCTTGTGGTGTCGTCTATTGTACAATGGTGTTAGGTCACTATCTATGGAAGGTTGCCATTAGAAGTAAAGATATGTTATTTGACTCATTCTGCAGGCAGATGGCAGAAGAAAGGGAATTTACAGTTTTCGAAGAAATGAGACATGCTAATCCAGAAATCAATCGTTTAAGGAAAATTTCATTGTATTATATCTTTCAAGTGGAACCTAAAAAGAGGATTACCATTGATGAATTACTACAGACGTCATGGATGAGGAAAACAAAATGCTGTGTGTTTTACAACAGAGCAAAACCTTGAGCATTTCTTTAGACAGCGTAATTGGGGTGATACTAAGAATAGAGAACCAACTAAAGAAGAAACTAGGGAAAACACGATGAACATTCTCGCATTGTATGTATGTACAGGTTATATATGTAAACGCATTTATTCATTTTATTAGATAATTCCTTTTATCTCTAATTTCATGTCTTTTTACAAGCATATATTCCTAATAATTCCGAACATTGTATTATAATGACTATACCACTTTCGATGCCAAAGAACAGATTTTGTTAAATCCTTTTTCTCTTAACTCCCTACTGACACATCCATCGTTCGCCATAATTCTCGACCCCAACGGTTCTCCAGTGTTTTTTGTTGATTAAAACGCAGGCGTTATCACCGAACGATATAAAAGATCCATCACTTCTCCCCTGGTTCTTTTGCTTGGTACGAACAACAATTGCATGTACTATATCACCTTTCTTAACTCTATTGGTATTTGCAGTACCAGTAATATTCTGAGTTAATGGTTTTGCCCTCTGCACGACGCATACTATTTTGTCACCAATTCTGCCTGGAGATTGAGGTGAGCCCTTTTTCATTACCTTAATACATTCCGCCATTTGGCCACCTGAATTGTCTATAACCTTAAGCATTGACTTGAGATAGATCATCTTGAATCGCTCGACTTCTCACCGTTCGAAATTGACTGTCGTCTATGTTCATCTAGAGCCCGATTTATGATATTTTTTCAACCATGATAGTTGTTAAATCCTTCCTTCGTTAATAGTGACAAACATAATAGCCATAAGATCACACTCATAATTACAATTACTATAAAACCATTAAAACATCTAAAACTATCCTTTGCTGCTGTTCTTACTGTTACTATTATTCTTATTATTATTCTTATTATTATTATTATTATCAGTATAATCATCATCATCATCATCCTCATTATTAGTATCACAGATTGTGCTAGAGATAACTCATATCCTGGCGTCATTCTCCAGCACGTCTTCAATCATAGAGAGGCTCCATCGTGAACTTATATCTACCGTTATACAACCCCCGACCCCCCTTGTAAAGTCCCTCAAACTTCTCCGTATCATCGATTGTCGCCAGTCTCAATAAATCTCTATTAAATTTGCCAGATGTAATCATTGCTCTTAATCTCGGTTCAAAGTCATGCTTAAATGGTAATTTCCCCGTTAACATAGCATATAACATGACACCAAATGCCCAAATATCTGCTGAAGGTCCTAAAGGTGGTGGTAAGGGTTCTAAAAGTTCTGGTGCCGCGTAAGGTAACGATCCAATACGGGAATGAGGATCAGGAACATTTGATGCGTCCGTACCTGAGTGTGGGGCTACAAGATCCATTGTTGGAGTTAATTGATTCATTGGCGATACCAAATGACGTAATGAGGGTTCACTAGTAATATGTGTACTGGACAGCGCAGGTCCATATGTTCGTGGAAGTGATGAAACCCCCAGCGGTGTATCATCATGAGTCAGTTTTCTGTTTTTAATTAATCTTTGTAATTGACTCATCTGTCCTTCATTTCCATTACTACGAGTGTTGAGATTTGATTGAGATATGGAAAAATTTGGCCTTTTATCGATTACAAAGTCAGGAACATCAGAAGCAGAACTAAACTTCACAGGATTTCTATGATTTAACCTATTTTTAGTATCAATTAATTTCTTTGGCGCATTATGAGAAAGACCGAAATGGGTACTCATACCAAAATCACAAACTACTACCTTGATATCTCCATCGTTCGAACTTCCTTCCTTTTTTTCCAGAAGACAGTTTTCCAATTTAATGTCACCATGAGTTATGCATATGGAATGCATATATTTTAGAGCTTCTATCACTTGTAAAGATAAATCAATGATTAGCTTACATCTGCATTTCTTATTAATCTTTGAAGCTTCAACCTCACCCCAAGAGATAACCAAATCATAAAGCGTTCCATTGTTGATTCTATCTGTGAGGCAGTAAATGGCGTAATCATCTTCCAGTTTCCATTTCCATAGTCTTAAGATATTTGTATGATTCAATTCCTTCCAAATACAAACCTCTTTTATCACCTGTCTTTTCACCTTGTGATTATTCCTAAATCTAACAATTTTCATTGCTCTCGTATTAGCATTTGTAACATCAACACATTCCCTTATCATCCCCCAAGCACCAAATCCAATAATCTTCCCTAACATGTGTCCCAATACGAGAGCCCCTTTCTCATCAGGTCTTGAGCTACCAGCGCTACCAAGGGACCTACTTCCCATGTTAGCCGGTGAAAATGAACTTAAGTATTGCGAAGCTATCGACCCATGTCTTGACCTAGCTGCCACAGCAGGACTCATATAACTGTTTCTATTCTGTAGAGGCGTCCCACTCTTGGAATTCGTTAGCATAATTTTCTTTAGCCACGACATTATCATTCTATGATCCTTATTTGGTAGTAGATTTGTTATAATTTTCTTTCTCTGTGAGTACGCCATTGATGTAAAATCTGCCGGTAATTTATTTAATAACCCTCCCAGGTCTTCGGGAGTAATTCCCAGCTCTTGTAAAGCAGAACTAGAAATATCACCTAGAGACGAAGATACAGAATCACTTCCAGAAACTTTACTATTTAGTCTTCTCGCTTTGGGTAAATCAAAATTTCCAGGCTCTGCATGTGGGGAACTTGTTTGAGGTGCCAACAAAGAATTCGATTTCGTAGATGCATTTGGCAATGGAATAGGCTCTACTTGCGCATGTGAAGAATTTGCGTGAAGACTCATCTTATCACTCGGTGACTCCAACCAAGGGTTATGGAACGATAAAGATGGCTGTTCCCAGGATGATGAAGAAGGTTCATCTTCCAACCATTTCATCAATTCATCTGCAAAATCAAGCTCCGGAACATATTCATCTTGCATTTCCTCCAAATTTCTCTTCCTATTATTTTCCTCGACATCAAGTGAATAGCGTCTCTGTCTCGGTTGTGAGGGCCATCGTGAACTTTCACCACTAGGAATTGGTCTGTGTCTATCATCATCATATTTTCTAAATCCTGTAATTTGATCAAAATTCGCCCTTTCGTTTTCTGAATAAACCCTGAATAAACTTGTTCTACTTGGTGATCCACTTGTTAAACGATGAATTTCGCGAGGTCCAAAATATAGACTTTCATCTTGGCTATCAGGCATGTTGTCGATCTCCCATCTATGTTGTATCAGTTAATCACACTCAATATTTGCTTTCTGTGCTGTTCGAGTGTTCGTGTGTTATAGTTATAATAAGGCCATCGCCCTTGTTTCTCACTCACTGCCCATACATATACATAGTATGTGTCAAATAGCAGGAGACGAAAAAACAACTGATGAATGCTGACTGAGCCCATACCAAAGTGAAATAGTAATCAAACGTGTTATTTCTCCAAATCCTATACGTTATCTAATATGATTTAAACTTAATAAATATCTACTATAATGGAATAATATCTAGAAGGAATCTTAAACATTAACTCTTTCGAGCTCTTCTCTACCTGCCTTAGTGTACAGATATTCATTGTACTCTCTGCAGTTTTCCCACCATGTCCAGTAGATACCCATTGGAATCAAGACGTACAGAGCTTGGGAACCTACTCTTCTGGCAGTGTTAAAGAAAGCTGCATGAAAGATACCAGCTAATGGTTTTTGAGCATATGGTGAAACTGCGTAAGAAGTAATACCCTTCTGTGCGGGAGAGCCAATGTGACCCCACCATCCCATATAAGTCTTTGCACTTGGTGGTCCCATGATTTATTAAAAATATACGATTTTCTATTAGCCTTTGCTTATGCTACTGTTTGTGATTCACAGTAGACTAAAGTTGGTCAAGACCGGCTCCTACTGTACTTCAAAGACAACCATGGAAAAATTTCGACAGCACCGCGCGCTGTGATTGGATGAAAAGAGGACTACGAAGTAGTTACCATATATCTATGAAAGATCTATCTAATCTATTTGGATCTCTTGTAGATTTTGTTGAAGAAGGCAGTAAGTACTGCTTGCTTAAAGCCACGAGATTCGTCGACCTGAGAGATTCTAGAGGTCAATTCCTTGGCGACGGAATCCTCGTATTGCAAATAATGTTGTTGGATGTTCAGTTCCTGAAAGATCTTTTTGCATACTTGTTCGCTATCAGCATTCTTTCTACCATAGTTTTCATCCAAAACTTTTCTCTGTTGCGCATTTGCCAATTCCAGAGCTTTATTAACAACCCAGGAGCACTTGTTATCCTGAATATCGGTACCAATCTTACCAATCTGTTCTGGAGTACCATAACAGTCCAAATAGTCATCTTGAATTTGGAAGTATTCACCCAATGGAATCAAGACATCCTTAGCCTGTTGTAGGTCCTTAGGGTCACTTACACCTGCCACATACATGGCCAGGGCCACTGGCAAATAGAAAGAGTAGTAAGCTGTCTTAAAGATGACGATAAACGAGTGTTTAGAAGAAGAAAATTTGCTTAGGTCAACCTTATCCTCTGGTGCAGTGATCAAATCCAGCAATTGACCCAACTCTGTTTGAAAAGTGACTTCGTGAAACAATTCAACTAAGTCGATATAGTAAGGTTCACTACGGAAGTGACTCTTCAACAATTTGTAAATCGCAGCTTCTAACATAAAGGAATCGTTAATGGCAATTTCATTGACACCTTCAACTCTGTACCAGCATGGCTGACCTCTTCTCGTAACTGAACGATCCATCATATCATCGGCAACCAAGAAGTAAGCTTGTAACAACTCAATGCACCAACCTAAAAGTGCAAGCTTGCTGTATTCGTCAGCAGGCAATTGAGTAGCAGTGGTGCCCTTCAAGATAGAAAAAGTATCGACAACGGACAAACCTCTGTTCAATTTACCACCTGGAGTGTTGTGGTTCAAATTCCTTTCGTACCATTCTATTGCGTCAGATGGCATACCATAGTGAGCCAAATCTTGTTTCAATTCATCAACGATCTTCGGGAATTGTGCTAAAAACTTGGATTTGTTGTCAGACATTTTTCAGGTTTCTTCAATGCTTGAAGCTATAGATCTTTTCCTTTGGATTGTAGTTCTGATGAAGGGTCGAAGCGTCGTAACTTTTTCTGTTCCTATATCTTATATACGCTACCACAACGTGATATTCTTCCCTAGTATACACGAATTACATAAGAGACTCAATTCTTTCAGAACTTCTTTTGACGTCTGCTCCTCCCTGGTCTTCCTTTCATTTTTCTATGAGAAAATCCAGCCATTTCAGCTGAGGAACTTGCGTCATTCTTCCGCTTGAATCTTTTCATACCACCTTGACCATACTTCTTGTCCTTGCTTTCACGTTTATGATTGACCTTTTGTCTCTTAGGACCAGAATCAGCAGCTTCCTTGGTAGCCTCTTCTACACCAACATTAAATTCATCTTCTCCAATTTCGCTGTGTTTTCTCTTGTTTTTCAATGACTTAATCTTTTCCAGTGTATCTCTCTTTTCTAGTTGACGCTTTTGTAAAGTGGCAACTTGGACTTGCTTACCGAACTTCTTCAAGTCTCTCTGGCGCCTAGCGTCCTGACGAGCCTTCTTCTCGCTGGCTTCTGTCACCAATTTACCCTTGATCTTGTCCATATGTTCATCACTCTTGACCATTTCTGCGAAATAATCCAATGGCCTTTTGAATGGAATCTTTAATCTCTTTAGTTGTTCACGAGCATAGTTCACACCGTCTAGGGACTGTCTGTAGAAGGCCAATTCACGTTCGGTATCGTCGTAAATATCCTTAATACCTTCATCAGTATTCGTCTTGGAAGTCACAGAAACGTGTTCTTCGAAAGAATGCTTAGACCATGGCAATTGTATACGTTGCAATGACTGTCTTAGAGCCTTAGTATTATTCATGGTCAATTTTTGATGTGGCACAACATCAGCATCCGAATCGAATTCCACATCTGATAGTGGGACGTCCTTTTCTTCGTCATCTTCCTCTTCCTCTTGTTCATTTTGTTCCTCAGCTCCGTCTTGTTCTTGGTCTTCAGCTTCGTCCTCATCTTCATCTTCTTCATCATCTTCGGATTCACTCTGAGCCAACCTTTCCAAATCTAAATTCTTTTCATCTTCATCCTCTTCTTCGTCCTTATCTTCTTCGTCCTCGTCAGCATCCTCAGATTCCTTAACTGGTTCCTCCTTTTGTTCTTTCTTCATCTGTTTCTTCAACTTTCTCTTGTCTTTCTTGGATAATGCCTGACTCTGGTAATCCTCAGATTTCTCAGCACTGTTTTCGTCAGATTCAGATTTAGATTGCTCAACGGCTGTCAAATCATCTGCAGTAACTACGGTAGGTTCATCCTTCTCCACATTGGCCTTACTCTTTTCCTTCTTAAATTTCTCCATATTGTCCAATTCTTCTTGCTTCTTTTGATGCGAGAGCATCTCTTTCAACTTCCCACCTTTACCCATGTTGAATATCACGGAACTAAGTGCTCAAGTACAGAATCAATGTTTCCTCTCAACGGATAATATCTTAACTGTTTGAGCCCATCTCTCATCTCATCTCATCTCATCGCATCGCATCGCATCGCCTAAAAATTTTTCAATACTTAACGTCAATCACCGAATACGTCAGATGAAGTTATCTACTAAATAAGGGCATTACAATATTAGATCATTATGAAAAATATTACATATTTCTATCATATCAGTCCATTTTCTTTCAGTCTCGAGTACAGCTCTGGTTCAATGTACTTGGCTAATGAAGGTCCATCGTTTGACATAAAGCCATTATTAGATATGCCTTTCCGACGTCTCGTCTTCATGACAAAATCTCGACTTAAACTGCCAATTGGCGCTGGTTTTAACTTGAATATAACTGCCTGTTCATCCATTACATCCCCTGGAACCTTCCGCCAGATCTTTTTGAAGAAATGCATTTGGCACATGCCTGCTCCCATCGTAGATAGTCTTAGATCTGTCTCAAACCCGACGGATTCAATTACCGGCAGCTGCCCTCTAACCTCTATTAGTGGTGACCCTGCTATGCTACTAGTCTTATAAATTCTTGCGCCTCTTCTCTTTGCGAACAATTCTTCGATAATTGATAATAGTTTGAGATGCACTATGACATCCACTTCATATATGGGTTCCAATAGTATCGGGGTAGCAGTCAATAGAGCAATATAGCATGCTCTGCGTATCATAGGGATTAATTGACCACCTCCTGAAATTTTATCTAAGTTTTCGGCTGACAATAATTTGAATTGAACGCCATGAATCGGTTCGTTGGCCAATGGTCCCTCTCTTATCACCCATTTAAAACCCTGATTGATCTGTGGCCTGCATTGAGACAGGATTTCTTTGTCAGTTTCGTCAGGCAAAGTGTCGTCGACAAAAACGTTTGCATCTTGAAAGGACCACACGTTTCTTGCGGCTAACGAATCCCAGCCGTATTCAGATTTCAAGATTTTGGATAACTTCCTGGAGTTTGCAAATACATCTGAGGAAATCTTGCTTTGAGATAAGTCGTCAACCAATTTGGGCGTCAAAGGTTCTGCCCCTACGCTTATGGATACAGCACCGTTGACTGAACTTACAGGAATGGCGGCAAATGATTCACCTGCGCAACTCTCGGCAAACACGGTTAACGGATCAGAAATCTTTATTTCCGTCTTGGCGTAATTATTTCTCAAATCGTACAGTAAAGAATCCAAGTACAATTCACCACAACCCAATATTACATGTTCACCAGATTCCTCTACTTTAACCAAAACGCCAGGATAGTATTTGCTAACTTTATTTAGCCCGCTTAGCAGTTTGGGAAGTTCTTTTGGCTGCAAAGGTTGAATGACAACTCTTGCGACTGGTTCATTGATGTAGTCAATAGGTTTAAACAGAGGCAAGCGGTTACCAGGCCCCAAGTATAACGTAGAAGATTTCATAAATGCATCTGATATGCCCTTTACCAGGACGAGTTGACCCACTGACGCATGTTCCACGGGGAAAACATACCGACCGCCCATAAGAGCTAATTGTTCAATCTTACAAAGTTCATATTCTTCATCCTGATCATTAACGCCAGTCGTAAAGCTAGAGTCTATGACATTTACTTGCATCCCAGGTATCAGTTGACCTTTGTAAATACGAACTAGCGACCATTCGGACCCACCATAATCCATAGTCTTAAGTGCATGTGCCAAGAAAATCTGATCATCTTCAATAGGACTCTGTAACGATTGTGATAATTTAGATGATGTAGTTGCAGTAGAGTCACTGGTATGAACTAATGCATGAATCAGCCCACACTGTTTCCTGAAAACCAGTCCTAAAACGTGCTTCAACAATGGTAGCGGATCATATTTGAAGAATTCAGAGTTTAAATGAACTTCGAAGTTCCGTTTCAGGATTTTTTGTAACTCCCGCGTGTCATTTGAAACAGTATGGGTAATGATTTTGTAAACTGGTAGCAAAATGAATTCCACAAATGTTGGATTCTTCGAAGCCTTTGGTGTATAACTAAATCTACCCTCTGCGAAATAAATATCACCCCACATACGTTCAATAAATCCTGATAGTTTTTCCTTTGGAAGCTCCGAACTATAGTAATACAATATAAATTCTTCGATAGTGAATGAGAATCCCAATTTAGATGAAGAAAAAATTATATTTCCCAGTTCAGGTGAAAACCTATCCGTTGTAAAATGGTTAATTTGATCAACAATATGCATTAACTTCAAAAATGCATCCAGAGGAGGAAGCTTTAATTCTAAAATCAATCTATCCAATTTATTCAAAATAAAGACCATGGCTAATCCACCTCGTTGACAATACTTGACTAAGTTTTCTACAACAGAAGTAACGCCTTCTATCACATCTATGCATATTAATGCGCAATCCGCCGCTTGTAAGCATACAGCCGTTTCGTCCATAAAATTTACATGTCCCGGGGAATCCAGTAAATTTATGGGAAAAGATATAGTATTCAAATCAAAACCAAGAAAAGTAATACCATTACTTTTTAGAGAAAGTCCGCGTTCAATCTCTAATTTTGTGTTATCCATATATCTCATTTGATTCCAGCCCAATCGATTTCTTCGACTCAAATGTGGCAAGTTCTCATGTGACTCCACTACCAATAAATCCACGAGACTAGTCTTACCAGAATGTAATGGTCCAACTACAGCTACATTCCTTATTCTTTCTGGAGCTTTTAGCATACCCAACATATATTCCCTGTCATACGTTGCCCTAGGAACGTGCTTTTTCAAATGCGTAAATACTGAATAATCTGGACCTTTGACATGTTCTCTAGCAACTTCCACAAGCGGTACATTTACATCTTGATTATCTTCAGTCTCTACCAACACTTCCACATCACCACCAAATGCATCTTGCAGAGGTACTAACGTTTGTTCTTGATTTCCATTCACTTGTTCATCGCCATCATAGTCATCACCTTCACTATGGGTTGGTTCTTGTTCCACTAAAGGTTCAGAATCCTCCCGTTTTAGTGTAAAAGATACCTGTTCATTTCCTAATGGATTTCCAAACTCGTCATACTCATCCATGGCTAACAGAAAAGGACTTTATCAATTTATTTTTTCAATCATTGTTTTCATGAAGGTAAGGACCACTGATAAATTTATGGTGCGCGCGCCCTATAAAATTTCATCACATTCTTAACTCTAACCATAGTTTTTTTCCAAAAAGACCCTTTCATTGATTAACTTACAGAACCAAGAGCCTCTTTCAAAAATCCAGAGCTTTATTTCAAATACTCAACATATCAACTTTGCTTAGACTTGAGTCAGATTGATGATACTTTTGCTGTAGTGGAATTTGTAAGAATAACCGACTGTCCATTCAATCAGTTTAGTAATGCCAGATTATAGTCTATTACCAGATGGATTTCGAGTCAGTATTCCTAATTTCAGACCTAGTGATCTCTTCGATAACCTACATACAATTATCCATGAAGAAACTAACGACGAACCGGAAATCGCAGAACATTTCGAATATGAACAGGAGCTGGATAAGTCGTTACTATCAAGGACATCTGTAATTGGCCTCGGATTTGGGTTAATGAGTCCTGTTTTAGGAATGTGTACTAGTATGGGGATTGGTCTTTTGAATGGAGGTCCTTTTACCATTATGTTTGGCTTCCAGTTATGTGGGATATTTTCGTTTTTATGTGCTTGTTCCCTTGGTGAAGTAGTTTCTAAATTTCCTATGGAGTTACACGGTGCCAGTGCGATTTTAGCGCCAGATTACATTAAAAGAATTAGTTCGTGGCTTACTGGATGGTTTTTATTACTAGGTAATTGGTTTATGAGTATTGGTGTTACTTTTGCGGGTGCTCAATTAATCATATCATTGATCGCGATGGCAAATTTTGATCTAATTGCTGAAAGATATTTGGTTTTATACACAGTTTTGATATACTATGCGGTAGTCACCATTGTTGGTGTGATAAATCTAAAATATGCGAAATATGTGGAAACAATTAACAAGGTTTGTATTTATTGGATCATTTACGCGGTTCTTTTCATCGATGTGCTATTACTACTATTCCATAGAAACAAGTTCCGTTCTTTACCTTACGCCCTATTCCATTTCGATAACGAACTTTCCGGATATAAAACTGTAATTATTTCATTCATTATTGGATTTCAACAATCAAATTTTACTCTACAAGGGTTCAGTATGTTACCGGCGTTAGCGGACGAAGTCAAAGTTCCTGAAAAAGATATTCCCCGTGGTATGTCAAGTGCTGTATTGATCTCCACTATTATTGGAATCATCTTTCTTTTCCCCATAATGGTGATTTTACCCGATCCCCATGACCTATTCAATAACCATAAAGTTTTACCCATTGTTAATATTTTCAAGAAATCTACAGATTCACAACTCGTTTCCATTTTTCTCGTGCTTTTAATCTTAGGTAATCTGTTCTTCAGTGGTATCGGTTCCATCACCACTTCTTCGCGTGCGGTTTACAGTTTTAGCCGTGACCGTGCCATTCCATGTTATCGTCTATGGACTTATGTGGGCCCTCAATCAGAATCTCGTGTACCCAAATACTCCATTCTCTTGAGTATGACCATTTCATATATCCTAGGGTTGTTACCGCTCTTTTCTAATGCGGCATTTAATGCCTTTATTGGTTGTGCTGTTCTGTGTCTATGTTCAGCGACCTTGATCCCATTACTGTTAGTACTGGTCACGAGAAGACGAGTCCTTAAGAATGCACCTGTTAAGATCAAGTACAAATTAGGTTGGATTGCAAATATAGGATCTGTGTGTTGGCTATTCCTGTCAATGTTTTCAGTATGTCTACCGCCACGAATTCCAGTAACTCCTAAAACCATGAATTATGCCCTCCTGGTGTTTTTATTTTGTCTCATCATTATCTGTATCCTCTATTATAAATGGGGTCGTAAGCACTTCCAGCTGCCGCAAGTTGATAAGGCTTCTGTCGCAGAAGAAATGAGCCAATTAAACATTATAAACGTAGGACAACCTGTTACACCATTGATGCAGAATAATAATATCCAACAGAAGGATGCTGTGTCTGATCATGAAAATCCTATTGGCGATTTGAGGACCTCTGAACCTCCTGTGCCTAACGATCCCGCTAAGACAGATGCCAACCAATAGTAGAGATATAAAAAAATATAAATATTACGGTTTTTGCACGCGGTTCCGTAGAAAGTTCTATTTCGTTTTATTTTGGGCCACCTAAGCGGTAATAAACAGCTTCCCGGCGGGAATCCGGGGAGTAATAAATACAGGCCTTATCTTATTAAAGAAATTCCTGTGAACACGTCTATGTAAAAGCTGAGAAAAATGCAAAATATTAAAGTTTCATCATTTGAATAATCCACTTGCCAAAACCAAGAGAACACCAGCACCAGACCATTTTAAGCAGGTGGTACCAACACTATGGTTTTCTCTGAGTTCTTGTTCAGCTTCACCTTGATGGTGATGATGACCTTGACTGAAACCGACACCAGTCTGAAACATCTGTAACCCAATGACTAAAAGAAAGCCAGCTGTAATGCTTAAATATAGGTCCATATGAGGATGATAGTTAGGATCGATGTTTTTGTCCTTAAAGATTAAATACCCAATGAAGGCTCCCAATGGCTGTGAACATCCACCTAAAACAATAGTCACCAGGATGGCAACAAATTTGGATTCAAAGGCAGCATAAAACGGTAATGTCATGGAAAATCCTTCCACGAAATTGTGTAATGCCAAGCTGAGAAAAATGGAAAAACCAAAATCCTTGGAAGCTTGTGACGATCTATTGGTATAGTAGAGTATGAAGCCTTCTGGAAACTTATGCAATGTTATAACCACACATGTTTGCATACCAATCGACAACAGCTTAGAAAAGGGTGTTTCCAAATGATGGTGGTGACGAATTGATTCTTCATGTGCTAATGAACCATACGCACTAGGAGCGGTAGATGGCTCATTACTTTGACGGTGCCTTTGCAGATGAAATTTTTGACGATAAATCGGTAGATTTTCTAAATCGTATCCTACGTGATTCTCCAAACATGCTAGACCCTGTGCTTCCAAATAACTTTGTTGTTCCGATCCTGTCCTCGGAGTTCTTATTGTCGCCGGTAAACAAGGAAAAGTTTCTTCGTTCAGGACGGGAATACATGAATCAAAGTTAGAACAACGACCCATGGAACCATTGTCTACTGTAGATAATAAATCTATCAAAGAAGGTTTAGAATGCAGAGCATGGCCATTCGACCCTATCGTTCTTGATCCTGACTGTTCGTGATGTGTTAAAGGGGTAAATTCATCATCATTGCGTGAACGTCCTTCATTATTGTCCATTCCACCGGTATCATGAGCACAGTGAACCATTGATTCACTCGCAAAGGCATGAACTAAGTTGTTCAGACCCAAAGAAGTAATCATACCTATTAGCATCCCACAAAAAATAGTTGCTGACTTCGTACCCTTTTCACTATCTCTGGGAAGCATCTTGTAAAGCGCGGTAGTAATCATAGAACCCGAAGAGAGCGATAACCCATAGTTAACTAATTTGGAGCTTGTCTGGCTCTTTGTATTAAATAAAAATGACAACAAAGGGACACACATACCACCACCAATACAGAGAACGGAAGATATAATTGTATACAGTAACCATCGCGGTAAAGGGGAATCTATTATTGTCAGAGTTTCCGCAGTAAAGGTCATTATCTAAGCTTTACCAACAGCAATACTAGCGAGCACTTTATACCGGGACTCGTCGACGCAGTGATACTAAGTCTTCGGAAGGACCCATATAATTGCTAAATCAAAGCAAGACTTCGGAGTTTCCTCACTCTACTTTTGATGGCTTTTTCAATGGCTCAAAACACAAGAACTAGTCACCAACAGGGTTATTGTCACGCTATACGTAAATAATACGGGCATCATAAGAGGCATTCATCATCCTCCGGAAACTATGCCATCCATAAAGGATCCAAAACGTTACTACAGTCGCACCCATCCAAGTACTAGTTTGCAAGATTACAGTCTTCCTCCATATGTCACTCAGCGCTAGTACATTTTCATTGTGGCCAAATCACGTGAACGTCACAGAGGGTGATCACGTGATATGGTCTCTGCATTTCTACCAGAAATTGTATTTCCACCAGAATTTGCTGTCCTGAAGATACAATGATTAGGTCCTCGTGTAAACTCATCTCTTTCATTGTATGTTTTCTTCTTAGTGTTTGTCTATTTTTTCAAGGTGATTTACCTCCGCTATCGGAGTTTTTATATCGACGAAAAACTCTCGAGACTCGCAAAACACATTAAGGATTATCGCACTATCCAAATAATCACACAACCCAGTTTGCTTATTAGCAGTGAGAAATACTCCGTAAAGCATGGTACTAGTTGTTCTCTAAGTCTATCTACTTGTACACATAGAAGCAGCGCCTTCAGTTGAGGTCATTTGTTTGACATTTTGTTGGAAAAATTTACAACTTCATACAGCCATTCAAGGTGGCTCAGAAAAGTAAAGGTACGTTTCTAAAGCCATTGACTGTCAATATACATAGAAATCAATAGGTATAGACAATACACTTCTTGGGAGTAGATTCATATAATTTTCGGTAGTCTTAAAGTCCTCTGTTGGTCAACAGGGCCGGAGACGTTTTGTCGCTGTTCGTATAAGGAAACAAGACCCTTTTCAATTAACCAGATGAGGTGGGGGTGTATTACAAAAGTTATGAACCTTTTAATATACATACTCACTTATATATACACATACTCACTCTGACAACTCTACATAATAGAAACCAGGAAGGTAAGATAAGGAAGGTAGTTTTAAAAAGAAAGGAAAGAGGACAAGTTGTGGGAGAAAGTCTGACTAGCATTTTTTTCTCTTTTTTTGGTTTTAACAGATTCCTCCGATACATTGATGGACATATATTCCCTACATTAGTTCATTAAATGACACCGGATTGTCATCATAGAAGTCCATCTGTGAATACAACATATTATTAATTATTTGCTTTTCTGTTTGAGAGTTGTTATTCCAAGCAGTTATTCCGAAGTTACGTAAGTCACTGCTCTCATAGGTTTGTGTCTCCTTTCTGGATAGGTGCTGCTTAAATCAACTTTTATAGTTGCAGTTCGTTGTTATATTATATTATATTATATTTGATTTTTTGGATGTTGGGTAGTCTTTTAAAGGCTAGTTCCTATAGAAGCAGAGCGACAAGCAATGAGCCTAATGTGATCACTTCCGGTTCTTCTGACATCACTGCTGTTGCCGCTGCGACACCGGGGTCAGTGGTTGATAACAATAGATATAATGATGAGGATACCCTTGTTGCGCCACCAATGCTGGATCATGTTCCTGACGACTTGAAATATAAGCTGTTTGCATCAAAAAATGTCCCATTTAGCTCATTATCCTCGCCATCTTGTGGCGCATTTAGGATCCTAATAGCGGAGGAGACTGGTCGATTATGTCGTAATAACTATAAAGTTGTCATGGATTTTTCTACTGCCAGGGGCCAGCAGATGGATCAAATTCGACCTAATGAGTTAAAGGAGTACATCTTTGGATCTCCTATTCGATCGGCAGATTTGTCACAGGGAAACAAATTTCGGACTATCCCGAACTCTGGTCTTGTGTTGATTACCAGAGTTTTTTTTACGGATGATCCCTGTTGGAGGAATCGGTTAACGGTATCCCTCTGCGTTCCCACGGCTTTACTTCCTGTAATTCCGGAAGCGTGGCAGCATATTACGCGTTGGTTAAATCAATGCCAAGCGATTGTATTAGATATTTGGAGTAGATCCAAGAGCATTAAATGTAAGGATTATCAGGATGGAATCCTTGTCGGTAATTTAAATGTTCATTTTCGTTACGAATGTGATGCTATTGTACAGTTGTTACAGAGTAAGCTTATACCTTGTTTAAGATCTTTTATGGAAATTCCTAGAATGTTTCTCTATCCTCAGAATTATCAAAAATTTATCAAGGCGTGGTTTAAGGATATTTTCGGTTGGATTGAGATTAAAGATGGTCCCAGGATGAATTTTTTACCGGCTCTTCTAGGTAAGATTATTTGTGATTTTAAGGATTGTATGGATGATTCAGAAACCACGAGAATTGTAGTAATTTCCGGTAATATGGTTGTTGCTAATAAGCTGCTGTTCATCCTTTCAGGTTTATTGGAGCCTAAATATAAGGGTGCCATAAAATTTATGTCACAATCAGAATCATCAGATAATTTACCTCAACAAATACTGCATCATCCGCTTTCGAAACGGGACAGCTTCAGGAAAGCTCATTTTGGTGGTGGTGGTGGTAGTAGTGGAATGGGTCCCAACAGTAACTTTTATGCAACTACAAATAAGGGCTGGGAAATTCCGCGTAATAGTAGCAGGAACAGTATGGTGTCAGTATCGTCTGGCGACCAATTGGCAGAAGTCATTCAGCCATCATCTTTGAAAAGCGGTAGTAATTCGTTACAGTATTTATCCTCATCTCTATCGAGCCATAATGGTTCCTCGTCTTACGGTTCATGGTTTAGTAAGATTACTGGTAGTCATGCTAGTCCTTCGGTAGCTCCAAAGAATATAGACCATTGGGACAGAATTTCTGCACCTATTGGTACGCCTGGTAGCATTACGAGTCAACAACTCATTGGCAGAAATTCAGGAATGGGATTAACACCTCAGCCATCTCCATCAGTAAGTGAGTATGATGAATTTCCCTGGATCGGAACACCAAATTCTCCAAAAACCAATAATGACAATAATATCAACAGCATCAGTAATAATACTCATTTTATGCCGAGATCTTCTTTCAATGGAGCACCGCTAGGTGAAATTAAAATCAAAAGGGATTGTCAAAGGATAGACCAGAGAGATTTATTGGATGAAGCATTTTCTAAAATTTGCAAGCCTGGATTTGAGTTAAATGAAGGTGAGTATGAAGTAATACCAGGTGATTCACGTCATGCTGCCTTCATGCAAATAGATATGGATTCACAGGTATTGAGACGGGGGAAACCCTTAGAATTATTACCTCGATACACAAATTATCTGACAAAATTCAACCACTGGTTTAAATTGCAAGGTTTCCCCGTGGGAAATGAATCTGAAGCTCGTGTCATTTATGCAATGCGAAAGGATTTACAGGTGAGTGATAGCTCAAGAACTCTGCTGGTATCACTTAGATCGAGAGAAATCAAGGAAATTACGATTATGAGAAATGATTCTAATGAGAGAACGAATAACCGCTACGGAGTAGTACAAAAAACGAAGAAAATATTCAACAACGGTAAATGCGGGAACATTTCATCGAGACTATTCAATTGCATAGCATTTGTTAATGCCAGTATTCAAAGGGCAATGGCGCTCTACGACGACGCTGAACTACTGCAGGAACAAACAGATCAAGACATCCTAGACGTTTTCGAATCTTTATTGTATTATAATAAAAGGTCTTAGATGAGTTTTATCGAAAATTTTAATGCAGATATTGTAAAGTGCAACTGCTAGCTTTGGTATAACTTTTATTCCTGTTATGCTAGTATTGTAATCTTTTTATATTTTATTTTATTTTAATTTTTTTTTTTTTTTCTACACTTAAATACTAATCACAACGCGTCATACATAACGGAGTGATACCAGGTCTTCCAGCATTTGGTAAAGTTTCTATGAAAGTTTAGACGGTTCTAAACCTCGAAGAAATCGAATTAAGAGGAAGTAAATAAAGAGTTGAGGGACATTTGGTCATTCTGCTAATAGTAAATGTCGTCTTCTAGGTCAGTAACGCCGCCCAAGGGTTCTAATCACTCCGTCAAGTTGTTTTTAGATGAAGAAGACAAGACGCAAGAGGCACTCAAGACTTTTAAATGCCTAGAGGAAAACCAATATGCGAATAAAAAGTTGGGGAATGCCAAACATAACGAATTTATGGAATGTGATTGTTATGAGGAGTTTGAAGATGGTACTAATCGTGCTTGTGATGAAAACTCTGACTGTATTAACAGGTTAACGCTGATCGAGTGTGTCAATGGGCTTTGTGGGTCTTGCGGTGACGACTGTCAAAATCAAAGGTTCCAAAGGAAACAATATGCCGATGTGGCGGTTTTTCAAACCAAATTAAAAGGCTATGGTGTTCGTGCTCAGTCCGATATTGAACCTCACCAGTTTATCTATGAATATATGGGAGACGTGATATCAGAGGACGTTTTTAGGGATAGATTAGTGGATTATGACCAAAAAGGCTATCAACATTTCTATTTTATGATGTTACAAAACGGAGAATTCATTGATGCTACAGTCAAAGGTTCGTTAGCGAGATTTTGTAACCATTCTTGTAATCCCAATGCATATGTGAATAAATGGGTTGTATCTGGGAAATTAAAGATGGGGATTTTTGCTCACAGGAAAATCTTAAAGGGTGAAGAAATTACTTTTGACTATAATGTTGATAGATATGGAGCTACCGCGCAGAAATGTTATTGTGAGGAACCAAATTGTATTGGGTTTTTAGGTGGTAAGACTCAAACGGATGCAGCAAGTCTATTGCCCCAAAATATGGCAGAAGCATTAGTTGTTAGTGTAACTATGGAAAAGCAATGGATTAAGTTGAAGAAGCAACAGGGTGAAAAAATTGCCAAGAGTGAAGAAAATAATATCAATATAGAATTTGTTGAATCACTTAATCCGCCACCTTGTGGAAAACCTGAAGATGTGATCAAAGTTATGAGTGTACTTTTACAAGTGGAAGATGCTCTGCTGGCCAGAAAATTGCTACAGCGTTTGTTTAACATTGAGCCCAACTCTAATTTACATCATCAGATTTTAAAATTACATGGCTATACATGTTTTGTCAAACTATTACAATTGTTTAAAGAAGACTCACCTATGGAGATAAAGATTCTTGATTTCATTTTGAAATTACCGAAGACAACGAAAAACGGTATCATTTCATCTCAAATTGATAAGGAAGTCGAACAAATTGGGAAGTCGAACAGCGAGTTAGAAGGTACATGTAATAAATTACTGCAGAAATGGAATGATTTTGAGACCTATAAGAGGATTACAAAGAAAGACATCAAAGAAGCATCGAGTAAAATGGTGGATTTAAGAAGAATAAGATTACCACCAGGATGGGAAATTGTCCATGAAAATGGTAAGCCTATGTATTATAATGCACAGCAAAAGACGAAATTGCATCAACCACCATCAGGTTCATCAAAGACGTTTAATCCTAGACGACCACAAACTAATGGTAATTCAACCACGCCAAAATCATCTATTAAAAGGTCCCGTCTTGATGATGAAGAGTATGAGAAGCAGAAATTAAGAAGGCTTGAGAAGGAGAAAGAAGCTATAGAAAAAGTTAAAGAGGAAGAAAGGGAAGCCCTAAAATTGAAATTAGAGATGGAAAATCGAAGAAAAAGTGAACTAGAAAGGATTATAGCAGAGGCTAATAGACAGAGGGATGTGGAAAAAGAACAACTAGCGCAATCTGAAAGGGAAAGAGAAGAAAAACGCCTAAAGAAAAAAAGTCATCATTTAGAGCATAAGTGGGACAAGTTCTTTGCTTCGTTTGTACCTGGTCTTTTACGCAGATATGAACAGAACGAAGGGCTATCTCACGATCATGCAAAGCAATGTGCTCGGGACATTGTTAAGATCTTAACTTCTAAAGAATTAAAGAAAGATGTTACAAAGGCACCACCAGAAGAACCCTCAAAAGATAAAAGATCTAAGGTAAAACAGTTTACGGCATCTTACATGGATAAGTTTTTAATCAAATACAAAAAGAAACACAATAATTGATGCATCGTTGAGACTGTAATGAAATAAAATAGAAATTGTATGTTGTGGAGTTCAATAATGTGTATGTAATATAGATAAATTGTTTTTTTATTCATTTGAAATTTTCATCACTTTTCCCGTTTGTATTCGCCTGAAGAGGGAAGAGCGTTAAACTCTTTTCAAACTATTGAACTCAGCGAGTTTTAGAAAGTTTCGACTACCCTTTATCTTAATTTTGGTTTCAGGGAACAATTGATTCCAACGGAATCGTCGAATCTTGTTTACATTATTGCTATTATATATATATATATCGATAAGAATAGATAAATATCTATGTAAATTTCCTTATGTGATTTTAAGAAGCCAAACGGAAGACGAACGAGCTGCTAGTATTAATCTCTGGTATAGGTATGGATAGTAGTTCTAGTACAATTGATTTGAACCAGAATTTTAATTCTTCAGATTTTAAATTATCAGCTGAAAGAGGCAAGCGCCTAGTAGCGCCATTTGAAATAGAATCTCAAAATTATGAATGTCAATGTGAATCATGTCATAAAATAAAAAAACGCAAACAACACTTCCCAAAATGTTGTATACTGGGAGTCATCTGTCCGCTGTTATGGATTTATGAAATTGTACTATGCTTTTACTTACAATGGTTAGTTCCCCACGAACCGACTCATTTACCAATTGATCCGGACCAAGTACCTACAGAATACGAGTTGGAAAAGCAGAAGAAACGCTCAGAGGTAGGAATTGGGCCTCTGACACTGCAAGATATTCAGATCACTAACCAGTCCGTTAAATGTTGTGGCCAGTTTCCTTATCAGTCTTCTGAATTACCTGAACCAGAAGTGGCACATAGAGATGAAATGTACCAGGAGGATAAGTTGAAAAAGGCTCAACTTCTCTTCTTAAGGCAGATTGCTACCCAAATTGTTAATTACCATCATCAGAAGAGGCTATATCTATGGAAATGGATTTGGTGTTGTCTGGCATCTATGCTTAGTTATGGATTGGTCCTAACAGTGACACTAGCGGCTACCATTAAGGGTTATGGAAACACGCTGCAGTCGTGACATCTTCCATGGGTTTTATTCATTAAAATGTAGTGCTTGTTAGTTAAATTCGAATGAGACTATACTGCACTAGTGGTAATAATAATGTAGAGTATGTGAACATGAGATGGAAGCAGAGGTATCTATTATTTTCAATAGACGTATGGAAACAGGAAACTCCTATGTATCTGGATAGAATTGCTACTTTATTTGAAAACTATGTTGATCACTAGAGGTCACGAAGTGTAAAACTATGGAATAGTATGATCATATTGGTTATATTGGTTCTCAGAAGGTCTTGTAGTCGGTCTTTTGCTTGCAGTCGCTCTAAGTTTCGAACAGGTTAGTTCGATATCAAGATTAATTGACCAATATCAAATTAATTTTCACGGTTCTCAGATATTTGTTGAATATTACTGTTAGGAGCCACGTTTGTTGCCTCAGACAGGTGCTAGCTATTGTTCGAAAACAGTCAAATATTGCTAACCTATTGTAATGTGTGGCATTGTAATTTTAATATTACGATTACATGAACCGGCTGAGGACAAAACCCCTTTTATGAGTAGAAGATAATTCCAAGGTCTAGAGGACCCCCCCTTCTCGAGTGAATTCCAAGGTGAACAGCTCACGATCACAAGTGCTGTCTTATTTCTCAAGGGAAACGCTTCCAACCTCCATACCCGATGTATTTTAACAATTTGGTAATTACTACAAGGGAATTTCCAGTAACGTTTGCTTATATTTTAAATGCTCGGTGGAATTTCTAAAATTGATTTGAACTGCTACCATTACAATTTAACATACCAAATGACAGCATTGCAAGAACTGATCGTCCAGTACCATTCTACAACAAAGTACCCTTCCAATTCTGAAGAACATAATAAGTTGGAGCTTTCTGAAGCAGAATATGGTCCTCATCTCGTCTAATGTTATTTTTACTTTTCATGAGTTTTGAGTCACCAAAAGCCTTTGTACTACTGTCAACTTTAAGGAATACCCAGATAAAGTTTACATCTGATAGAAATAAAAAATTTATACCATCACCAATAAAATCTAATATAGAAAATTTGTTGACCGGCTGTTTGGATTTTTGTTATACTTTATCGGCAGCTACCTTTGTGACTATGTTAGTGTATTAAGAGGAAACACTGCCCCTTCTGAATTAGCATCTATACACGAGTGAATTATCAATTAATTCTGAAAAATACTCTTACATCACTCTGGATAAAAGAACTATGGTGTTTGGCGCTATATAATGAATTGAGTTACTGCCGTGCTTTGCCTTCTGGTTTAAAGTACCATGTTGCAAACCCTATGGATTTTTCAAGAGAATTATTTTAGTCTTAAATATATAACACTTTTTCCTATCTAGCTTTCCAATGGTATTAATGAGTTATTCCTCTTGGATTATTTTACTTTGAACGTCACCGAGTCGCCGTGTTGTTATGTCGCTGTTCGCTGTGTCGCTGCGACTGTAAGTCATCGATTACTTCTTAATCCATTCATTGGAAAACTAATCGGGAAGGAAGTATCAATTGAATAGTAGATGTTAAATTTTGAATCAACCTGAGGCTTCTTTCTTAATATTTAGTATTAGTGATTAGATTCGGTAAGTTGCAACATTGAGGTTTCTCATTGCTGAACCTATTCTTTTTGATATCTCAATTAATTGGGATAATTAATCGGGTTGATCAATCTTTTAAACTGATCAATTAATTTTATATATAAAAGCATAAGATCGGATTCAAAGTTGTGTATGTTCCTACTAATCTTATGTAATCACTTGCACAAAATAGAATTAGCTTGTTCAATCAATGTCGTACCAGTCGAATATAATCGGGTTGTCGCTTGTCGCTATATTACTATTACTTCCTCCATTAGCTTGGCATGCACACAGTAGAAATATACCTGCTATACTTCTAATACTGTGGTTATTTATTATGGATTTGACTTCGTTGGTTGGGGCTTCCATATGGTCTGAAGATGATTTCATGAATCGCTGGAATGGGAAGGGCTGGTGTGATATAGTGGTAAAACTACAGGTTGGAGCTAATGTCGGGATGCCTTGCGCTGTCACAAATATCGTTTACAATTTGCATACTGTTCTTAGAGCTAATACAGTTTTACCAGAATTAAATTCATGGAGTAAAATATGTTGTGATTTGGCAATCAGTCTAACGACGCCAGTTTTAATAATGGTGTTATCATATATTGTGCAAGTTGCTAGATTTGGTATTGTTCGCTATAACGGTTGTCAAAACGTTTTATCCCCCACATGGGTTACCATAGTTTTGTATACAATGTGGGGGCTAATTTGGTCAATTGCTGGTATGGTTTACGCTTTATTAGTATTATACGTTTTTCTCAAAAAGCGTAAAGACGTCAGAGATATTTTACACTGTACGAATTCTAGATTGAACCTAGCAAGGTTTTCGAGGTTACTCATTTTATGTTTCTTAACAATATTAGTGATGTTTCCATTATCACTATATGCTGTAGTGGAAGATACGAAATCCTTCCAAGGTAATTTTGATTGGAAAGAAACTCATTCACCAGTAACTTGGAATACAATACCTAAGTTTGATGAAGGTAAAAGTATTCTTGGGGTTTGGATTTATATTTTGATATCATACATGGTATTCATAATATTTGGGCTGGGAACAGACGCACTAAAAATGTATGCAAATATACTGAGGGCAGTGAAGCTGGGATTCCTCGTTGATAAATTCCATGATGTCAATAGAAGAAGTAAAAATTCTAAGATTGTTCGGGTTTTGGGTAAGATTTCTCCAGGCAATAAAGCAGGTGATGTCAATGATAGTAGTTATAATTATTATTATTCTGATAGTACTGTGGAGAAAAATGAGAATGATTCATACCAAACATCTTCGCCCAATTCACAGTCCAAATTTTTTGTTGATTATAACATATCCTCTGAGAATAATTCAAAGTCATTTCAACCTAAAAAGAAGGGTTTTGGAATTTTTGCTAGGAATAGAGCCGACTCTAAAAAACATGACAGTGGTGGCAGTAGTCCTAAGGATAAATTTTTACCGTTTCTATCAGAAAGGTGCCTTGGAGATGATTATGAGTCTCTGAATGCGCCTTCTCAAATAATTTCGTTTAGCTTACCGGAGAACACGATTGAAGATAAACCTGATTTTAATCACTCAGAACTTGGATCTGATTCTAAGGGTAATCATCAAAGTGTCATTTATTATTTTCCAGGTTCCGAAGCGAACACCGTGAAACAGTCGGATCCGCATGAGAGTTCCCTTGATGATGTACCAGGAACCCCAGGGTCTTCTAAAGGTGAGATAAGTTTTCATTACAAAGTGGAGAAAAAATAAAATTTACAAAGGAGTGTATCACTAATTAGTAGGTCATTCAAGAAAAATAACTGCGATAATAATAATATTGCTGATATTCTCAAAAGACGAATGATAACATATATTTTTTAGAACATTTTAATATAATTCGGCTATATATATACTTTTTTTTTTTTTTAATGGTTTCATCTGGCATTGCCGGCATTGACAATGTATTGATACACAAATGCAATCGCACTCAAATGGTCCTCTCCTTTAATGTGTTCGTTAACTGAATGAATCGTCTTAGGGACAGTTTCATCACCAATAGAGGCGATGAACCTGTACACGTTTTTAGTTAGCGCCCAGTAGTATCTAGTGTCAGTATTTCCTGTCATTAAGTAAGTGGAAATATAAAATCGAATATCATCTCTGTCAGCAAAGACCCCGTTTTCAAAAACGTTTTGGATGGTACCTGCCAATGTATCCCAAATAGGGCCAGATGAAGGCGAAACAGGTGCAGGCTCCAGCGATTGAACAATTGCAACTTCAATGGTACCTAGTTCAGTCTCTGGCAACAAATATTCGTTGTTGTAAGATAATCCATACCCGTATTTTTTGGCAATTTTTCTAGCATATTTCAAATCAGCTTGTAAAGTTTCATTTACAGAGGAATGAATATCAATTCTGTGATTTACAAGAAAACTAGTTACTTCTGGTAGCGCATTAGCTTTAATACCCCCGTTAATAATATCGACAGCTCTAGTAGTCCTAATCAAATCACGATAACTTTTTTCAGATGCCAAAAACTTAGCCAGTTGTTCCTTGTTTTTTTGGGATTTTGGTGCTTTCAAAATATCTCTTTTTAGAGAAGGCGGGATATCCTTCGAGTGCTCTGCACTGCAAGTCAAAAATTCATAAATTGGGTTATCTAGCTCAAAAGCAGGCTTGAATGGATGGTTTTCAAATTTCGAAATTAAGTCCGCGGCCACACCAATCGTAGTATGGGCCGGTGGAATTGAAGAATGACCACCACGACCGTTGATAGTATAAGTAATATCGACGTAACCCTTCTCCGCATTTACCGGAGCTGCAATAACAGTACCATCATCAAAAGTGGTTACACCACCACCTTCATCTACAATGGCATAAATACTATCAGGACCATATCTTTCTTCTAAGAACTTTGCTAAGTGCTGAGCACCCTGACGACCGCCGGATTCTTCGTCAAACCCCAGGGAAACGATAGTGGTTCTATCAGGAGTGTAACCGTCTTTTAGCAACAGTTCGATGGCTTCCAACTCGGCAGTTAATAAATTTTTACAGTCGCTGGCACCACGACCCCAAATATAGTCGGTTTCCTTATCATAAAAACCAGAAAATGGTGGGTACTCCCAATCGTCCCAAGTTTTTTTATTAACAGGAACCACATCTTGATGGGCCATAAGAACCAATGGTTTCAAATCATTGTTAGAGCCTTCCCAAGTGTAAAGTAATCCAAATTGATTGATTTTTTCCAATTTCAAATGTTTATGAACCAAGGGGTAAGTTTGGGCCAAATAGTTGTGGAATTCGCGGAAATGTTCATAGTAATCAGGATCATCAGCTGGTGCTGGATGAATGTCTTCCACTTCAGTGGGAATTTGAATAGCACCTGAAAACCTCTCGATAGATTCTTCCTTAAATCTTGCATCGTGTAGAATTAAATCCACAGACTTATTAAAGGAGGGAACTAACGGTTCAACCTTTCCACACCTTGGACCTTCCATTGGACTTAAATTGGGTAATCCATCGTGGGAAGTCCCATATATAACGCTATAACTTTCGAGAGCCAACAGAGCACCTACACCCAATAGCAACTTTTTATGACGAGATAAAAAACCTTGTGAGGGTTTCTCGTCCTTATTATCCTCCAATCTAATCATATTTCTGGTTGTATTCAGTTATTTTGTCCTAGGAAGCTAGTGCCAAGATCCTCTAAGAGGCAACCCTTTCTTGTCGATATAAATACTTTATCCGTCGTGGGATGCAGCCAAACGAACTTAACTATAATGGAATGACTTTTAACCAGCTATCCGAGTTTGACTTCCGAGCAAAGTAAGGTACTGGGGGTGTCTTTTAAACCTCTAATGTGTTCCAGACACAGCAACTTAAGGCTGTAGTGTAATTACGTGTGGCTATTTCTTGCTAAATGGCAGCGATGAAGCTGTAGTGTAATTGTGCTTCTCTTGAAAGCGTCAAGGCATAACTCACGACGCGACTAGTATTACCACTACTAGCACCTTAACCATTCTGATACAGCCAGTATTACCAAAATCATTTGGAACATACCCCCATTAATCGGTCGAGGATTGTAACTATGGCTAGCGAAACTCCAAGACTTGATCCAAGAGAAATTACGTCGAGTCAAGTACCCGTATTTCGACTCATTGCACAGGTGAAGTCGCAACCCAGTGAGAATAAACTCGTTTTGGCATCTCCTACAGAAGGTGGCGAAATGGTTACATTGACAGACGTACGTGTTTCCATGTCCAAGAATTTTGAAGTTGGTTCATGGCAAGAGTTGGTCTGCAGGTCTAGTGACAACGGTGATGTCGGCTTTCTTGTACTAGACGCTGTGGCCTGTCCGTTCAAGACCGGCGAAGACATTAGTGTCGAAGGCGTTGTAGCCCTGCAAAATCTGTGCAAGAGGTTTCCGGAGATATACTGACGAGGAATATTTAGCTTAGTCATTACATAATTTTATGTTTTATGCTTTACATCTACTTACGTTGACCGTAGGCCTTGGTAGCATATTCACCATCCTTCACAATCACGTCCTGTGGACGGTAGTCGAATTTCTTGGAGAAGTAACTCTCTAAGATGTTTTTAACACCTTCAGCGTATCTCTGCTGGGCGTCCAAGGAAGTACCACTGATGTGGACGGTCATCGCATTGCCGGTTTGGTCCTTGTTGTCCATGGACCTCCATGGGTGGTCCTTTGGTGCTGGCTGCTGGTCCCAGACGTCACCACCGTAACCTGCTAGCTTGCCGGACTTAACAGCTTCAGCGACGTCTTCGGCAACGCAGATGGCACCTCTGGCGGTGTTAACCAAGTAAGCTCCTTCCTTCATATGGGAGATCATTTCCTTGTTGAAGAGACCTCTGGTACCCTCGTGCAATGGCGCATTGATGGTAACGACATCAGATTGGGAAACCATGTCTTCCAATTTCTCAACTCTCTGCACGATGTTGTCCTTACCGTTGAACAACTTGCTGGCGTCATTCAACCTCTTAATGGCCTCAGGTGGCAAGTCTTGGTAATCGTAGTACAGCAACTTCTTGGGGTTGAAGGCAATTAGTCTCTCCAAGACTCTGTAGCCAATTCTACCAGCACCAACGGTGGAGATAACCTTGTCTTCCAAATCGTACTCGTTCTTGGCGACACCAGCGATGTCCCATTCGCCGCCGACTGCCTGCTTGTGACCACCGTTGTAGTTTCTCACAAGCACCAAAATGGTTGCAAGCACATGCTCGGCCACAGAAACCACATTGGAACCAGTCACCTCAGCAACAGTAATCTTCCTTTCGTTGGCAGCGTTCAAATCGACGTGGTCGGAACCAACACCTGCGGTGACGGCCAACTTCAAGTTAGGTGCGTTGGCAATTCTTGACTTGGTGATGTATGCGGGGTAGAATGGAGTGGTGATGACAATCTCTGCATCCTTCAAATGCTTATCGACGGTAGAACTTGGCTCAGGGTCCTTATCGGTAGTACTGACCAATTCGTAGCCGTTAGATTCGATGTACTTTCTGATACCCAACTCGTTCTCGATACCAGCCAACAATCTCTTTTGTTCCTTGGCGTGCTTACCACCTTCGTAGAGGACCAGCAACACCTTACCGTTAGCCATACTGATTGGTGAAGTGGAGAAGGCGCGTGGCATTGCGGCACGCAATGATGCCATTCTAGAAACTCTAGCGGTCAACTGTGGAATTCTGAACATTGCTAGGATAGATACGGAGCACACTGGGGGGGTTCTGTCCTACCGACACCAGCAAATTCTTCAAAGCACACTCGTCGCATGTTCTCCTTTTATATCTCTCACCAGATATGGGCTCAATCTTACTACCCTTCTCTAGCAAATCTTGTTCAAGTAACTGGGAATGCGATCCGCTAAGGCAGCCTTCCTAATGGGGCCCTTTCCGACGAGGCTAAACAGGGTGAACAAAAATGTTAAGGGGCAGCAACGATCAAAAGACAATGGGAGTAGTAAGTAATACGGTGAAATGCTTCTATTGCTGGGAGGCAATAGAGTGAGGGCGGATAGCATCCCGCTGTGCACTGCTGCTATGACCAGTTACATGCCTCAACATTCGTATACACCTGGACAACTCCGAAACGTGATTTACTCCTCGAGAGAGCGCCTACAAATCTGAAAACGAACAAAGATATTTTTACATCTTGCACAACCAGTGCACATTTATTTAACTCAATTTGATTTACGAACATCATCACTTGGACGTCGAATGGGTCAGAAAGCTCCTCAAATTCATCTTTCTGGTCGAAAGACTTTGTCTCTTTTTGGGGTTGTACCAGCCACCGTTCTCGCTTGGTAGCGGTCTAGGCGAGGCATAATTCCATGCACTTGTCATACTGTAGGACCAACCCGGCGTCAAAGTAGTCAACCATAGAGGAGTTGGGCTGAGCGTAGGAAAATAGGAAACAGAACTGGTAGGGAATTTCATCGACCACGAAGTCGCCGTCACAGTCGTGCCTGGTTGCGTCTGCATGGGGGCTGTTCTGGTCACACCGGTCTGCTTTGTGTATGGAACATAGGTAGTGTAATCTGTGACATCTGGTGGTTGTGACGATCCGGAATAAGTAACTTGTTTAGAACCCGACATGCCTTTCAAGAAGAATCTTGGACTGTAGTTAATGGTATTCTCTTTGGCATCTTCTGTCACAGCGGAGTAGACTTGGAGGAAGTACTGTCCGTCACCATATTTCTCAGCGTCGATCTCTACGCTCACCGAGTAAGTCCCGTCCGACTCCTTAACATCGCTCGCGTTCATATTTTGCTTTAAATATCCGACATTGTCGATGTCGCTGTTTGGGCCAATGTTCAACGTTATAGAAAACCACTTAATCTGATCCATTTCAGGAGGGGCACCATTATCTTCCCACCTGACGTCAAATGAAACTTTACCACCGCTTGGGCTAAACGTGTCGCCTTTCTTCGGCGAAGTGATGGAAACGTCTGCCAGCACGACATTAACTAGCATCAATAGGGACCAAAGGAAGAGCATCTTAGTTGTATGCTTATGAGAATGAGTACTAGCTTACCTGAGGAGATTCGAAACAGTAGTAGTAGTAGTAGCAGCAGCAGCAGCAGCAGCAGCAGCAGCGGATAGAAAAACTGTTTACCATCAGCGATTTAACAAGGTTTATCTATATACTACGACGGTCTCATCTCGCAACACGTCTCTATATAGAAACGGGTCTTTTTTTTCCCTTTCCTTTCCATTTCGACTTGCTCGCGTTCTCCTTCTCAATGGATGTGGGGTGGCCAGATCTTGCGCGGAGAGACGCGTCGCTGTGCGGACGGCACCGTGGTGTCTGGCTGGAACGTGTTACAGCGCAAGCATTCCTGATGTCCGGGTGTCGGGGATATAATAGGGTCCCGGGGTTATACTAGTCCTCACGTGAATCGTGGTTTAGCCGCTGAAATGTTTATCACGCACCACGAAGGTCTCGTTTATTTACTCCACGCCGGTTTCGAACACAGGAAAGTGGTTTCTACAACTCCAAGTGCATTTGTCACATATTACGGGCATCGGATATCCACCCTTCCTTCTGTCCTCCCCTGCCGCTATTGAACATGTGGGTATTCCAGGTTCCAAGGCTAGGCACCCATTCCTTTGAGCGTGTACAGGTATTCCCAGGTTTTGCTGCCTCTCTGTAGTTTTGTAACTGTTTTTTCTCTACTATTGGCAAAGAAGAATCTTTTTCCTTTTTTCTTTTTATTCACTTAATAATTTTTTGGAGACTTGCCCGGATTCTTTTTTTTTTCTTTCCCTCCTTTTCAAAAAGGTGAAGCAACTGATTGAAGCTTGCCAAGTAAAACGTACGTAGTTTAAAGACAACGGACAATCTATTAATAAAGAACGTCAAAAGGACTCTTTGATTGCAATCAAAAAGGTCTCTTTGTTAGAAATTGAGCTGGTAGTGGCTTTGATACAAAGCAGGGTCGAACATCTTTTTTAAGAGTATCTGACACTTCGCTCATCTCTCCCCCCCTTCAATATCTTTCGTTTGTTTTTTTGTTTGTCAATTAAAGGAGAAAGGACTCGAAGAGCCTTTGGGAAAAGGTGAGATTTAAGAGAAAGACATAGACATATAGAGGCTGCTTTTTTTTTGTTCTTTTTTTTGTCTGAACATTCATTTTGTTTCCCTTTGGTAAATCAGAAAACGTTTGCGTGCGTGCGTGCGTGTGTGTATTTCTCTAGCCCTCATTCCTTCCCCTTACTTGTTAAACAGAGATTCAACTAGAGGACGGAAAAAATGCCAGCGATATCTGTTAAACTTGTAGCAGCAGAGTCTCTTTATAAGAGAGATGTTTTTAGATCGCCAGATCCATTTGCGGTGTTAACGATTGATGGATACCAAACGAAATCAACGTCTGCGGCGAAAAAGACGTTAAATCCCTACTGGAATGAAACTTTTAAATTTGATGAAGTTAACGAAAATTCTATTCTTACCGTACAGGTTTTTGATCAGAAGAAGTTTAAAAAGAAGGATCAAGGTTTCTTGGGTGTGGTAAACGTTCGTATCGGCGATGTTGTCGGTCACCTAGACGAGGATACTGCCAGTGGGGCTCGACCACGTGAGGAGACTATCACTAGAGATTTGAAGAGATCCAACGACGGTATGGCAGTTAGCGGCAGACTGATTGTGGTTTTATCCAAACAGCGTTCAAGCGGAGTCAGAAGCAGTACTAGAAGCAGTGCCGAGACAAGTGGTGCTTCGTCGTCGAGTGGTGGGTTGGCTGTTCCGGCAGGATCCAGTCTGAACGACAGTGCGGCAGCGTCGTCGACGAATACTGGAGGGTCCGGTTCGACTGGTCAGCGTAATGCGACTCGTACGCACTCTCACACCCGATCGCAGTCGGGCGCCCATACACCACGAGCAACGGCGGCATCGGTGGAGCACACTTTGCAAAACAGCGCTGCTAATGCCATGTCGACAAGACAGTATTCATCATTTGAGGATCAGTATGGTCGCTTACCACCGGGTTGGGAAAGACGCACGGATAATTTTGGTCGTACCTACTACGTGGATCATAATACAAGAACTACGACATGGAAGCGTCCAACGCTAGACCAGACTGAAGCCGAGAGGAGCGGACAGCTGAGCGCCAACACTGAATTGCAAAGAAGACAACATAGAGGTAGAACTTTGCCCACTACGTCGAACGACAACTCGTCGGTCACCGTACAAACTGGACCAGGATCCCAGACACCGGCTGTCAATGGATCTGCGGCTGCGGCGTTTGCTGCAACTGGTAGTACGACCTCAGGATTGGGTGAGCTGCCATCAGGCTGGGAGCAAAGATTCACACCTGAAGGTAGAGCGTATTTTGTTGATCATAACACTAGAACGACTACATGGGTTGATCCGAGAAGGCAGCAGTACATTCGTACCTATGGTCCCACCAACACAACTATCCAGCAGCAACCGGTATCTCAGTTAGGACCGCTGCCCTCGGGATGGGAAATGAGATTGACGAACACGGCACGTGTTTATTTTGTCGACCACAACACCAAGACTACGACGTGGGACGACCCAAGGTTGCCATCGTCGTTGGACCAAAATGTTCCCCAGTATAAGCGTGATTTCCGTCGTAAGGTTATCTATTTCAGATCTCAGCCTGCGTTGAGAATCTTACCAGGGCAATGCCACATTAAAGTTCGCCGAAAGAACATTTTTGAGGATGCTTATCAAGAGATCATGAGGCAAACCCCCGAAGACTTGAAAAAACGACTAATGTTTAAATTTGATGGTGAGGAAGGTTTAGATTATGGTGGTGTCTCCAGGGAATTTTTCTTCTTATTATCTCACGAGATGTTTAACCCATTCTACTGTTTATTTGAATATTCTGCCCATGATAACTACACAATTCAGATAAATCCAAACAGTGGTGTTAATCCCGAGCATCTCAATTACTTCAAATTCATCGGTAGAGTTGTTGGTCTTGGTGTTTTCCACAGAAGATTTTTAGACGCTTTTTTCGTTGGTGCGCTTTATAAAATGATGTTGCGTAAAAGGGTGGTTTTGCAAGATATGGAAGGTGTTGATGCTGAGGTTCATAATTCGTTGAAATGGATATTAGAGAATAGTATAGATGGTATTTTGGATCTAACGTTTAGTGCCGATGATGAAAGCTTCGGTGAAATCCACACAATCGATTTGAAATCCAACGGTAAGAATATCGAAGTCACAGATGAAAATAAAAAAGAATATGTCGAACTATTTTCTCAATGGAAGATTGTAGATAGAGTTAGGGAACAATTTAGGGCATTTATGGATGGTTTCAATGAGTTAATACCGGAAGATTTAGTCACGGTGTTTGATGAGCGTGAGTTGGAACTATTAATTGGTGGTATTGCTGAAATTGATGTGGACGATTGGAAGAAACACACCGATTATCGTGGTTACCAAGAGTCAGATGAAGTTATTAAGTGGTTTTGGAAGTGTATTGGTAGCTGGGATAACGAACAAAGGGCCCGTCTATTGCAGTTTACTACGGGTACTTCTCGTATTCCGGTTAATGGTTTCAAAGATTTACAAGGTTCTGATGGACCAAGAAGATTTACTATTGAAAAAGCTGGTGAAATAAAGCACTTGCCAAAATCTCACACTTGTTTCAATAGAGTCGATTTACCACCTTATGATGATTTTGAAAGTTTGGACAAGAAGTTAACTTTGGCTGTTGAAGAAACTATTGGTTTCGGTCAGGAGTGATGATAAATTGTTCTTATTTTCATTCAATTTTTGACGAAATAAAGACTGGTAGGAGTAAAATAAAAAAAAAAAAAAAGAAATAAATTAAAAAAAAAAAAAGGAAGAAGAGAGAAGAGAGAACAATAAACAATTGGTATTTGAAACACAGTGCTTATGCCTATGATATTTTCTTCCTCCTTCGGTTTTTATATTTTTCTTTTTTTTTGTTTTCTATTTTATTCATCGTTTAATAATACACCTGTGGAGGAATGATAATGAAGCTTAACTTAGCGTAAGCAAGTTTTCTCTTTTTTTTTTCTTTATTTTAACCATCCTTACTGTCTGGAGTGGTGGCGGATTCTCTTCACTACCTTGAGTTCCGAAATTGCCGATACCTCGAACTAATCGATCCATGGGAAATTCCTTTTATTATTATTATCTTTTATTACTGTTATTACTATTATTATTTTCTTTATCTACTTAAAAAAAAAAATCTTGCATACTTCTATGTTGATACATGTGTTTGTATGTAGTGGTACAGTTTTCACCAAAATAAATTACGATTATGAAGTGTTTGGGAATTGTTTTTATTTAAATTGTCTATGCGAGACCGCTTTGTGTTAGTTGAACCATTTTTTACAGATTTATTGACCAAAAATAGCGGGATAGTTTTGTCGACCAGTATGGTTATATCATAATATGCCACCTCGTGAGTTGCCAGGTTTTATCTTCGATGAAAGCCGTGGACGCTATTTTCCTGTTTCTTTGACAAATCAAGATCCTAATGCAAGCCGTTACAACCGTGAAGATATAAAGAGGCGTAAGACTGATAATGAAAAGAAATTAGAGCTAGAAAGTCTAAGGGTTAAACAATCTGAAATTTATCATAAATATTTTCCGCAGCTTCTTGACCCTTATGAAAAAGCATACGGTAAAACAAAGGCATATAGCTTTATTGGGGGTATCGAAAGGGAACATCTTGGATATGACAAACTTGTCCATAAGTATCAGAACAATCGTTTTAGTCCACTTCTGTTAGATTTTAAGGACTGCTATATTTTTCCATATTTTTGCCTCGGTGGTTCGACTAATTTGTTAGTTAGGACAAGAAACACCATTTTCAAAGTGTCTGTTAATGGACATGAGCCTGACTCCATACTTCGAGTGTATAATGCAAGAGCACTAGAAGAGCGATCGTTTGATCCTTTTTATCAACCAGAAGCTTTAATAAAAAAGTTTGACTTTGATCCAGACACAAGAAGAGCGTTTCTTCATTTACGTTTGACAGAAACCAACATTCACCATTTTGGTATTGAATATTTGGAACATCTGGAAGATACACCTTGCTGGTGCAGAGTAGAATTTAAACCCAATGAAAATGTTCATGATTCGGTTAATATAGGAACAGCTGTTGTCGTTGCATTCAACAATAAGATAGCGGTAATTCCTTGGGACCTGTCTTCGCCTCAGGTGATTAAGGTTTTGGATAAAAAAAATAAATCAGATATTTTATCACTAGTAGCTAGTAATTCTAATATGGGTTCCAGATTAATATATGCGGGTTGTCGAGATGGTTCTATCTATACAATTTCTCTTGATGAGAATTTCATTGGGCAACGACTTGATCAAGGTACCAGTACTAGGTTTGAGTTTAATTCAATAAGAAAGATAAAATTTCCGACTATTAAATCCATAACTAATATTAAATCTTCTAGGGACGATGTTGTGGTGGCCGTATCCGGTATAACGAATACGAATAGTCAGGCTTTATTTCTCCTCGATGTTTTGAATAGTTCCTGTCAAATGGTGATCAGGTTTCAAACCTCGTTTTGCAACTTAACAAAAGATAACGAAATCTTTGAAGTTAGTTCTGATGGTCATTATATATGCTATGGAACTCGTTCTGGTAAAGGTGGTTTTGAACTTTTTTCAACCTATAGGGAGGATAATTTAGTCATTGGATCATTAAGGCCTGTTGTTTATTATCCAGTAATTTCACAATCAAGCAATTTTTTTAGTGAAATAGAACATACGCACTTAAGAGCTGTTGGTTTTGGTCATTACGTAAACGATTTGGATCATCTCCATCGAGAGTGTGAACTGCGCCTTTTTGTTGCTATGGAACTAGAGCGTGGAGGTATTGGGGTTTCATCTATCATTGCTTCAACAAGCTTGTAGGGTATGACTTAACTATAGGTATTTGATATTAACTATAATATGAATATGATTGATTTTTGGATTAAGGAAATTGCTGCATGGATGTTTAAAGCTATCTTTTAACATTAACATTCTAAAAGATAAAGTAAGCAAACTGTTGGAGCTTTGATTTTTTGTATTTCGGTTGGCGCTAATTCACCATATTCTTATCATGACAAAAGATACTATATAACACTAGTTTATAATAACTGCGGGAATGAAGCAATATCCAAAATAATAAAAAAAGGAATGAAATTTAAATCTTACAAATAAAATAGGGATAACTAATTGTATGCAATCTTTTCTCTTTCTTTTTTTTTACTTTAGTACAACTCCGCTGTGTTTTTATTTGCATGCAACTTCTTTTTACTGTTTGTTCATCTCAAACAATCCTCATAATAGGAAATAAACTTGGACATAATCACAGATCGCTAAAAGCATAAAAACCACTTTCCAGCGGTGAACAGAGAAATAATCCAGAGTACATTAGAATCCTTGCAAGCGAATGATGCAAGGTTCTTCATAGTCAAATAAAAGATTGTGTAAAATAAAATAAAATAAAATCGAGATCAAACGTAAGATAAAAAATCTAATGCCTTTTAAAAAAATTGAACAAAAGAGAGGAATAGAATTAACATATGGACAATCGTTAAATGAATGAAAGGTCAAGAGATGGTGTGAAAACTGATGAGAAGTGAGAGAAAAAATTAAAAAGGAAACAGCGATAATAATAATTTTTAGTATGTCAATACTGTGATCAAAGGGTGATGGTAATTCAAATGCATGCCAATTTTCCAAATCTCTTTTGAGTGCGTATCACTTCGTACAACTTCTTTTCCTCCTTTTTAAATGTTGTTTTCAATATCATTAGTAGTATTTTGATCGTTGGTTAGTTAGCTGTTGTTGCTGTTAGGCTTTTTCTGTTTTTCGTTTTTGGTTTTTGTTTTTTGATGGGGAGAAGCAATAATAGTTTTATTGATTTTTATCATTTGTATTTCTTGATGCAATTGGTAAGCAGTCAATTGTTTCCAAGAATACATCTTTGTAGCATTTTCTATAATAATAATAACAACGCCAAGATACTTGGCTTTAATCATAACAATACCTTTCAAAATGGTGTGAGAACTCTCTTGATATAATCTTCCACATGTTAGTTAGATTTTTTTCCTTTTTTTTTTCTGGATGGGGATTATGGATTATATTTTGTTAAGCTCTTCATATAGTATGATGCAGTAATCGTAAATGTACGTCAAAAAAAAGAAATAGTAACATGATCCTAGCAGTTTTCATCGACAAAGAAACTCTAATTAATGAAAACCAATATTGAAATCACCGCCGGGGTTGATAAAATCAGTTGTACCCGAACCGTTAGTGCCAATATACATTCCACCGTCAACAGCTCTCATGGGCATATAATCATTCATATATTGAGCCTGTTGCATTGGGGGCGGTTGTGAAATCTGCTGTAACGGAAAAGGGTTGCTCACTACCCTCTGTTGTGCAAAACTTGGTTCACATAAACTGGACTGAGAACCACCTGCAAATGCAAAATTTTTTCCCAAAAATGGATCATTCATTGTGTTACGGAATAGACTAGAACCAGAACTGTTAGCACTACTGCCTATATCGCTAACAAATGGCATACCAGTAGATCCCTGTAAACCTTGAAGATTTGGATTAGAATTAGGTTTAGGCAAAGGTGTAGAGACAAAAGGTTTTTGGGAAGAGGGCATCTGCTGTGTAGCAGCAGCTGGCATGAATTGATGTGATGCAGCTGGGGGGAAATTGCCACTGGTTGTTGCAGCAGCTGCTGCTGCTGCAGCAGCAGCTGCAGAATTGGTTGTGGCAGTGGTTGGTGTTGCTAAAAATTGGTTATGACCATAAATCCCAGTACAACCGTTGATGGAAGGTTGTTGTAATTGTAAATTTTGTGTTTGGGGTAAAACGCCAAAGGAGGAAACAGAACTAGAATTTCTTCTGTGGAAAGCATTAGCTGGTAGCGAAAAATGACGAGAATGCTTTGGATAATTACCACTACCAGCACTACCACTATTAGCACCGTTAGAATTAATGTCATGCTTGTGGTGGTTGAATTTATTGTTGTTGCCGCTACCGTGGTTACGATGACTATTGCCATTGTTATTGCTCAAGTTACCACTACCA
This sequence comes from Zygosaccharomyces sapae, assembly GCA_900465325.1. Classification (NCBI taxonomy): domain Eukaryota; kingdom Fungi; phylum Ascomycota; class Saccharomycetes; order Saccharomycetales; family Saccharomycetaceae; genus Zygosaccharomyces; species Zygosaccharomyces sapae. Next base: position 338,868 of record UEGL01000017.1, on the reverse strand, counting down.
GAACTTTTTTTCGGAGATAAGTCTGCAAAAGCAATCCCGGTCAGCTCTGCATATGCCTTAACTTTTAACTTGATCTTTTTAGCATATGATGTAGTCTTAATGCTTGGTAAAAATTCTTTTGTCAAAATGACTAAATTTCCAATCTTTGTAGTAAAATCATGACTAAAATTCAACAACTTCACAGATTTCAAAACGAATGAGTTACCAGGATATTCCAAGATAGATCCATAATTTTTAACATCCAATAAAGTCTGCAATGCATAATTCCCATAATTATCCCTGATCAGGACATTCAAATTAACCGTGAAGATATCGATGATAGTTAAAAGGATCCCCATTGCCGCGTTAATGACATCGTCATTAGGCTCAGTAACTAAATTATCTTGGCCTTTGGGAACGGAGTCCATTACAATTCCAAATAGTTTTTTGATAAATTTTTCTACAACATTTGAAGAAAACTTTAAGCATGACAACTGACATAACTCGTTCGATAACCTGTTGAATATTTCAGCCAAAAGGTAAAAGTCCAATTCTTTGATATCTAAGAGAAATTGAATGATGTAATTACCAAACTGATCGTTGATCAAACCTGGTAAAAATTGGACAATTTTAACAGAAATCTTGAAAATTTGCTGTAAAGTGCAAACACTCAACAACTTTTGCAAAACACAACAACCGTGTTTATGTGTAGAAATTGTAATGATATTGTTATGTTCCACAATAGCATCGATGATAAAATCGAATTTAGATGGTGGAAACTTGAAGATACACTTTTGGATCACGTGGTTCCCATTGAGATCGTTAATCAACGTAACTACTTGCTCAATGGACGTGTACTCCTGAGAAAACCCCTTTGTAATCAAATCAATCTGGTTTTCATTATCCACAGTGTCGATAATCTTTTGTAAGGACCTGGTACCATATTGGTTAATCGAAATTTGGAACACATGTGGGTAGATCAATTGGATTAAAAACGTCTTCTGATCCAAAGTTAAGTATTCACATAGTTTCTGAATCAAATAGTTCCCGAATGAGTCAAGAATCAAGTCCAAAAAGCACCCCTTGATCTCTTCGTACATCAAATCTCTAACCAAATTTGACTCAGTGGGAGACTCTAATTTCTTCTGCAAAAATCTACATCCAAACTGATCTGTCGCCAATTTCACATAGTCCAATTCCTCTAGTGGTGCTGAGGTAAGTTCTAGGGCTTCAGTTCCGCTACCTGTTCTCAAAGAACTATTGGTAGAAGAACTGGCATTGGCAGACGGAATCGACGCCGATGGTGCTACTGGCATGACACCAGGAGGTGGGACCACCGCAGATATGGAACCACGAGATCCATCTGCAGATAGTGATGGGTCAAAACCTACATCAAACTCGCTGATCAAAGGTAGAGTACCTGGAGATGTTCCCTGTTGGGGATGCTGTTGGGCTTGAGTATGAATCTGATATTCAGGAGGAGAAAAAGTCTTGACCATCATCAGGGGAGACTGATGTTGCATGAACTGGTTGAATTCGGACAGATCCAACGATTGAGTTTTTGTGTGGTTTTTCTTGTTGCTCATTTGACCCAATGGCGGTGGTGTTACCGGCTCAACCAAACTTTGTATGGAGTTAACAGATAACTGCGGTTGGTGGTGGTAGGACATTAGTGAGTGATAGTTGCTGTTAATACAGTGTTTCTGGTCGTCGATGTCGTAGTCTACGTAGCAGCGAAAGGGTATAGTGGCCTGCCAGTCTTCTTTAACATGCACAGGTTAGTCTGATCTAGCCCTGTATCAGCAATAGTGTTAGGTATAGAGTACTGTTCTGAAATATTCAATGGGATAAAGTAACAACCGATTTTTTTTTCTACTTTTTTTTTTTGTTTTATCTTCTCTTTGTGTATAGTAGTGTAAGAGTATAGAAGTTCTCTTCTGTATCCGCCTCTCTACCTTCTGTCTTGTATCGTTAGGTATAAAGAGTCGAATCGTATGTGTCAGCAATGGAACAGTGTGCACTTGTAACTGTAATAATTGGATCGAAGTATCTTCTTACTCTTTTACTTCTTTCACTTGTTCCTCTTACCCTAGGGACAGGTTGACAATACAAGAAAGTTACAATTGGATCAGGGAGCGCCAAGTGAAAAGGGTAGTACCAATTTCGTTATATTCTCTTAGTAACCGTACACCAGCCTTGTTTGATCCGTTTTAAGCTTTTTTTAAAAAATTACTACTACCGGCTCTTTGCTCGGAGGTTCAAGATTCACCGATCGAGTATTAATGAATAAGAACTCTTCAAGAAACTTTTGTGATTCTTTTAAGCCATAACCGTATTTGAAAAGCTGCGAAAGGACATGTTTTGAATCGCTTCTCTTAACGGCAATTGCTTAGATCATTCCAAGCATCGGTTAACATTAGGATATAATTGTTTTTAGAAAAAGAGCCTTGGTAAAAGAGAAAAATTTTTATATAGCACTATTGATTGCAAGATGCTGTTTCACTACTAAGGGTTCTTTTGGGACATGGGGATTAGCGCTAGTAATCATAAAGTATAATGTGAATCCACATTCTAGTGAACATCACAACTAGCGCTGTAACAGGTGCGACTGTAATCGGTATGCTGTTGCCTTGTCATCGCCATGAAAAATGCGAAGTATATGTATAGGGTGTGTTGTATGAGATATTATGGCTGGCCGATTTTCGCGTAAATTTACTGAATGAAGCAAATGACTTGATGGGGGTTGACAAAATGTATTGGGTGTTCGGCCCCTCGAAGTGGGAGCAGGTTAACCCATCAATTGGTGATAACGGATGATCTGTTAACTAGTTTGATACATACGGAAGCAATCGACAATATCCTAAAAGAAGTTGATTGTGGCGAAAATTTCGAGCATTCAGGGTTATGGTAGACTAGTCTAGAACTAGTGAATCACCTTCTTCTTTTTTTCTTTTCTTTTCTTTTTTCTTTCTGTTTGACTTTTTGGACTAGGGTTTAAACCCTCTTTTCTCTGCCTCCATTGTCAACGTGGTCCAAAATGATCCCGAGTTGTTCTAACTCCGGGTTGCAGGATCGGAATTGGAAGGGATCGACCAGGTGGTGAGTGTTGAAGTCCACACCCATACATCAGGAGAGAAAACCCATACTAAATTAATTAATATACAATTTCTATGTTTCGCTATTCATATGTTACACAAGCAGGACTGCATTCACGCAGCCATCTCTGTCTGGTTCGTTAGTTATCTGGGCATACTTACCCCAGACGACCTTACCACCAGACGTGACCATACCCAATTCAGAAACGTTGACTTCGATAATTGTACCCTTGGTCAAGACACCTAATTGTGTATACATGGGATTCTGAGGATTTTTCTTGACGGATAAGATAGGTAGGAAAACTGTGACCTTTAATTCAGGGTGAGTCACATTTGCCTTCTTTTGACGTAGCGCAGTTGGCCTGATGATTCTTTCCATTTTAACTGGACGACGAGTAAATCCTTCACCGACAAAAGTTGGCTTTGTAATCATTCTCTTCCAAGATTTGGATTTGGACTTACCGGTTTTCACGGCCTTGAACATTTCTTCCTCGCTAATACCACGTACTTTGGGCAATGGTACGGAAAACTTGTCAGCCTTCTCCAAACGCTTTTGTTTAATTGAAGATGAGATAGCCTTTGCTTGATTTGTTTCTTCTCTGTCCAATAGATATGCAGGTAGTGCCTCGCCGGTATCAATAGGCTTGGAGTCACCTTTAACCTTCGATTGTTCATGTGCCTTGATACGTTTCTTCATTGCAACCTTCTCAGCATAACGTTTCTTAGCGTATTGCTTACCTCTCCATCCTTTCAGCTCATGGGCATTTTCAGCAACTTTATGAACTTCTCTTGCCTCCTTCTTACGCTTACGCTCTTCGTAGTCGAGCCTGCGACCATGTTGTTTTATATGCTGCTCAATATATTCGTTTTGAGGCATGGTAGACTGGAATTCTGTTGGATTATTCTTGTGGTCTGTAGATTGTAGAAGTTTTCGAAGCTCATCTCATAGAAGTTTTCTTTTTTTTTTTTTAATCAAATTTTCACTTTGTGAAAAAAATGCGATGAGCTGAGATGAGACGAGATGAGATGAGCTTCAGTGTATTTCAGATCCAAAGAGAGGCAACCTCGAAAAATTAAGGCATGTCTGAGTTGGATCAGGTTCTTAAAGGTGTTGTTGGCTCCTTGCAGGAGACTTCGAGTGCCATCTTGAAACTTAAGGAGCAATATGGGTCCAGTTCTGTGGTCAATAATGATAAAGTTTCGCTGCTTTCTTTAAAGAGTGCTAGCATGTTAGCATACGTTAATGCCCTGACAGTGGTCATTGGTGAGAAGCTGGGTGGAAATGCAACTGCGGATTCTGGTAGAGAGAAAAGTATTGAGCACAGAATTGTTTTGGAAAGGGGTGTTAAGCCACTGGAAAAGAAACTATCTTATCAATTGGACAAGCTTGTGAAGGCGTATACGAGAATGGAAAATGAATTTGCAGATGCTCAAAGAAGAGCTGAGATGCAAGGTGGACGCAACGAAAATGATGATTCAGATTCAAGTGATGATGAGATGGCGCAAAGACCTCGTGCATTTGGTGCGTCCGAGAGGGAAGAGGAAGAGCAAGAAAAGAGTAAACCTGCTGTTTATCAACCGCCCAAGATTAGCTCTACGTTACCTTTCGATGACAGGTTCAATTCTAAGGAGCACAAGGATCGTAGCAACAGGGTTCGTATGCAAGCAATGGATGAGTATTTGAGAGAAGAATCAGAGAGACCAGAGTGGGAATCTTCGATTGGTGCTAATATTTTGAAACATGGGAGAGGTGGTGTGAAATCACTGAGGGATGCTGAAAAGGATCGTGAAATGGAAAGATACGAAGAAGAGAATTTCACAAGAGTAAAAGCTACGTCGAAGACGGATAAACGCAATGAAAAGAGAAGAGAAAGGATGAACCAAGTGAATATGATCGGTGGTGAAGATTTTAGTATCTTTGGTAATAAACGTAAACTGGAAGATAGCACTTCGAGAGGTTCCAAGAGGTCACGTAATGTTTGGGAAAAAGCAAAGAGAAAGTTGTAATGGTTTTATTGTATTGTATTTATATTGTATTTAGTTTTAAGATTCGCGGATTGTGAGTAGATCGCACGAGATCAAGTACGTACTATATTTTATACCAATTGCTTGAAGCGGTCGAAGATGAAGAACGAGTATACTGCTAGGAAGGTGAGCATCAAGGATACGCAACCCTGTTTAGTATGTCATAAACCTACGACAACAGTCCTTTACAGCGGTATAGATTGGTTTTATACATGTGATATACACCTACGGGACAACCCTCAATTTGTTACACCTTTGTACAGTAAAGAGTACCAGGAAGCAGTAACTAAGTTAAAAGCCTTGAAACCACCTGCTGCGGTGAATAGTAGTAGTGTTCTAGATGGTTGGATTACAAAGTTTTGGAAAAAAGACAGTACAGAAAAGAATAGAGGTAGTGATGATATTGATAAAACGACCGAAGATAAGGATCAAAGACAGGAATTACAGAGACAGTATGATGCTCAGTTGGATCTCATAGCGAAATTACAGCAACAAAACCGAAAATATCAGTTGAGTCGTACGGTTTTTGAATCAAGAATTCAGAGGAAACAGTGGGAAAATAGATTGAGAGAACAAAAACGAATTGAGGATGAAAATTACACAGATACAGATCCGCAAGAATTAGAAATGAGGTTTGTATTCCCAAGCGTACCTAAAAGTTGAGTGGTAGTCTGATTTTAAGACCACGGTCTCTTACAGACACAGTGTTTTCTTTTCTTCACCATAGTGTATCCAACCAGACCGGAAAAGTCATTGAAAAGGACAACAAGGATGTTAAAATTAGAGATGAACCCCTTTGAGGCTATCCACCACTCATTTAAATGGTCTTAGAACCCGTATCACGATGCATAGATCTCTTACGTATTGTCCTCTCGTATAGTACAGTGGTTACCCTGTCGTTTCTATGATGATCAAGAAAGTTCTTCAAGCGTTAAGCCGGCACTGAAAACCTTACCTCCCTTGAAATATCACATAGTAAATACACTAAACCACAATAGGTATCGAGCCACAGGGAACTCCATTTGTAACTAGTGGAAATCAGTCCTGATCACACTGTGTCATCAATTTGGTTGAAAGAAATTCTGAACCTCCTAGTTAAGGAGTCCTTCATACTGTATCTATCGAGTTTCTTTCTCCAAATTGAGGATATTATTGAAGGTAACAATAATAAGAAACAAATCTGTGCTAAGCATTTATACGACACGAAGGGTTATATCCTACAATTTCATTGATTTCCAATTGTGGGGGACAGGCCCCGATATTATTTGACATACAAAGTCTTTTTCTTTAGTGATTTCCGTTTTCTTTTTTTTTTCTCTAGGCTGATATTCCATTGTCACCATTTGATTTTATTTTCCCAGTACATTTCTTTTAAAAATTTTGAGTTCAGTTTTATTCAGTTTTGTATTTGCATTTGTGAGAATATGAATCATCACCCGCGAGATTCGATTGAAGAAATCGATGTTCCGCCCGATTTACGTTTAGCCCTTAATCAAGACTTCAGCAATGAAAGTTCCTTATCTACTGGAAGTTCTCAGAGACGTTCCTCTGTTCCATATTTCTATCAAAATGGGGAAGATGGTTCGTCTTCAATGGAATCTCTGGATTTGTTGTTGGAAAAGCAGAGAGTACGGCAATTGAATCATCCTCATCATCAAGAGCATATCAGCTCACCGCACAGTTTGGGGTTGCCTGGCAAAGTGAAGGAAACTAATGAGATTTCATTAAAGTATGATCCTGTTTCTAAACGTAAGGTTCTCAATACCTATGAGTTAATTCGAGAATTAGGTCATGGACAGCATGGAAAAGTTAAATTAGCAAGGGAGTTGGTAACGGGTCAACCGGTAGCGATTAAAATTGTTGATAGACATGAAAAAAAGGGAAGAAGATTTTTAGCGTTCGATAAAAAGAACAGTCTGACACAGAATGAAAAGATAAGGAGAGAAATTGCCATCATGAAAAAGTGTCATTATAAACACGTTGTTAGATTAGTAGAAGTTTTAGACGATCTGAAGTCGAGGAAAATCTATCTGGTGTTAGAGTATTGTTCTAGAGGTGAAGTTAAGTGGTGTCCAGGTGACGTTTTAGAAACAGAGGCTAGAGGACCACCGCTGCTCAATTTTCAAAGGACAAGAGAAATAATAAGAGGTGTCGTTCTTGGATTAGAGTATTTGCATTACCAGGGTGTTATCCATAGAGATATTAAACCGGCCAATTTGTTAATGGCGAAAGATGGCACTGTTAAGATATCCGATTTTGGTGTTTCTTTGGCAGCAAGGGATCCAAATGGAGAGGCAAATGGGGAGTCGCCTGATGAGTTAGAGTTAGCGAAGACCGCTGGTACACCTGCCTTTTTCGCCCCTGAAATCTGCCTTGGTGAAGAAGCATTTGAAAAATTTAGCATGGATAGAAAAGATTTGTTTAATGGCTCTAGTGTCTCGTTTATGATTGATATCTGGGCTTTAGGTGTAACGCTGTACTGTTTATTATTTGGAATGTTGCCATTTATTTCCGACTATGAATTGGAACTTTTTGAGAGAATTGTCAATCAGCCATTAACATGTCCCAGTTTTCAAGATTTGAGTAGTAACAAGGTTTCCGGTGTTTCATCCAGGAAGGAATATGATTTGGCGGTTGACCTGCTAAGCCGACTGTTAAAGAAAAGTCCATTAGATCGTATTGGAATTCAAGAGATTAAAAACCATGAATTTTTGCTTTGGGATTTTCACCATATGTCTGCTTATGACGGAGAATTAAGTGTCATTAAAGAAGCAGAACGGGAAGAATTTCAACGTAATAATGTACAGCATTTTAAGCAAATTTCTGTTTCTAAGAGAGAACTCAATGACGCAGTTTTAGGAATTGGTAAAAAAATCAAAGAGGCAGCTTTAGACTATTACTCTAGGAAGAAGAGAGAAGGATCTGAACAACCGGATGTGGAGGAATTAACTTTGGATGTCCCAGATAATTTAAAGGTAAAAAATTTGGGTTGTAGTCCCTACAATACCAGTTTTATTGTCAGTGAAGGTTCAGTAATGACTAATTGTAAGAACATGAGTAGTGGGTCCCCAACCAGATATACTGAGGAAGATAATAAAGCTACAACAAATGTAAATCCTTCGATTTTCAGAGAAGGATATAGCATGTGTAACGATAATGACCGTAACGACAATAACATCGATAATGATAAATTCCCGGAACCTTCTCAAAGTGACATGCTTGAAAGAGAACTGCAAAATTTCGATCATAAGCATAATGCTGATACTGTGGTAAACTTACCAATAAATTCTTCATTTGCGTCCTTAGACAGTTTTTACATTGATAATTATGCGATGAGTAAGGTTGGTGCTAATGCAAATGTGAAGCCGGCTTCTCCAACAATTTTTGCAAGGCCTCCTGCTCTCGGAGCTTACCAACCACTTTATCGGAACAATAGCAGAACCAATAGTAATACAAATGCAAGCCCGTTATTGCAAAATTCACCTTCACCGATGAATTTACGCAATGATGTACAATCGAAGGGGAGCGATCGATATCCGACGAGTGCTAACAGAAGTAGTTCTGGATCTGCACAGTCTAGTGAGAGAAAACCAGTGAGTAAATTTGGTCAAAGATTAATAAAGCCTCAGAATAACGGAACTGCGAATGTTGGTGGTGATAGGAAATCCAGCAGTAATGGTGCTAGAGACGCGGCCGCTAACTTTTCTGTTAAGAAGGATGCGAAAACTTTTATTAATCCCACCCCAACTGAGTTTACTGACTCTGGAGAAAAACCAAGAAATTTTCAAGTTCGTCGTGGCAACTTTTTCAGTGGACTTAATAGTGGAAATGGAGATTCAAGTCAGTCTTCTGATATTTCAAGTGAATGCAGTTCAAATTGTTCATCTGATGAAGAAGAGGAAGGGTCACAGTCTAGTAATGCTGACTCCTTGCCTTTTGAATTTGCACTTGAATCTGCAAATGGTAGTGTAGTTTCGCTGAGAGATACTATTTCTGGAGTTGAGCCAGTTAGGGTATTTTTAGATCCAGCATCACGCAGGAAGAAGATCAATTCAGAGTCGAAGAACGATAATGAATTGTTTTTAGATGTTGATAGGAGCGGTCACAGCCATCGTCGGTCATCCGTACATAATTTGGAAAGTAGAGGAGCTAGTTCCAGAAGAAATGGTTTGAGATACCCTGTTTTCCAGCCACAAGGTAATAATACTCAAGATTGTGTTGTTTCCCCGACATCGTTAGAAGTAAGCGATGTCCGAGAGGGTGAAGGTAGTATTTCGTCAACCGATAACAAGAGCGAAGCAACACTTGTTGGTCGTAATAAGATAACTAGCGAGTTACCCTTTGGTCGGGCGGTACCACCACCTTCTGGAGTAATTCAGTACTATAACCCGTTTAATGGGAAAGAATCCCTAAGAATACCGCAGACACTCAGTAAGCCTACGACACAAACCTCCAATATCGACACCTTGCTAATATCAGGAAAACGTCCGGATTATCAAGACAATTCTAAGAATCTTTTGAAGAATGTTTTAATTACTTCAGCTGGTTCGAGTCGTAGACCGTCAGTATCTTTGATTCCTACGAATGATTTCAACGAATCTCGAGACATTACCGCTGATGCATCATTATCTTCTTGTTGGAGCAATCATGGAAAGGATGATTCCACGAAATTAAGCAAATTTAGTTTTGGGGAGAGAATGCCACGTAAGACCGGAAGATCTTTTAACTCTTCTGATCGACAAACCAGATCAAGATCAATTGCTGTGGGGGAACTTCGCAATAGAAAGGGTAGATGAAGATATGATATGTATTCTAGTTGCTTTAATTTTCTCCCTATTCAGTTGACTCAAAGTTTCGTCTTTAGGCGGTTTTGGGGCACTGTTAATGTGGAGGTCATATCGAGAGCATGTTTACTCTGTATAATATTATTGAATTTTAATGAAATCAACATGTTATAACCAACAAAACGTAAAATTATTTATCTCCACCGAGTGACAATGCGGGCACAGGGTTAGGTTTATTAAAATAATAGATTCTCCGAAGTACAATAAATATAAAACAGAGCATCACCAAAACATCAATTCATTTGATCCGTTTACTACCTATCTAACCTATAATTACTTATACCTAATATTGAACATTAAAAAAAAAACAAAACAAACCCAACCTGCTTTCACAAGGAGGCTCAATAACCCAACCCCCCAAAAGTAATAATCATAAGAATAATAATAATAATAATAAAAAAAACAAAAACAAATGCAATATGTTCAATTATCAGAAGTGAATAATGATAACAATGAGGGAAAAAGAACCCCACATTACGCATCAGTGATTCATCTTATGTCTCAATGCCTTTAAACGGTTAGCAATACTGTCGATGTACTTCTTGATAATCCTTTTATCTTGCTCATCTAAAATCCCTGTAGTGACGATATCCTGCTCATGGTATAGGTATTCATCCGAAGTCTCATCCAACAGAGTCTTTAACATCCATAGTGATGTTGCATACGCCAATTCACAATTATTCAAATGTTCGCCTTGAATTTCCAATTTGGCAGCAGCCTTTGAAATCTCCAAAGATCTATCATACAGCATCTTTTCCAAATATACAATTTCGTCCTCACCCGTTTCATTAACTTTTAGCAGATCACCTTTATCTTGTTTCGGATACTCACTTGTCCCCCCAGTTTCTCTAGCACCCTCCTGTCTGGTTAGTGTTCGATCGCTTGCATGAGATGTTTTCAATTCATTGATCCTTATTCGCAAGAAATCTGCTTTTTCCAAACTTTCGTTAAACCTTTCACGAATCCACTGCACCAAAAGATTGAGTCTCAGTGAGTATGCCTTATCTTGTGACTCATACCACCAATTAGAGGTAATTTGTATTGCCTTCGCTAAAATCGATAACGCCTTCATGTACAGAACAACAGCTTCTGTGCATAATTGAAGCAATTCGTTAACTGGCAAATCGTTTACCACTGAACTAGCGGCTGACGAGCTCCTATTACGAAACTCTTGTTTAGCAAGAAAATCCGGTTCATCATCCTCTTCTTCCTCAATAGCACAACTACTATTACTTAACCTTTTTTCAAAATGGTGATCCTTAGGACCTTTTGGTAGAGGAACAATTTGTGAAAATTTCACTTCAGCATACGAAAAAACAACAAACGCCTTTGCTGACAAAGTTTCTAACCACACTACAACATTGTTTCCATCCATTTTTTGAGGTAATTGGCCCTGCAGATGATCCACACGTAAAATAATATTTTCTGTTAAATCTTGAAAGATTTTAGGATTCAACAAGGAGGACCTATAGTTTGGTGAAGACGAATTGGAAGATTGTTGCTGCTGATGTTGATTTGTTGTTGTACCAAACAACCTTGTAGAAGCAATACCCAATGCCCTGGAAAGAGCACTCGAAGGGTTTAATGAAGTTAAGGAAAGTCTGCGATCTACTAGAGAAGCTCTCCGAGAATTACTACCACCACTTGAATTGGATGTACGTGCAGTACGACCCGTCAAGAATGCCTGCTGCTGCGGTTGTGTTCCTAGATGGGCCATAGGTGATGATCCATCTGATAAATTTCTTTGTCGCTGTGATACCGGTGTACTTTGCCTACTGTACGGAAGCTGTTGTTGCTGCTGTTGCTGTTGTTGTTGTTGTTCTTGTTGTTGTTGTTGCTGCAGAATAGCAGGACCCGGTCCTGCCTGAGCAAATTCGTCTGCCAATGCATTAACCTCTACTGTTTTCTTCTCCACAACAACATATTCCTTTTCCAACATAAGATCAGATCCAGAACCTGGTGAACCAATCTTTTTGGCTCTACCCAGAGAAGGATCTCCCCTTACCGTACGAACTGGGTTCGTTAGAGCATTTTTATCATTATAACCGCCCTCACCAAGGCTATTATTATTAGCATAAGAAGGTCCTGTTGAAACTTCTAACTTCCGCGGTTGCGCATCATGAGGGGCCAAAGGTTTCAAATCTTGTTTGACTACAGATCCGTTGCCATTTAATTGTCTTCTTAGTGGAGGTTTAGTCAAATATTCAGATATAAACATATTACTTTCCACAATGTCCTTAGACTTGGTTTCAAGCTCTGGTACCGCTTCATCCATTTCGTACGGTGATAAATCTTCTGTAACCAATTTATTTTCAAAAAATTCTGCAAATCCCATTCTATTGGCAGGGTCAAATGTCAACAACTCACATATTAAATCTTTAAGTTCTTGTTCGATCTCACATTGACTTGGAAATGTAATAACATCATTAGCCCTTTTGATCTTTTTGTAAAGTTCTAGATGATTAGATGCCTTGAACGGCGGTTTTCCACAACACATCTCGTAAAGAACTGCCCCCACAGACCATAAATCAGCTTTAGCATTGTATTTTTGATAGTTTAAGATTTCGGGAGCCATGTATAGGGGACTACCGCACAAAGTTTCGGCTAATGAAGTATTTGGTAAAAACCTAGCAAATCCAAAATCCGCAATTTTTAAAATTGGTAAATTGTAAATACCAACAAACCCACTTTCATGGAAACCCTGTGCATCATGATATCCCACCAACGGTGTAGCTAATAGCAAATTCTGTGGCTTAATATCCCTATGCACCAAATTTTTCGTCCTCAAAAATCTAAGAGCTGACGCCAACTGCTGTAAGTAGTTTATAATGAAAGCACGGTGCAATCCATTATGATTTGGACTCGGAGGTGGGTATTTTTCAAATACAGACTTCAATAATGGATGCTTTTCCGTCAACTCTTTCCGTTTCCTGATCAGAAACGTCAAGTCACCAAGCGCACAATATTCCATCACCAGGAAGAAATCTGTCGACGTCCTTTCACAATCCATAAGCCCCACAATATGAGGATGTTTGATTTTTTTTAAAATAGCTATTTCGATCTCTAGATTTTCCAATAACTTTTAATTTTTTAACTTTGACCTGGATACCGCTTTGATGGCGATGTGCTCATTCCTATCGCTACTACGATATCCTTTGAAAACCATGGCGAAGGACCCCCTACCAATCTCTTTCTCCATAGTATATTCACCATTCACTATCGTCATAGGTTTCTTCTCTGACATTTTAATCACTGGTTATTCGTATTTTTACTAATCGTCAATATCGATATCTAATGTCGATCTCCCTCTCCTTTATACGCGTTATATGTTTTAGATGGACGGAAAAGGTTACCAAACTGAAGAAGCTCTTATAGGTCAACAAACAAATTTTAGTCTAAAGACCCATTTATAAATATATAGAAAACGAATCAGTAGTGCAGGATAGTAGCCTTACCACCACTACAAATCGTTTCTTTGAATCAAATACAAAAAGAGCCTGTCTTCTATCCTTAAGTAATTGATTATTATTCTATTTGCCCTTATCGATTTACTTGAATACTCAAAACACTATGATTTGTTTATGTTAATGTGTCGAACGTAGAAAAAAGGGTCTTCTTATATATACTACAGTTTTAAGTCTTTACCGATGAGGATTACTCACATTTGGCTCATGCACCCTCCCTCAAAATAGTCATTGAAGACAAACCCCGTATATAACCATATACGAAAGTAGTAATTCGTATGAAAGGATCTACAATGTAGATCAATCTTCGTACGGGAGAAGAGCCTAAGGATAATGGTAATAACGGTATTATTAAATATCGACTATTGGGCCCTATATAAATAAGGAGAGTCGTCACTACACTACCGATTCAATTTTCCCATGCAGGACAGGTTCCGGATTTTGTGAAAAAATTAATAGGTGACTTTCTTTCGGTTCTTACCTCTCAACTCCAGTAGCCCTGGTACATCGGATACTGCTGCTGACCTTGTGTCATTTGCATCTGCATCAGCTGATGCTGTTGTTGGGCTTGCTGTTGTTGCTGTTGTTGTAGTTGCATGATCTGATTGTACTGAGGGTGATCTTCTCTTACTTCAACTGGGGTAGAATACACATCCGGATGCTGGTACAACGACATCAAAGCATTTTTATCCACTTGAGGTTGATTCGTCTGTTGTTGCTGCAAGTACATTTGTTGCTGTAACATCTGCTGTTGTTGCTGTTGTTGCTGTAAGAACTCTTGTTGTCGCTGTTGCTGAAGCATTTGATGTTGGAATTGTTCTTGTTGTGCCTGCTGTGCCTGTTGCGCCTGTCGCTGTAACTGCTCTTGTTCCTGTTGCTGTTGTTGTTGTCGTTGTTGTTGTTGTTGTTGAGCGAACGCCATTTCATTTTGATCCACATAAATGATTCCCGTTACAGGATCTAAGAATTGCTGTACTGAAGCGCCAGCGTTACCATCAAAGATACCTGCGGATGAACCTGACATACCGGTAGTACCATCGAAAATAGCTGGCTGAGGTTGTGTTTGAGGTTGCGAAGCAGCACCTGTCAAAGTCGCCAATAGCAAATCACCACCACCGTCAGTACCATCAAACACAGCAGGTTGAGGCCCGGTTGTAGTTGCTCGTCTACGTGGTAAATTTGGTTTTTGTTCTGTCAGATGTGCAGTAAGTCCATCTTGTACATCTGCACGAGGTGAAGTATCAACCGCAGACACAGATGCAGTTCTAACCGACGGCGACTGAAAGGGGGGAGGAGCTAATCTATTTGATCTTCTCCCATAGTCATCATCACCATACCCACCAATACTACTGCTGCTTCCATTCGTGCCGCTTAAAGATGGCAGATTTCTGTCAAGAATGCTCATGGCACGTGAAACGTCACCTCTGGCCATACTCAACGCCTCCGCATTGTTATCGATACTCGGATAACCCCTATCCCTCAAAATCCTCAATTCCCTCGCATATCTACTCAACTCATAATCTTTAGCCTTCCTGTTCACCATTCTCATAGTACCTTCCACTGGGGAACCGTACCCCGAACCACCAACACTTCTACTTCTTACCCTGCCTGCAGATGATAACGTCCCTATGCTACCTGAACTAGTTCTGCTACGGCTTCGTGGCCGGATTCCTTCGGGCATATAACCAACTCCATTGCTGCCGTATTCGTGTGGATCTACCGGATCATATCTAAATTTCGCAAGAATATACTTGTCTCTAATAAATTGTTCCACCATCGATTTATCCTCGTCTGCGTCAAACGGAAATGGAACACCTTTAGCATTCCAAACCTTATTATTACGCTTATTCCCCCCGCTATGTGACACATCATCAATTTCGGCTGAACTCCATCGATCCATTGACAACGATTTGACATATGAATAAACACCTTCATCTCTAAACCCTAGCAGTTTCCTATGGACGCTGGCACATCTGCCGCACAACATAACACCTAAATTGACAGAACACCATGTTGGATACGAAGCACGACACTCCCCACATTTATTTGCATTTTCCGGTGAACTTACAATGCGTTTTAGCTCATTCTCAGTAGCTGCACTGACTTTAATTGATCTTGATCTTGATCTTGACATCGTAGGTTAGAACTATTTTTTGTAATATTCACTAAAGGAATGATGCAATGCTCAATTTTCTGTTAAAACTTTTAATATAATAGGACTCCCTCTCACAAATATAACGGAATGAACTGAATACGAAATAGTAACAGAAAAACAATACCAAACAAACTATGACGAAGTACTGAGTGGAAGTCGTTTAGATGCTAAAATTACGTTTATAATCGTTAAATACAACTAACTTGCCTGTGTTTACTTAGATTATCAAAGCACTGTTTGTCGGAAAAATAAAGAAGTCCTAATAAACATCAACGTTCAAATATCTCCATAGGAACTTCTATTACTAGTGTTGGCAGTACTGCAACAACCACCTGGGGTCCCCTCGTATTATTTCCTCCTCTCGGTTCTTTTTCTTCCGTCTTGCTTCTTCCTATCTTCGTGTTAAATGATATACAAGTCCGGTTTCGAACGCTGGAATGTTCCATGCGAGGTGCGCCCTTTTTGGTAGGGCGGCTATTGGGGGCGGGGTAATTTGGCTTTTTCCAAAAAAAAACAACAACGTCGGCGGTTAACTCGAGTATAAAAGGAGAGAAGATTATAACGTGAAACCTCATGAACACTCCAGTACTGCAAGAAAAAACACACACACACACACACACAAATAAAGATGGTATGTACACCCAGACTGCAATAATCCCCTAGACCAAAAATAATTTTAATCAAGCGTACTAACCCGCATAAAGCCGCCAAAGAAACAAATTGTTACGCTGGAGGAAAAAAAATCAAGGATACTATGTTTTTTCCAAGAAGAATTTTCCTTTTACAATATGAAAGAATTAGAAAAATTGATACCTAAAAAATGCGGAATTTCTTCCATGTTGGTCAAGGATCTGGTTCAACAAATGATTGATGAAGATGGTATAGTGTCTGTAGAAAAGTGCGGTAACATCAATATTTATTGGTGTTTTAAAAACCAAATTACGCAGAGAATTTATGATAACTGCCATAAAATCCTACAGCAATGCCAAGATGCTAAAACGTGTATCGAAGACACTAAAAGTAAATTGGATGCAGCCACTACTAACGAGAGAAGCCGCAGTTTCCGAAACAAAGAAGGAATTAGCTTTTCAAGGAGTGAAGAACTAGTTAGGTATAAGGAATTGGAGGAACACTTGAAGTTTCTTCAGTCGCAGTACGACCAAATTTCACAGTCAAGATGGGACCACGAAAAGATTAGACGTAAGCGCCAAGAAATTCGCGACAAAAAAGAAAAACTAGATAAGACGACTGATAACGTCGAAACACTTCTGGAATACCTCTGCAAAAGATTCTGCATAGGATCCAAACAGTTGCGGATAGAATTGGAAATTCCCGACGAATTTAAAGAAATTACCACTGTGTGACAAAAGCACAACACGCAACTGGCTAAAAGGAAAAAAAAAAAAAAAAAAAAAGAAAAAGACAAAACAAATACAAATGAATGGTATTAATTAATTAAAGAACATCACTGATGTGTATGCGTCTTTATATGCTGATTCAAATTATCACTCCTGCTGAACTTTTTACCACATATATGACAACCAAACGGCTTTTCGCACATGTGCAAAGAACGGATATGGCGTTTTAAATGCTCTTGTCTTTTGAACCTTCTGTCACAGTACTCGCAACCAAAATGCTTTGTAGCGTCGAGCATTGGCGAAGGCTTACGACCCCGCGTCTTAGGCATTGGACCCAGTCTTCTCCTCACCGACGGAGAGGGGGACGAAGTAGCAGTATTACCGTTGCTGTTATTACTACTATCAGTTGGTGTTGCCGTTATTGCTGCAGTTACTGCTGGAATGGTGGCTGACACTGCCGGCGCCGCAGGTTCAACATGATTAAATGCCTGGGTTGGCGCCGGCATCGGATCTATCATTGCCGTAGAGAATGTCTTGTCCTGCAAATTATCGAAAACGGCGAACTGCGTTATAGGTTCCGATATAGTGTGACTATCATCATCATCGTACTCAAGAGGACCAGTTACCAGTTGGGACGGATTCACTAAAGTATGGTCTTCTTCTACTTCAAGAGAATCATCCTGGCGGACCCGCCTCTTCATAGGATTTCTGTTCCAGAAGTACTTCTTCTTGAAAATAGGCTCGTCACCAACCACCAAATCAACGCCACTCCCACTGTCATTAACACAATTACCGTTACTATTATGGTTATTATTACTACTGCTGTTTGTAAAAAAATTCAATTTAAAATAGTCCTTTACCTTTTTCTTTGGGGGTTGCTGCGGCTCAATTAGCGGTACATCAACATCAACATCAACATCCAAGTTAGGTTCCTCCACCATCGGGACCTCCAAACTTTGACCCTGGGGGAAGAAGCCGAAAAGCTCGTTGTTAATCCCCATTTGAACCGCTGTTTCCTCGCTCGGAGTCCCCCAATCCTCATCGCTCATCATAACAGCTTCATCCTGCAAAAAATTGGTATTGTTTACATTACTAAAGTGATTGTCATTACTAGTCGCTCCCGTTGTCGACCCCGCACTCAACTTAACATCCAAATCCGTAAATGCTTCGTTCATTACGTCGTTATTCTTTTCGTCGAAATCCACATCGGCTCTATCGTCATAATCGTTATTATTGCTACTGCTGCATGACTCATCCACCTGGAAGCCTGCCTTACCAAAGTATTCATATTCATAATACCCAGCATTATCTACATTATAATCCGATATGGACAACCTCCTGCCACCGTCCCTTTTGGACAACGTCGGCAGAAGCTGCTGCTGCTGCTGCTGCTGCTGTTGTAAATGTAATTGCATCTGCCGTAACTGCAACTGTTGCTGTTGCTGCTGCAATTGCTGCTGTAACTGCATAGTCTCTAAATCCAAGTCCAAATAGTCTTCAAATGCCGTCATGACAGCCGTACTTGATTCTTTTGTTGCGCCCGCGCCTGCCTCGCTAGTGATTGTATTACCTGTAAGGTCATTATTAACTGAACTCTCATGGCCATAGTTGTCTTTGGTTAACTGCAGATTAAAATCATTACCTGTTGTTCCCGTCCTCGTTGTTCCGTCTCCAATTTCATATTTAGGGTTGTTAAAAATTCCTGAGTCAACTGCTGTATCATTAGATTCAACCCTTCCAAGCTGGTATGGGTTCGACGTATAAGCCACCGATTCCATTGCAATTTTGTTTCGTTACTAAGACCACCCTACAGGATCCTATAGTAGTAACCTGGAATAGCTTAAGGCTAAAACTATCTTGTGTCCAACAGATGTAGGAAAACCTCAAGAACCGTGTGTACACATATATATATATATGTATATATATATATGTATATAAATATATACGGATGTAAATCTGTTTTGTCCAAGGTCACCGTTATTGCGTGAAATATATAATCTCACTCAACTTATGCGCCATCTTTCCTAAAACGAGGCCAAGGTGGAGCAAGGTGGGTCTTCTATGGGTTCCCCGTAACAGAAATAATTATACGGCTCCCACCCTCGGGACGATAAACAAAGCAACTGTCGGAGGCATTTAATACGTCTGGTTACGATACAAACACATGTTTACAGAGGGGACTACCTATAAGAAGCATACGTTACCAGCAGTACGAAGTAACTGCAAATTGTTTTTGTAAATACAAATTTTGCTACTGGGGTATCGAAAAGTGCCTAAGGTATGTAATACTATGTAATACTGTGCACATACTCTATTGTTTTCTTTTTTTTTTTCTTTCGAAATGCTTGGCCAGATAACTGATCGGTCGGCAAAGAAATCTTGAACCGACGGTTCCTATGCGTATTTACGATGACGAGAGCTTCGAGAACGGTTTATGTAAGAGTACAGAGCGTAAATGCGTTTACAGGCGTTTACGTTTATACGCTTTCAGATATTTGAAATTAGTGCAAGAGAATATCCATCCATCGGAACGTGACTAATCGAGAAGAACAGAACAAAACAAGATTAATATCGGTAAGAGTGATGATAGCATCAATAGTGTCAATAGTAATAGGAAGTCTATAGTGTGTTACCATGGAAAATTGTGGCACCTAGTAGGACACACGGGAGGCAGAGCTTGTCGCAACAAAGCATCAAAAGTAGCCAAAACGGCCAGATATAGTTTGTAAGAGAAGTCAAAGAAGTCTATAAGCTATTATTGCCCTCATCTGGAAGTATCACCACCATTAATAATATCGGGGGGAAAATGCAGGAGAATTAAAGACAAAAGGAGGGTAAACTTCAGGTGTACCCAGCGGCTGAAACAGGTAAGGTGCTGTCTCGAGAAATATAACAGTATACACACACTGTTATTTTCACTTGCCGCCAGCGGAATGTCATTATAACACCGAACATGCAATGTTATAACACCGAACGCTGTGGCGTCGTACACAGTCAGCGTGGCACGTGATGATGATTCCTTTAATCATCATTGTAAAAACCCCAGAAACCACTCCCCATCGGTGTTATACCGCAAGTATTAAAGAGATGAGATATTGAAAGATACAGATGGTTGCAGAGTCGCCAGGATTAGTATACGTCGACCAGTTTAGACGATCTAGCAGTGTGACATTCAAGCATGAATCCTAAGACTTCAGTTGTATCTAACTCCCTCCATAGAGATCAACACGGTGCGTCCGTACAGCCGGTTTATATGTCCACCACTTTTAAGGTCGATCTGCGAAGTGATGAGCAGGAATATGATTACTCGAGGTCAGGAAATCCCACTAGATCTCTATTGCATAGACAACTGGGTCAACTGTACAATGTACCGGAAACCCAAGTTCACGCTGTAAGTTCGGGTATGACTGCGTTAGATACCATTGTGCGCGGCTTGGTTCTTTCTAGCACGTCTCACGTGCCCACTATCCTGGCGGGCGATGATCTTTATGGTGGGTCTGATAGACTGTTGACATTTATGAAAACAAGATGTCATGCAAGAACTATCAATGTGGACACTTCTAATTTTGAGAAGTTTCAAGAGGCATTTTTCTCCGCCAAAAAAGTGGATTGTGTTCACATTGAATCTCCAACCAACCCGATGTGTAAAGTGGTTGATGTTCCCAGAATCATTTCATTTGTTAAGAAGGTATCACCTCAAACCTATGTGGTTGTTGACAATACCATGATGAGTGGGCTACTGTGCAACCCGTTATCGCTCGGGGCCGATGTCGTTTACGAATCCGCTACCAAATTTCTCAATGGCCACCACGATATCATGGCAGGAATCATAGTTTCCGGTAGCCAGAAGATTGCTGACGACATCTACTTTGTGGTTAATGCGATAGGCTGTGGATTAGCGCCCATGGATTCCTGGCTGTTGATTAGAGGATTGAAGACTTTAAGTGTGCGCCTCTACCAACAGCAGTTTAATGCGATGGTTCTGGCGGAGTGGTTAGAACAGTCATGCGGGTTTAAGCCGTCCAAGGAAAACTCCGATTTACGCACAAGGTATGTTGGTCTACAATCTCACCCGCAATTTAGCCTGCACAGATCGTTTAACGATGGTCCCGGTGCAGTTCTCTCGTTTGAGACTGGATCCATACCGCTGTCGCGTCGTATAGTATCTTCGAAAGCGCTAAAAATCTGGTCAGTGACAGTTTCATTTGGCTGTGTCAACTCTCTTATCTCACTGCCGTGCAGCATGTCACACGCTTCGATAGATCCGAATGTAAGGAAACAAAGAGAGTTTCCGGAAGACTTGATCAGACTGTGTGTGGGGATTGAGGACATAGTAGATCTTCAAAGGGACTTGCTTGCAGCAATGGTCGATGCCGGCGTGTTGGAACTAAAAGGAGATGTTATCCGCAACAAACTCAATGGTCATACGGCTATCAATACAATTGGTCGTAAGCAGCATGTACAACGTAATATCTACGATGTGTTTTACGGTGACCCATTGATGCATTCACAGCAAAGACTTTCCAGAAGATCGATCAAGCTCTAAGAAATTTGTCATGGTTAATACATAAAAAAGTTTAAGCTAATATTCGTTTTCTAAAGAAAAAAACACTAACAAAGTAGAAAGGGAAGCGAGAAGCATTAAACAAATGCCTGATAAACCAACCGTACTGTTTATAGCAGCACCTAACTACGAATCTCATATACTGCATTCACCTCGATTTAACGACAAATTCCATACGTTGACCCATATCGTTACATCGAAGGATTCCCTCCTAGAATTCTTGGCAAACCATCAAACATACGATATACGAGCGATATATGGTGGATATCCGGCATTTGTACCCATCGGCGGGCTTACGCAGGATCTCATCGAGCATGAGCTGTTTCCCAAAAACTTGAAGTGTATTGCCATTTGTTCGAGGGGCCACAATGGGTTCGATCTCGACTGTCTGTCGAAACACGGTATACAACTTTACAAATACCAGGACGACAACATCGTCTATGAAAATGAACTAAGGAACTTCGAAAAAGGCCAGGTTGGAAACGACGTGGCGGACAGTGCGTTATGGCACGTTTTGGAAGGGTTCAGGAAGTTCTCGTACCAACAATCCCTAGCCAGGAAAAACGAAACTACACTCGCCGC
Source organism: Zygosaccharomyces sapae (assembly GCA_900465325.1). Taxonomy (NCBI): domain Eukaryota; kingdom Fungi; phylum Ascomycota; class Saccharomycetes; order Saccharomycetales; family Saccharomycetaceae; genus Zygosaccharomyces; species Zygosaccharomyces sapae. The sequence continues at coordinate 316,802 of UEGL01000017.1, read as the reverse complement.
TAGGAGCGAAGGCCTAGGCAGACCTGGATTTGCCTTTGGCCATGAGTTGCAAAGCCTAAAGGTTGAATCTCCCCGCGGCAGAAAGTGCTTAATCCTTGGACTGGGCAGTATCGGTAAACGTATCGGACTTAAACTACAATATGGACTTGGAATGGAAGTTCATTATTCCAAACGTTTGCAGGACCTCGAAGCATCAACCAAACACAACTGGACCTTCCACAAACTAGACGATACTATCTATGGAAAACTTTGGCAGTTTAACGCCATCGTGGTTGCACTGCCATTGACTAAACAAACTGAACATTTAATCGACGACCGTTTTCTATCGCACTGCAATGGCCCTGAACTTGTAATTGTCAATGTAGGCCGAGGTAACATTTTACACAGAGACTATGTGCACGCTGCTCTGCAAAGTGGTAAGCTGCGTCATCTAGGTGAAGACGTTTTTTATAACGAGCCCATGGTAGATCAAGAATTGAGGGATGACATTATGTATACGACGGTAACCCCACACATTGGTAGTAGTACGACGCAAGTTTTCTATCAAAGCTGTGAATTGGCGCTCGCCAATATTCTGGCGGCCATTAGCGGTCAAGAGACAGATCTCTTTTCAAGAGTTGTTTGAATTGTTACTTAGGTATTGATTATATTTAATTAGTGGCAGCGGTTGCGCAGCGGTTGCGCAGCGGTTGCGCCGCGCAGAGCGCTAATAAGAAGACATAAGTGTAGTCGTAAGAAATACACTTGTCGTCACTTCCTAATTGTTTTCTCGAAATCCGGTATCCGCTCAGTATGTATCTATTCGATACTTTGGTGAATCTTCAGATGTGTGTTCTCCTCACCTGACCAACAGCCAATAGGGTACCGCTAGTTACACGTGCGCTAAAGTAGAAATAAGCGAAATGGAAGGCAAAAAAAAAAATCACCAAATCGAAGGACGCCTTTCTAAGGAATAGAAAGCTGATGAGTTATCAATATTGACACACATAGATCGTTGTTAATAGACTCTTTGCCCATATTCCCTTTACATTTTGAATTTTTTTTTTGTCTGATCTGCTAACAGAATCTGCACTAGTAATATTTGTTTCAATGTTATCTCTACGCCAGTCATTAAGATTCGTTACTCCTGCTACTAGAGCTTTTAGCACCTCAAGAATTTTCCTCCAATCCAAACACACGAATAAGACTGCACAATCTCTTGCTGAGGTTAAAGACAATGAATCTCTAATCGGTCCTGGTGCTAAGGAAGGCTCTGTGCCAACCGATTTGGAACAAGCCACTGGTTTAGAAAGATTGGAATTATTAGGTAAACTTGAAGGTGTAGAATTTTTTGACACTAAGCCACTGGATTCCTCTAGGAAGGGCACTATGGCCAATCCAATCGTTTTAGATTCTTACGAAGACTACCGTTATGTTGGTTGCACCGGTTCCCCTGCTGACTCTCACACTATCATGTGGCTAAAGCCAACTGTCAAGCAAGTAGCTAGGTGTTGGGAATGTGGTTCAGTTTATAAAGTGAACCCGGTCGGTGTTCCTCACGGTCATGGTCACCATTAGAGGATAACGGGGATCTATTTATTTTTTTTTCTGCAAATTCCAATTCCATGGTTTTAATGGGTAGATTTGAATAAACTATTTAATGTCATGTTCCAAAGAAAAGAAACGTCTGATAAATTTTCAAGCGTATACATTATTACATGCTTATTCGTATTTAAAGAAGCTGGGAAATTGACAGTATATCTTTTATATGTAGAGAACCAAAAGAAGAACAAACACATACGAGTGTTACACTTTTATAACCGTGATAAGCATAGTACGCACCAGGAGCATCTGCGGATACCGGCGGCTATAAAAACTGACTACCACCCATACAATTTACTCGAGAACACCCAGACCTAAAACGTAATTCTTGAACTTTTTCTGTATCCGTATCCTCCGAATACCGCGTAGTCTTCCGAGCCGAAGAGGTAAAAAAACAACCAAAACCCACTAGCTGATCTAGGCGGGAATGCGGGAGGTAGCCAAACGGAGACCTAGGGAGAGGGACCGCCACCTATAGGAGAAATACCCGTCCGTCTACAGAGGAAATTCCCGGAAAGAAACAGCCGGGACGCACGCGCTGCTCGGGTCGCACGCCGAGCCGTATTCTCCATCACCGACGCAAACTCGTTTTTATATAGTAAAAGTTTCAGCTGTACCGTACTCATCACTTTAGTATACAAAATCGAAAGCAAACCACAGTCAAAGGTATGTGAATCCGTTACCCCTAGTTGTGTTATTTATTACTATCAGTGCGTGTTACTAACACCAATTATTACAGATGCCTAAGAAGAGAGCTTCCAACGGTAGAAACAAGAACGGTAGAGGTCACGTCAAGCCAGTTAGATGTGTTAACTGCTCCAAGAGTGTCCCTAAGGATAAGGCTATCAAGAGAATGGCTATCAGAAACATCGTTGAAGCCGCAGCCATCAGAGACATGTCCGAGGCTTCTGTCTACGCTGAATACGCTCTTCCAAAGACTTACAACAAGTTGCACTACTGTGTTTCTTGTGCCATTCACGCTAGAATCGTGAGAGTCAGATCTAGAGCTGACAGAAGAATCAGAACTCCTCCTCAGAGACAAAGATTCAACAGGGACAACAGAGTCTCCCCTGCCGATGCCGCCAAGAAGGCTTTGTAAGCATAGTGCAAGCTATATCATTTCCTATGTATGTAGTGTAAAGCTCAACATTGTCGTTTAGTAAAGAGATAACAGTAGTGATACTTTGCAGAGACCAGTAGCTTTGTACCTATGGGGTTTTAGTTTGATCCGGTAGTAAGCACAGACTGTTCTGCCTACAACATAATACCTTGGTCGTAGTGACGTATGTCTGCTAGTCCAATATCAATGGGTCAGATTTCCCTTTGTTTCGTGAGAAGCGACGCGGTCCGCTTTGTCGAAGTCGAAAGGGAAAAAATAAAAGATTTTCAACCATCTCCCCTAAGAAACTCTTGACTAATTCTATACACTTGGACCGCATTCTAAGGACACTTGCTCATTTAGAGACTCAACTTAAACAAGAATTAGCTTTTAGAAGGAGATTTCTCGTCGTATTCTGACAATTGGTCCCGGAAGAACTATTTCCCACTAGACAAAACGAAATAACTGATTTCTGTTCTCCCAAGCTAAGGAGTTGCATTTTTTTTTTTTTTATTATCATCTTTTCTTCTGTTCCTCTTTGTTGGTCAATATTAGGAATTAATTGAGGTTGTATTTCCGTCGAAGTACATTTCCAATCCTAGGGGTATTAGTAGTAGTATAAGCGCATTGGCACCTCGTTCTCTATTATCTTTCTTCTCCCCCCTCTCTGACTTACACATTGGTTGAATGGCATGTCACGAGACAATTTTGATTTTAAATTTAGCCAGTGTTTCGGTGATAAGGCCGACATCGTAGTTACTGAGGCCGATATTATAACTGCAGTCGAGTTTGACCATTCAGGAGATTATTTGGCCACTGGTGATAGGGGTGGTCGTGTGGTTTTATTCGAGAAGAACAATAGTAAGCATTGCGAATACAAATTTCTTACAGAATTCCAAAGTCATGATGCAGAGTTTGATTATTTGAAATCTTTGGAAATTGAAGAAAAAATCAATCAGATTAAATGGCTACGCCCTTCCCAGAAATCTCATTTTATACTGAGTACTAATGATAAGACCATAAAGCTTTGGAAAGTTTATGAGAAAAATGTCAAGTTGGTTAGCGAAAACAACCTTTCTGACGGAATGGCGTCATCAAGATTTACGGGTGGCCGCAGCGGAAGTAGTAGAAATGGTGCTGGTGGATCTGCTAGGGCAGTTATGTCATTACAAGACTTAAAATTGCCAAGACTGTCACAGCATGATAAGATTATAGCAGCTGCCCCCAAAAAGGTTTACTCGAATGCTCACACTTACCACATCAATTCGATATCACCCAATTCAGATCAAGAGACCTTTATAAGTGCAGACGACCTGAGAATCAACCTTTGGAATTTGGATGTTCCCGATCAGTCTTTCAACATTGTTGACATCAAGCCGGCTAACATGGAAGAGCTGACAGAAGTTATAACGAGTGCAGAGTTCCACCCCCTACACTGTAACTTGTTCATGTATTCCTCCTCAAAGGGAACCGTTAAGCTTTGTGACATGAGACAGAATGCTCTTTGTGATTACAAGACAAAGACCTTTGAAGAATATTTAGATCCTATTAATCACAATTTTTTCACAGAAATTACTTCCTCAATATGCGATGTTAAGTTCAGTCCTGATGGTAGATACATTGCATCGAGGGATTACTTGACGGTAAAGATTTGGGATGTTAATATGGATAACAAACCATTGAAAACGATAAATGTTCACGATCAATTGAAGGAAAGATTAAGTGATACTTATGAAAATGACGCTATCTTTGATAAGTTCGAAGTCTGCTTTAGTGGTGATAGTTCAAGTGTAATGACTGGTTCTTACAACAACAATTTTATGATTTACCCTAATGTGACATCGACTGGTGATGATGGTGGTGGTGTTGTTAAAAATTTTGACGATAGTAGCCGTAAAGTTCAATTCAATGACAGAAAAAAATCTAGCTTTAGTAGCACTAACTCATCTTCAAATGGTTCGAAGGTCTCATCAGCATATCGTCGTGGTAGTGATGGTAGCCGAAACAGTTTTGATGATCCAACATCAACATCTTCACAACAGAATACACAACAACAGCAACAACAACAACATTTGCATCAACAACAGGGAAACAACAAGGAAATTGTGCTCCAAGCAGATAAAAGTGCCTTTAAAAGCAAAAGGTTCGGAACGTTGTCACAAAGGTCGGCTAGAAATAAAGAATGGGGGGACGATATCGATTTCAAGAAAAGTATCCTACATTTCTCTTGGCACCCCCGAGAAAATAGCATTGCTATTGCCGCAACGAACAATCTATTCATCTTTTCTGCATCTTAGATTTCATTCCACATAGACTAATTTATGTATGTGTTAGATAGTACTTTTTTCCTCTTCTTCCACTCGTCGTCCCCTTCCCATCTGCAACTCCAGGGTTTTATTTCATGTCCCTGGGGAACCCACTTCTGCCACACCGCGCTGTTGCTAACAAAGGCTACTTATTATTAATGATAACGTTTACGATAATATCGATAATAATTTGAATGTTAAATACTAATAAGAAACAGTAATAAACTTGACGTAAATAAACTAAGACCTCTTACTGCATCAACCTCTTCCTAATACTCCACTGTATTGAAATGCATCTTAATCGTGACTGACATGTCTGTTAACAACAGGATTCCAGAATAAGGTTTTGTCTCCGTCTCCCCAAAAGAAAGGTTTAGTCCTAATATTCATGTATTCATAATTTCTTGGCCAATCTTCATCAGAAATATGCTTCAAGTGTTCACGATGGTCAGCATGCTCCTTTTCAATGAAATAAGTATTAATAGCGGTCAAACCAACTACTGGAGCTGCAATAAAGGCACTAATCTTAATCCAGAATTTCGAAGTGTCTCCGGCATGGTGTTGAGAGGCTTCTAACTCATGTTTAAATGCATTACCTGCCTCAACGTTTGCATTTTTAAAAGCGGGTTGTAGAGCGTGTTTGGGCAATGAGGAGTATCTTCTGACGGTCTGTCTAAGAAGTTGAGATGACATTATGAATTGCAACTATAAGTCGATAGGTATCGAACTCTTTGACTATAACCGTTTATGTAAGCTTATCTTTCGACTCAGAACCAACGCATATTTAGCTTTTTCGTTCGAAGCATAAAATCTGGTGAAAAGAAAAAAAATCGGGTAGCCCTAATTTCAAAAAAGAAAATCCATTGGTCGAGAATCATGTGATTAGGGTTTGTTACCATATAACTGATTCTGGGCGCTTAAATTACCCTATAAATTAGTAGAAGACGCCTATTTAGACATATAAGAGTATTACATTTTAAAATTGTATTTGTACGAATGAATTTAGCATAAATATTGGAAGCGAACTTCAGCACCCACTTGTTACCAAGCCATAGAAATTAAAATAGGACGCAACGCTAAAATTCGGGCAGCACCAATGTTATATGATTATTCTTTATTAAGCAACCTTTTAGACCCATATATAATCAATCATGCAATAATCGAAGCAGCAACTTTCCATTTTATTAAGCACATCCGTTCCATATGACTATGTTTGTCGAATATTGATACCAAGAATTGGCAGAATGGGATTTAAGCCTACTGGAAACAATACGCTTGAATGTAGCTTTAAAATAACAGAATGAAGTCCTCTTTAGGATGTAATAGAGTTGTCATACCTCTTTTTGACTTCTAGTTCACGGATACAAGTACCTGTTACTTGATTTCCAATGGTTAACCAACCTGATCTCTTATTGTGATCTCTGCCAAAAATTTCCAATTTTCTAGCGTGTCTACCAACCAACCTCTCAATCATCCCATAAAGCTCATCAGGTTTTCTGCTGGTTTCTCTGGTGGTAGACACAATAACATCAGAATCGATTTGTTTGTTGAGCCATCGTGGATTTCCTTTTAATCCCACCAATAGATGTTCCTTCGAGTGGTTCAACCAATGGCCCGTTCTACCAGTAACAATTGTGCGTCCCAGTTGATTTGTCTTAATCCATGAAATTTCATTAACTACCTTGTATCCCCATTTTTCTAACGATTCTTTGCCTAAATCTATTGCACGTCCAGTGACCCATAGGAACAAAATTCCTTCGTCTTGTAGTTGTTCCATGGGTAATCCCAGTAGTTCGATGTCATTACAGGTTCCATAAGGCAAATTCATGTGAATATTCCATGCAGGATCTGCAATTACGGCAGAGAATTTGCCCAGACAGCTAAAATCGAATTTCCTCACATCACAACGAATCCACTGTGGAGGTAAAAGTGACTTGGATATATCGGCGCAACAATTCCCCAAAGTATAAAATGGTATGCGTTTTTGCTGATTAATGCGTTTATTAACAAGCTTGGTTTCTTCAGCAATTTTCTCCTTGAGAAATTCTGGAATATATTGCAAATAGTGCACATATCTGCAAGTATTAAGCTTATGGCAAGTATCCAAATATGAACAATCACCCAAGCTTCTTTCGGTATGTGCATTCACATTAGGAACATAATGAATATGTGTTTGCAAGCAGTGGTTAAACCCATTATTTTCATTTTCAAACTTGCTAATCCTAGACCATTGAATGGATATAATTCGGTTATTTGAAGTGTTCACAGAGGTGGATAGTATATGCGCGTGCTTCTCACTCTTACAAATCGGGATAAATTCCGATTGAGGTACAGTCATATGAGCTCTTTCTTTGCCTAATTGTACTGACGCGGGCTTTTGAGCCAATGTTTCCTCTAGCCTTTGCAATAACCTGTGACGTGATGGTAATTCAGGACATATTTTACTACTATCATAACTCAGAGTTGCGATCAACCGGTCTAAAACTGTAAGATCCTGTTGTGAGTGTCGTTGTTGTCCCCTTGGCCCCTTCGACGTTCGTTTAAATTCTCTAGAATCTTGCTTGCAGGTGTTGTAGAGGATCTTAAGGGCGCATAGATCGATGAACTCGATTCTCTGATCGTCCACAGATACAAATGACTCGTCCCGGAAATCCAACGAGTTTGGTGCCAGTTCACTAACTTCTAACAAATCCTTTAAAAACTCTTGGTAACGCATTTTGGTATATTTAGCACCCAATTGAGTGTTTTGATCCATTAAGAACATGGCAAACACATCCCTAAGCTGTCCCGACAGCGGCACGGAAGTCAATTCCTGGTGATTTTCAATCAGAAACTCTATCAATTCAAAATTTACCATCCTTTCAATCGACGCTACTACAATAAATGCACAAACGACGATTCTATTGATTCGTTTTCCCTCTAATGCTCTTGTACTAAAAATTTCTTGTTCGTGTGTTTTAGGTTCGTATCACTATAGTCGAGCAATTCCCTAGGGGTAGAACAAACCAGAACAATGTAATTCTCATAGTTTCAACTTCAATTCCACTGACGTCTCAGTGAGGGCAGAACGAATGTTACTGGCTGTCGATGAAAGAATAACAGGGCTTCTACATTATATCAACGCATGTTGAAGTGGAAACTCAGTTATGAAAGGTGCGACAAACAAGACATGTAGGAAAGGTGAAAGTGAAAAGATTGCAGATGAAGGATAACGGGTAGAACTGATCAAATGGAGTCTCAAGATCTCCAGCTAAGCACGATGAACATTTCGGTGATGGTTCGTAATTTATGACTACCTTTGTGATAAGTTCTGAAGTTTCCACATCAGTAGTTAATCAATAAACATCATTAGCGATGAGCTTTGAAACAAGGCAACATAGATGAGTAGAGTTTCTATCATTCGATGTCAACGTTTCAGTATGATATAAAGACAGAGAAGGAGCAGCCAAAATTTCAATTTGGATCTGCTTACTGCCCTAGGGTTTCTTACCATTTTAATCCCAAGGTTTCGAATTATCACTATGGAACTAGGCATCCTATGAAGCCATTCAGATTGATGCTTACAGATCATCTAGTATCTTCATATGGATTACACAAAATTATGGATCTTTATGAAACCCGTGTCGCCACTTGGGAGGAGATGACAGCGTTCCATACCGAGGAATATGTGGACTTTATGAAAAGAGTTACACCAGAGAATTTGAATAAACTTCCAAGAGGCACACTAGAGAAGTTTAACATTGGTGATGATTGTCCTATTTTTCCTAATCTCTACGATTACAGTTCTTTATATGCTGGGGCGTCTCTGGACGCCTCCAGGAAACTTATTAACGATCAATCTGATATTGCCATTAACTGGTCTGGTGGATTACACCACGCGAAGAAAAATAACCCATCTGGATTTTGTTACGTGAATGACATTGTACTGGCTACTTTAAATTTGCTCCGATATCACCCAAGAGTTTTATACATTGATATTGACTTGCACCATGGTGATGGTGTGCAAGAGGCTTTTTATACCACTGATAGAGTTTACACAGTATCTTTCCACAAGTACAATGGTGAATTTTTCCCAGGGACTGGTAATTATGATGAGGTTGGATGTGCAAGAGGTAAACATTTTGCCTTGAACGTACCGTTGCAGGATGGAATTGATGATGACTCCTATATTAACCTTTTTAAATCTATTATTGACCCTTTAATAACTTCTTATAAGCCAACTGTTATTATTCAACAATGTGGTGCGGATTCTTTGGGTCATGATAGACTAGGCTGTTTCAATTTAAATGTTAAAGCCCATGGTGAGTGTGTTAAATTTGTTAGATCATTTGGATTGCCAATGTTAGTGGTAGGTGGTGGTGGATACACACCTAGGAATGTTTCTAGATTGTGGACTTACGAAACTGGGATTTTAAACAATGTACTTTTACCAAAGGATTTACCTGAGGGAATCCCATTCCGTGATAGATTTGGTCCTGACTATTCGTTATACCCGGTATTGGATGAATTGTATGAAAATAAAAATGGCAAGAAATACTTAGAGGATATCAGAATACGATCTCTGGAAAGTATAAGATATATGAAGGGTGCTCCCAGTGTATGGATGGATGCAGAGATAATACCGACTCAAGATATTAGCGGGTTGACAGAAGAAGAAGAAGAAGCTATAAAAGAATTAAATGAGGAAAATGAGACCTGGAGGTTAGAGCAAATTGAGAAAGACAATGCCAGGTTAGGTGAGATGATGTAATTATCAAATTAACTTAAATGTATAACTTATATGTATGCATTAGGAAGGGTTAATTAAAAAGTTATTAAAAAGATGATATTAATATATACATAAAACATAAAAGTATGATAATTTGCAAGTACTGTAAGAAATTCGTGTGATTCTAGGAGTTAAGAAAGCAGAGTGTAATCATACTTATGAAAACGGGAGAGCCGCATCGTTTTTCAAACAATCCTCTGCGCTTAGTATTCTTCCTTCTTTCAATAGACGCCATCTTTTAAATAGAAGCTCCACAGATGATTTACCACTTTCCGCACCTAAATTTTCTATGAGACATTCACAAAATGCTAGCACTTTCACCCGCATTATTCGAAGTGAAATAATGTCCTCCATTTGCAATAGACTGGCACACATCAAAAGAATTGCTTGATACATCATACATCTAAAATCAAAAAGCATTTCTGGGATAACTAATTTTGATGCTAAACCTAATTTTTTTGAAAATAGTTGGTCATAACTGATTAGCGTCCCCGCTTCTATTTCATCCATCAATTTGGTAATTTCTAAGATGTTCACTTGGTCATCCTTAAACGACCATGAAAAGAAATCCCAAATTCTTTTAGAGCTATTTTGAACCATAGGAGAATGCAACGGTAACTTCAGATATATCAAACAAAAAAAAATGAAAGCACATTCTGTTGTACCTTGTTGCATGGCGTCAAAAATTGAATAAGTTGCACCATTGTGAGTAACGTAGCACGACTCATGATATGACGATAAAAATTCCTTCTCAATCTTGATTTTCGCAAATTCATTATCTACAAATTTAAAATTTCTGGCAGAATCAGTGAATATCATTAGTTGGAAAAATTTGTCATTATATGGATCTACTGCTTTCGAATCCATAAAAGACTTCATAATCAGTTTCAATTGATTCATTACCTCACCGGAATGACCAAGAAAAATGTTATAACCGTTAGGATATAAGATCCCCATTTGCTTTAAAATAGATTCTTCGGTAGAATATAGCCCTAGTGTGAACATATCATCGATGACAGATTCTTCTGACACTGTTCCAACTAGAGACATAAATGCTATCGTTTCAGTGGCTGTAAACCATGCTTTTGCCAATAATAAACATTTCCTTTTCATAATATCATCAATTGAGCCTGTACGTTGTTCCGTGATACTTTCATATTTTTGTAGTAAAGCACTGGCTCCACGTAAATGGATTCGCATTTCATTGGTCTTGAAACTTGAACTGTCTAATGTCAGTAATAAAACGCAGATAATTAAACTTTCAATTTTTAATTCAAGTAAATAATCTTGCGGCATCGAGTCGAATTCTGATGTTAATTGCGTAATTGTTTTCTTTAGGAAGGCACATCTTACCGCATCATGCTCCTTCAGTTTTGTTGTATTGTAAAGGTATTTGGCGCTAATAGAAACCATCGCACTCTGTAAACAGGAGGATTGAGTGCCATCTTGTCTGTTAATTTGAATCATTAAATTGAATAACACTTCATTGCATATGTTTCTACTCGGCGAAGGAGCAAAAGGCATTATCCAAAATGCAACTTTATGATAAAACACCCTTGAATAGTATAATTCTAACTCCGATACCATGTACAATTCCCTAGATATATTTTCCCAACTGGTACTAGAATTTTGAACACTAAGTAGCTGCGGAATATGATCACCGGAAAGTGTTGTATCTATCGGAGGTAAGTCAACTATACTTGTAACTAGCTCATTAGCTAATTCAGTAGCATCGTTGAGAACTGATACAAAATTGCCATCCAGGAATTGGCTGTCGAGTGATAATTCTTCGTTTTGCATCGAAGGTGCTCTACTATCATTATTTGAAGACTCCCGTGCTTCATATCCTTGATGAAGTTTGCCATTATTATTAGAATTGAGACGATATATTGGATCAATGGAATATATATCTTCACTTGATGCATTCACAAATTTAAGCGACTTGTATGGAGGCCCATTTGACGGTTGACTGTAAACACATTTCTTACCTAGGTGAGAACATTGCCAGCATTCTGGCTTTTGCTCATCGCATTTTACTTTGCGCTTTTTGCATTCATTGCATCCTAATTTTGAGTACTTCCTTTTTTTCCTTGTTGTTGCAGTCCTTCTATTGTCAACCATTACTACTATTTTTCTTTAGCTATCTTTGTATTTCTGTGCTAACCAGTAAGATTATCTGCATTTGATTATTTATTAGAACTAATAGACGAACCTATGGCAGATTCAAAAGAAACTACCCGATTATAGGGGAATTAACTTTCATTTCTAATTGACCATATAAGATTGGTAAGCATCGTGCTGCATTGAGCTGCATTACCAAATTGTGTTAGGTTACCAACCTTATTATAGGAGTCCAAGATATAGCACCTAAAGTAATCATGAACAATGAAGTTGCCGTTTTGAAAAAGGCTACTCAAGTGCTATTCTTGGCTTTATGTATTAACTTGTTAATTAAGTTGTTCAATAGAAGAATAGCACTGAGAATATTTGAATGGGTATTCATTTGCTCTGGCAGCAAATGTAATGGCATTTTATGGTGGCAGAGGATTCCACAATTGGAAAGAACGGTATGGTTTTTTGCAGATTTGCTTGAGGATCACAATGCTTAACAAAATGTAAATACAGCTATATATACACAAATTATTTTAGTATGAAAGTTTGTTACATTTATTCAACGTCAAGACCCCCAACAGCCCAAATTTCTCTCTCATCTTCAAATCTATCACTGAACATGGCTTCGGCATCACCACCTTCGGCGATTCTCTCTCTTTCCACGTTAGCCAATCTCTTACCCACTCTTCTGGTGTAATCACCAATTGACCTTAATTGCACTGTATTACCTGCCGCATTTGTAACAGATGAGCCCTTAGAAGAAAATCCAGAAAACCAAGTGTCGAAGGTTTGCATGTCTTCTTCTTCTACGAGGCGGAAGATGGCTAAATAGGCCTTTTCAGCAGCAAGTTTAATGGGGATAATAGTATCACGTAAACATGAGAAGACAGACACACCTAGTAGATCCAAGAATGGCTTAACACACTCGTCAAATCTGAATCTAGTTAGTGTTCTTAAAATCACGAGAGTCAATCTTCTAGCATCAGTAGAGGTGCTAACTGGTACCAACATTGTTCTTGATAATTCTTCCACCAGCAATTTAATATTCTCTTGGCCCAAATCTAATGGAGTCTCTGCTTCTATTTTTGAGTAGGGAGATTTCTTTTCACCTTGCAGTAATAGTAATTTTCCTGAAGCTAGAAGACCATTCTCACTAAAATAGGCACTCGGTGATTTGATGGCACTAACAATGTATTGGACAATTTCATCTAATAGATCACAGTTTACTACCTGCGATGGAACATCTTTAATAAAAGAGTTCAAAGCCAAGATACCGAATTTACCGGAATCACCCTCCAAACCAGCATTCAAGACCTTTTCTTTCAAGATCCTCTGTGCTTGCTCAGTAGACAGTGTTTCTGAAATAGACCCAATCAAGTTGGCGTAAGCTGCTGCCTGCTTGTCGTCGTTTGACATTAAACCTTCTTCCACCAAATTCACAATACTTACCTTTGAGTTTTCGTTCATCTTCAACCCACTCTTAGTGACCACTTCTAATAGAGCTTTTAACATGGCAGTTCTCACACCTTCATCAGTAGCCTGCTTAGCACCAGCAACAAGTTCTACTACCAACGGGTCGACCCTTGGCTGGTACTCTATTAGAGTACCAAGTGCTTTGGCAGCACGAAGTCTCAACGTTTCGTTAGATGGGTCTGATAGAGATTTTACAAAAGTTCTTTGTAATTGAGGAATGAAAGGTCTTAAAAATTGTGGAATCTTTGCAAAGAGGATGTTAAGGGCGAATAAGATACCAGCTTTGATATCGCTGTTGAATCTCTCACCAACAACACGAATTAATGGTCCTGTAATTACACTGACAAATGGTCTTAAGTTAGTAGCAGGAGTTTTAGAAACCACGTCAGCAATTGCAAGTGCGGAATTTTCCCTTTCATCACTTGAACCGTACATCAAACCATGTAAAAACACCGGTAGAATGCAGTTTGGACCCTTAGGTAGCGTAAATGCAGGAAGTTCTTCACCTGGTTTACCAGTCATTTGTAAAGCTTGTTTAGCAGGTTTTACCAATCTATCCAACTTTGATTTATCCTGCTTAGAAATGATGGAAACAAGTAGATCATGAGAGCCCTTCACAAATCTAAAGTCTTTGTCATCCAGGGAAAGGACCGCGTTACTCACAAGATCAGCGGTGTAAATATCATAATCCAGAACTGTTTCGTTGAAGAAGTTAGGTAAAATTTCCAACACAACTACACGCTTCTCGAAATCATCATGTTTGAGTAGTGACATAATTTGTTGCAAAAGTGGATGCAAACCTTCTTCATCTGTGACAGATAAGAAAATTTTGCTTAATGCACTTTTGATGGATTGTCTCATACTTTCGTCTGATGCACTGGAGACAACTGCATCAACCAAAGAATTTATGATAGTTGACAAACGCTTGTAAAGAGCAGAACCAGCAACTGCAGATAGAGAACTCAAAGCAGAAGCCCTGAATGAATCGATAGGGGGTGCAAGCAAGGTTGGGATCAAAATAGGGAAAATAACTTCAGATTTCGTTGACATGATCTCCTGTAGACCGAGTAGAGCACAATCTGAAACTGTGGATGATTCAAGCAAGTTCAGTAGATATGGCAGAATTTCTTCGATTGCTACCTTATTATCCACCTCTTGATAAGCGTCAAAGCAGGAGGCAGCCGATCTCCTAACACTTTCACTACTATCAACTAAAGTATCACGGATGATGCTAACAATAATGGTTTGGTAGTCAGCAAGAGATTCTGCTGAAGATGATTCAATTAGCTCACGTAGTGCAACACAGACACCCTGTCTGGAATCTGGGTCAGAAGATTCCTCCAAAGATTCTTCCAATACTGGGAGAAGCTGTGATAAAGCATTTCCACCAACACGACGAACCATGTCACCCAAAGTTTGAGCAGCGATATGACGAAGAGTGTGTGAGGAAGATGCCAAGTGTAAAACAACCATGCTGATAAGTGTTGGCAAAATTTCTTTGACAGTACGTGGAGTATTAGGTACAAGGGCCTTCCAAATATCAACTGCAGATGCACGAACACTACCAGAGGTATCATTTCTACACACGAACAAGGCTGAAATAACCCTGTCACGGCGTTCTTGGCCGAGAACTCCAACCATTTTAACAGTGACTTGGCCGCTGTATTCATTGTCTTCTTCAGAGAATTCGTTCTTGGAAGAGTTACCAGTAACTTGGAACAACAAGTCACCCGTTAATTGAACAGACGACAAACGAATACGTTCGTTTTCATCAAAGATACCTCTTTCAAGTTCTGGTAATAACAGGTCAATTGCCCTAGAGGCATAATTCTTAACAACCAACCTACCGGCTTTCAATGCAGTATCACGAATGGCCTCTTCACTGTCGGCTAAACCAGCTAAGATCGGTTGGATAATTTGATTTAGATATGGCGCAAATTGTACACCAAAACACACTGGTAAAAAGACTAATAGGGGCATGTAACCTTCTCTAATGGAACTACGGTAACTCGTTACACCAGCCATGATAGATGGTAACATTTCTTCAAGTTTAGGCAATCCAAGACCACTGATAACTTCAGCAAGGGCTTGAGCAGAACCAAGACGGTCCCCTGACTTTTGATCATCGCTTAAAGTATCCATCAAACGAGGAACTAAATCTGGGAATTGATCTTCACCTAATCTTTCAACCAATGCACCTAAAGCACGTGCAGCAGTTGCTCTAGTTCCAGGCACTGGATCAACCATAGCAACCTCGACCTCATCGATAAGCTGTTGTAAGTAAGGAATTAGGTCCCTGGTGTCAACCAAAATAGCCATATTACCCACAATCTTACAGGCTTTTCTTTTAGTATTTGCAGATCTATCATGCATACCACGGTGAATTACATGAATGATCAAGGCAAGTGAAGGACTATCGATGTAGTGGACAAACTGGGTTTGAATCAAGGCATCTAGGGCTTCCTCCGTGTATTTCGTAGGATCGCCAATAGCTTTGATTAGAACTGGTACTAATTTCTGGATCTCAGGGTTTCTGATAACTTCACCGAAACGCTTCAATGATTCATCCGCAGCTTTCCGAACTTCCTTGTGCGAGTCATTCAAAACACCTACAATTTCAGGTACAATTGTAGATAAAGAGCTGGAAAGCTGAGTTGGATTCAAATAAGCCATATTACCCAAAAGCTCTACGGATCCCCTTGTTGTCCTCCAAGAAATATCATCCATGTTAGAGACTGCTACCGGAACCAACTTGGTAACACCGAAACTAGTGGTATGAGCCATGATAGCCTTTGTAGCATCAGCAGTAGCGTTTCTAACATCTGGGACAGAATCACCGAGATTCTTTAAAATATTAGGTAAAAGCTCAATGACATAAGGTTCGAAGAATTTGCCCAATGAAATAGAAAGGTATTCAAATGCATAAGCGACAGACTCGCGTTTTTTGGGTTCTTTTTTATCTTCTGCAGCTTCAATCAAGTTTCTCACAATGTCAAAATTCGATAATGCAGAAATACCATATCCCTTCACGAGACCTGCGATACCCCATGCTGCACCCTTTTGTGCGTACGTTGGTGCAGATACATCTAACAGCTTGTTCATCAATTGGTTGATATACTGCTCAATATCTTGTTTGAAGAGGGGGACCAACGGAGATAAACAGGCTGAAACGGCATGTTGAACTTCAAGTGAAGGAGTTTCCAATGTAGATAATAATCTTCCAATGACAATATGGATTCTCTCATCGTCCGTACGTAAATGTCTGGCAAGAGAACCATAAAGGATAATCGTGTTCTCTTTTACAATCGTACCAACGTTCGTCGTGAGAGCAGCTTCGAAAATTGGAATTAAATCTTCAACTCTCTTCGCACCATGTTTATTAATGGCTTCAATACCAGCTTCCTTCATTTCCTGGCGAACCAAAAACTCTCGGTCACCAAATGGACCTTTTTCAATTAAAAAGTGAATGAATTCTATTACAGTATCTTCACCTTCTGATAAACTGGTCACTAATTCTTTCATCGCTAGAGCAGAGGTACTTCTATCTTCCCAGGGATCTTTTCTTTCTGATGCAGAAGCGATAACAAGACCATATTGGTCAATAATATCCTCCAATGGTTTTGCCTTCTCCAAATAGAAATTCATTAGGGAGTGTAAGTGTTTATCAACTATTTGTACACCAGCAGATTCTCTTAATTGTTCGACGCCACCCGCATAGGCCTTAGCTGTGAAAATTCTCAAAGTATCATTCGATTGGTTGAAGAACGCTAACAAGGTAGCAAGAAGTTCTTCATTGATCTGAAATTTGTTGAAATCCCAAATAAAATCAGCAGTTGAACTACAATTTTCGTCATCATCGTGTTTGCAAATGAAAACCTCGGCAGAATAAGACATGAAAGGTTCTAGTTCGAACTCGTTGTCGATTATCTCCAAAACAGAAGAACGCACAAATTGATTTGGAGATAATGTATTTGAAAGAAGCATTTGTATGTCCTCATTGGTTGGTGCTACGGAAATGCTCTGACATAAAGAATTGAAGCAATCCTTTGCCATTTTTGCCTTCGAAGGTAATGCTAGTAGTGACAACAAAACCTGTAAAATCGATTTTCTTGGAATGGATGGATCCGAAAATGCTTCAGCATGTGATGAAATAATATCCATGGCCAACAGCAGATGCTCCTCTTCACTACTTTCTTCCACAAACTCGCTGTTAGTAATAGGCTTGTTGGCATTAAGTACTGCGACGCGCTTACCCTCTTGTAAAACATGAACTAGTAATGGTAGCATATAGATAAGAGTAGTAGAATCTAATGCGACTTGCTGAGAAACTATTTTTACTCTAAAAAGCACCCTGGATAGAAGCTCATGAAGGGGTTCTTCTAAAAAGTTAGGAGAAATATTATAAGCGTTCTTCACACGTAAGATTGCTAAACCAATGAAAAAAGTCATTGTGCCTAATCTGTTTGAAATATCCGAAGAAAGGCTTAAAAAAGCATCTAAAGCACTAGTACCTAAGAATATCGAAGAGTTTTTGTTCTGAGAAAGCTCAAGCAACTTAGTTACAGCAGGGGGGAGCCATACATCAATACCGGTATCTACCTGTACAGAATCATGGGCAAGCTGTTGAACAAGTCTTACACCCCTGTCAACTTTCACTACCACACCAGTGACTTGGTTCCTGATATCAGATTCCTTGGAAAGCTGTTGCTTCACTAATTCAGTTTCCTCTTTCGTTAGTTTTTTGTTTACCTTCTTTGATTGTTCCTTTCTGATGGTCTGTTCCCATTTCAAAGTTTCATAATCTCTAGTGTTCTTGTCAGCAAGTTTCTTATCAATGTCTTTTTCTAAAATGTCGAAAACCATTTCTCCTTCTTTACCTTGCCAAACTGCAAAATCTTCGGCTGTAAATTTTGATATTTGCTCGACTTCTAAATCGTTTAATAGTAAGTCCGCCAATAATAGGCTAATGACAGAACTGTTGATAAATGATGCATATGCTAGAGCTTGAACAGCACATGAACCATAAAGGGTATGGGAAAAATCTGGATTGTCAAGGACTGCAACAGCATTATCAACTAAGGTTTTGGCATGTTCTTGTACCAAGATAGCTGGATCCATTTGAGCATTGAGCACCAAGCTAGCCCAGCTATTTTTCAAGTGGAACCCGTTATATTGAGAAACAATGAAGGCTTTGATCAAGACCTCGACTAGGCCTGCTTTGTCAGCGGATGGTCTTGAAATGGCAGTGAAAACAGGAACGATATATTTGTATGAAATGTTTTCTTCTAAAAGACCATTAGGTTGTTGCAATTTCTTTTCTAAGCCCTCTATAATGCTTGTACCTACTAATGCCGGCTTTCTTTGACAGTATCTTTCTAACAGATCAACTGAGTGAATACGCTGCTGCACGCTCAAAGAGGTTGATAATGACACTTGCAACAAAAATTCACCAAGTACGGACTTAGGAAAAGAAGAGATAGTTTCATCTAACTTTTCTTGTAATTCGACTAATTGCGAATTGTATACCCTGTCAATAAACTCAAGAGAAACAAAGGCAGCAAAATGATCATTTCTTCGACTGTGAAGAAGCGATTCCTTAACAAATTCAACACAGTAGTGACCAAATGGTTTTAAAACTTGATCTGTAGCTAGTTGACTGTGTAATGCAAATGAAGTAAACCATACCCTCTTAAGATTAGCTTTCTTTTCTTCGAAACCATTGGAAATAAGTTTGATAAAAGCTTCATTTGGTTCTGGCAAAACGAAACAATGGGTAAAAAAGCAACCCAACATGCTATCAAGGGCATTTTCATTGACTTCTTTTGAAACATATGGGGAAAGCTCAGTTACTAACTTTTCATTGACTTCGTTCCAGACGTTAGGAATTTTCAAAAGTATGTCTGAAGCCAACGATTTGTAGTCTGCATTCATATTCGTCTTGATATTTTTGAATATTTCACTTAACAGCTTAATTGCATCATCCGGAGAAGTATTATCGATGTGAAGACTGGATAAAAGGGTTAAAACAGAGTTAATAGATGCGGTTTTCACGCCTTCTCTCGAGCTTTTAAATGATGAAAATGACTGAGGCATTAATTTGGTAGAAACGAAGATGCTTAGTAGATTAACAATTTTACTGTTTATACCAGAATATAATACCTCTGCTACTTTGAAAGCCCATTCCGGAGATCTCAAGCATGCCTTCTCCAGGTTGGATATCAAATATGTCTTACACGACTCTTCTGTAATAAACTCTTTCAAAAATGGTGGTAAACATGTCTTGAGGCAATATTCAGATGGAGGATATTTACCTAAAATAACTTCTTTGCCGATTACGTCAGTAATTGGCGGAGTGTGGTTTTCTTTAAAAGAGTGGGATAAGACTGGTTGTGATGATAGTAACTGTATTGAAGCTTGGGTCAAAGCGCCTACCATTACCACAAAACCAATGATAGGAGCCTTTCTTTTGTTGAAACTCTCCAAAGTTTTCTCCGTAAATCGATCGAAATAGTACAATGCTTCCTTGTTGTCCTTGAAACAGGTAACTAATGTCTTCGTAGTCAACTGCAATAGTGCACGACGGATTCTCTTTCTATGCTGATTTTGACCTTCACCCCATTTTTTACCTTCTTCTTGCTTGTCTAAGTTATCTTCAATGCCAAAGGAAGTGTATAAGTGAGCCTCGACTAACTTATCAACATTTTGTTCAAACAATGATTTATCATTAATCATAATTTTGAAAAAGAAATGAATCCATTCCAATAAATGTAAATAATCCACAACAGCCTTTGAACCAGGTTTAGGTGATACCTGGTCTAGTATAAACTGTGTATATTTTTCCAAAAACCTAGCATCCAATTTTGAAATCTCCAACAGAATGGTAATCACCAATTTTTTAGATGTACCATCTTCAAACGAACCATAAGTCTTTAAAAGATTAACGGATATCTGAGACAACTGAGGCGTCTCAAGGGTCCCCTGAAGGACTAATTGATGTAGCTCTTTTAAAAACTCTATTCTGTTTGAAGTGAGGGAGTCATGAATGTTTTGGGCCAAAACTATAGGAAATTCTTCTTGACCGACTTCTGATAGTAGCATGGAGCTCATTGGTAGATAGATCCCTCGGAGTCTTCTCAATGATCTGAGTTTTGATTGTCGTTCTATACAGAACTAATCAATTCTACTTCATTAAGCAGAGATTGTCACTTTCTTGAAAAATTTTTTTCGTCGACAGTGAGTTCATATTTCAATTAGAGGTATATAAGGCTCAAAACTTCAAAAAACCCACTTAGAAAGTGATTCCATTCGAAGATCAGTATCAACTATTACAGTCGATGAGGATAGGCTTAAGGTAATTGAACCTTGCAGCAATCCATCTGGAAGAATTTTCTTTGATTCTTGTGGATGGGTCGATGCGGATTTCACCGTGGCCTTTTCACCACCTTATTTCAGCGGTGCTTATAATGTGAACAACTGAGGCTGTTTTCTTGCTTTTTATTTTGTTATTTATTCTAGTCTTATTTGCATTGTCTTCTACCATTTCTGGTAAGGTGTCCACAGGTCCGTGACGATTCCTTGTGAGTCTACTACGAAGTAGTAGGGAAATTGGCCCATGGCAATGCAGGCATGTTGTGGCAAGACTGCCATTTTACTCCCGATTTTGACGTCGCTCACGCTGGAATTTGAGTTTCCATACGGCTTGAGTATACCATGCTCCTGTGAGACCCTGGCTACGTACCAGTGGTGGGAAAAGGGCTCTTTGTACAAAATATCTTCTAGCTTAACGCATAGACCATATCCTGGAAATCTAGACACTTCCCTAGTTAGGGACATAACACCGGTATCTGCCAAAATTTCATTTCTTGTCTTATATGAAGAAACGATGGTCGCAAGAACGAATCCCGAAATTTCATGATCTCTGATACATCCTGTTGATAATTGTTGTAGATCATAAACACAATAATTGCCGCAGTGAATTTCTAGAATACCCATAAGATTTGTCTTGATGAAATTTGTTAAGATAGGCTCCTCTGCTAGCCTTAATGAATTGGAAGTAGGTGTGGCTCCTACAGATAATACAAGTTTTGAGATATCTAAAGAAGGTGCATGCTTGCCTAATAGCTGGGCAGCATCATTGACAGCCTTTATTTCGTCAAGCAAATATTTGTGAGCATCTTCCATGGAGCTTGAAGCATAACTGTGACCTGCATGGGCATAAAATCCATACACTTGTACTACTTCTAAAACTTCTGGTGATTGCGTTTTCTGTAAAAGTTCGGAAAACTCAACGCTGTCAGTTGTTAAACCTGCTCTTTGGGTACCCATGTCCACCTTGATAAATACAGACCATTTTTGACGACTAGCAGGCTTACCAAATCTAACCAAGTTGTCCAAATGTTCTACATTATCAACAAAGATTCTTACATTTTCGACTCTTCTTGTTAAGATACTCAACTGTTCTAAAACGGGCAAAACACATCCTGGGAGACTGTAGCAAATATCTTTAATGTATTCTTTACCAATTGATTCTTGATAATCTAATAAACCATGAGCTTCTCGAATAGTAGAAATAAGAATTGAGTTAGAAGTTATCTTACTAGCTGGTAAATTAAAACCTAGTTGTTTGAACGTACCTTGAGCAGTTTTGTGAGTTTTTACATGAGCACGAAAATGAATTTTCTTGCCACCAGATACGCTAAGGTCGTGTACACTATTAAGCATAGTCTTACAATTCTTGTTGAATTTGTCTTCCTGTATTACAAAAGAAGGGGTCGGTAGGGATTGGAAGTTCTTTCCCCCATATTTCGATAACAGATCGGTCATCTAGTCTCTAATTCAGTTGATGATGAAACTGATAGAAAGTAACGTCCGTGGGTTGTTTTCAAATGTCTATAAGTAGTGACGGCCTAGTTTTTAACAAGCTTTGAGGTTGACAAAAAAGGTAGCATACCGAGGACAATAATTGGGAACTCAAAAAAGTGGAATATGGAAATATAGAGTAGGTTTAAATAGTAATAAGTGTACAAATTTACATGTACGTTTTATTTACCCTAGCAATGAAGCTAACAATATTAATAATGGTGGCAGTAAATTAGCCCTATTTCCTGATACCGAAAAAAGAGAACCCGGAAGAACCCGAACCACCCTTCTTATTTTTATTCGAGGATGGCGGCGGCGGCATAAATGCAGGGTTCATAAAGGCCGAAGTTGGTGCCTGAGGTGCAGGACTTTCACCAAAAATTTTTGATTTAAAAAATTTCTTCGGTTGAGAGGCAGAACTTTTTATAGATTCGTCGTCCCTACCCATAGAACTCTTCGGCGATAAATTTATTGGCGCTTGGGAGGAGACAGCCTTACGTGGATTTTCTCCTTTCGCTGGTCCTGCTTTTGGCATCGAGTTGGGAGGGGAAGAGCCTTGGAATGAATCCTTGGTCGAAGTTCCTTCTAAATTGAGTTTTTCAAACTTGTGGTCTTTGGTAGAACTGATGCTAGAGGCTTCTGCATTCTTCTTAACTTCTTGGTCCATAGAGGCAAAATCATATGTTAGCTTTTTCTTGATTTCTTTTAGTCTCTTTGAAACCTCAATACAGCCAAGACATCTTACCATTAATCTTGGATAATTGACTAGAGCAGCAGTACGATAGATAGCTTTGATGACATAATCAACTGGGGGTAATGCATCGGATGACGCTAAATACTCTAAGGTTAAATGATGAGCATCGAGTGTAAAAGTGTCTTTTCTAGGTTTTCCACCGCTATCTTTATTAGGAGAAGAACTAGAAGCTTGGGTAGCCGAATCGATTTTTAGTAAGGGATCCACGGATTCGTCAAGATCTGACTGTCCCGCTAATTTTCGCTTCATTTTATTCAACGATAATAGTCCCAGATCTGAATTTAATTCCTCGAAATCCGATAGTGAAGAGTTAGATTCATCATCTGAGTCTTCATCTTCATTTTTAGAAGGTAACTTTTTTAGATCATCATCCTGTTGTATATCTTCTTCACCTTTCCTACATCTTGCATCAATAATTGTTGAGCGGAGGGGTATATCACGATGCTCCGTATCTTCATTATCATTATCGCTAATACTGCTGTCACTACTGGTACAGCTGTCTTCGCTACTTGCGTTATCAAAATAGCTGTAACCAGAATTAACATGTTCATCATTTTTACGAGTATCATTCTTCGAAGAGTCAGATTCATCTCCATTGTTGTTCACGCTGTTTAAATTGACCTCTTTACTTAGACTTGACTTCTTCTTCACACGAGGACTAAAGGTTGAACTCGATTTTCTAAATGTCTGAAAGTTGACTCCCGGTGGATAACCAATTGATCCAATAGAGTTATGACTATCGCGTGGCCCGCCAGCGAAAACCGTTGGAATATGATTTCCTCCTATTGATGTTCCAACAGAGTCACCACCTACAATATGGTCATGAGTAAAATCTTCGCTTTCATTGGTACTCACTGATAAAGACCTGGAAACCCTTTTTAATAAAGCTAAATCAACATAACCGTTATCTACATTTTCTAGTGATTTCTTTAACTTCTCCAACTCAAGGTAGTTTTCATTGCGTCCTGCTTCAGTTTCAATCCAAGACTCATCCTCGTTAAAAGTATTTCTTAATCTTTTCTTAATAGCTTCCATCAAAAAATTACAATTCACAAACAAATTATCTTCCTTCCTACCAATGATAGAATACAGTACTTCATTAATTAAATCGCCTAATAAGGGAATTTCGTAAACTTTGGACATAATTAGCAAATTGAGAGCAACAGGTGCCAATGACCATTTACCATTGACTTGGCCAATGTAAAAGAATTCGGCGAACGCTCTTACTGTAGCGGTAGGCCAGGGCATGTATAATGTTCTTGGTGTTAATAAAGGTTCCCATTCGAATCCAGCCGAATTTACACTGAGAGTACTATCAGCGTTGGAACTTAATGATAGTCTGTTACCCTCTGAGTTTTTACCACTATTCTTTATGAAACTACCTCCAGGGCTATCACTCGACCTCGCGTTCAATTTAGCTAATATAGATCTGTGTAGTGAAGAATTTTCAGCCGATGAATCCACATGAGCACTATCGGCTAACACTTGAGAATCTAGCGAATTCCGAAAATTATCAGTAGCAAATCTGGTTTCCGACATAGAGTAAGTTCTGTCATAACTAGGCCTTCTAGATGAAAGTGGACTGCTTTTGTTAGAAATACCATATTCTGAAATTGAGTTTTGACGACCACCAATCTCATATGGCGCTGGAGGCAAAGGATCACTAGGGGCCGATGTAGCTGGCGGTAATGGTACAGTCAATACACCCAAAACATTAGATCCAAGGGAACTGCCATTGCTAGTTTGAGGCACAACAGAATTTCCCATTCTATCGGAGGATGAGCTGACAAAGGAGATGGAACTGTTTTGGGATGTGATGGATGGATTACGAGAACTTCTTGCACTGGCATTACTATGACGTATTGCAAGATGTGGAGAACGAGAATAATAATCTTCACTGGCATTAGTACTTGTATCGGGGTGAGAAGCACGCCTTAAACTTTCGTTCGCACTTGTATTAGGTTTTAAATGGTCCAAAACCGGTGAAGCTACTGAGGAAGACCTTCTCCCTTCTTTATTCAAAGGTAGTTTCAGTGGACGGGTATCTGTTAACGATGCAGAAGAAGATTCTTGGAACGGAACTCTGAAAACCATACCACCAGATGAACTTGTGGTAGAAGCAGTCCCAATCCTATGAATGGATTTTGAGCTCGAGCTTTTATTGTCTGCAATGTTACGACCTGCAGCCGGTGGTGACATCGGATCATCATCATCATTTTCGTAAAAAGCGGGAATAGCAGTCACATCTTCATCAAGTTCTTCAGGTACTAACAAAGAACTGCTAGAAACAGCTGCTCTTTCTTCTTCAAGTCTATTGACAAATGATCTTCTTTGCTGCTGATGTTGATGTTGATGTTTTGAATAATTCTCCAGAGATCCAAAAGATGAAGTGTCTGAAGGATTTGAAAACGATCCTACCATCTGCGAAGAACGTGGAGAAAATTTCATCAGATCTGATTGTTCCCCATTTGCTTCATATTCGGAGCAAACTTTCGCATAACCCTGTGAAAGAAGCATGTCAAAATATCTTCCCCACCTTTTACGTAATAAGAATATAGGCACGCCAATTGAATCACCTTCTTCTGTGATGAATTCAAAATCCGAAAGTGGCTTCCCAAAAATTTCGAGAGCATCCTTACCTAAAACCATGGCGTGTGGGGGGAAGACTGACGATATTGAAGTCATTTGTACTGGTGGTGCAATGTATCTGATATAACTTTCAAACTGAGATGTAGAATTGGAAGCAAAACTTAACTTCCTCTCCTCAGTAGCTGTCGGGCTGGGAATAGCTTCATCTAGATTTTCAGAAACCATTTCTGGCAAATTATGTTGTTTCTGTAGAATATCTGGTGTTGGCCTTAAAATGGTGGACCGACGATTTATTGAGTGCAAAAGCCTGTTGTAAAGACTAACAATTGGTAACCCAAAGGACAATAACCAATCGAATTTTTGTACACTGGGTAAATGATAATCGTCATCTTTGGTACCTAGTAGAAGAGTCTGATGGTGAGAGTGCCAAACAAATAGCTTCCAAAATCTGTGTCTATGGTTGTCTCTATCTTCACAAATGGTTCCGATTTTTGCCCATTTACCAGAAGGCACATCATAAACAAAGCATTGGAAGTTCGAAGCCTGGCAATTTGGATGGAAACCCGCCATGACCACTGTATGAGAAAAATACGAACCTGAAGGAAATTGTAGATTATAAGGAATATCAGCATTGGATCTTAACTGGTTTTCGTTAGAGTTCATGATCATACCTTTCGATTTGGATGTTACCGGTAGCGCAACAAGCGGTGGTTCATCTTCTGCTCCTTCTTTGATAGGTTGTGTTCCGTCTTCACTCCTCGTACCGTAAAGAACTAACGTTGGTACTTTAGCTTCATTATCCTCTATTAATATTGAAAAATTGGACTCCTGTACATGAGAAATGGCTTTACCATCCACATTGGTCGTTATACTTCCATAGGAAGCAGGATTTGATTCGGATTCCCAATACCCTTTGGTTAAGTTATAAATATCGACTTTTCGGATTGGTTCGTCCATATTGTTTACTCCACCGATAATAACCAACTTTGTATCTCTAGTTTCAATATCCTCATTCTTAGTATGCATCGTATGACCAAACCTCCTCGCAATTTGAGGATCTCTACTAACTAATGACCATTTTTTGCTACTTAAATCCAACTTCCATAGTTCGTTTGAGGCAATTAGCTCGTACCCATTCTGCGGTGAAACTACAAGACCGCCGAAGATGTAAAGACAAGATCTGTGAAACGACATCGAATGGAAAAACCTTTCACTTAGTCTTGGTACCTCATCGCCCTCATCAAATTCTTTCGTCTCTATTTCTGTTTCTAATCTCTTCCAAGTCCTTGAAATTAAATCTAAAAAGAAAGTTTCGGATGAAATCCAATCGTTGATCTTGTTGAAAAGACTACTGGTTTCCTTTGCCTTGGAAAAGTACATCACTAATTCCTTTTGGATTTGTAAAGAGTTAAGTTTGCTCAAGTTCAACGGAATCGTAAGACCTCCATGGACAAATATGTCTGATCTTGTGAGTTCAACAGCAGCTCCCGTCCGACTCTCTAGTGTCATCTTTCTTTTAACAGGCTCATCGGCATCTAGAAGATTTGTCGGTAATGAAGGCAGTTTGAGGGAATAACAGGAGCACAAACAAGGCTGCAGTAGGGGCATACTGGCTTTAAACTCTATTTAATCAATGTGCAATGGAAGAAATGAAGGGGAATAGTAGATGAAATAAAGATAAATAGTAAATAAAAGGCTTCCGTCTTCTATCTTAACTGTCCTCCTCAATTTGTTCGTGAACTAAATCTGTCTCGACTGTCTCTTATAATGCAGCAAATGAATAATTAATGGGTCTGAACTAATGAATACTAACAAAATAATGGCTAAAAAGAAAAAAAAAAAGAAAAAAGGAATTTAAAAAAAAAGGATTCCCACTGTCAAATTCGACAATTGTAAATTGGTTGTTGGTTGATCTGAACCACTAACAACTTGTTTCTCCCCTCGAGTCTTATCAATCTCTTTTTACGCTTCCGCTTCTTTGTTGTGACAATGCTCTAGATCTTTTCTTGCAGTCTTCTGTTACTTTTCCATTTCATGTTCGCTAACTCCTTGAAAATAGATGTGGAAATCCCAATATTTTACCCTTTCTTTTTTCCCTTTTCCTTCCTCTTTTTAACATTGAGTTTACCCGGAGTTTCAGCCGCTAAAGCGGAAAATAGGATTAGAAATAAATAAGAATTGTGTGTATAACCCCTCCTGTATTGTTTAGGGGAGTAAATCATAAATGCTCGAGGATGTTAAAGAGTAAAGCGTTCGAATGGATAAGGGGACGCTTACAAGTTCCTGGATAAGAGGGTGTGATAGATGAAGGTATCCAAGCTTATTAAGATTTTTCTGCATGTCACTGGGCTATTTAGGGAGTAATGATAGTAGTAGTAGTAGTAGTAGTAGTAGTAGGAGTAGTAGTAGTATGTAAAATCATAGTGTTACCGTCAACCACCCAATGCCGAAGAAACACAATGCTAGTGGATAGATCTCGATGAGGTTGTTGCTTTTTGTTACCATAGAAATAGAGCTTACCGACCAGAATAGGCAGATCGCCATCAGCAGAAGGCGCAACAGCACAAGAACTCTAACACACCACTGAGAGTTATGCGTGACTTTCAAGATTAGCGGTAACAACAACCTTGAAATGACTGCATTCATTACCTGCGGAAAAAGACAGTAGCCGGATACAGAAACATAGGAAATCAAAGAAGTCTTTTCTTGAGGTTTGGTCAATCTTAAATGCGTCGCCATTACCAACAGTACGAACCATTGGGTGACAAAAAGGCTTGAAAAGAGTGTTTTGGCGTGAGCCGGAGAAACCGAGACTGCATACAAAATAATGAATGTCAGCGGGGCCCACAAATCACAGTGTACTGATGCATTGGTAAAATCCTGCCCGCTACCGTCTAATTTTCGAATCAAAAACTCCGGATACACAACCTGTTTTAGACGTGTATTTATATCCCTAACATCCCTCTTGAATGTTTCCAGTACGGATTCATCTAGGGTTCCTCTTAGTGAGATTGATCGACCATCCAGGGAACCACTTGCGGGGAACGCATCAGGCGTCAGATCGTTGGTAACAAAATCTGCTTCAATAGTGTCAGCATCCATCCTTTCCTAGCGGGAGAGCGAAGGGGGAGTCCTTAGGTCTGAAGCTATGAGAAACAGAGAAGGGGAACGGGAAAAAGATAAAGCAAGATAGCGAATTCAGAAGGAAGGCAACATAGGTTTTTAATCCTACTGGACCCGGAGCGTTCCCGAGCCCTTCAGAGATTGTTCACGCAAATACCGTTCATCATGACATCGCTTCTCTAGACTCGAACCGTAGACAAATGTTCCGTCTGGAAACCACCGCTCTACGAGAACTCAGAAAGAAACGAGTATTAAAGGATGATCTTCTCATCAGACCAACCATTTGCAGTCATGCTTTTACCTGATATCCTGAACAACACCCACACTGTCGCTGTTGCCACTAGCACACCTCTACATGCCTATATAGCTATGTTTATCCGCTCCGCTGGTGCTGCCTGTCCCCTCCCCTTCTTAGTCTCCCCTTATTAACCTCGGCACATCTCCCATTTAGTAACTAACATTTTTTTTGTTCGCATTAGGAAAACTAAACAATTAGAAAATGTACAGAACCAACAGGCGATGAACGTCGCAAAGCAACGCACTTCGATTTTCCTATCAAAGAATGGATCTTATTGCAATACCAAAAATCGCCGGTGACAAGAAACATTGACGCACTCCAGTAGCTCAACTCGACCTCTTTTCCTTGTCCTTTATTTCTTTCTCTTACCCCTTAGAAACTCAATTTCAACCGAGCAATTTTAGTTGCTGCTACGTATGAAGTTACTGCCGACAAGTACGAGCAGTAAAACTACAAATTACATAGAATGAAACATGTACTACAATTCTTTAACGTTCACCTTGGGCTGATCTAGTTTGGATCAAGAGGATCAAGATTTTTTTCTGCAGTGCAGGTTTCTTACTATTTACCTTTCTGTCTCATATTAAGGTTAGTCTTCCTTTTTTACCTGATACATAATTTTTCCTTTTTTTTTTTTTTTTTTTTTTTTTTTTTTGTTTTTTTTTAAAACCTCTCTTCCCACCACCGACAAAGTTACACTTTTTAAAGTTACAGGAGAAGAAAGGAAAGAAACCAAGACTTAACAACACTGTACAACATACTGGAGATACAGACATAATTTTTTTTCCATTTGATTTGGACAGGGACTAAAGCTGTAGGAGTAGAAATAGGAATAAGAACATTTGGTAATACCAGGCCATTATAAAAAATAATAATAAAAAAAACCTAGAAGACATGGAAACACCATCAGTAGATGTGGATAATATTATCGATCGGTTGTTGGAGGTGAGAGGTTCCAAGCCAGGCCAGCAAGTTGATTTAGAAGAACATGAAATTAGGTATCTCTGTTCCAAGGCAAGATCTATATTCATAAAACAACCTATCCTACTAGAATTAGAAGCACCAATTAAGGTATGTCAGGTAATTGTTTGTTTTAGCTTTCTTTCTTGTCTTGGTGTTCTTTTACTATACCCTTTGCCACCCATTCAGTGCACTCAATTGGACAGATATCAACGGGGCGGGCAATCGCGCGAGAGGCGAGGGATTGAAGGAAAGTTGGCCAAGACCAGTCAAGAGGCTTTTTGTAAACGTTCACGTGACACGTGTCTCAGGAATAAGAATTTGAAATACTAACAAAGATGTTCGACGCAGATTTGTGGTGATATTCACGGTCAGTACTATGATTTGTTACGTCTCTTCGAATATGGTGGGTTCCCACCGGAATCTAACTATTTGTTCTTAGGTGACTATGTGGACAGGGGTAAACAATCATTAGAAACAATCTGTTTACTACTAGCTTACAAGATCAAATATCCGGAGAATTTTTTCATTTTAAGGGGTAATCACGAGTGTGCTTCGATTAACAGAATCTATGGGTTTTATGATGAGTGTAAGAGGCGTTACAACATTAAACTGTGGAAAACGTTCACGGACTGTTTCAACTGTTTACCAATTGCTGCTATCATCGATGAGAAGATCTTTTGTATGCATGGTGGTCTGTCACCCGATTTGAATAGTATGGAACAGATTAGGAGGGTTATGAGACCAACTGATATACCAGATGTTGGGTTGCTGTGCGACTTATTGTGGTCTGATCCTGATAAAGACATTGTTGGTTGGTCAGAGAATGATAGAGGTGTTTCCTTTACGTTTGGGCCTGATGTGGTCAACCGGTTTTTACAAAAGCAAGATATGGAATTGATATGTAGAGCACACCAAGTCGTCGAAGATGGTTATGAGTTTTTCAGTAAAAGGCAGTTGGTAACACTTTTTTCGGCACCAAACTACTGTGGTGAATTTGACAATGCGGGCGCGATGATGAGCGTTGATGAGAGTTTGTTGTGCTCATTTCAGATTTTAAAACCTGCACAAAAGAGTTTACCAAGGCAACAAGGTGGTAGGAAGAAGAAATAAATTCGATGATAATAATAACAGTGATAAGAATAGTAATAATAATAAATTAGTAATTATTAAAAAGAGTATTTTTTATTAAAGAAAAAAATAAAGAACGAAGAGTGAAGAATGAAGAATAAGTCTGAAATTAGGAATTACGCGGTATTAATCTTTTTTTTTCTTTTTCTTTTTACTATTATTGAAATGGCAACGACAGTAACGACATGCACAATTAAACGTTTTTTTTCCTCCACACATTTCCCTTTTTTTAAGAAAAAAAGGATTAAAGAAAATTAAACCAAATTAAATTAAATTAAGTTAAGTTAAATTAAGCTAGACGTAAAGGTGACTTGGTTTTGATTTGAATTTTATTATTATTTTCTATTTTCATCTTCAGATTTTTATTTTGTTTCCTTCTCCCCCCTCCCCCCTTTCCCCTTCCTCCTAGTGGTCGATCCTCGATCTCCTTTCTCTTTTTTCCTAATACGCAATGATTGATACAATGAAATGAAAATAAAAAGGAAAGGTCTTGTCGTGGTGATACTGGTTAACACGATTTTTATCCTTTTAAAACACCGAAGGGCATCTTCGTAATCGTCATTAGGCTCTAAACCGAATCGATGCGATTCAATTGATTCAATTTCATACTAGATCTATTCAATATGTGTAGATATAAATATTATATATAACTGTATTTTAGCTCCCATTTGAATGTTAGTTGCGTTCCATTGGTTGTGTTACCGATGGTGTAATCATTTTTGACGAGGTGTCTGATCCATTTTTTTCATTTTAACAAAGATGACAGATAACTAACAAACAAACACGTAAAGGAAATTGCACACTATAGGTTATTAAGTTGTCAGAGGAAGGTCAAGTCCAAAGGGCAATTGAGTTACAATTGTAATCATGATTGCACTGCATTTTGTTGTAACTGCTCTACTAGCATTAACAGTTTCTGCTCATAATGTGGTGCTTCCACCATATGGTCGAAGATGCTTTTTCGAGGATTTAAACAAAGGTGATGAATTGTCAGTTTCATTTCAGTTTGGTGACAGAAATCCTCAATCCTCTACGCAGTTAACTGGTGATTTCTTACTCTATGATGCGAATGGTAGGGATGTTTTGAAAACGCATAGAGATGTTTCTTATGGTGATGAGACCATAAATGCACCATCGAAGGGCAGATATTCGTATTGTTTTTTAAATGAAAATTCTAATGTTATGACGAAAGACGTTACGTTCAACGTTCACGGTGTGGTTTGGGTTGATTTGGATGATCCAAAGTCCGACACCCTGGATAGTGCCGTTAGAAAATTGTCAAAATCGATTAAAGAAGTGGAGGACGAGCAGAGCTACATTGTGATTAGGGAAAGGACGCATAGAAACACTGCAGAATCAACAAATGATCGTGTAAAATGGTGGTCTATCTTCCAATTGGGTGTTGTCACTATTAACTCGTTATTTCAGATATACTATTTGAAAAGATTCTTTGAAGTTACCTCAATGGTTTAACAAGAAGAGAAAAAGAATGATTACGTTTTGCTAGGTTTATCATAGTATATACGATGGCATAATAATACATGATTCATTGGTAGAAGATAACGACGCTAAAAGTCTAATTTGATTGGTCATGGTCGAATTGGTGGCCTTCTATGCATCAACCCTAGTTGATTGACGGGAAAAATTTTGCCATTCCCAGGAATCGAACCTGGGTCTGCTCGGCCACAACGAGCTGTACTAACCACTATACTAGAATGGCTCAGTGCTTGGGTGGGGGTACTCGGAGTAGTCTCGTATGTGTTAACAGAAATGTTCTTTTGTTTTTAAGAGAAAAAAAGCCCTGCAGGGGGCTCGAACCCCTAACCTTGTGATTAAGAGTCACACGCGCTACCGATTGCGCCAGCAAGGCATACTAATCTTCCATCCAGCAGAATATTATGTAGTTTGCTCATTTTATTAGGTTTTCGGTAGAAATCATGTTTATCTAAACAAAGATCTGTTAAGACATCCCACGCAATACTTATAATGATTAAAAAGTTTATTCATGGCCGAGAACTAGATCAACTAATTGAGCCTGCGGATGAGAAGAAAAAATGAAGATGAACGTTAGTTGATGTTTAAAGTAATACTATACATAAGATGATCATCACTGCTATACATTTGTTGTCTTTACACGTGTTCAATAATCCTCTAGGATGGCAGATCCCGTAGGTGCGCGGCTAGATAATTGTCTGAAGCGATTAACTTCTTCGTCTTCAACTTCTTCCAGTATTGGTGAAGTGCGTTTGTGCTGTCGAGAATTTTGGTCTTGAGGGAAGTTGATATCAATCTTGAGATGAGTGGATTCTTTTGGCTCTTGTATAGTAGGTTCATTTTCCAACCTCTGCTCTTCTTCCTCTTCCTCTTGTTTCTGTTCCTGCTTTAGTTCTTGTGTGTCAATCTCTTGTTCGTATGGTTCAGAGTCTTCTAATATGTGGTCCTCCGCAGACTTTTCGTTTGGAGAGTTCGCATCAGTCTCTTTAACCAGTAAAATCTTCCATACAGCATGACTATAGGATTCATCCAAATAACATCCCATCACTTCAAGGTCATCGATGGCAACTCCGAGATCAAATTCCTTTGCTACACCATCCGCACGACTCGTAATGGATAATTCATCACCTCTATGATTCAACTCTATCTTATAATTTTTAAATGCCTGGCGTGCCACACGACGACATATGGTATCCACATTTAACTTAGAGATGGCTTGATCTGTTAGGGAATCTTCATCAGCTTCTTCTTCCACCAGATCACCGAAAAATCCGCAGTAATGATAGGTGGGTCTGTATAACTGGTCCTTTAACATAGACAATTCGTAGTTTATTTCATTGCGTAGGAGATCTTTGGGTAGCTTTTTGTGAAGTGACAAAACATATCCACGCTCGGTTTCTGTTACCTTGTATCTTAAGGGAACCGGTGTATTCTGTCTGACATTTCGGGAGGATGGAATTCTCATGGGACTATTATGAACTCTGCGTCTCTTTGGTTCTTGTGCTAAGAACATGGGGTCTACAAGCATGCTTGGCATGCTGTCGAAATAACATGGAGATTGTAGTGAAGAAAACATTTGTAATTGTAATTCTTTTGCGAAGATGTGAGGACTTATCGATATTTATTCAATGATCTGCTAGTTGGAGCATATCTCGACGATAATCTGTCGACCATCTTCCTTCTCATCCCCGGTTTTTATACCTTTCTGCCACAGATGGCCGTCGCTCGAAGATCGGTGCTCTTGTTTCCAGAAGGTTCCTGCAACTTCTCACGCGGCTGAAAGTAAAATATTGACAAGAAATTCTGGAGAATAATAGAAAAACAAACCGACATAATAGTTATATATTCTATGAGATTCTAACCTGTAAAATAATCCATTATAAAGCATAAAACTCCTCTCCATGTAATTATTCTTAAAAGGGAACGTAACCATCTAGGTTTCACCTTGTAGAGTAGAATTCCGCAATTGTCACCAATTAAATCATTCTTTTCAGCATCTAAACCTTCACCCTTTTTGATTAACCTTCTAGCTGGACAACCCCTCCAAAAGTTCCACCAGGGGAAATGAGGACACAGTGAGATTCTGGGTAGATTCTTATTTAGAGGCCCTGTAGGCCCATCGATGTATCTCCATTGCACAGGGCACCACCTTTGTCTGGAGTCATTCCACGGTAATTTTTTATCACCCCAATGTCCATTAAAATAGAGCCAGCTTATTCCTATGGTTTTCTCACGATCGCTACTGGGTATGATTTTTTCTCCGTCAAAAACATACGCATAATAGTTCATTGAAGGATCCCACATAGGCCCTCTGTCTGTGAAATCGCTTAGTGGCATGAAGAAAAATGGAACATCATGAGCATGTTGGCCCGCAGATGCGTAATTTGCATGTGTACCTCTAGCACTAAATATTATGGGTCTTTGGACGATTTCAGGAGTTAATTTACCATTTCTACGGCGTAATTTCTTAAATTTTTCTACAGCTTCAAATCTATACGCACTACCACCACCATGGGCGCTCATCCAAATGTATTTTGGTTCACCTTGATAGAATCTGACCAGAGAATGTTCCCAATCTCCGACATGATTCCCCCAGGGACCATATCCCATGATATAAGGTCCTAAATTGAAAGGATAGAAGTAAAACCAAAAAGCATCGACCCAACCATTGCCCTTATCCATAACAACTAATACTGCTGGTCCATTTTTAATATGACCAGTACCATATTCCGGTCTCGAACCCAGTAACCATTTGGGATCGATGTCAAAATCGTCTCTGCTCGTCAGAAAAGTATCATCACTTGAAATATTGGTATGAGTTCCATTAGCAAGTGTATAATAGTAGTACTGTCGTAAGTTGTATAATGTTAATGCTTCTAGGGGGTCGGTAACATTGTTACCTTGAGCATCGTTAATGTCAAAGTGAGTAACGTATTCGGCGATGTCTGAAGGCCAGTACCTTTCTTCACTGTAGAGATATACTAGAGGACAATTGTCAATAACGTAATCGGGTATTTGACCATTTCTTTTTAAACTCCTATTCGAGTCATCCAATTCGCTTGGGGGGATAAGCGGTGGTAGAACTTCTTTCTTGTCCTGAGGAGTCTCCAGTCCAACAAATGGGTTATCATCTGCCCAGGGTATGAATACCGTTAGGCATATATCTGTGAATATTAATAGCCAAACCCATTCCATGGTTATTGCTGGATGGGAAACACCGTAGTTTCTTAAGGATAGTTTGTAGAGGTTCTTCTTAACGGCGAAGCGAATTTGTACTGTAGTACTGATACGATGAAATCAAAGTTAGGAAAAGAAAGATTTGCTTTGTATTTGCATTAGAGAACACCATTCGATTCTACAATTTTGGTTTACTTGCGGGTGCCTGGCTTTTGAAGGATTCGGGAGGCCACTATAAGCTGTAAAAGAATATCTAACGATAGAACCCA
This sequence comes from Zygosaccharomyces sapae, assembly GCA_900465325.1. Classification (NCBI taxonomy): domain Eukaryota; kingdom Fungi; phylum Ascomycota; class Saccharomycetes; order Saccharomycetales; family Saccharomycetaceae; genus Zygosaccharomyces; species Zygosaccharomyces sapae. Next base: position 280,809 of record UEGL01000017.1, on the reverse strand, counting down.
AATGGGTGAAAATACTAGGAGTGATCAAGATTTTTTATGTACTTAGATATTCATTTGAAGGATCATATTCTTTAAATTGCGCCCGAAGGAAAATATGCTAGAACGAGCCTGTGCTACCTGTTTCTTTATTTTGGCTCTTGTGTGTAGTTTCAATGTTACCGCTCTGCGAGGCGCTGGGCTCTAAGTGCGTATCCAGGAACTAAACGTAAATATGTACAGGACACAAGGTATCTCTCCATTTGTAACACATTAGATTTTGAATTTTGACCCCAAGGCCGCCATAATTATACGTTCATAATTCATCATTAGCATTTTTAAAAAATTCTATAAAGCTCTTCACTTAAAAAAGTCAAATAACTATACTCGACTTAAATCGTACGAGACTGCCTAGCACGGAAAATTTCAAGTTTGAATCAGTGACCATCTCCTCTGCATCACGAATCTCCCAACCCATCAAATGTCTCGTGTTCACGTTTCCAGTCCCTTACCAGTTGTGCAAGATCAGTCAAATCACCACCACCTCTAATTCTTTCGCAAAAATCTACCGCTTTATATCGGTCCATTCCTCGATGGTTAACCAAATATATATAAAACTCCACAATAGTTTTCCTTTCCTTATAGAGTGGCTCAAATCCACTTCTCCAGCTCTTATCCTTTTTATTCATGCTGTGAACGCATTCATTGCCCATTACTGGATTTGGTGTAAACCATTCTAATATTACGGCCTCCACACTATCAATGTCAGGATCCAACCTAAAAAAGGGAGGTTCTCCTGCAGAGGATTCCAATTTTAACCTTTTCCCTATTCCCACATCTTCTTCGGCCGGTCTTTTCCCCATCAACTTCTCCAGTTTAGAATCAATCTTCTCGTCGACTAACATTTCTAGTTTATTCTCCAATGAACTAACATGAGTTTTTATCTGAGCACTTACCAACTGCTCAACCATATTTTTTAACTCTTCCTCTTCTCCACTTGCCTCTTCTTCCTCTTCTTCCTCTTGCCCCCATTTCTCTTCGTCTCCTGGTTTGGAAGCCTTAATCCTATCCCGAAGAGTATCATGTACCAGAGACAATTGATGGATAGCAAATTCTCTTGAGCTTTTTTTCATATCCAACCTATCGAAAATCTGTGATAGTAACTTCAAAAGAATTTCGAAATTCGATACAGTTTGAAACTGAACTAACTGGAACACATCACTCACAGAAGTCGATTCAGCGAGTGGCACAGGATCTTTTTCCTTCTCCTGCGATCCTTGTTCCAGCAGCAGCTTCCCCATACCGTAGTCATTAGTCTCAACATCTGCATAAAACGCCTTGAAATCTGGCCTACTCAACGTATCCGTCTTGAACAAATCATGATCAGGAAACAGCCGGTAAAGTACAGGAAGTGCTCTCAGAAGATGAACTCGTAAAATTTCGAGTAGCCCTACAAACCTTTGCGCATATTGGTCCAGCTCTCCATGTCGTTTGTAAGACTCGATCTCCGGAAACAACTGCACTAGTAAATCACGTCTCCGCTCAGCAAATTTGACATCAACAGCTCCATGACTCACCCCCAAGTTAAAACACTCAACAAAATCTCGAGGAACATTCATAGGGAATGCCTCCTGCAACTCCGGTTGGAACCTTTCAAAAAACTCATACTCATCTGGTTTCCATATGGGGTACTGCAACTTATTCGGACCAAACCATTCTCGCCGTTTATAATTCAACCTACAGTATCGAAATACCGCTGCATAATAGTTTCCCAGGGTCTCCTCTCGTGGATAGTCCCCGGGTGATTTACCTCTCACTATTGGCATCTCTCGCCAAGAACCATTTTTATCCAGTAACTCCGGGAACCCTCCACCGTCATGGAAGCGAAGAAAAAAATATGCGGCGAGAGAAACAAAAGGGCACACTAACGGATTAGCATGTGGAACAATCACAATCGGCTGACGACTTCTGAGCTGCGGCTCCACACCACTTAGATACTCGCCCAGTTGGCTCCATGTCTCTAGCTCTACGGAAATCGCTTCGCCATTTTCATGACCTATTAATTCAGAAATTCGGATTCGAGATCGCTGCGTATAACTCATTCTTGTATACAATCTCCATTGGAAATCTACCAAAAAGCGTAATTGCTCAAAACAGTTACGAAAATACTTTTCAGGCAACTGCGAATGCGGATTCCACAGGTTAGCAGACACAACATGTAAACTCTGACCCAACTGGCCCTGCTCTTCTTCCTGTTCTCTTACTTCCCTGACCCTCGTGATATTTTCGAGGTATTTTTCGTCAAGTTTAGTCTCAGTAGCACTACCATGGCCGTTTCCTCTGTGCATAGAACACAATTTATCAAGAAACTTTAACGAAGAGATACATTTACGTATCGAAGGTAATGAACCAGTTCCCATTGTATCAATTATATGCCAATGTACCAATTGTGTAGAAATTGGTAGTTTTGCATATTGCACCGTATCAAACGTTTCTTCCCGTAGCTCTCGCTCAATTAACCCTTTTTGTACGAGCCATTCAACATAACGCTTGCAGTAGGAACGATATTGATGCGCAGTTCTTGGCGACAAAGCATCTACAAGTTTTCGAACTTCCTCCATCTTAGTCTTCTGTTGGTGTTCAGACTAAACGTCCTTACGATGAGTTTCTTTACCTAGTTAAAATTTCACTCAGTGAATCGCACGGCTTCTTACATCCCAACACCCGGCATCACCAAGTAGAGCCATACAGGGACAAATAGGTATTCACTCATTCGGACTAAGTAAAGATATAAATAATGGATAAGAGGAGTAATGTGGAATTATGCGTCTTCATCTTTTTACTTATCTGAAAATATCTAAAGATTTTGTAGTTTCAACCGGATAGTACTACTATGTCCCACCGTTCAAGTTTAGACTCTAGTGTTGGATCCAGTATAGCATCATGGCAACCTCGAGAGAAACCACAGCAATTATTGGAGCAGGATGCAACCAGTAGAGCACTTTCGAGACATGAAACAGCAGAGACTCTTCAGACTATGGGTATGGCAAAGGGTACACCTTTGCCGGATGTTGTTGCTCCCACTTATGCGGCGGATCCTGTTTTCCCTGAAGAATATACCATGGAAACTCCGTCTGGTGTTGTGCCTCTTGCACAGCTGGAATCCTTGGGTAGAACAGTGACTAGTGTTTCTAAGAAGGGCGAGAAACCGCACCCCAGTGAGCCTGAGGAGTTGCATTTTGTTACCTTTGTGACAGGAGATCCTGCAAACCCCCACAACTGGCCAGTTTGGATTCGTTGGCTTTATACGATTCTGCTTTCGACGCTAGTGGTGTGTGTTGCATATGGATCAGCCTGTATATCTGGTGGTCTTTCCACCGTTTCAGATAAATACCATGTCGGAAATGAAGTTGCCATTCTTTCGGTTTCGCTGATGGTGTTGGGATTTGCATTTGGTCCTCTAATTTGGTCGCCATTCAGTGATCTGTACGGTAGAAGAGCTGCTTATTTCGTTTCACTTGGATTGTATGTTATATTCAATATTCCTTGTGCATTATCACCGAACATTTCCGGTCATATGGTCTGTCGATTTTTGTGTGGTGTATTTGCATCTTCTGGTTTATGTCTAGTCGGTGGTTCAATTGCTGATATGTTCCCAGCCGAGACAAGAGGTAAGGCAATTGCCTTTTTCGCTTTTGCACCATACTGTGGTCCTGTGTTCGGTCCTCTAGTCAACGGGTTTGTTTCCGTTTGCACTGGAAGAATGGATTACATCATTTGGTTTAACATGGCGTTTGCCGGTGTGATGTGGTTGGTAGCTGCACTAATACCTGAGACCTATGCACCTGTAATTTTAAGCAAGCGTGCCAAGAAATTGAGAAAGGAGACCGGTGACCCAAGGCTAGTCACGGAAACTGAGGCCCAGGGCGTTAGTTTCAAAGATATGGTACGTACATGTCTTGTTAGACCACTATATTTTTCGGTAACAGAACCTGTTTTAGTTTTAACCTGTGGTTACGTCTGTTTGATTTACTCTTTATTGTACGCTTTCTTCTTTGCCTACCCGGTTATCTTCAACGAACTTTACGGTTACAAGGACAATTTGATCGGATTGATGTTCATCCCAATTTTAATTGGTGCCTGCATCGCTCTTTTAACAACATTTTGGTGTGAACATGAGTACCTAAAGCTCATTAAGAAGAAGAGACCAGCTCCTGAAGATCGTCTACTAGGTGCTATGATTGGTGCTCCATTTGCGGCTATTGCACTATGGATGTTAGGTGCTACCTCCTACAAGCACTTAATTTAGGTTGCTCCCGCTTCAAGTGGGTTGGCCTTCGGTTACGGTATGGTTCTAATCTACTATTCTTTGAATAACTATATCATTGATTGTTACGCCAAATATGCATCGAGTGCCCTGGCTACCAAGGTTTTCTTACGTTCTGCGGGCGGTGCTGCATTCCCCCTTTTCACTACTCAAATGTATCATAATCTAGGTTTACAATGGGCTTCATGGCTATTAGCATTTATTGCAACAGGTATGATTATAATTCCATTCGCTTTCAAACGTTGGGGTAAAATGTTAAGAGCTCGTTTAGGTCGTGCTGATTATTCGATTGATGCTGAACCTGATACAAAGGAAATTCCAGAACTAGAAGACGAAATGGATAACGTATGAGTCATTTTTAAGCTCAATCCAACAAAACTAACACATGTTTTCATTTTTTCACAGTAATATTTTTCATAACTCTTTTCATAATAATAATTTTCTCATACTATTTACGTGTACGAAAATAATGTCACTCGTTTTTTGCAGTTCTCTTCATTTCTTTTTTCTCCGATCCTTCGAGCCTTCTGTTTGATTGCGTCTAGTTGACCGACTTCGGAATTGCTTTCTTATGAAAATCAGGTGCGTCTTGGCCAAGAGACATGTCATCATCAAATAGCCGCTTAAGTGCTTCAATTTATAGAACCCCACTGATAAGATAAGGATAGCGCCATAGCATATTCTATTTGAAGAATCTATGCATCTGCATAATTCCTATCTTAGCCTACATTCCATATTTGGTTAATTCATCTCCAATGCGAAGTCGTGAGGAGATCGGAGAGGGGAAGTGGGGAAGAAGGAGGGGTGAGACTGTGAGGGGCAATACATGAAAAAAAAGGAAAAAAGGAGAATTCCATGCATAGAACAATCGTCTCGAAAACCTCTTGTAGAGACCTGAGTTTCGCCACATTACGGTTTTAAGTACAGATTGGCTAAATGGTCTTTAATTTCTGCTTGAATTGTACCTAGACAGAATGCGAAACAAGTTCTGGAAGGTGTCCAGCACAGACAACTATTTATTAAAAAATGTTCTATGTGCTCAAAGACATTTTACATAGTTTCTAGATGCTATGCTGGACAAGCCATCCTAAACATTAACGAAAACAGCATATGTAAGACTCTTGTATATCCCCCCATGTTTACAGTAGTGACTCACATGACTAGCTCATATGCACCGGCTTCCAGAAATTTTTCATCGTTTACGCTAGTAGGTGGTTTTGTGGTCTAGTTGGTTATGGCATCTGCTTAACACGCAGAACGTCCCCAGTTCGATCCTGGGCAAAATCAGCTTTTGAATTTTTAACGTTTACAACATAATAGCTGCTAATAAAGTAAGTAATACATAAAAGTTCCAATGATTTTTCAACTCTATTGCCACGTCCTCGATTTCAAGATAAGTTTCATGTGTGTTCTCTGATTCGTTCAGAGAGGAATTCTCCACGACAGTATTTAAGTCAGAGGGAATTTGAATTTTGGTGCTACAATTATTAGCAGCTACAAAGTCAGCTACTGGATAACCCTTTTTTAGAGATTGCGCCCTGATGATAATTCCCCATGAGTCGGAAGTTGATTTGGTGGAAAGTAAAAATTTATTTCCTCTTGGTACCGCTTCAAAACCAGCTACGTTAAAAAATGTCAAGTGACCATTTTTCACTGCAAAGGTATTAGTAGCATCTTCAAAGGTGGACTTTTTAATCCCACCGCTATTAGCGACAGCGGCATAGCTTCCATCGTCAAATAAAAGAAAACCGCAATCCGTAACCATTGCTGATAACGAGTAGTTACTATGTCCCAAATATAAGTGATCATCAGTCGCATAGACACCAGCATATTGTAAAGGCGAACCCGACCTAATAACTAATAAACGGAATCGCTCTGAATTTGCAACGACTGGTCGCAATAGTATAGCTAAAATACTGAATAAGTGAAGGAAAAACATGGTAGAACTTTTAATAATTTATCAACGCTTGAGCAAAGAAATCTTCAAAGGTTCTTAAATGCTAACTCTAAATATTAGAGGTTGCGATAAGTCTGTGCTCAAATGGAGATCACAAGTCCGATAGTTTCATATGTATTCACGTGACATTGGCGGTTCGACGTCAAAGTATAACTACAATAACAGAACTTAGAAACAATATACGAGAAAATATTAAGCTAGAGCACCCAGATCAAGGAAAATATCCATTAGATATTAAAACTCTTTTCTAGGTGTAAACATTCTAAGCTGTGGCAAAACTATCCACAAACTCTACAGTAAAGGGTATCATTTAAGGCTCGGGGAAAAAAGAATAACTTGACTACATCAACCAAGGAGAACAGGTAACAAAGTTTGATACGATAAAAGTCACAATAAAACTGCTACCAATACAACCAGTGCAGCTAGACTGAAGGAGTTTTGGGTGAAGACGGAAGCTCCCTCATTGTCCGAAACTGATACTTTAGGAGCCCTTTTGCCGTAACGCACGGTAGAATTGGGCCTGCTGGTACTACTGCCGATAGGTTTGCTGGTATTTTTATAGCCGCCACTGTTGTGCCAGCCACCGCCACTGCTTGCCTGATTACCACCACCTGGTCTACCACCACCACCTGGAGTGCCACCGCCACTTGGTTTTCCACCACCCGATGGATGATGAACAGAACCAGTACCTCCATTCCCACCTGATGATGCACCAGAAGTTCCGCCGGGGTGTCTACCCGCATTTCCACTTGACTTACTACCGGAGGGAGCAGCTCCAGATGAGCCATGGCCGCCAGTGGGGCCCTGAGGGCCTTGGCCATGACAAATACCGGTAGGGGAAAAATCGCTAACTGGATAATTTCCACCCACTACCTTAGCATCAATGGTAACCCCTATGCTCCCATGAATGGAGAGGCGGTAAGCAGAACCCTGTTGAACTACGCGAAGCTCAGCGCTGTTCTTATATGTTAACTTCCCACCGTGAATAGTAAAACCTAAAGCAGCCCTAGTAACACCAACTATGGTAAAAAGCCCTGAATTATCATCACCAGCATAGTCATTTCCATCGACAGCGAAGGCTCCGCAGTCAGTCAAATGGGAAACTGTCGGATGATGTCTTTCATCGCCGAGAAGAATAGCATCACCTGAAACATAAAGCGTCAAACCATTTAATTTACTATCTGTTGAACTATTAACAATAGGCCTAAAAGCAGTTGAATCTGCAAGGACTCCAGCGAAGGTCGCAACAACTAAAATAACAGAGAGAACATTCATTTCTGTCTAGACAGTTTTAAAACCATCGAGAAATTAGTTCGCGGTAATAACACTCACTTACCAGTCCTTTATATAAGTTTCTACCCATTTTGTTCGTTGATCACTTCTCTGTCCAGAATATATCGCACTTGTATGGTAGGGATGTGCTTCATACACTTACTGCTATTACCAATTGCGTTTTCTGTCTCAGTCACCAACTATTGATTGTGCCAGGGAATAAAAAGGGTCCCCTGATACACCTGAAAGGCTAGCTGTTAGATATACAAACTATGGTGAAAAAAAAAAATGGTGGTCGGTGAGCCTTTTCCACAAGAAAAATTCTAGAACAAGAAAACAACTACTGATTTACTGATTGTGGAAAAATTATCGAATTCTTTTGATCCCTTATAACTACTTCTGGAAACCCCATGTTAAAAAACACATCAAACCTTCACCTACGTACACAATACATACATACATATGTACGCATATGCATGTCTACGGAGTATAACAAAAAGTTATTGATCCCGTGGGGTGAACAATTCGCTAAGAGTAACAGAAGAGAATCGTCTAATATGCCCAACTATAAGTTAGGGTAAAGTGTAGCCAATGGTATCTTTAGTGTACATGCACCTGTTGGACTGGAAATCATCAACATCATCCTTGTTGCGAACTTTTTGAACATCAATGTAGAATTTTAATCCTCCTTGATGTGGCAATGTCATTATCAGATATTTCCCATGCCAACGAATAGCTCCAAATCCATTTCACCCCCTATAGTACAAACTATCATTCTTTTTTTTTTTTTTTTTTAAAAAAAAACCACTGGAGACGTCTTTTTCAATGCTCCTCTGTAAATAACCATCATGAGTTACAACGGCACAGTTTCCTTCAACAAACCGTCGTTAACCACAAAAGTCCAAGTTACCAACTAAAGGTGATTCTTTTGGACCAAAAATGAGAATTTTGTCCTGGTTTTACTATAAGCCAACCGTTTAAACTGGTCTGACGCATTTACGGCACCAACAAGGGTAAATAAAATGGCGATGATGTAGACGAAATCCGTGAAGCAATTCTAAGAGCTGTAACTGGCCAACTTTAAAATAAAAAACTCAGTATAGATTTTAGCCTTTTCCATCTGCAGTAATTTATACTTTTTGACACATAAATGCATTGAATTTTAGATGGTCCCGTCTTCACTGTTCTGGAAACCTAGAATTGATATACATAAGGTAAATCAAGGGGTGCAACAGACATGATTAGAAAGAAAAATGTGATAATGCTTGCTAAAGGTATAAACGTATAGAGGTTACAAACTGAGCAACAAAATACCCGTATAGCCCCTCTTTTTTTTAACATTCAAACTTAGAATAGGATAGCGGCTAGAGCAGCAGCGGCACCAACTCCAAGGGATGCTTGGGAGCCCAACTGGGCAGCACCGTTTCCAGAGCTCACAGAGGCAACATCTCTCTTGCTAACGTAAACCGGTGGACCAAGAGCCCAACAGTTGTTGCCATCAGGAGTGTAGTCTGGGATTGTATTTGCACCTTCTCCGGAAGCAATGGCTCTAATGAGAACTCCAATGGAATCTCCAGAGTGGGATTCGCTGGAAAGTCTGTATTGTTCACCATCTCTGACACCAAATAATCCATGGTTGTTGTATTCCAAACTACCATCCTTGATCACAAAACCGGGCATAGCGTCCTGACGACTACCTTTTTTAAAAGATCCGTCAGATTCCACATAGGCGTACGAACCATCTTTAAATTGCAGAAACCCGCAGTCAGTGACATTAGCAGTCAGAGCGTCAGAACCAGAACCGAAGTATAAATCATTACCTTTAGCCACAATGCTTGCATATTGTAAATCGGAACCTGATGCAATGCTTAAAAGTCCGAACTCTTGGGAGCCGGAGATAGCGAAAGCAGATTGGGCAGAAGCAAGAGCAGTTAGAGCTAAGGCGGTGAATTGCATTTTTTTACTTGTTTTTACTATTGTCGTTTTTTGATTGATATTTAACTGAGCACTGAAGATTTCAGTTATGGAAGCGTACAGTACCGCCTTTTATATGACTCTTCAATAGTCTATCGCCTATGACGTAGTCCTAAAAATAGTTACACCCAATTCGGTAAGCTTGCAGTTCAGGGTTCTGGTTGCGTCTGATGCAATTATTTACAAGGCACTGAAAAATTGCGAGATCTAACCCCGTCCTTCATAGCATATATGTTTTTCAAATTATAACAAGTACCTACTCAATATGGTCAATATGCCATGACTTCCCGAACTGACTTACCATAAAAGTAGCGGTAACAAGAACGAAGTCTCACTATTTCTAACATTTTTCAGCCTCTTCACTATGATAGAAGAGTCTGCTTATGATTTACACAAGCAACGACATTTTTGAAGTCCCTCAAGTGCAAAATGTGTGACTGCAGAATTCCTTCAGAACTTGTTGTTCATACTGGAGGAACTACTCTATTTAGCACATCCTGAACAACTACGGTCTCTAAAAATAGAGGATTTTCCGTTTCCACAGTTTTGCTCAATTTAACATCCGCAATACATTTTAACATCCCTTCTACTAGTTCCGGTCGACTACCGTAAAGCACACTCGCATCCATTGTCGATCCTTTCAAAATTTCTATATGCAACGGAAAATACCATATACATGCTAACTTCACATGCTCCGGCGTAACAAATCTTTTTTTAAATCTGCAAAGTGCGATTAGCTGCGATAGTGTGAGAACATCCTTCAACGCATTCGTGTGAATTCCACCACCTTTTGTCGTATCTACTAACTTGTGCATCCTCAAATGTATCATAATGTCAAGAATGTAACGATGGATAGATCTGTTGACATGAACATCAGTATATTGTATCTTCCCTATCGACTCAGGAGTTGTCTCCATTAAGGGAGAAAACAATTCATTTTCATTAGGTTCATAAGAAGCAAACCAAAATTTATGTTTTAACCAGTCCTCTGAAGTTATACGAGAAGAAAGTGCTGATTCAATATTTCCCGACATAGCGCTTTCCTTTGTCGTATTCCAAGAGATCATGCCAACGAATAGCCTGACCGGTCTTGAAACTTGTGAGGATCTCATCATCCTCACCAGTACATTTTGCTCATCCTTCGACAGCTTATGCACTTGCGGTATTATAATAACCTCTACACCAGTATGCGTTTGGTCACTGGAAGTCGGCAGTTCCTCCTGGGGTATATTCTTGAGCACGTAGCAGCTAACCCCTTCACTCAGATATAAACGTTCTACAATATTTCTGAGAAGAGCCGCTTGACGCTCAATTTCAAGCTGTTCACTCGTAGGACTATCGGGTTCTTTCACGCTGTAGAAATACATCAGATGCTTCTTAGCAGCCATCATGAACCGAAGACATGATATAAAATCAGGCAGCTTACCTACAGCCATGATAAAAACAACAGAGGATTAGGACACACGGCGGTGCGAACATTTATACTAAAAGTTCTCTTAAGTTTGTAGGTATCTTTGTGATTGGTACCAAGTATTTTATCATGTTAAAACCTTCATCACAATCACGTGACACTTAGACGTTCAGTAGCGCAGCCGCCAATTGGAAAGAAGCTACCAAAAGGCCATTCGCAAAATTAATCCTAATGGGTTGATGCAAACCAAATTGACGTGCAGCTTGGGATTCTTGAAAATATGGTGATTATTATGGTAGTTCGAAGCTCATTGATCACTGATGACGAACAGAGGATCTTCATAGCGAACAAAATTTCAAGCACATCTCATCTCATCTCATCTCACTTGTATTCGTCACTTAGCCAATAGATCAAGAGATAAGGACCCTCGCAGAGTTTTAATATGGCTAAGCTGGTTCATAATGTTCAGAAAAAGCAGCATCGTGAGCGTTCTCAACTAAGCTCCCGTGCTAAGCTTGGGTTTCTCGAAAAGCACAAAGATTATGTGAAACGTGCTCAAGATTATCATCGTAAGGAGAATACCCTTAAAATCCTCCGTGGAAAAGCTAAAGAGCGTAATCCGGATGAGTATTACCATGCGATGACATCCCGCCAAACCGATCAACAGGGTCTGTTGATTCAGCCTAGAGGCAATGACGAATCCCTAGCAACAGATCAGGTCAAATTGTTAAAGACTCAAGATAGTAATTATGTTAGAACTATGAGACAAAGAGAGTTAAGACAGTTGGAAAAACAAAAGCAGAATTTGGCCTTCCATTCTCAAGGTAAGCATACGGTATTTGTGACTGATAAAGACGAGTTAGATAATTTTGATCCAGTAAAATATTTCAATACAACACCAGAAATGCTTCAAAGGCGGGAAAATAGATTGACCAAAGACCAGTTGGCCCAACAAGAATTGGTGGATTCGTCCGAAGTAATGCCTAAGGAATCTCTGGATAAAAAGAAACTAAAGAAGTACAAATTGTTGAAGGATCATCTCGATAGGGAAAATAAATTGAAAGAGGTACATCAGCGTATGGATGCGCAACGAGAGGTTATGAAGAAGGGTTCAAAGAAGAAGACTGTAGATGCAAAAGGAAACGTAGCCTTCAAATGGAGGAAGCAGCGCAAGCGATAAAGAGGTGCCTACAGGTGTATTTGTATAAGTATTGTACTGTAAAATAAATGTTCGGATGATAGGGTATCTGCATAAGTGCTATTCGAATTTCCTGACTAGCATACATTGTGTGTTGGAGGTAGTAGTAGTCTGTTTTGAACTTCGGGGAAGTTATCTATAATAACGTTCATACTTCTCTTAACTTAGGAACAACTCCGATAAATTTAACTTACAACCACAAGAACAGAAAGCAAAAAATAAATAGAGAAGAATAACGTAGATAATGGACCATATATCGTCCGTACAACTAGAGAAGGTGTTTAGTAAGATCCCTAATGCCCTGAGCTCTAGCGAATTAGCCAATTGTTGTAGCCTATGGATTTCTAAGATCCCCCCCTGCTATACATTAGTGACTATTGCAACTGCACTCGTTGTATTGGGATCCCTAGCATCCATAACGTCTATTCCTCATAATGCTCTGCCTCCAACTGAGAAGGATTCTCTGTTTGATCCTTCAGATTTGGAACTGGAAAAGGAGGAACCCGATTTACGTCTTGATGAACAAGACGCCATAATCATCCCCATCTGCTGTGGTATTACATTAGTAGCACTTTACTATTCTTCTACATTAGTAAAGTTGCTTAGATATGGATTCGTGTTTTTAACTGTAACTGCTGGAACCTCTGTTTATTCATTTCTATTGAATACTTTAGTAAGATTATTTGGAAAATGGACAGGTATTAATCCGTTAAAGTTAAACCCCCGCTACAGATTAACAATTTCAGATAACAATTCTTCTCCGCATTCAGTTTCTTTGCTTCTTCCCAACTTGACTTACAGAGATCCTTTAACCGATAAATCAGAACCAATCGAAGGCGCCGAAGAATCAACAAGTGTGCCATCTTCCGTACAACTTACCAACACGTATATTAGATTGGATATTATTCCAGCGCTAATCCTGTCAATAGCGCTTACGCAATGGTCACCTTTACAAGCTATAATCCCTATGAATTGTGCCATTTACGCAATTACTCAAATTCAATTTAAAAATTTAAAAACTGCCTCCTTGATATTAAGCGCATTATTGATTTATGATGTCTATTTTGTGTTCTATACACCTTTTATGGTTAGTGCTAGCCATATAGATTTACCTGTTAAAATCCAATTGCCTACAGGTCTAATGGGACTTGGTGATATCGTGTTACCGGGCGTGTTCATCTCTTTGTGTCACAAATTTGATATCTATAGATGGCATATTCGCAACCCTAACACTGAATTTCATTTGAATAGATGTTACTGGGGTGTGTACACTACAACAGCCCTATTAAGTTACATTTTGGCACTATTGGGTTGTTTTGTTGCTCTTGATCGCTACCAAATTGCTCAACCTGCTTTACTATACGTGGTTCCTTCACAACTTATTTCAATTCTGTGTTTAGCATGGTGGAAGGACGGATTTGAAATGTGGAGTTTTCACTATGACAAATTGAGTAAGCCTAAGAAAGATGAAGATGCGCTATCTGAAACAGCTGAACTTCTACAAGAAGGAGATGCGTATATAGAAGAAGATGATTTGGATTACATCCCATTAAGTGATGATGATGATGATGATGATGATGGTGATGATGATGATGATATTTACGATGATCAATTGGATGATGGAGAGGATTGACTCAAATAGCTGAGACATTCATGGTATATAAAGACAGTCTTATAACTTTAAATCATTTGGATAATGCCAAACAATGAAAATACTATTAGGATAAAAAAAAAATTTCTAGAAAGTTTGTAGTCATATTTCCATAGCGAAAAGTATTTCTTTAAAATTAATTACTTGACCCCTTCGTCCCGTTGAACTCATGGTTGTTGTTGATGTTCGGCAACACAAAAGCTCATCATCGAACAACTTAACTCACATGTAAAAACACATAGCAAGGACGGTGGTTACCGGTGAACTTAAGCCTGTTTTTTATTTATAGAAGTCCGCATCACCATGTCATTGGCAGAATTTGATGAAATCCACTATGACCACTCAGTAAAGCGCCTCGATACTCCCTCTAGTTACTTACTTCGTAAAGCTAGGAAAAATCCTAATGGATTGGAAGAACTGAGACAATCAGTGCGTTCAGGCACTGTCTACGTTGGAAATCTCTCATTTTACACATCTGAAGAACAAATCTATGAGTTATTTAGTAAATGTGGGACTATTCAACGTATTGTTATGGGATTAGATCGATTTAAATTTACACCATGCGGATTCTGCTTTGTTATTTATACTAAACCAGAGGAAGCTCTTAATGCCGTGAAATATTTAGGTGATACTAAGTTAGATGATCGTAATATCTCAATTGATATAGATCCTGGTTTTGAGGATGGACGTCAATTTGGTCGTGGTAAAAGCGGTGGCCAAGTTTCTGATGAACTACGATTTGAGTATGATGCATCGAGAGGTGGATTTGCTATTCCATTTTCTGAAAGGGTTGGTAATAACTATGATTTCCAGGTTAAACCAAGACATAGAAGACGTAGACGTCATGTGCCAATGTCCATTTCTACGCAGCCTCCAGTAGCGGTACAGACACCACTACCTTCAATGTCAGAGCAATCTGGTGGTATCTCTGACCAAGAAGATAACTACATCCCAGAATAAAAACAATACTAATAGCTATAAATAATGAGTTGTAAGTAAGGTAATATATGCGTAGATCTACGACTTAGTAGAGCTAATATGTATCGTAATGAATCTTTTTGATGTGGAAGTATAATCACTTCTCGCCTCACAATCTTTTTTACGTTTTGACCTCCATCAGGCACATCCTTAAACAGCCTTTGAAAGCTACATAACTCGTAATAATAAAAAAATTAGATACAAATAACCTATTTTCTTTGGCCGTAGGCTCTAGTGGCATATTGACCATCCTTCACAATCACATCTTGTGGACGGTAATCGAACTTCTTGGAGAAGTAACTTTCGAGAATGTTCTTAACACCTAGAGCATATCTCTCTTGGGCGTCCAAAGAAGTACCACTGATGTGAACAGTCATTGCATTAGCAGTGTGGTCTCTGTTGTCCATTGATCTCCATGGGTGGTCCTTTGGTGCTGGTTGTTTATCCCAAACATCACCACCGTAACCTGCTAATTTTCCAGATTTTACGGCTGCATCGACATCCTCAGCGACACAGATAGCACCTCTGGCGGTGTTAACTAAATAGGAACCATCCTTCATGTGAGAAATCAATTCCTTGTTGAAAAGACCTCTGGTACCCTCGTGCAATGGTGCATTGATAGTAACAACATCAGATTGAGAAACCATATCTTCCAATTTCTCAACCCTTTGAACAACGTCACCTTTACCGTTGAGCAATTGGCTAACGTCATTCAATCTCTTAACGGCTTCAGGTGGCAAATCCTGGTAGTCATAATATAATAATTTCTTAGGGTTAAAGGCAATAAGTCTTTCCAAGACTCTATAACCAATTCTACCGGCACCAACAGTAGAGACAACCTTGTCTTCCAAATCATATTCGTGTTTGGCAACACCAGCAATGTCCCACTCACCATTAACAGCTTGGCTGTGACCACCATTGTAGTTTCTAATCAAAACCAAAATGGTCATAATGACATGCTCAGCAACTGACACAACATTGGAACCAGTAACTTCAGTAACAGTGATTTTCCTTTCGTTGGCAGCGTTCAAATCGACGTGATCAGAACCGACACCTGCGGTAATCGCCAGTTTCAATTTTGGAGCCTGAGCAATTCTTGACTTGGTAATGTATGCAGGATAGAATGGAGTGGTGATGACAATCTCTGCATCCTTCAAATGCTTATCGACAGTAGAACTTGGCTCTGGGTCTTTGTCAATCGTCGTTAACAACTGATAACCATTAGACTCAATATACTTTCTGATACCCAATTCATTTTCAATAGCACCGAGCAACTTTTCTTGCTCCTCTGCGTGCTTACCACCTTCATAAAGAACTAACAAAACTGAACCGTTTGACATCTTGGACACTTCTTACGCTTTCGATAATATTCTTAACCGCTGGTGGTTTCACAACTACGACACAGACGCTTTTACGAATAGCAGCAGCAATTACGGCCCCGTTATATATCATTCTGAGAAGGGTCTTCAAGTCTCAACATCTCCAATTCGAGCCACGAAAAATCAATGAAATATCTCAATCGACAGGAGAGTAGTGTATTCCTAAGAGAGCTTAACTATTCAATTGGCGGAATTACAGGCGGTTACCTTATAGAGCAGGGCCCGAACGGAACACACCAACCAGTTACTGTAAGTAGAACCATCCGAATAGCATTCTTGCAACGATAAATGGCACAAACAACAGATCAACTACCTGCTAGAACAGACCTCCAGAGGTCGTATACCTAAACCAAAGTTTCCTGAACCCATTACTTGAAAATATTAGCTCAACACCTCAGTCCCATAATCACTATTGACGAATATTTATATTTACAGATGAGCGGCTACACTTCGTTAATACCATTATTTTACAATTAAATGTGACAACATTTCGAGAGTTTATATATCAGAAGTATATTTAAAATGTATCAGATACATCTGATGTGTATTACATCACTCATAGGTTACACTGCGTTCATACGACTATGAATCAATATGGGATACCATTCGTGAGTTTTTGGAACTCGTCATAACCAACGGTAAAAAGACTTTCATAACTCCTCTTAATCAAAGTTCTCATAAACAATGCAGCTTCATGATCAGATTTATTTGGTTGAAATCTGTTGTGCAAGTTCTTGATAGTCTTCATACCTTTGAAACAGGGTAAACCACTCTGTAACATGGGAATAACACACTCAGAAATAAGGTGCATGTGAGGTCTAGCAGCTAAATAGGCCTTCACGCACAATTCTTCAAAATCACGATAGGCTTGAGTTTCCGGGCTACCACCCATGACTTTCACCATTTCTTTCGTAAGCTTGAAAGGAACTGCTTCAAATTTTACACCACCTGGCACGATATCAAAAATAAAACCAAAATCAATATGTAAACAATGGCCCTGATCATCGTACATAATATTACCATTGTGTCTGTCTTTGAACTGCAACAAGTAGGAAATAACACTGTAGCCGGCCAGTGACTTAACGAAATTATTTCTTGCATTTTGAAATTCAATAGTGCCCTCATCACCAAACTTACTGATGAAATATTCATAAAGACCATTAACAGCTTCACGGCCCAACATATCACGAGAAATAGAATTAGGTAAAACGTCAATAACACCACACCCGGCTTGCGTAGCAGTGACACGGTAGGGAAAAACGTAAACATCTAAACCGATATTAGACCAAATGGTTTTAAACACGGAAATCAATTGAAGAGCAAGCACATCTTGACGGCAATCGTCACCAACCTTGAAGATGGCAGCCTGCCACTTTTCAATTTCTTTTGGATTACCAGTTTCCGAATCTTCCACTTCTTTCCTAATCTTGAAAGTGGCCATAAAGGGTGCCTTTGCGTGTGATTGCAATGGTTTACCACTTTTACGATTAATATCGACAACAACACCGTCAGGGTTGGAGGGTAGATACACATCCGGTTTCACCTCAATCTTTTGCATTTCCTCATCAATCTTATGCTTTTTCTCGGCCTTGGTCTTTTTAATAAATGGTTTTAATTTACCAGAAATTCCTGTGACTTCGTTGAAAAACCCAAATTCTCTTTCATAGAACTCACGTTCTTCACTACCAAAAGTAGACATCATCTTATTACGGACACGGTCAAGAGTTGGTTTCAATTCATCCTCAACTTCACCCTCATCATCTTTATAACTGTTAGCCAACATGTTCCAAACAATTTGATGCGCAAATAGAACACTTGTCTTTGCAGTATCTAGAATCAATTTCTCCACATAACCGCTACGGTCAAACCTCAAGCATTGTACAATTTGCGGAACATAAAAAAATGTGACATTGACAGGATGTGACTCCAACGAAAAAACACTATACTGTAAGACAAAAGTGTTAACATTCCAGTTGGATAAAAACAAATTGATAGATTTAACAGGACTCACAGGACACCAATAAGTAACACAATGGTAATCCGAAGAAGAATTTCCACCTTTGCACAAAATATAAATCTCCAGACACTCTGGCACGCCGACACATTGTAATGGGTTCTTGAGGACAAGGTCTTCCAATAATTCATGTTGTTTTTTACCTGGAAATCTCTGCAAAAACGTTATTGCGAGAGAAGGATTTTTCTCAAAAGCCGCAATGATTAATTCTGGTTCAGGTTCATGATGAGAATTCTCTTCCAATTTGACCATGGGGGAAAGCCATGTTTCAATATGTTTAATCTCACTGGACAAGAAGGACAGCAGAAGCTTAAATTCAGCCTCGCAGTAGCGAGATACTATGTGCGCTACCACCTCTAATTCATTTTTCAATTGAACTGCCAATGACAAATCTGCCTTTATTTTCAATTGGTTAGAACCGAATGGCCAAGACACTCCTTTGACAAACCAAGAAAGACCACCATCAACAATGGCTCTGCATAAACTGGATACATATCCTGTACCCTGTTTGAAATTAACCGTTAGCAAAAGAACGGAAAAATTCAATAGTTCGTGGCGCACCATTCGAGCAAATGGATGGAGAGATGCATTCTTTAAGTTGTTTAATCCATAGATGGCCCATTGCGTAAACATTTTGAGCAGAGATTTGCTTTGGAACATAGTTCCTTCAAAATGAGAGGCGAAAAACTGGATCACATAGCGGTGAGTTTGAAATGACTGGGAGGCTTCATGTGCAGTCCTGTTGATAGCTTTCTTATCATATGGTGAATAAATCATCGGTTGGTTTGCCTCAGGAGCAGGATCATGTTCGCGAGAAAACAAGCCCCTTCTTTGATCAATACTTCTCATCCAACAAGAACCCACAGCTACTAACAACAGATTTGCTAGGTCAGTTCTTTCCTTCGTAATTGTTAACCAGACATTTACGGCCACCTTTAGAGCCTGTGCAGTGAACACTTCAAAAGGAATGCGAACAATATCAGATACTAGGGAACCAGCTGCACACTTATCTAACAGCAGTAAAGCTGATGATGAGTCTAGGAAAGCAGTCACATTCTCGAAGGAAACATGATTTCCTAATCTCAAGGAGTGCCTAATATCTTTGATACAATTTTCAATCTGTCGATTAATATCTTGAGGGGAAGACACAATTGCTATATCCACTAAACTCTTTGATCTCCAAGAGTGTTGAGAAATAAATTTAGCAATCGTGTTAGGTCTTTGTTTGCCATTATAGGAGAGTTTCGACAACTCTCTATCACCGCTCGTAATCGTACCCGCCATTTCTAAAGCAAAGGAAACACCATATTCCACATCATCCAACCTATCTGAATAAGTTACATTGGAAACATAAGATTGAAGGAGAATCTTTGAATCTTGGTTGCATTTAGTTAAGATAATTTTTAACCAGTGTTTTGCATAATTGTACAATGTAGTCAAAGTCTGCTTTCTCCAGGATTCCGAATCAGGCAACAAGATTTTTTTATTCGAATGTTTGAGAACAAATTCATAACGGGGTTCAAATCTGTTGGTTTCACACTCCGTGACACTATCAAACATTGTTGTTAAAAGGTCTAACAATGTGTATAGAGATTCATGGTGGCATAACGACGAAGGAATCTTCGCAATAAAGGTTTCACAAGTTTGGAATGCTGCTGCTTGAGCGTATGGGTTTCTATCAGGTAAACGTAGCAGCAAATTGTTCAATTGTTTGGCCACAGCGAGAGAGTCTGCTAATCTATAATTACCAGAGTGAACAAAATAGGTATATTTTTGGATGATGGCAATATTAACATCATTTAAAGATTTGCGAATAGAACTTCTTACCACAGATGGATCGCAAAAATATTGCAACAACTGGGAGCAGTCACCAGCTTCACATCTGAGAGTTTCCAAGAGTACAGTCGATGCTAAAAACATGATCTTGGAATTCGATAAAGTTCTATTGTGAAGATTTGTAGATGGTGCAAACTCTACAATCGCCTGTTTTTGCTGTTTAATATTTGTTGAAGAAGAACTACGACGTAAAATGGTATTCATTTCTAAAGAGACTTCTCTTTTCATCGGTGGGAAATCTGATGCCAGTGCAGGGGTATTATAAGCGATGGTTACCAAAGAATCGTAGTGTTTCTTGACAATTTCCGAATCATGACGAAATCCATGTACCACCATATTAAACCAGATATTTCTGAAACTTATCGTAGTAACTTCATCTGTCGTTAGATCTAATTGCTCTGATTCACCAGGTTTGGGCAGTAAAGCCGCTAATGGTTCTAAAAAGACAGCAATTTGTTGAGCTACTTGAGTAATCTCTTGTTCAGCTCTATTGTGATGATCCGATCTTTCAGCCTCACCACAAGCAGTGATTAGATCCAATAAATCTCTTAAGGTCATGATGTACATTTCAGTAAGAAATCTCTTTTGTAAAAGCTCCCTAGACAATTCACAACGTGCAATACTAATACTCTTTTGTAAACTGCGTTTATTCCCTTTACCAGCCCGCGCATATGCAGTCCTATAGAAATTTAATAATAGAGCCAGTTCTTGAGTACTTGTACGTGAAGCCAAAAGTGGTAGCAGTCTTAAAATAGTTCTATCCAATTCATCAGAAAAGACGAACACTTTCTGGGTTAAAATTGTGACTGTCAAGGCAGTGATACTTTGATCATTATAATGAGAGGCAATGACAACAGCAGCAGTAACAGAATTTTCGAAAAGTGAACCATGGTAAGAGGTCGTGTCCTCGTTTGGTGTATCATGAGATTTCCCATTTAGCAAGACCATATCTTGGTTAATATTATCAATAACTTGCATGGTATCAGATGTTACAGTCTTTCCCTTGTTTCTTAGCGGTTGAGGGGGAAGGGAAGAATTAGTCATGTGGCGCTTACGTAGTGGTTTTACTGGTACGCCATCTTCATAGACCGTTAGCAAATTGTTCAACGAATAGATAGTACTAACCACAGCATCTTCATTCAAAGGTTGTAACCCCAGCGTAAATATCTTGGAAACCTGTGCAACATCTTTGTTTGTAATTTGAGGAGATGATATTAGAACCGGGAAAGCCTTTAAAAATGCCAATGAAGTCTCCTCTGATGAAAAATTGAGTAGAGATGCAGCTGTTACAATAGAATAAATTGATTTAAATTTTACCACGTCCGTAATCAGAAACCTATCAATACTCTCGGAAACAATTTGAGTAAAACGGTTGAAAATTTCACCACCAATTTTATCAATAAATGGTACCAAACAAAGAAAATCGAGGTAAAAAGCATGTGCATTTAACGAATCATCGACTCTTGTATGGCTGGTTAAGTCAAATGTGTCCTGTGTATTACTAACCCAGTCTAGCGACCGCACACAAATATCGCTAATTAATTTCGAAGTTTCCGCGATTTTACCCAATGATTCGTCTAAGGTACTATTTACCACCTCCAATTGTTGTGATTGAAAAATTTCACATTGTAAGTATAGTAAATGCTCGCCAACAGATTTATCCGCCCTCTTACCAATAATGGTAAACGCTAGTGAGCATTGAAACTTAGCTAAAAGATACTGGAAATGCACCTTAGAAATTTCACATCCAGACTCATAATATCTAACCAGAGTTTCATCCGTAAATTCATTAGCAATACCCGTAGATTCTAATAAACCCTGTGGACCCAAGATATCGGATAGATGGTACCACACATGCGTTCCCAAAGGTAAAGAAACACCTTCACAGCCATCAATGAAAGAGCCCATAAATCCAAGCAAAGAAACCACAGCAGTGGCCTGCTGAAATCTATGGGCCAGAGATTCAAAGTATTGGTCTATAATGGCAGTGCAGTTTCCAGAGAGTGAAGGAAACCGCTCAGAGATCTTTATCAAAAAACTCGTCAACTCGAAAGTAAGTAATTCCGTTGGATGCTTCAATCCATCAAGTTTAAACCTCGTATCTAGCACATCAGAAACCCTGACAATCGGACATGACACCAAAAACGGTCCAATAATTTCCCCTAAGAGCCAAATGGATTGGCTTGGTGAATCTGGCAAAGACTTACATAGCGACAACAATGTTTCCCAATCGTTGCAGCTCAGAACTTGTTCTGGCGAAGAAATTCCTTCCGCCAAATTTTGCAAAGACGTCGACGGTAACTGAACCAATTTGGTCAAAGCTCTTTGCCTAAGTGAAAAATTTAATTGTCTACCATAGAAGAGCATTTCTTCAGTCTTCCAGCGCCGGTCCCGACTTCTTATCGCTCTGCTTTTATCAATGTGTATTCTTTGTTCTAATGGCAGTAGTAGCAGTTGTGTAAACTTTTCCGTTTAATTGAACTCCCTCTAGGCGAAGAGAAAACAACCTATACGGTAACAACAAACCTACTGTATGAAGGCAGTTAACCAAGGACAAAGATGTTTAAACTGAGAGAAATTCAAAAACAGAAGCAATCGAAGCCCATCACTCAAGTAAATAATAACATCAATGCCCGTCTTCACCGAGACTTGAAATCGCTCGAATTACCACCGACAACCCAGTTGCACATCGTGAGAGGAACTGATGATCCGATACCATCACTGCAACTCGTGGTAACTCCAGATGAAGGTTACTACAGGGGTGGATCTTTCACATTTGAACTGCTTTTCAATGAACAATACCCCATGGAGCCGCCAAAAGTCAAATGTCTGAACCGTATATATCATCCGAACATCGATACCGATGGTAGAGTTTGTTTGAACATTCTACGCCAGGACTGGACGCCTGCATTGGACTTACAAAGTGTCATAATTGGGCTGCTATTTTTATTTTTGGAGATAAATGGTGTCGACCCTCTAAACAAGCAAGCCGCCGAAACTTTCAACACAAGCCGCCAAGATTTTGCTCACGCAGTGAGACGATCGATGAACGGAAGTACAATACACAACATACATTATGACAAAGTTACGAATTCTTAGACTAAAAACTATCTAACCAGTATAGATCTAACGTACTTATATTAACTTTCATGTCCTTTTCTTTAGCTCTTATTCTTTCAAATCCTCACGTGCCCGCCGGTGGATTCTACCTGATCGCTATCAGTGCTGATCACAACTTCGGGCTTGGTTGAACGACCAGCATTGCCCTGCTCTTCACAATTCGTGTGAGGTTGGTTGGCAGACGATTTCTCTACCTCATGCGTCGTTGTTGAGTAGCTTGCGGTAGAGTAACATGCGACTCTTGGCACAAATACAGCGGTACTTCTCAATGACAATGACATTTTCTGAACTGCTTTGTTTTGTCAGATACTGGTTCCTATAAAGATTCTTGCTAAATATCTTCTACGGACAGCAAACTGTTCTGAGTACAAGAGTCGTTGATTGGAAGAATTGCCTCCTTTTATATCACAAGAGGTGTGAGAAAAGAACCTTAAATTTCTCAGATATCTGATTCTTACGCCAGCTCTGTCTGCATTAACACTGAAAACCGTTAGTAACAAGAGTGAAAGTGATCCAAAAGAATGAGAGTACACATACCGCCGAGCAGTAGTTGATTACTAGTGCTTGAAGAAGCCATTCGTGCGAAAGGACCATTTGAGGGGAGACTGTCTGATGCATTTTTGTACATAGGGCTACCAGTGAAAGTGGGACGATGGAAAGACATATCAATATAACTCAACTCCATCCATCAAGATGGGGAAATTAGTCATATCACGTGAGCACGACAGCTCCATTAAACCGAACACTTCGTAAGGCATTACACTAGCGATCGGTTGTACACCGGTACACCCTGTAAGAGAGTATGTATATGCACTTTTAGGGGTGTTCAGATCTAACGTCATAGTCATTTTCCCGCATATGTGCATATAGATCATCCTTTTCTCAATATGTCATCCGAACCCCGAAAGAGGTCCCCTGTTTTAGTGTACCCCACACAATGGCAGCCTATAAAAGAAAATGCCATCGCGACAAATGTCTACCGAAGTGTCTCGGAACTACCTGCAACGAGTACAGGCACAGACAATAACACCAATACATTATGTCAAGTCTTTGGAATTCATTTGAAGTTTATAACAAAAAGAAGCATTCCTCAAAGCCTGGTATGCGCGGTGGTAATCACTCTAACGTAGGGGATCCTCGGACTACAGTGCAGTACGCAGCTGAGAGGTACGAGCGGCGTGGTTCTTCAGCATCCGATTCATCTACAACCAGTAATGAAGAGATACCCCAAATGGTAGACCTTTCAAAATTGTCTCAAAACGAATTCAAGAGGCTTTACGAAAGCACTAGGAAGGGAGAGCCAAATAATAGAGTCAATTTTTAATATCCGTGGGTTAGCGTCCTTCCACTTTGTTTACTGTTCTTTTCCGTTTTATTTCAGTTTGCTCGATGTTCAACTGCATACATATGTGTGTATTTAGATGCATGTAAAAGGTGTGATGACATTTATAGGTGTTTATATTACTTAAGATATTGTTGTTTAAGCATGGGTTACGCAAGTTGAAGGCGAATGCTGAGAGAGGGCACTGCGATAGTTTCTGATAATTGAGCATGGGTTTATGCCAATCCAGTTCGGTCAGCATCACGTGCCATTCCGGAGTTCTGATGTTAGCACGTATTCTCCAGTATCCCGTAACTAAAACACCACTGATGTCCGTCCTTTGTCCTACCAAGAAGTACCGGTTGACGGGTGTTTCATTCTCCTGTACCGGTCCGGTTTTGAGCCTCCATCAACTGAGTCATCGCGATGAGCAAGTGAAAAATTTTGAAAAATTTGGCAAATGAGAAAACTTTCCCTGGGATATTAAAAAAAGAACAAGAGCTCAGACGTCCAAATACTTGGGTCGGTAGCAGTCGGGTCTCAGCAGTGGATATTCGATACCTTCCAAGGATGATTAGACAAGCCAAGCAAATAGGCACCACACGTTGCGCTGTGCGCTACGCTGTGCGTAGCATCAATAGTAACGCTACTAGATCTATTCGCAGTTTTGCACATCTTAATACAGTTCGTTATCATAGTACTACAAGGAAACAGCAGTATAGTGCAGCTACTGCTACAGGCAAAACAACATCTACTGAAACAGCCAGAAGGCCAGAGCCAGCTCCCAGCTTTAATGTAGACCTTACAAGCACACCAGAGAGATTAAGTAAGAAATTGAAGTCCCAGCAGGGGATGGACAGTTCGTTCATCGGCCTTACTGGTGGTCAAATTTTCCACGAAATGATGAGAAGACATAACGTCGACACAGTCTTCGGGTACCCAGGTGGTGCGATTTTGCCAGTTTACGATGCTATTCACGAGTCTGACGCCTTTAATTTTGTTCTTCCACGCCATGAACAGGGTGCAGGCCATATGGCCGAAGGTTATGCTAGGGCTACTGGTAGACCAGGGGTTGTTTTGGTTACGTCCGGTCCAGGTGCTACCAATGTCGTTACTCCGATGACAGATGCGTTGGCAGATGGTGTACCATTGATCGTCTTCACCGGTCAAGTTTCTACTACCGCCATTGGTACTGATGCATTCCAAGAGGCTGATGTCGTGGGTATTTCAAGAGCTTGCACCAAATGGAATGTAATGGTTAAAAATGTCGAAGAATTACCCAAGCGTGTCAATGAAGCATTTGAGATTGCTATGAGTGGTAGACCAGGTCCCGTTTTGGTTGATTTACCTAAGGACGTGACAGCTGCGGTGTTGAGAAACCCAATTCCAACTAAATCTACGTTACCATCTGATTCTTTAGCCCAGTTGACCAAGAGAGCACAAGACGAGTTCACTAGTAATAATGTGAAAAGAGCTGCAGATTTGGTTAATATGGCCAAGAAGCCTATTCTTTATGTTGGTGGTGGTATCTTCAACAACCCCGAGGGCCCTCGCTTGCTAAAAGAATTAAGCGAACGCGCGCAAATCCCCGTCACCACTACTTTACAAGGGTTGGGTTCCTTTGATCAGGAAGACACCAAGTCTCTTGATATGTTAGGTATGCATGGTTGTGCAACAGCCAATTTAGCAATTCAGAATGCTGATTTGATCTTGGCTGTTGGTGCACGTTTTGACGACCGTGTCACGTGTAATATTTCCAAGTTCGCCCCAGAAGCACGTCGTGCTGCTTTGGAAGGCAGAGGTGGTATCGTTCACTTTGAAATGACCCCAAAGAACATTAGCAAAGTTGTTGAAACTCAAGTGGCTGTCCACGGTGATGCAGCCAGTAACATCGAAAAGCTAATACCACTTGTGTTCGGCGTTAAAGAAAGAAGTGAATGGTTCGATCAAATCTCCCAATGGAAAAAAGAGTATCCATTAGATTACATGCGTGAAACTCCAGGCTCTAAGATCAAGCCACAAACCGTCATTTCTAAATTATCTGATATCGCCAACGCTACGGGTAAGGAAGTAATCGTTACCACAGGTGTTGGCCAACATCAAATGTGGGCAGCTCAACACTGGACTTGGAAGACCCCTCGCTCTTTTATCACTTCTGGTGGTCTAGGTACAATGGGTTACGGTCTTCCAGCCGCTATCGGTGCCCAAATCGCTAAACCAAATGCGTTGGTCTTTGACATTGATGGTGATGCATCTTTTAACATGACCTTAACCGAATTGTCCTCTGCAGTACAGGCAAAGGCTCCAATCAAGATTTTGGTTTTAAATAACGAAGAACAAGGTATGGTTACTCAATGGCAGTCATTATTTTACGAACATCGTTACTCCCACACACATCAACTAAATCCAGACTTTATTAAATTATCAGAGGCTATGGGATTGAAAGGTATGCGTCTCTCTGATCAAAATAAAACTGATGAAGTTTTGAAAGAATTTGTTGAATACACTGGTGGCCCCGTTCTCCTAGAAGTGGAAGTTGCTACCAAAGTTCCAGTTCTACCGATGGTTCCAGGTGGTAAAGGTCTGGAAGAATTCATTAACTATGACCCGGAGATGGAGGAAGAACAGAATAGACTACGGTACGAACGTACAAACGGTAAGTACTAAGCAAGAGAAAAGACACAAAAATAACATTTCTTCATCACCGATATATTTATATAAACGTTACCAAGGATATAAGCAAAAAGATTAACTCTAACCCAGTTTTGAATTTAAGATGTTTTCGATTTCAAGTTAAAGTTTGTTCTTTAATGCTTCTTACGGATTTCGAACCTGCACATCAAAGTTATGTAACTTCTAACGAGGTCTTGTTGGGAGAATTTTTGTAGGCTCTGAAAATGCCTTAAAAAAAAGGGGCAATCTTAGCCATCAATCACCGTTGACATGTCTTGAAAGATATCTGGGACCATTTTAAAGGTAAATTTTGATCTCTACTAAATAACATCCAAAGGCAGGTTATCTTTCGTTTAAAGCGTCAGACTGCATATTTCAATATGGCTATCATTAAGAAGGGAGCCCGTACCAAAACCGCTGCAGCTCCCGAAAAGAGATCTGCGAGAATCAAGAAGGCTTCATTTGATACAACTAAGAGAAAAGAAGTTGGTGTTTCTGACTTAACTCTTCTATCTACCATTTCTGATGAAGCAATAAACGAAAACTTGAAGAGACGATTTAAGAATGGTACCATCTATACGTATATCGGCCATGTGTTAATCAGTGTGAATCCTTTCAGAGATCTTGGTATCTATACCGATGCTGTTTTAGAAAGTTATAGGGTTAAAAATAGGTTAGAGGCACCTCCCCATGTTTTTGCCATTTCAGAATCCATGTACTACAACATGAAAGCATACAACGAAAACCAATGTGTTATCATTTCTGGTGAATCTGGTGCTGGTAAAACTGAGGCTGCCAAAAGAATTATGCAGTATATTGCTGCTGCATCTACCACTCACACGGAGTCTATTGGTAAGATCAAAGATATGGTTTTAGCCACTAATCCGCTACTGGAATCCTTTGGCTGTGCAAAGACCCTTCGGAATAATAACTCCTCGAGACATGGTAAGTATTTGGAAATTCGTTTCAATTCCTTCTTCGAACCAATAGCGGGTAATATCACAAACTACCTTTTAGAAAAACAAAGAGTTGTGGGCCAAATTAAAAACGAAAGAAATTTCCACATCTTTTACCAATATACCAAAGGTGCAACTGAAAATTACAGACAGCTTTTCGGTGTCCAAAATCCAGAACAATACGTTTACACTTCAAGAGCCGGATGTACATCTGTAGAGGGTATTGATGATATGAAAGATTTTCAGGCTACATTGGCAGCTATGAGAGTAATCGGTCTGTCACAAGAAGAACAAGATGAAATCTTTAGAGTATTAGCGGCCATTCTTTGGACTGGTAACATTACTTTTGTGGAGAATGAAGAGGGTAATGCACAAGTAAGAGACACCTCTGTAACAGATTTTGTAGCGTACCTGTTACAAGTTGACTCACAACTACTGGTTGGGTCATTAGTAGAAAGAATTATGGAAACAAACCACGGTATGAGAAGGGGATCCGTGTACCATGTTCCTTTAACTACCGTGCATGCTTACGCAGTCAAAGATGCACTTGCCAAAGCACTCTACAATAATCTGTTCGATTGGATCGTGGATAGGGTTAATCAATCCTTACAAGCACATCCAGGTGCAGAGAAATCTATTGGTATTCTAGATATTTACGGATTTGAGATTTTCGAGCACAATTCTTTTGAACAGATTTGCATTAATTATGTTAATGAAAAATTACAGCAGATTTTCATTCAATTGACATTAAGGCAGGAGCAAGAAGAATATGCGAGAGAAAAAATTCAATGGACCCCTATCAAGTACTTCGATAATAAAGTGGTATGTGATTTGATTGAAGGTAGAAGACCTCCGGGTATCTTTGCCATGATGAATGATTCTGTTGCAACGGCCCATGCTGATCCAAGTGCTGCCGATCAAGCATTTGCAGGTCGTTTAAACATGTTTGCAGCTAATCCTCATTTTGAAGTGAGATCTTCTAAATTTATCATTAAGCACTATGCTGGTGATGTAACATATGATGTACAAGGGATTACTGATAAGAACAAGGACCAATTACAGAAAGATTTAGTTGAATTAATTGGAACATCCACAAATCCGTTCATAAACACTATTTTCCCTGACACTACGGATAAGACTTCTAAGAAAAGACCACCTTCTGCGGGTGACAGAATTATCAAAAGTGCTAACGAATTGGTAGACACATTATCAAAAGCTCAACCTTCCTACATAAGAACCATTAAACCTAATCAAACTAAATCTCCCCAGGATTACGATGATCACCAAGTGTTGCATCAAGTGAAGTATTTAGGTTTACAGGAAAACGTTCGAATTAGAAGGGCGGGTTTCGCTTATAGACAAGTGTTTGATAAATTTGTGGAAAGATTTTACCTATTGTCTCCACGTTGTTCCTACGCAGGTGAATACACCTGGGAAGGTGATGTGCTTGAAGCTGTTGAAATGATTTTACAAGATGCTGCTATTCCTCAAAAGGAATTCCAGTTGGGTGTTACCAGTGTATTTATTAAGACGCCAGAAACATTGTTTGCATTAGAAAATATGAGGGACAAATTCTGGCACAATATGGCAGCAAGGATCCAGCGCGCTTGGAGACGTTTCAACCAAAAAAGAGTAGACTCTGCAGTCAAGATTCAACGAGCAGTTAGAGAAAGGAGCAGCGGTAATGAATTTGAAAAGTTCCGTGATCAAGGTCATAAATTATTGGGTGGTAAAAAGGAAAGACGGACAATGTCGTTATTAGGTTACAGGGCCTTTATGGGTGATTACTTGAGTACTAATGAACGTAAATCTAGAGGTGCTTATATTAAGAGACAGGCAGATATTAAAGAAAAAACTGTTTTCTCTATGTATGGTGAAGCATTACACACTAAATTTGGTCGTTCCGCTCAAAGACTAAAGAAGACTTTTATATTAACTTCAAGATACTTGTACATTATCGGTCAAATCATGCAGCAGAACACTTTAAAATATTTAGTAGATTACCGAATTGATGTTAACAGTATTCGTTCCGTGTCTCTAACTAATCTGCAGGATAATTGGGTCGCTATTAACCTCCTAAATTCAACACAACCTGATCCTCTGGTCAACTGTGTTTTCAAAACAGAGCTAATTACACAACTCAAAAGGCTCAACAGCAACATTCATATCAAAATTGGACAAACCATAGAGTACCGTAAGAAACCAAAGAAGATCCACATCGTTAGGTGTCAAGTAGACGATACTGCTCCTTTGCGTGGTGATATTTACAAGTCTAGTACAATTATGGTACGTCGTGGAAATCCAGCCAACGCAGTTTCTAACAAAAAACCAAAAAATGTCGGTGGTTTCACTCGAACGACCATTAAAAAACGTAGGAGTGTAAAAAAACCAGTTCCACCTCCTCCGGCTACCAGAGTGGCTAAAAAACCGGCTCCGCCACCTAAGCAGTTGAATCCTTCTTCCCTAGCAGCTTCTGCTGCACAAACAGCTTATCACCCCGGTAATTTAGGTACAACTACGCATACTAAGAAGCCAGCCCCACCTCCCGTACAACGTTCAACGAATCCATCGAATTCACATCCTGCTCAACGTGCAGTACCTGTTCGTAGTACACGTACGACTTCTCCACGTCAACCAGGAACTCCGATGACAACATCTCAACCTGCGGCTGTTCCTCACGCTACACCAGCTTCTCACGCTACACCAGCTTCTCACGCCACACCGCAACCCGCTGCTTACAATTCTGTTAGCGCTCCAACTTCCCATGTTCAGGAGTCTAATGTATCGGTACCACAACCACCACCCCCTCCTCCAATGCCTAAGGCGGAGCCTGCTGAACCTCTATTCGAAGCCGCTTATGATTTCCCCAGCTCAGGTTCTCCATCTGAAATGCCATTATCTAAAGGCGATGTTGTGTACATCAGCAGAAATGAACCAAGTGGTTGGTCTCTAGCGAAAAGATTAGATAACTCTAGAGAGGGATGGGTACCAACTGCTTACATGACAGAACATGTTAGTGGAAGTACAGTATCATCGACAACAACACAAGCGGCTTCCTCTACTCCCGCTGCTAATCATCAATCAGCCCAAGAATCTACTCCAGAGCCTTCCCCATTACAAAAAGAGCCTGTCGGCCAACAGGCAACTTTCAATGATGGTCTTGCATCTGCTCTTGCTGCTAGAGCTAATAAGATGAGAATAGAAAGTGACGAGGAAGGAGCGGCTAATGAGGAAGAAGAGGAAGATGACGACTGGTAAACGTAAATGCTAAGCAATCTTAAGTTTGACGGTACCATTCAAAGATCAAGCGGAAAATGACTTGGTACTCCTTTTGACGGCGAATCGAAGTGTAAAACAGTAGAGATTATAGCAACAATATCATTTCAAATGAGTTGAATTATTATAATGTTACCAGGTAAAGGAAAGAGAAACTCAATATATAGATTTTACATAATATCGTTCTCCATTCGTTAATACACCTGTAAGTGTAATTTTACGATGAGTTCGCGTCAAATATTACAAAAGAAGCTTGATCGCATACCCGTCTCTGAACAATTCGAAAGTCAATTGTACTTAAAGAGCTTTAAATATACCATGTTAGAACTGACTCCTGAGGTCTTAGGTATTTTGAAAGGGCATACGACGGTTTTCTCGAAGTACTTGTCGTGTTATATTCATACATTGAACAAATTCATTGGATTCTTACGAAAGGTATCTTCACTAAGATTCGAAAGAACAGCTTTAATAAAATATGTCAAAAAACTAAGATTCATCAACGATTCATTGACTGCTTATAATTTTGATGCTGAATTTTCTGATCCCTACAATACACACTTGGATGAAGCTGTAAAACCATTGGCGTCATTCCTTTTGAAAAGTATTGAACTATTAGATCTATTGAATTACTTTTTGACCCAACCTCTGCAAAAAGAAATAATCTCCAAGACTCTAAACAATGAATTAACTTTATCTGAAGAGTGTATTGTAGCCGTTGAGGATACCTATAATCATTTCGTCAAGTTTGCACAGTGGATGATTGAATCGTTGCAAATCGAAAATACATTCTTCCAAATCGAAGTTGTCCAGTTCACAAGAAAATGCGCCATTGAAGACGGAATTGATTTAGAAAATACTGATAATATTTTCCTTCAAGAAGTAGTACCAGTGGCTGATACAGAAGAATACGAGGTTATTGCTGAGGAATGGGCTCACATTCTAGATGACAAGACCCTTAATTTGGAAGCCAAATTTAACGAAAATGTGATCAATTGGCAAAACAAATTCGATAAAAAGAAGGAAGATAAATAACACCAAAAATAATAATTTGAAAGATATACAGTAAATAGCACTTGTAGAATACTTAGCCGTAATTAACATAATACCTGACCACAACTCGTAACAAAATGAGCAGTAAAAAAGCAAGACAAAAAAAAAGCAAACAAAACAGAACAAACTAATATAACCCACTCCCAGAAGACAATCGATTGAGACTCCATTCACTCGGCAGAGGCTTCAATAGAGACATCATCAGGATTTTCCTCCCCTCCAATTCTTTCCAATCGAGCTTCTCTTTCTCTCATAAGATAAATTCGTCTTGGCTCACCCCTTATCTTTAAACTTAACGAATAATCTTCCAATTGATCCATTTTTTTAGAGAAATACGTGTAGAGCTGGGAAAGGGATAATCTGCAATGATGTCCTTGAAAATTATTATTACCCAACCTAATGTTTTCCACTACTTTAATCGCCATATATCGATTAATCGAATCTGGTAATCCGTAATGAATGGGATTCTTTCTTACGTCATTAATTTTATTGATGATACACATCCTTTTGGCAAAAAGCGTCCTCTCTTTAGAACTTCGTCTCCAAGTGGACCCGTAACGTCTTTCCAACGACAATAAAGAAGGTCTACCGGGCAACCCTTCAAAATATTCACGAGCCACGTCATGAACACTTTGAATTGCTCTATTAATTTTATAATTAATTGATCTCCGATACTCAATACCTTGGCCCGAATCACTATCGTTACCGTCGCCATCTTCATAGTCATCTTCGTTCTGTATAACTCCTAGGTCCTCTAAGGGTTCCTCTGTCTTTATACTCGAATCTCCATTGAGAGCCATATAATCAGCCTCATACTGTTGTCTGCGTTCTTGCCTTTCCCTCCTCGAATTATTGGACAATAATGTTGATGATGATACCCTTTGAACTTCTTCATTAGTAACGTTTTCATTGGAAGGATCAACGAATCGTACTCTTTCACCAGACATTATCCCTACAATTTCTTTAAATACTTCTCTCATAGCACCAACTTCGTCTACACATTTCGCAACATTTCTGAATCCAATTTCCATTCTCTTTTGACCATCAAGATAATACTCTTCCTGTTCTTTCTCTAATTGAAGTACCTGATTCTTTAACCACTCATTCTGTTCTTCTACTTTTGTCAACTGATCCACCAAAAAAGACAAAAACGGACTATCTGGTCTCTCATTATCACTTCCTGACCTCAACAGCTCTTCGGAGGGCATTCCAGGCAATGAAGTTGGACTCATCTCCAACTCGATCAACCTTTTTCTTTTCCCTAGTTTTCATAATTTTAATCACTATAGTACTTCACTGATTACTGATAAAACCAAGTCAAAGCTTGAAAAGGCTACTAGCATTCTTACACATCGCACGTGATGAATAGAAAAGTACCAAACAGCCACCATCGAACCCTCTCAGGATAATTCACAAAAGCTAATTAGAAGGAGGTTTATCAAGCAGTTGTTTTAAAAGTCCCGTCTGCTCCTTCAACTTATCATCGTCCTGACCAAGTGCTTTCTTATTTACGTTGATGGGCAGCAACCGAGTGCCAACGTTCTCATCAAGTAGTTTAATCTCTTGGTTTAATTCCGCAGTAGAAGACTCTAGAGTAGTATAGAATTCCCTTGTATGTTGCTCGAACTGTGATTTTAAATCGTGATTACCATGTTTAAGTTCTCCATAAGTGAAAACAACCTGAGACGCAGTCTGCAACAATGAGCATAGTCGTTCATCAATCTGTGCCAATGAATTTAATCGTTCCTGAATGTATGGCGGCTGCATGTGTGACTTCTACAGTTTGTTTTATTATTATTCAGTTTTAATATTGAGTTTAAGTTTGAGTTAACTTTCTATTTTCAAGATTAGCGACATTGAAAAATTACCATAACATGTTCTAAAGAAAATAAACTAAAATCCTACTTTGGTAGATTAATGGGAATCAATTTAGGACTAGTCAGAGTTGTTAAGTTACTCTCACACCTAGGTAACCCACATGAAAAGCTAAGAGTTCTTCACGTTGCAGGTACTAATGGTAAAGGATCAGTATGCAGTTATATGAGTTCAGTACTTGGATCAAAATTTAGAGTTGGTCAATTTAACAGTCCTCATTTAATACACATCACAGACTGTATAACAGTTAATTGCAAGTCTATTCCGATAGATATATATGGCCGTATTCGAAGTGAATTGGAATCACTTAATATTCGGTTATCGCTGCAATGTACAGAATTCGAAATATTAACATGCGTTGCATTCAAATATTTTTATGATTCTAACGTCGATTGGTGTGTATTAGAAGTTGGGCTAGGAGGCCGTCTAGACGCTACTAACGTAGTTCCCGGCGAACTAAAACATGGCTGCGCAATTACCAAAATCGGATTAGACCATGAGGCTTTCCTGGGTACCACCGTAGCTGAAATTGCCGCTGAAAAAGCAGGTATTATTGTCCCTGGTGTCAAACAAGCTGTTCTAGATGGTACAAATAACAAGGTAGCACTAGAAGAAATTAAAAAACGTTGCGCACAAATACGTTGTAATTTAATGGTCACAAGTGACAAGCAGGATTCGAGACTCATCAATACTCATTCCTGGGGGATACTAGAACCTCATATCCCACTCAATGGTGACTATCAAATCAATAACTTAAGAGTAGCCATAGCAGTTCTCGACCAACTGCAACAAAATGGTGCAATAGATCTGGACAAGAAACTCGTTCTGAATAGACTCTCCAAAGTTCAGTGGCCTGGAAGACTACACAAGATAACAGTCAGTGGTTCAGAAGTCTTGTTAGATGGTGCTCATAATGGTTGTGCGGCTTTGGAATTAGCAAAATATTTAAGAACAGAATATGGAGAACAACCGTTAACCTTAATAATCGCGGTGACCAACGGTAAGAAATTAGAACCACTTTTAAAACCTCTAATTCGCCCACAAGATCGTGTAATTGTCACAAAATTTGGCAAAGTAGATGGGATGCCTTGGATCCGACCCATGGACGTCAATCAATTATCCGAATATATTAAGAATAGCTGTTCTAATATAGAGGTAATACCAAGTGTAGATGGAGTGATCAGGAATTTCAAACATGAAAAAAACCCTCTCGTTGTTTGTGGATCCCTGTACCTTTGTGGAGATATCTTACGTAACTGCTAATGACACTGCTTTTTACGGGGCGAAAGCATTTGGACGATATCCCTTTTCTTCGGATTCGGTTTTTCTTCCTTTGTTTGAATATGCTCCTTCCTTGGACTGTGATCTCCTTTCTTTAGTCCTGGCTCATTTCTTTTCGGACCCTGTTCTTTAAATTGCAATTCCTCCTGTTTAATACCTTTCTCTTGTTTGAAGACAGGTTTTGTCAAGTAATCCCCATTTACAGAAACTTTACCCACATCCTTACTCACTTGATAACATTGCATCGTTTCTTCACTGAAGACAGTTGCCAAGACTTTATTTAATTCCTCCTGTGTCCATTTGTTCTTATCACTGAGCCAATCATTCCACGAGTCAGAGCCTGACTCCAATACAACTGGCATCCGTTCATGCAACCATTTTAGTTCTGCTGGAGCATTACCAGTAATAATAGTGTAAGTATAAAGATCATCCTTTTCCACATAATCATACATTCCTGCCAAAAACATTAGTCTACCATCTTTTCTTGTCACATAGAATGGAGTCTTACCCCTACCATCGGTCTTCCACTCATAATATCCACTTATTGGGATTACACACCTCTTGTGATTGCAACATTGGGACCACATCCTACTACTTTGTAAACTTTCTTCCCTAGCATTAAATGTCCTAAAGCTTTTAAAATTAACTGTGTCTTTGGTCCAATGTGGAACCAATCCCCACTTCATATATTTTAAAACATCATCCTTCGGTCTATAAACAGCTGACACGTTAGTGGGGGCAACATTATAGGATTTATCATAGTGCTTCTCTGGTGCTTTTATATCTATATTGTAATGTGCAAATTGTTGCGGAAGCTCGTCACTGCTATATGCCATGGCATACCTCCCACACATCTTGGTACAATTAGTACAGATTTACTGCTGATATATCAAAATATTGAGTGAAGTAGTTAATATCTTTTAACCAGTCTTACTTGTGGTTTCATTGCTTAAACCTTCGTTTTTTAATTCATCATTAAGACTCCTAAAGCATTGACAAACTTCAACTACGCTAAAACTCATCACATACTTCACAACATACTTGAACTATAAGAGGACCTGAGACCGAATATACTATCTTCCGAGATGATTAAGAACGGTTTGAAACTGGCCACAAGACTCGGTCTTCGAGTACCTCAACGGTCTTTCCACAGGAGTAGTATTTTGACCAATAGTTTGAAATCTACCATTGAGAAACAACATGAACAGTATCACAGAAAAATGAAGAACTTAAAAATTGAAAGGTGGGTATTTTCAATAGTAGGTATTTCTGCCCTTGGATATGGAGTGTGGTACTTTTACTGGCCCCATCACACCTTTCCCGTATCAGTTGCCAAAATATTGCGCAAAGGTCTATGGGCGGAATCGAATAAAGAAAGCTTCAATTACCAAAAAGCAGTTGAATTTTACATCAATGCCCTTGAAGAATGTGATAAGGTACACATGAATCCGATCTCTGACGAATATACCGGTATTGAACTGAAAGTGGCAGAAATGTATGAGAAATTGAATATGTTTGAAGAAGCTAATGGTATATACCTGGAATTACTGTATCGGTTCTATGATGCTTTGAATTCTCCAGGAAAGGTCTCCGTGGAACAAAGACCTGACATGATTAGGAGAGATCTTAGAGTTCTGATTAAATCGTTAGAAATCAATAAAGATCTCAATGTCGGCAAAAGGAACTTATTGGCTCACCTGCTAATGGCACAAGAAGAAATTTTGAGTCGTTCCCCAGAACTAAAAGAATTCTTTGAAAGAAGGAAGGAAAAAGCAAAGAATATTTTCCAAGGAAAAGCTCTAGCGTCCACAGATTTCAAAACATTTATTGATGAAGAAAATATAAAATTGAATGACGGAGGTTACATGATTTTAGACTTACAAAAAAATAGCAGTGCATGGGAACCATTTAAGGAAGAATTTTTTACAGCAAGAGATCTTTACACGGCCTACTGTCTCTCTGCCAAAGACATTACTGCTGCATTAAGTTGTAAAATGACTACTGTTGAATGGATGGTCATGGCGGATATGCCACCAGGTCAAATTTTGTTGTCTCAAGCTAATTTGGGATCCTTATTATATTTACAAGGTGGAAAATTCGAAGCTGACATTTACCAATTGGAACAACGTTGTGGAGAAGATCCATCTTTGAAGAAAACAGATGTCATTATTAAATCTCTAAGGCATCTACATAGAAACAGAGATACCTGCCTTGACATGTCCCATCAGTGCTATAACAGCGTAGTACAGTTTGCGAAGAGGAACAGCAAGCTGAGATTCAATATCAAGGACCAATTAGATCCATCAGTATTGCAAGCAATTGCGCTTTCAACTTATGGAATGGGCGTATTAAATTTGCACCAGGGAGTATTGGTTAAGGCGGAAAAACTGCTGAAAGATTCTATTTCACTTGCCAGAGAGACAGATTTTACAGAGTTGCTCAAAGAAGCTGAAAATGAATTACAGAAAACATCTATATTGAAGACTAAAAAACAGTCTGAACAACCACAACCTAATTAAACTAAATTAAATTGAACGCACACAGCTGTATATACATATATATATATATATATATATAAATAACAGAAAGGTAAAAGTGCAATGAAGATTGACTAGTTTATTACACTATATCGTATCTACTGTTATATCTTACTAATCTCAAGTATTTACTGTTTTTATTACCATTGGTTGGTACTTTTCAGATTTCGAGATTCCGTCGGGCTTTAGTGAAGTGCGACTCTTAACTCCTACAACAATCTTACCAAGAAATAAAACCACCAGTCCAGATATAGAAAACTGCTTTCTTTGTGTATATGCTGAAGTAGATGCTGACAAGATAACTAAAATACATGCTTCAATGTTCAAAACAGGTATTTTGAGACGTACCCTGGTGGTAAACCCCAATAAGGTTCGGATACTCACCACTAGACATCTAGCGACTCAAGTGGTAAAAACTTCGAACAGTAATGGACAAGAAGAACCTTTGAGAAGAATTTTTGACGATATAGATTATTGGAATGAGGCGAATGAAAAGAATTACGCCTTTACAAATGCCAAGGGAAAACTTCTTTCTAATATAGGATTGAATGGAGTCCGACAATTAGAAACTGGACTGTTTAGAAATCCGTATCTAACATCACCGGAAGGTCTACGAAAATTCAGTCGAAAATCCTTAACTCAAGCATATGAGCTTTTAGATATTATGAAGAGTGATGAAACACCACAAGGGCTACAAAATTATATTTTAAAATTGGATCGATTGAGTGACACTCTTTGTAGAGTTATTGATCTGTGTGAGTTTATTAGATCATCTCATCCTGATCCCCAATTTGTGGATGCTGCCCAGGATTGTCATGAAGAAATGTTTGAATTCATGAATGTTCTAAACACAGATGTGAGCCTCTGCGATAAATTAAGAACAGTTTTAAACAACCCAGAAATTGTGAGTGAATTATCTTTCGAAGAGCTTAAAGTAGGTAAAATTCTTTTGGAGGACTTTGAAAAATCTGGTATTTATATGAATCCTGAAGTTAGGGAACAATTTATTGCGTTGTCTCAGGAAATTAGCATTGTGGGACAAGAGTTTATCAATAACACGGATTTCGTTCGGGCCAACTATATCAAAGTAGATTGTGAAACAATAGATAAGAGTGGTATAAACCAACTGATCTTAAGTCAATTATCCAAAGATATCAAAGGCAAATACTATAAGATACCCACACATGGATATATTGCCTACTCCGTGCTAAGAGCTTGTCCTGACGAAGGAGTAAGGAAACAATTATGGACTGCTATGCATAATTGTCTTGATAGACAAATCACAAGATTAGATCAATTGGTGAGATTAAGGGCTGTGTTAGCATTTTTAATGGGGAAAAAAGTTATGCTGAATATCAATTGGAAGGAAAGATGGCAAAGACTCCCGAGGAAGTCAGAGACTTCATTAATTCATTAATCAAAGTCACGCAACCAAGGGCAAGACAAGAACTAGAGTTTATTTCAGGTTTAAAACGTACGCATATGGGCTTACCAGCCGTGAAGACTTCTGATTTAGACACTCTAGACTTTGTGCGACCATGGGATCGAGATTTTTACCACACTATATATTCAATTCAAAAGCGCCATGAATCGCCCATAGATGATCAACAGATATCTCTTTATTTCACTTTAGGTAATGTCATGCAAGGTTTATCGGATCTTTTCTACCAAATATATGGCATCAGATTAGAGCCCGTAATTGCTCAAAAGGGAGAAACATGGTCACCTGAAGTGAGAAGACTGAATGTAGTTTCAGATGAAGAAGGAGTAATTGGTGTAGTTTATTGTGATTTATTTGAAAGAGCTGGCAAAACCTCGAATCCATCTCATTTTACCGTTTGTTGTTCAAGACAAATTTATCCAGAGGAAAATGATCTATCTACAATTCAAGTTGGTACCAATAAGGATGGGACTAGTTTTCAATTACCAATCATTTCACTGGTTTGCAACTTTGCTAGTTCAGTAGTATCATTCGGTAACTCACTTTGTCTTTTACACATCAGTGAAATTGAAACTCTCTTTCATGAAATGGGTCATGCAATGCATTCCATGCTCGGAAGAACTCGTTTGCAAAATTTAAGCGGTACCCGTTGTGCCACTGATTTTGTAGAATTACCGAGCATTCTAATGGAGCATTTTGCTAAGGACATTAGGGTTTTGAAAAAAATCGGAAAACATTGTATCACCGGTGAAACTGTTCCCGAAATACTGTTGAAGAATTATTTACAGGATTCACAGTTTATGCAACACTGTGAGACCTTCTCTCAAGCCAAGATGGCCATGTTAGACCAAAGACTACATGGTAAGGAAATTATTGCTGAAATGGATACGTTAGATGTTGTGGCACTTTACCAGGGTTTAGAAAAGGAATTTAAAGTATTGGCAGATGATCAAAGCACCTGGTGTGGTAGATTTGGCCATCTTTTTGGATACGGGGCCACCTATTACAGTTATCTGTTCGATAGAGCAATTGCTTCTAAAGTATGGGAATCGCTCTTCCAGGATGATCCATTTAGTAGGACTGGTGGTCAAAATTTCAAGGAACATGTTTTAAAATGGGGTGGTGCTAAGGATCCGTGGAAGTGTATTGCTGATGTACTTGGTCAACCGGAACTTTCCCAAGGCGGCGCTGGGGCAATGCAATTTATAGGCCGTTCAAAAGAACTGTAAATAGGACAAGATCTTACATATTTGCTGCGATATGAGCATAAATACATCCTCTAAACTCATAAATTTATTAACATAAGACCAACTACTGGGAAAAAGTACCTCGTGTCGTTAAAGACAGAATTTTAACATACTTATACAAAAACCATTAAAATGGAGTGTCAAAAGAAAAACCGGCTAACTAACATTAAGCTTAGTGAGCGGTCATGACTTGCCAAACTCTGATGACATTGTCGGTGTAACCAGCAAATAGAGTTTGACCATCAGCAGACCAAGCCAAAGAAACAGCGTGTGGTTCGGAAGCCTTGGTGTAACCAGCAAATTCTGGTTTCAATTCATCAACCAAGTATTTTGGATCTAGACAGAAGATCTTGATACCAGAAGCAGTAGCGGCAGACAACCAATATCTGTTTGGAGAGAAAGCCAAGGCGAAAACTTCATCTTGAGCAGACAAAGTGTACATAGGAACCTTGTCAGCCAAGTTCCACAACATGATTTCACCGTCCTTACCAGCAGAAGCAACTAGAGAACCATCTGGAGAAGCAGTGATGGTGTTAACGTAGTTGTTGTGACCGATGAAGTCAGCCTCAATTTGGAATTGGTTAACATTCCATGCCTGTGTAATTAAAAGTTAGTAAATTAATCCAATCCGAACTAACTACAATTCCCGCCCGATATAAGCATCATCAGAGATCTTGGTGATTTTAATATGTCTCATCCAGGGCACAAAACCCAGTCCGAAGTAGCAAATATAAAACTAACATCATTTGATGATATACTGGGAGGGAATAAAGTTAGAATCCAATGAAAAAGAAAATAAATTTAAACATACCTTAACCATCTTGTCCATACCAGCAGAGATAACAGTGACAGTGTCATCGTTAGCATCTTCAGTTGGAGCAATTCTGACTTGGGAAACCCAGTCGTTGTGACCCAACATGGTGGCCAAACATTGACCTCTGATAGTCCACACCTTGACGGTTCTGTCACGAGAACCAGAGATGATCATAGAGGCCTTTCTGTCGATGGCAACAGACATAACATCGGACTTGTGACCAACGAATCTTTGGTAAGTTTGACCAGTAGAGACATCCCATAGTCTCAAAGTCTTATCCCAAGAGGCGGACAAGGCGTAAGCACCGTCAGCAGTCAAAGAACAGTCTTGAACGATGTGGTTGTGACCTTGGAAAGATCTAACTGGGACACCGTATTGCTTGTCATCACCAGTCAATTTCCAGGAGATCAGAGTCTTATCACGGGAAGCAGACAACAACAAGTTTGGTTGACCAGCAGAAGTAGCCAATGAAGTCACCCATCCGTTGTGACCTTCCAAAGTTCCTCTAAGGACCAAAAATTCTGAAGAAGACATTATGAGAGCTTGGAAATCGTCTTATTTAGATGTCTATCAGGGAGAATAAGAGTGTTAAGAAGCTCAAATGTAAAACAAGAACTCTCATGAGGAAAATGTGAGTTGATGAGGTTGAAAAAAAAATCAGATATTGAGATGAGGGTCGAGAAAGAGTTGCGTCCCTCTGAATAAAATTTTCACGAACTGTTCTCAGAGTTTCTTCGAAGGTGTTCGGGTTGTGGTAATTTTTTGCGCGAAGAATACAGCACGGAACATAATGACTGTAAACACCCAAACAATCTCTAGATACATCCGAACATTTTATTGCATTTTCAGATTGAAAGTTTTGAAAGACACGAAACACGCAACTGGAGACACAAACTGACGCGAAAATTCTGACGCGTAAGGAAATGTGTCCGTGAATTTCGAGGAAACGTCCGAAATCAAAGGCACGTGGTATACACGTGATACTAAAGATTGCGACAAGGTTAGTTTAATGGAT
The DNA here is from genome assembly GCA_900465325.1 of Zygosaccharomyces sapae. Classification (NCBI taxonomy): domain Eukaryota; kingdom Fungi; phylum Ascomycota; class Saccharomycetes; order Saccharomycetales; family Saccharomycetaceae; genus Zygosaccharomyces; species Zygosaccharomyces sapae. The sequence continues at coordinate 238,230 of UEGL01000017.1, read as the reverse complement.
TTGAATGAAGTGAATTCTTTTATAAATCTAACAGCGGTGGGGAAGAGTCTCCGAACTGCAATTTCAGATCACGTGACTAGTGAACGTTCATCAATCGCACAATCAATCGCACACGAATTCGTGGGTACTTTAAATAAGATAAATTCATTTCTAATGCTTCTTAAGGATTTTCAGCAATTTGCTTATGTATTAATCTTGATCAGACTCCCTTTGCACATATAAGTCGTTCGAAATGACATATATTGTTTTGACATCCTCATTAACATGTAAGGATCAAACGTCAAGTACATTTATCGCCTGACTATTGCTCAAACAATTGCGTCTTCAAAAGGCTCTAAGGTCACTTAATCCTAAGTTTAGTGGGTGAACTTTCGTTGATTCTACTGTCAATTTATTATTCTCCTTATTATCACCATATTTCCCAGTAGCCTACCATGCCTCCTTTGGATAAACGTATCAAGAAGTTTCTTAAAAACTCAATTAGAGTGGCCCCCAAAATATCAAATAAGGGTGAATTGGCGGAGTTAAGAGCTGGTCTTGTTAGTCAATATCCTCAAACTAGAAAAGATGCCATCAAGAAAACTATTCAGCAAATGACCTTGGGCAAGGATGTTTCTTCTTTATTCCCTGATGTATTAAAGAACATAGCTACTAATGATGTGGAACAGAAAAAATTGGTATATCTGTATGTTATGAATTATGCGGAAACTCATCCTGAACTGTGCATTTTGGCTGTCAATACTTTTGTAACAGATGCACAGGATCCAAATCCGTTAATTAGGTGTATGTCGATAAGAACCATGTCGATGATTCGTGTGGACAAAATTTTGGAATACGTTGAAATACCGCTGCGTAGAACGCTGCAAGATGATAATCCATATGTCAGGAAGACTGCTGTAATTTGTGTGGCAAAGCTTTTTCAACTGAATAAAGAGTTATGCATCGAATTAGGGGTCTTAGAAGATTTAGTAAGTGCACTTGATGATAACAATCCAATGGTAGTGGCAAATGCAACTGCATCTTTATCTGAAATTAATGCGATGGATCCAACGGTAATCTCATTGTTAGATTTGATCCAGTCGCATGTATCTCGATTCTTATTGGCGTTAAATGAATGTACGGAATGGGCAAGAATTACAATCCTAGGGGCCTTGGCGGAATATACTGCGCAAGATTGTATGGAAGCGCAAGAGATTATCGATAGGGTTACTGCTCACCTGCAACATGTTAACCCAGCTGTAGTTCTAGCAACCATTAAAGTCATAATAAAAAATTTGGTTCAAATAGAACCTGAGGCGAAGAAGATTGTTATGACTAAATTGTCATCTGCGTTGGTATCCATTATGTCGACTCCACCTGAAATGCAGTATGTGGCTCTAAGGAATATTCGTATAATACTTGAGAAATACCCAACTTTGTTAACCAAAGAGACAAGAATCTTCTATGTGAAGTTCAATGATCCTTTGTATGTGAAGTTGGAAAAAATTGATATTCTGGTTAGATTAGTGGATCCTACCAATGTAAAACAATGTTATGTGTTAATGAGGGAATTAAAGGAATACGCCATGGAATTTGAACCTGAATTTGTATCAAGAGCTATCCAAGGTTTGGCTCAACTGGCTATCAAGTGCGGTGAAATGAAGTTTGTTTCTAAAACTTTTGAAATTCTTTTAGATCTGCTGGAATCTCAAGATGCTCTAAGGAACGATTGTTGTATTGCCGTTTGTAATCTACTAAGGCATGCAGTGGGTAACGAAGTATTAACAACAAATGCCTGCGAACTATTCAGTACATGGCCAGTCAATGAAGTTTTACTATTATCCGATTCTGCCAAGTGTAACTACGTTTGGCTAATGGGCCAATACCCAAATAAGTTCGACGAATTACAGGATAAATTATCTTTTTTTATCGAAAATTTTGCGGAAGAAGAGCCGTTGACACAGACATCCATCTTGATTACAGTGGTTAGGCTACATTCCAAATTACCGGGTTCTATCTTACAAAATGTTCTAGAATTGGCCACAAATCAAATTCAAGAATTAGATGTCCGAGATATGGCGATCATATATTGGAGATGTCTCTCGATGCCCAATGCTGATCACCTTATAGCAGAATTGTGTTCATCAGTATCACCTCAAATTGAAAACACCCTGGATACTTTTACACCTGACGTATTGGAGAAATTACTCACAGAAATCTCCAGTGTTAGCTCAGTCTATTTCAAACCCCAATTTGACGGTCCTCGTAACGCGGTACACCATCATAACGTAGTGAGAGGTAGACACATTGACGAATTAAAGGATTTAGCCAAGAATGAATTGGCAAGAAAGGCGAATGATGACGTACTATTGGATTTCGATGAAGATGAAGATGATTTAGTATCTCCACGTTCTTCTATGGCAGCTGGTGGACCCCAATCCCACATGGACGATCTAGATAATTTATTTGACTTCGGAGCCTCTTCATCATCTCAGAATAACGGCAGTGGTAATGATAGCATAGATAAAGGTGTAGCAGATTTGAACCTAGAAAAGCCAGAGCAGCAACAAAGCAATCAACATCAAGCTCAGCAGTCACAAAACGCAATTAATTCCAACACACAAGATCTTTTGGACCTTTTCTAAGAGTACTCATCTGATAGACCTCAGTTCTCTCATCAATCATATAAATATGTCTTAACGTATATACAAAGTTATACAAAGGAAAAAAAAGTATACGATGTACCCGCATAATATATTGCCTATTACCCCCTTATCAATTACTAACCGCTGCGTCTCTTGATTTGTTCGTCAAGCCTGTTAATTTTCTTTTCCACTATCTTATCTCTCTCTTGATCGAGGTATTTAGTATCCACTTGATAAAAAAGTATACACTCAGTCATCTTATCACGTTGCTTATCACAAGCAGGAAATACTTTAAGACCATTGGCCTTGGCGCATTCAGCCATTGACCTTACCAAGTCATCACATTTCTGATATGCTGTCTTTTTCAAATTCAAGCGGGCCTCCTTCTCTTCTCGAGGTGAAAGCACCCATATAGGTAATCTGGCATCGTGATTCGAAATATTTGACCCCCCAGACATTATACCTGAGTGTTTTTGAGCCTTTCACTGTATATTTAATAAATATTTCACTGTGTATTTCAACTTTTTTCAACGATCGAAATGGTTTTCTTTTAAAAAAAAAGCTTGGACTAACCATCTCTTCATATTGCAAGAACAAATTAAAGCAAAGACTAAGATAACCATTATGTTTGGTCCATTTAAGGCGACTAATACTCTGTTAGGTGGTCTACTTTGGAAAGTTCCATGGAGAATGTCCTCCCACCAGAAGCAAAGAGTTAGAGATAGATTAAGAGATGTTGATGAAGTTGTTAAACAGATTAATTTAGGTCTTCATGTTCAAAGGTGTGAAGCCAAAGGTATTCAATATGATGCGGCTATGAACACTCGTAAAATATTTAAACCCAGAGTTAAGTCTTTGCGTCTTCTGAACAAACCATCATTCTTCCCCAGGGAATTTCAAATGTCACCAAAAGATAAATATAGTGTGTTTGATAAAAAAGCTCGTGGTTATAGAAAGGGTGTTCACAAAGTTCCAAAATGGACTAAATTGTCTTTGAGAACGAATCCACCTTATTTCTGATCTATTTCTCCCTGTAAATATTATGTATATACTTCCCCTTACGATGTGAACTTCGATTTAGATTTTGATATCTTCTCCCAAATAAATTTAGTCTTAAAAAAGTCGCTTAGGTCGCTATCAATTGGTAATATGTCTAATTCATTATTAAAACCTTTTATCAGTACCTGATCGTTTTCTTCGTCAATGATAACCCCCATAGATCTATAAAGTTTCAACTTCAAAATATTTGCCCTCACAACCGGATCTTGCAAAAGTTCACTCTCACCGGAGGATTCAGGAGAATCTTGATCTCTAGAATCCCTAACTAATTTTACTATTTTCTCATCCAATTCACTTCTCATCGATACAATAGATTGTTCCAATTCATCCAGTTCCTTAACATAATCAACAATTTGTTTTTGACTTGCCAACTCTTGAGATTCCTGTCTCATTCGTTCTAAAGATGAATTCAATTCATTTACAAGATCATTTTCAACTTCCAACTGTGATTCCAATGTCGCAATTTCATTTCCTTTAGAATCCAGCTTTTGTCTTGATTGTGATCGTATTTGATTTAACTTTTCATCTATACCTTCAATTGCTGCAACATCATCTTGAATGATAAAATTCTCCCTTACTTGCCTCAGTAATTCTGCCGGATTCTCTAGCAATTCATTACTTGCCATCTTTTCGTCAATTCTTTCTATGATTTCTATTGATTAAAAAGATACGTGAATATAAACTTCTCACGATCTTCACGTAAACAACGAAAACACCAACGAAATATGAAGAATCCAACTAAAGAGCGGCTGTACGCTCATATGGCTCAGCATTTGCAAGTGCTACAAGCTAATTTGGTGGAAACTTCACGTCAGTTGGAAGTAATGTCAGAACAATGCAACAAGAATATCGTTGGACAGTTGGGTAGAGTGCATGCAAGTTGGTTCATGGCAAGCAATAGACATTTTGAAGAAGAGATGTTAGGTAAGACTAAATGAGATAAAGAGACAATATACGAATTAATTAGAGTTACATGGTTCTTATATTTTTGGTAGTTCTCTTTTTCTTTTTTATTTACCATTAGTTGACTGTGATTGTGATTGTAATTCTCGTTTTGATGCCTGTTCCTCCAATTTCTTTTGTTTCCTTGCTAATTTAACCTCGTACTCATGGCAACCAGCAAATCCTTCTAATACAAGTGGCTTCGGTTTGGGATCCTCCCTAAAAAATGGGCTCTGTAAAGCCTTTGTTGCGGATAGCCTTTTATCCTGGTCGTAATCAAGGAGGCCCTCAGCTAACTGGAAACACGATTCAGATGGAATAACATTACCAAATCTATTTCTAAAGACGGTAGGATATCTTTCTGTATGCTGTGGAATAACCATAAAAAACCACGGCATATCAAATAAATTGGGCCACTGCTCAATAGTTGGTGTCCCCATAATTTTAAAAATGGAATCTAATTGTTCTAATTCATTCTGACCCTGGAAAGCTGCTGTTTTATTGAACAATTCTACGAGAACACATCCACACCCCCACATGTCTACTTCTTCCGAATACTTAGTCGTACCCAATAATAATTCCGGCGGCCTATACCAAAGTGTAATGACACGATTTGTGTAATCCTTATCTCTCTTCACTCTTCTCGCCAATCCAAAGTCTGTTATCCTTAAACGTCCCCTATTATCAACTAAAATATTGGAACCTTTGATATCACGATGGAGCACGCCGTTATCATGAAGATACTCCATCCCCTGTAGCAATTGCTGGAAAATATGTTTACATTGTGCGACACTAATTTCTATCTGTTTGTTTAATAAAAGTCCACTTAAATCGTTATCAGCGTAATCAAATATCATATAAACTGTCTTTTGAGATTCAACCATAATTTCTGTTAATGTTGAAACATTGGGATGATCAAAACTCTGCAAAAGCTTAATCTCTCTAATTGATGTAATTGGAAAACCTTCTCTCTCACTTTCTAGCCGCAATTTCTTTAGTGCAACCATCCTGCCTGTTACAGTATTACGTGCTTTGTAAACTTTACCATAGGTACCCTCACCAACTTGTAGGATCCTTTCATAGATAGATGTATTCCTCTTTTGTATTAAGAAAGATGGATTTATACTTTTCTTTGGTTCTAGTCTTCTCAATTCACCATTAGCTGGCCTATTAATGTTACTACCATTATTGTTAGTATTATGACTGTGACGGCCACTACGATTATGACTGCTATTATTGTTATTGTTATTATTATACCTTGACATGCTAACCTTAGGACCTTTCGGTAACTGTGACAGAAGAGGATCCATATCCTGTTGTTGCTGCCTCTTGTTCAATTCAATACGACGATTCGTATCTGCAGTATTTGTATTGCTTATATTATTATATCGTGAACCTTCATATCGTGACATCGGTCTAACATCATTACTATTAGCATTATTATTCCTATTAAAACGAAAGTTATTCCCTGATTGACGCGATGGTGGTGGTTGTGCACTAGGACGTGTCGGTAACGGAGGTTGTGGTCGATTATTCGCCCTTAGTCTCTTAGGAACAGGTCTTGGCGGTGGTGGATTACCAGCTCGTTTTCTAAAATTTTGACGATCTACTAACGTTAGTAATCAAGACTATGAAATTAAAATTGTATTATTGAATTCGGTGTAATACATACTATTACCGTATGCCATATTGATCAACTCTGAGATTTATCTATACTACCTTGTTCAGTTCAAACTGTATATGTACTGTGTATAATATGTAGGTTTTTTTCCTCATTTTTTTCAACAAGGCGAATAGACAATGAGATGAGATGGGAACTGAAATTCTGTAAGAAAAAAAAATCAAGAATTTAAGTATACTACACATATTAAATTTCCTCCCTATTTATGAACAATTTCTACCAATAATACAAGTCAAATAGATCAAACTACATGGTTCTACCAGGTCCTTATTACTCAATTAGAATGAAAATCTGTAAGAACCATGTTGTGAAAAACAGGATGCTCGTAGTTTTGAAAAGTGTCTTCATGAGAAGAGAAAATGCCTTCCTTAACAGACAACGTTTCAGCATCATCGTCATTATCACCCTTGCATTTAGGAAAACTTGTTTCCCCTAGTAATAATGACGAATGATCAAAAAAATCGATAAACTTGATGACATTAATAATAACCAAAGCATCTACTTTTTCCCCCCAAATTAAGTCCAAATGTTCGTGATTTTCTACTTCAATATCAAATACCCTTTTCTTTGGCAAATTTTCCTTCATAACATGAATATCTACTAATGAATCACTACCCCCGTAGATCAAAAGAATAGGGATTTGTATGTTGGTTCTTGTAGGGAAGCATGCAATCTGATATGGCTTTTGTATAGAATTAATAAAACCATCAGACTCTTCAAACATCTGGAATTTCTGTGCCTGTAGGATCTGAAACCAATGAACCACGGATTTTACACTTGTCGTGGAATAAAGTTTAGCATATGAAACCATCTTTTGAGCGGGTGTAATGTTTTTTGACTTCCAGTTGAACAACTGTCGATTACCAAATTCAATCATCCAGTTAAATATCCTTGGATGTAGAGTCTTCTGCCACATTACAGCCGTCGGCAGCAGAACCCTACGGCCAAATAACAAGTACATCAGTCTAGGTGACGACTTGGCCAATTTATCCACAATTCTGTTATGCAGTCTGCGAGGTGTCATTGCAGGCGAAATAGCAATGAACTGTGAGACTTTTCTATTCAATTCTTCACTTAGTGAAAAGGCTGCAAACATTTGGGCTGAACCCTGAGAGAATCCGATACATATTAGTTGTGGTACTTTAGCCCTCCTCAGGACAAATTCAACTGAATTAGGTATGTCAAAGAAAGCAAACTCATCGATAGAAAAATCCCAAAACTTATAAGACTTGGGTGTTCTGGTTAAATGCGCTGTTGAATACTTATTACCCCTGTTATTTCCCATCCAAACATCAAACCCTAAGTCGTGTAACACAAATGGTAAATTGTTATTTCGTTTGATATTGCAAACCCAAACGTCTGAACACATTAACAGACCATGATGTAAATATACGACCTTACCGTTAAACCTCCCAGGTTTCGGTACAATTCTATGTAATGTCAAGATATAATCATCTTCGGTCCTCACTAGATGATCCTCCACTTCAATACCAAACACTCGACACATATCATGGATTGTTGGAGCCAGTCTCAGGTGTAATTCTGTCGGCGTTTCTGCACTTGCTTCGAGCTTATTAACCGTCCATGTTACTACTCTAATAATTTTCTGAGGAATCAACCTTAACAGCAATGCTAAAAAGGTCTCCAAGTAGACCAAACATACCACAGCTGATTCTGCGATAGAGATTCTCATGGATACACTACGGATGAATCCTCTCGAGGCTGTTTTCTCTACTTCTTCCTTCTTTCAGTCATAATACATACATATACATATATATATATATATAGACCGAAGGGCTCCTGCCGGGTGAACCATAGAAGCTCGTGACAATTATAACAATAAAGTAACATTGGGAATAGTTATAATAAATAAATAGTATAAATAGGGATCGTATAAATAGGAGGAATAAATTAGAATTATGTTTATTTGAGTAAGAAAGCGGTACCAGCAACGGCAGAAAATGCCAGCACGGCCCAACCAGTTCTAATAACACCACGATTAGTGACTTCCTTGCCCAAATCCCAGACCAGATGTCTAACACCGTTTCCGATGTGAAAGGCGAAGAGGTAGGCGACACCTGCCTTGGCAGTCCAGTCAAACCATGTTGGAAATTTTTCCTTGTACCATCTAGTCAAATTTTCAGTATTCAACCCCAGACCAAACAGCGTAGAAACACCGAATGCAATAGTTAAACAGTAGAATGCTGCACCGAGCATAACACCTGATATACGATGCAAAGATGACAGGTACCAAGTCATCTGCGGTTGATAAATGGTCAGGTGAGGAGAAATTGGTCTGTTCTTCCTTTGTGCCCTTAGAATTTGCAATTCTTCATCGAAACTTGTCTTGACTGTAGATTGGTATCTCTTAGCTAGCTGTCTGGAAACACAAGTGGAGCGAGAGACCACAGATGGTCTAAGGAAGACTGAAGATCTGTTCAAACCCAATTGAACCAACATGATGGAAATGATCTGTGCTGATAAGAGACCTTAGATTCTCCTTTAGCTGGCAGTACTGTATACGAAGATTTCAACGAAGGGTTCTACTGGAGTTGTCCCTACTCTAAACCCTACTTTAAATGTCTTTGTCTTCTCTATCACGTTGAAAATACTTGAAAAAAATCATCGGTGCCGAGGAACGGCAATATCACATGATATCCACGTGCGTTGTCACATGATCACCCTGCGACTATGCATCTAATGTCTAGGTTATAAGATGCCTTACCTGCACCTAAGGCCAATACAGGTGGTAACGGACAATCCACGGTCGTTCGCATTCATGGCTATCTCGAATGTAAATTAACTTCGAATGAATCTCCTCTTTTCAAGATACGCCCTTACAAGGCTACTACTTACCTACGTAATCAAGTGTATTACACCACAACTTCGCCCCAACATCATCCCTTCTAGCCGTGCAGTTTGCGCTTGATGATCTGCTGTCGAATACAGCTTCTATGTGCTTCTTAACAGTCATTCATCGCCACTCCCATTTTTTGGAAGTGCAACTTTAGATCCCTAATCCCAAATAGCAAAACTTTAGAAATTCCCAGTATATAAGAAGAAGAAACAAGGGACGGGAAGATGATTCGCACCGTTATGTGGAAAGAGACGAATATCTAACCAAAGTATTCATTCATTCACAATGGTGTTTGGACACAGTCACAAGGAGAAGTCTGGAGGTGAATATGTTGAAGTCCTATACGAGTTCCAACCCCAGAGCAAGGATGATTTGCATATCAAGCCCGGAGATAAGGTCGAGGTACTAGAGAGATTATCTCCGGACTGGTACAAGGGCAAGTGCAACGGTAAGGAAGGTATGTTTCCCTCCAACTACGTGAAGGCCTTGGGTGGTGAAGACGTGGCATCGAGGCCAGCACCACCTCCGCCCGCTGAGGCTCAAGCGCAGCCTCAGCAGGAAGCTGCGCAGCCGCAGGAGCAAGCACAGCAGCCGCAGGGCCAACCTATGGTCGTGCAGCAAGACCAGCCCAAACACCGTCACCACGGGTTGGGTAAGTTTGGTAGTAAGTTGGGTAATGCGGCCATCTTTGGTGTGGGTGCAACTCTAGGTAACGATTTGGTGGATTCCATTCTTTAATGAGTTTAAGTTACGGCTCAGATTTGTATTTTTTTTCTGTTTTTCTTTTTTTTTTTGTAGTTACTATATACTCATGATAATAAAGAATAAAGGTTAGTTTTAGGTTAGCTTCTCTGGCTTGGGTTGAGGTTGGAGAGGTCGTTGCGGTAGTACGTGGTACTAAAAAGAAAAAGTAAAACAAAACAAAGCGGTCGTAATTTTATAATTTACAGAACTTTCGTATCGGTCGTTCAAACTTTCGATAAGTCAAGTTTGGTCGGTTGGTCATTCCATGTGTGACAGCACGTCCGTCAAGGTATGCATCAACAGGACATCATCAGGACTAATGTCTTCCGTCTTGTTGCTGCCATTATCAGTATTTTTGCCCGATTTGGGTTGCCTTTTTATCATCGAATTCGAATTTAAATTTGCACTCGGGTTGACACTGACACCTCCGATGTTCATATTGGAATCCGAGTTTAGCGCGCCGAACATGACATCGCTGGTCATTATCTTGTTCGTTGGAATAATGTTGGGCAGTGCAGACTGTGGAAATGTTAAGGATGGATTTATACTTAGATCCAAATCTTGTTTAGGTTTCTCCTTGGCCACTTGTGATACGACGGGTTCCCTTTTTACCTGATGCCTGTCGTCCCTTGAATTGGTTTTTTTCCTCCTTTTCGCATTAGTATTAATTAATAAACTTGACATGGGTGGTGCATTTTGCAACTGCTTGTTCGGCAGTTTTGCCCTTTCATCTAAGATCTTGGTGTAAGAATCAACCTCTTGTTTCAATTTAGAAATTACATTTTTCAATTTATCGTTCTCCTGTCTTGCGGAATTATACTCCATTTGTAACTTCATATTTTCCAGTTCTTTTGTCTTCTTGCGTGCCTCCTTATCCACAGAAATTGTTGGTGAAGAGGACTTTGGTCTTATTTGTACATGCTGTGACTTTTGGTCAAAGGTACCGCTATATGCCAAATTACCCCCACCACTACCACCATTATGAATCGGTACTGAGGGGGTTGACTCATCCCTATTCTTATCAAAGACCCACTGACTGGAAGTAATAATGCGTTGGTGTTGTGGCACTAGCCGCGTATCATGGTCATTGTCCGTCATTGTTGAAGGTTTAGAATAAATCGAGAAGCATGGGTATATGCAGCTAAAAAAAATGCGTAAAAAAGAAGTGGAAACTAGACGTATGTATTTCTAACCTATGCGGCAAAAATAATTTAACGTGAACGGGTGAGCGACTCGAGAATCGACAAGAAACCCTGAATGTTTGGTATTGCTAGCGCAGTTGAGTCGTTGGATCTAAACCATTTTCCTCTTCAAACCTGCATATGCATACTCTGCAGCTTTTTTTTTCCCATACAGTCCGGGTAAATATACACGTGAGAGAAACGTAGGTCAAATGATGTCGAACGACAACAAGTGAAGGGCTGTCATCAGAATATTTACTCCACGGATAAGCAGGTCTAATAGACCTAGGTATAGTTAAGCCATTGGTGCTCGTAAAAGCCGTCCATTCTATGCATGGGTGTATGGGTTGAGTCATGTGCCCATCAGGCCCCAGCACTGTACTGATTCACAGGATGACGAGAAATACCAGAATCCATCGTCTCAATCTGCCTCTTGTCTACTCTCTCAACAAGACTCCCCTACGATTTAACAGGTTTGTTACTATGCCCGCACCGATAGTTGTCGAAACCGATATATCTACTACATAATTCTACCGTTGGGTGCTAGTCCCAACTGCGGCTGTACTTGCCGTATCCCGGATTATCCCAAACCACAGAAATCATCTGCTACCTTCGAAGGAATATGTTTTTTTTTTTTTTTTTTTTTTTTTAACAATTTATCAATTATAGATGAGTAGCATGTACTATGGATAGTCATCACTATCTGGTTATAGACATACCATAGCACACGTAGTGCCCACCATCATACTCATGCATCTCTATACACTCTAGATATTGTACTTAAGAATGATACGTTATTAGTTCCCGTAAAAAATATGACTTGGTTTATCAGTGATAGTGAATACATTTTTAGGTAGCATATTTTTCTGCTTATCGCTGTGGTATTCGACCTATTTTCCTAACGTCCATTGATAAAAAAAAGGAAAACAAAGACATAGAAAAACAAAAGAGAGATCAATCGAACTTATAAGACCTCTTGTGTTAACATTGATCTTGATCTATATTTTTAGTTTCCTAGTTATCATTAGCTGTCTCTTTGGTGCAGGTGATAATCACGTGACTGTAGTCGAAACTGATCAACCCTTTCCAAACTCCCTTTACAATAGAACTACGTTCACTTCAAGTTGAAAAGCCATTAGACATACATACGTACATACATACATACACACACACACACATATATATCTACACATATACTTCCAACAGTTACTACAAAACAGGCGGTCTTATAGGAACTCTACAATAGCATCCATGTGGTCGTATATTTTTGGTGGATCTAATTCTGGATCCAGTGGTAAGAACAGAGATTTGCCCAAGAAAGCTATAGTAGAACTCAGGGAACATATCAATCTATTGGGGAAGAAGCAGTCACATCTACAAACACAAATCTCGAATCAAGAAAATGAAGCCAAAACATTCCTGACCAGAGGTAATAAGACCATGGCTAAGAACTCTCTAAAGAAGAAGAAGATCTACGAAGCTCAATTGACTAAGTTGGAGGGCCAAATGGATTCGTTGGAACAGCAGTTATTCTCGATTGAAAGTGCTAACTTGAACCTGGAAACCATGAGAGCTATGAAACAAGGTGCTAAGGCTATGAAGACCATGCATAATGGTTTAGATATTGATAAAGTTGATGAAACAATGGATGAAGTCAGAGAACAAGTTGAATTGGGTGAGGAAATCAGCGATGCTATTTCAAGACCAATGTACACCGGAGCCAATGAAGTAGATGATGATGAGCTAGATGAAGAACTAGATGCGCTTGCACAAGAAGAGAAATCGAGGGAACAAGTATCGCGGGTTTCACCACCCCAAGCGGCCGAACCGGCTGGTGAGAAGCCAGTATCGTTGCCCAATGCACCTAATAGTAAGATAGAACCATCGAAAGCACAAAGTAATGAATCACGGGGACAAGAACAAGGTGAGGAAGAGGATGAAGATGAACGTGCATTAAGAGAATTACAAGCAGAGATGGGATTATAGTGAGATTACAACGAAAATACGGGGTTTGCATTGTTATTCTCAGAATTTTCCGCCATCACCACGACCACTACAAGTATACCTAATGTTCTATGTATAAGTAATACACGATAAGTTCACTTCATTTTTTTTTTTTTTTTCTAGTGTTTCGTTACTTAACTCTAGTTGACCAGTACCCATATCAAGAAAAAGACAAATATGATGAAGAAGACCTTTACAGCGAGCCATCTATTGCTCTTAACTCTATCAAAATATTTTAATAACTCGCGTTGGGCTCCGCTTATATTAACATCGATATTATCAACATTGGCATCAATTCTTTGAATTACGTCACCTTGCTCATGAACCATGGACGCCAGTTGTTGGAAGAGGTTCCCAACTTCCTGTATAGTAGATTCAATTGTTTCCACGGCACGATTTCTTTCCTGCAAATACTGACCACTGCTCATTTGGCCTTCTTCCATGAGAAGCATTTGTGATTCTTGTGGTAGCGACAGACCACTTGTAGCGCCACCGTTACCTCCATTGGGTTGCTGATCTGAAGATTCAGCTAACATCGATGACATAAAGGGATTAGAACTATTATAAGTCGCTAAACTTTCAGCATGCGCGGCCTGTTGAGATTCCTTATCATTAACCTGTGATATTTTCTCCCACCTATCCCTATTATTCATTTCCATCTTCTGTCTCTCCTCAAGAACATCCTTAAAATCTCCCGAAATATTCTTCATCTTGGTATTTAGCATATTCATTACATTTTTAGAATGTTGACTACCACCACCAGAATCCGCAGGGTTCCCGTTCTGCCGTGACCTTTGGAAACGACTCAGATCAACCAGACTTTGTTCGATAGCATAAATTTTCCGCTTTATCAAAAAAGACAATTCCGCAATTTCTACAGGGCTATCATTAAACATAGGTTTTTGCTTCGCCAACATAGCTAATTTCGATAATAATTGTGCAGTAGATGAAATCTCATGGGATATACGAGATGCTTTTACATGGAATTCACTTGACTGTGGTTTATTCTGTCTTTCATCACGTTCTCTCTCTAATTGCCATGTACGTTCCCGTTTTTTCAAGTTTGCTTTATTATGCTTCTTATGCACCAGCACACTCTGCTGAAACTCCGCTGATCTGTCTCTGATATTCATGAATAATAGTTTGACAATTATTTACAACAAAATGCAACAGCTCGAAGGATTCCTAGGATTATAGAATTTCGATTCCTAATCCAATAAGGCCATTGAATATCACAGAAGATTGTTTTCAAGGGCTCACTTCACAACTTTCAACTTTTGTTGACGTGTTTATGCTGTGCCATTAAGGTGTTCTAAGAGCGATGTTGGGTTTCCAACATCGTGTCCCTGCAGTAACCGGAGAAGCAGGGTAACACATAATACAGGGTCCAATGCTAACTAAGAAAGTTCTAAGATTGAGTTTTTTCAACTGCTTATATCTGAAATATTCACAAAGTAATACTACGATTCTGACGATTTATGTATGACGTTTGCTACCCCTAGATCTTATTTTTTTTTTCATCTCTTTTTTCCCTCATCTTGATCATTAATGATCAACTTTCCTTAGAAAATAATGTCGTATAAAGATGAGCAAACATTTACGTTTTTATGATAATTCCATTTCATATTCACTCTCTGGTGTTATGATTTCTTATTTTTATTATTCAGCATTTTTAAGATTTTTATCTCTGCTAGGACTCCTAGAAAACTAGGGACATCGGGATAGAAACGTCGCTTCTTACATCTTCAAATGGACTTTTCCACTAAAAGTTCATTTCTAATCAGTAATAATTGACCGAAAGGACTTTTCTGTATGCCATCTTTCTCCGGGAATTCATATAAAATTTATCCCTCGACGAACCAGTATTCCCGCTAGGACCTGTCAGTAGTCTTCTGCTTTCCGGTATTTCTCCCCGAAGAACAGTAAACTTTTCAATTGCTGAGTATCTAATTGTTCAGATTGTTAAATCACATCCCTAGAAGAACCAATAATAATTTTAGCATAAAGACGCCGATGGAATCAAACTCCGATAGATAAGATAGAGAATCACATGATGTTTTGCCGATAAGAACCCGCGCTATGTAAATATATACAGAATTCTACTCTTCCTCTTGTCCGGTATCTTTAACCTTCCCGTTATAAACATGTAATTTTTGAGTAACTCGAGGATCAGATTTGAGTTCTCTTGTCCATTCACTTTCTCTATCTATACCGCGTTGAACCCAACTCTTGGGCCAATCCAATTCTTCCTCTTTGCAAATACTTAGGTCCTTTGGATCTTCAAACGACCGGATTCCATTCTTCAATACAAGATCTTTGGTTGCACTTAGGACCTCGTCAGCAAAGTATCTTTTGTTGTAAAATCTGTAAATGCGCTCCGGAATACTGAGGAATCCGATTAAATTGGGAATTGGGACCACTAAGAGAGACTGATACGGTAAAAAGGGGCAACTTGTTTTAGGATCTCTAACTATGCCTTGCAATTCATTTGGATAATCTACACTACTGTATTGAGCAGGTTTAATGAATGGTGGGGGAATTCTACGTCTTCTAGCCGTTTCCTCTTCAAGGGATTCCGATTCAGTAGTTTC
Organism: Zygosaccharomyces sapae; assembly: GCA_900465325.1. Lineage (NCBI taxonomy): Eukaryota > Fungi > Ascomycota > Saccharomycetes > Saccharomycetales > Saccharomycetaceae > Zygosaccharomyces > Zygosaccharomyces sapae. Next base: position 222,547 of record UEGL01000017.1, on the reverse strand, counting down.
CTTTGCTGTTTCTTCTTCCTTCAGTTTCTTCGTATCCGGTTCTGGAGAAGGAGGTTCCTCCAAGGGACCTAAAAGACCTTCGTGTAGACCAGTAATGTACTCCTTGTAAGCTCCTCTTCCTAGACAAATAACACCCCCACCCAGAGCAGGATCTTCTACCAGAGAATCTTCATAAACCACTTTAGGATTACTCCACTCACGGTAAACTCCCAAAGCTTTTGAATAGTCAAAGTCTTTCTTAAATTGTCGAGCTTGTATTGGATCAAATTTTTCTAACTCTTCTGGATCTAGCTTCTCGTTCTTCTTTTTGCCATCAAACTTTTCCTCTGAAGACTTAGTTGATTGTAATTCCATCAAGTGCTTCCTGAATTCTCTAATTCTGCTAGCAACTTCACTTCTGATCATTCCCTGTGCATCTTCTTCAATAACTTCGTAATCTAATCCACCCCAATAAAGGATTGGTTTAACATATCTCTTCCAAACTTTCAAAGAAGTATCCAAATAATCACTGGGTGGTGGCGCAATGAAAACGGTAACTTTACGTGGCTTCCTATCAGTACTCATATGTTGTTGAGATAATGGCTCTACCATTCCTCTATACCTGTTTCTAATTTGCTTCTGTTGATGCTTATCATAAATTATACCACCAATAGATGTGGTCACGACCGTCCAAAAGATCATCCAATTACGTGAGGGCAATCTTAATGCTGGAATACCCATTGCCTTAAAGGCAGGGTTGGTATATCCGGGGGTTTTATTCGTCATAACTCCCTTGCTCTCGTGCTGATGCCGATGAGATAGAATTAGGTGAATTTTTTGTCAATTTTTCTGTCATGAATGTTAATAAAACATATACATAGATAGACATGCGTAGATATACATAAAAAAAACAGAAAAAAAAAATTCAAATAAAAAGGCAATACCCACAGAGGACAGCATATCTATCACTTAATTACCATGCTCTCCTTCATCCTTCCATTGCAAACTGAACCTGCCCTCTGGAACCACGTAGTTAGCAATTTTTTCAACAACTTCCTCAGGCGTAGTAGCAACTTGAACTATTTCACCATTCTTTTTACTGATAAACCCCTCTTCAATGGAATGCTCGATGTGTTTTAATAAGTGATCAAAGAATCCGTCAATATTGTAAAGCACCACTGGGTAAGCATGAATTCCCAACTGCGACCAAGTAATACATTCCATAACTTCTTCCATGGTACCGTATCCACCAGGCATGGCAACAAATGCATCACTCTCTCTAGCCATCAGCCTTTTTCTTGTGTGCATATCAGGAACTACTACTGTTTGACCATAGGCCGAAGAAATTGGCGTTGAACCCTTGTGGTTCTCAACACTTTCCTTGATCTTGTCGTTAAAGTCTTGAGTGCTTGAATCTCTTTCCTTAACAACTAATGCATCGGGGATTACACCGAGCACTTTACCGTCTAATTCAGGTCCCATTGTTGCGCTTGCTATTTTACCCATGAGACCTGTGGTACCTCCACCATACACTAATCTCCACCCCAGCTGATGAAATAACTTACCCAAAGTTTCAGCATGGTCGGCATATTTTTCCTTCTTACCGAAACTAGAACCACAGTAGACACATACAGTACGGGTTTCCGTCATTATTACACTATCACTTGTTATAACTGATATGGATACCGATTAGGGGGTGAAATGTTTATTAACTTTTGTTGAAAACGATATTGGATGAAAACCGAAGAAAAATAATCCTGTTAAAAGCTTTTGCAAAGATTGATTCCTCTTATATGGTTCACCTCTTGAACTTGTAAAGGTACGCTCTTCGATATAAAGTGTTTGCTAGCTACTGTGTTCAGTATTTTCTACGTCTGACTCGTTTCGATTCATGTTTGATCCCGTGTGGTTTATCTAACCGTTAGGCAATGCCGGGCATGCTAATCACAAGACCTCTCCGACCGGGAGGAGATAGAAAAGTTGCAGAATAAATGAATTTAGGAAATGCTCGTAATACTTCATGAAGTTTGTTGGAACAATCCACAGGTAACACTGTCGGAGAAGCCGAGGGAGGAAGATATTCGAAGATCTTTACATGCTGCCATGCATCCCAAGACGAATACGAGATAAGCTTCCGGTAGGTTGTTGATAAAAACGAAATACAAAAATACAAAAAAAAAAAAAAATGAAAATAAGATAGCTAGTTGATTACGCGAGCTTGTATTCTGCTATTGAAAAAAAAGCCGGTGGGGTTCTCGTAGCTAAAGGGTCAATATTTCTGGCCGTTCGCATCCTAGAACATTGGTAAGCTCCAGTATTGCAAAAGGAATGGAAAGCTGAGCATTGCGGAAGGTATGCAATACGACACACCTCCGACAATGTCTATTTTATCCCTCATATCCTTTTAGTAGTGTCCGATACGGTGGTTTTTTAGCTCAGCATCAAATAACTTCGGGATTCGTCACCTTCAACATCGTAATTAATACTGTTACAACTGCATATATTACACATTATAGTATAAAAGCAAAAGTGTCCCTCAATCCAAATGAAGTTCCAATATTTTAAAATCTTGCGGCGTCAAATGTGTATCGATAGCCATGGTAGCCTGGTCCACTTCTTCAATAGAACTGCACCCGACGACCGGGTAGCAGCCCATACTCAGAGCTCTCGCCGCCACGATAGCAGCTCGAGGCTTTTGCTTTCTATCTGAAAGCGCTTGTAGAAAATGATACGCCTTCTGTTGTCCCAAATTTAAATTTTTGAGATCCATAATCCCTGACAACCGTTGTGGACATGCCGGTTCGTCTATACTCTTGACAATTTTCCCACCGAGACCACCATCTGAAGGGACCCAAGAAAGGAGGCCAATTCCTTTATTTTTGCTAAATTCTATCTTCTGCTTCTCTTCTGACGTATGTAACATATTGTAATTTAACTGCCACCCAACAAATTTAGTTCGATGATAACCTTCTGCAATCTGCTGCCATTGGGTAAACTGCGAAGTACTCATGGGATGCGCGCTTGTGTAGAGGACCTCACCTCTACCTACCAATTCACTGAGCGCATTTAAAAGTTCCTCCTTAGGCAGGTCAGGATCAAAACTGCCAATTTGTAAAATATCGATATACGTCCCTACTCCATTAAGCAATTCTTTCACGCTTTTAAAGATGTGGTTACGTAAATAACCTTCTTGTTCAGTCAATTGTGCCTCTTTAGCTTCGGCGAATTCTAAGTCATATGGCGCAGGTATGTCTATCTTACTTATTATGGCGACATTCTTTCGATCGATTCCATACTTCTGAAAAAATTCTCCAAGCAGTACCCCATTATCTTCATTTGCATCAAATGTACGCAGCCCTCTATCGTAAGAGTATTTCAGCATATGGAGAAGTTCATCCTTATCCTTTTCTTGAAATGTATCCACGGTTTTTTGCTTCAATAAGCCTGCAATTAACAACTATCGGTGAAATGGAAAGACCAGTGCTACCAAAATTGACCTGTTCAACAGGAAGTCGCGATGATATTGGATCTGTCATTTTGGCTTACCATGCTCCTATAAGGATAAAGAAATCTGTTTAGCAGCTTCTAGAAGGCTCGTTCTAATACCCTTATGTATATCGAGTTAGGCGAAATAATTTCTTGGCATGACCGAAGTACTAACAAGAAAGGACGTATCATTTGCGAGTAACTATGACGAATTCCAAGACCAAAATTCAAGATTCTTTGAACACTACGAAATCTAATTTCTTGAGGTTCTCTAATCTTATATTCATGCCTTCTTGATAAAGGGTGAGGGTTTTCTTGCGTAAATATAAGAATTGTAAACCTGTAAAGCTAAGGAAGGGCGACTGTATTACTGCAACAGAGTGCTAGAGAATAATTTGATAAACTAGTATATTATGATGGCCAACCACAGACACACTATCCAGCATCTGAACTTTACTTCATCCCTATTTTTATTTTCCTTATATGTTACCCGCACATACATGTTTTATTTAACTAGAATGCGTGTCAGCGGCAGCGGTTTTTCTTCTTAGTATCACTTTCTCAGTTTACCCTATCTCTTTACAGCAATATAAGAGGAAATATTCAGTTCTTCTTTTTAGGTAAGGCAAGATTAATGCTGCATTATTTCATACTGAAAAGTCGTCTTTGGCGGCTCGATACGTGAATTTTGAAGTTAGTTATTTTACGGTTTCTACCCTCTTTCAGTATTTTCAATCCAGCATCCATGTTGGAGAATCATTTTCGAGCTGAAATATCCAGCTTCTACTCGTTTTCCTTTGTCCATTCTAGGCTCAAATTTATCTTTAATCCGTGTAGCCGCTGACAGACATAAAGTCACATGCTATAATGACTCAATATGCACGTGATTGTTATTCTCACGCGAGTTGATAACCCTGAAGGTACACACAAAAGTGCATCGACTGTGCAGTTGTTAGTGGTAGCTAGGCCGGTATGGAGTGGTTTCCAATAAAAGGGTAAAACAAAAAAAAAAAAAAATAAAATGTGCTACATAAAGAGGTAAGGTACAGGTTACGAGAATTAAGTTCTAAGTGTATGGATCTATCCCTTCAGAAATCAATCTGACAGTATCAACTCATATGTCGGTGGTGTGATTTTTTTTTTTTTACTTAGAGCAACCTCCATTCGTTCATTTGAAAACTAGAGTATTAAAAAAAAAAGTCAGTGAATAGCTGAGGAAGAAAGATGACTACCAATAACGCTATGGAAAATGCGGTAGGTGATGTAGAAAGTAGCGGTGATTTCCCAGCTGGCACTCGTAATGGAGAAGGTGTGGTTCATGGGCACATTCATAATTATGACAATATGACATACATCCATGGTCATGTTCATCATGGACATCAGAGGGATAGTTCAGAGCTAGATAGTTTACTACGTGCTCAAGAGATTTGGGGTCCGTCGTCTTCGTTGAGTACCATGAGCAATGAAGATTTATGTCGGAAATACGTTGATTGTCAGCATTTTGAATTTGTTAATTATCATACGTCAAAGCAGTTATCGGAAACGATTAACGATGAAACTCTTGATCTTGGCAAAGATGCGAGGGGCGGTTTCGGCGGCAAAGAGGGAGTTTTCAATACGACAGTCAATGGTACAGCTCAAGACGCTCCAAAAATTGATGGCAATTCTTATCGTTATTTAAATGGTGATGTGTCAAGTAAAGGAGGAGATCAGATGCTGATGCCGGTATCTAAGAAGAGAACTTTTTCCGATGTTATTAACAATGTAACGGAAGATGTAGGATCCGAGTGTGGATGTAATCCTAAGATTTTAGAGGTGTGTTGTGACATGGATCATGCACCATCTTCCGTGCCTACGGAGGATGGTATTTTAGCGCCGTTGCCATCAGCACCTGATGATGATCTTATTGTTTGTACGGGTACGAAGAATAATTTCCTGGAGCCGCCGGCGGCCAATGAGAATATTGTAAAGAAAGAATCACCAGACATAAATTGTGATTTGACTTGTGTGTGTCCTCAAGAATTCCACCATAACGAAGGTGACGAAGATGTTGATGAAGAGGAAGAGGAAGAGGAAGAGGAAGAGGAAGATGAGGAAGAAAAGGTCAAAGAAGCTGAGGACGACATTTTTGAGAAATTTTGTAGAGAGTGTGTGACTCTCAATCAACAAAATGCACAGGGCAGCAGACATCAGCATCATCAGGAGAGCTCGTCGCGATATCCTCCTGAACTTAATGATCAATCTGATTATCACGATTCTGTGAATACCCCATCGTCTCCAATTTCTTCTTCTTTAAATGGGGGTTTACAGAAGGAGGAGAACCCAGTAACTGAATTCCCCTTGAAATCGCACCCTACAAGTAACCATTCAACTCTTTGTCATGATCATGTCGTTAATTCACATATGGATCTGAAGATTCTCAATGATTTATGTGATATTTCGTCGCTTTATGAGTTTCCTTTTGCAAATCATATGAACCACCATAGACATTTTCATAATTATGCTGCGGGACGCAGTAATCAAGGTGTTAACCTCTTGCATTCCACCATCGAAGGTAATGGAGGTGATGGAGATGAGGATATGCATCATCACCACCATAGAATACAATTTCATCAGCATAAGCCCCAGCATTTAGGAGTTGGAGAAGTCAATCCCAACATTCCTTTTTCGCGGGATCAAAGTGAAAAAGTACCATCCCACTTGAAAGTGGAAGAGGATCAGGCATCTGTATTTCATCATCATCACCATTATCATCATAATCCCCCAAGTAATTATAACGATAATTTAGCAACAGGCACAAATACAATTAATTTCAATTGGTCTTTTAAGAATGAAGATTCAGGTGAGTTAAAATGTGAATGGGATGAATGTTTCGAACAATTCCCCAGCTTGATAGATTTACAAAAGCATATGTTTAGAGACCATGTACCGCAGGAAGATGTCACATCTAACCTTTTATGCAATTGGAATGATTGTGAGTTCAAAGGTGACGATATTTGTGCCCTTGTCAACCACATTAATTCAGATCATGGAATTAACTTTGGAATGAAAGTTTTGGATAATGCTTCGTTGTTGGAACAACGGGAGCAGCATCATTTGTTGCATTGCCCTGACCATGTGGAAGAGTCTCTAGATTTGCCCCGTAAATTTAGTAAATTACAATGTCAATGGGATGGCTGCGATGAATGTTTTTCTACAGCTGCAGACTTGAGCAATCATTTGGAGAAATTTCATCTACCAAGGGGTCAATCTGAATATCACTGTCGTTGGAAAGATTGCTGTCGTAAGTTTACACAAAGACAGAAGATGGTGCGACACTTGAAGGTTCATTCTGGTTATAAACCATTTAAGTGTCAAGTATGTTTAAAATTTTTCTCAAGTGAAGATACTCTGAATCAACACATGCGTACTCATTCAGGTGAAAAGCCCTTTCAATGTCATTTATGTGGCAAGAGCTTTTCTGTATCTAGTTCACTCAAAATTCACATCAGAACCCATACTGGTGAAAAGCCGTTACAGTGTAAAATATGTGGTAAAAGATTCAACGAGTCGTCTAATTTAAACAAACATCTAAGGACTCATAAAAAGAAATACAAATGCAGTTTTTGTGTTAGGAGTTTTGATACTGAGGAAAAAGTCAAAAATCATGAACTTGCATGTGGTAATGCGCCTCCTAGATTGACTCAAATATAATTCAAGTATTTTAATCGTCCATTAAGTAAATAGTAGTTTAATTGTACAACCTACACTAATTTTATTACTCTCTTTTTCGTTCAATCATTTGATACAAGTAGTCAACTTTTCCCCGGTCATCCACACCTTGATCGTTTTCTTTTTTCGCTACATGGAGATCATTTTCCTTCAACAACCTCCATAGATTTTCCCTTTCTTCTGAGTACTTATCTCTTAATGGTATCTCTAGATGGCAAATACCATTTGAAGCTAAAAACAAAGTTATCATATCCACAACTAGTTTCGGATGATTGGGTGAATATATTGGATCAGATACTATAATAATATCGAACTTTTCTACGGCATACTTATCAATAAAATTCTTAGGATAAACCCAGTCTAAAGTATCCACTACAGAGTTTTCAGACAATCCATTGTTCTCTACATTTTTCCTCAAGTTGGGGACAATTTCCTCTAGGTCGGTGAAAAACATCGCAATATTGGTGTTACCATAAGTTTCTATCCATTTCATAAACCAAGACATACCTGCTAGTCCAGTTCCAGACCCCAATTCCAGTACCTTCAGCATTTTTGTAGGATTTATATCAGGTACAGTATTAATTAATTTTTGTGATAAAATAAACGAAGATCCCCATGTCTTCCAACCAAGATTATCAGCGGTCAACGAAGGTTCGTAAATCTCAATAGTCTTTAACAAATTTTCAAAAGAGAAATGTCTTGACATCGTGGGTAGAGCTGTTCTACCGCAATTTTCTGAGATTCTCATGCTAACTTCCTTTATAATCTGATCTTTCACGGAAGACGAAATCTTTTCATAATGCTTTAAGATTAGAGTATAGTAATTTAGTAAAACCTCACCAGTGGTCGACAGTGTCGGTATTTTTTCGCATATTTTCTTGGTTGTGTCTAGTCTCTTGTTACCCCATGTCTGGTAATATTCTACAGTAATATTGAGTAATTCAGTGGAGATCCCTTTCTGTAGGCATATCTGCGAAGTGGTTAAGTCTCTACTTTTGCTATTCTGGAAATTGATTTGATCTGTTGGTTTTAATAATAATAGAATACATAGTATAGCTGCTGATGGTGCATAATGGACTGAAGGAAGATCTAGATAATCGATAGGTAAATTCTCATCTTCGTCACTGAAGTCAGTGTCATAGGTTGTTTCAGAATCTTTTGAACTTAGTAGTAAGTTTGCTTGATCCCTTGTAGTGTCGACAGTATTTTCTGGCGTATAAAGATCTAGGGGATCAAACATTTAGGAGTTGGTATCTTTACCACTCCGTTATGATCAAAATTCGATGTCCATCACGTTTCATTTTTTTCAGTTTCTTGTCTTGCATGAAGTAATCATAATAATAATAATAAAATAAAACAAAAAAAAAAGGAGTCTATAGTTAGAGCTGTTGATAACTTTGGAATTTGGAGTTGAACTAATCAACTGCCCAATTGCCTCCCAAAACCAACTTCACAGAGGTGAGTTCTTTACCACGTGATTTTGCAGGGTTCGTCTGGGGATGATTTACTTTAAATCGCATCTGATATCAACTCCAAGCAATACCCTCATATTAGTATCTGGTTTGTAGGGAAAGAAAGGATGAGTTTGGTCCCATATCGAGAGGGTTCTGTAATATTGGGAGATCCTAGCTCTCGTTCTTTAGTAATAGTGAACCCGTCATCTGGATCTCTAGAGTTTTATCGTAAAATTTACAAGACTGGACCCAATGGCCCACAAGGTCATGGAGGTATTAAATCAAGAAGGTATTCAATTGCTTCATATGTTTGTCCTAGATGTGGTACAGAAATTCACCCTAGATTGCCATTAAGTGAACTTGATGAAGAAGATCCCAATGCTACGACAGACGAAAAGAATCTACATGGTATGAATCTTTCTCGTAAGTACTTTCATTTTTTGGAAGATAGTCATAAAGTGGATGCATCTACTACATCTATGTTACCTCCACCGTATCCATTTTTCATTCCGCAAGAATTGTTTATTCCAGGATATTTCCACAAATTCTTTAGGGTTTTATCATTATTAGGTAGCGGGGCTCGTGGATCTGTGTTTAAAGTGGTCCATAGAATCGGGGACATCGATTTGGGAGTATTTGCTTTGAAGAAGATTCCGATTGGAAATGATATGGTGTGGTTTCAAAAATGTATAAGAGAAGTTAAGGCTCTCAGTTCTTTGACCCACATGAGTGCGAACTTGATCACTTATAACCATGTGTGGTTAGAAATGGATACCGCCTGTGGGTTAGTACGAACGCTAGACGGTGAAGAATCCGATACGGTAGAAAATATCCCCTGTATCTTTATTTTACAACAGTACTGCAGTGGTGGAAATTTAGAAAACTTTATTTTAAGGGATGTATTTCAGAAGTTCGCTGATATTCAATCACCGGAGGAACGTAAAAGGTTATTCAAATTTAAGCGAGCCCATAGCGGTATTCCCTTGGGGCTGTCTACAGGGCAGGTTGTTCACATAATGAGAGATATTGCGAGAGGCATGCACGAATTACATGATATTGGAATTATTCATCGAGATCTTAAGCCTTCCAATTGTCTTCTCTTGAAGGATTATAATGTTGAGACAGCACTGGATGAGTTTTATCCAACCATAGTCATCGGTGACTTGGGGGAGTCCCAAAAGGATGGAGAATATAGATCAGCCACTGGCGCCACGGGTACTTTGGAATTTACCGCTCCTGAGTTGATAATATCTGGTAAGTCAGTTGGTTACAGGGAGTATAGTTTCGCATCGGATATTTATGCAATAGGTATGGTCTGTTATTTTGTTGTGTTTGGTGAGCTTCCGTTTGAGCCACATATGGAGGTTGGAGATTTGAAATCTGTTATCAAGGGGATGCATTTTAGCAAAGAAACTCTCTTGGAGCATCATGTTTCTTTAGGATTAAGACCGATTGATGATAGGATTTTTGGACTCATGGAGCTACTTCTTTCTAAAGATTATCAAAAGAGACCCTCTGCTAAGGAAGTGGAGTTATTTTTAGATGAGATATCCGTAGGTTTGGATTTAGATCCTACGCCTGAAAGTTCGATACCTCAAGAATCTGATAGTGAAGATGCTTTGGATGATATTGACAGTCAACCACTTGTTCCCATTTCTAACAGTAAATCTAATCTATCATTCACACATTCAAGCTTAACGCCGCTGGTGTGGAAGAATTGCTTTTGTATTTTAACGAATGCAGTTACAGTTGTCTCCATGATTTTTTCCTCATCACAGGCCGCGATTACTATTTACATGTCGCTAGTCTTACTAGGAGTCTCTCTACGATCGAACTTAGGACATCAGAAATGGATCTTAACAATTTTATTAATGGTGAGAATTTACATATGCATTTCTAATACTAATTTTTAAAGATTTATATGGCTTTCTTTTTTTTTTTTCGTCATTTTGATAATTCTAAATATTTGTTGATTATATTATGTATGGTTATTATGCTCAAGGTGCCAAGAACGTTTTCGCTTCAATAGGCAAGGGACCGAAGTTGAAACAACTGAACTCCGCCTTAAGAGTTGAAATCCTGAAGGATCCCCCGTTCTTAAGCATACATTCTTCTGTGATCTATAAACCATGATACCTACTTTGCATAACAAAAAGAGTGCAAAGTCTTTACAACGATCAGAGGTCAGTGCTGATCAAGAAGGTACCCGTAATAGGTTCTATAGCATATCGTCAGATATAATTCCACAGACATTGACTCATCCAGATGATGATGAAGTTGGTACAGCTAAATCATTAAAGTCACCAAGTGTGATTCAGCAACCCCCTAATTGGGCGAATGTTGGTTTCCATTCGATATTTAATGATGGTGGTCAAAAAAGATCAAAACAAAGCCTTTTATCTACGGAATCGATGGAGAGTTCACCTGTATCTGGTAGACGAAGTGTTGAATCAGAATTTGGGATGAGTAAAGGTGATACTCGAATATCAGAAGAGGAAGATCTTTCTAACGAAAGTACACATACGACTTCATCAAGTACAAAGGAAAAATTGAAATCTTCTTTATTTGGCAGGTCCAAAGAAAACTTACCGAAGAATGAAAGAGGTCCAAGATTGTTTAAGTCTTCAGGAAATAGAGGTAATGCACCCAGTGTGCAAGATTCGTTGATAAGTCCAACAGTACCGAATAAAAAGAATAAATTTACAAAAATTGCAAAAAAACTCTTCAATCATAAAAACACCGGTACCCACCATGACGATGTAATAGAGCCTGTTATTCCTAACTCACTAAGCAAATTTTTGCATTCCTCTTATGCAAGACATAAGACTCCTTCACAATTTTTACACAATACCCCAGGTCCACTAATTGATTCCAAATCAGTTTATTCATTCAACCCAAGCATGCCTAATAATGCCGTTGATGGTTCGGGCTCTCAGCAGGAGGATTATTATTGGAACAGCTTATCAATGTTGCATGACTTTCTAAAACATTTACCGACGTTGGAAGCAAACTACCGAACTTTTACTTCTCAGGAGTTACATATATTAGAAGGAAACGTTTGGGGGATATTCTGCAATACTGCCCTGGAGCTCTTCAAATCACATGAAGTTTGGCAGCTGCATGTTAAAATTGAGGATATCAATAGAATTCTAGAGTTTTACATCGTTTTAAAAACGGAATCTAAAGCGGCATCCCAGCACAGTAAATTTTTAAATGAAGTAGAAGAATTTCTGATGACTTCGTTGTACATTTTAGAGAATCAGATTGTTTTCAATTATAGTAATGAAAACACTATGAATACTGCACTGAAAAGATTGGGAGTTATTTGGCAGGTTTTTTATCAGCAAGTGTATTATGACGTTATGGCAGTTTTATTACCGCTAGAAAAAAGTTTTACTTCAAGTCCCAAATATTGGTCTTATGTGGAAGGGTTGTCTCGAAACGTCTTGTCAGTAGATTACATCCTGTTAAAATCGTTTCGAGATTCCATCGTTTTACCTTATTATTTGAATTTTATCAACAGTAATGATGGTGCAAGTAAAAGTTTCCAGCTGTACATCTTTAACCAAGAAGAGGAAAATGGTGTTACTGAGGAGGATAAGTTGACTCTACTACAATGCTTTGGTGTCCTAAGTACAATCCCTGGTAACGACAGACATCAAAAAATTATACAGGAGTTATTAACGGGTGTAAGAATGAGTATTTAATTATAATTTCAGACTTTTCATGTTTACTCCAAGGTACACCAGGGTCTGTTATCTTCAACTTGGTGCTTACATAGAGTTGGTTCAACAACCAAACCGATAACAGCAGCAATTAAAACACCAAATGAGTCTGCAATCGAAACAGACCCTAATCCAAACTCTCTCTCTTTAGGCGGTAGTTTTTCTAGGATGTTTAGAAATGTATTCACATAGGAAGCACCACCAAGAAAGCCTTCATAAAATATTAGCGCCATGATGGGCCATGGTGTTTTCAATACATAATCCCATGATTGGAAAACCGACAGCATAAAATTTATACCTTGTAACAGGGACAAGAAGTACAGTTTTCTCATACGAAATAGCGAAGCTGTAGATCTAGAGATGAAGACACCCAACTGGTATAATGTCCCATATGTCACATAAATGTCTCGATATTTGTGGAAAAAAAAAAAGGGCATACCCTTTTGATCCAATGGAAACAGCAAAGTTGGTGATACTGCCTGGTTTATTAAGTATTCAAAAAGGTAGACCGTGGTAAGCGGTAACATAAATGGTATAGTTAGTTTATTCAATCTCGAACAAGTTTTCATGAAATGGTGTGTCAATTTGGAAATTGTATTTCTCTTAGCTATTGAATAAGCGCCCTGAGGAGCAGATCCCTCATCAGGATTCATCTCTTCGAAATTGAGGAATGGCTCATAGTCATCGTTCTCACTGACCCGATCATGTTCACTGCCATCTAGTTGGAAATACAGAAGGAATCCAAAAGGTAAGATACTGAAGATTAACAATGACATCTTAACTGGGACCTTCAAAACAGAAGTAAATAACATGTAAACACCACTACCAGCGAGTCCCGCACCACCGGTCCCTGATGACCACCCATTCAATCCAGTTTGTTTATAAATATGCGTCAATTGTAAGAATGTAACCTCACCAAATCCTGATGACAATGATGCTAATACGATTCCGGTTAGGCATACTGCTAATCTTCTGAAGGAAACTAAAAAACATACCTAGGCAACTAAACAGTATCAGCGACCATACTCTATGCCTATATGCGATCTTATGGATAAAGAAAGGTGCAACCAATTTTATTAGAAATGCCGGTAAGATGTCAGCCAAAAGAACTAATGATTTGGGCAGATTAGGACCCACAATATCAGCAGCTGCAGATAAAATTACCACGTATAAAACATTGTTTATGAGACCAAAGATCCAAAAGTAAAAGTATATGAGACGACTCTCACGATCCATAGTTCTTACGACATTTATACAATTCCTGTTCGCATACACATGTAGTTTATCGTGTCTGTTTGATCAAGAAACCCGATACCGCATTATTGAATCTGTAAATATACATATTTACACTGCACGTGAAAACCATGTGATTTTTATAAATGGAATAGTCCAGTTGATTTTCAATAATTTCGTCTAGCCTCTGATATGAGGCTTCAAGAGCCTCAATCTCTCTACTGCTTGCTCCAAATACTCGTCATCCTTGCATACTGCGAATCTTAGCAAATTTTCGGCACCCTGCTCGTGTTCTTTTATGTAGAACTCTGTTGGTGGGATTGCGACCACACCTAGTTCGTTGATAAGCCAGTACGAAATCCTAAAATCTTTACCCTTGTCTAATATCTCTTCAGGGTACGGGTAGTCCTTTGGAACATTTACTTTTGAAAAGTCTACCAAGATAAAATAGGTACCTTCTGGTCTCGTGTAAGGTAATCCCAATTCTTTGAAGACGCTTGTGAAGATGTCGAACTTACGGATGTAGTCTCTTCTCATGGCTTCGAAATAGTCACCCGTTAGAGCATCTTCAATAGAGTTGGCTACTGCTTCTTGGGGAGGAGAAGGGGAACTGAAACAAATACGTGTGTGACCCTTCGAAACATATGATAACAGCTCAGGATTCAACGAGATGACCCAACCAACTCTCCAACCGGTTGCAGCAAAAGTTTTACCTGCAGATCCAACTGTTAAAGTTAATTGAGCGATCTCGGGAGAAAGGGTAGCAATTCTAGTGAAGGAATCCGTAAAATATAAAAATTCATAAACTTCATCAGAAATAATCACTACGTTGTTTTCAACACACAAGTTACCGATTTTGGTCAATTCTTCCCTGGTGAAAACTTTTCCGATTGGATTATGAGGTGTGTTCAAAATAAGGGCTTTTGTCTTGCTGGTGAATGCACCAGCCAGTTCTTCATAATTGATCGTCCAATCCTTACCCTCCACAATACGTTTGTCCATATCCTTTGGAGGGTGAATAGGAACATAAACAACTTTCCCACCCATCAACTCAATGTTTGGAATGTATTGATCGAAAAATGGTTCCAAAACGATAACTTCGTCGCCAGGATTCAATATACCCACAAGACTCGAAAGAATACCTTCATTGGCCCCTGTGGTAACAGTCACATTATCAGCTTGTAATTCTTGGCCATAAAGGGGAGAATACAACTTCCTTAGTGAATTGATAATACTAGGGCGACCTTTAGTAGGAGAATACTGGTTTACAAGTGCAACTTCCAATGCTTTTTGAGCTTCCTCGATGGCAAAATTTGGTGGTGAATATGAAAAAAACCCTTGGCCCAAATTGATCAGATCACGACCTTTATTTTGCTTGTTATTAGCAGCAGTAGCAGCCGCTTCATTAGTCAATGACCAGACATCCTTGGTATTATTAGAGGTAAAATACTTGTTTGGTGTAATGTGAGGACGATTGGCAGTCATTTTTGTGTAATGCCTAAGGCAATTTGTATTCTTGAAAGCTGCTAAACGGTTAAACATTGTAATAGAAGAACAACGTGGAATTTCGTAAGCTGGTTGACAACATATCCATCATTCCTTTATATTGCGATGTCCCAACCACCGTTATGCCATTGCAAGTTACAGGTACCCTCCTTTTCGATAAAGCCGCTTTGATAAAGTCACGTGCATATTGAAGCCACAGTTGCGCCCTAGATAAGATATTAGGGTACGCGTCGTGCTTGAGCCCTATGGAAGTTGTCTAGGGCTTTATTAGGGTGCTGTAATTTACTACTGTGTATACGTCCATTTGATGATAGGCAGTGGTTCACCACGCCAATGAGCACTCCATCATTGTTAATTTTGACTTATCAGGAATACTTCGAAGTATACTATGGATTGCCTCAAGTTTTTGAGCACGGATCGTAGCGTTCCAAATGTCATTAATACAGTGTAGTTGACAAGTGTCTTACACGTAACTAAAGATTGCTTGATTGGAGTAGTCTATGCAATTTCCAGTGCTTCTGCCTTGGATGAAATCCAGAAATCGAAAATATTGGTTTTGATCGTAGGGAGATTTTTCATAGTATACTGCTTCTACTGTCAATGCTATTTGGATTTACAAGGTGTAATTTGAAAATTGTTGCCCTAAATTCGAGAGCCTTAGGGCTTCGCTTGAATATGGTACATCGGATGCTATATATACAATATGTATACTTACGTATGGCTCAATCCTAGTGATAGGTTCACCTCTTGTTACTTCGAGATCTCCAGATATTATCAATATGTTTGCTGGTATTAAGAATTTGATGAGGGCTACACCATCTATTAGATTAAGTCTACGACCAACCAGCACAAGACTGTTTACTACCAATAAGGCACCTGGTCCACCAAAACTGCCAAAGGAAGAACAAGAAGAATTTGAAGAGCTACAAAGGTTGGCTAACTCTCAAGATGCCATTGAAGCCTACAATCGTCAAGTTTCTAACGACACTACTAAAGAGAGTTTAAACAATCCGATTTTAACCAAAAATGATATCGGAGGGTTCTCACCAGAATTTACTAAGACCATTCCCGAATTTGAGGGAAACGTCAACCCAAGGACTGGTGAGGTCAACGGCCCCAAGCAAGACCCTCTAAGACATGGTGACTATTCCTTTAACGGCAGGGTTACTGACTTCTAACAATGTTGCTGTATATAATTATGTACTGGATTCCACTTCTGACGAAGCATGTACTAATTGGTTATTACATTCTTTGATAATCTTCGTGTCACTTTCTAAAACAGAGAGAAGTTCGGTCCATTCAGTTTTTGATTTTTCATCAACGTTGTTGTCTTCGAGGCTAACGTTGTTCAGTTCTCGTTGTAAGTAGCGCAGCTGGTCTTGTAAATTCTTCTGGTTGTGAACGTACTGATTAAATATAAGGACTTGGCTGCGAATTTCCTTGAACCAGGCCATTTCTTTGTCGGTAACGTTCATTTCTCTGAATTTTGGCGATTCGTTGATGCGTTGTAGTTTTTCACTTAGGCCGTTAAACCTTTGTAAAAGCTTCTCCTGTCGTTGCAATTTCGATTCACATTGTGATGATTGATTTTGGGATTTTGATTTCAGCTTTTCCTGCTTACTCAAAATTTCACTGCTGTATTGTAGTTGGCGAGAGAGTTCATATTGTTGTTCAAGACATCTACCGTGTAAGTTAAACCCTACAGCCTGGGCTTTTCCAATTTTTTGTAAAAATTCCTTGGAAGCAGCGGTCAAAATTTCTAATTGTTCTTCATTTGATTCGTTGTTTAATTTAGTTTGTCTCTTGGAAGGGTCTATTAATCTGGATAAAGGCTTTTTAGCTTCTGTTTGGAATGCAGCGTTTAACGACAGTATTTCCGACATAGGTTGGTTCAATGCCACCTCATAACGGGGGGTATTGACATCTGAATTCTTTTTGTCTTCAGCAGGACCCGGCTTATGAGTTGGGGGCGTTGAATTAATGAATACAGCATCTATGGAAACGAATACATCGCTGGGTTCAGTATTCTTTTTCCACATAGCATACGAATCAACATGGGATATGCCTTCGAGCTTGGAGATACTGCTTTTAAATTGTAAATCTGCTAAGGGTTCTAAATCACTGTTTTCGATACAACCGGATAACATTCTAGACCAAGGAGAAGTGTCCACTAAATAAACATCTGTTGTTTCACTTAATACAAAGAATTGGTCGATTGTTCCTTGCTTCAACACTAACTCACCCCTTTCTAACCTTATTGATTCTATCAATACCAGGGAATTATTATAGGAATAACCTTTACTATCCCAACACATGGTTAGTTCCAGATCCTGGTAAAGAACGGCAACAGTCCCATCATTAAGACTCATTAGAAGGAGATCGTTAGCTTTACCAATCGGCAGGGTTTTTAACTGCACCGCTGTTCTATCGTAGTATCTATCTGGAAAAGGCGCAATGGTGAAGGGACCTTGACCTCTAACTTTAAGCCAATCTACTGGTATGTCGATTTTAGTCTCGTCGTTTTCTAGTTTTTGGCGTAGTTTAGATGTGAATTGAAACTGCTTAATAGTATTTCTTTTGGTAGCATCGGGAGTCTCTACACTCAAATTTTCATATTGGACAAGTGATTTATGCATCAAATTATTCAATTTGTGAGCATCAATTTTGATGGAACAGGGCAAACATGGATAAAATGCATAAATATCGCAACCTTCAGAGACGCTCAATGCATAAAGAGTCAATCCATCTTGACTAAATGTAACACTCTCAATATCTGTAACAAGACCCTCCATTCCAAATGCACCATCGTGTTTGTTTAAAATTAACAGGTTTGGTTGTTCTTCATATGGATAGTATCTGTCCAGCAGGTGAATTGTATTGTCTCCCCTCAAAATTATAATACAATGCTCTCGATATGCTAATGGATGGAAGAAAACTTGTTTAATAAGAGGGTCTTGGTTCGAATCTATTAAATACCTAAATTTTTGGAACCCCTCATAAGAAACTTGAGAGTAACCCCAGGGAATTTCTACAACTCTTACCTCTTTAGAATTGTAAAGTAACAAAAGGGTTCCAGTTGGACTCAAAATTGCATGATCTACATCTTTTATTGTGGGGTCCAGGGGCATAAATTCATATTTGGAATCAAAAGCGTTACACCATCTTATACCGGAATCCTGATAGATTACGATTTTGGAACCGTCTTGCGAAGTACAGATGAATCGCTTCGAATTCCCACCTGCCCTCTTAAATATGGGATGAGAACCAATTGACATTGCTGCAATGTTGGACCGATCAAAAGAAAAAGGTTACTAATCTCGAGATTCTTGTAACATTAACTAACGGTATATACTATTCATCAAGAGATGAGGCCGTTATTACAATGAATGAAAAATCGTTAACGACGAACAGAAGAGATGACCTCAGCTATGACAATCGAATTTAATAGTCGTATTTACAAGAGTTTAGTATCTAGTCTATTATATTATATTTCATTAGTTTAGATTTGTTTCAAGAAATTGTTTTGCTTAATCCTCTCCCTGTTGGCTTTCCTCAATTGCTTTTTCCTAAGTTTCATTGGATCAGCCTGTAATTTTTTCATTTGGGCTTCTGGATTTAACACTTCCCAAAGCCAGTCTGGGTACTCATTATCTTCGAGAGCTACTGGGTCTTTGCCTGATTTCTTAGTGTTGAGATTTATTACTGTACCAGCAGGACATGATGATTTAATTGCCTGTCCTAATATGGGAGATGTGGAAACGAAGCGTCTAGAAAATAACCTTGGTAACTGGAACATAGAAGAAATAACAATATTGCGATGTGACCTCAAGTATATGAAATACCCCTGCAGTATTCCTCATCTGAGCTTCATTTTGTCATTGTATAGAATGACAAAACTTTTCGATGTTGAAAGTAACATGGTGTCAGTATCACTTTGAACGAATTGACAATCGAGTAAGTAATGGTAATGTTGAGCAATATTAGGTAGAAAGCGTTTAGGTTCCAACGGCCCAGACCATTGGTTCTAATCCACATTCAATTATAATATTCATAAAAATATTCCAAGATGCAAAATAGCATAGCTTGGGACTGAAAACACTCCATACAAATAAATGGAATCTGAAGATATAGCATGCAATTAGTAGGAAAACCCCTACGATACAATTAAAAATCAGGAAGGGAATCTTTTGTTCAGCATATAGTATCCATTTGTGATCCTCAGGACTAGAAATCGTAGATTTGTATAGTGACCAGTAAATTGTAGGTGCAAAATTTGATACGAACATCATGAATCCAACAAGGTAAATATTGTAGTTTTCAGGAACACCATTGTAGGCATTGGATAGGTCGATTGAAGCAATTGAATTGGTTCCACCAAACTGGAAAAATGTGAAATATTGTAATATCAATGATGAGAGTGAAATCAAATAGCTGTCAGAGTTATAGTGATCTTTGAAAAGCCGTGAAAGAGCAGATCTTAGTACCTCAAAAACGAAGAAAATAGGGATATTAGCAGATGGGGATTGTAACATGAGTAAAATTGAAAACATATTAAAAAGGTTGACTTTAGTGATACCCATTTTGGAGGCACTTACTTTGATTGCCAGACAGACAATAAAATATTTGAAGAAAAATTGTGCCATTGGTACCAATGCCTTATTAAACACTTCTACCCCGTTACTTTGATCTTCGGTGAAAAAAAGACATGATTTGAACGCAATATCTCGAATCCAAAAAGGTACGTATTCACGGTTCACAATTGCCCAACTGACCTTGTAGCTTCCGCATAATGCGCATAGTGAAAAAGAAAGGACAAACGACAATCGATCCCTCATAGTACCTCTCATCCCCACTGCAAAAATGGTTAAAAGGTTTAAGTACCATTGTATACTTGGGTTAGCCTTCAATAATTCAAAAATGGTGTTGTTATAAGTATATTTTTGACCACTGTTGTTCCACCCACGAATTAACCTTGTACATACAAGGCAGATAAGATGCAATTTATAAGCTTTGCGCAAGCACAATTGCGACAAAAGTAAGGTACCGGTGATTATCCACCACCAAATTTGGTGTTCCTCCTCCACGAAGCTACTACCAAACATCGCAACACCTAGTATTATTGAAAGGGAAAGTGTGAGGAGACCGGAGTTATTCAACTGCATGATGGAAATTCCATACCAAAGAGCTACCGCTGCAATTATAATCAACATACCAAACCCTATAGCTAGTATGTTATACTTGTAATTGGTTGCAGATTTAGTTAAAATTTCTTGTAGATCCCTCATTTGTTCGAATAGCTGGCTAATGGATTCATTTTTGACCCCTGGAGTACGTCCTAAAATAGACGCGAGTTGGTTAAAGTTATCCTCCACCTTTATAGCAGCAATCTTATTCTCTAATAATTGTAAAAAATCTGGAATTATGATTCCTACGTTGTTTTTTGGAATAGGAATATTGAATAATGTCGCCAAAGTGGGGACAAAATCTACTTGTTGAATTTTTGTCAAGTAGTCATAATTTGTTTCATGGTCTTGGAGCTCCGTGGTTATGGGTAGATGTAAACCTCTCTGATGTAATGGAGGTTGAAATTGTTTCAATTTTTTTGACATCATTACTAGAGCAGACGAAGTTTCTCCTGGTGAGGAACCGCCATGGTTACCAACATCGTTCATTCCATGATCTCCCATTATACACACTAGAGTGTCTTCATCTACATTTTCATAGATTTCTTTGATTACAGAATCCATTTCCTCATGCTTATTAGGCATAAAAACAGATCTAGAGCCTCCTTTGTGGCCAATATGATCCAATCCCAAGTAATGTAAAATCAGCCCGTCCCATTCGTTTTGATTTTCCAATTGATGAGATAAATGTCTAGTAACGTTTAGATCTACTTGCTCAAAGTCACTAACAAAGAAGGAGTTAGTCCCTTCGTATTCCTGGAAGAAATCTACTGGGAATAACTTAAGCCACGTATCATCACCGAAAAATCTGATCTTTTTTCCCTTGTCTAACAAATTGCTTAAGCCATGAGTCTTGTTCTTTCAAATTGGATGATGAATCATCCTCAGCAACATTCAAAATGGCATCAAGGAAGTTGGGAGTCGAACCTGTAGTAATTCCTTTTAATCTCGGGAGTGTAACGGTCGGTGGATTCGAATATGCTGTAAATCCCCATGCTTCACCGTCATTAATCAATGAATGAACGAATTTAAAGTTCGAAATTGACTCCTCAAATACGAAGTCGCTTCTTAATGCATCAATTACAACTAATACCAATTTATCAAATACCGGTTTGGATTCACTTTGGACTGACGATTCTAACATAAAATCAGCAGTACCTTTGAGGACATTCTTTTGAGGGAAAAAACCACAACAGAAAATGAAGATAGCCACAAATTGAGCTAATAGCAGCGTTATTATTTGTTTCAGCATGTTTTCTGATATCTTCCACGGTGGTGAACATATTTATATCTATGTCAACGCGATCTTAGTAAAATGGACCTTAATACTGTATAATACTAAGAATAAAAATTTATAATGTACATAAGAAAAGATGAAGTACCAGCCTCATTGCAGGAGTTGATCTCTGTAGTGTGGTTGGAAGTTTTTGTGTTTAGCACTCTTTTTGTCATGTTGTTTCTTGTTTTTGGTCTCCTGTTGCCAAGATCTCTTTTGAGTCTGAACATTCCTTCTATCGTAAGGCTGTAACATCTTTCTTGTCTCTGCTGCCATCACAGTACCTTGACCTTCGGTAACTTCTGATTCTGGTTTCAAGTTCTGTCTGTAATACTTCATCAAGGATCTGTGACCGACTTTAACACCCGTTGGCAAATGTAGTTCAATACCATCGTGATAAAGGACTTCTTCTGGTAGTTCTTGATCAGAGCCTTCATCCTGATCCTCGTCAACGTCCTCCCAATCTTCATCATTCGCATCATCAGAAGTTCCCACTACAACTGGCTGCTGAGGTTCACCATAAGACTTGGTGAAATCGTAAAAATCTGAAATTTCCAATTTCTCATCTTCCTCATCGTACGGAATTCTGCAATGCCTCTTGGCTAACATGTGTTGCCTCACGGCCTCTAATGATCTACCCTGATAGTTACAGACAATGCAAATATTACCTAACCCAATCTTTTCAGAGATATACCTTATTAAACCGGGTTTATCAACCAAGTATTTCTGTTCTGGAATGAAAAAACCATGACTTTTTAACATGTGTTCTGTATTAGTATCTAGATTAGCGTGTTTCTTACCGCAGAATAGGCATTCTTCAAGAGGTATATCCACACGGTTCGATATTTTTTTCATGCATCAATTTTTCAGCTAATTGAGTCTCCGTAAGCTCTGATTCTTCAGGCTTAGGTGTCTCTGTTTCCTTAGGTTTAGTCAGTTCCTCAGATTGAGGCTCAGATTCAGGCTTCTGTTCTTCCTTTTGGATGTTCTTGGCAGCATTTTCATGTGCAATCTTTAACAATTCCTTCTTTCTTTCCAATAGAGCTTCTTTCTCCCTTCTGCGAATTTCTTTCTTTGTCAGCTGTTTGTGTTTACCATCATCATTATTATTCTCTGTAGATAGTGCTTGTACTTTAGAATTAAACACACTTTCAGGTATTGGAGCTAATTGGGCAACTCTTCTTTTCAAATTATAACGATGCCATTCTGACTTCATATGTTGTCTCTGATCATCACCACTAGGAAACTGCAATTCACACCCATTACAAGTATAGCTTGACATAATGATACTTGGATATACCGTGCTGTTGCTACAAACTGTTATTATTTAATAGTGGATAGCTCATCGAAGCCTTTAAAGCTCATCGCATGTTTAAAAAACCTTTTTGTGCGGGTAACATGTGAAAATGGCGGCAAATCAATTCTATGAACTATGAGGATACAAGTGATGATAGATAGTCTTAAATTTAATCAAAAAACATTCTAGAGTATTTTCAAAAGCTTGTCTCCTAAAAAAAATTGTTTATTTTTTACCACGTTTAGTTTGTTGTTTTTTATGCCATTTCCTAATGTCCCATGAGAGAAACACCATATATATGGGAACGATAAATAGGTTTCCAATGACACCTAGGATCAGCTGTAGAATCCACAAGAAGGAGTTGTTATTGTGCTTGTTGAGACCCATATCTAAACTCATGAGAATCCAACCAATAAAATCAGATGTAATGTCATCGTAGCCTTTTTCTAGCCACCAAACTATTCTGTTGCAACACTCCGCGCAAGAGATGGCAGCCGAAGAGCCTTCTATCTCTTTTGTAATGGATGGTTTAGTAGTTTCCTCCACAGCATACCCTTCACTTAGAAAATTTCCAGGATAAATACAGGAAACCCTAGCATCAGGCAATTCTTGTCTCAATATAAAGGCTAATGATTTAACTGCAATTTTCATAGGAGCATATTGAGCATACCCAATGAAAGGGAAAAATGCAGCTTCACTAGAGAACAGCACTAAGTGACAACGAGGTAACAATTGGGATACTTTATGGGACACGTACAATGCAGTTAAGTAATTATTCTTAACACCAATTTCTAATTCTCTGCCTGTACAATCAGCAACTAATTTGGGTGTAGCGCCACCAGCACAGGCCAAAACTTGTGTAGGAATCAGTTTACATTCAAAAAGCCTCTCAAACATTTCATTGACAGATTCAGGAACCGACAAATCACAAGGTAAATACCAAATACGGTTATTTTGCTCGTCTATGTCTGTGGCTTTCTGTAATTTCTTGGGATATCCTCCGATATCTCTAATGGCATCCTGTAATTTATCAGCAGACCTGCTAACGACGATGATCTTGGACCTTACAGTTTCATTCAGATACTTTTGGGCAAACTGTTTGCCAAGGCCTTGGGATCCACCAGTAATTAAAACAACTTGGTCTTCTAACGCGTACTTCATTTATAATACCTTGTCGTCGTTGTTGTTTGTACTTGGTTAAATACATATAAAGCGTGAACTATTTACATAATGGAAAGGAAAAGCATAGAAACCCAGAGGAAGATTATTGTCTCTCACGTTTGTGCTGTTCGTATTCTTTCTTTAATTGTTCTAATTCCTTTTCATCAATGGGTGGGATGGGCACATCTGCAAAATCGTTATCCTTATGTAAGAAACGGTAGGTATACGTGTAAATACCTGCAGATACACCTGCTAAGATTGCTAACCCAATCATGTTCTTCTTAAAAAAAGGTTGTCTTGCTCTAATCAAACCTGGAGTCATCTTCCAGGTTCTATGATCCTGGTAACGAGATGGGTCCAAAACCATGAGAAAGATAAGGAACTGGGAACGTGTAAAGCAAATCCGATGTAGTCGAAACAATTGTATACCGTTTAAAAGCTTTAGAATGCTTATCGGGAGTCTCTTACAGGGGCTATTTGGCGCTTTGAAATGGACTGAGTGTTAGGTTTACAGGGTGTCGTATCTTTTGATAACAATTTTTCAATATCAATATCAACATTGAAAAGTTTCAATTATATCGGCTACAACTGGGCATCTGAAAAGGCTTAAAGGTATAGCGGCTTTAGTTGGACTTTATTGGGTTGATTTCGGAATGACTGTTGGATTAGCAAGAAAGTTATCACGTACCAAGCCTCATAGAGATGCATTACTACGCAATATGGTTAGTCAACTTCTGCAACATGGCAGTATTACCTCTACACACTCCAAGTGTAAGGAAGCCTCTAGAGTCGCTGATAGGGTAATTAATTGGGCAAAGATTGTTTACCAAAACCCTAATTCCCCACTATTACCGCAAATACAGTCCAGATTACACCTGTCTGGTGACAACTCAAAACTTCTTAAAAGGCTTCTGAATGAAATAGCGCCCATTTATTCTAGTAGGAATGGTGGTTATACCCGTGTAATGCATTTGGAACCTCGGTTGAGTGATAAGGCTCCCTATTCCCTGCTTGAATTGGTTAACACACCCGTGATTGATGCTAAGGGAAGGTTTCAGAGGGGTAACTTGAAAATGTGGTTGATGGTTAAGAACACATTGGCAGATGAACAATCAGGGAAACCATATTCGATGTTGACCTTACAAAATCTAAAAAAAAAATGACTTTAGACAAGAGTCGCGAACAATTAAGCAATGAAATCTTAGCGATAAGGAAATTTTTGGTGGACGAAAATGGTGACCAGTGGGATGAATCGCAACAGCAGAATTCGGTGCAGGAGCTATTGGTTCAAGTTTATGAAAAGGATTTGAAAAAATTGAGAGAAAGCAACAGAGTATATAATGGAGGGTACCGTTTTGCACCAAGACCAGCATCGAGATCAGGATCTCAGACATAGGATTTATGTTAAAGAAAAACACAAGTGTGTCAAGTAGGCGAAAGTCGAGTGTTTAGTGTTCCATCTGTACTTGTATATATTGTAAATGTGAATTCGAATTCGACTGATTATCTGGTACATGTGCTCGAGCACTTGAGAAAAGAAAAAGTTTTAGTTAACTACTACTATAACCACATACCTAAAGTAATTTAGTTCAAATCTTAAAATCTCATCAATATGTCATTAAAGTTCCCTGTCCTGGCCTCTAAAGGTTTTACGGATGCTATTGGTAATACTCCTTTGATTAGATTAAATAAACTGTCTAAGGAACTTGGACGTAATATCTGGGGGAAAGCCGAATTCCAAAACCCAGGGGGATCTGTTAAGGATCGTGCAGCTTTATATTTGATTAAAGAAGCTGAGAAGAAGGGTTTAGTCAGTCCTCATGAACCAAATCCAACTATTGTGGAGGGTTCTGCAGGTAATACAGCAATTGGTTTAGCCCACATTGCGAGAGCTTGTGGTTATAGATCGATCTTTTTACATGCCCAATACTCAATCTGCTGCGAAGATTAATTTACTAAAATTTTTGGGTTCTGAAGTTTATCCAGTACCTGTTTGTCCCATTTCAGATCCATTGAATTTCAACAATAGAGCTAGGGATCATGCAGCTAGGTTGGAGAATGCTGTTTGGACTGATCAGTTTGATAACCCAGCTAACTGGAAGGCACATTATTACACGACTGGACCTGAAATTTTGCAACAATTGGAGGCTAATGGATTGAAATGTGATGGGTTCACCTGTTCTACTGGTACTGGTGGTACATTCACCGGTATTGCACGCTATTTGGAAGAACAAACCAAGGGAAATTGTAAATTGGCACCTTCAGATCCACCTGGCTCGGTTATTTACTCTTTCATCAAAAATGGTACTTTAGAACGTGAAGGAGGTTCGTTCACTGAAGGTATTGGACAGGGTCGTATTACGAACAATATGGGGGCATCTGTAGATATTGCTGATGATGCCGTTTTTGTTCCCGATGAAGATAGCATTGCAATGGTTTATAGATTATTAGATGAAGAAGGCTTGTACTTAGGTGGTACTTCGGCATTGAATGTGGTGGGAGCATGTAAGCTGGCAATGGATTTACCAGAAAATTCGAATGTGGTGACTATTTTAGCAGACTCTGGTCACAAGTATGCTGAAAGAGTTTTCTCTAAGAAATGGTTACAAGAGAAGAAGCTTTACGATGCTATCCCTCAACACTTGTTGAGGTATGTGACATTGGAGTAATGAAGGAAAGTTGAAAAGAAAAAAGACTTCAATATTCATATGTAATTATTGTTCAATTCAGATATCGATCTGCAGATAATTGGCCAATCTATAGCTCTTTCTTGGCCCTGGCTTTCTTGCCATTTCAAGAGTTCGTACATGAACATTAAATTTGGTTGAATTATAATGTTCAGTCTACGGACTCTAACGAAAAGATAGGCCCGAAGGACGCTGCATTCTAATCTTTTCATGCATTCTGCTATGCAAACAGTAGCAGATCTCGACACCCCCACCATGCAATGAACTAACACTTTACCATTTGTCCTATAGCATTCATCGATAAATGCAAGGATGTGTTCCAATTGGTTTGTCAAACTATCCTTACCGTTATCTCCAAGGTTTGTAATACGTAGAATTTTAAAACCTTCTTGTTCAAAAATTTCAATTGACCGAGGGTTGTCGTCCAGAGTATCGACGCTACTACTGCATTCACCGGTAACGGTTAAACCTCGTACTCTTGAAGGCTTTTTCGCAGGATCCTTTCTCAACGCTTCCAGTTTACTAGGCGTTGGAGACGAAGATGCCCTGTGACGTGAATTCACGGGACCGGCCCATGATAGATCTTCGCCAACAGATACGATGTAATTGATTCCCATCTTTTTCAAAAGTTTTGGTGATTGCGCATGCTCTAACGAACCTAAGTAGAGATGAGATAAAATTCTAGATGGTAACGGACCCTTTAAAGTGGAGAAATCTAAATCTGGTGGGACACAGAACAGAAATATTTTGCTAAACATCTCTGGTGTGACCTCTAAAGGTTCTAAAACTGCCTTTTCACGATTCCTGTAAAAAATGGTAATTTTCTGGTCGTTTCGGACTAAATTGTTTCAATAAGGACTGCAAATGGCTCAAGACTTGCAAATCCACGGGGAAAAGAAAAAATGGTCTTTCGTACTTCAAATGCAACTTGAGTAAAGTATCCTCCAATGATAAATCCCACAAAAATATTAGATATGCAACCAATAAGAAAGTTGTCTCGGTGTAGCCATCAGAACAATAAATAAGCGATCCGTAGTCTGTCAAACTGCCCAGTTGGTACAAAACATAACAAAGGTTCAGAATAATTTCAATCGAATTAATGTTCAAAGATCCAAGAGTAATGGTACCAGAACTAGGAAAATTTAGCTCGATTAGTGAAGGGTTGGGGCTCCTTAGAAGGGTCCCCAATGAAGCCATTATTTTTTCCAATGAAGGAGGTGAAACTTTTTTCTAAACATCTTATCATTAGAGCCCAAGGTCTTGGCGTGCATGGTATGTTGAACAGTTTAGAATCTGCCACTTTTGGATTGTTCGTATCGCAGTTTAACTTTGGTACTCTCACAATGGAATTCTGCGTGGAATAATAAGCTAGCCGATCCCTGACAAACAAATCTGAGCTTTTGGCGTCTGAAAGGAGCAATTTGTAAACTTGGTAATCCGTAGAATTACCACACCAACATGAAAGTGATTTTTCAACAGGGGTAGCAGAGGACATTTTGGAAACTTCCAATTTTTCACGGTAGAGCAAATCTCTGTCCCAATTATTGAACGAGACCAGATCAAAGGGTGAAACCAACTGAATCGGTGAGCTCTTGTTTAACGAATCCATCGTCATCGGTGGTGTCCCTATAAGATCTCGTGGGATATCCTCTAGAGATTTGTATTGTAAAATGGAAATTTTGGGTTTCCTCTCGCTATCATGGCTGTAATTGGACTGTATAAACTTGAGAGCTAGATCCAAAACAGTAGTTAACCTGTAGCAACGAGAACAGTGACCTTTTGTATTGCTATGAGCATTTATGCTGTGAAAACAGTACACAACAATTTGAGATGACATCTCCAGCATTTTAGCCGGCTGGATGTCGAATCTTCGGAAGGAACCTGGCTGTTTCCATGTGAACCCGCCTAAAGATTGCTGATGGCTATTCCCCACTTTTCTCGTCATGGAGTAGATATTTCTAGCACGGCCATCAGTATTCAGAAAAGGTAAAACCCCGTACTCAAAGCATGATGAAACCGCATCTTCCATGTCCTGCATTTTAAGAGTAATATGACACCTCGCAAGTTCTCGAATAATAATATCCCGTACTACCGATTTGTCGTCACCTAGTCTAACATCTCCCAAAGTTGCCCATGAAAGTAAAAATTCCTGGGGATCCATTGAACATTTTAAAACTCCAGAATTCTGGATCCAATTATCCGGCATCGGTTGAGACCTTACTATCGAGATCGAATTTGGGTAGTCTGGAGGTGCCGTAGTGGAATATCCATGTAACCATGGGAAAATTGTTTCACAGTCAGGTAAAGGTGATGTCATATGTCTTTGCAACAAGTTCCATAGTTCATCTGCAGTAACAGTTGGTCTACGAAAACTATTATTAGAATCTTGTCTCTTTATAGGTTTAACTTCTTCTCTCATATCATCAATAGCACTATTCTGCCTTTTAAAAGAACACCTCCTTTCCATAGGGGTTACTTGCATCGTAAATGCAATTAAAGTTCCCCTTGATTCTTAATGATATTGGACTCCTGTAACGATTATACCATCAATCACTACTTTATAGAGGTTTGTTTTACCATTCTATCGATCAATGTTAAGCCGTTGATGATGTCCTGCAGCATCGATTGAGGGCGCACCATTCTTCCTTTTCTTTTTTTTAAGAACAGTGTCCGATAAAACCGGGATTGTCCGGTGACGTGACAGAATGGAATCCGTCCAAGAATCAAATTCTATAGTCTTTAAAAAGTGTGTAGGTAGCATAGTGATAACTTTCACGTTTTTAAAGAGTAGTTCCGCTCCCTCATGGTTCTTATCCAGCCAACAGATTTTTTTTTTTTAATGGTAATTGAGTTTATGGAACGATCTGGAGGATTTAGCGGTATTAAACCAAGATGCAGTGCAAGAGATTACCAATAAATTAAGTAATAACTTTATAGTTTATATATATATATATATAATTTTTTCAAAGGTCTCTTTTTCATGGAATCTGGGTAGTGCATCTTGGGATTGCATTCCTGCAATTATTGTAAGTTTTTTTTTTTAAAAAAAAAAAAAAATTCACTTTTCAAAAACAAGTTTTTAGGTAATTGCTGGATAAAATATTTCGACTCGTAAGAGTCTGCTATATCATTTATTCCAAGCCATTAATGGCTGATTCTACTCGCTTTTGGAGAATTCAATTGTCTTTATACCGTGTCAGATTTTGTCCGGAGAACCGGTCCTTCGGACATCGGAGTTCGTTTCTCAACGCCAGTTCCCTTCTAAAAGATGGTTTACCTACAGTAGTTGATATGATAGAGGGTGATATGATAGATGCAGAAACAAGGCTAGAACTCGGTCATTTAGCCTAAATTGTCCTTTTCTCGCCCTTTGCAATGAGTGAGATTCAATCAGAGACTGCGCCGGAAAATCTTGAAGGTTCTTTACATGGTCCAACTGATGAGAAGAATCAAGAACATGGACAAGAGCTTCCACAACAAAATCCACCTGAACCAATGGAAGTTGACAAGGAATCCAAGGAACAGTTTCCTGAGGATGAAGAGGCTGCATTAGAAGCAGATATTGCAGCTACCGATGCAGAATTGAAAGAATTTTTCCCACAACTCCCAGTATCCAAAGTAAAAAAAATCGCCAGAAGCGACCCTGAATATTTACTTACGTCAAACAATGCTTTTGTGGCCGCTGCATTTGCAACTGAAATCTTTGTAAAGGCTGTGACAGAGGAGATGCTGGCTCAATCTCAACTGTCGGGCAAGAACAAGGATTCTAAAACTACAAGACTTACTTACAATGACCTGGCCGAATGTGTCTCGAAAAAAAACCAGTTCATGTTTCTGGAGGACGTTGTTCCACGTACGAAAAACCTCAGATCGTTGGTCAAGCAGAATAGAGTCAGATATACTACTGCATCTAGTCGTTCGGGTGTGTCAGTCAAAGGACAAACGCAATTGCCTTTCAGTAAGCAGGATATTGATAAGTCTAACGAATCACAGAGGCCTATTGATGTGGAGAATGAAAAAATAGACAAAGAAGAGGAAGTGGACGATGATGACGATGATGACATGGAGGATAATGAGGAAGAAATGAGAGCAGCAGAAAGGGTTCAAGATGAACAAGTACAGGAGCAGATGCGGGAGATCGAGCAGATGAATCATGTCGCAGACCTTGATAGAGAAGATTCACAACTGGAACAGACTGATCAAGAGGAGTGAGCTAGATAGAAACTTCTAGCAATTCTATTTTAGTCGTCTACGTATCATGTGACTTGTTGATAAAGCTCTATTTTCGATATATAAAATCAGGGATTAAAAACTGTACAATACTACTTACGGTTAGTAGGCTTGAAGCTACTGTGAAGAGATAACCATGGGGATTTGCAACGACGGTGACAGTGACGTACTTGATCCAGTTAACGAAGAAATTTTGAAGGAAGTGGCAGGAGATCCCTTGTCTGACAGACTGGGATCTATAAAGGATTCTATGTCGTCGATCTGGAGGGACTCTTCATCCTTATGGAGTTCAGCTGTGGATGACCCATCCAAATTGTTACGCCAAATATCTGGCACTAAAGGTGATGATTCTGACCGAGACTACTGGGAGGATGTTTTGTCAGATACCATGGGTTCACTGTTAGGTGTGATGGGATTGCCAGGTGGATTTGGTGACCCAAGAAAGATGAGAGGTTTTCTTGATGGGCCATTCACGTCTGAGGAAATTATCAGACAGGGAGTTACGGGTTTCTACAATCACAGAATGCCCACGGATGGACAGTTTAGCCAATGTAAGGAGTTAGGTGGCCTCTCGGTTTGGAATGCTAGAGGTTGGTGGAGGTGTCTTTTCCCTGAGAAAGTTGTTAGGGAAAGATCAGAAGGTGAAATCAACCTGGAAAACGTTTTGACCAGGGAGAAAGTGGAAGTGGACTCCAAGCACAAGTTAGGGCTTTTCTTCCCTGATTTTACTGGGTATCTCTCATGGAAGGCACACATGAACCGTTTGATCAAGGAAAAGAGAGAAGAGGCTCAAAGGCATCGAACCATACTAGAAAGGGAGTCACAAGATTCTGGTTTGAGTACACCCGAAGACCTCATGTTTGAGCCTTCCTCCAGTTGGCTGGGTCAGGGTGATGAGAAGAGTGTGATTAGCAAGTACCAGAATGTGATGTACAGAACTACGCCTGAAGGTAGAGAGCAGATTAATGAACACAAAACATACTACGATAATGGAACTGTTTTGTTGAAGACTGAGAAGAGGTTGATGCCCTCTGACGGTTCCAAACCAAAAGTTGAAACTTCTGAAAGATGGATTCCAGTTAAAGAGGATAGGAACTAAAATAATCAATCATAAGAAAGAGTTAGGATAGTATAATTGTAAATAGTATGGCAATATTGATTTTGTAGGCAGACCTCTAGAAGAAAAGTCTGATTACTGGAGGGAAAAGAGTTTGTGAATTTGTCTTATTTTTACCCGGAATGTGTTGAAAGTTGGCGATTGTTTAATGGGTTGTTAAAGTTCGGTCAAGCGGGGGTTCAACTTAAATAGTATCAAAACACAATAAAAAGAGGACAAAGAAAGCGGTAAGATGTCGAAGAAACAAGACTATATTGCCAAAATTCGTTATAATAACAGGCTTCCCGCACCTCTATTGCCCCCTAAGCTATTGAAATATAATGTGAATCCAGAAGAAGAGGCGGATTCTTCAGAGCTGATTACTTCCTTGTATACAAAGACTTCTGTTACTCCACTGATCAAAGTGAACGAGGATTTAGGGATGCCATTGGATTTAATGAAAATTCCTGGAATGCTAGACCATATGGATACTAAGTACCTTTACGATTTTGACGGTGTTAAATTACAACCTGAAGATCGTATGCTATTGAGAGATCCGGGTGTTGATAAGTTGCCAAAGACTGACATATCTAAGGTTTCGTTTTTGAGGAGAACTGAATATATATCCACTGCTATTACCTCACACCATCACAATCAAATTGAGGAAAGTAAAAAGAGAGCTGCATCTGAAATGGAGGATGAACAAGAATTGCCAAATGCACCACAGTTATTAGAAAAGGTGGAAAATACTTTTGATTGTATGACAAATGATTTATCGAAATTACAGCATCCTGTAAAGAAGAAGTTACGTGCCGTAAAAACGTGGAATCTTCTACCTGACACTGGGTCTATGGACCAAAACTACTTTTTGTTAAAAATGATTGGTAGTGGTCTTTTAGAAAAAAAGGAGAAGGAAACGTTGTCGTTGTCAACAGCTATCTTTAGGCCTGTCGAACTAGAGGAAGATGAGTGGATTTCTATGTATACAACGGAGCCAAAGGATTCAGAGATACTGGGTAAAGAAGTAGAAAAGAATTTAGAAGACAATTTACAGGATGATGAGAATGCTGATAAAGTTTACAAATTTAGAAGGCTTAGAGATTTTGCTTTAAAGCAAGTACCACCACAGGGACATTCTGGATCGTTTGGTGAATTATCTCTTGTATTAAATGATGAGAAGGGGATTGCTTACTATAAACCGTTGAGGTCAAGAATAGAGTTGAGGAGAAGGCGTGTGAATGATGTGATAAAACCTTTGGTGAGAGAACATAATTTAGACCAAATCAACGTTACACTAAGAAATCCAACTACCCAAGAGGCTAAGGTTAGGGATAAACTGAGAATGCAATTTGACCCAATTGATTTTGCAAATGTAGATGATGATGAGGAAGAACAAGAGCAGCAACAAGAGCAACAACAAGAACCGAATAATGAACCTCAGAAGTCCGAACATTTTGAGCAACAAGAACCGGGAGCCAAACCTGAGAAATCCGGTCCTAAGGCTGAAGAACCACAATCCAGTTCTGAAGGATCCCAAGCAAAGCCTGAAGAACTGCAAGCCAATTCTGAAGGATCCCAGGCAAAGCCTGAAGAACCGCAAGCCAATTCTGAAGGATCCCTGGCAAAGCCCGAAGACCTCACAGATACTGACAAATCGAGGGACGGATTGGAGCTTAAAGAACCCGAAACTAGTCAAAATCAATAAAGATTCCGGGATGATAAGGAATTACCTTCGTAGATGTGAATACGGTATATTAGTAATATTTAGTATTATAATCTTGGGGTTACCCGATCGTGTAAAAGGTATGTTATAAGGATAGGTAACTTGCCTGGGTGATTTAATCAAAGACAATGTACACTATCAATAGGAATTCTGGGAAGTTTAAAGGTCTAGTCAATTAGGAATGTCATTTAAAGTTAATGGTGAAGTTGGTTCTTGTGGTGGTAAGCTTTTAAAGCTTTCCCACCACTCTAATGTAGTTAACAATTCAATGGATGTTAATGTCTATCTCCCTCAGCAGTATTACAAGAAGTCGAGTGATAAGCCAATTCCAGTGATATACTTCCTTTCAGGATTAACTTGCTCTCCTCAAAATGCATCTGAAAAAGCTTTTTGGCAATTACAAGCTGACAAATACGGATTTGCAGTTGTGTACCCTGATACATCGCCAAGGGGCGATCACATTCCAGATGATCCTGAAAAGTATTGGGATTTTGGTGTTGGAGCTGGTTTTTATGTCAATTCCACTCAGGAACCATGGAAAAAACATTATCAGATGTATGATTATGTACACAAGGAATTGCCAGCCCAATTGAACGAATATTTCAACAAGAGCGGAAATGCTAAGGTCGATTTCTTAGAAAATGTCTCGATTACAGGACACTCAATGGGTGGATTTGGTGCATTATCAGGATACCTACAAAACTATGGATCCAAAAAGTATAAATTTTGTTCAGCATTTGCACCAATTGTAAACCCTTCAAAGGTTCCATGGGGTGAAAAGGGCTTCGGGAATTATCTCGGTAATGATAAGTCTGTCTGGGCCCAATATGATCCTTGCGAACTGGTCAAAAAAATTCCTAACAGAGGTGCTGATAGAATTTTGATTCACCAAGGCTCTAAGGATGGTTTTTACAAAGTTCAACTAAAACCTGAGAACTTGGTAGAAGCTTCTAAGGGCACCTCATGGGAAGGTAAGATTGATGTTCACATTGTCGATGGTTTTGACCATTCTTACTATTTCATTAGTACCTTCGTTCCTGAGCATGCGGCCTTCCATGCTAAATACTTGGGTTTGGCTCAATAGAGTATATATATAAGTAAAAAAAAAAAATAAAATAAAATAAAATAAAAAAAAAGAAAGAACTATCTTCAAAATGAAATTAATACATTATCTTATATCTATTTCTTAACAATTAATGCACCTGTCTGCCAACCGCCAGCACAAATTGCTAAGCAGGTATAGTCACTATCGAGCTTAATTTTTTGAGGCTTTACAACTCTCATGTTTCTTGGACTTTCCCATCTACCGATATTACGATCATCTATAACATTATGGGAAGGTCCCAGACCAAGACAACCACATAATTGACTCTCCAATCCCCAAGAATATAAAACACCTTTGTGAGTTAAGGCAACGGTGTGATAATCTCCGGAGGATAGAGATATTATCCTATCGTCTTTATCTTCAAGTAATACTTTTTTTAAATTGTCAGGGCTTAAATTACCATCATTTACCTTCAATGTGTAACATGACTGATCAGTGAATAAAACAAGAGAGCTAATGCATGAACTCAACTTTAACAATTGGCCTTCGAGGGGTAATTCCAGGGCGTACACAACACCACGGTGGTACCTCCATATTTTTTCACCTTCGTTGGTGATAAAAATAATACAATCACCTTGGAAACATGCGAAATCTACTACTTTCCCAGGTCCAGTTACATCGTTAGTATTAGGAATGACCTTAAAATTTACAGAAGAACTTATTTCGCCATTCTCTAACGCACGACGTGAATTCCAAACCACTAAACCAACTTTGTAGATGAATGCACAGTTTAAATCCCATCCACAGCCAATTTTTTATTATTGGATTAGTACTTTTTGAAGGTAAGCCATCAAATCTTAATTTAACACCAAACTCTGAATCTGGTGAATCCCACGAATAAAGATCGCGCTCTTCATCCATTGCTAGAAAATGACTTCTTCCAGATACCACCGCTATGAATTTAATAGAATTTAGCTTTTCTTGATTTACATTAAACGAAAGAGCCTCAGAAGTAAACATGTCAAAACAATTTCTAGCAAAGAGCCTTCTTACATGTTCATTTTCAGGTACTGTTTCAGCAGTTTGTGCTTCCATTTGTTGTAATGGTTCATATAAATTTTGATGAGGCCCTAGCGATGGTGGTGAAACTCCAATCGCTCCAGTAGTGCTAATTTGTCCACCAATTCCATGGTGTGTATGGTGAAACGACTCCTCTAATTCTCTTATTGCGGCTCTTAGTGGATCAAAATCATGTTCCCCAACAGCAGGACCAGGTCCCTTATGACCACCAGTAAATGTAGAACCCGTAGAATAAAGTTTGCCCGATTTAGTGAGAATTTGGAATGAAAATCCACCGCTAGATATTTGAATAATTGTATCGTCATCGGAATGTTGTTCACATTTTGGGAACCATGGTACTAGAGTTGGTAAATTAACCCCAAATTTAACTCTACCTCCAAAACTATTCATTCTTTCCTCCGTCAAATTGTCATTAGAAGTAGGTGTGTAACCAAGCCTAGCATGCTTAAAACATCCCCAGGTATAAAATTTAGCCTGCTCTGCTCGAATTTTGTAGCGATCATGCCAACTCTTCTCCGGATATCTTTGAAGCATAATAGATTCTGAACATGTCTTAAATTCACCAGAACCCTTAGCTACAAAAGGTTCTTCATTACCATATGGTGTTCCAAATGCCTTGTTGTATAATTCATGCCATAGTGTTTCTGATGAATCAAAATTTAATAATTTATGGAAGTACTTATTTGTATGTGACAGATGTCTGATATCCCCTTGCGATAGAAAAGGTAGTGTAGCTTGAACAATATCAGGAGACAAATTTTCATAGCTTGTAGTTAAATTCTGGTCTGGGAAATCATTCATTGTTGAGTAGATTGACTGTAGTCGGTGTAAGTTTCAAATTTCTATGTTGAAACCCTTAATGTTTCCCTTTTTTTTATATAGAACTCTATTGTCATCGGCATCAGCCGCACTGATTGACTACAAGCAAAAGTTTTATAGTATGAGTAAAAATGGATAATACAACGTTGTATCGAATAGATATGCTACAATTTGTTAAATACTTGGGCCAGAATTTCTGTCATGTAGGTCCAATTTTCTATTCTCAAGTTTTCGTTATCCAAGTGGGCATTATCTGTAGATTGACCGCATGGAATTTGAACTGCCGGGGCAGCGAATAGCCTTTCTAGTGCTCTTATGCAAGGAATAGAGCCACCTTCTCTGACGAGCAATGGTTCTTTACCCCATTTAAATGTTAGTGCTTCCTTCAGCACCTCATATGCGTGATTTGTTGGATCCCCTAACCATGCTTCTGCTTCATTGACAATCGATATTTCTAGATGGTTCCCAGACGAAAATCTATTAAAGCATTGCGTCATGTACCTCTTTAGTGAATCTTTAATCTTTCCTACTTCTTGTTCAGGAACCAATCTAATCGAAACACCTATGGTGGCAGATTGCGGTATAACGGTTATATTACCAGGTCCACTTATATTCATCGTAGTAACCGATAACGAAGGCTTAGTCCAATTGGTAACTAAATCTTCAGTGGTGACCTCTTTTCCCATATTAGCAAATTCTACTACTTTGTTCAAACGTTTGAAGTCGACCTCGCTAAGATTTTTTAATGGTTCGTAAAAACCGGGGATCAAAATCTTACCATCATCATCTTGCAACTTCGAAATTAGTTTGATTAGGTCAGCAGCAGGCTCCCTGCGCAGTCCACCATCGATACCTGAATGCCTATCGGGTTGTTCACCCCATACAGTAATCTGGGCATTAATAACACCTCTTAGACCGTAGTTCAAACATGGATTTTCTTGGTCTACCCAAGTAGAGTTACTCAAAAAGATCCAGTCAATTTGATGCCCTATGAGGTCTCTATTTTCCATGCAAGCTTGCGCAAGACCTGGTGATCCAATTTCTTCACTACCTTCCACTAAAAATACTACATCATTTAATAATTGATCTCTTTGGATTAAGTTTACCACTGAGTACAGAGCCGCCACCAGCGGACCTTTGTTGTCACTTACACCTCTTGCCTTCATAAATCCATTGTCACATGTTAACAAGAATGGATCGGTAAGCCATCTGTGTTGATTTCCGGACACGACATCATAATGGCCATACCATAATATTCTTTTCTTATTAAGGTTTTTTCCTTTGAAAAGAGCAAATGCAATTGGATTTTTTCCATCTTTCACAGGTAACAAAGTGGCTTTGGTAGCACCAAATTTGACAAAAAGCTTCTGCAAGTGTGATGCGCATCTCCTGGAAGCTAATTGTTGAGCGGTATCAGGATTTTGCGAGACTGATTGAAATGATATTAGGTCACGAAGGGTCTCTAACATTTCTTCGCTATTTAAGAAACTTTTATCTTCCGCAGAGTCGATATGTTGTTTTTTTAAAGCCTGAACAAATTCTTCAGATTTACCCCAATCTGATGAATGCATAACTTCTGAGAGATCCCATAATGTCAGTGACCCATCATTAGCACCAGTTAAGAAGCTGATTTGCTTTTCAGTCGGTGCGTCGTGTCTAGCAAAAATATCAGAACTTAGCATTTTACCTTGGTTTGGCTTCCAATGAACGACCTCATTTTCATAGAATAAGGTTGTACCTGATTCATTAATTGCAAAGATGTGGTCCATGTACACGGATATTGATATGATGTCATACTTTTGAGGCGTGTGTAATGTGGATACAAGTTGTTTTGTGCTAAGATCCCAAATTTTGACTACACCATCTGCTAACCCACAGTAAAGGAAGGGGAATTCAACAGCTTGGGATATAACCGTATCTTCGTTATTCAACTTGGCGGCAACAGAATTAATGGAAATAGCTCCTTTTTCATTTTTTGACAAAAACCACATCTTGCTAATACCATCACCACCTCCTGAAATAATACATTCCGAAACAGCGGTCGAATTCTTGCTATAGTCGTGAGAATGAACATGTTCGTGTTTCTTACCATCTTCCAAAAGCGTGCTGCATTTCAGACACAATTTGCAAATAGAATAAATAAATCCATTGTGAGCATAATTAATAATATTTTCTGATGGAACCTCTAAGATTCTATGCATTTGAACTTCTTTAGAAGCGTATTTATGAATCGCATTAGAAGACGTTTCCACTAGACGTGGAGCGGGGGAACCGGTACGACCAGAGGGCCCTAAAGAATCGAAAAATTTGTCGTATCTTCTGTGAGGTAACTTGTCAATATTCTTTTCGTGGCTACCATGAGCTTCAAGAATTCGATCAAAGATATTATCCAAAAATAGAAGACTTGCATTCTGACAGCCAAATACTAAAGTGTCTAAAGTGTCTAAGTATCTCAGCGAAAAGATATCACCAATATCTGTTAAAGAATAGACTGTTGCCACTTCTTCTACTTGAATGGAGCTATTGAGGGAATCCACATCGTAAATTGACCAAACTCTAACTAACGAATCAGCCCCACCAGAAAAAAGGTATTTCTCATCGCTAGATCTCTCTAAACACAAAACACTGGATCTTGTATGTGTATTTTCAATATCACCAAGCGTTAGAACGCTAACCAAATTGTAGGTCGGCAGGTTAAATACCAAGATTTTGGAGTCCTGAGTACCCGCAAATAATAACTTCTTTTTGGGGAAGGTAACGATAGAGAGTATCGAAAAATTATGATCCCATCTGTGAATTAAACCTGGAGACGGTGTTGACATGATAGCGAATTTTTTTGCTTGTCACCTCTTTTCCTTTGACCAAAATGAGTACGGCAGATTATCAAAGGTTTAAGCTTACGTACAGAATACTCGAATACATAAGTTGAAGCCATAATCTGTTCACGTGATATGGTACATCGTCGGCAAATTGAATAATTGGCTACTATTGACAGTATCATGATGTTCAAATGGAGATTATTTGAGGGGATCGTGTTCTCTTGTATATAATATCGTCGCACTCATTAGACTATATAATTTTATTTACATTTACTTTAGCTTGTAAAAGAAATGATGAAGCGTCAGCCAAACGTTTGTGTTAAAACATTATTTATTTTAGCTTAAAAGTGACTGAAGCTCTCGTTTGACCTTCTTCATCTATTTGAGACTTCTGTGTTGACCTTGCACTTTTAGTAGATCTTTTATAGAAAGTGTTGATGTTCAACTCCGTACCTCACTGCTTAATGATTTTGAAAAATTTTAATAATGAAGCTCATCGCACCGCATCTCATCTCGTCTTACCTCATCACTCTGTTGTATCAGGTGAATAAATCCTAAAACCGCTAATCATGAGTGCTACTGTTACAGCAGATGGAACTGTGAAAGTAGACATTCCACCACCAGATGAAGAGGAGCAGTTGCTTTCTAAATTGGTTTTTGGGGACACTTCTAGTTTTCATGATAATTTAAAAGATTTCGATTTCGAACTTTGGAACCAGGAGGAAGAAGATTTAGAGGATAATATTGATGTTGCTCAGGAGGGTGAAACGGAAGAAGAAGGTGATGAAAATGCTGATTTGGCCCAAGTACAGGATGACCAATTGTTTTTTGTAGATGATGGTAAGGAACTACAAAGTGGAGCTCAAGATGATGGTGAAGATGATGATAGCGCCATGGATGTTGATGAAGAAGAAAGTGCAGCCGAAGAATATGATGCTGAAGCGGATGATGAAGCATGGGTGGATTCTGATGATGAAAGAGTGTCGGTCTCTGTAGTAGCCACCAATAAGACTAAAAAACTGAGGGAGTCCTATAAGGAATCATTGATAAATGGACATGATTATGTCCGCCGTTTAAGAGCTCAGTTTGAGAAAATTTATCCCCGTCCCAAATGGGTCGAAGATGAGTCGGAAGATGAATTATCCGGGGGAGAAGAACAAGATGACGACGAGAACAAAGTAATTAACGGGGATGTTAACGCACTTTTCAAAGTTTTGGAAAGTACTTATACATACAAGGATACTTCACATTCAAAATTGCTACCGTCTAAGAATTTGGATGTAACCCGGTTAAAAGATGGAAATGCTTCTCATATATCACGTTCTGCAATTCAGTCGCTATCATTTCATCCTTTCAAACCGTTATTATTGACTGGTGGGTATGATAGAACTCTAAGATTGTATCATATTGATGGAAAGAGCAATAACATGGTGACAAGTGTGTATTTGAAAGGTACACCAGTACAGACTTGTAGCTTTTACGTTTCATTAAACGAGGGTCCGCTCCAAGAACAAAAGATCTTTTCTGGTGGTAGAAGACGTTACATGCATTCTTGGGATATTCAAACGTCATTATTACCATCACAAAACCCACATGGGTCTATGGCTAAGATAGAGAAGTTCTCAAGATTATATGGTCATGAAGAGTCCCAGAGATCATTTGAAAAGTTCAAAATTGCACATTTCTATAATTTATCCACTAATCAATCGCATGGTATAATTTTATTACAAGGTAATAATGGTTGGATCAATATCTTACATGCTACTACAGGTGTATGGCTGTTGGGTTGTAAAATTAATGGTGTGCTTGTGGACTTTTGCGTTGACTACAAACCTGTATCAGGTGGCAGGTTCCAAACTATTCTAATTGCAATTAATAGTTATTCTGAAGTATGGGAATTCAATTTAACCGATAGCGGTAAAGTGCTTAGGAGGTGGAAAGATGAAGGCGGTGTTGGTATAACGAAAATCCAGGTTGGTGGTGGAACGAATTCTACTCACCTTTTCCCCACAAATGCATCGAAGGTTAAATCTAATAGATGGTTAGCCATCGGAAGTGAAAGTGGTTACGTCAATGTCTACGATAGAAGTAAAGATTTATCCCAGCCTAAACCGGTAGCAGCTCTGGATCAATTAACTACTACAATTTCATCATTAGAATTCTCACCAGATGGACAAATCTTATGTATGGCGTCAAGAGCCATTAAAGATGCATTACGTATGGTACATTTGCCCACCTGTACAGTTTTCTCCAATTGGCCTACGAGTGGTACGCCATTTGGTAAAGTAACTGCTGTGACATTTTCACCTCGCGGTGAAATGTTAGCGGTCGGTAATGAACAAGGTAAAGTTAGACTATGGAGATTGAATCATTATTGAAGGTCTTAAAATATGTAACTATTTTAAATAAGAATGATGGAAAAACAATATACAATATATATATTATTACAATTTTGTTATTATTTTTATAAATAGTACGTGGTCAAGTGCTTTAATTATATGTATTATTTTTGATTGCCGTCATTAGTTTACCTTTCCCGGAGTCTTCTTATATTCTCTTGAAAACAAAGAAGTCTGTCTGTTTGATTAATGCATCTTTGACTTTTGGTAATTCCATTAAAGCAACGGAAACTTTACTTTCAAACGGTTTCTTCAAAATACACCCCATTACCAAATTATGTAAGACCATCTGATAATGGAATTCCGAAGCATTACTACGTTCTTCATTAGTATACCTTTTGATATCTTTAACGACATGTCTTTTCAAATATTTTTTAACATGAGACCTAACTCTAGAGGCATGGTGCTTTTGCGTAGAAATCATTTTACCGTCAGATCCTACGGTGGTTTCCGCCAAATTGTCATTAATTAAGTGGTTGTACTCTTTACCTAAAATAAAATTGACTAATTGCAAATACTGGCAACCAGTTATTAGATGCTTAGGTATATGACCAGGAACCATTAGTGTGAAAATACTAATTTCCGTTTCATTTTCTTTTTACGGCGGCATATTCATCTGAGAGTTGGAATGTTAAGTAAATTTCATGGTCATACTGTTGACGGAAAATCTTCCATACTGTCCTAAACGATTCTTTTTGGCTTTGCATCATTACTTCTAGTGTTTGTGAGATGGAATCGATGTTTATTAAATTTAACTCCATTGTCTTGTAATCATTTTTACTGATGGCCAATTCACTTGCAGCATGATCTCTGAGAAAGATTCCCCGTAGTTTTTTATCTCTAGCATTTTCAACAACTTTTTTAAAATATTCTAACTTATCATTCATCGAAACTGTAGAATCTTTTTTCAGACATCTAGTTCTTCTTGACCTAGGCACTTTACTATTGTTCATTTTAGACAGTTTGTATT
This sequence comes from Zygosaccharomyces sapae, assembly GCA_900465325.1. Lineage (NCBI taxonomy): Eukaryota > Fungi > Ascomycota > Saccharomycetes > Saccharomycetales > Saccharomycetaceae > Zygosaccharomyces > Zygosaccharomyces sapae. The sequence goes on along the minus strand of UEGL01000017.1, from coordinate 179,668 downwards.
CTAGACTGTCATCCGTTGTAGTAGTTGTGGTTGTGCCAGTGGATTCATAACTGTTATTTAAATTTGAATTCTGTAGCTCCATTTCTAATTTATTATTTGAGGTCACTGTAGACTCTATAGCTTGCGTAGGAATAGATTCTATAATCGATTGATCATCCTCTATTAGCAATGGAAAATTTTGGATAGGAGTTTTCTTATCAAGTACGGCTTCTGTAGTAATCATTTCATTAAAATTGGTGGATGTGCTATCAACTTCTTGAAACATACCATCGTTACCATCAGAAGTAATACTATTTTTGTTATTATTATTATTGCAGGATTTATTTCCTAGTATATCGCTGTTTTTTCTAGTATCAGGATCTTCGGATAGCAAGATATAATTAAGCTCCATGTTATAAGAACTTATTAAATTTTGCAGGTCATTGAAATTTTGATAATGTTTCGGTTTCTGTATTTTAAATGGTTTATCCCTCATTGAATATTTTTTGGGTGACCTATTTTGTGTCGTCGGACTCTTCATTGGGAAACTCGAATTACTGACGCGCGACGGAGGACGATCAACGATGTCAGTGTGACATTCAAGCATAATTTCACCTATCGTTGGTGATGCGGCTATCGGTACTGGCGTCGATTTTAACATAGTACTGTCACCAATCATATCTTCAAAGATTAAATTATCCAGAGAGGTACATTCGTGTTCGGAACCATTATCGATCCCATTATTACAGACAGTTCGGTTTTTGGAAGATTGAGAGTTGGGAGAAGATGAAGAGTTATCAAAATCAGTCAACAATATTTCCTTCTCATCTAACTTATTATTGGATCCTGTAACAGCACAATAACTATTATTGAAATCACTTCTTTTTACTTCGGGCTCCTGCAATGACAATGGTAATTCGTTTTGGTCAAAAATGTTCAATGTATTTAATGTATGTTCGGGAGCATCAAATATGGCGAAAAGGGTTGGATCTTTATCGCTATTGTTGAAGACTGGTCCAACTTCTTTGGTACCATTAATTTCTAAAGTAAGTGAAGGATCATAGGAACTTTTAAAATTGGGCAAATTTTGTTTATAAGCAAAAGGATCCATAGCGATTGAGACCTATTTAGCAATTATTTTCAATATTGTATTAATTAATTTATTTTCTTATTTGTTTTTTACTAGATTTAAAATTGAGTTACAAAACCTAATATATTTGGATTTCTTCGATTGACCGCCTTTATTTTATAATTTTACCGAAGGTACATGGAGAACTAACCTTTCTGTGCTTTTGCGATATTGCAAGTACAGGTTTCTATAGTTCAATTCAATTTTAAAAAAATCGAAACAACCTATATATAACTTTTTGACGATTATATAAAATAATGACGATTTGAAGTGCCTGAGCTCCACATCACTCTTTATTTTCTTTTTTTTTTTTAGAAATTAATTTTTGTTTAGAGTTCAGCGGTTTCTCTGATATTTACTTTGTTTTTTATGAAGTCTAATAAGAACACTTCGTATTTCCCAAAAGTCCAATAAGAAAATTCAAGCCTTCTGTTCTATTTTATTTAAGAAGATTCTACGGAGAGAAGTTCTTGGCTAGATGTGAATCCTCTTGAAAGTTTTATCATCTTAAAATTGATTTACTGTCGCCGACTGTCACAAAAAAAAAATAATCAAATAAATAAAAGTACTATACGTATGTAGACATATACTTGTAACATACATTTATTGTGGATTCGTTTGCCTATTCGTTTTATATTATATTTGTTACTGGTAAACTAAGAGATGAGAGCCTCATAGAGTTTTTGTAGTAGCTTACCGCTCTTGATGCTTTCAACTCCGGCCAATCATAAAGTACCAATAAAAGCAAGCAGTATTAGATCATTCTTATAAAGCAAAACAGTGGTACTTTAACTCGATATATCAGTAGCCAATTCGTCCTATATAAAATCATTAATTCATATCATGTGATCATGGATCACTGGTGCTTGCACGTGACGTCTAATTTTCAAACTACAGTTGGTTTTAAGAAATGTCGAAGATCTCTCACTAACGAAGACATCGTCATAGCAAGAGGAAACGATAAAACCACTAATATGAAGCCCACATTAAGTAATTGTTTTCAACAATCTCCCATAAATCTTCTTACAAGACCATGGAAACGTTACAGAGATGGATCACTCTTTTATGGTCAAACGAAGACCGGTAATAGACGTACACCATTAACTACGAAACAAGGTAATAAAACCATGTACAAGGGTACTCGTTCTTCAGGTGTTGGTAGACATACTAGATACGGTGGATATTTAATAAATTGGAATAGAGTGCGTACCTTTGTCACGCCGAAAAATTATAACACAGATTTAAAACCGTTGGTAAGTCATAACATTCCTGAATTAAAGCATTCTTTTAAAGGCTATTCTCATGGTAGTACAGATCCACAACTTTATTTTGAGAAACTAAGAGAGTATATTAAGCATGGTAAGGTGCCTACCGACGCCTCAGATACCAACTGTTATGTCGAAAGAGGTTAACAACAAGTAATTGTAAATAGAATTGTAGATTACATGCATGTATATATGCTATGTCTGTCAGTAAGATAATATTTCATAAGTTTATCTCTTCATGTCTTGGCTTTTTTTTTTCTCGTTTTTTATTGTCTAGAAATACTTTAAGTAGATTACATCAAATTTATTCCATTCTTGTCTTTTAAAAACGTCCAGGAGCACCCAAGACTTGAGCCAATGCGCTTTGTCCACCACTTTGTTGATAGTCAACGGAAATGATCTCTAGTAAAGAAAATGCTGCAGTAACACCAATCACTATGGCCGCGGCTTTACCCTTCAAACCCAAAAACTCACCAACTACACTCACCAGTGAAAGAATGGCTGCACCTGTGGTGGAGGCAACTGGAACAACTTTTTCTAATTCTCTGGCAACACTTTGTTCTCTGTGACCCACCAAAGTGATACCTTGTTCCTTAAATAGGGCAGCGAGATCACGAGCAGAAGACCCAGAAATCGCCTGCCATTTAGATGCAAACCAAACTGCGTTGACCAACATAAATGCTGAGAAAACAACAAATGTTAATGGCTGGCTCAAAAGTCCATTTGCAAAGGATCTTGGTGGTGTCAATAAAGATAATGGGAAAGTTGGTGCATACAACAGGTTGTTAACACTTCTGTAATGGCCAAAGATTTTACAGAAAATGTTAGAAGGATCATTTTTACCGATACATTGAATTAAAACAAATGCACCTATGTGAATAATAGTCAATAAAACGTAACCAAATACTATTGGTAATGCACCAGTGTGTAAGAGGCGGATTGGATACACATTATTGAGACCTCTTGCTTTGGTGGATCTAATAGGCAACTCCACACGTAGGCACTGTAAGTAGCAGATGGCTGCACCAATGGCCAGGACAATGAAAGTCGTGTTTAAATTAGGCAAATAATCCCTGTTGAATGAACTGACAATTCCGCCCAAAAAGGTCTTGTTTGGACTCCAAAACCCTTGTAATAAGTTGACCAAAGAACCACGGGCCTCTGTGTTACCCTTTTCATCTACTTTAATTTGAGTAACACCCAACGTATCAGAAACCAAATTGGTAGCAATCACAACTGTCTCAATTGTCATATTACCTGAGGCAAATCCAAATCCCTTGTCGATGACTTCAGACAATAGAATGGCAACAAGACCCGCACCAACTAGCTGTACATTCAGCAAGCCAATTTGCACAATTGTCAAATTCTCACCGTAGTAGCCAGATACAATAAAAATGTTTGTCAAAACGAAATACTGCAAAAGAGCAAACAGTTTGGTCAAACTCTGAAACAGCTCTCTATCTTGTTGCAATTTGAAATTGACTTTGAGCAAACGTAGCGCGGCGGATAACTGCATTATCAATCCACTGGAAATAAGTGGGAAAATACCAAATTCCATCAAAGTCTTAGGCTCAGCTGCGAAAACACCACGTAAAAAATAGATAGGATCCTTTACGTTACTTTCATTCTTCGAAACTCCCGCTAGTGGTACTTGTCCAAAAATGTAGATTAGTGCAGCTATGATTGTGTAAACGATTTTATCGTCAAAGGGAATTTTCTCATAGGGAATCTCAACCTCTGGTAAAAGTGGCAAAAATGGTTTTACCACATCAATTAAACGGACTAGAGTTAATGGTTAGTATTAATTTCATCTAAGAATTTCATTACTATCCACCCAGCTTAATTAACATACATCCTGCCATGGTTGGTCGCAAACTTCTTTTCAAGACAGGTATTTTAAAAAAAAAAATTCAATCCTTTCGGGATTCTTGAAGTAGCACTAGTGAAGCTTGTCGAACAGCAAATTCAATCCCGTTATTCGCACTTGTGTGCTGTATTTTGGAATACTACGTTGCACTAAGTTAATTGGAATTTTTTTCATCGTGAAAAGAAAACTGCGAGATATTGGTACCACGTGATATGATGTTACTGATCGGAAAAAAGAAAGAGCTCGCACTCAGGTTCGAACTAAGGACCAACAGATTTGCAATCTGCTGCGCTACCACTGCGCCATACGAGCTTCCACGTCTACGTTTGGGACCTTTGAATAGTTGTATACATATTAATAAATTTTATTTTGTAAACTTTATTATATATTTTAAATATATACCATTTACTGATACTTGGGTTATTCTAGTCGCTGTGATCTTTATTTTTCTTTTAAATGATTTGTAAGTAGAGGGTTATGTTGTATCTGGTGGTAGCTTCTGGAAATCCTAACTTTTTAAAGTAATTAACAAAAGTCATATGAGCACACAGGATTACACAAATATACATGATATAAACAATAGGAAGTAGCGTTCAATAATCTGTACCAATACCCCATTTGTGATATCTGTTTCGCCACTCTAAAAAAGTCATGGTTGTTTCTTTGGTGTTGGATGAGTATGAAAGCGGATTATTACATGGTCAATCATCCAAGGTATCTTCACATATACCGATCAGGGATGACGAGAGATGTCCCAAATATACAATTGATACTAGGAGCCTCTCACTGGATGATATTGATAGTTTACCCCTTAATACGGAGTTTGATGATCAAATGATTTACGGTTCACCAATGTATCTGGAATTTGGTGATGAAAGTGAGCATGTATTGGGACTCAGCTCTCATATCGACAAGCCTGTTCCTTGTGATGCATCCCAATTTCATTTAGAAAAGTTTGGGGAAAAGAATCCATTTGATAAACTGTCGGATTTAAGAATTAAATATATTCTAGCATCTTCACAAGGTGCAGGTTCTAATCCAAAAAACCGATTGGATAAATGGTTCTTGTATCCCAAACCGTTACCTAAGTTCTGGAAATATTCGAAGGATAGAAGACTACAAGATGACGATGGTGACGATGATGAAAACCTAAGTGATGAATTTTTCAAAGATGAGTTACCCAGGACACAAGATTATCATCATCGTAATCGTTATACGGGGCAATTTTTCCAATTGTCAAAATATAAGGAAGAATTTGACAATTACAAGAAAAGAAATTGTATCAATACTGAGTGTTTTGTGGCAGAATTTCCCGGGTTTAAAGAATTCCACGATGATTTGCAATTTGTGATTAGTGTTGTGCAAAACGATCAATTAACGAGATTGTCCATGAGAAGGTTACGCTATTTAAAGGATAAATTTGAACTCTTTCAAGACTTAAACGCTAAGACTGAGAAATTCCAGAATAAACTGGTTCCGTATCGTGATTTTTACAATTGTCGCAAAGTAGATTGTGATTTTAATCTAAGTGGGTGTATTAGTCAAAGACAATTGAGTGAGTTTATTTGGAACAAATTGAACACAGAACCCAATCGTGTCGTCTATGAAACTGCTCAAGGCGAAAAAATTACTTTAAGGCAGCTGTTTCAGATTGGAAGTTCGGATGAAGATGAGCCTATTGCCATTGGATTAAAACTCGTTGACGATCAATTTTTGGAATGGTATAGAGACATCTACTTGATTACGTTACATGTAATTCCCGATTTGGACCCAGCAGAATATCTACATGGTCAACCGTTGAGATTTTATCTTTTGGCTAAAACGTTCCTTGAATTTGATAACTATTTGGAGGGTGAATACTTGGCACAGATATTTATTGATTATGTCATTGCAAATTTGGAAAAATCTAAATATCAAACGGTTCAAGTTTCTGTGGATTTCCAGTTTAGACCAAAAGATAAACCAAGCTTTTGGGAAAAATTTTCTCACTGGTTAGTCAAATGGAATGTAGTTTCCAATAATGTTCGTTGGAATGTGAGATTCCAAAGGGTTTACTCGAGACTTTATCGTTGTAATAAGGTTAAAAATTTCCAAGATTACTTAGACATGATTTTTGAACCATTGATGAAACCAAAAAGTTGGGAAAATGTCCAACTGCAGTATTTGTTGTCGAATTTACTCAATTTTGATGTGGTGGTTTGTCATTCTGATGATTTTTTATGGCGTGTGTTCCCTGACGTTTTAACAAAACCGAAGGATTGGGATGCTAAAGGTGATAACCCCACGATTACGCATTACATGTATTATATCTATGCCAATTTATCCACATTGAACCAAATGAGGTATAAAAATTCTTTGAATACCTTTACAATGAGAAATTATAGCTCTGTATTGGATAATAGAACTTCGCAGACTGGTACCATCGTTAATTTTAATGACCAAGTGGAGTCAATTGTTTGTAACATGTTGCTGTGCAATGGAGGTCTCCTGCAGGCTGAACCATTATGGAATTCACAAACTACATTATCATACATTTTTTACCTATTGCAAATTCCCGTAGTAGCCACCCCGTTGTCTTCTGTTAGTGATATCTCACCGATGCCCCAACAGGAATCAAGATTATTACCTCCAGAATTAAGACATAGGCATTTTTCGGAGATTACACAGAGTAAACAAAAGACTTACAGAGGTAATCCTTTCCTCGAAATGTTAAATGTGGGAATGAAAGTTTCTCTATCCAGCAGATCTGTGCTATTTAATAGTTCTTATACGTTGGATCCTATCATTGAAGAATACAGTGTAGCGGCAAGCATTTACTTATTAGAGGCTGCTGATCTCTGCGAATTGGCTCGGAATAGCGTAGTTTGTAGCGGTTATGAAGGTTTTTACAAACGCCATTGGTCTGGATTACGAATAGACAAGACCCCGTATCCATCAGAAAATGTTGGTCACATAGATACTTGGTATGATACGGAGCGGAACACTTCTGAAAGGCATAATGTTCCTCTTCTCAGGCGTTCCTTTAGGCAAGATACTTTAAGACAAGAATGGAGCTTTATCTTAGGACAACAAGGTTAGTTAAGGAAGATATAAATACAAATGAATATTAAAAGTTCATTGTTGTTGTTATTTGCAATAAATCCTGGAAAAAGATAAGCTTACTTAGCCCAGCTGGGTTTAATATCTCTTACATACCTTGCGTACTCTTTCAACCTGTCCTTGTTATTAAAAGATTTGAAGGCGGCTTCGGGATCTCCATAGTAGAAGAGCTTGAATTGACTTGGCAGTCTATTTCCATCAAAAAGGTCCATAGAAAGATCCATTACAGCAACACTCCTTTGGAAATACCATTTGTTCACAACATTATCTCTTCTACTTCTCCAAAGAAGTTCCTTAGGAAACAATTTAAACATTAGGTTAAAGATAATATCTGATATACCTAACGAACCCTTTAGATGCGGCATTACAGCAAATTTATCCAAATAAACAAATTCATTGTCGGGGGGGCCTTCATAAGTCAAAATTGCGATACCTTCGTAATTACCAATAACAATGACAGACGCTATGCGACCATTAATACGGTTCATGTAATGTTTTAAATCCAATTCACGGCCAAAACTCTGATCTAATATTCTCTTTAATTTGCTGAGGTTAAGTTTAGAGTCATTATCGTAATCACTGTAATTGTAGGGAGTATCAGGCAGCCCCACAGAATTTTCCGCGGTTAATGTAGATTCATTGTAAACTCTGATGTGGATACCTTTTTTGAAGACTGTAGTGACAAAAATTGCATCTTGCATATTTTCCGTCATCTTTACATGGTTTGTGTCTCTAATTTCTCTTTCTCTTGCCTCTTCATCAAGATCACCGGGTAGTTCGTACCATGCATGATCATCGTTGGACTCTAGACTTTCATGTCTTTTCTTAAAGCGAGGTAATGAGGACGAGATTAAGGATCTATCCGTTAAGAGATTGTGAAGTAACGGATTGTTTGAATTGTGAGCTAAAGAAGCGGCTCTTGTGGTTGTAATCAATCCTGTAGATGAATTGGATAATTTGGACAATACAACATTCATCAACTGTAAATCTTCCAAATGCTCTTTACATTTCAACTCCAGTAGTGAAAATTCTTCTTCCTTCATATGAACTGCCATGCGATCCATCAAATCTTCAGAACTAGGTTCTCTGCGTTTCAATTTGTCTAGTTGGTTAGATAATGATTTGGAAATGTGGTTAAATTCCTGCGAAAGGTTGATAAAGACATGAGAATTTTCTTGTCTTTCATTTGAAGGAATTCCACCGATGTTATTCAAAATGAAAAACTTATCAATGTAAGGAATTCCATCACCACACAATCCCCTTAAAAAGCTTGTAGATTCAGGGACCATTGATTGTCTTGCTGTGGATTTATCGTACATGTAAGGTCTTAAAATTGGTACTAGGCGGTCCGATTGTTCAAATACAGATCTCTGGGATTGTAATACAGATTCCAAGGATCCATCGGAGTCAAGTGTTAAAGAATCATACAGATGTAGCGGCTTCAACTCTGCCAATGATAGTAATTTATCCCATGATTCCGCCTGTTTATCCACGTGACTTGATGGAGGAATTACACAAATAGGCTTCAGTCCCAGCATTCGAAGTCTCGTAATGGTACCCGACAAATTGTGTAAGTTTTTGTGTGATATATTCTGTAGATGTCGAATTAGGAGCAGGCAGTGATTTTGTCTGCCGCTACCATCTGTGTATTTCGCCAAATAATCTCTAGCTTCACGCTTGGTTGCGGTAGAATTCAGAACTGAAAGTATAACATTTTTTGAAAGTGCATTGGGCTGCTGGTAACCCAACCTTTGACCTAGAAGCCTGTTCCACATCATTTTTTACATACTTTTTCCCGACTGCCTTTTATACCTTAACTCATCTCATCGAATTTTTTTTCGCTAGTATATATGTAAAGTGAAAAATTTCATTTACCACTACAACTGTACGCAACAGTGACTAACTGTTATAAAGAAGTTAGATGTCACTTCCCGACCAACTGGAGTCTACATTCTCACCAGAGGAGATTCAATTTATTGTAGAAAATGAACCCATTAGAATTTTTCCCCGTATAACCACTAGAAAGACGAAGAGACCCCTTCCCACTGGTGGGGGCAACAACGAAAGCGTACGTTGGAAGCTTATCACTACAAATGATTACAATGTTAACAATATGGTTGCTATGCAATCAACAGAAGTAACCCTCTGGCTTGCATTATTGTTAAAACAACAGAATAAATGTAGCATTGTTGCACCTTCGTGGCTGACTTTAAAGGAACTGGATAGGAGTATCCAATATGAGAAAACACATGCTGATAGGTTTTGCCCTGTGCCTTGGAACTGGCTTGTGCTGGCACAAGTACTTTTTAAAAGGGCTCCTGAACACTTTCATGATCCGGTTCATGAATTGAGAGCAAAAGTACAGGATCTCAGGGAGGTCCGCCAGTTGAAAGTGTTGAGAGGCTTAAGACACCTTAACGAATCTCATCTGCAACTCGATAACTTAAGCCTACTGGAAATAAACGAATTAAGGCCCTTCATCGTAAATGTCATGGACAAACTACGACAATTGCATATTGCAAAGGGAACCATGGAAGATGAGGAAGAAGGCTGAAGAAAGTATTATAGATGCGGACGCTGAATCCGTGGAACCTGGATAGAGTTTTTTCGGAAGGCACTAATGTGACCTAGTGGTTTAATATGTCATATTATTACACATTTCCCCGGCTAGTTGTTATCTGTCACGTTGTACGTTAGGGGATTGTTTTTGTTTCTCGAGTTCCTGTAAGTATAAAGACCAGTGTGGTAGTATGTTTGTTCACTTGCAGTCCACTTTCTCCCTCTTGAACTGGTTTGTTCGATAGATCGAACACTATAGATCTGTGCTATCAAGCTATGTCATTTTTCCAAAAGTTACTCTCTTTCAAATCGAACAAGAAGCAAAGAATCCAACAACAAGCTAGTGAGGATGCAGATGAACGCCTTTACACTAAAGATGAAGAAGACTTTGTTCACATCTATCCTTCTTTGAGCACTCCTATTGATAGTGCTGGTGGAGACGAAGAGAGTGTGGATATTTCTAAGTGGGAAATGGCGGAGATATTGAGCCAAAGGAACAAAGTTATGGTAACGAAAGACAATGAAAAGACTAAGCAAGATACATTGGAAAAGGCTGCGTCGATACGCGAACAGGCCCAATACTTTGGTGAGGGCAACTGTCACTGGGGATACGAGACCATGTATGGAGGATTCGAGCGAATTAGAAAAGTATGATGATAAGAGGAATCGTGTCATAAAGGGTTCTCGCAGAAGAAAGTACCTCTAGTGTGGTTTTGAATGGGCAGATATGGAGTATATTCTTACAAGCCAAGGAAATTTCAACCTACTGATATTTAAAAGTTTAAGGAAATTTGGCGATATAGATAGTTCTATAGGCGCCTACGTCGTGCCAATATTATTATTACTACTATCATTACTTTTATTATTACTACTATCATTACTTTTATTATTACTTTTATTATTATTATTAGTATTATTACTATTATTATCAATCCGGTGTTGTCATCAAAGTTAACTAACGACGACTCGTGACTCATATAGGACATAAGGTATTTTGGAAGCAACGGTACCGAACCTAAAGAATATTTCTGCTTCGGTCAAATATTTAGTGCTCTTGAACTACAATATGGATATACAGACTGTTGGACCTCTAGTGCAGTGTTGTTTCTACTATGTATGAAGTACCCGGACAAACCGCGGTCAGTTCGGACGAGTTTTGTCTTATGTGACCCCGAGGAGGAGGAACAAAGATGAGTGCACCCTCGAGCAAATCTACCAGTACGACCCACTACATACAGCTTCATAGAACCAGAGTTAGCTAAATTCATTTTCATATAATCTCCAATGAAGTTTTCTTTGGGCAGTGTAAGTGCCTCATGGTTTTTTAGCTGCTTCAATTGGTCATGCCTTTGTGATTCCTGGTCCTTTTGAAAATGCCTTTGCGCCAGCAGAAACTGAATTTGGTAGAGGCCATAATGTGGAAGAGGCGTATGAAAGTTATTTAGAAAGTTTTGCAAATAAGGAAGGCTTAGACGTTAATGCTGAAAATTTCCCCAAACCTCATATTCCCTATTTCTTGAAGCCGTTAGTGGAAACTGAGAAATTGCAATCAAAGATCTCTGTGGATGATTTGAATTCGACTGCAATTGACCTTTTCCATATTGCAAATTCTTCGGTCGAAGAGTATGGACATCCAACAAGGGTTATTGGTTCCGAAGGCCATTGGAACACTTTGGACTATATCCTAAAGCAATTCGAACAGATGAAGGATTATTATACTACCGAGACTCAGAATTTCACGGCTCTTTCTGGTAAGATTCGCTCTTTCAATCTATCTGATGCAAAGAGTGGTGAAACTTTTGCTAACACTACTGCATTTGCGTTGTCACCGCCTGTCAAAGAGTTTGTCGGTGAACTTGTAGAAATTCCAAACCTGGGCTGTAGCCCAGAGGATTATGAAGCAGCTTCTCCTAACAAGCACCATGGCAAAGGTAGTGGTAAAATGCGTCACGGCGGATTTTGGCCATGGAGTAAAAACCCTGAGAAGGGGGTTGAACCCTTTGCGCAGAGTGACGGTGAAGGTCGTAAACATGGTTGTCATGGAGAAGGTAGTGGGTCTCACCAGAGAATTGCCTTAATTGAAAGAGGACAATGTCCCTTTGGTGATAAGGTAGAATTGGCCGGCAAACATGGTTATCATGCCGTAATCATCTATGATAGCGATCCGGATAATGAAGGTGGGTTGCACGGTACTTTAGGTAATCCAACGAACCACAGTGTTTCCACTCTGGGTGTTACCTTTGCAACCGGTCAAGAATTATCACGTAGAGTTGCAAGAAACAAGCATTACTTTTTGAAATTTTCTGTAGACTCATATGTTGCACAGATCAAAACCACGAATGTCATTGCTGATACTAGGCACGGTGACCCTAATAATATTGTAGCTCTAGGTGCCCATTCTGATTCTGTTGAAGAAGGTCCTGGTATCAATGATGATGGTTCGGGTACCATTTCCCTACTTACCGTGGCTAAACAATTGACCCACTTTAAAATTAACAATAAAGTTCGCTTTGCTTGGTGGGCTGCTGAAGAGGAAGGTTTGATAGGATCCATTTACTATTCCGACAACTTGTCCAAGGAAGAAAACGAAAAAATTAGAGTTTTCATGGATTATGACATGATGGCATCTCCCAACTATGAATACGAGATCTATGATGCTAATAATAGAGATAATCCTGCCGGTTCAGAAGAATTGAAAAATTTGTATATCGATTATTATAAGTCGAGAGGATTAAACTACACCTTGGTTCCATTTGACGGTAGATCGGACTACGTTGGATTCATTAATCATGGTATTCCAGCTGGTGGTATCGCTGCTGGTGCTGAAAAATCTAACGTTTTTCGTGGTGGTGTGTTGGATAAGTGTTACCACCAGTTGTGTGACAATTTGACTAACTTGTCTTGGGATGCATTCCTTGTCAATACTCAATTAATTGCACATTCTGTGGCTACTTATGCTAACTCTTTTGTAGGGTTCCCAGAAAGAGTTGTTAATAACACCACATGGTCTTATGCTCAGCAAGCTGCTCCTCAATTACCATTGTTCCCTTACAGAGGTGACAGGTTGATAATTTGAATTTCTTTTCCTTTCATGTGAAAACAGTTAAGGAACTATAAAAAAAAAGAAAAAAGGCAAGACTGAAGATTTTTCTTTATCGTAACTAATATTGATTCTTTATAAGGAGTTTATATCGTGTTCTGTTTTGTTTTGTTTTTTTTTTTTTCTTATTTTATTTTCAATTAGAAACCAAAATTGAATTTGAAATTTTGGTTGAATTGAAATGGGTTACCGCGCTGCCCAAACATACCACCTCCTCCGTGAGGCATTCCACCAGGGCCACCACCGTATTGACCCGATCTTGCCATATCGTATTCGCGACGTTTGCCTTCATCACTTAGTGTTTCATAGGCTTCGTTGATTTCTGACATTTTTTCGTCATTTTTCTTTTGTTGTTCTTCTGAAAGTTGTCCTTGCTTATCGGGATGGTACATCTTTGTAAAGTTCAAATAAGCTTTTCTAATTTCCTTCGTATCAGCATTTTTCGGTATATTCAGGATCTTGTAGTAATCCTTATCTGTATGTAGTGGTGGAGGTGGAGGTTGGTATCTTTGCTGTTGCTGCTGTTGTTGACGGAAAAAACCATTCCTGTTGTTGTCTTTGCCTCTGTTGATTTTGTTGTTGTCTTCGTTGCATCAAATTGTTAATGCTATTGGACTGTGTCTTCACATATCGGTTGTTTGAATTGAATAGTTTATGATGTTTAAAGAAATTGGAAATTTGATCCTGTAAACCTGGTGATTTTTTACCTGCTTTCGAAATTATTCCTTCTACAACGTACATCGCTAAATTGGGTGATGAGCTCCATAGTTTTTCCAGTAAATCCTCCGGTAACTGTTCACCTTGTATGGCGGCTTTGTGGATTTCTTTATGTTCGTCCGCTGTCAAAATATCTTTTACCAATCTCTTGCAGATGGGACTAGTCAACTTTTTATTATTAGGAGCCTGAGAACCAGCTTGACACAAAACAGAATCAATAAACTTTAAGAAGTCCGGGCGTTTTTCTCGCACAGGTCCAATGATTTGTTCAAGAGACTCTTGCACTACACGTTCTATCAATTTGTAATTACTTTCAAATTTATAACTGGGAGGTAGCTTAGTGCAGGGTTTCTTGTCTTTAAAGTAGAAGTTTACAATTTTGTTCCAGTCGATTGATTCATCTCCAAAGGCATACATTTCGCGATCTAATATTTGAGACCGGGCAGGATTTATTTTACCCAACCTTGTATTGAAAAGCATCAGTCTTTTACATGGTTCATGATCCATATCAACTGCCAGACATTTCCTAAGATGGGTTGGTATAGAATTTACAGCAAACATCTGTATTACTGCAGCCTCATAATGTAATGATAGTCTTTGTGCCAGACTTAATTTAGTCGTATGTTTGTCAAGAATTATTTCACTGTTAGAAACAAACATTTGACCCGCAGATATGTCCAATTCCTCTTTCAATCTTTTTAAAAGTTCCACACGCATTAGTGACCTTGCATGATAATCATAGGGTGCTATATCTAACATCTCATTTATATTCTCTATGGTCTGCACTTTACTAGAATTTAAATTAAGATACTGATTCTTGGCCTCATCATCATTGCTCAACTTATTCCAAATACCAAATTTTAAATACAACTTATGAAGATGCTTTCCAGCAGATTCGCTAACACCGCCTTGGTCTTTCCGGACTTTTTTCAAATGATCCAACTGCCTTCCATTCTTGATTCTCTATGAGATGGATTAATCCAAGCCTATAATATATGTGATCTGCTAAATCGACTTTCTTTATGTCATTACACTGTTCTAATTGTTGTAAAAGGTTTAAGTATACTGACTGAGATCCCGAATCGATTTTGAGACTAAGTACTTGATCTTCCAGATTCTTTAAATCACATTGAATACCGGCAACACATATCCAAAATAGAAACAAAACCCCGAGAAACATCGCATTCACTCTCTAATGACCTCGAAAGCACTTTTTTTAGTTTTTTTCTCAGATTAAAAGTCGCTTAGATAAGATGAACTGAGCTTCAAATTTCAACTTGTTCTTTTTCTTGGAGCATCGCAAAAATGTGTCATCGAAACCTGACGTAGGATAATCAGAAAAAAAAATTAATATAATAGAAAATTTTCTATATTCAATCTAGATGTTAGATTTTGAATGTTTTAAATCATTGGTTCTTCAATATTCTAGCAATATTTTGATACTATTTTCTTGGAAATTTGTGTTATCAGATCAGGTGCTTCGAGGGCACATGTGCTTGGTATATAGCCACCGTGCTGCACGTTGGACTTAAATATAAGGAATAAAAGATCACCGAAAATATGAATGTGAACAGTTTATAATAAAGTATGAGAAGTTAGGCAATCTAGTCTTTTTTTATCTGTCTATTTCCCTTGGAATTCAAGTGGAATCGAAGTTCCTCTTACATATACTAAAAAGGTGAAATTCGTTGATAAGGCGAACTAGATCATATACCTACCACAACAACTAAGCATTTAAAAAGGACAGAATAAAGGAAGTTAATAGCTATTTGCTACATGGCAACTGAGTCGTTTACATTTTCTCACCTTGCATATTTGGTGTTTGAAGCTGTGTTGCAGGCAGTTCTCGTAGCAGTTGCAGGGTTTTGGGCTGCACATGTTGGTCTCTTACCGAAAGCTGCGCAAAAATACATTTCGTTATTGAATGTTGATCTTTTCACACCAGCACTGATTTTCAGCAAATTAGGAAGAAATCTTTCATTGGCTAAGATCGTGGAAATTTCTATTATCCCACTGTTTTTTTGCACTGACGACAACCATCTCTTACTTCTGTGGTAAGATAACTGCAAAAATTATGGAACTGGATAAAGATGAGTCTAACTTTGTTGTAGCTAATTCGGTGTTTGGTAATTCAAACTCTTTGCCAGTTTCTTTAACAGTCTCCTTGGCATATAGTTTGCCCAACTTAACCTGGGATCAAATTCCCAACGACAATAGAGATAATGTAGCATCAAGAGGGTTATTATATTTGTTAATTTTCCAACAGATTGGTCAGATGTTAAGATGGTCATGGGGCTTTAACACTTTAATGAGATGGAGCGGTGAAAATCAACACCATATGCCGCCTTCACAAGTTCAAGCTCATTTAGAGGCTAGAAGACAAGATGAGGAAGGTATTAGCCAAAGGAACGATGGAAATGTACAGTATGTGGGACAATCTGAGAGCGATGGCATGATTACAAGTTCGTTTTGGTCTAAGTTCTGGAATCGTGCCAAGATGCTAGGCACAAAGGTAAGGTCTCAGTTGAATCCGCCGCTGTATTCTATGCTGATTGCTGTTTTAGTCGCTGCAGTTCCTCCTATGCAACATGAATTGTATCATGAAGATGGATTTGTTAACAATACCTTTGCTGAAGCAATTGATCAACTAGGTGTTGTCTCCATTCCATTAATTTTGTTGGTATTAGGTTCTAATCTTTATCCTTCAGAAGATACTTTACGCAAGACTCATAATCACAAGAAATTGGTTATTGGCTCCATCTTTGGTAGGATGATTTTACCTTCGTGTGTTTTATTACCGATTATTGCAGTTGCGGTCAAATACATCAATGTTAGCATTTTAGATGATCCGATTTTCTTGGTGGTTGGCTTCCTGTTAACTGTATCGCCACCAGCTATCCAACTGACACAAATTACTCAGTTAAATGAATTCTTCGAAGCAGAAATGGCATCAATTCTATTTTGGGGCTATGTCGTACTAAGTTTACCAGTAAGTATTTTAGTGGTATCTGGTGCCATTTATACATTACAATGGGCTGAAGGTGGTCACTTGTCGTAATGAAAACTTAACATTTCGTATTTTTTTTAGTTTTGTTAATTTAAGTTAGGTTGAATTTATAATTCATATAATGATTCAAGTATTGTTTACCAATAGATCTGGTATTTGGAGCTTCCAGCTGCGATAAGTCCGCAGTGCATCCTAGGACGCATTGTACTATTTGATCAACAAAACGTCAATTTCACGACCCACAACATTGTCACTATGAAAAACACATTCAAATATTTGAGCAGACGAACAACACATTAAAATGATGTTAACCTTTGAAAGATAATGCTATAAATTACTTCAGCGGTTATAAAAGCACATGTATATTTGCACCTGATCTTGAAATTCCAGTATATAGTTTTCTACATTTCGGAGGGAAATAGATTAAGTAAGGTTGTTTGGCCGAGCGGTCTAAGGCGCCTGATTCAAGAGTTCGACTCTTACTCGCAGCAAAACTGTCGAGGATTCTCAGGTATCGCAAGATGCGTGAGTTCGAATCTCACAGCAACCATTTTCTTTTTTACGGCAGTTTACCCCATTGGAATTCAGTTGCAAGTGATACAGCAGCTACCAACTACTATGGTTAGGTAACAGCTACTCCACTCATTGGTGATTTCTTCATAATATGATACGATAAAGGCCTACCAGGGTCACGCGTAAAGTTTTTAATAAAAATTCTATTTACGCGTCACCTCAATTAGATGAGCTACAACATTGAAATAACGAAGGCTTACAGTAGTTAATTGAAGGTCGCCACTTTAATACAAACGTTTCTATACAACCAGGAGAAATTACCACGATTTAAAAGATCCCCTTCGTAGTTGATTGTCACTTCTACTGATAATGTATATCAGAAGGGTTGTAATTAAAGGTTTTAAAACTTACAGGAATGAGACAATCATTGATAACTTTTCCCCCCATCACAATATAGTAATTGGATCGAATGGTTCTGGTAAATCAAACTTCTTTGCTGCTATAAGATTTGTTCTCAGTAATGATTATGCCAACCTGAAAAGAGAGGAAAGACAAGGTTTGATTCATCAAGGAACAGGGTCCGTAATGAGCGCATCTGTAGAAATAGTATTTCATGATCCAAGTCATCGAATAATTCTTTCTTCTGGGATTCCTCCAAGAGAAAATGATGAGGTTTTTGTAAGAAGAACAGTTGGCCTGAAGAAAGATGATTATCAGTTAAATGATAGAAACGTAACTAAAAGTGATGTCGTTAGAATGCTAGAAAGTGCAGGATTCTCTATGAGTAATCCATATAATATCGTTCCCCAAGGTCGTATAGTAGCATTAACAAATGCAAAGGATAGAGAAAGGTTACATCTCTTAGAAGAAGTGGTAGGTGCCAAATCATTTGAAATTAAACTGAGAGCATCACTGAAGAATATGGATGAAACTGAAAAGAAAAGAGCCCAAATTGGACAAGAAATGGAAGAATTGGTGGGTAAACTAAAAGAAATGGAAGAAGAACAAAAGGAATTAGAGAGGTACAATGGCTTGGAACGAAATCGCAAGGTTTTTCAATTTACCCTATATGACAGAGAACTGAATGATGTAATAAATCAGATTGAGAGATTAGACGGCGAATATAATACCACGGTGCATTCTTCTGGAGACTACGTTAACGAGTTAGATCAAAGAGAAGAAATGATATCTCAAGTTTCCAAAGAATTACAACAATTGGAATCTTCGCTAAAAATAAAGGAATCAATGGAATTGCGACAATCGAGGGACAAGAATTCGGAATTGTCGACGGAATTAGCTAATTTAAATGTTAAAATTACGGATTTAGAGTCTCAAATTCAGTTGCACGATGAACAAGTCAAAATAGATGAAACGAATTTGCGAATAACCAACGAAGCTATTCAGCAAAATCAAAAACAATTGTCGAAGATAGAACCTAGGTTTCAGGAACTGGGTAAAGAAGAAACAGAGTTCAGATTAAAATTAGCTGAGTTACAAGAAAGGGAGAGAGATTTACTTTTGAAAAAAGGTAAATATGCTGATTTTAGGACAAAGGAAGAACGTGATACTTGGATTCAACAAGAAATTAACGATCTAAGAATCAAGTTGAATAACCTCAGAGAAATAAAACAACAAGTAGCATTGGAACGCACTGAGCTCAGAAGTAAGCTGACAACCATCGATCAACAACTTGACGAGTTAACAGATTCTATACAGGGTCCTGGTGCGCTAGCTGAATTAAATGATTTAGATACTGAACTTAACAATACAAAGCATTTCTATGCCCAAAAGATCGACGAAAGAAAGGAACTTTGGAGGACAGAGCAGAGATTACAATCTCTTTTAGAAGCCACAACAAATGATGTTAAAAGATCGGAAGGTGAAGTCACTGAGACAATGAGTAGAGATTTAGCAAGTGGTATCAAGAGTGTTAAGGAAATTGCTGAAAAGTTAAAATTACCGGATGGGTGTGTATTCGGAACTTTGGGAGAGCTTATTAAAGTAAATGATAAATATAAAAAATGTGCTGAAGTGGTTGGTGGAAATTCTCTTTTTCACATCGTGGTAGATACTGATGAAACAGCCTCTTTGATAATACAAGAACTATACCGAATGAAAGGTGGTAGGGTCACTTTTCTACCATTGAACAGAGTTTACAATGATCCAAATATTACCTACCCACCAAATGAACAGGCCTCTTGTACACCTCTTATCAAGAAAATAAGATATGATACAAGGTTTGAAAAAGCTATAAAACAAGTGTTTGGAAAAACCATTGTAGTCAGAGATCTTTCTACAGGAGCAAGATTGGCCAAAAGATTTAAACTTAATGCAATTACCCTAGATGGTGATAGAGCTGACAAAAAAGGTGCCTTAACAGGTGGTTATCATGATCAACATAAGAAAACAAGGTTAGATCTCTTAAAAAAACTCAAAGATTCCAGGTCTCAATACAAGTCCTTGACCTCCGAACTAGAAGATATGAGACAGAAAATACAAGCCATTGATGCAAGCATCGATGCTGTAAATGGCACAACTAGATCGCTATCAAACAAAAAGGAAACAATCTTAACGAATATGGACAGCTGGGGAACTAAACTGAATAACAAAAAAACAGAAAAAATTTTCTTAGAGGAATCCATGCAAGCATTGATTGTGAAAGCTGAGAAAATTGAAACTAATATAAGGATTAACGAGGAAAAATCCTCAACATATCTCGAAGAATTATCACAAAATTTTGATAATGAGTTGTCTAGTGCTAAACAAGAAGAGTTAAACAACCTCAAATCATACATTTCCGATATTCAAAATAAACTGGACATGACTTCCGAAACTCTTTATGAACTAACCAATAATATAGACACTCTTAATGCCACATTGAACTCAAAATTGATTCCACAGCAAAAAGAGTTGAACGCCAAACTTTCTGAAACCGGGGACTCTTTTGTCGCAGGTCTAAAAAGTGAAGTTCAATCTATGTTAATCGTGAAAACCACATTAGATGAACAGCTTGAGCTTTCAAATCAAGAATTGAATGGTCTTCAGGAAGAAATCAGTAATATGACTGAAAAGAAAAAAGCTAGTGAAAAATCACTAGAAAAGGCGAACTCCCAACAAGCTTCCCTCTTAAAAAAACTGGAAGCTTTCCAGAAGGATGCTGAAAGATTCATGGTTAAAAAAACCACTCTGGCCGCTAGACGGGAAGAATTGCAACAAAAAATCCGTGAAGTAGGTCTTCTCGCTGAAGATGCATTAAACAGCTTCAACAACTTATCAAGCACGGAATTACTACAACGGTTAAATTCTGTAAACGAGGATATTTCAGGCTTAAGCAATGTGAACAAGAGAGCATTTGAAAATTTCAAGAAATTCGGTGAAAAGAAAACAGAATTAGAAGAAAGAGCGGAGGAACTCGAAGAATCCAAATCGTCTATTCAAAATTTGATAACGAGACTCAAAAGACAAAAAATAAACGCAGTAGATACAACGTTCAATAAAGTTTCAGAAAACTTCTCAAAAGTATTCGAGAAATTAGTACCTCGAGGCACTGCTAAACTCATAATTCACCGGAATACGGATCACCAAGAAGATCCTAATAATGACGATGATGTAAATATGAGTGATGACGATGAAAATAATGACAGTCCTTCAAAATCGGTTGAAGAAATGTATTCCGGTGTTTCAATATCGGTTTCTTTCAATTCCAAGAAAAATGAACAACAACATGTAGAACAACTATCTGGTGGTCAAAAAACAGTATGTGCTGTGGCACTTATCCTAGCTATTCAAATGGTAGAACCTGCCCCCTTCTATCTGTTCGATGAAATCGATGCAGCTCTCGATAAACAATATAGAACAGCGGTTGCTAACACCATCAAAGAATTATCTGGAAATGCACAATTCATTTGTACCACCTTTAGATCTGATATGCTTGAAGTTGCTGATAAATTTTATCAAGTTAAATATGAAAATAAAATTTCCACCGTGGTTGAAATAGATAGAAAAAGAGCTATTCAATTTATTCGTGGTAGTAACAAATTTGCGGAAATGTAATATTACTAATCGCTCAATTTTTTTTATATTTTATTGTACATCCATTTGGTTGATTTGCCCTTTGTAAATGTAACATTTAATAATTTGCTTTTAATATCATAATTTAAAAAATAGCGGCCTCTGTCGTATATCAATTCGCACTGACTATGTACAATTTTCTATAAAAACAAAAACATTATATGCCAAATTTAAAATACTAAAAAAGATTAAAAATCTTTATCTGAATATCATAACTATCTTCTTTGTGAATCCCTTAATAAAGAAGCAAATCCACCACCACTTTTCTTCTTCTTACCCAACGCGGAACCTGCGGTTTTAGCACTGATAAAACCACTACTACCAGAATCAGAATCACCACTATCAGAATCAGAAGATTCTGATTCGGTATCTGACCCATCATTCTCATCAGAGTCATCTTCATCAGAATCACTTTCAACCTTCTGCGAAGACCTTGTAACTTGTGGAGGAGGCGACAAAGAAGCCACTTTCTCCTTTACTTCAGGAACACCTCTTGAAGCCAAATCAGACAAGGAACTTAAAGAGGGACGAACCTTTTTAGGTAATCCATCCAGAATACTTGAATTAGTCTTGGGTTGCGATTGACCTCTTTCAGGCGAATGAAAAAATTTAGATATAGGAGTTTCACCTTGAGAACGTTGACTTGAGGTATTACTACGTTGTGTAGATTGAGGAGCCGCTTCAATGCCATCTTCTAAGGGCATTTTCTTCGGAGAATTCTTCTGCTTTCCACTTGTTACAGATCCTTTTGGAGTATCGACAACCATTCGACGAGATTTCCTAGAACTTGACTCATCTTCATCCTCAGACGAGGAGCTGGAATATTCCGTTGAACTTTCATCATCCGAGGATTCAGATTCCTCATTTTCACTTTCTTTATTAGTTCGTTGACTACCTTTACCAGGGGTTGGAACATACGCTTTGGGACTAGTAAATCTTGCTTTTAATTCCTTTAATTTATCACTGCCATTAGTAATAGCAGGTGATTTAGCACTTGCAGGTTTTGAAATAGTTGATTTAGCAGAAGATTTAGTCTTCTTTTCATCTTGTTGTTTTTTTTTGTTCAATTCAGCCTGCTTTTTCTTTTGTGATTCTTCTTCTCGCTTTTTGCCCACTTCAGTCTGCCTCTTCCTTTGGAGTTCTTCTTTCCTTTTCCTTTCAATTTCTTCTCGCTTTTCTTGATCTTGTTCTGCTTTTTCTTTCTTCTTTTTCTCAAGCTCTCCCTGTTGTCTTTTCTTTTCTAAATCATCCTGCTGTTTTCTCTTTTCTGATTCTTCTTGTTTTTTCTTCTCAAGCTCTTCTTGTTGCTTCTTCTTCTCCAATTCCTCTTGTTGTTTTCTCTTCTCAAGCTCTTCTTGTTGTTTCTTCTTCTCCAATTCCTCTTGTTGCTTCTTCTTCTCTAACTCATCCTGTTGTTTTCTCTTCTCAAGTTCTTCTTGTTGTTTCTTCTTCTCCAATTCCTCCTGTTGTTTTCTCTTCTCAAGCTCTTCTTGTTGTTTCTTCTTCTCCAATTCCTCTTGTTGCTTCTTCTTCTCTAACTCATCCTGTTGTTTTCTCTTCTCAAGTTCTTCTTGTTGTTTCTTCTTCTCCAATTCCTCCTGTTGTTTTCTCTTCTCAAGCTCTTCTTGTTGTTTCTTCTTCTCCAATTCCTCCTGTTGTTTTCTCTTCTCAAGCTCTTCTTGTTGCTTCTTCTTCTCTAACTCATCCTGTTGTTTTCTCTTCTCTTCTTGTTTCTTTTTCGCAAGTTCCTCTTGTTGCTTTAATTGAACCTCTTCACGCCTCTGCTTTTCCAGGACTTCTATTCTTTTTTTCTCAGCCTCAGCCTCCTTTCTTCTATTCTCTTGCTCCCTCTTTTGACGTTCAATCTCTTCTTGTTTTTTCTTTTCATAGAATTCTCTCTTCCTTCTTTCTAATTCTTCCTGCTGCCTTTTGAATTGTTGCTGCTTTAACCTTTCCAACTCTTCTTGCTGCTCCTTTTTCTTTATTTCCGATTCTCGCTGCTTCACCCTCAATTTCTCTTGTTCTTCTTGCTTCTTCTTAGCTTCAGATTCTTCTTTAAGCTTCTTTGGTTCATTTAAATCTTTCTGTATGCTTTTTAAATCCGTTTGATTCACAGTTTCCTTTAATGCATTAGAATCATTAGAATTTTTTGCGTTTTCAAAACTTTTGAACTCTTTAACTTCATCACTTGGAGGAACAAATTTAGGTGGTGAAGCTGAATCCCATGGATTTGTTCCACTGAAATTATGCACAGGGAAAGAAGAAGGCAAAGGTTTAGGCAGGTCTTTTTCTACATTCAACATTTGTGATCTAAATTGACTCAAAGTAGCATTTCGAGGTGAAGATTTTGTAGCCGAAAATTTCTCTTGCTGTTTATTTGGGGATCCTTTAGAAGCTGAAGGAGGTTGAAAGACACTCGAATTAGATTTCTGCAAATTCGAATCTTGGACCGCTATTTTAGAAGCCTGGAATTCACCACTATCTTTAATTGGATGATCATTCTCAGGCTCTGAAGAGGCAAAAGAAGTCCCCTCAGAATGGTCTGAATCATTGTGTTGATCATTTTGCTCATCTGTCTTCACAACAGTTTCCTTTAAAGGATGAATATTTAGCGTTCTCACAAAGTTATTTTCGGCTACGGAGACTCTATCATCACTATCTTCCACTGGTCCGTCAAACTCAACTTCACTACTATCATCTTCAGACGAAGATTCTTCAATCTCCAGTCCTGATTCCGATTCAGAACTTCCCTCTTCACGGCTTGCAAGTAATTGAGCTGCTTTTTTAGCAGCACCCCTTGTCATTTTTTCGGGCAAAATATTTCTCGGATCCGGCTTGGAATTATCAATATCCTTATGTAGGACAGTCGTATAAGGCTTCCTTTTTGACGACTGTCTGTCGCGAGTAGGCGAGTAATCACCCTCCATAAATCTTAATAATTCCTCCCTATTGGTACTATGATTTCCAGAAGACTTACTCTGTGTACCCCTGACAACTACTGTATCATTGGCAGCTTCATTATCAGAATCATCAGTGTCCACGCTTTGGGTAGGAACTGATAAAGAATGATCAACTGTATCAGACTTTAATTGACGGGATCCTCTATCGAGCTCACCCTCCAATTGTCTGTCATGTTCTTTTTCTTGCAAACCTTCAGCGTCATCCTCGCTAAAATTGTCAATTCTTAATCTTTCCTCATCCATTAAATTTCCACCGCTAGCTGATTTATGCTGTACTCTAGCTTCTAAGGAAGTTTTTCTCTGGAGTTGTGATTGCGTTGAAGATGGTCTGGTTTGTGGTAATTCAGCTAGATGTACATTTTCTTCCGACAAAGGACTGTTCTTTGTTGGAGAACCGTTGTTGTCCGCAATAGAAGTTTGTCTTTGAATAAACTGTCTTACCTTTTTTTCCGATTCACCCGATTCCTCTTCCTCCTCCTTCTCTTTTCCTTTTTCTTTTCCTTTCCCTTCTGCTTCCTCTTCCTCCTCTTTCTCTTTCTCTTTCTCTTTCTCTTTCTCTTTCTCTTTCTCTTCATGTTCCTGTTCCTGTTCCTGTTCCTGTTCCTGTTCCTGTTCCTGTTCCTGTTCTTGTTCCTCTTCATCTTCCTGTTCCTCAGATTGTTGAGCTTCTGCTTCTTGCAAAGGTCTTTTCATTGGAATACGATTAGGTCTAGGCGGTAGTACTGAAGATGGACTAGAAGGTCCTTCCTTTAATTCCTTTTCAATTTCTGAAATTTTCGGTTCGGGAATACTCAAACGACCAGATGTAATTCTTGTTGCCGACGAAGGTTTTCTACTAGAATGTAAGTTAGCCAAGTGCGCAGGTTGGTTCTCAGACACCACTCTTTGACCTGTTAATGTCACTCTGTTGGGAGTCATTGTTGGTCTAACCGGAGTGCCTGAAAGCAGCCTTTGTTGCCTCAACTTGTCAGGATCCACAGTCTCTGATCTGGAAACAGTATCTTCATCTATCATAGACTTGATCTTTTTATTCTGATCAATCCCAGAACTGACCCTGATCGGCGGCGATTGCGGTTGTGTTGGGGGCGGTAAGAACGAGCGCTCACCTTGTTCTTCGTCCTCATCTTCTGAATTATTTGAGTCCATTCTAACCTGATCACCATCTGATGGCGGTGGATAGATCTGATGAGCCAAAGGTGTAGAGACACGCATGTTATTATTAATGGCGTTAATATTGTTACTGTTACTGCCAATTATACTGGCATTATTGGCCATTGGCGGGTTCCTCATTGCAAAAGCTGCAGGTCTTTTCTTCGTAACATTTAAGACACCCTTAGGAACGGAATTTTGAACAGAACCATTATTAAGTCTTTTCCTCTTGGCGGCTCTATATGAAGAAACTGGTGAAGAATCCTCAATTTCTAGTTCGTTCTTAACTATTGCTCGTACAACGTTGTCTATGGTGAACACATCTTTAACCAGAAAATCAGGGTCTAAATCACAACCTTGACTATCTTGTAAGCTCAAAATTTCAATTTCATCCACATAGGGGTACATTTTATTACATTTCTCAACAATTTCTGTCGACAATTCCAGCAGAGTGTTTGCACTTTTGGTAAAGTGCAAAAATTTCCTCAGTTTAGTTGTAAAGTGGTGAGGAAGTATACTTGATGCGTTACCGCTGGGTGCATAAGGTAAAGTTGAATCTGGATTTCTTGAACTAGTCAATGGATTGACACCAAGTAGTTGAGAAGATTCTGCTGTACTGGACGCCAACCCGTATGGAAGAAGTGCACTTTGAGCACTGGGAGGAACTAATACCACTTGTAACTTAAACATGGGTGGGTCCTTGCAGGCTTTTGCAGTGGAGTGATTAATAGGTTGATTGTTAGTTTAGTTGCATTCCACTTAAATTTTTGGATTCCGTGAAAAATGATTATACACATGCCCAAATCTTAAAACCAATCGTCGATGCCAAAATGCTGAATGTTTCGCCAAAATTATCTAGAGTTCGATTGAGATAGCGGCTAAATCACTGCAAATCCAATGCAGAACAAGCAAGGGTACAAGTCCTTTTTAACTCAATAAATGATAACAGACAATGTCACGTGATATAGATGAACCCTGCCCACGACACGCGTATCAGATGATCAAAGCACGTGGTCCACTCTAGCCCCGACTCACGTGAATCCTTATGCATCCGGCGTATAAGAGGAGAGGCCGTAGGAGGATCATATTTAACCCGCAACAAACGAATTCCAAATTTTCGTGTTCGCGGCTCAGGAGGTAATAACAACTACGTTCTCCTGGTGCCACCGACTCGTCGTTTAGCACTCCGATTCCCCACCATCTTCGAGAGTCGTTGTTTCCATAGTAACCATTTGAAGTGGGATTTCGCGTTTGGCGGCATTTCTATTTTCCCTTCCAATTGGTAAACCTATTGTTTTTCCCTATTGGAAAATGACACAATAAGGTGACTCTGGAGCATACGTGATTTACGTTGAAATAAACCAATCGCGAAATGTAACTGTTGTTGTCTCTCCACTTACGACAAATAACAGGGTTTGCAGCAAATAAACAACATTTCTGTTGTTCTTTACAATTTCAAGTAAACAAAACTTCGATCTGTAAGCAAAAGCAAGTCGATACTTATTTGGCTACTCTCATTGCCATAAAGTCCTCTAAGTAAACAAAGAGCAACGCAACAAAAAACTATCTTGTCCTTACTACTTTGAAACGGCTTCCGTAAAACCGACGTCGCTTCAAATATACCGCATCCTTGTCCACGAACTATCTCCGACCAAATTTACAGGTGGAGCATTTCATTATTCAGACATACAGATGTTCCACACCTTACCCCATATTGTTTATTTTCTGCCGTGTATCTCCGGAACGTTTTGAAATTAAACAGTTTGCCCTGCAAGTTCTCCATCATGTTTACAATACAAAACACGTCTTGGCGTTCGCAAACTTTTAGATCATTTAGTTCTATGTCACTCCACTGATGTACGACCCTTCTTTGGATCTAAACATTTCTTCAGTAGCCCTTTTGTCCTGTTCCTTTCGAAAAAGGGAACATAACAGTTGCCATTAGTACTCCTCACAAGCCCGTTGTAGCGTATAGGGGACTGCGTCCATATCCGCGGCTACTATCTTGCCAATATGTAGAGTGACGCCCATCTCCGAGTACGTATTGTATACATTCCTCGAAGCTTCAACATAGTGCGTTTTGTCTAGTGGGCGATAGAAAAGGACTTTGAAACAATATTTGAAACAAGCGCATCTCCAAAAAAAGAAAATTTCAAAACTACGACTCTCACGAATCGAACCCATGTCGCATTCAGACAACTAGCCGAACGCACTACGAGTCCGAAGAGCATCTTCGTGGCGGTGCCTTCCAAAAACAGCAGCCAAGAAAAAGTTCGAAAGATTCCGTAAATCGCTTCGAAGACTCAAAAATAGCAAAGAAAGAACAGTTCACCGAGACATCGTGAGATCTATC
Source organism: Zygosaccharomyces sapae (assembly GCA_900465325.1). Taxonomy (NCBI): domain Eukaryota; kingdom Fungi; phylum Ascomycota; class Saccharomycetes; order Saccharomycetales; family Saccharomycetaceae; genus Zygosaccharomyces; species Zygosaccharomyces sapae. The sequence goes on along the minus strand of UEGL01000017.1, from coordinate 151,900 downwards.
TCTTAGACAAAGTGTATCGCAACGCTACAGAACTTGCGTAGCCGCAAGCCACGGGCTTTCTTCCTGTGTACAATACCTAAAACTTAAAATTGCTTCATCTTTCTTTCCATCCCTTCATTTTACTCTTCTCGGAGTTTACTGAAAAAGGTATGTAAACACCACGTCGACCACATCGAGTAAAACACCCACGAAACTTCTTGCCAAATTGATCAATCTGAGATCTGAAAATTTCTACAATTTCATTACATAAATTAAAGATCCAAATCCATAAAAGCTACGAATTTTCCTGGAGAGGTTCGCCAATTTTCATTTAGAGCTTCTTCACGTTCCGCTCGTAAGTTCGTGTTTAACAGGTGCTATAAAACCAAAGAAACTTTTCCACTCTTTTAGATCGATCAATTAGATTTCTGTTCTATCTATAAATCGTCTTTGATTCCCCCACCAACTAAACGGTCCATTCCTTACTACGAGTACTAAACGCTAATCATTGTTGAAAGATGCTCCTTTTACAAGCAATCGTCGCCTCATTGGGGCTCGCTAATGCTGCGGTCGTTACTGTGACTAACCACGTCCATGCCGATGCTCTTGTGTCAGTGGAAGGTGTGCTTTACGTGGAAAATGGTCAGACCAAGACGAGTTTTATCACCGAGGGAGGTGCTCAACCAACTGCTGCCTCTGACCAAGTCAGTGGATCTGTTGTTTCAGTTACCAGTCCTTCTGACAGCCAGATTCCTAGTGCTTCCAGCACACCTCCAAGTGGATCGATTGCTATTGTGACTGAAACAGCCGGTTCATCACCATCACCATCACCATCACCATCACCATCCGATTCTGATTCAGCTGCTCCTCAGACCACTTCCGCAACAGAAAGTGCTTCTTCCTCGTTTTCCTGGTCAGCTGCTCCTCAAACTACTCCTGCTACCGAAACTGCTTCAGTTTCTGCTTCAGGATCCTCTGCCCCTCAAACCTCCTCTTCAGCTTTCGCATCAGTTGATGCCCAAGTCGCTTCTGAACCATCTTCTAGTTCAGTCTCTGTTACCCCATCCGCTTCTAGTTCTAGCGCAGATACCACTACTTTGAGTCCATCCTCTAGCCAAGAACCATCTACTACCTCCTCTTCTGCTGCACCATCTGACTCTAGTGCTCCAAGTTCCGGCTCCTCTGATTTCCAAAACACTATGGTCGATGGTCACAATGACAAACGTTCAAAGCACCAATCCACTGGCCCTCTGGACTGGGATGATGATTTGGCTAATTACGCTCAAAACTACGCTGACAAGTATGACTGTTCCGGTAACTTGGTTCACTCTAACGGTCCATACGGTGAAAACTTGGCTGTTGGTTACGACGATCAAGGTACTATCGACGCCTGGTACAACGAAATCGCCAAATACAGCTACAGTGATCCAGTTTTCTCTGAAGCCACTGGTCACTTCACTCAATTGGTCTGGAAGTCTTCTACGAAGATTGGCTGTGGTAGTAAGCAGTGTGGTGGTTCCGTTGGTAAGTACGTTATCTGCAACTACAACCCAGCTGGTAACTTTATTGGAGATTTCTCTGAGAACGTTCTCCCAACCTTGTAATGGCGTTTTTAAAATTTTGTAGGATTTTACTATAGTTATTTTTTCTGTGTGTTTGTATAATTTATCGTTGGTTGTATGTTGGAATAAGATCTTCTCTTTTTACTTTTAACACATTGAAAATTTTGACACACTGTCATCTTCGAACAACAAAGGTAGTCCTCTAAGAAGGTCTTCGTCAACCCTATTGTAACTCTTAAGCATGTCGAAATACGAAGAGACGCCACCAACTTCTGTGGATTCCCAATTGCCCTCCTTAAAGGATTTACCATCGTTGGGATCGAATGCCGGTTTTTCCAACAAGAAAGTCGCTTGGGGTCCTAACGTTAAACCCAACGTAACCCCACAAGTTGCAACCCCTAATGTGGTACCTCAAGGTGCATCTAAGCCAATTAGATCCAAAACTATCCAAGAAGCTTTTACTCTTGATCTACAGTCACAATTGTCAATCACCAAACCTGAATTTTCAAGGATTGTACAGTCTGTCAAACAGAATCATGATGTGTCTGTAGAATCAACCCTTTCAAAGACTTCTCGTACTTTCTTAATTAGTGGATTGCCTGCTAATGTTAATGCTGGTAGACGTGAGTTGGTGAAGAAACTGACCAAGCCGGTGACAGATGTATTACAAGTCCCATCGAGGGCTAAAGCTGCAATCATTGGATCAGGTGGTAGAAACATCAGAGAAATCCAAGAGAAGTTTGATGTTAAGGTTAACGTCGCCAGAGAGAACAATCCTAACGTTGTAGATGAAGATCTAGGTGATCAAATGGCTGACGTGTCCATCCATGGTGATGTGGATTCCGTTAAACTAGCCAAAAACAGGATCATGACCATTGTTAAGGAAGAGACCAAAAACAGTTCCATCTTGGTGGCAGTGGAAAACTCCGCATTGTTGCCTTTCCTCAATTTGGAACATTTAGCCTTGGAGAGCGTTAAATTGTCGATTGATGACAACAAAGATCTTATAGTTTCAGGACCCCGTGAAGATGTTAAATTGGCTAAAACAAAACTACAATCTTATTTCCAAGAATTGGAATCTCAATTGAAGGAAGAGCAAGTGAAAATCCCTGAAAAGTTCCAGTTCTTAATCGATACCGAAGAAATTAAGAATCAGTTTAACGTTGTGGTTACCTTTCACCTGAATTCCTTGGTGAGTTTCTTGGGTCACAGGGAAAAAGTTCCGCAAGCGATTGCTCATGCAAGATCTTCTTCCACAACTTTTGCAGTGGATGCTTTGGACATTTCTAAGGCCCACAGTAAGAATTTACAACATGCTAAAAATTTGGTTCTTTATTTTAGCAAGTACGATGTTTTAAAACAAATCCAGGATGCTCATCCGGACATTAAGATTGTCCTGCCTAAACCTGAACAACTGACGAATGCTGAAACAGTTCACATTTACATCAGTGGTAAATCTAACAAAACAGATGAAATTAAAAGTGTTCGTAAAGATTTGATCGCCATAGTCAATGAAATTGCACCTTTTGACACTTTAGCTATTACCGATTTGGACTACGAATTGTTCCACAAGGATATCAAACACGACCTTTTGAGCTCAGAAGAAACTGCTGGTTTTGTGCAATTCGGTGACTTTTATCCTGGTGATGACACCATTTTATTGGTTGCTCGTGTCTCCAATGAAGATTTCAAACCATCCCCAGAGGAGATTAAGGAGTCTTTGTCTCAAGTCAATGCCACCTTAGATTCTATTCGTAACAAGCAAACCAAATTGGCAACACAAGTTATCGATTTAGAGTCGTCAAAACAAGATTCTATATTAGCAAAGGGTGTCACTATAAGCTTAATCCTTGAAGAAGCTACTCAGGACGGTAACACCCTCCAATTCAAATTGCATGCCCCTGAGAAATCACAATTAACCTTAAGAGGTAGTGATAAAGCAGTTAAATTAGCCAAGAAAGCTCTCGAAAGTGTCGTCTCCACTTCTAACCGTAAGTTCAAGGACTCCTTAGAGGTATCTGTAAACTCTGTCTCAAGATTAATTGGTTCCAAGGGTTCCAATACCCAACAGCTGCGTGAGAAATTCGATGTAAACATTGATGTTCCCTCTGAATCTAGCAACGGTAAAACTGTTGAAGTCACAATAACGGGTGTCCAATATAATGTTGAACGTGCAAAGGTTTACGTCCAACAAGAAGCAAAAAAATGGGCCGATATTATTACCAAAGAAATGTTCGTGGCTCAGAAATACCACCGTAATTTGATGGGACCTCAGGGTGCATATCGTAACCGTTTACAAGAGAAATATAATGTACGTATCTTTTTCCCCAAAGGTGAAGATAACGTTACTATCAGAGGTCCATCCCGTGGTGTCACTAGGGCTCATGAGGAATTGAAATCTTTATTGGATTTTGAAATGGAAAATGGCCACAAGGCGATCATGGAAGTTCCAGCTGAACACGTCGCTAGAGTCATTGGTAAGAATGGTGATATGATTAACGACATTAGAGCAGACTTCGGTGTAGAATTAGATTTCCTACAGAGGACCACTGATTCATCTGTTCAAGAGTCTGGTAAAGTCCAATTGGAAATCACTGGTAATAGACAAGCTATTAAGGATGCCCAATCTAAGGTCACATCTATTGTCCAGGAGGCTTCCGATTTTACAAAAACTACATTGGATGTAGACCGTAAATACCACAAGACGATTGTTGGTGCAGGTGGTCATACTTTAAAGGAAATTATCAACAAGGCTGGCGGGAGTGAAGGTGTAAGAAACAGAACTGTTGATGTACCAAATGCTGATTCTGAAACTTCGATAATCAAGGTGGAAGGTCCAAAGAAATTTGTTGACGCTGTCATCAAAGAAATCAACAAGATTGTAGATGAAGGTGAACACAGTGTTAACAAAGAACTGGACATCCCTGATGATAAACAAGGTGCATTGATCGGTCCTGGTGGTTATGTTCGCCGTCAATTAGAAACTGAATTTCACGTTCAATTGCATGTTCCTAACAAGGGTGAATCTGGCAAAGTTGTGCTTACTGGGTTACCAGAAAATGTGGAAAAAGCAGAAAATAAAATTTTAACTGAAATTGTCAAAGACAATTTTGATCACCAATTGTTTGTTCCCGCAGAATTACACGAATTTGTCTCTGAGCGTGGTGCTTTTATCCAATCGTTGAGACTTGATTACTCTATTAACGTTAAACACGGTAACCAAGGTAGAAAAGCAACGAAACTGGTCCGCAAGCCACTGGATATTCCTATTGACAGAGTTCGTGGTACTGGTGATGAAAAAATCAAGACAACCGTTGAGGAATTAGAGTTACCTACAACCAACGAGAACGCTGATAAAATTTCTTGGAGATTAATCTATGAAGATTTAGATTTGGACGAATTATTGGCAGATGAACCATCCAAAAGCAATATAAAGGACAAAAAAGCCGTTGATGAAGCAAAGAAGGAAGAATCTCTTAAGAAGGCGATAGAAGCTATCGAAAAGAGAATTGAACTAGGCGGTAAAGCTACTACTGCGGGATACATCTGGTCCTCTGAACCATCAAAGTTCAACAAGATTATTGGACCTGGTGGCTCTAATATTAAGAAAATCAGAGATTCCACAGGTGCGATTATCAACGTTCCTAGAAGGTCCGATAAGGTTAACGATGTGATTTACACCAAGGGAACTAAAGAATCCGTTGAAAGCGCCATCCAACAGATTTTGAAAAGTCTTAAATGAGACAGCTAATCAATTTTTTTTTTAATTGATTACCACGTATTTGTGACATTGTGCATTTTCAATACGTATGTAGATTAAAGACTTCAAATGTAAAACAGAATCACCGCCAATACTACTGTATAAAGCCAGACTACGTCTCATTTTCTATTCGTCCCTGATTTCTTTTTTTCCTTTTTAGTATCATAACGATCAGTATCTTTTAATACTATTCTCTATACACCCTACCTTTAACTACAGCAAGAGGTTGCATCGTTTGTTGAAGGCCTCTGTAGTTGAACGTTACCAGTTTCACCACCAACTCCATGACGACCTTTAGAAGCAGCCAATTCATGTTTCTTGGATTCATACAGTTTTTCACCGATGCTTTGGAATACCTGCTTCACACCTTCACCGGTCTTCGCACTTACTTCGTGAAACAGTAGACCTTGTTCGTTTGCGTAACCTTCAGCTTCCGAACTCTCCACTGCTTTTGGCTTACTTGAACTTTCCTCTTCTCCACTACATAAATCCAATTTGTTACCTACCAGACAAATCACTAAATCGTCCTCACCAACTTTCGTTTTCAATTCATTGACCCATCCCTGTGCCTTTGCCAACGAATCCTGCTGAGTAACATCATAGACCACCAGAGCAGCGTTGGCATTCCTATAATACATGGGTGCCAATGATTTGTACCTCTCTTGACCTGCAGTATCCCAAATTTCAAATTTTATCACGACCTCTTGCTGGCTACCCTTGTCTTCAATCTTAATAGTCTGTGATAAAAAGGCAGCACCGATGGTACTTTCCCTAAACTCATCGAAGCTATCCTTAACAAATCTATGGACAATGGATGACTTACCAACTGATGAATCACCTAACAGAACAAGTTTAAATTGTAACATTTGGAATGCTTTCTTGTTAGCTTGATGTAAGTTGTTGTGTGTAATAAGTTAAAAGTATTTAAATCTAAATCTCCAAGGGTAATCAAAGCATATATGCTATGCGAAAACGAGAGAAACAGAAATAAGAAGACAATAAATTATTTGAAACCATTCAAGGCACTAAATATCGTACTGTAGAACCAGAAATATAGTATGTGTTTAGTAATTGGATTTACCAAGCCTTTTTAAGCTTCCCACTGGAAACAACACACCAGGCGAGAAAGACGTGCTCTGATAAAGGATTCCTGAGTAAATAAGAGTAGAAGGCTTAATTATATACTGCAAAAGTATCCTAGGGTTGCTGAATATGCTTCAGCTCCCTTCATTGACGTTATACCTGCTTTTTTTTTTTTAAAATTGTCTTCGAAACTACGTCAAACAGCTACTACAGGCATATTAGATTCTCATAACAATGTATTTAATGAAATACTACTACCAAAAATTAGAAATGTGTGATCTATGTGTTATGAGAATACGATATTTAGTGATTTTAAATCAATAACCGCCCATATTCAGGTATAACCGTGATTGCCTCACATACTACTAAAGATTTCAGGTAGTACGTATGAGCTAAACTGGGTTCATCGATCTTTTCAGAAACTTTTCAAAATCTCGTTAAGGTACTTCTATTGATCGTTTAACTAATATTAATTAGCCATTCAATGTCCATTAATATACACAGTTACACACGCAGAGAATAACAAAAGGTTCAGAGATGACCCAAATATCTCGGCATCATGTTAATTTCACCAGAGCTCAATTAAGTGTACGAACACTTAAGTTCACCTAGCCCTATTATTCATTTTCCTGTACAATTAAGTTCCAGCAGTTATTAACCCAGATCATAAAAATTACCTAGAAGGGACACAGATATCTGAAACTCATTTATAGGACTCAGAAGAAATCAGGCTAATCTTTGAAAGCCTTTAAACTGATTCTTTTGTACTTCACCTGACCAGTAGCCAATCATATGTTCCTCGTCCTAAAAGTATTACTTGCTCGGCTCATCCATTACATGTTGAAATTTTGCACACAGTTTGCAATAGTTTCTAAAAGAAAAACAACCAGATATTCGACGGTAACCTAGCTACCGAGGGCTTCAACTTGAGATCTTTCCCAATGCTAAGATCTAGCCCCCGTTTATTAAAAGTCATAGCAAATAGAAGATTGGCTACTGCTGCTTCTCAAACTTCTCAACAGGCAAAGACAAGTCGAGTGCGTCCAATCCGTAAATTTCTTACCAGAGCCACGTTGTCTGTTACATTGTTTTATGCTACTGGTCTAGCATTGAGTGAAATTAACGATGCATGCGGTGCAATTTTCACTGAAAATGTCCCTTACGGTGAAGAATTGGTAGATCTTTTCGAATCAACATGGTATTCTGCGGCTTACTCTCCATTAACGTTAGATGAGTTAAAATTAAAATTTGGTGAAATTCTAGCCAGCAGGACCGCTAAAGTTCCACACGAAGGTGCAACTGCCAAAAATATGGATCCAACGGAAAAAGAAGAGCAGAGTGCTCATCATGAGACTAAATTACTAGAGGCAGGCACTACAAAGGCTACGGAATTATTGAGACTACAACCATTAAGACTGCCTGATAATGTTGATTCTCCTGAAGCACTTCGGTTAAAAACAATTATCTCGGAGTTCAACCATACCATCAATACTATTAACAAGCAGAACATCATGTTACCAGAACCTCAATCTCTTGCTATCTTGGAAGCCTATAATGCACTTGCTATGAAAATTATGGAGTTTGAACAACATTTTGAGTCGACTCTAACTGCTGACACTCATACGAAGACCGATGATGTCTTAAAAATTGCAGATACCAAGGCTGAAGAAGAATTGAAACAGAAGAAAAATGAATTAACGGACAGATTTCTCAAAGAATTCAGTAACTTTAGAGCTGAATTAGAACAACGTACTCAGGAACAGTTAACGGCAGATTTAAAGGCCAATGAGCAAACGCTACTGGCCAAGCATGCTAATGAAGTGGCGCTTTTGTCCATTACACAAGTTAAGGAGTTCAACAAAATCATTAGCGAAAAAATAGAGGCTGAAAGGAATGGTAAATTGGCTCATTTACAGGACTTAGATGAAGCTGTGAACAATATGGCCAAATCTATAGATAGTGTCAACCAATTTTTAACGAAAAACGAAGCTATCACTCAGTTGACTTTGACCTTAGACGAATTGAAAAATAAAATCAATTCACCTAAAAATGCTAGTATTAAGATTGATTCGGAATTACAAAGATTAAAGAATTTAGCTGACATTGTTCCTGGACTACCAAAACCTTGTTGTCATTCAAAGGATGCACAACCTGCACTTTTAACAGTAGCACTCAATGAATTAAACGAATTGGCGTCTGAAAAAGAAATTTTATCAAATGAACAACTTTACAACAGATGGAATCTCTTGGAATCCGACTTCAAAACGGCATCTCTTTTACCTCCAAATGCCGGTATCATGGGCCACACTTTCGCCAAATTTTTTTCATTCTTCCTCTTTACAAAGCAGGGTTCGTCACCCACGAATGAAGATCTAGACAATGTATATGCCAAAATTAGTGAAAGATTGAGACTCTCAAAATTGGATGAAGCCGTGGAAGAGGTATTATCCTTAAAAGGCTGGCCTCATGTGCTTTGTAAGGACTGGATTACCCAGGCTAGAAAACGGTTAGAAGTGGAATCTTTAATCTCAGTGTTGGAAAACGAAATAAGAACTCTCTGAGGAAAGGAATATAAACTTGAAATTTTGAGTGTAAATAAAGAGGAAAATCATTATGATAGAAAATTGGAAAATTTTCTTATGTATTCATTTTAATTAGCGATTTCTTACAGTTAAGTACTTTAAAGTCATAACCGAAGTGTTCAAGATCGATTCACTTTGACGTCGCAACTACTTCTATAAAGTTAAAATAAAAACGAAGAAAGGATATCGTACTCATGTCAAATCCGGCATTGCAAGTTTACGGAGGTGATGAGATTACGGCAGTGGTCATTGACCCCGGTTCTTTCACCACAAACATTGGTTATTCCGGTACTGATTGTCCACAGGCCATACTTCCTTCTTGTTACGGTCATCACAAATCTGGTGAAAGTACAGATAGTAACGATGAAAAACCAAAAGGTAAAGTGTTTGCTGAACAGTCACTAGCATTTCCAAGACCCGATTACGAGATTAAGCCTATAGTGGAGAATGGCTTAGTGGTAGATTGGGATGCAGCTCAAGAGCAATGGGACTGGGCATTAAAGAACCTGCTTTATCTTAACTCCAATAGAGGTATTCCAGCATTATTAACAGAGTCGATTTGGAATACTATGGAAAATAAGACCAAGTCACTTGAAGTCTTACTAGAGAGTCTAGATTTCGAAGCTTGTTACATCTCATCTACACCTACATGTGTTTCATTTGCCACAGGTAGACCAAATTGCCTGGTGGTTGATGTTGGATATGATACAGCAAGCTCAAGCCCTGTAGTAGATGGTATGACTCTTTCAAGAAGCACAAGGAGAAACTTTATTTCAGGTAAGTTTATCGATGAACTGATTCGCAAGCATTTACAGCCTAGAGAAATTATACCTCTCTTTGAAATCGCCCAGAGAAGACCACAATTCAAAAGAAAGAATTTTGATTTTAATATAGACCCATCTCTTTACAAATTTGCTAACGAACATGGGTTTTATCAAGAATGTAAAGAAACTCTTTGCCAAATAGCGCCTACAACTTTAGAAAATTTCAAACCAGAGTTAGAATCTGCTGCTAAAAGATCGATCGAATCCCCATGGACAGAGGAACTTGTATTTGAAAATACTTCTCGATACGGTTTTGCAGAACAACTCTTTCATCCCGAACGTGAGAATATACCTGAAGGTTGGCCGGTTTCTAAGGATGGTATCGTGGAAACTTGGCACAATGATTATGTTCCTTTAAAGAGAAATAAACCAAGTGGTGGTAAACCAGAAAAGTCCAATGGTGAGGAAGCTTCCAATGGGGAAGATCAGGTATCTACTTCTGAGACCACTAATGAGCACGGGAAAAGACCTATGGAAGATTCAGCATCTGGCGAACTTGCTGGTGTATCGGATTTGGTCCAATCTTCTATAACAAGCGCGGATGTCGATTTACGAGCCACATTAGCCCATAACATTGTACTAACAGGTGGTAGTTCATCTATACCAGGTTTCAGCGATAGGCTAATGAATGAATTGACCAAGAAATTACCAGCTTTGAAATTCAGAGTTTTAACATCAGGTCATTTAAGAGAAAGACAATACCAATCATGGCTTGGAGGAAGCATACTAACAAGCTTAGGTAGTTTTCACCAACTGTGGGTAGGTAAAAAAAGAATATGAGGAAGTTGGAGCGGAAAGGCTACTGAACGATAGATTCAGATGAACTTCGGCACTAACATAAAAGATGATGTCAAAACACAAACTGTTATAAAAACTACATAATACATCTATGAGGAAAATAAATAAAGACCAAAACAAAACCCTGTACTATATCAACAACAATAATAATTATATCAAAAACTAAAAAACAAAATACATTTCTTTACTCCCTAGCCTTGGATATTCCCTTGAGTAATAAATCTCTACCGCATTCTAACAGGGCTTTGGTCCTATTTTTCACGTAGCCAGCCTTATTATAAAATTCAGTCTTTCTCTTCATTATAACCTCTGGACTCTTAATTTGCAATAATTCTGATAAACTTTCGACTGCATTAGAAAGTAAACCCTGGTTGTCTATGAAGATTTTGGTCAAATTGTGAGAAGGATCCGAATAGTAAGCTACCGCAAATGACCATTTAAGGGCAGTGCGACCTTCATTTAACGTCTTTAAACTTTCAGTTAAAAATTGACCCTCAATCCAAGAGACTCCAATTTTTTCCTGAAGACCTTTAACTTTAAATCCAACAGTCTCACCTAATTTCCAATCTAGTTTAGCAGATACTTCATGCTCTGTAAACATTTTGTAAAAAAAAGCGTACCTTCGTAGCGTTTTTTTTGGAGTATCTGCTACTAATTTATTCTTTTCCCCATTCTTGTAAATTACACACTGGTAAAAGCTACTACCATGAGGCGCCCAGTCTCCTCCACATATCCAACAGAACTCATATTTACAACTAGAACAGACCATGTGGTTACACCCACCATTCTTTTCAATATTAACTGAACATCGAGGACATTCTTTCGTATGAGAAAGGACCCAGTTTAGATTTTCACACTCTAGCCTTGCCTTTTTGACCCATTGATCTGTGACTCCACAATCGGCAGGTGCATGAATTTCAAATCCACACCCAAAGCAAAAACTATGACCCATGTTGCAAGTTACGAATCTTGAAGCATGCAGTCGACTATATTCCTGTAAGGAAGATGTGTCCTTCAAATGGATAATACATTTACAATCCGTGTAGGGGCACCATTTGTAGCTATTACTATGTTTTCTAACGAAACTCTTTATAGAAGAATCCATCAATCTAGCACTTGATGCACCTCCCATGACTTGGTCAATATCTTCATTTTTTAGAGCTAGAGAACAATCCATACAGGTAATAATCTTACCATTGTTAAGTCTATCCTTGATATAATGCCTATAACAATCAATACAGTACTCATGTCCGCATTCCAATGAAAACGTCTCCGTTAATCTTTCCTCACAACATATAGGACAGAAAAATTCTTTACCATTCTTAACACCACGACCATCAGATTCCCCCGATGTGTTTAAACCTGATTCTATCAAAAGATTATCCATCTTCTCAGTCCACTCCTCTAAAAGTCGCTCTTCGTTCCAGTCATAACGTTGCATAAGAATCAGAATATCCTGTGATGGTAATGACAAAACTGGCTGTAAATGATGTACACGACTTATCATACTCTCAAATATTTCTTGCGTAGTCAAACATTCATATTTTAAACTTGGCACACTATCTTCATCCAACAAGTCTTTGGTTGTCTTCTTCACAGGAAAAACCAAATAATCATCCTCTAAATCCTCTCCACTAAATTGACTTTCATCTATATCAAATTCAGAATCATCTGTATCAATTTTATGCGGTGGGATTTTGGCAAAATCAGAATCTAAATGTGTAGGTTTACCATCGTCATAAGTATCGAGATTGCTGACATTTTCATCATCATCTTCAAATTCTAGTAAAAGGCTATCATCACTATCCAAGTCACTCATGTTACTACCGCTAACACTTATATCAACTATCCATACAACTTTCTCCTTTTACTGTAAGAGTAAATAGTTCGTGTTCATTCTAAAACTTAATTCCAATGATAACCAGATTATAATGTTGATAACGATAGTTCTTACATTGAGGGATTTCTTCCACAAAAGAATAGCAGAACAAAGAAGAAGTAAAAGCTACAGAAGCTTTCCATTAAAACTTACCAGAGATTCCCGGGCAAGCAAAATTTACCATTTTTAAACTAATATTTGTTTCGTAGCTCGTAAGTACATAACTGTATAAAATAGAAAACGTCTTCACGTCGAGTTAGCTAAAGTGAATGTTCCACTCTATCTAGAGCTGCCTTAATTTTCATTCCAATACGTGTACTCAATTCGTAATCCACAGAATAATTCTGAGCTCTAGTAAGCCATTCTTTACACTCTGCTAATCCCTTCATATTCTTCAACTTCCAGGAGAAAAGGGCACGTTCGTAGAATGCCGCCGGATACAACCATGGATCTTCCTGCTTTTTAATATATTTTACTTTACCATTTTGTAATGAGAAGAAATGTGGTAGCACTTTTTTATCCAGTAGCTCAGATCCTTGTTGCACTTCACCCAACCTACGAAGTGTCAGTGAAAATAGGAAATCTTTGATCAATTCTTGGTCCACATTTCCATGATCTATTGCTGGGTTATGGTACTCTGTAATCAGTTGTTGTGATAATTTCAGTTCTTTTTGAGTCATCCTGTTATAACCATTATAAAAATAGGCGATTTCATGAACAGGTGAGGTTGCAATAGCATCTAACGGATCAGATAGTTTCAATTTTTCCTGAATCTGACAGAATTGTTCCACTTTTCTCAACATGAACCTATCTAGTGGTAAGTTTTTTGATTTAAAAGTCTTTTTACCAAGTAATTTTGGCGCACCAAAGATTAAGTCTCTTGCTCTTTTTTTACAGAATTCAGCTCTTTCACCCTTTTTAAGTCCTATCTGATACATTCTCCAATTCTCCAAGTAACAAGCTCCCGCATAATAAGTGTAAAAAGCATGAGACCAATCACTAATTTCAATTAAGGACAACAAATCCTCGGCAGCTCTCTCATAGCTATGCATTTGCGACAGAATGATTGCACGATCAAAAATTAACAACGTTCTAACCTGTCGCATCTGGATTTTTTCCACATCAATAGAATCCATCAAATCTACCGCGTCTGACAACCTACCATGTGTAGCAAGCATTCTGGCCTCATTTAACAACCAAAGTGCGCTATTTGGAAAGAATGCCCTGGATTGTAAAAGGGCATTTTCCAAGATTTTTCCTGGATGCAATAGAGTGGGACCGTCCATTTCACCTTCACCAGATTCCACGGAAGTCGTTAACGGAATATCGAAATCCACATCAGTGAATTGGAATGGTCCATCATAATAAAACATTAATGCTTGTAAACCGATACAACCATGAACATTCCTATATTTAGTAGCTCTCCAAACAAGTCTTAAACCTTCCTCCCTCGAACCGCGGAATCCGACAATGGATAGAACAGCACCAATGGCAGGAGGTATCAACGACAATACAACCTGCAATATACCAAAACATAAGTTAACACCTGATAGAATAAATTCGTCTATTGTAGCTTGTCCTACCTCCAAATCTTGGAAAGGTACCGTATATTCTTGTGTCTCTTTCCTCGGAATCTCCTTTATAGCTTTTAGCCCTAACTCAGACCTCAATCTGTTTACAGCAGGTGAATTACCAATATGAGCACCGCATATTCTTTTTTCTCTCATATTCTGCACTTGAGAGGCATATTCTAAGAGCTCACGGTCTTGTTGTTCCTTCCGTGAAAGTTTGTAAGGAATATCCAGGGAGTTAACATCAGAATTGTCTGATGCAAAACTCGTCTGAGACCCACGTTCCGCTAATCCGCCATTGTTTTTATGAGCTTTTTCCACCTTTCTTATCGCATCTAAAATCTCTTGCAACATGCTGTAAGCCTTTCTTAATTTTAGCAACGCTTTAGCCGCCTCTACCATACTTTCACTAAACAACATAACAAGTGCATGTAAAAGACAGGATTCAGTATAGGTAACCGCATAAACAGTACCAGGAGGATAGAATGAACTACTGTTGATGTCCATCTTCTGGGCGTTTTGTCTACTTTTTAATGACAAGTTTTCAGCCTTCGATAGGGTAGTCGCAGCTCTCTTCATAGCTTCCCCTTCAAATCCTAAAGTTGCTTCTAAAAATTCTATTACACCTCTAGCGAGTACGGTGACTGTTTGGTCTGATCCAGAAGCGGGTTCATTGTATTTAAGAATTTGTAGGCCTTCCTCGACCCTATCATCGAGAACCAGATCCATAGCCTTTAAGGCAACTTCAAAATCATAAGCTTGTTTCACAATAAACTTGGTCTTTTGATCTCTCTGCCATTCAGAACCAGAATGTCCTCTACCGGTAAAAGTTCCAAATACCTTAAACATGGCTGTTTTGAATTAAAGCCTTTGTATATTTATAGTTTAGAATATTTTACCTTGTAGATTACTTAACAATATCTCGAGAAAAATGAAATACCAATGGCAAGAGCCTTAATGAAAGTATATTTCACCTTTACTTTATATTTACGCAACATGCGTGTAAATATGTACATATACATATTCTGAATTTCCCTGATCCTAGGCCTCGAGCTTTTACATGTTACGGGCACGTGATAAAGAAGCGATAGCGGCTCAATAAACATATACCAAATTGAAAATGGCTAATCTTTCAATATCTTTAAAATGTAACATACAAATATTAAAGAATTAAAGGTCTATAAAACGAAATAATATATATATATATAATTTTTTTTTTTAAAAATAATACATATTACTAAAGAACGTCCAATCACAAATGTACGTTTTAATATCTTTTGATATTTTTGATCTCCTGTCTCATCTGCTTTTTTCTGGTCCTGTCTAAATTCCTCAAATTAGCAGAATTGATTGTGCTAACAGCATATTTATCTACACTATTCCAAACTTTTTGATCAATCTCCTTTGGTAATTTTCGACCATATAGACATTGATCAACTAGCCACATACCAACCACAAATGACTTTCTATTCAAGGTTCCATCCTTACGAGTATCCACCATGTCATAGATCTGTAAAAGTAATTCTGTTGACAAATTAGATCTGCTCCAGATATCTTTAACCACTAAATTCAGCATAAGACCGTCATCTGGTAAACGGACGTTTACATTACTATCACCATCCAGAACAGCAGCCCACCATGGGAGCAAATCTAAATACATGCATTTGTTACTAACCCACATACCTTCATATCTTTTTCTTTCCTGTGAGGTAACGAATCCGACATCATTGTGGGATTTCCACGGTTTATCCTCATTAAAGGTGTTCGGCGTATGGCGGCTTTCATGGTGAAGCAAATGGTCAGAATAGGGAACTGCAGCAGCTGTATGCTTCAACCTCTTCCTGATTCCAATACCCCTATTCTTGTTGCGTTTTTCTTCTCTATGATCCACGGAAGAATCGCTATCTTCATCAGAATCAGAATCGTAATCATGACCTGGCGATTTATGTCCATCATCCCTTTGATCCTGGTATGTGCCGTCTTCGTAAGCTCCATCATAAACGTCCTTACGCATTGTAGTCTTGAATCGCATGTTTTGATTCGTTTTGACCACTGCATGTCCTTCCGGATCTGAAGTAACACTTGTTCTATCTTGGGGGAAATCGAAAGGACTAGCATTTTTTCTTCTACTATGTGTCCCAAATATTTTATTTTTCAATTTCTCCATCCTGGTCTTTCTTGTATGATTGGGAATCAGGTCCGGTAGTGTTCCCTGGTATTTGATATTTGCATGCTGTTGCAGCTGTGTGGGAGATTGAGTTAGTGGTGGCGTTTGCTGTGACTGTGGCGATAACTGAGATTGGGGAGACAGCTGGAATTGGGATTGTGGTACCTTGGTGACATTTTTATAAGGCATTTTAAGCTTTGGTTGTGCACGTTTTGTTGTCGTCACAATTGGCCCACTGTAGTTAGATACTGAACTACTCATATTATCCAAATTTGGTAGTGAAGCAGTTTCTGGGAAATCGTAACGATCATAAGAAGTTCTTGGCGCCTTTACAGGCAAACTATGTTCTTCACCAAGATCTTCAACCTCTTCGTCATCTTCGTAATCATCATAATCATCATAGTCATCTTCAGGAATATTATTTTCATCAATATCATCATTCTCCAATTCGTCACCAACATTTGCCGCTGCTACACGCCCTGGATCTTCCCACGGTGAATTTTCTAGGCTGTAAGAAACTCGAGAATCACTGGATATGAATGAAGAAGAAGATTCATCCAAGTCACGTCTTAGTAACTGTTTCTTTCCAGTTTGAACGGCTGGCCTCTCGCTTGTAACATCTGTTTCATTATCAGCTGCAAAATCTGTCGTCCCTTCTTCACCAGAAGAACTTAAATAAATCCTTGGTGGGGGTACGCGGCCAGTCAATGTCCTTGATATTGGTTTTCCAGGTGAATGCTGTTGCTGTTGTTGTGACAGCTGCTGGTTTAAACTTTGGCTTGATGGTGTCAACGTCAAAGATTGATGCTCAACGTCATGCGTAATTGCGGGTGAAGAAGAACGGTGTGGTGTTAACGGCCGACTAGGCTGAGGTGGAGACTGTTCCTCAGGATGAGGATAATAAGGTAAATGTGGGGATTGTACTTGTAGAGTTTTTTGAGGCAGCTGTATTGGTGTTGAGAAACCTCTGTGAATTGGAGAGGGCCTTGAAGGTGACTGTAACTGATCTTGTAATTGCTCCTGTGATTGTTTATGAACTTCCCTCACCTGTTGTTTAACCTGCTCAGCAGGGTGTTTAAAAGGCTGTCTTTGAGATTCCATGGAACTTCTTCCATATGGTGATGATAAGGACTGTTCTGCATGTTGCTGCTTATTATGATTAATATTAATCTTCAAAGCCGCGTTGGTGCCTGAACTGGAAAGCAAATCAGCTCTTGAAGGCGTCAACAATGGACCTTTTTGGACTTGCGAGCTAGCATCTCTTGAAACTTCTAATCTCGGTAAATCATCTAAACTCACTGAACCCTTGTGGTACGAATTCGCTACATTAACGTTCGAATTATTACGAGATAACGGAACTCGGTACAAATGAGCTAAGTTCTGATTCGGTATCAAATGAAATTGCTTTGGTTTTGCGGCTATTGACACGGGTTTCTCAGATTCAACAGGTCCGGCATGGCTACTGTGATGATTGCTTTCGTCATCATTTCCAGGATTTAGAGTCGTAAGAGCCAATAGCGCAGCAACATGCGCCTGTTCGCTTGATGGGGTTGAAGAATCTTGATGGTTAGAAATTGCACTACCGGAATTCTTTGGAGGAGACGCAACCGTTTTGTTCTTGGCCGCAGCAGCAGTCACTTTAGCAGGCTTCAATTGGGAACTGCCACGCCTTACATTATGATTACTACTCGAATTAGCATTACCAATAGTACCACCTGGTGTTACAGGAGTCGATTGGGCAGGTTGATCAGCATGCTTTTGAAATATTACTTGCGCTGCTCGCAGCGAATCACTCATGGGCTTCTCAGATTTCGGTGTTGAATTGCCTTGATACGGTTTATTCTTTTGCTGGACCATTCTATTCCTAATTTCTTCCCTAATCTCAACTTCTAAAATATGGTTACAAGTACTTCTAAAGACGATTTCTTGCTGTTAAACGTCCCGGAAGGATTCCGTTCAAGATTAACTTAAAACAATATTAAATATGGAACTAATCCTCAAAATCTCGAGACTAATCAGATGTTGAAGCGCTTGTAAATCTATCCCAATTTCACAGCGTCCTTTCGAAATACTTTCCTGTCAGCGATGGTTACCTGTATTCTTCGTATTTGTAGTGATTTTGGTAGTACTTCCCGGGGTTAAAAATATTGTTATTGTAAACTAAGCCTATATATCAAACAATCAACAAACAAACCAAACAATAACCAAGAATCGTCCCGAGAAATCTCAGCTCTAATGACTGAACAAATAAGTCACAAAAAGTCTCTAAGAAAATTCAACAAGGAGGGAAGGGCGCAGTTGAAGGAATACTACAAGTTAGAGGCGGATAAGGAAGAACATAAAGAAACAGAACCCAAACCCAATAAATCAACTAATCATGTGCAAAAGGATAAACCAATTGAACAACTAAACTTTCAAGAATTAGTTCATACACACAACAGACTTTTGAGCAAAGAGACAGAAATGAATAATTCGATTAAGAATACAATTTATGAGAATTACTACGACCTTATAAAGGTGAACGACCTTTTGAAAAGCATGACAGGCTCAAACGAGAAGGAACTCAGTCAATTGAAAGAAGCTGTCAAATTACTAGAGGAGTAGAAAAAGGTAAGTTGGATGTATTACGATTGCCCGCCATACATTATTACGTTGTAATCTAGTCGGATACGGTGATTTACATGGATCTCAGCATTCCGGGTCACGTGCTTTCGAGAAATAATCACTAACCAGTGGTAACCAAGAATCATCGATATACATGTAAGTAGGAGATTGCGGATTAGTTAGTAGTCAAACGGACTCGAATTGGTGGAAATACGTCGGTGTGTTCCTTCTTCCCCAGTCACATGACATTTTGTGTGTGGTTGATCGATGGGTTCAGAGTCAAGACGGAAGACACTACACAAAATTGTAGTATGATTAAAACTTGATCAATAGATGAGCAGAGCTCGTTTCACCTACCCCTAACCTATCTGATGCATCACGTAGTTATTGCCGGTGCTGGTGTAATTGGGCTAACTATAGCTCATCAATTGCTTTTACAGAAGTCGGAGATTCAAAAAGTCACCATAATTGCTAAGAATTTCCCCTACGATCCACCTACTTGTGAATACACTTCACCATTGGCAGGTGCTCATTTCAGGCCATTCCCTCACAGACCCGAATCCTGGAAAAGTGACGCTAGAGAGGCTAATTATACCAGGATCACACAAGAATTTTTCGAGAAATTTGCTTCGTTAAACCCTGACTCTACCATTAGATTCTGCAAAGGTACAGACTGGTTAGAAGCACCTTCGAAAGAGTATTTGAAATTGGGATCTGGCTACAATGCAGAGTCTTTGAAGGACTTCAAAGTACTCGAGGAATTGCCCAATGGCGTCAACTTCGGGGCAGAGTATTCGACGTATTGCTTAAACGCACCGGAATATTTGAAGTTCTTACAAAATGCAATTAAGCTGTTGTGCAAGCTTCAAAATATCGAACTCCACCTTGTCAGCCTAACATTACCTTGCTTGAAGCGCATTAAGGAGTTATACCCAGATGTTTCACTAATTTTCAATGCCACTGCTCATGGATTACAGTACAATGGAGGGTATGATCCAGCCTGCTATAAGATCCGAGGACAAACTATCTCATTAAACATCACTGAACCTACCCCTTACGACCACAAGACGATTACCCATCAGTCAAAGGACGGTGACTGGACTTTTGTGATTCGAAGATCCCCTACCCATTATATTTTGGGTGGTACGAAACAACCCAATGACAATTATCCATTACCAAGGGAAAGTGATACAAGACGAATTCTTTCTAGTGCTGCGAAGATTTTCCCTGATTTGAACACGTCTGATATTATTCGTATCAACGTTGGATTCAGGCCTGCAAGAAAAGGTGGTTCTAAAGTAGATAAATCATTACATGAGGGTTTACCAGTCATTCATGCTTATGGAGTAGGTGGTTCTGGTTTTGAAGTTTCTGTAGGGGTTGCAAGACATGCCCTAGCATTAGCAGAGCTGGGGAGACGAGAGAGCAAGTTCTAATGCATAGCTCTACCGGCCAGCTAGGAGAAATACCAAGAAATTGATTGTCCAAGAAAATTGCCGGGTAACCATGATCGAAAATGTCCAAAAGCATCCACGGTGGTCTCGGACAGTTTTTTTTTTGATCTGGACGAAACGTAAACAACAAAATGAACGAGAAAGAGAACATTACACTAACTGAAACTCTGGAACTACTAGAGTAGTCATAGGAATCAACTGCCAACACTTTAATCTATCGATCTGTTTCCATCTATATGTCTACTGCAGCTGCTAGAACTAACAAAGATATTTTCACCCTCTTTGACAAAAAAGGACAGGGTACAATTCCAAAGCCATTATTTGGTGATTATTTGAGGGCCATTGGCTATAATCCAACCAATCAGCAAACTGAGCAGATATTGGCTGATGGTAATGCCCCTGATCAGTTGTCTTTGGACTCAATTCACGAATTGATCCAACGAAATCAGCAGGAACTGGAGGCGACCACCTCTGGCCGTGTAGAAGATTTTATAAAGGCATTCCAAGTTTTTGATAAGGAAAACACTGGTAAAGTTTCTGTAGGTGATGTCAGATACATGTTGACTTCTCTAGGTGAAAAACTGTCAGATGAAGAAGTTAACGAGCTGCTCAAGGGCGTGGAAATAGACAGTGACGGTGGTGTGGATTACAAAAAATTCATTGAAGATATCTTAAGACAGTGAAAACGGTAACTGTCTGTTTATTATTGTAAAGTATATTAAGGTAAAAAAAAAATAGTAGTAGTAAAAATAAAATATATTCTCTATATTACCGGCATAAAATTCCCCAGGATCATTAAGGGTAGCCCAGATACATCTCTTTTCAAGGTCCACATACAACAACAGGGAATTACTTGACCTCTTGTTGGTGTTAGAAGATTGCACGTCTTCATCCTTTCAGAACCTTTAAAATCCTTGTAGGCGACCTTGGCAAAAGTTTTAAAATAGTCTCTCACACTTTCGTCATCCATAATTTCAACAATAAAAGTCATCTTATTAAGAAGCTCTTCTTTGTTCCAACCGCATAGCATTTCAAATTCTTCATTAACATAAGAGATCTGACCATTACGTCTCCAAACGCAGGTGGGTGTACCGATCTGTATGATGAATTTCGCATATTCCAAAAGTGTTCTTTGGTAACATTGTTCCATAAAAATCATATCTTGTTCCGTCAAAGATGCAGTACAGGCGATAAAAATGGGCCTAAATTCCGCCAGACATCCACACATTTTAATTAGATCCTTCCTGTTGAATCTGTTCCTCAAATAGGTGTACAAATGATGGAATCCTGCAGTATGTGAAAACGGCTCGTTAATAAATTGGTAAATTTCCATGGAGGTGGAATAACGCAGTGAATGATTCCATTCCGCATTAGCGCTCAACTGATACGTATCTGGCGAGACACATTCTAATGCAAATGATAGCGCTTTGTCACCTGTAGGTTGCTGTTGTCTCATTGCTTGAGTAATTACCTCAGGAAACGTCGAAGTGTTCTTGTTTAAATAATACTGATTGATCGATGCATTGAATTTGGGTAAGCCATTTTTGTCTCGATAGTAGCCCCTTTTAAATGATAATGAATAGTCTTGTGATTCTATCGGCGTCAAAGGAAAATGATTTCGAAATAGATCTATCTGAGAAGCCACAATCTCCTGGGAGTTCGGTCCTAAAAGCATTGAATATACATTTTTCGACGTCATCATTGCCGTAGGTGGGCCCACCATCATTTCAGAACTGTTAATATCAATATTGGCCACATCCGTCGCGGCGACAGCATCGTCATTATCATCACTAGTAGTGTGAGGTTTCCCAGAATACAACAAATCTATTGGGATCTTATTTATCAGCGTATCTTGATTAATGATATGGGATAAGATGGAATATTCAGAATCTGCGGCATTGGACAAAAATTTTGATTTATGCACAATATGTTGAGGATCTCTAAAATTTTGTTGTTCTTGGTGATGGCTCATGCCAATACTATCAAGAAGACCAATGTTCGACTGAGACCCATTATTTCGGTTAACAGATCTAATTAGAGATGCATCCGGTACACCGGCTAAATATTTACTCTTCTTCCTAGGAGCATCCACACAGCTAGACTCCAAACCTTTAATCACACATCTATGACAAGGTCGCCTAGCTTCGCAGGAAACATGCCATTTTGAACAGTTGACACATGCTACATGTGTATTTCTTCTTGGCTTTTTTATAGACGGTACGGATACAGAGGGATTAACTTCTTGTAAATGCGGTAGAATATTGCTAAATTCTTCACCAGGTTTAGGTCTACTACCCATGACCGTTTGACCAAAAACACATACTTGTATCCTACAATCGATAAGGTAATGAGTTCCTCCGAACGTTCCCTCCATTAGGTTCAACTTTTCATCTCAGCGCTCTCGTGATTTTTACATGACAACCAAAATTCGACGCCAGAACCTCTATAACCAAACTATAAGCAGTAGAATCATACTGTACCCGTAAACTGCTCCTATATACTTCCTCTCAGGGCTGAAATCGATATTATTGACTACTTCATATTAATACACGTGATCGAATTTGAAACTACCCTGATATTCTTTAACATGGGAAAAAAAAAAAAGAAGAAAATTCAAGAAGGCAAGTGATGAGCACACTCGAACAAGAGAACATCTATTCAATATTAAATATATAATCACTTTGAGAATGTCTGAACTTGTCAATAAATTTCAAAGTCTTTCTCTTGAAAAACCTGAACTTTCCAAAGAACAACAGGCGTTTGCTGTTCAATGGGATTCAGTTTTAAAGACTGGACGTACTCAAGAGCAACTGGGCGAATTGAATCTTCAATTAAGGGATAATACATTTGTTTTGGCTACTTATCAACCAGATCTGATTGATGTTCAACTTTTTGAGGTAGTTTTCCCCCTAATCAAAGAATCAATTTTCAGTAGTAAAGATGTGAAGGTCAATTATGCCAAATACAGACATGTATTAAGGTGGGTCGATTACCTGCAAAAACTGCTGCAGCTTCCTGAAGATGATCAATTAAAGCTAAACTACGACCTAGAATTGCCCCGTGAAATTATTGAAAAGAAGAAGAAGACCGATACCAAGGCACCAGAGGCGGGTGCATCCGACAAGAAAGCCGATAAGAAGAATGCTGATAAAGATACTAAACCAAAGGGTAAACCTGATGAAGAAACCCTCAAAAAACTTAGAGAGGAAGCAAAGGCTAAGAAGGAAGCCAAGAAAGCAGCTGCAGCTAAACAAGCACCACAAAGCCAATCCCAGGAACCTGAAAAGCCTAAACCATCTGTTATTGATTTGCGCGTCGGATTCATACAAAAGGCTGTTAAGCATCCTGATGCAGATTCCCTTTACGTCTCTACCATTGACTGTGGGGATGAGGAAGGTCCAAGAACAATTTGTTCCGGTTTAGTCAAGCACGTCAAGATAGAAGATATGCAACAACGTCATGTGGTTGTGGTTTGTAACTTGAAGCCAGTCAACATGAGAGGTATAAAATCTCAAGGTATGGTTCTCTGTGGATCTACGGAGGCAAAGGTGGAATTGGTTCAACCTCCATCAGGTTCTCAAGCAGGTGACAAGTTGTTTTTCGAGAACTACCAGTCCGATGCTCCAAAAGCACAAATGAATCCTAAAAAGAAAATCTGGGAACAAGTTCAACCCAACTTCACTACTACCGCTGAATTAGAGGTCGCTTACAAGGACGAGGACGGCTCCATTAAAAAATTAACAAACGCCAAGGGTGAATTTTTCAAGGTGGCTACTTTGGCTAATGCTCATGTTAGTTAATGTAAGCAGAAATGGTCCTTATTCGTTATTCATTTGCCTCAATATCTATATAAGAATGTAGATATATAACTTCTAAAATTACCAAATCATTCATCAAATCGGTATAGAACGAAACTTTTCCAATTGTGCTTGCCAAAACTTGAGTTGTGAACATGACTGTGAAGCATCCTGGCACCCACATAATTCTTGCATGATCTTATCCTCCCATTGATCGACGAGTTTACTGGTGGCGTGCAATTCCAGCAGATGGGCTTCGGGCCACTGTGAACAACCGCCAAGTAAATTGTTACAGTGACAAAGGATTTGATACGACTGCGAGTAGACTACAGCCATAGAAATTGTGGGCAGCATAAACGCTTGCAACGCTTTTTGTTCTAAAACCCATGTTTCCAACTCCAATTTCAGTTCAATTGTATAACCCTGGGATGCGATCATAATTGTCAATGCTATAGAGAACCATTGGGGGAAATACGTCTTGAGGAAAGCCGGCGTAAGTGACTCCTGTATGCTTTGACAGAATTCTACCGAAACTGTCCGTCTGATATAGTCTAAATACCAATTTCTGAATTTGTCGCTGGATAGAATAGGATCTTGCCGCTGTAACCAAAACAATGCGGTAAGATCAGTATCGATCCAGTGATTCAAATACACGGACGTCCTGGCAGTCGGTAATAGGGAAAGAGACTCCGAAGCCAGCGGCGACTTGTCGTATTTTTTCGAATCCAACTTGACGTTGAAGAATGTAAATGGTCCTTCCCTAGCTTCTTTACAAGGACTGGCTATCTCCAAATGGTTTAACATTCTATCAAGAACGTAATTGACATGACGCTGACTGTAGTTTCTTTTACCAACTCTACCATAAACAGATTCTACAGCGTTGTTGTAAATCTTTAATCTTCTCACACTAACTGTAAAAGAACCACTCTCATTCTTACTCTCATTATTCGTGTTACTACCGCCACTACCGTGTCCACTGTAGCTACTGCTGTTGCTGCTACTGGTTTCTATATCGTCTAGCTCACTAATAGGTGAAATATACCCACGAACCAAACTCTTCAAATCCTCTTTAGACATTCTACGATGCTGCCCGTCGCCTATCAATTGGGCTCGAGTCTTATACTTTCCATGTGCTACCTTGTGAATATTCTCATCTAACCACACAAGTTTAACATCATAACAACAGCTATCGTTATGCTTCTTGCAAAGAGAACATTGAGGCCTGCTTTCGTCACATCTTCTCTTCTTGAGCCGACAAGCCCAACATCCAGTGAAAGTTCTCCCCTTGGTGGAAGTAGCAGCCATTACCAAGATAAATCCTTGATCCGCTAAGACAATTCAACTCCGACTCCCAACAATTCTACAAACTATATATCTTTTATACAATAATAGGTTAATCACTGTCTTGTCATAACTCAACCCATGGGTTCCCCTGACTCTTGTTTACATGCGACTATTTAGCTAAGGTAGTCAATGTCTTAAAGGTAACAAGCAGCTATGCATCTACAAGAACATGCCTCACGTGATGCGATACGAACTGAAACGCACAGATATCACTGCAAATATGGATACAGCGTAGCCAGCCATATTGTAAGCCAAAAAGTAACACTTTAAACAACGTTCCTAGTGTTCCTAAATCATATAGGGTCCTATTTATTTTCTGGAATGGATGGTCGTTGCTCAGCCGCACGACCACCCGGCTGACAGAACAACCCCGAGAGTGCATAATCCAAGAGGATACCCATCCGAATAACGTACGTATTCATATACGCTTCGCATAATATATGAAATGCACGTTAAGGGCGAGCATCAGTAGCCGTGCCAAACATGTTCATACGAATCTTTACCCTTAGTTTCTGGTACATGCTTGTAAACCCACGAGACAAATGTTAATGCCACAAAAGTGAAAATCATGTAGACATACCCACCGAGTAGATCGTGTAAAATGGGAAACGCAAACGCAATGACAAATGTACCCACCCAATTACAAACTGTACCAAAACTCTGGGCAGTAGCAACATCTGTGGGAGCAGACAATTCACCAATGATTAACAAGGGGATAGGTCCCAAGCCCAGGGCAAATGAAGTAATGTAAACTAACGTGGAAGATACGAGTAAAATGGCCATCGATGCTTTTATCCCAACACTAATAGCTAAGGCAGAAATACCCATAATGGTAGCAGAGCCCATCAATAGAGGTTTACGACCCAAGCGGTCGATAATCAAAGAGGCTACAAACGTCATTACCACGTTAATAATGGAAATGGCGAAATTGATCTGAATAGCGTGATCCGGCAACAGCTGGCTGATGACCTTAACACCATAGAGGATGATGGAATTGATACCACAAAATTGTTGTCCAATAAGGATGACAGCGATGGCGGTACGTGGCTTAGAATAGATAGAATTCTTGACATACTCCCAAGGCGATGGCGGTTTGGCCGATGTATATGCTTGCGCTGTACCGTCAGCAGAACCACCTAGTTCATTTTCCCACAGTTGTACTTCTTGCTTAACCAACTCACGGTTCCCGCCACGTAATTTCTCAAGCGACTTGATGGCAGCTGAGACATGACCCTTGGTAAGCAACCAGCGGGGAGACTCATCTACAAGCAACCACAGCAGAAAAGTGATTACAGAAGTAACACCCGCTGCAAACATAAGCCATCTCCAATTGTAAGTATCAGCCCATTTCAATGCAAGTGTTTGCGTTAAAAGGATACCAGAATTAATCGACAATTGATTCATAGATCCAAACGCACCCTTCAACTCTATGGGACATATTTCATTGATGAAAAGAGAAGTAATGACCACGTAAATACCGCTTGCAACCCCCACAATAACTCTACCAACCACTAAAGCCGCATAGGAGTTACTACCAAAAAGAACTAGAGATCCAAAAAAACCCAAAATACTGGCAAACAGACTAGCCTTTTTACGACCAAACATATCAGCTACTAGTCCGGCAAAGAAAGAACCCAATAAACCCCCAATAGAGAATACTGCAGTCACAACGCCAAACTGCACATCATCAAGGGGGATACATTGTTTCATCCCATGTCTTCCTAACCAAGTATCACCATAAGTTAAGCCCTCTCTGGGGATCTTAAATTCAGAACATGTTAAAACTGACTGCGGCGCATTCAATTCTGCCGTGTGGTAACCAAATTGTATAGATCCCAGACATGTAACTAGGGTTGCGAACACAAGAATAGATGTTAAGCTCCGGGAATTCTTGTTGTTAGATCTTCTTAGTAGACTTTGATCCTCCGACATTGACATATGAGTGAATGTTAAGAAACGGAGTAATCCTACCGGTGCTCTCCACTTAGGTCTAAATGGGTCGTTCTATCAAAGGGCTTTATGTATGATCATTTTCATCGTTCGCTTATCCCTTCAGGGCTTAGTCACACATACGTAAACACACAGAGATAAACAGAGGCCACAAGAGGATCGAGCAGTAATGAAACAATCCGCACCTATTACAAACAGAAGTGGAGCCTCTTCAACCAAGTTTTTGAGCTTCGAAATTTTATCTGTGAACGAAATACCATCACGTGATACAAGTGACACCATTTCCATCATTTACTAGACAAATGAAGCAGGAAATTCAAATTACGCTTGGTGCTACTTTCTGAGGCTAAGCTGACACGTCTACTCTCGAATTTGGTAAAACACTTTGTCATGTGCATATCACGTGCAGAAGGATTATTTCCAAGTGGCTATTTCTGCACTACTTTTGCACTCCCCAAAGTTTTAAATATGCTTTTTGCAAGGTCCTTAAGGCGCTTCAATTTTTCAGGATTATTGTGTCAATTTCTTTGGGTCAGATGACCGAGAGAAGTGTGACTGTTTTACAACATCCGTACATATTACATATGTGTACACCCTTCAATTTTTATTCTAGAAATATTTTTGCTGAAATTCTTCGAAACCGACGCAACGCAATTTTTCAGTCCGAACTGCCGAAAATTTCAACACTTTTCACCAAAATAAAAGAGATGGGACTATTACTGCTGCCGTCCACTATCCCGCCATTAACAGAGGCGAAGTAGACCAGAATGCCTACCAGATTCACTCAAACTAGAAAGCACAGAGGTCACATCTCAGGTATGTAGTTCCTAGGGAGGGAATGAAAGAACCAAGACGTGATCTGTGTCGTGAGAAGACGGGTCTGCTAGTATCAAGCTCTTCGATGAGTCTTCAAATAGATATGCCCATGTTTGCTGGCAAACATGGGCCTTATCCTCCCTGCAGATAGGATTCACTGAATCCCTCGTTTTCTCATTTGACGCAGAGGCCCCGTATTTTTTTTTTGAATATTGTTACTAACAATTCAATACAGCCGGTCACGGTCGTGTTGGTAAGCACAGAAAGCACCCAGGTGGTAAGGGTATGGCTGGTGGTCAACACCACCACAGAACCAACATGGATAAATACCACCCAGGTTACTTCGGTAAGCTCGGTATGAGATACTTCCGTAAGCAACCAAACCACTTCTGGAAGCCAGTTTTGAACTTGGACAAGTTGTGGACTTTGCTTTCTGAAGAAAAGAGAGAGCACTACTTGAAGTCTTCCTCTAAGTCTGCTGCCCCAGTTATTGACACCTTAGCTGCCGGTTACGGTAAGATCTTGGGTAAGGGTAGAATTCCACAAGTGCCAGTGATCGTCAAGGCTAGATTTGTTTCCAAGTTGGCCGAAGAAAAAGATCAAGAGCGCTGGTGGTGTTGTTGAGTTGATTGCTTAATTTTACGTACCTGTGTAGATTAATCATTTAGTCTTCTGACATTCGGTTAAGCTATTGTTTACTTCTTCTGGCGTGTCCTGCTATTTCTTGGTCCGATAGCTCCGGAGATTGGAGTTTTCGACAGCATATAATTTCTTGCATCTCGAGTTCATCTTGTCTGTTTTCTATGTTGCATCTTTTATGAGGCCAAGAATCGAATGAGCTCCAACTGGAACCCCAAGGACCATCTTCCTCAGGATGTCAAACAATCAATGGTAAATGCTAATGATCCATTAGCATTTTATCAAATTATTAGTCATTTGAAAATCCAGAAGAGGACTGGTTGGTTGGATCATAGCATCAATGACTGTGAAAGCATTGCAGATCATATGTACAGAATGTCAATCATGTCTATGTTAATCAAGGATCCGAGGGTCAATAAGGATAAGTGCGTTAGGATCGCATTGGTCCATGATATGGCAGAATCACTAGTTGGGGACATTACACCTTTTGATCCGGTTAGCAAGGAAGAGAAACACCGCCGTGAGTGGGGGGACTATTCAATTTCTATGTAATGAGTTTATCAAAAATTACAACGAAGAGGCTGCCAAAGAAATTATGGATGATTGGTTGGCATATGAGCATGTCGGCTCTTTAGAAGCTCGGTATGTCAAAGATATTGATAAATACGAAATGTTAGTCCAATGTTTCGAGTACGAAAAGAGGCTAAATGATTCCACAACATTAAAACAATTCTGGAGCGCTGTTGACAGTGTGAAAACCCAGGAAGTTCAGGGCTGGGTTCAAAAGCTTTTACAAGCGAGAGAAGAATTCTTCCGAGCATAATTATCCGTGTATAGTATTTATTTCATTATTCAATTGAACAAGTAAGCAATCAATTAATCGATGGTCCATAGATTATCATGACCAAATAGTATCTTACCCAGTGCATGTCTAGCAAGTAATGTCAAAATGCCCACTGCAAACTGGATTCTCAGAATTAACCTGCATAATTTATCTTCTCTTTTCGGACCAAACCACACCAAAGTTAGGTTAATTAACGTCATGTTGGTGCAGTTTATTAATTGACCCTTATTATCGTACTCTAAGGCTATTAGTTTAAAGAAGCCGAGTAGTTTTAGTACAGGAATAAAAAAACCTTTGACAGGAGTCTCCTGTAAATTAGCTCTACTTGGATATAGTAATCCATCCTTCTCATTAAAATGCGGCAATCTATGTCTGGGACAAGGAACGATGTGAAATAATTGTGGTACTGAATACAGGAAATTTACTATCTGTGGCAAGAACAACAATAGCATTGTCTTTGAGAAATGCCCTAGTATTCCCACAACTGCAAATACTATGCCAGCAAAGTAGCAGTATGTATCACCAACAAACACCTTAGCAGGCCAACGATTCCAATTGTAAAGAGCCACTGATACCCATAAAAAGGGTAAGATTAACATCGCAGAAAATCTATGGTTTTCCCATGTGTTTGGGTGCCCCAATGTTAGATAGATACCATCATTAATTAATGCTAGGAGGCTTAACACGATGCTCTGACCAACTTCCAGGCCATTTACACCCGCTAAAATGTTAATGGCATTGGGGCAGAAAATTGTCATAGCCCCCATGTAAATATAATAAAAACCTCCTAGATCAATTAATGAAATTTGGATCCAATTCTGTAGGAAACCTGGAACGAGTACATGTGTAGCACCAAAATCCACATAGTATACAATCAACAGTGGAATAGCGCCAATTGCTGGCAGAAAGAACTTATGTCTCCAGCGTAAGTCGAATAGATCGTCCGCAACTCCCAGTAAAATCGTTGACTCAAGACAAAGGATGCTACTCAAATATTCCGACAATTTGTCATGGGGGAAAAAACTTGTTGGTTGCTCACTGCCTTCAACAATCGAAATGTCACGATAACCCCCACCAGAAGTTGCAGTGACCATGTATTTGTAAAACATAAAGGGAATACATAGGAGCATGATCAAAATATAAACACCCGCAGATATAGCACCAACACTCTCAGGAATAATAGGTCTACCAGGCTTACTCATATCTTTACCAAATAGTCCAATTTTAATAAATGCGTTACTGACTCTGGGTATCATCCAATTGGCTGCTAGGTAGCCAATCAACGAAAAGCTCGATGCATATAGGATGGCAGAATGCTGTTTAGAGCAACATATCAATAGAATGGTGGTCAATGGAACGAAATATCGGAATAGTGACATCCTACCTTTCGTTAGGTTTTATAATTACCTTAGTTCGAAGAGAGCCTGACAGACAAATTTCGTCAACACTTCAACATACAAGAATAAATAGATAAGAAAAGACAAGAAAAGGACACTTGGCCACAACATGAGACCTTTTGATAGCGGACATGAGGATCTAATCCACGATGTGGCCTACGATTTTTACGGTAGGCATGTTGCCAGTTGTTCATCTGACCAGCATATCAAAGTTTTCAGATTGGAAAAGGAGACTGGAGAATGGCAATTGAGCGATTCTTGGAGGGGTCATGATAGCAGTATAGTTTCACTAGATTGGGCAAGTCCGGAATACGGGCGTATTATAGCATCAGCCTCTTATGATAAGACAGTAAGGCTATGGGAAGAGAATCCTGATGAAAAAGAAGGTTTAGGGCGCCGTTGGACTAAATTGGCAACACTAAATGATTCCAAAGGCTCCCTGTATGATGTGAAGTTTGCACCTGCTCATTTAGGTCTTAAGCTTGCTGCTATTGGGAACGACGGTGTACTAAGAGTCTACGATGCCTTGGAACCTTCAGACTTGAGATCATGGACTATGACTTCAGAAATCAGTGTATTACCTGTAGCACCTGCTAGCCATTTACAATCGGATTTTTGTTTATCATGGTGTCCCTCAAGGTTTTCTACGGAAAAGCTAGCTGTTAGTGTATTAGATCAGGCACTAATATACCAGAGAGAAAAAGATAACCAATTGCATGTCATTGCCAAATTAAAAGGCCATGGAGGTCTGATAAGAAGCGTAAGCTGGGCACCTTCAATTGGTAGATGGTACCAATTAGTAGCTACAGGTTGCAAAGATGGTAAAGTACGTATTTTCAAGTTGACAGAAAGAGCGGACCCTAAAAGTAATAATACCAGTGGATCTGTTATAGATGATGAAGCAAATGATAATGAGAGTATTAATGGTGGTAGTAATAATTCACAAGAACAATCCAATGGGCCATTTAGTTCGCAGTCACCTTTACAGGTAGAACTGATAAGCGAACATGATGATCACGACGGTGAAGTCTGGTCAGTATCATGGAACCTTACTGGGACCATTTTGAGTAGTGCTGGTGATGACGGTAAAGTGCGTCTATGGAGAGCTACCTATTCTAATGAATTCAAGTGTATGTCGGTTATCAGTGCTCATCAACAGGCACCAAGAGTCTAAGATAAAAGAGAATACATATATTGTAGATTATGTAACGTATTGATTGATGTGTTTTATTGAACTCCGAACATGCCCTTTTTAGTCAGCGGATCCCGATTGCGTTTCAGCCCTTCTTCCTTACGTAAAAACGAAAACATCAAGTGGTCACAGTATAAGAGGGAACGACCTTCGCTTTTCTTCGTCCCGTAGAATGTTAAGTCTTTTCCCCTTTGCTTCCCTTAAGGTGTTTCTTACTGTAAATCCAATACTGTCTTCCACGGTCAGATCTTCTATACTCTGCACGCTTAGACCATCTACGAATAATAATTCAATAAGAAACATGTCTTCTACAGCATCCAAATTTTATAGTTTAGAACCACAAGATAAAACCGGAAAACCATTCTCCTTTAAGCAGCTGGAGGGTAAGGTTGTGCTAATCGTTAATGTGGCATCCAAGTGTGGATTTACACCCCAGTATGCCGGATTAGAAGAGCTTTACAAAAAATACAAAGATGAGGGGTTGGTTATTTTGGGATTTCCTTGTAACCAATTTTTGAGTCAGGAGCCAGGTTCAGATGAACAGATTGGTGAGTTCTGTAAAGTGAACTACGGTGTCACCTTCCCTATTTTGAAGAAGATTGACGTCAACGGTAAAAAGGTTGATCCTGTTTATGATTTCCTCAAGAGCCAAAAGTCTGGTAATTGGGGTTTAAGCCGTATTAAGTGGAATTTTGAAAAATTTTTGGTTGATAAGCAAGGTAACGTGGTGGAGAGGTTCTCTTCATTGACCAAGCCTAGCTCCATTGAACCTAAAGTAAAGGAATTATTGAGCAAATAAGCTCTAAAAAAATAATGATATATAATTAACGAAAATACTAATTTAACGTTCAATTTAGTGTATGTAATGAGGTGAATATACTCTGGTCTTATTTGTTCGCTTTTTTTTTTTTTTTCGATTATTCTAGCTTCACTCTCTTGTTAGCGTCCTCATTTTGACCGTTAACCACTTCGTTTGTTCCGTTGCTAGCCGTGAGACCATCAGAAGAAATGCCGCTTGCCGGTGGAGCTGTAGTTTCTTCTTCCGCATTTTTCGGTTGTTCCTGTTTAATTTGGGGCTCTGAAGGAACCTTCACTGCCGCTTCATGCTCTTTCTCCATTTCGACTCTTGTTCTTTTACCAGTTTCATCTTCTTCCTGGAGACGCTTTTTAGTCTGCTCGTCCAATGTTAGACCAGAGTTAAACTCCTTTTCTAGACATTGTAACAAAGTGTAGGCCCTTCTTGCTAATTCAACCGGAGTTCTACTTTGGAAATAATAGTCAAATTCAAATAAAGGACAGTCTCTAATCTCATCGCGCATCAATTCGTAGACATCGTCCCTGTCTAATCCATATTTAAACAACATTATCAAAATAAAACGATCCTCCTCTTCAGAGAACGTTCTCTTGTTATTCGTAGATGGCGGATGATTTAATATTAGATCAAATAGCGGATTGGTGCATTGAGCCATTTTACGACGCAATGCCTCTTGCTGATGTTTGACTTTTTTAATCTTTTCTTCTTCACCTTCGATAAATTTCAAGTGTTTCTCATAATCTTCGACACGTTCAATATTAGCCCAAAAACTCTTGGCGTAGTCTCGTACTTCTTCCACAGTCTTTCCGGGCGTTAATTCCATTGTGATGGCCTGGATAGAATTTCTACCATATTTACCCGATGCTGTAATAAATTTTCTAAACTCTGTCTTACTCCAATTAGTGAAACCTTCACTCTCCCATTCAGCTTTATTCTTTTCCTCTTCTTCAGTAAAAGGTTGCGCATTACTAACAGACAACTTTAAGATCTCCAGTTTTTGATTCTTTTCCTTTTCATCAGTAATTTCCCCATATGTACTCTTGACATCATCCATATTGGGCATATAACCAGCCTTCTTGGCATTCCAGAAACGTTCCTTTTCATAAAGAGACTTTAGTTGAGGATGCTGTAATTGATGAGAGTAGAAAGGATGAGGTTTTGGCATCTTGGGTTGAGCAGGTGTAGCTGGCTTCCCCGTCTGCAGAACATCCTTATAATACCCATCAATTGAATAATCAGCAGCTTTCCGTCCTCTCTTTGTAGGTTCAATCCATGTAGGATCAATGATGTCCTTTTGAATTTTCTTTTTGAAATCTTGACCATTCCATTCGTAAGCAGAGTCTTGATTAAATTTTTGCAGGGCATCTAGACCTAAAGCAGAATACTTGGCATTTAGAGACTGGGTCTTAGATTCAGAAGCAGACAGGATTTCATCCAAATCAATTTCACCGTCCTTATTATCTTCACCATCTGGTTGTGGAGTGCCTACATGGCTAGAACTTGAACTCTGGAACACGTCTGCCGCACCATGCTGAATCATGGAAAGCAAAGCATCCTTAGAATCATTTTTATTCTCCTTCTTTTGTTTCTGCAAGGAAGTCCTGCTTTGTTGGATGACCAGTTGATCCAATCTCAGCTTTTGAGTAGCTCTTTCTAGAATTTTATCCTCCACAGAGTTGTCAGTAACAAATCTGAATACCTTAACTTGTTTCTTTTGACCAATACGATGTGCTCTATCCATGGCTTGAAGATCAGCTTGAGGGTTCCAATCAGAATCATACAAAACTACCACATCAGCTGTAGTCAAATTGATACCCAACCCACCTGCACGAGTGGTTAGCAGAAATATAAATTTGTTAGAATCAGGGCGATTATACTCATCAATAGACCTTATCCTATCTTCATGATCCGTAGAACCATCAATTCTACAGTAGTCATAATCTCTGAAAAAACAATAATCTTCCAAAATGTCCAGCAGCCTAGACATTTGACTGAAGATTAACACACGAGAACCTTGCTCTTTCATCTTTTTTAACAACTTATCTAGAACTTTAAGCTTTGCAGAATTGTAAACCAAATGCTCGTCAGTCGTGTATGGTGGACCTGGTTCAGCACCGTCGAACAAATATGGATGGTTACAACATTTCCTTAATTGCATAACAATGTTAAGCAATCTTGTCTTCGATTCTTTTTGACCACCAGAAGCATTAACGGCATCCAAGTCCTTCTCCAAAATTTGCTTATACCACGTTTTCTGCATGTTGGACATTCCCACATAAACATTTAGCTCCTTCTTGGGCAACAACGATTTTTCCACATCGCTCTTAATACGACGCAATAGGAAAGGATGTAAAACAGTATGCAATTGCCTGACAATTTTTTCTTGATCTTCCTCTGTAGCCTCTGAAGAAAACCATTCATCAAAATCCTCAGAATTGGAAAAAATATCTGGTAATAAGAAATTTAGTAGTGCCCATAGTTCGTGTAAGTTATTCTGTAGAGGGGTACCAGTGATTAACAACCTGTTTCTTGACGAAAATTCTCGCAGAACTTGTGACAACATCGACTCTTCATTTTTAATCCTATGAGCCTCATCTATAACCACGTATTGCCAATCTATTTTCTTAAAGGAACTTTTTTCTCTAATAGTGATTTCATAAGATGCCACAACGATATCGAAGTCACAGGCTAACAGTTTCTTATTGACCAACTCTGATCTTTCTTCTTTCGAACCCTGTAAAACAAAAGCATTTAATTCAGGAGTCCAATGGTTGATTTCTCTTATCCAATTATTGAGGGTTGATTTAGGAGCAATAATAAAAAAAGGGCCAGGTATCTTCTCAATGTATCTCAAATACCCGAAAAACGCAATAGTTTGTAAAGTTTTACCAAGACCCATTTCATCTGCTAAAATACCTGCTAATTCGTTTGTGTGCAAGGAAATTAACCAATTCAGACCTTGTACTTGATAAGACCTAAGAGATCCGTTTACAAACGCGGGCGATTCAGTAAATTGGAAATCAATCCCATCGTCATCAGATTCCCCGGCATCTTCATCTTTCAATAATTCCGCATCCTCCTCTCTTTCAGTTTTACGTCTTCTTTTATCACCACCTCTGCCACTTTTTTTCTTACCGTTGCTAGTATCTAATACTTCTAAGACTTTCTTGAACCTATCATCCTTTTGAGCTCTTCTTTCAATGAAATGTCTAAAAATTCCACTTAATGATAAAAGATGCTCAAATCTTCTAGTGGTACCTTCAATATCAAATTTACGTCTGTTACCGTCCTTAATAATGTAGCGTTCTCTGTTAGATTCGGGATCATGAGGAGGAACTCCTTCTTGGTAAGGTTTCAACTCCTCCCAATACTTTTGGTCTACCGTCATCAGTAGAATTTAAACTATTTTCTTTTTAATGATTGTCAAAGTAATCAGACAAACAATATGTGTAGCCAAGAATCTTCCGATCAAGTCCTTAATAGTATTCAATTGGTATT
Source organism: Zygosaccharomyces sapae (assembly GCA_900465325.1). Lineage (NCBI taxonomy): Eukaryota > Fungi > Ascomycota > Saccharomycetes > Saccharomycetales > Saccharomycetaceae > Zygosaccharomyces > Zygosaccharomyces sapae. The sequence goes on along the minus strand of UEGL01000017.1, from coordinate 115,346 downwards.
TTCAGTTGCAAGTTGATGGAAGAATTAAAATTGCAAGAGCGCGCTCTAACATTTAGTCACGTGATAAACAGATATTCTAACTCTTATACATATTCTTAAAATTCAGTCCTGTAGTTTGGAGTCATGGAATTCGAAATTTAGCACTAAACGGTTTGATCTATACCATTTGTTTTGACGATTCTTTTGTAAATTGGCTATTATTACGCTTTATTATTGTAGATCAAATCAAAATTGAAAAATTTAGCTTTTAATGAGTGCTGTGCCAAGGTGCTAGAAGTCCAACCGAAGGATTGTTATGAAGGAATCTCAAATCGAGTTTGCCACCAAAACTAAGTTGCCTCCATGTGCTTTGCGTATTTTCCAGAATAAATTTATATTAGTGGGCACTTACCATTTAGATAAATCAACCGGTAAGAGAATTGGTTCTCTAGATGTCTATGATGATGAATTGAACCTTTTGGAAAGCTGTGAAACGTATGGTGCAGTTTTAGACTTGAAAATATCACCATTTGAAGAAGATCTTGTAGCTACTGGACATTCCACTGGTAATATCATGTTATGGAAGATTAACTGTCAACATGACAATGATAAGATAGAATTACAATTACTTGCTAATTTCCAAGTCTTTGAACATGATGTGTTAGTCACGTCATTGCATTTTTCACCGTTAGATGCGAACCTTTTGCTGGCAACTGCCACCAGTGGTGAGTCTACCACTATAGATGTTTCTGTGCAACAATCCATTTCAAAAATCTCTGTACAAGGTTCTGTTAGAGATGTAGTAGAAAATTACGGAGATCAGTTTACCAGCTCACATGGTTTAGAGTGCTGGATTGCGGAATTTGCACAACTGTCGCCATTACAAAACGTGGTGTTCACCGGAGGAGATGATGCTACTATAATGGCACACGATTTACGATCTAAGGACTGTATATGGAGTAATTGCAGAATACACGACGCTGGTGTCGTAGCTATAAAATGCAGCACACCCACATTTCGTTCTTCTAAACCAACTTCTATCATTACAGGATCGTATGACGATCATATAAGGTCACTAGATCTAAGGATGTTAGGCGATACCATTTACCCTGGACAGAATACACCAGTGGCCCATAAGACGGAACTGGATCTAGGAGGTGGTGTTTGGAGATTTGCAGAATGTCCGGAGAAAAATCAAGAGTCAGACGCTTTGCTTGTTTGTAGAATGTACAATGGTGCTGCGGTGGTAAGCCAAGATAAAAATTCTGATAAATTTAGCGTAATTAACTATTTGAAAAAGGGTCACGATTCGATGTGTTACGGTGGTGATTGGTGTTCAGACTTTATTGCTACTTGTTCATTTTATGATAATTCATTACAAAGGTGGAATCCATAACGATAATATTGTATAATGCAAAATATTTCAGCATGTATTTTATTTCAACTTAGCGCCAGTGTTTGTCCGAGCTTTTTTCGAAAATATTGTGATAGGGTTTACTCGGACACACTATTCTACAGTATGAAAATTTATTATGCAAGCTCATCGCAAGATTTGACCACTAGTACTATTAGTCCTTGATACCTAGAAGAAAGGTGGAAGAATCTATATTAATCGATTCCAATGCCCCCAAGAGAAAGTAAAAAGACATGGAAAGCACCTAGAGGTCCGAAGCCAATTCCTCACAAGAACAAGAATACTGTTGGACTTGGTAAAGCTATTAAATATGCCCGTCAGAAGGAAAATGATGTTACATACCTTCCAGGTGGTGAAATGAGGTTTACCACTGAGAAACATGAACCCGACTGGGTTAAATTGAGATCAGTTACTCAGGAATCTTCGCTAAATGAGTTTTTGAATACAGCAGCATTAGCTGACAAAGATTTTTCTGCTGATCGTGCATCCAATGTTAGAGTGATTCGTATGGATAATGACCCCTTAGTTACCAGTGCATTTTCTTTGAGTAATGAACAGCGTTCTCATTTGAGTTCTTTACAGAGGGAGCATGCATTTGATCTAATTGTTCCTAGAAGACCACCTTGGAATGAGAATATGACAAAATACCAATTGGAAAGACAAGAAAACGATGCGTTTTTAGATTGGAGAAGAAGGTTAGCACACTTGCAAGAATCTAATGAAGATTTGGTCTTAACGCCATTTGAAAGGAATATTGAAGTTTGGAAACAACTGTGGAGAGTGGTAGAGAGATGTGATCTAATCGTGCAGATTGCGGACGCTAGAAACCCTCTTTTATTCAGATCTTTAGATTTGGAAAGATATACTAAAGAGCTTGACGAAAGGAAACAGAATCTATTGCTAGTAAACAAGGCTGATCTTTTAACACCCAAACAGAGAATTGCATGGAGTAAATACTTCCGTCAGAAAAATATTTCCTTTACATTTTTTTCAGCCTTGAGGGCAAATGAGCTCTTAGATTTACAAGAGGAACTGAATGAAAAGATAACTCATCGTTATGATGACGATTATGAAGAGTTTAAAGATTTGGATCCTGAACTTTTAGAAAGCATCAAAATTCTGACTATCGATGAGTTGGATAAATTGTTTTTGGAAAAAGCTCCTAAGCAGCCACTAAAACCACCAATTCTGGGCCAACCACCTATGATTCAAATTGGTATGGTGGGTTATCCAAATGTCGGTAAATCTTCTACCATTAATTCCTTGATTGGTGCCAAGAAAGTTTCTGTTTCTTCGACTCCAGGTAAGACCAAGCATTTTCAAACTATAAAGCTTTCTGATTCAGTGATGCTATGTGATTGTCCCGGTTTAGTTTTCCCTAATTTCGCATACCAAAAAGGTGATTTAGTGTGTAATGGTATTCTACCGATTGATCAACTCCGTGATTACATGGGCCCTTCCTCTTTGGTAGCGGAAAGGGTACCCAAATATTTTGTTGAGGCTATGTATGGGATTCACATAGAAACTCGTTCCTCTAACGGTGTAGATAAGGGCCAAAACTATAATGCACAAGAATTGCTGACAGCCTATGCCAGAAATCGCGGGTTTATGACCCAAGGTTATGGTTCAGCTGATGAATCGCGTGCTAGTCGTTACATTTTGAAAGATTTCGTAAACGGTAAACTATTATATGTGAATCCCCCCACCACACCTGGAGAATGATACGCCTTATACCAGGGAAGAATGTGCTGAATTTAATAAAGAGCTGTACAGTTTCGAGAGGTTGCCGGAAAATAGAAAAGAGCAACTACTTGAAGCAGCTAAATCTAAGGGATATGATACGTTCGATTTGTCTAAAGATTTAGGCAAATTGACGTTTTCAGGACACCAAGGTAGTGATGAAGGTAAAGAGGCCTCTTCAGTTACCCATGGTGGTAAACAAGCTGCTTTATATGATACTGCTGATGAGCTCGATAAAGAATTCTTTAACATGAATAACGTCGAAGGCAGAATGTCAACTCCATTCCATAAGGTGCGTAATGATCCCACAAATAGTAGTAAGAAACACAACAAGAAAAATAAAAAAGCTAAAAAGAGAGCAGCGATGTCTTCTGCTTAGATTAGGAAAACTTCCTCTGGAATAAATTCGATATAAAGTATTGTATAATAACAGTTCTCTTAGTGTTCAGTGTTCAGTGCTTCTTATAACCTTTTACCCGGATCTTGAAATTTTTCAAAATTATTTAAGAGAGTATCTGTACTCAAACGTTCTTCTCTCTTCGTCGTCATTCTCTTCTAGAGATACCATGGCTCTTAACACATTCTGAAACGTTCAGGAGGGTCTCGATGGTGGTATCGTGGTTAGGGAGCTTGGCTCTATGTTGTGTAGAGTTTTTCTAGCTTCATGGAGTCTTCTCTCTAATCTATGGTGCCAATTGCCATCAAAGATCATCATCCAATGCGTTGATGAATAAGCTCAAGTAGCCTAGAATAGATTTAATCCACGCCCTTTTCGCTAACAACGACTGATATCCCACAGTTCGTAGTTTGATAGTAGGCGGGCGGAAATTCCATTGTATCTTATATTTTATTTACAGATCAAATAAGTTCTTGATGTGAAAGTACGGTAGCAAGAGTAAGTAAGTTTGAGGATTTAAAGTAGGTCTTTGTTAACAGTTGAACCTTACTTCAGTGTTTTGAAAAGTAGTTCAATTGTTTGAGATTGGCTCAACTTCGCAATAAACATAATCATACCAAGAGGCTCAGGAAATGGATATTGAGACAAGGTATAGGAAAGATGCGGATGACACTAATGATCCTCTCTTGTCGTATTTGTTAAATACTAAGCAGTTGGGTAACTTAAACGTTCTAACAACTGATGCTGTGAAAAGGGACTTGATAGGCGATGGTAAAAGAAACAGTATTCTACAATATCAGGAGTGTCACGGCAAGTTGGAATTTGAATGTTATGCAACTCAGCAAAACAAATTATCACTGATGGCTAAGGAGTATAGAGCTTGTGAGGAAATTCAAAAGACTAAAAGGTTTAGTGTCGACTTTGATGCCCCTGGGGAGGGATTTAATACATCGATGGATGGTGGAGTAGAAGAGGAATTATTGGAAGAGGATAATAGTGAACAAGAAGGATTGACTGAATTGAGGAGGAGACTACTTGGTAGGAGACAATCTGTGAGTTCAGAGCATGGTAAATCTACAGATAAACAAATTGAAGATCAAGATAATTTACAAAATGAACTGGTACAAGATATGACAAAACTTGTAGGTAGTTTGAGACAAGGGGCTACAGCATTCCAAAGTGCCTTAGACGAAGATAAATTTGTATTGGATGCGGCAGAAATCGGTGTTCAAGTTGCATCTAGAAGTTTGACAGATATAGGTGGGAAATTGAAAAAGTACGACAAGAAGAAACTGGGATATTTGTTTTATATTTTGGCAACTTTATTTATGGTAATCGGGTTACTGGTGACGTTTATCATAATAAAACTATTCCCTGCAATGTAACGAATGAACGTATATAAAAGATCAACAAACAAAAAATACACCTAAGACAAAAAGTACAACTATTATTTGAATTATATTTAAAAACATCGGTTACACTATGCTACACTTTTATATTGTTTTCTAACGGCTATCCATAGTGCCGCAGAAAAGACTAAATTCAAAAAGAGGGAACATATGCAAGGTACAAAGCTTGAAATTAAAGCACTGTAGAATGCTCCTAAAATGGAATCCAGGTTATCGGTGGGCATATTTCCACTTCTCAAAAAGGCATTATCTTTTAACAGGAGGGCGAATAACTCATCATTTTTCCCCATCAGTACTTTTCCCAAGCTCTTTCTTAAAGCATTAGTAAAAACATTCAATGCAATTGACACACTGAGAACGTTACCTAAGGATCTTGCGAGAAATAAGACACTAGTTGCAGATGCTTGACCTTTTCTACCAACTTTAGCCACATTGTAAAGCATGATAGTGACACCCTGTGACCCTTGACATAATCCCAGGATTGTAAGGCCTATGATGAGCTGGAAATTCAATGTTTCTGGTATTTTCGAATCCGCAAATACAGGCTTTGTAGATCTAACGGCCCTATTCAAGAAGTAATAACCGACCATAGAAAACAAGGATGCATAAAAGATAGAAACTCCAGAATAATACAGGTTCGATTCACGAGTTGGCTTAACAACTTTTTTGATGAGTGCACCACTTAATAAAGAACCCACAGAATATGAAATAACTATACATACAATGTAGGCCCCAGATGCGCTAACGCTTATTCCCCAGATTAATTGTAGGAATAGCGGAACGATAAAGAGTCCGGTATAATTTATTATAGCGACTAAACCTTGGATAAATGCTAGTAATCCCAAAGTACCTTTCAAAACATCTATTGGAATAATATTTTCAATGGCAACATATTTCTCGACCACTAGAAATAAGAAAGTAAAAACAATAAAAATAGCAAAACTCCACTTTTTGAAAGGAGACCAGCCGCTATTATCAGAAATCGATGGTTTTTCATCAGCAGAAAAGAAGAAAATAAAAGCAGATATCCCCACTAGCAGGCATATACTACCACCAAAATCAATCCTTTTCCAAGAACCTTTAGTATCCTGGTTATAATCTCGGACATATTTCCAAGATAAATATAGCGTCGCCAAACAGAAGGGTATTTGGGGAATGAATAAGCCACTCACTCCAAAATACGTGAGTAGTATACCACCCAATGGACCACCAAGGCTCTGGAAAACACCACTAAGCACTGATCCATAACCCCAGTACTTACCCCTTTCTGACAACGGAACCATATCAGATAGAATAATATTGGTCATGGCACCAGTACCGGAACCCCCCAATACCACATACACCTCTAGCAATGGCTAACTGAGGAATGGTCTTTGAAAAAATACAAAGGCCAACTCCTACGGTAAACACAATTTCACTAAAAAGAAGGCATTTCCTTCTGCCAATAATATCACTTATTTTACCATATAAAGGTTGAGCAGCAGTAGTTGTTAAAAAGATACGCAGTCGCCACCCAGGTAACCATGGATGCCTGATGAAATCTAGAAGCGACCTCGTTAACCGTTGTGGAAACAATGGTACCGTCTAAAGCAGATAGCGCTGAATTCGTCCATAGAGAAGTTAGTACCCACTTGAAAGTGTTTGGATCTCTTAGATCCATTTCTAGATCTTCTTCTTCACTCTCGTTTAGACCATCAAAATGATCCCTCCCAGACTTATATACATCATTCTCGCTAGAGGACTGAACCGTCTGTTGAACATTCTGCTTGTCCAGGGAGCTAAGTTCTATACTAGTAACTTCGTCTTCGCCCATCTACCCGACCTTCTGATTGTTAGTATTTAGTGCTGTAGGTTACCGGTTAACTTTACGAATTCTATTCGAAATAGGTATCTTCGGTTGTAAAATTTGATAAAGTTGTGTAATGATCATGTGAGATCAGAGTATTAGGAATGAAATATACTCATCCTTTTAGGTAGCAAACGTAGTTCTAAGATTCAATTGGTTTAGATTATTGGCTATGAGAAATCTTACACAGTTGACAAAATTCGTTGAAACAAAAGAAGGTAAGGGAGCGCACTCTAGCTTTTAATTCTTTGAAAGATTTTGGAAATTCTCAATTCAAAGACGTCATCGCATACTCAGAATATTTAAACAGGTACTGTGGTCAACTATCCGACAGTCAATCGGAACAAAACTATTCTGAAGATGTATATGTGTATTTCATGGAGACCTCTAATCTTCTTACAAGAAATCTATCACAGGTCTTTGTATTGCTTGTATTCTGTTACAAATAGCATCAATGATAGTATTAGGCTCGCGTAGACACACCATTTGCAGGGAACAAAACTGGCTCCCAGAGCATCGTGGAAAGCTTCTAGGATTAAACCAATCTTCTCAGTGGGCATACTATCACTTCTTAGTATGGCATTGTCTTTCAACAAAGTAACCAGTAACTTTAGATCATTGCTCAATACCTTGCCAAGCCTCTTTTTAAGTACGTTGGTGAATATGTTTAGGGCAATTGACACACTTAATACATTTCCCATTGACCTAAATAAGAGGTTAACGCTTGTAGATGATGCTTGTTCTTTTCTACCAACTTTGGCCACATTATAAATTGAAATTGTGACATTCTGAGATCCCTGACAAAACCCAAGGATGGCTATACCTAGTATGATGGACCAATTGTCATGTTTTGGTATTTCTGTATCTTTACCATAAATGGGTTTACTGTAATGTATTACCTTTTGCATACAATGGTAACCTACAATGGTAAGAATCGACATGTAAAAAATGGCACTTGCAGCACAAAATAATTGGGATGAGCGAGTTGGCTTAGAAACCCGATTGAGGACTATACTGGTTAGCATTGCACCAGCTGAAGAAAAAACGACAATGAACATAATGTATCCACCAGAACGACTTACACTAACCCCCCAGTTCAACTGTAGGAAAAGTGGGACCATAAATAAACACGTATAATTTATCACTGCTACCAGTCCGTGGATACAAACCATCAAACCTAGTGTACCTTCTAAAATTACCCTAGGAATAATACACTCCACTGCAACGAAGTTTTCGACGAGCGCAAATGCGATTATCGAAATGATGAGCAGTACAAAACTCCATTTCTGGGGAGTTGACCATCCTTTGTCCTCAATAGTAGTATTATCACTTGATGAAAAGAAGAATATGAAAGAAGATATACCCACTAACAGACATATACTACCACCAAAATCGATCCTTTTCCAGGAATTCCTCGTGTGTTCTTTATAGTCGTGGATGTATCTGTAGGATAGATATAGACTCCCTATACAGAAAGGAATCTGCGGTGTAAATAATCCACCTACACCAAACCATTTGAGAAATAACCCACCTATGGGCCCCCCTAAACTTTGGAAAATACTTGCTAAAATGGCACCATAACTCCAATAAGTGGCTCTTATAGATAGAGGTAAAATGTCGTTAAGCATAATATTACCCATGGCGCTATTCCCAGAGCCACCGATACCGCAGATGGCTCTGGCAATGGTTAATTGGGGTATGGAATTGGAGAAATTACAGAGCAAAACACCAAGACCAAATATTACCTCACCAAATAGTAAGCATTTTCTTCTTCCTATTATATCGCTGATCTTCCCATAGAGTGGTTGTACAGCTGTAGTGGTAAGCAGATATGCTGTAGCAACCCAGGTAACCATAGAGGCCTGTTGGAATTGAGATGCAATGTCATTTACCGTAGTAGACACAATTGTACCATCCAATGCAGCCAGTGCACTATTAGTCCATATAGAAGTAAGTACCCAACCAAAATTCTGATCTCTTAAATCGACTTCTAAATTTTCTTCCGCTTCAACACCAATGATCTCACCTTCATAAGGATATGTTTCTTCATCAAAAAGGATACCCTGAAGAAACTTCCACACCCGACTTATCAAACGAAGCCAACTCTATATTTCGAGGGGCTTCTTGCTCGATACTCATTCTTCTTTTTCTTTTCACTGACCTTTTATCTCTATTACTTTAGAGATAGAGTTCTCCTTAGAGTCACAAACCCTGGCCTTCTCAACTCAATTCGTGCGTGTTCAATCTTTAAATATTTAATCGAAAATACTTGATAATCACTGAGTCATATGTCAGGAAGTGTGAAGATCGATGCGGTTCCTTTTTCGGTATTTTAATCAGCCATGAATACATTACCGGAATTTACAGCCAAGTTAAAAGGATAAATTCTATAGTCACAAAATTTTAAAAGAACCGCTAACCGCTAAATCAATTAATTATCTAAGTATTCTTAATGAAGCATAGCTGTCATTAGACATTTTCGAACCAAATTTCAGTAACTTTCGGAAAAATGATAAGACCTTTGGAAAAACAAAAATCGGTGATTACAATTTTCACAAAAAAAAAGTATATATTTAAAAACATTCTACCTATATATAAGCATCTATTTTACATCGATCATTAATTCGTCGTTCCCCTCTGGGTTAGCGACAAATTCCCTGCTAGCACCTGCAAACAGTTCCCTTCTTATTTCGGGTCCAATTAGTTTGTGACCTCTTTGACGAACAGTTTCTAGTAGGAAATCTCTTTGGTCTTGTGTAATATCATTCTTGTATCTTTGAGCAAAACTTAGAAATGCCTTGTGCCATACCACTGGTAAGACTCTTGTGGCATCCTCGTTATTACTTCCATCATCTAGTATTCTAAACCTCATAAAATAGTATACGCAGTCATCTACTGTTTGATATGGTAAGGCGTATCTTTTATCGAGAAGTACCTTAATAAATACTGTAGTTGGTGGAGAAAATGGCAGCCTTAACAGATAACTTAAAGCTGCCGAAGAGTGTAAAACTGGTACGGACACTTTGGCAAGCACACTCGCAGCAATGGTAGCTTCTCTGATGTTACAACCACCCTCCACTAAGGGAAATAAAAATCCTTTGAAAAAAGCACTTGGTTTGTACAGAGATTTTTTTCAAAGCTCGATAAAGATGGTAATTTAGGGAATGATCATCAGATGTCTCGATATTTTCCCGAAATCTTTCTAGTAACACTAAGTTGACGAATCTCTGAGCTTCAGGTGCTTGCAAGTTGGAAACGAAAAGTTTGGTAGCTTCAAATATAACATGTGGTGACCACTCTCCAGGGTTAGTCACATATAACACATCTGGCCAGTTTTTCAGAGATGGTAAAACTTTAAATAATTTAGGTAACTTACCATGAGTCCATGTCTTCAAGATTGTACCCACAGCGGTATATGCTCTTATGACTTTATCAGGGAGTGCTACACCATCGCCGCCTGGAGTCCCGTCTTGTCGAAAGGCCTGGTCTTCTGAATCATTGTAATGCATTCCTTCCTGGGTTTCCATTTCTTTTTCCCTGATAGATGCCATAATTTTATCCGATAAGTTGTAACTGCCACCTAGAGAATCGTAATCTTTGGAACTTTTGAAGTATTGATTGAATATAGCCGCATCCTCTTCATCTACTTGAACTACTTCATCACCTTCTACATCGGCCTCATCAGCTTCATTTTCAAAATCTGAGATGTCTTGGCCTACTGCTCCCTCCTCATCCTCGTGGTCTGAATTGTCATAGTTCATCTGAAATCTAGCCCTAGAATTACTTGCATCTTCGTGTTCTTTTTCTTCATCATCCGCAATTTCATCCTGCTGATCCTTAGCTAATTGTAAAATCCTTCTTGATGACTTGTCATCTACATAATCGTTTCTGTCTCTTTCATTATCTTCTTGGTCCTTTTGAGTCTTATCATCTCTTACTTTCTTCAAACGGCCTTGGGAATTGTCCAGATCTTTTAAAAGAGGATCATGTCTTTGCTTTCTAGTTCTCGAATTAGTGGCTCTGCCCATCACTTATGCTAAAAGGTAATTCAATGCAAACTTATTAGCTTTAGATATATTCTGGTTTGCAGGTATGAAGCTCATCTCTGCTCATCTCTGCTCATCGCTCTTAAAATTTTTCAAATATCAGTGACAGGAAAAGGAAAAAATAAAAATGTCAGAAACTGATATAGTAATATAATGCTTTAGTTGATATTTAGTGCTGTTTTATAAATAGAGTTTAACCAAATAACTATTCCCCCAGTACCAGCTAAATAAACTGCAACACAAAAGGCCCCACCAGTCATCACACATATGTCTGAAGCTGTGGAAAATATCAAAAATACAAATCCTCCAGTAGAAAGAACTCTTTTCAATCCCGGATGAGAATTACTGTTAGTAGTAACGTTTACGTTTGGCGTTAAATCCCCTACTGCCATTATTTCCAGATTTGTATCTCTGTTGTTCCAATGTGTGGAGATCATTATATTGAGCGCTTTAATCAATTGTGCAAGGTGTTTAGTAGTAGTGCGCAAAGACTTTTTATCAGTATCCATTTGATTATTTTTTAATTTTAATAACGTTTCAAAGGCATACAATATTTGTTTCTGGTCATGGTATTTTTCCGTTATTTGCAAAATTAATTTGTCCACTTCAGCTAATTTTTGTAGAACCTGAGATAATTCTTGTTGTGCATGAGAAGAATTTGAATCTGCAATACTCATAAAAGGTAGTTTGTGTTTTATATTTGGAACAAATGTATTTCGGTTGGGTCCTTGTGGAGTATTATTAGTTATATCTGTGGTCAGCTTCTTAAAGTCAATTGGTAATGGAGTACCTATCTCCATCTTTGATAAAAACAGTAATACAGCCAGCAAATTTATGATGGAACTGAAATACATTTTTAAGCTGTTCTTTCCAGTGTCGATTTGTAGACGACTCGATAGCAGGTAATTGGAGTTGGAGAATATATTATTTATTTTTATTAAAAAAAAAAAATACCAAAGCTTTCAAAATATAATATTTGATATTTTAAATTTAATAGATATTAGAGAGGACAGAAAAGTTTCCACGATTGAGCTCAATATAAAAGACACTGGTAATGTTTCTACTGTCAGCGTTTCTCCATATAGCATATGTATCACGTGTGTATCATATGACTAACTATTAAAGTTTTTCAGCACAATCATTTGTAAACAAGATGGGTAGAGTCTCCAATTAACAACTAAAATCTTCGATGACATACAATACATAGTAGATAATACCAGAGAAAGTCAGTCATTTAATTGAAGATTTACGTTAAGACGAGAAGAAGGAATTTTAGCAGGATGAAAAGATCTAACAGCGAAGAAGTTAATGGTGTTGTCCCTAACACTAGAGGTAAAAAGTCTACGAAATCTCATGATTCACATATTATAAACCATCCAAATGATTATAAACCATTTTATCTTTCAGTTAATCCGATGGATATATTTTGTTGGGGTACTGGATCTATGTGTGAATTGGGATTGGGTCCATCAGCCAAAAATAAGGAAGTAAAAAGACCTCGCTTAAATCCATATTTACCTGTGGATAAAGTTAAAGTTGTATCTTTTGCCGTTGGTGGTATGCACACGCTGGCGCTAGATTCGGAAAGTAACATTTGGTCTTGGGGTTGTAATGACGTGGGTGCCCTAGGTAGAAGTACAGCTGGTGCTAAAGAACAGTTGAAGGATATGGATGCTGATAATTCTAGTGATGATGAAGATGGTGATTTAAATGATTTAGAGTCCACCCCAAAGGTAATTCCCAGAGAGTCTTTTCCACCTTTGTTAGATGGACACAAAGCAGTTCAATTGGCAGCTACTGATAATTTGGGTTGTGTTCTTTTTGACAACGGAGATATTTATGCTTGGGGGACTTTCCGTTGCAATGAAGGTATCCTTGGGTTTTACCGAGAAGAGATTAAGATTCAACGTGAGCCTTGGAAGGTTCCTGAATTTTCTAAGTACAAAGTGGTCCAAATGGCACCCGGTAAAGATCATATATTGTTTTTGGACGAAGAAGGTGTTGTATTTTCCTGGGGTAATGGTCAACAATACCAATTGGGACGTAAGGTTATGGATCGTTTCCGTTTAAAGACTTTGGATCCGAGGCCATCAGGATTGAGACACGTAAGATATATTTTCTCCGGTGAAAATCACAGTTTTGCCTTGACAAACGATGGTAAGTTATTGAGTTGGGGTCTAAATCAGTATGGCCAGTGTGGTGTTTCTGAAGAGATAGAGGATGGTGGACTTGTCACTGTTCCTCAAGAGGTCATATTACCAGAGGGTGTTAGTGTTAAGATGGCATCTGCAGGTGAACACCACTCGCTGGTATTGACTCAAGATGGAGACCTTTACTCATTTGGTAGATTAGATATGTTCGAAATTGGTATCCCTAAGAAGGATCTTCCCGATAATGCTTACACAGATGCCCACGGTAAGAAGCGTGCTGTCCCTATACCAACCAAATTGAAAAATGTTCCTAAATTCAAAACTATTTCAGTTGGTTCTCATCATTCTACTGCTGTTGCACATAATGGAATTGCTTATTCCTGGGGATTTGGTGAAACATATGCCATTGGTTTAGGCCCTGCGGGTGAAGATGTGGAAGTCCCTACCAGAATTAAAAATACTGCTACTCAAAATCACAATATTGTGATGCTTGGTTGTGGTGGCCAATTTTCCGTCTCTGGTGGTGTTAGACTTTCTGATGATGAATCAGATAAGAGGGCTAAAGAGATGGGTGATGATGAGTAAGAAACAAAAGAATTTTTAAAAATAAAAAAGCAAAAGTGAAATAACATTATTATTAGGGTTCTTCAAGTTGTATCATAAGCATTACTGTGCATTTCCTGGAGAATTGACAAAAAGCGTAATTGTCTTCATATTTTCTTCATTAGATTTGTATATCTGTGTAAGTTTAATTTATTTTACAAATTAGCCGCGGTCCATTCTAACTTTGAGACCTTTCTTGAGGAGGTGTTCTTTAACATCGTTAACAGTGTATTCGCCTCTGTGGAACATACCTGCGCCCAAACAAGCATCTGCCCTGGTATTAGTAAATGCTTCTTCAAAATGACTAGGATTTCCTGCCCCGCTAGAAGCGATGACGGGTATCTTAACGGCGTCCTTGGCATGATCAAGAAGTTCTAAGTCGTAACCAGTATTAGAACCATCTTTGTCAATACAGTTCAAAAGAACTTCACCAGCACCTAAGGCCTCGCATGCTTTAGTCAATTCCCAAACACCAACGTCCTTAGTCTCTCTTCCACCTTTGATGGTACACGCATACCAGCACCATGTTTGACCCTTTTCATTGGGGAATTTGCTTTGAAAAGTTTTGTTCTTCGTATCCTGAGGTCCATCTACGTATACCCTCTTAGGGTCCACAGAGATAACGACAGCTTGTGCTCCATATGCCTTTGAGATAGTCTCTATAGGGGAAGTTCCGTCACCACGGCCACCAAGCTCATAATATTTTTCAGCAGCATAAACAGAATCAGTACCGATAGATACCTTATCAGCACCAGATCTGAAATATAGACTTGCAACCTCTAATGCTGGGATCTTGGTACCATCTACATCTACAATATCTTTAATACCACCACCAACAGTCAGAGGGACAAAAACAGTTTTAGCTGCAAGTCTTAAAACTTCTAACATCGGAGTGTCTTTCAGAGGACAATCTCTGAAAGAAGTAATATTCAAGAAAGTAACTTCATCAGCACCTTGCTCATAGTATTTTTGAGCCAATTCTACTGGCTTACCTAAATTTCTTACATCATTCTCTTGGCTTTTTTCACGCACATCGTATTGGTCACCTTTGGTAACCACCAGATCACCCTGATTATTGGTACGGACGTCCAAACATGCAATAATTCTTCTGGTCAATCCAAAATTGGAATAATCATTCGACAAAGTTTCCATTTGTTCTTTGGAGTAAGTCGTCACAGGATGCTGCTGCTTCAAGAAATTCTCAATAACGTGTAAGCCTGCCAATCCAGATTTTTCCGGATGAAATTGCGTAGCAAAAATGTTATCCTTATTAACAGCGGCAATGAACTCTTCAGTACCGTATTTGGCTTTTGCGTATTTCCAATTATTGGCGATTAATACCTTCTCAGACTGAGGTGTCAAAATGGCGGCGTATGAGTGAACGAAATAGTACCTTTTGTAAGGATCTAACCCAAAAAATGAATCAGAATCTGGTGTACAACTGTTCCAACCAATCTCGGGTACAGGCTTGTCATTAGCTTCAAATTTGGAAAGATCAAAATTAATATAGTTAAAGCCCAGACTTTGTGGGCTTTCTTCAGAAGTGTTAAATAGTGCCTGTAATCCAACGCAGACGCCCATAATGGGTTTACCAGATGCGATGAATTCTCTGATAGGTTTTTCAAAACCACGAGAGAAAAGGTTATCGAGAAAGTGACCAAAATTCCCGACACCTGGTAGAATTATCTTTGAAGCATTGGCTAGTTCAGGATCGTCACTTTTTTTCACCAAATAGGCTTTAAACCCAAGGTGCTCAATAGCATTGATCAAGGATTGTAAATTACCACTTTCGACATCGATAATATGAACAACTGACATCTTTTTCAGAGCTTGCTCCAAGTCGCAGTAGCCGATCTATGCTTTTGGTATTCACGGGAAGAGCTTTTTTATGTAATGGAAATACTATTAGTCAAATGAAGAGATAGCGTTCGATGAAAAATTTCGCCGAGGTGAATATTTACCGCTCGAGGAATATAGCAGAATGGAAGTGAAGCAGGAGGGCAAACCTAAAAAAATTAAAAAAAAAAAAAAGATATATGGACAGATAAATAGAATTCCTATACTATACTATTACTAATGTACTTTTTCATTTCTTTACCGAAAACATGATCAAGAATCTTATTTCTTGTAGTGTTCTCTTCTTTGTCTGACAGCGCCAGCCAATTTGGTCAACACTTCGACAGTGGTTTCCCAGCCAATGCAGCCATCGGTAATGGAAACACCGTATTTAAGGCCCGCCTTACCTTCAGGAGGAATAGCTTGTTTGCCTTCATTGATATGGGACTCCATCATGACACCAACAATGTCTCTCTCACCGTTAGCGATTTGTTCGCAAACCACGCCATTAACCTTTGGCTGGTTTCTGAAGTCCTTGTTAGAGTTACCATGGGAGTAGTCGATCATTAGACCGTTAGAGCCTTCAGGAAGTTGTTTCTTGGCCTCAGCGACAGACTTGGCATCGTAGTTGGTACCACCCTTACCACCTCTCAAGATGACAAAGCAGTTGTCGTTACCCCTGGTAGTGGTGATGGCAGCAACACCGTGCTTAGTAACGCCCATAAAGTGGTGGGAATGGGAAGCGGCTTGGACGGCATCCACAGCAACACCAAGAGTACCATCGGTACCGTTCTTAAAACCGACAGGGAATGAAAGGCCTGATGCCAACTCTCTGTGAAGCTGAGATTCCGTGGTTCTGGCACCAATGGCACCGAACGATAAAAGGTCTGTCAAGTACTGAGGAGATATCGTGTCCAACATTTCAGAACCGATTGGAACACCGGCGTCAGTCAGATTCACAAACAACTGTCTTGCACTTTGTAGACCTTTGTTAATGTTGAAACTGTTGTTGACATCTGGATCGTTAATCAAACCTTTCCAACCTACTGTGGTTCTTGGTTTTTCCAAGTATGCTCTCATAATGATACAAAGATCATCTTTCAACTCCTCAGACAATTTTTTCAATCTTTGTGCGTATTCCTGGGCAGCATCTAAATCATGAATGGAACATGGACCCACCACTACAAGAATTCTGTCATCTCTCTTGGCGATAATTTCACCGGCTTCTCTTCTGCCTCTCTTGGCAGTTTCTATACTTGTTTTGGAAGCTGGAACTTGGACTTGAAGTAGTGCTGGAGAAGCTAATGGATCATAGCCAGCAATTCTGATATCGTCATTAGCTTCTTGGTTCGAGTGAATTTGATTAGCTGGGAACATTGGTTGTTCAGCAGACATTGTGACAGGAGTTATGCGGTCCTTTTCGTCCTAGGAATGGTACAAGCTAATTGATAGAGCTCAAGTCAATTTTTTTTTTCGACAAAACAAGAAGTAGTATGTTATAAAGTGTCATAGTAGAAACTTTCAATTTTTTTTCACTGAGTCATTAAGCCGTATAATGGTAATGGCGGTGAATACGGCGAAGATTGAAGAACAAAAAGAAAAGATTTTTTTTTTCACTAATCCGAATTGAGATTATTAACACGTGATTTAAATCAGTCACGTGTGACAGTTATGTGACTAAGCAGTGCATGCGACTGGCCATCTGGATGTACTTTGATACGAACGATGACGTAGTAGGAAGCATCTTCTTGTTCTAACCCTTGTTTCTCTTTCCCTGCATTAGGCAACCGGCTTCGATTCGGGGTTGCCCCACAATCTACCCCTCTGCTTCTCCCCTACGTATTCTACTGCCATGGCCGCTCGTCTGCTCCATATGTGGAGACAAGAAAAACATGAACCCCTACAATCCGGGGAGATGCATCGTTGAAGCCCTGTAACGCTTTCTGTATTGTATTTTTTTTCTTGTTTTTCTTACATTCTATCTTTGCACTGTGATAATAGGAAAAAAATGTGGGGAAAAAGAACACGGAATTCCGGAAGAACAAATGATGTATAAATATTTGACACAAAAGTATTAGAAGTAATCCTACCCTAGTTTTGGAAATGTACGTCGTACATATGTGGTGGGGCTGGAACCTCTCCGCAACAGTTGGGACAAAAGGATACCCGCTGATAGAAAACTAAACTGCTCCCTGTTTTACTCCTTTTCTTTGTTGTGTGTAATTATCTATATAAGCAGAGCTAAGTAATAATCAAGGGCGGTTAAATAGAAAGGTAAGGAGGGAGATTTTGAAATTTAGGTAGTCTTTTTCCGTTTTAGTGGGATTTAATTACCAGTAACGATTAGTTAAAAGATAGGATAAGTATGGGAATTTGTAGTGAAACATTAAAAACGTTGGGCTTTACAACGGAGAACCAAACAAAGAGAGCACGTGCAAGATCCGGTTCTCTGCCGTCAATGTCAAGAACGGCTAGTAGCGAGTCAGGAAGTAGTAGTAGTAGTAGTAGTAGTAGTAACGCAGACGGTAAAAAAAGTCATAAACTGGTCAAGCTGAAGAACTTGAAAATTGGGGGGACTACTATTAAAAATGATCCCGGAGAATACGAATACTATTACGAATCATTGGAAACAATTCATAATCCCTTCAACACAAAATGTGTGAGTTCGGATAAGGGTTACAGTGTGGAATTGAAGATGGATACGCCGCCCAACAAAGTTGTTTTATTGCCGGATCTAGCGACCCAGCACAGTGAGGTGACATCGTCGCATCGTTCTAACAGCAGTACGACACATTTATTTGAAAACTCTTCGACGAGCTCTGTGCCGAACGTTTGGATGGCGTCACAAGCACTGACAAATGGCGGCATTACGGTATCGGGGACCCTTGTTGTCAAGTCGCTGTATCCTCAGATTCCGCAACGATTGAGACATCAGAGCGTCGCATTGAAATACTTTGTAGAAGAATATGCGTGCTTTGTTGACGGCACCAACAACAAAACCAAACATATCAAGTTGGTTAACAAGAAAAATGATGGCGACATTACGCACCTCTTGCCGTGCGGAGAACTGAGGCTGGACTTGACAGATCTGGTGGACCCCGGATCCATTGACGGTGTACGTTGGCTACAGCCCCGTCACACCTACGAACTTCCGTTTACCTTCACTTTGAAGCCTTACGACTTCCCGGCGAGTGTGCGTACATACTTCGGTAGCACCCACTACCGGATTGAGAGTTTGACGCAGGTGGGTAACGATGCGGTGGACACTTCGTTGTTGACGGATCAAGTTCTGCTGAAAAGAGTCCTGCCCACGACAAGCAATGTCAAGTACGAAAGTGTCCAGATGCAAGGAGACTGGAATGATGAGTTGAGTTACGACATTCTACTGAGCAGTAAAATGATTGAGATGGGTAACCCATTCGACGTACAAATTGGGTTGTTGAGGACCCTTGCATCTAGAATCCGGTTAGAGACAGTCTCGATCTCGTTGTCACAAACGGTAGCAATTCCCTGCATAAATTCAAAAACCGGGGATCCCCTACCGACTTCCTACCTGAAGAAGAATGATATTGAGATTTACAGGAAAGAAATGCATGCTACGTGTGCGTCGAATCATGCAAGTTCGAACTCAAAAATGAGGAGTGTTTTGGGCCAGGCCAAGTTTAATCGCGGCCTGCGTAGCGCTGCTGCTGTACGCAGCGGCGCTGAGAGTTGTCTGCGGGATGACGTTCTGCAAACACACCAGTTGAAAGATCTCGTCTTAGACGAAGATGCCGCTCCTTGGCTGAGGCCCTTTTACTGTGAGTTGAGCGACACGTGTGACGGCAGGAGCAGACTGAAGATCACTCACGCGATCAATATCCGATTAGCAATATCGAATGCTGCACTAGACCACGAAGGTGTGTTCGATGCGCATCCGGCTCATTTGACCTTCAAAATCCCGGTTCTGCTTGTTGATCATGATATGACGATGAATCTGTGGCTTCCACCCTATGTGGGTGGGATCGGTGAGCAAGAGTTTGATACGACGCAAGCAGGTGTGTGTCCGTCGGCGTTAGTGGCAGCGGGTCCGCCACCTCCCGACTATTCTTCGGTTATGTGACAAAAAATTGTATACCTGATTCCCTCTGTTCGCGCGGCGATAAAGCATGGCAGAGCGTCGCCCGTGGTCCTATGTAACATAGTACAGCACATTGTAGCACGCTGTAACGGTATTGTAATGGTAAAATGTAGTGTCAGTCCAACACAATAGATCACTATTTTGCAGTTGTTTCGATTTCTACGGTTCTCCCGTTACATCCTGAATGTGTGTGTATGATCTGATCAGGCAGGTACTATGGAGTTCATCGAGCCTTCTTTTTTTTTTTTTTTGTTTTTCCTTTCTTTCTCGACACGTAGTAGTGTGTATGTAATGTCACAATCAGTGTTAATTTCGTTATCAATAGAGCCACCGTACCGACCGTCGCCGGTCGGCGCCCGTCGGAAGGTACCTGTAAGGTAAACTAGTTTCCTGTGCTGGCAGCAGCAGCAGCACTCTATTGATAATGACAAAACGGTGTCAAAGAGGCCTTAACAGGACGAGGCGAAATAGGTCATTGCGCCCAGAAAAGCAAAAACTGGAGGGAGACATTCCCACGGGCCTTGAAGTATGTATGTTATTTATCGTATCACTATCACGAGTGGGAGTATATGCCAAGCGTCTGCATAAATACATGGATATATATAAAGGGGAAAAATATCGGAGGCTAGAGAAACGTACAGTTCTTCTCTGAGAGGAACTCACACAGGATACAGTTTGTATACGTAACTACAGCATGAGTGATTCAGTTAAGCTGCCTTCGATACGGAATCTGCTAAATAGCGAATCGGACTCTGAGGCAGAACAAGAACGAGAACGAGAACGAGGACCGGAGGTGAAGGTTGAGTCTTCGTTAGAGCTTCCGGCGGACAACGGGGTTGTCGGATCGTTTTCTGGGCGTCCGGTCAGCAGTGGTAGAGTTCACAAGGGCGGCAAGTCGGGGCGCAGGTCAAATTTGCCCAAGGAGACTGTACAAATTTTGAACCGATGGCTGCTGGATCACTTGGGGAACCCGTACCCCACGCCACAGGAAAAAAGGGAGTTGTTGATTAAGACAGGTTTGACCAAGATCCAGCTATCAAATTGGTTTATCAACGTGCGCAGGCGCAAGATCTTTTGTGATTACTATGAGATGGCACACAGGCGATCTGAGAAACCTGAAGCTACGATCGTGACAGAAGAAGCTGTCCGAGAGGCCACAGAGGGCAGTGAAGAGGACGAACTGGCCAAGGGGTTTGTGCAGGCACCGCTTATGAGAAGAAAGAAGTTAATTGATAGGTTGGAGGAGCTGAAGAGAGCGACTCAAGGATAGGCAAATGTCTGGGGGTGTGTTGTATTTTTACTGGCTGTTTCTCTTAAGTAGAGCTGTTTAACGGAACTTAATTATGAGCGTAGCGAGTAAGAGCAGTTTTCGGTTCTTTTTCTCGAAGAGAACTAGCCGCTAACGCGGTCATGCTATCAATGTCTCGTGACTCGATCAGTCCCGTTTGGAATGTGGCGGGGAGAATCGTTTCGCTCGTAACGTATTTGCTACCAGGAACAAGTTTCTTGGGTGGCTGTAGAACGGACGGAGCCCGAAAAGCGGGGGGTTACAATGGCGGGTTTGCTGTCAATCTCTTATTCAGCTGTTCTAGAAGCAATTTCGTTGCCTCGAGACCACCAAAATGTTTGTCAGAAATCTTGGCGGCGTCACGCTTCCGTGTTCACACGTAAGATAGAGTCATCTAAAGAACAGATTTTTAGCCGGCAAATACGTGTAACGGCTTTGTGATAAGATATTGTCCACTGAGGGGTTTTGGGCGAATCCTGTTGGCCCTATGTGCTGTATTAATAAGATATTTGTATTATTTTTTTTAAAAAAAAAGCCTTGTGCTTATCCACAAGCTCTTATCAGGCTTAGATAGTTAGATAGTTAGATAGTCAGATATGGGAAGCATTCGGCGCTATGGAGGTCTGATCACGTAAGATAGCCGACTTCTAGATTTCTACCGATATCTGTCTGGCAAGTGCACATCACACCTGTTGGTTTGCTGGCGGCTACTCTTGTGACGTGGTATGAGCGTTACCGTTA
Organism: Zygosaccharomyces sapae; assembly: GCA_900465325.1. Lineage (NCBI taxonomy): Eukaryota > Fungi > Ascomycota > Saccharomycetes > Saccharomycetales > Saccharomycetaceae > Zygosaccharomyces > Zygosaccharomyces sapae. Next base: position 93,777 of record UEGL01000017.1, on the reverse strand, counting down.
GGCAGGTCTTCTGACTAGACTCTGCTGCTGGTGGGAGTCTGTAATGTGTTGTTTTGTGAGCCCCTGTTTTGGGGAGAGGTCGAAAAAGCTCATGGCGGGGGTCGAACCCACAATCTTCTGATTAGAAGTCAGACGCGTTGCCATTACGCCACACGAGCTTCGAGCTGTTGGGACGCTAAGGAAATGTTTACCACTGCATTCATGTACGCAAATCATGTGGATCGACTCTCAGGCCGTCGGCTGTACGAGTCTCGAATTTTTCTCCGGTAACACCACGAGTTACACTTGGTCGGGAAAAGTTTCTGTTACGCGGCAGGTGGAAAAACAATGCCATTCCCAGGAATCGAACCTGGGTCTGCTCGGCCACAACGAGCTGTACTAACCACTATACTAGAATGGCACGACAAACTGCTGAACGGGGAACGCCAACAGTCTACTCAGCACTAGCAGAATACCGGCGCACGCAACAGGGCGCAGAAACCTAGTCCTTTTATCTGCGCATTTTTCCAAGCTTTTCTTCATTTTTGTTGCTGGTATTAGCAGCGCGGCACCTGCTATATCTCGTAAAGCGGCCACGACCAATCCTATCAGTTTTGTAACGCGGGACTCAATGATCGCTTCTGAGATTCTTCCTTTCTATTGCTTCAAAGCTTCCTTGACTTCGGGTACATATCTCTAGCGTATACCCACCACAGAGGCAGGAAAGTTATCTGACGTCTACTCAAAAAAAAAAGTGTTTCCGCCGTCGCCACATGTCCTGAACTCAAATTCGACTACCTTGCCTTGTGTTTGCTTATCTCTAGTACCCTGCAGGTGATCTCCATCTACTCTACTTCAGTCCTCCCCCTATCCAGCTGACCTCCGGTTTATTCGTTTCTAGAGTAACGACGACATGCCAGTACCCTGACATGAAAACTCCGAGAACTGGACCAATTGCGTGCTTGGTTCCGAAATTAACCCATTTCCGCGTCCGGCTCCGAAGTTTTAAAGTCCGTGTTCGGCCCCGACTCGTTAAACATGAAGGTCATGCTCATTTGTTTTACCTCTCTCTCGTTCATCGGAGCCGCCCATCAAAATTATGTACTCCTTTCCCCCAATTCTCCCCTCACCTACGAGCTTTTCTGAGGAGGTCCAAACAAATGAATACCCTTTACCACTGCCGTATTCCTACATTCTATTGTGTTTTGGTGATCTGTTCTGAGATGAGGAGAAAACGTAAATTTTAACTGGACGGAGTATAATTGGTGAGAACGAAAAAGGGAGATGGATGGGGGAGATAGAAAAATTTTCATTTTTTTATATATAAGCTTGTTCTTTCTCTTGTCCCCCGCTCCCAATTAACAAATTGTAACTCGGTTTACTTGTAAGCGTTATCCCCTCTATTGCTAGACTTACCCGTTGGTGATATATTATAAATTCTCCATCAAACAACATCAGGATGTTGTCTGCACGTGCCGCTATGAGGAGATCGTTGAGTCGTGGTCTCGCAACCGTGTCTGGTTTGACTAGAGACAGCAAGGTTCACCAAAACTTGTTGGAAGACCATGCTTTTATTAACTACAAGGAAAACGTCAAGAATCTTGACATCGTCAAGAGTAGATTGAACAGGCCATTGACCTACGCTGAAAAGATTCTTTACGGCCACTTGGATAACCCTGAGGGTCAGGACATCATCAGAGGCCAAACGTATTTGAAGTTGAGACCGGACCGTGTTGCCTGTCAAGATGCCACTGCTCAAATGGCTATTCTTCAATTCATGTCGGCCGGCTTGCCGGAGGTTGCTAAACCTGTGACCGTACACTGTGACCATTTGATTCAAGCTCAGACAGGTGGTGAAAAGGATTTGGCTAGGGCTAAGGAGTTGAATAGCGAGGTCTACGATTTCTTGTCCTCTGCCACATCCAAGTACAACATAGGTTTCTGGGGACCAGGTTCTGGTATCATTCACCAGATTGTCCTAGAGAACTATGCGTTCCCAGGTGCTTTGATCATTGGTACCGATTCTCACACTCCAAACGCTGGTGGTTTGGGTCAGTTGGCCATCGGTGTCGGTGGTGCAGATGCCGTTGATGTTATGTCTGATCTTCCATGGGAATTGAAGGCTCCAAAAATTTTGGGTGTTAAGTTGACCGGTAGAATGAACGGCTGGGCTTCTCCAAAGGATATTATTTTGAAGCTTGCTGGTATCACTACCGTCAAGGGTGGTACCGGTAAGATTGTCGAGTATTTTGGGGAAGGTGTTGACACCTTCTCTGCAACCGGTATGGGTACCATTTGTAACATGGGTGCCGAGATCGGTGCTACCACTTCTGTCTTCCCATTCAATAATTCCATGGTTGAGTATTTGGATGCTACCAGAAGAGGCAAGATTGGTGAATTCGCCAAGTTGTATAAGAACGACTTGTTGTCCGCAGACGAAGGTGCCGAATACGACGAATTGATTGAAATCAATTTGTCTGAGCTGGAACCTTACGTCAACGGTCCATTCACCCCAGACTTGGCCACTCCAATCTCCAAGTTGAAGGAAGTTGCTGTTCAGAACAACTGGCCTCTAGACGTTAAGGTCGGTTTGATCGGTTCTTGTACCAACTCCTCTTACGAAGACATGACGAGAGCTGCCTCCATCATCAAGGATGCTGCCGCTCACGGTCTAAAGGCTAAGTCTATGTTCACGGTGACTCCTGGTTCCGAACAAGTTAGAGCTACCATTGCACGTGATGGTCAGTTGGATACTTTCACCGATTTCGGTGGTGTTGTCTTGGCCAACGCCTGTGGGCCATGTATTGGTCAATGGGATCGTCAGGACATCAAGAAGGGTACGAAGAACACAATTGTTTCTTCTTTCAACAGAAACTTCACCTCCAGAAACGACGGTAACCCTGATACCCACTCCTTTGTTGCATCGCCAGACTTGGTGGTCGCTTTTGCCATTGCAGGTGACTTGAGATTCAACCCAATGACTGACAAGTTGAAGGACAAAGATGGTAACGAGTTTTTGTTGCAGCCACCTCAGGGTGTCGGTTTGCCACCAAAGGGTTACGACCAAGGTAAGGACACTTACCAAGCACCACCAAAGGACCGTTCGAGTGTTGCAGTTAAAGTTTCTCCGACTTCTGAGCGTCTGCAATTGTTGGAGCCATTTGACTCTTGGGATGGCAAGGATGCTCTCAACATGCCAATTTTGATCAAGGCCTTCGGTAAGACTACCACTGATCACATTTCTATGGCCGGTCCATGGTTGAAATACAGAGGTCACTTGGAAAACATTTCCAACAACTATATGATTGGTGCTATAAACGCTGAAAACAAGAAGGCTAACAGTGTGAGAAACGTTTACACTGGTGAGTACAAGGGTGTTCCTGAAACGGCCAGGGAGTACAGAGACCAAGGCGTTAAGTGGGTTGTCATTGGTGATGAAAACTTTGGTGAGGGTTCCTCTCGTGAACATGCTGCTTTGGAACCAAGATTCTTGGGTGGTTTCGCCATCATCACCAAGTCTTTTGCTCGTATCCACGAGACCAACTTGAAAAAGCAAGGTCTACTGCCATTGTACTTTAAGAACCCAGCTGACTATGACAAGATCAACCCAACTGACAAGGTCGATGTTCTCGGCTTGACTGAGTTTGCTCCAGAAAGGGAATTGACTTTGAGAGTCCATCCAGAAAATGGTGAGGCCTGGGACTGTCCATTGACACACACTTTCAACGAGGAACAGATTGAATGGTTCAAATCTGGTTCTGCTTTGAACAAAATTAAGAACGAAAAGACCCAATAAATGGTGTGATGAAGTTAAATGAAAAATTACGCAGCAGATATTCTTTTTACGTTCAATTTATCTTAGATGAAAACTGGATGAAGTGTCATTGTTACTGTAATTAATTTATCAACGTTACTTCCTCCTCAGTAAGCAGTGAGAATTACACCACTGCTACCTAACATTAATATTATTATTTATATTTATTTATTTATTTATTGTTATCATCAATCCATTCATTGTTCTCATTGTCATTGTGAGGAAGGTCTGCTCTTTCTGAAGAGAGCAGCATTACCCTATCAGTGTTGTATTGGTTGTGCTTTTTTTTTTTTTACTTTTTTCATTGAAGGGGGTGCAAATGTACAAGTACGGCATTGAATTGGTACATAACATATGATTTACCTATTAAAACAAGCAGACTTCGGTAAGAAGCTCGATCCGGTTGCTCATATTAGTTTTCCAACTTTTCAAAGTTGTACCTTCTTTCATTTTGGCAATTCTTTGAGCATCGTAGACTAGCACGGAGTTAGGATTTTTTGTGAAAAAAAACCTTGACTAGGCCCCTGTGCATATACATATAAGAAGTAAAGGGAACAACCGACCACTTTTAACATTGTCTGTACTGTTACACATTGAGTAGTCAAACAGGGCTAGGCTGGATGGAAACAAAAAAGGCGTAGAGAAATCTGTGAGTTAAAAAAGCTTATCAGTTATAAACTTAGCTAGGTATTGCTTCAACCGCCATTTGTTGCTTTTTTTTCTAGTTTTTTATCTTTACCAGACTCTTTAAAAAGGTTGCAAAACTGATTAGAGAGAAGATTGTGACAAGTAGTTAGCCTTTTACTTTACTTTCCAGAAAGAACGGAGTATCAACATGTATCCTTCTCAAATGGGAACACCAATACTCGCCTCTCAACTCATCATGAATTCCACAGAGTCGGCTACATGTAAGTATGGTTATAGACCTTACATTGATAATAGTACTAATGCCTTAAACCCATGTTTTTTGGCTCTCCTAATTGTTCTACTAAACCTTTTTTTGATTCCTCTCGGATTATTTCAGTTGCTGAAATTGTTAAAAACTGACAAGGTTCCATTTAATTTTAAATATCAATCTTGGAAGTCAATTCCTACTCAGTTTTTGGTGCATTTGAGTAACGTGGGTTTACAAGTGATCCTGACTGTGGTTCAGTTATCAATTGTTTATTCCGTTAGTGGCCAATATACAGCTGTTTTGAAAAGTGCCCTTTGGTTAAATCTGGGATTTCTGTGTTTTGTCTCCTTGCCATCCCAGTATCTGCAGTTCTATAAGAGTTATTGTGCCCTCAGCAACCAATTGTTTTATTTTTTCTTCCAATGTGTCATTTTAACATTTCAACTTTGCCAGAGAGTAGGACATCATCCTAATGAAAATTACAATTTAATTCGTGGTCGTGGCGGTACAATTTCAGAGCTAACGCTTTTAATTAATGGTCTAGTTATCTTGATCCATGACTCGTATTTCTACAAGCCCGCTAAAGAGTTGCAAGACTATTATAAGGAGGAAAAACTGTACCCTACTCCCAATGTTTTTTCAAAATTGACTTATACATGGATGAATCCGCTAATTTCTGAAACCTACCAGTATGGTAAATTAAGAGATGTGAACGATTTGCCTATTCCACCAATAAATTTGAATGTAGAGGATCTGACTGAAAGGTTAAGGTACTGCTGGGAACAGGAGACGTGGTCCAATAGAAATTCTTTATTTAGAGCCTTAATCAAAGTTTTTGGTAAACCGTTGATTATTGGTATTGTTCTAGAGACTATTAGGGAATTATTAGATGCAATCAAACCACAATTCCTCATGTTGTTTATCATGTGTTTTAATTTCGATGCTAACTCACCTTACCCTCCATTACATGGTGTTTTTATCGCTGTGACCCTTTTCGTCCTGACAGTTCTCTCTACTTTCTTACAAAATCAATACTTTATCTATATGTTTGAAGCTGGTTTGGGTATGAAAGGTGCCTTGATCTCATTGATCTATCAAAAATCCTTGCATATTACATTGGCAGCTCGTGAGAAAAATTCCACTGGTGACATTTTGAATTTGGTTTCTGTCGATACACCAAGGATTCAAATGTTCTTTGAGGATTGTCAAGTGATGTTTAGTTCGCCTCTAACCATTTTGGTGGTTTTGTCATCTCTTTACTTTCTTCTAGGTGCAGCTGCTGTGGCCGGATTAGTAACTTTAGCCATTATGATTCCTATTAATTCCTATCTCTCCAGAAGAGTAGAATCCTTGTACAAAGTTCAAATGAAATATAAGGATGCTAGAGTTAGAGCTACTACGGAAATATTAAACTCTATGAAATCTATCAAGTTGTATGCCTGGGAAAAACCAATGTTGCAAAGGCTGAATCATGTTAGAAATGACTTGGAGGTTAAAAATTTTGCCAAAATGGGTGTTGTGGAAAATTTAATTACCTTTGCATGGAATTGTGTTCCTTTAATGGTCAGTTGCTCGACGTTCTTGTTGTTTGCTCTAATTAGCTCATCTCCTTTATCACCGGAAATTGTATTCCCTGCTCTTTCTTTATTTGAAATCCTAAATGAAGCTATTTATTCAGTACCCAATGCTATCACGGATATCATTGAGACTAAGGTATCCATGGGTAGAGTCAGATCATTTTTACAAACGGATAATTTGGATGATTCCTTCATTCATCAGTTGAAAGATGAGGTTGATGGACCCAAACCAACAATTGAAGTAAATAATGCTACTTTCCTATGGCAATCAGAAAAAAACTTGAAGAGTAACGATGAAGAAGCTAATGTGGGAAGTTCTCAAGTTGCGTTGAAAAATATTGATCATTTCGAAGCTAAGAAGGGAATGCTTACTTGTGTTGTAGGTCGAGTAGGTTCCGGTAAATCCACTCTTTTGAGAGCTATTTTAGGCCAACTTCCATGTAAAAGTGGTTCCAGGGAATTTATTCCACCAGAAGTTGTGGTGCGGGCCAAATCGGTGGCCTACTGTCCTCAATCACCATGGGTTATGAATGCTAGCATCAAGGATAACATTTTATTTGGGCACAGATATGATGAGGCCTATTATAACTTGACGATTAAAGCATGCCAATTGATTCCTGATTTGAAAATTTTAGCTGAGGGAGATGAAACTTTGGTCGGCGAAAAGGGCATTTCTTTGTCAGGTGGACAAAAGGCACGCTTATCTCTCGCAAGAGCCGTCTATTCCAGAGCTGATTTGTATCTGATGGACGATATTTTGTCGGCGGTAGATGCAGAAGTCAGCAAAAACATTATTGATAAGGTTTTGGGTGAGGAAAATGGTTTACTGAAACATAAGACCATCATTCTAACGACCAATGCTGTTTCTGTGCTCAAGCATTCAAACATGATTTATGCCCTTCAGGGTGGTCGTATCGTTGAGGAAGGTACTTATGAACAAGCCATCTCCAGAGGAGACGATTCTGTTCTTCAGAAGTTGATAAAAGAATTTGATACCTTTACGGAGAACTCAAGTAATAAGAAGAAAGATGAAGAAGGCGTTTCACAAAGTATTAACAAGGACATCGAAGATTCTTCGAAAAAGCAAGATTCTCAAAGTTCTGCAGATTCTGTTGTATCGCTTGAAGCAGCTGATGCAATCGAAGCAGTTGAAGCATATGGGTTGCCAAATATTAGTTCAAGAAGAGCTTCCATTGCAACATATAGAGCTAAACCGAGTATGGAAATCAATGAATTGCAGAAAAGTAAAAACAAAAACGAAGAAAAATCGGAACAGGGTCGTGTCAAAAGGGAGGTTTACCTCTTTTACGTCAAGGCTTGTGGTTATTTGGGTGTGATTTTATTTTTCCTTTTTATGTTGTTGGGTAGAATAGTCGAACTATCTGAAAATTTCTGGTTAAAGCATTGGTCAGAATCAAACCAAAAGAATGGTAGCAACAAGGATGTTTGGAAATTTGTTGGTATCTATGCGTTACTCGGTATCTCTACCGCAGCTTTCGATAATATAAGGGCTGTTATTCTTTTGTTGTACTCTTCCATTAGAGGATCTAAAGTTTTACATGATAAGATGGCAATATCTGTGTTAGGAAGTCCAATGGGATTTTTCGAAAGTACTCCTATCGGTAGAATTATTAATAGATTCTCTTCTGATATGAGTACTGTAGACCATAACTTGAAATACGTTTTTTCCTTTTTCTTCAGGTCCATCTTAAATTATTGTGTTACAGTTCTTTTGATCGGGTACAATATGCCATGGTTCTTGGTTTTCAACGCCGGTTTATTGGTGATTTATGTTTACTACCAGGTATATTACGTGACTTTGAGCAGAGAATTAAAAAGGTTGTCCAGTACTGCTTTTTCCCCAATCATGTCATTGTTTAGTGAAACTCTTGGTGGACACATGGTCATTACAGCCTTTAGGCATTCTGAAAGGTTTCACTTTTTGAATTTTAACAAAACTCAGTTCCAAATTGATGCTCAATTCAATTTGAGATCTACTAACAGGTGGTTATCTATTCGTTTACAAACCATTGGTGGTGCGATGGTATTGATTACGGCTTTGTTAACACTTGCTACCGTTGGTACCAAAAAGCAGATGACTGCTGGTCTGGTTGGATTGTTGATGAGTTATGTTTTACAGGTTACCAACTCCTTGATGTGGATTGTAAGAACTGCTACCATGATTGAAACTAATATTATCTCTGTGGAGAGAATCTATGAATATTGTCGGTTACCATCCGAAGCACCAGCAGTTATTGAATCTTCTAGACCGGAAAAATCATGGCCATCTAACGGTAACATCGTCTTCAAAAACTATTCTACTAAGTATAGACCTGATTTGGATCCCGTCCTGAAAAATATTAATTTGAACATCAAGCCTAAGGAAAAAATAGGTGTTGTCGGTAGAACTGGTGCTGGTAAATCCACTCTTTCCTTAGCTTTGTTCAGATTACTAGAAAGTGTAGAGGGCTCCATCGAAATTGACGGCGTTGATATTTCCAAGATTGGTCTTTATGATTTGAGAAGTCACCTTTCGATTATTCCACAAGATGCACAAGCATTTGAAGGTACTGTTCGCAGTAATTTGGATCCTTTTAACCAATACTCTGTACAGGAGATTTGGAAAGCTGCCGAATTGGCGCATTTGAAACCTCATATTATCAAAATGATGAAAGATGAAGATCCGGATAAATCTGCACCGGAACATGAAATTTTGGCACTCGATGTTAAAATAAGTGAAAATGGTAACAATATGTCGATGGGTCAAAGACAGTTGTTATGTTTGTCAAGAGCTCTATTGAATAAGTCTAGAGTTTTAGTTCTTGATGAAGCAACGGCTGCTGTTGATATGGAAACAGACCAAATTATTCAGGAGACTATCAGGAATGAATTCCAAGATAGAACCATCTTGACAATCGCTCATAGAATCGACACCGTTCTAGATAGTGATAAAATTTTGGTCCTTGACAAAGGTGAAGTCAGGGAATTTGAATCCCCTGAGACTCTTTTGAAAGATAAAAATTCGATCTTTTATGGTCTGTCAAAAAGGTGGTTATTTGAATAAAAAGAATAGCAAAAAATAATGTCCTGTACAAGTAATCGAGTATTTATGTTATAAGGAAAAAAACATTAAGCATACTACACTTTGTTGATATATATATATATACATATGGATGTCTATCTATCATCGTATGGCAGGCAGGCAACCAATATCAATCATTAAGCACTCTTCTCATCCATACCCCTTATGGCTTCTTGTCACCGTAAACTTTTTTGAATGACTGTTCGAAGTCAGCAATAATGTCGTCAATATATTCAGTACCGACAGAGACACGGATTAGATCTCTGGTGACACCTGCAGCCAACTTCTCCTCGTGGTTCAATTGCAAGTGAGTTGTGAAGTAGGGAGCAATAACCAAAGTCTTAGAATCACCGACATTTGCAAGGTTAGAAGCCAGCTCCATGTTGTCGACGATCTGAGCACCAGCAGCTTTGAATGGGTTTTCCTTTTCTTCTGGGTTGTCGGGCAAGTCCTTAGCACCAAAGGATAAAACACCACCGAAACCGTTTTGCAAATATTTCTTCGCATTGGCATGGTGAGAATGGCTTGATAGACCTGGGTAAGAAACCCATGAGACGTATGGAGATTTCTCCAACCATTGAGCCAATTTCAGGGCATTGAAGGCATGTCTTTCTGCTCTCAATGACAGAGTTTCCAAACCTTGTAGAAGCAAAAAGGCTCCGAATGGATTTAGTGCAGGACCTAAATCTCTCAATAACTCAGCTCTAGCAAAACCAATGAACGCCTGGTTGCCCAAGGCCTCACTAAACACTAAACCATGGTAACCTTCAGATGGTTCAGAAAATTGTGGAAATTTCTTTGGGTATTGTTTCCATGGGAAGTTACCGGAATCGACAATAACACCAGCAACTGTAGTACCGTGACCACCGATCCATTTGGTAGCAGAATGAACGACGATATCAGCACCGTGCTTAATTGGTTGACAAAAGTAACCACCGGCTCCGAAAGTGTTGTCGACCACAACTGGGATACCGTGCTTGTGGGCAATGGAAGCAATTTTTTCAAAATCAGGAATATTATATTTAGGGTTACCGATGGTCTCCAAAAAGATAGCCTTTGTTTTCTCGTCAATTTTCTCTTCTAATCCACTTGGGTCATCACCTTCGATGAATCTACTCTCAATACCAAATCTCTTGAAAGCACACTTAAATTGGTTATAAGTGCCACCATAGAGGTATGATGTGGAGACAATGTTATCGCCTGCAAGAGCTAAACCAGTAATTGCCAAAGTTTGAGCTGCCAAACCAGAAGAAACAGCTAGTGCACCGACACCACCTTCGAGAGCTGCAACTCTCTTTTCAAATACATCTACAGTTGGGTTCATAATACGAGAGTAGATATAGCCTGGAACTTCCAAACCAAATAATTGGGATCCATGTTTGGAATCGTCGAAAACATATGATGTAGAGGCATAGATGGGGACAGCTCTTGGTCTGTTAGCATGTTCACCAGCGTCTTCCTGACCTGCGTGCAATTGAATAGTGTCGAAATGAGATGGCATCGTGCTTCAAGGTTTATAACACCGTAGATATATTTTATCGTCAAGACGTCTTAAGTCCTAAACGATTCCTCGCTGGTGCGGACTAAGAGTACTTTAGATTTGCCCACCCTTTTATATACAAGTGCCAACAAGAGTTACGAAGTGCCTACTTACCCTTTTGAGTCCCTGATACTACAATATCGGAAGAATATGGCAAAGGAATCGCCATCGTAGAGCCCAATCATCGGTTATTATTGAAAACTACGTAGCCACCACAGTAGAGGTGAAAAAGTCAGATGGTGTTTGAGCGTGTATGAATTTCGACCAGCGATATTTGGCGTGACTTCTCAACTGTGGCGTCTGTTCGCATCCAAAAAAATAAAATAAATAATGAGAGCTATGGGATTCGAACCCATGCATCCGTAGATATCAGAGGATTTAAGTTCTAGGTAATAAACCTAAATCTGACGCCTTAAACCACTCGGCCAAACTCTCACAGAAGATGCGATGTTGGGTACTGTTTATTTTAAGGAACATGATTGTAAAATTATCAGCAGTTGTAATGTCAGTAAGGTACTTAACCCTGTGGTGATATAACTGCTGTCGCTTATCTTTATAATTTGATGGCAAATTTCTTGTTAAGATGAAAATGCTTGCATAGATGTTCAGTGCTCGACTTATGTAACTGCATTTATTTGCATTTATTTGCTTATATCTGCATTTATCTGCATTTATCTGCATTTATCTGCATTTATCTGCATTTATCTAGAAAGTTACGTCGGAAGCCGGAAGTGATCCTTCAAGAACAAAATGTTAAACATTAAAAGTGCAAAGAAGAGAATCTTGGTTATAAACAGCAAGTGGCACCCAATTTCGAGTTCAAAAATACATTGTTGGAAGGATATTTTTTTCCCTACTTTTTACGGTTTTATTTTGTAATTGATATTACTCAAGCTAAAAAGTTTATAAAGTTTTGAAAATTTAAAAAGATTTGAGAGCTAAGGGATTCGAACCCTTGCATCCGTAGATATCAGAGGATTTCTCTTTTAGGTAGTAAACCTAAATCTGACGCCTTAACCACTCGGCCAAACTCTCTCTAAATACTGCTGACAATGGTTCTTGCGTAATGCACCAATGGAAAGGTTGAAGTCATATGTACTAGTAATCATAACGGAGACCATAGGGTGAGGGTACCACTACTCAGTTAAATAGTCCTTCACTTCTATTAGTATTAAATAAACTACGTAGAAATTCTTGAATTTGCCCAAATTTCCTCCAAACCCTTCTTAAAAATGTCAACATTGTAGTCAGCAACAGTTAAACAACTTTCCATATCCGAACCATTGGGCCTAATCACAGCGACTAAGGCCAATCCGCGAATCATTTGTCTCAAGTAAAGTATCACCCCGTTACCCAATTGTGACACATTCTTCAACTCACGAGGACGTGCTTGGACGGCTTTACCACTTTTATCCACCTGTTGTGAACTCTTGTACAAATCGAAAAGATCAATGGTAACATCGACAAATTCCGCACAAACTTCATACATCTGTATGTCCACGGGACTTGAATCTGTAGAAACATAAATTTTAGAATTGATATCAAACAAAAAAGCCTTTTCAATCTTGGAATGCTGGATCAGATTGTCTAACATATTCTCTAGAAATGATAACTCCGGTATTAGCTTTTGTACAATTCTAGAGAATGCTTCATAAATGGAGTGATCAAAAATGGACGTCAGATAAAAGGAAACTTGTACACCATCCAGCCCTAGTTCTAACAATTCTTCACCGGTACGTTGCATTATATCACGTTGTGCATCAATTTTGAAATCTTCACTTAATCCATCTACTTTATGAATTAAGACTTCGATGTTTATAGTGGGATTAACTTTGTATGCATATTCTATTATCATGGCTAAATTCGTAATTGCATTCATGTATTCATCTTGAGAATCAATAACATAGACCAATCCACCAACACTTTTAAACAGTCTCTCAGAATCATAACTAGGTTCAAAATAATTCAATTGACCTGGCAACTCCATAACTGCCAAATCTATTAGCGTAGAAAAATGTTCCATCGTAGGATTCGATGTTGACTCCAAGTAGAGTGTGTCTAAGGGCTGCATATTGTGGAAGAGGACTTTACAGATAGAAGATTTACCACCTCTCCTCAACCCTAACAAGAGAATCATTGCCTTAGATTCTTCCTTATCATTAGTAGTACCATTCATCTTTTCATGAATCTGCTCAAGAGTCCTTCTTGTACGTCTTTTATGAGAATGTAAGCAAAGTTGTAGCCATTTATTAACAACTTTTTTCAAACAGACTCTAATATTGTTAAGACAAAAATCAGCACTTGAAAGGTTTCACACGACAAATTAAGGCAGTAGAAACCTATCAAAAAAAAAAAGATACTTCCAAAATGGTTCGCCAAAATCCATTTGATCAGAAGAAGGCTTCCATTCTGGCGAATATTGACTCTGAAAAGCCAGACTTCTCACCAAAAGGAGACATCGATGTACTTTGTATGCCCATAATAGACCTCATCAATTCCCACCAAGACATGGTGACAACTTCATCATGCTCCGGAAGAATTAGTATATTTGTAGAAGGAACTAAATTGCATAAGGGTCAAATAAAAAACTGGCGGCAAAGGTGAGGGTGGTAGATGGTTATTTGTTACGCATAACTCCCAAGATGTACCCAACTGGATGGATAAAATTGATGTAGATAATATAAAGGTATCAGAAGTTTCTACCCATTTATTGAATGAGGATACAAGGTTTGTTTTATATAAATTTGAACCATTTATACTTCATGTCAAATGCAGGGATTTCAATACGGCATCCAGATTGTTCAATACCGCCATGGCATGCGGGTTTAGAGAAAGCGGTATAGGATCGAACAATTTAGTTGCCATCAGGATCAATATTAAACTAGACACACCAATAGGGTATTATGATCAAGAGACTAACGCTATTAAATTGTATGTTTCTAGACAATACATCAATATACTGGATAATTTGAGCTTATTCAAGTTTAAAGAAAATACAAGCAAGATGGAAGTACTACATGACAGGATAAAAAATCAATTGTTCTAATATTACTATTATACAACGCAAGTACCACATAAAAACCAACTGTAAAGTTATCGTCAGAGGGGCATGTAGATAAATAACAATGTACAGATGTATTCGAAAAAAAAAAAAAAAACAAATAATAATAATGATAAAAAATGGGTCTATTAATAACACATTAACGAGTGAGAATTAAAAGTTAAATGCAAACTTTCATGCTTATTCTTCGTCCTCATTGGAATCCATTAAGGCACTGAACATGTTAATTGCGGATTTCTCAGGCTTCGATGGTTCCTCCTTCTGGGAGGACTTCTGTGGGTGCCTCAAAGATGCTGATCTAGTAGATATAAAACTATCTCTCGAAAAAGATGGATTTTCCCTCCTTGAAGAAGTTCTACCACCTGCGGAATTATTCACACGTCTGGGAATTGGACCTAGAGCTGTTGCTCTTCATTTGACGTTCCTTTTCTTCCTCATGAATTTGTTGAATTGTCTTAGGACCGTCCTGCTTCTTACTGCTGTCCCAGTTCTTTTCTTCTCTTAATTCTTTGATATCAATCAATTTGAACTTCATTCTACTAGAAACCTTGGATTCATCAATGATATCCTGCAAGGAAGCAAATAAGCTATCCAGCAGAGCAGAACCCTCTAATGTAGCTTGACCCGCACTGAAACTGTCAGTTTCAAATTGTTCACCCACAGTGTTTAACAATTCTACCACAGATTCTAGAGTTTCTTCACTTGGTGCATTATTTATATCCTTCATTAGTCTGCGGAAACATTCAAACATCATTTTACCCGTCAATAAGTTCAAACGATACAAGAAACCAATAAAACGCACCAAACCAAGACCTCTTCTCTTAGCACCGGCCAATTTGTAGTACTCATCAGACATCATCTCAGGTTCTAAAGGAGAACCATCTTCCTTTGTTGGTAGCTTATCAGTCCAGCCCTTATCAAACTCTTCATGACATCTTGCGACCAAATAGTGTAAAACCAACTTAGGACCGGTCTTACCTTCGTTTGCCTCATCACCGATCTCCGGATTCAATTCCTTAACGAGTTTACCACACAGTTGTGCATACATAGACGACCAGTGGGGTTCATCACATGCTTTATGGAAAACCTGTTCAATAACAATCTTCAAAGTCTCACCCTGTTTTTCCCACTTAGATTGGTCGGAAATTTGTAGAATCTGGGAAGAGATCTGGTCAAACATTTCTAATGTCAACTTGTTCAACAATGACTTCATCTTTCTTTCGACATCCTCCCTGTCAAGCAATTCAGTAACTCCATCGGGTGCCAATTTCTTTTCAGCAGCCTTCTTCAATTTAGACTTTGGAATCCATCTATTTGCACTTGGAATCAATGGTTTGACTTCTTCTTTTGGCTTCTCTTCTTCTTTCTTTTGTTCCTCAGCTTCTCTCTCAGAGGTTCTTTCTCTATCTCTTCTTGATGTGTAAGGTCTGTTAGATTTTCTATCATCCATCATCCTCTTAGACTTTTTCTTAGAAGAGCTTCTAGAGTTAGATCTGCCCTCCATATTTCTCAAGGAAGCACTCTTCCTAAAGTCACCACCACGACCGCCGGGTCCACCTCCGAATCCACCGGCATCTCTTGGTTTACCCAATTTCATCATTGAAGGTGTTATTACAATCTTAGAGATTGATTGTTGTACCCATTCTTCATCCGGCTTAGCTTTGACTCTATCCTTGAATTGTAATAGGAAAGTAGGACCATAAGTATATTTTCTATGAGGGCTCTTATATTTAGGATCTGGGCGTTCCACATTCTCAGGATATTCAAAAGAATAAACATCCTCGATAGGAGAGGCATCTTTTAGTCTTTCCAGTAACTGTGACATAGTACCCACGGTAGAATCATCAACCTTGCCCTCCTCAGTTTCAGCTGTATTTAGAGTAGCAGTATCAACAGCAGTTGAAGAGGGTTCCTCCACAGGAGCAGCCCCAGTCTCTGTTGAACCCACATCTTCACCAGCAGGTTTTTCAACTGACAGCTCTGGATTAACGTCAGCTGGCGAACCCACAGATGGCTGTGCGACTTGTTGTTCTTGAAGGTTGGACACCTCTTCGACCTGCTTTTCTTGAGGTTCCTCAGTCTTTTGATGCGATTGTTCTTCAGCCTTCTGATGTTGACCTTCCGTCTGTTGCTCCCTTTCCTCATTTTCAGCCTTAGCAGCAGCCTCCTGTGCCTTCTGTTGTTTTATCACAGCAAGTTTGGCCGCATAAGTTCCACTCTTAGGTTGTTGATAAGGCGTATCCCGTTGCTGTTGTTCTTGAACTTGATGGCCAGAGCTTGGCTCTGCAGCAGCATCACTGGTTTCCTCATTTCCAGTTGATGTGGCAGGTACACTGGAAGGAACATCCGAGGAAACATTACTTGCGGTATCTTTATGTGGTTCCTCTGATTGTTTGAGAGCTGCTTGTCCAGATTTATCCTCAGCGGGAACTTCTGGGGCAGGAGCAGGAGCAGGAGCAGGAGCAGGAGCAGGAGCAGGAGCAGGAGCAGGGGCAGCAAGAGAAGCGGGTTGCTTTGCCTTATTCTCTTCTTCCTGTTTTTTTAGGGCTTCTTCTTGTTTTTTCCTCTCCATAGTTTGCTTACGAAGTTTGATCTGCTCTAAGAATTCTCTTTTGGTCCTTTCGGCATCTTCCTTACTTCCGTCCTTCTCTTGGGATGCAGATGCATTCTCATCTTTCTTTCCAGTCATTTGAGGTGTACCGTCCGATGACTTAGATGATTCCCCCTTATTATCACTGGAATCGTTATCATTATCATTACTAGCGACACTAATGTTACTACTGTTATGGGGTGGTGAAGTAATACCCGAATGCTGACCGTGAAGAGCACTCAAATCCAAATGCTGACCCGTTTTCGTCGTAATTTCTATCTTCTTTGGTTGAGGCGTGGATGCACCCGAGGTCGAAGAAGCAGACGAACTAGAAGAAGATGCTTCCGCAGAGGGACCGGCGGGACTTGGCCCTGAACCACCAGCGGCGGCAGCAGCGGCAGCGTCAGTTGTAGGTACCAACTGTGGTGGTACATAATAAATCGGAGGGCTATTGTAGTAACCTGGCCATTGCATATTCATCGCCGTGGCAGCCGCAGCAGAATTCATTGAGCCCCTATGGGATTTATAACCACCGTTATAGCTTCTATTACCATTCCCTACACCGTTATTGTATCTACTGTACTGACCTGAATTGTTGGAATATGAATTATATTTATTAGATCCATATCTTCCACCTCTCTGTTGGCCTTGTCTATTGTTATTGTGATGTCCATTCCTACCACCTCGTTGTGAATAGTTATGATTCCCTCCATGATAGTGGTATGGATGTGCCTGGTGATGTTGTTGCTGGTGATGTTGTGGCGGGGTCTGTTCAAAACCAGTACCAGGTTGCTGTGGCTGCTGACGTTGATCAGCAGCGGATGTCTGCGAAGACTGTGATTTCAATTCATCAGACATGATTGATGATTTTCTATCAATTCAAAATGCAAAAATGAAAAAGTCGAAAAGTAACGTCAATCAGATTTCCTCAATTATATTCTCCTAGAAAACAACCTGCTTCTTTTGCGTTTTTTTCTGAATATTCTTCCTCCTTAAAATTAAATTAAAACCTTTTAAAATTTTGGGATTAAAAGTTTCTCTTACAGAAGGAATGGAAAGAGTTTTGAGAGATCAAATCGAGGTCTTCGAATTCAGATAAGGAGTAACTATAACCTTTGAATCCCCTATAGACCTTCTTTTAATTGAGTCAAGTCTCCTTGTTAATAGTGGTTCAAAGCTCTTATGATTACAAGAGATGTGATAATAGTTTTTTGATACCAGGGAAGTAAAGAATCGAAAAATTTTCAAAGGCGACGCACAAAAATTTTCTTCGTATGACATGAGGATAATAACGATCGTATTACAATATGAAAATATATATGATTATTTGAATAGCTTGGCAGCTGAGATGGCGGTTTCTTCGTTTCTATTCATTACCTTACCAACGGCTAGCTCTAAATCTTCCTGTGTAACATGTATTCTTCTTTCTCTTAAGGCATACATCCCCGCTTCTGTACACACACCTTTAACATCGGCACCTGAACAGCCGTTCATCCTCTCCGCTATTTTTCTCAGGTTGATACCACGAGTCAAGTTCATTTTACGTGAATGGATTCTCAAAATTTCCGTTCTTGCTGAAACTGTTGGGGGCGGAAATTCAATCTTCCTGTCAATTCTACCGGGCCTTAACAATGCAGGATCAAGGATATCTAATCTGTTTGTCGCCATAACAATTTTGATATTTTTGGAAGTCTCAAACCCGTCCAGCTGGTTGAGCAATTCTAGCATAGTTCTTTGTACTTCAGAATCACCTCCACCAGAGCCTTCTACACGACTTGAACCGATAGAATCAATTTCGTCCATAAAAATAATTGATGGCGCATTTTCTCTTGCCATGACGAACAATTCACGAACTAAACGTGAACCTTCACCAATGTACTTTTGTACTAGTTCCGCACCACTGACTCTGATAAATTTACAATCGGTGTGATGAGCCACTGCTCTAGCCAAAAGGGTTTTACCGGTACCGGGTGGACCATAAAGAATTACACCTTTGGGTTGTGTAATACCCAAACTTTCAAACAACTCGGGATGTTTCACAGGTAACTCGATAACCTCCTTAATTTCCTTGATCTGTTTAGTTAACCCACCAAGTGTGTCATAAGTTGAATCAGGTGACTTTTCCACCATCATCAGTGACACTAGAGGATCTGCTTTATTTTCTAAAATTTTGTGTAAAGTATAGGAATCGCTCTTTAGACACACCCTCTGCGATGGCTTCAAATCCTTTATATTGATATCTTTGGAGATATCAACGATATACTTACCCTCTGGTTGAACCTTAACCAAAACTTTCTTATCACTAACAACTTTCACCACTTCTCCCACATAGGAGCCCGGTTCTTGCAGGAGGCGCAACTCATCTTTAATGAAACGTACTTTATCATTCAAAGCATTTCTCTGAGCTTCCAAACGACGTAAATTTTCAGTTTTTTCCCGTATGTTTATTTCAGTCTCTTGAATTTTTTGCTCAAAATAAGGTTTAATGCCACTTTCATAAGTGTTCATGGACACATTAGAATCCTTAACAACTGCTGCCATGGTTGACGGGAGCCTTTTATTCTCATCGAGTGGTGATTAATTGTACAACTTTAAAGGTTTGCCACCCTTTTAAGATTTCACCACGAATTCCGAAATCACGAAATACGTGAAATTTTGCAGGCTGTTTAACCAAACTATCTCTTCAATATCAGCAAATGAAATACTCTAAAGATGTCTGATAAGACTGTTTTCATTACCTGCGGTGCTACTGTTCCCTTTCCTCAACTAGTTCAGACCATATTCTCCCCTAGAATTGTTGAAGAGTTGCTAAAACACGGATTTACAAGAGTTATAGTACAATTTGGTAGAAACTATCGAGAATCATTTGCTCAATTAATAGATATTGATCGTTTATCACCGCCAGTAAAAACATATCTAGGGTTTGATGGTGATCCAATCCATGGATTTTGCCGCGGGTTTTCTGAAAGGCTAGAAACTATCGGCTTCGAATATTCTACAAGAATTCAAGACGTCATTCAACAAAATGCAGATTTAGTCATATCTCATGCCGGTACTGGGTCTATTTTAGATGCACTAAGATTAAGAAAGCCTTTAATAATCTGTGTTAATGATACTTTAATGGATAATCATCAACAACAAATTGCTGATCAATTCGCCACATCACACTACCTTTGGGCCTGTCTACCAAGAGTTGATGATATGCTACAATGTTTAAAGCTATCACAAATTGAAAAGACAAAACCCTTTCCGTCTGCATACAATAAAAATTTTGAAAGAGAATTGATGCATTTAGCGTACGGAAGCTTTAATTAATCATTTTTTTTCCCAATAGAAAGAAGTAGTGATTAATCTACACTATTACCTACTAAAAAAAACGTTTTAGTCCAATTTGACTTCAACTTTGCAAGTCAGACTTTCATTTGGAAATTGCCAATTTCTCGATGTTTATGTTAAGAATATCGTCAATATATTTAACACTATCCCTTTTGGAATTTTCTTTTGAGTTTTCTGGGAATGAAATTTCATGTATGAATTTACAGAATAACATATCTCGCATCCCAATTGTACTTTTATTTTTCTCAACAAGCCTGAGTCATATTTTTGCCCAGATTAAGATAATATTCCACTTTTCACTAGTGTATTCCACTTTGCCTTTTTCTTTTTTTAAAACAGGAATAACAAGATTCAATTCAAAGCTTATGGTGCCTTCCCCAGGTTAGTTGGTGGAACCAGATACATTTTTTCAAGCGTAGCTCAAGAAGTCGGCGTTCATCTGATGATGTAACATAGGACTTTTCAACCCTACTTTAATTCAGGCTTTATTCTACTTTGGTTTGCCATTTGGCTCTTAGATTGTTAAGGTGAATAGTGCATTATCAAGATATTTATGGGAATTATTAACCTTAGCGCCGATAAAGTTAGAAAAGAACAGAGGAATATTATAATGCGTTGTGATAAGGAAAATTCTCCTGTTATTTTAATTTGAATCTGAGGAATTGTATTCCACAAAAATTTACATTAAATACGTTTATATGGTACGTACTTTGATGACTTTAAAATTAATTTATAATGTGCGAATAGTAGATTCAATACCTTCTGGTAACGTATGAATAACTGTTTAATACCCTTGGTAGAATTTCGAGGGCTAAGAACCCGAGGAAAACTCTAGGTACGATAAAGTGCTAAACCACTCTCGAAACAAAACCGATCGGATAGGACTTTAAATATCTATTACAGAGTGCATGAGTCAAAAGGTGCGTCACCTTTCAGAAGCGCGTGTTCTGATGCGTTACACATACCAAAATCTCAGAACACATGACGCATTGAAACTCTAGAATATCGTAAATCTTCCCCCGCATCATTTTCCATTTGTGAAGTTTCTTCCAACTCTATACAAAAGTGTCATACACAATATTTATTTCCCTTTAAGTCTTTCTAATGCTTGTGGAAAGCGCCTCTCATGGTCCTCTCTACTTTCATCAGCTCTCCAATTCAATTCATAAGCTGGATGAGTCTTGTCCAACATACTATCCCCAAATAGCTGTTCCCTAAAAGTTACAGTTCCATTTTTATTGGTAGAATCGACATAATCTTCTCTTGCCAATCCACGCCTACGCAAAACAGGAAATAAATCATCCACGATTTCCTCGTAAGTTTGCGGTAAAACAGTATAGGCAAAATTAAATCCATCAATATCAGCTACATCAATCCACTTTTGAAAAATATCCGCAATTTCTTCTGGAGTCCCAACGGCAACGGAACCATAACCACTAATCTTAATCTCATCAATAATTGCTTTCTTTGTCCATTTTTCCACTCTAGGGTATGCAGTTTGCCATTTTTTCACGGCGGACGCAGTGGCCACATGGTCGACATCCGTAAGAACGTCATCATCTGAAAATTTGTCAATGTCAACACCTGTCCATCCAGAAAACATTGCCTTTGCGTCCTCATCACCACCATAACTTTTATATTCTTCATACTTCTTTTCTGCCTCCTCATGGGTTTTTCCCAAAATAACATTAATTAAGGCAATGAATTTAATTTTCAAAGGATCCCTCTTATATTTCTCTTTAGCAATTTTCTTAATTTCTAATACAGAACCAACTGATGCTTCGGGAGTCAAGGATCCAAGAAAAACAATTTCCGCATTTCTTGCAGCAAGCTCTTTTCCTTTAGTAGAAGTTCCTGCTTGGATAATCACAGGTATCTTTTGAGGGCCAGGTTGAGTAAATGCTGGCCCTGGTACTTTGAAATATTGTCCCTCATGATTAACATGCCTTAAACCATCAGGATCAGTAAATATTCCCTTTTCTCTATCCAACTTCAAAGCGCCGTCCTGCCAAGAGCTAAGAAACAACTTATAGACAACATCAACGTACTCTTCAGCCTTCTCATAGCGCTCCTTGTTATTCGGTAACAATTTGCCGTTCAGCAAATTTCTTGCTGCACTATCTAAATAAGAAGTGACAATGTTCCAACCAACTCTACCATTGGTTAATAGGTCCAACGTACCCAATCTTCTTGCCAAATGATAAGGCTCCTCGCTAATTGTTGACATAGTAACACCAAATGCAAGCTTTTTTGTAACAGAAGCCATCAGTGGTATAAAATAAGTTGGATCTGACACGGGGAATTGAGTACCAGCTTTAGCTGCGGGGCCTTCATTCTGAGGGCCTTTATATACATCATAAGGTCCCAGAACATCAGCAAAAAAAACTGCATTAAACTTACCCTTTTCCAAAATACGTGCTAATTCAAACCAATACTCTGGATTACTATAAAGCTCAGTAGACTTATCACTTGGGTGTTTCCATATACCCATGGTCTGACAACCAGCAGAACCCATAAGAAAGGCATTGAATATCAACTGTTTCTTCACATGCTCTGTCTTGGGCCTTTTTGTCTCAACAGTTCCATTATCAGAAACCTGTCTCTTGGAGGCACACATACTGAAGTGTGCTCTTTGGCATGTGTAGCTACAATATTGGGAAAACAAAATCGTCTTTTAGTGACATCTTAAATATCCCATATTCCATATTCCCAAAGTGTTATAATCACTTGCGGTAGAGTACGAATGGAAGGATAAACTTACAGAAATGTATCGATTTTAATAGGCTAAGCTTTCCTTTATTCTGACAGATAGTATGAGACACAGTGTCTCAAATTACCACACCACAGGACACCATCTTCTAGCTCTTGTAATGTCTTTGTACGAATGTATCTGTTGAATTTAGATGAAAGCGCTACGATCCCCTATTTTTATGCTACGGTAGAAAGCAAGATTATGGGAACCAATAACATATTTAAATTCGTTAATTGTGGTGCTCGTGATTAACACCTGACTAAAGAGAAATCGGTGGCAGGTTCAATGAAAGCCATTGGCACATCCCTTCTGATTGATGATAATAGCAGATCCAAATTCCACAAAGTTTCGAAGATTTTACATCATTCTTTTATGACAGCAAATTTTTGTAAAGTATCGAAGATGTGCTAATAATAAACAGGGTTTCAATTCTGAAATTCCCGAAATCGAACGTATCTTCCAAAATACTTCGTGATTTGTTTTTCTGAATAGATCAGGTCAAGTAACTAAGGGTTTCCAGTAACCAAGAGTTTTCTTCAAAAAAAAAAAATACAAGTATCCTCCATAACTTTGGATTTCGAACTTCCTAACCGTAAAGTCCTTCATTGTAAATTTCCAAAGCCTTCTGCCTACTTGACTTAGAATCGGTAATCGGGCTTGGATAGTTCTCCACTTTTTGGTTTGAGCTGTGAACGTTTTCTGAATCCTTCAATTCAGGTACCCATTTCTTGATGAACTCTCCATCTGGATCGTACGTCCTACTTTGCCGCTCCATGTTAAAGATTCTAAAATAAGGCTGAGCATCAGCACCTGTACTGGATATAAATCCCCAACCTCCTACATTAGAAGCGAGATCACAATCAATTAAATGTTTACGAAACCATTTTTCCCCCCATCTCCAATCAATTAATAAATTTTTTGAAAGAAATGAAGCAGTTATCATTCTTGCTCTATTGTTAATGTACCCAACCTGTAAAAGTTTACGCATTATCGCATCCACTATAGGAAAACCTGTATTACCTAAACACCATTTCTGGAAACAGGAGAAATTGTTATCCCATCTAATTTCTAACGAAGAAAGATTAAACGGAACATCCATTGAAAGGTAGGGCCAAAAACAAATGATATTTTTGTAAAAGTCTCTCCATGCTACTTCTCTGATAAATTGTTCTACCGGTGTCATGTCTTTGGGACTTTTACCAACTAATCTCGAACCTATCAGCTTGAATGCTTCATTAACTGCACACCTCGCACTTAAAATTCCTAACGAAATATAGCAACTTAAGTGTGACGAAGCTTCTGCTGGTAGAAGATCTTTGTCTTGATAACCGCTAACACCTACTTGAAGAAAAGTGGTCAACCTCGCCCAAGCTGCATCTTCGGATGCATCAGGAATAGGTGCAGAAGAGACATATTGTGATGGCAAGCAATAGCTAAACTTATTATCAGCAAATTCTTCATTCTCATTGTACGCTCGTTTCTCTGGAACCAACGGCTCTATCAAGTTGTTTGGCGAACTACCATCCATAACTCGTGAACACCATTTCTTATACCACGGCGAAAAAACCGTATATTGAGACCCTTGATTTGTTTTCAAAGCACCGGGCTCCACAATACAGAGATCGTGGAACACGTTAAATTGAAACCTTTCATCATTAACACTGAACATCCTGATATCCCTATATAGTTCGTCCGTCAAGTATTCTGCATTAGCGGTAAGGTAAACGGAACTTTTGGAAAGTTTTAAACATTCATCCTTAAGCCATGTAACAAACTGCTTTGAATTTGACAACTTCAGTGTCTTGGAATCAAACACCAAAACGTAGAGTGGGATTTGCATTTCTGATAGTTTAGCATGTAAAGACTTCAGCGATCGATACATCATGGTCAGCTTAGAATCACTCTCCAAATGTGCAATCCAATCGTTTTGGTTTACTGTATATATTGTTAATATCTTAGATCCCAATTTTTCGGATTCTTTAATGGCTGTATAGAAGCCCGTATTGTCGTAAATCCGCAGGTCATTTCTAAACCAATGTATAACCGTTTTAAAATCCTCACCAGGTCTATTCTGCTTGGATATTAAATCCTGTAGCTCGTCATATGGCTTTTTTCTTTTTCCGTTGTTAAATTCAAGAGCTCTTTTAGCGTCTATGGCATACGGATAATAGATGGGGTCAGGTCTTAAGTATTGCTCCCAATAGTGATTACCTTTCTTTGACGGTAGCCGTTCTGCATCGCAGCTAGATTCTCTCTTCATAACGTCTGTCTGTTCTTGGTCACGGAACTGAATCATGTTCGTCTCAATTATTTTAGTCTTTTTTTTTTTTTTTTTCAACAAATATCACATTTCTTTTTTTTCTGTCCTTTTATGATGGCGGGGGTGTGGGGAAGAACTTGACACATATAAATACGCTTGTACTTCCCTGCAGGATAACGGGAGATCGTGGTTCCTTCATGACCACAACTTTTTAGAAGAGCTTCTCCCTCATCTGATCTGCCATTTACTTAATGACATTACAAAGTCTTATTAGAGGCCCAGGTGAAAATAAAGAGATTCCACAGCACTCCCCTAAAGAACAATACGCTCGTGCGAAGAGCTTCCTAGATTTGTTTTCGCAAAGAAACAAGTTGGTCATTGTAACTGGTGCTTCAGGTGCTATCGGTGGTGCCATATGTGATGGATTCGCATCTTCAGGTGCAGATCTTTGTCTTTTAGACTACAAATATGATCCCAAACTTGCTAGCGAACTGGAAAAGACGTATGGAATCTCAGCAAGAGCATACCAAGTCGACATAACAAATGCTGAAGATGTCAAAACTTGCATTGGCACTATCAGATCCGACTTCCCCAACCGTGATATTGATACTTTTATCGCAAATGCGGGCGTTGCATGGACAAACGGTTCTATCCTGAACGATGATGCCACGCCGGAAGCGTGGAAAAAGGTAATGGACGTCAACGTGCAGGGTACATATCATTGCTGTAAGTACATAGCCGAGATCTTTAGAGCGCAATGCCACGGTTCTCTGATTCTAACGGCGTCGATGTCAAGTCACATTTCCAACGTGCCTAACTACCAAACTTGTTACAATGCTTCCAAAGCAGCTGTTAGGCATATGGCAAAGGGATTTGCGGTTGAATTTGCTCATTTGACGGAACCTGCCGGTAGAATTCGTTGTAATTCCGTATCACCGGGTTACACAGATACGATTCTTAGCGCATTCGTTCCTGAAGAGCAAAGGGCTCAGTGGTGGGGTTTAACGCCGCTGGGACGTGAAGCACTACCTCAAGAATTAGTGGGTGCTTATTTGTATCTGGCCTCTGATGCTGCAAGTTTTACCAATGGTGCCGACATCGTCGTAGACGGTGGATATACATGCGTTTAGATCCTAGCTATGCAATAGTAAACAGAATCCAACAGGCAAAATAAAGTCATGTGAACGTATATGATGTCTTCTTGGCGGAGTTTCTTTGTTATAAGCGGAAGGAGACTCCGGTAGACGAAAATAGAAAAAAGTTGTTAAAACAGGTGTTAACGACATAGCAAATCGAGTGATAACAGACAAAATCGTGCTTCTTGTCCCTTTTCTCTCTTAACGCACTTATCGGCATTGTAGTAATACCAAGTGATCTGCGAATCTAACTTCAAATTCCTACCATAATAATAGAATCGAAAATGTTGGAGAAAAGCTTCACTTAGTGAGAATAATAAGGAAGGGACTATACGATTATACCAATACGACTTATCTAGTTGGTATACACAATACATTCTGACCCACAACTGGGCACCGTAACTCCGATTAGACAACTTTGAGCTGTTATTCTAAACGATATACGATATACATGTCAATTTTGTTTCTTTTTTTTTCCCCCTTGAGCTCTTCCGTTAACTCCGAAAGAACAACATATGTAATTTCGAACAATATCATTGGGTAAAGGAGCGATGGAACCAACGGACTTGTATGTTTTCGATGTTGAGAAATACTCGTTCGCCAACGCTCGTTGATACTGTACGAAGGTTTCTTAACATTGTATAGAAATCGGCTGAAAAGAGCAATATGCAAACGATTGTTACAACCGCATTGCTGAGGACAGTGAGAATCGTGATAGAAATGTTACATTTTTTTTCAGTGTGAAAAAAAGTATCATGATTTCGTACGTGGGAAAGAGAAATAATTGACTCCGAGATCTATTGTTAGAGAATTTCGAAGTCGAGAAGATTGTACAAACTTACTAATACGTAAAAACGCTTACGAACGAGGATTAAACATATAAATATGCCAAGGAAACAGGCTTAGTAAATCAATATCTGCTACGATATGTTTGTAATCCGTATTCCATAAGCAAGAAGGAACAAGTTTACCGAGGAGCGATGCGGTTGACTACTGCGGCTACTAGTTCAATTGCGTTTGCTTGCTATTTATTGGCGAATGTCCAAGCAGCTTCGCTATACAATTTAACTGGCATTTTAAATGTAACCCAGGCTGTCCAGGGTCTTACAAATTACTTCTCCTTCAATTACTCTAATGGAGATCCAGCTGTCTACGCTCTTTCCAATGGTGCCCCATACCCATACCATCCCTACGGTGCCCAGCAAGCTGGCCCAGGTGGTCCACTTTTGTTGCAAGATTTCAACTTGATGGATTCGTTGAGCCACTTCGACAGGGAAAGAATTCCAGAAAGAGTCGTTCATGCTAAGGGTGGTGGTGCCCATGGTTACTTTGAATTGACTGACTCTTTATCTGATATCACTTATGCTAGAATTTTCCAAGATCCAGGCTACACTTGTCCAATCACTGTTAGATTTTCTACTGTTGGTGGTGAAAGTGCAAGTCCAGATACCATGAGAGATCCTCGTGGTTTCTCCATCAAGTTGAAGACTGATGTTGGTAACATGGACTGGGTTTTCTTGAACTCGCCAGTATTTTTCATCAGAGATCCAAATAAATTCCCTCACTTCATTCACTCCCAAAAGAGAGATCCAAGCACCCATTTGAACCAATGGATTGATTCCACCAGAACCTGGGATTACTACGTTCACAACCCTGAAGTTCTGCACCAGATCACCTACATGTTCGGTGACAGAGGTTCTCCAAAATCATGGGCTTTGATGAACGGTTACTCAGGTCACACTTACAAGTTCATCAATGCTCAGGGTAACTTGACCTACGTTCAATTCCACTTGCACTCCGAACAAGGTGTCGAGGGTTTCTCCGATGAGGAAGCTACCGAGTTATGGGGTAAGTCTGACTACAACACTGCGGAATTTTACGAAAGATTAGCTTCTGGTAAGCCAGCTGCATGGACCATTTACATCCAAACCATGACTCCAGAGCAAGCTGAGAACTTCACTTACTCCATTAACGATTTGACCAAGGTCTGGCCTCACAAGGACTACCCATTGAGAAAGGTAGGCCGTATTGTTTTGAACCAAAACCCTGACAACTATTTCGCTGAGGTGGAGCAGCTTGCTGTTTCTCCATCTCACTTGATCCCAGGTATTGAAGCATCTAACGATCCAGTTCTGCAATCTAGATTGTTCTCTTACCCAGATACCCACAGACACAGATTGGGTCCAAACTACCAGCAATTGCCAGTTAACCGTCCACGTACCTTTGAAAATGGTAGCGGTTGCCCATTCTTGGCTGGTAACTTCCAGAGAGATGGTGCTATGGCTTTCGACAACCAGAGAGAGACAGACCAAACTACTTGAGTTACTTTTCTCCAATTAACGCTATTGGTGGTGACCCAGCAAACTACAGCCATGGTATTCCACCAATTGAACACGCAAAGTATGTTGGTGTTGTTACTAACACCTCGGAAGCTATGTGGGAAGCCGTTCAAGAGGAACGTTTGAAGAGAGCTCACGAAGAAAAAAATCTGGATGAACTCCTACTACTGGGTCTCTGGTTTCGGTGAAAAGGATGTCGAACAACCAAGAATCCTATACCAGAGAGTTTTCAACGACACTCAGAAGGAGGGCTTGGTAACTGCAATTGTCAACCACGCAAGCAAGGTCAGGGACGCCAAAACCAAGAGCTGGGTTCCATCTCTATGGGGTTTGGTTGACAAGGACTTGGGTCAAAAGGTTGCCGACGGTCTAAAGGTTAACTACACTTACGCTCCTCCTGACCAGTATGCTAAAATGGTAGGTGAAGGTGCTGCCTACTAAGAAGGTACTTTTAGGTGGCCCAGATATGTATATGTCTATGTAAAAGAGTTATTTAAGTTTTAACGAAAGTACGAAGATATGGTACCGTTATTGCTAGTTTTCTATTATTGAGATGTGGAAGTTTGGAAGGGTGGTTATGGTGACAGCCTGGGCCCTTCGTTTTACTTTATCTGGAGACGTTAGAGACATGTATGGTTAGTAAATCGCATATTACGTAAGGCCGGTCGAAAGTCTACCAAATACCGCGGGGAGCAATTCTAACATGATGAACCTTCTTCATATTTTGAAATGTCATGCAAGCTCCGAGAGAAAGAAAAACCTGTCCGAATGGATAAGCTCGGACATAGAGATTCCATTGTAGGGGACAGGTCCGTACGACGTGGACTAAATCCTATAAACTGTATATTTTGTCCGAAAAGGTTTGGTCCTAGACAGTTTCCTCGTTGTCCGGTTAGAGATCGGAGACGTCGAGGGGGGATACACCAAGAAATTGCTCAAACATTATGACGGATGAATTGGCACGGCATTGGAAAAAATTTTCTCGGAAGTAATTGCCGAGTTCGGCTCGAGAATAGCAAAACTGAATTGCACCCCAAATACGGTGCCCAAAAAAAGAAAAAAAAAGTTAAGCAAACGGCTTAATTAGCACATGTTAACTCCGCTCATAACTCTCGGTGATTGAAAGTGTTGGCGGCTAATTGCAGGAGAATAAAGAAATCCCCTTATGCGAAACTAATGTCGGCAAGCGGTTATCTCCAATGCAGGACGGACCACACCCTGTACTATAATCTTATATCCACCCACGAAAGATTTCACTAGCTATTATTGTACTGTCAAGACTGCTTACGAAGAATTTATCACCGAAGCCGATTTACTAAGGCTCGGTGTAGTAACAATGCTTCATACGCTTATTGGTGCTATTGTGTTCAGCACCCACTTAGACCTTGTTCGTTACACTGGTCTTGCTTGAGTCGAGAGAAAACTACACCCAATATCCTTTCGGAAGGGTTTAGTTTTAAATTAACAATGCGAAGCGACGATGGTGCCGTTCAGGTATTACCCCGCGAGAAAAGAAATTCTCAGAAGGAACAACACTCCAGGTGTATTTCACATCGAACTTGAGCAATTGTCAAATTTGGGGAAAACTTTAGGGTGCAGTTATGCAGTTGAACAAAGAAGGTAGTACAGACCCGAAGATCCCAGGTTAAGAGATCCTAAGGTCAACCTCGTTAAATGACAAAGTTCCGTATATTAGATGGAAGGTTATAATGATTTTAGATTATAGAATTCCCTTCTTAGAGGGCTATTTTAAAGGGACTCTAACTAATCCGAACACCCTGTAGGAGACAAAGCTTGGACAAATGGGCTGGAAAAGTTATCTTCCGGGAACCAAAGAGTTCGAACGTAACCATGCTACGGCTAATTTTGAACCAGATGGTGCGACTGCAGGCCATGGAAGTTCTTCTGTAGTTGAAATTTCTGGAGACAGTGCCTCTCAAGGAAGTTTTATCAGAAGAGAACCATCGGAGAAGACACCAGCCTATGCGAATGCTTCTCCAAAGTCGGACGAGGACGAAGAGGAAGGCGAAGACCGAGAGGAAGAGTACCGTAGTTCAGTAGAGGATAGGAAGGAAGCGCCAAGTATTTCGGTGAAAAAGGCGGGTGATGAGGACCCTTACGGTGGTTCTTTGAGCGATTCGAGCTCTAGTATTGCTGCCGGCGTAGCTCTCGATATTACTAGAGGTGATATTAATCAGGTGGTGGAATTCGAGGAGATGGAAAACGACCCTCCAGCTAATACGCTAAGAATGTGGTTAATGTGTATTATTCTTGCGATGGTTATTGCGGGTATTGACTCTTTTTTTGCATTCAGATTCCCATCTATTGCTATTGGACCGATTGTAGCTCAGTTAATTTCATACCCAGCTGGTGTTATTTGGGCCCGTATTATGCCCAACTGGAAATTTTCTATTGGTAGTAGCTATACTTTTGAGCTGAATCCAGGACCCTTTTCACCACAAGAACAGGCTCTCGTGTATTTGTTTTGTAACACGGTCATTGCAACTGGTCTTCTAAGAAATACACAGGTGGAGCAGATCAAATTCTTCAAAGTTGATGTTGGTATCGGTAGGTTTATTTTGTTCGATGTCGTCGGTTACCTGTTAGCGTGGGGTATGGCTGGTTTGTCTATTCCAATGCTAGTGGATCGTGAAGAATTGATTTGGCCATCTGTGTTGAGTCCTTCTGCTTTGATTAATGCGTTGCATTCCGGTACTAAAGGTTCGATCTCTGATTTCAGGAATCCTAAATTTAGTTTCTTCATGATTGCGTTTGCTGGTAGTTTTGTTTGGTACTGGTTTTCGGACTTCATCTTTCCTTTTATCGCTAGTTTGGGCGCATTCCCATCTTGGATTAGACCAAATAATAAGGTTTTGGGCCAAGTTTTTGGAGTTAGTAACGGATTAGGACTTTTACCGATTTCCTTTGACTGGCCAACCGTTTCTAACATTAGTAACCCATTGACTACACCAGTTTGGGCCGGTGCTATGATTTTCTTTAGTTTCTTCTTCTGGGCTTGGGTAGTTCTGCCAGGTCTTTATTACCAAAACCACTGGGAGACCGCTCATTTACCGTTGATGTCTAACAGAATCTTTGACAAATTTGGCAAGAGTTATCAAGTCAGAAATGTCGTCAACAGTAAATGGGAGTTGGACTTGGATAAGTATAAACAGTACTCTCCCGTTTTTTTACCAATTGGATTTCTGATTCAGTTGGCATTGAGTCTTGGTGGATTTAGCTCTATGATGATCTTTTTCTTCTGGAAATTCAAATCTGAAGTTTGGGATCCTTTCAGACAACACTCAACGAAAAGAACCGCACACTACAAGCCTGCTTACAACAAATTCTTTGTGGCCGCTTACATTGGATCAATGATCTTAGGTTTAGGTCTCGGGTTTGTCTTCGTTGAAGCCTGGAATAGAGATACCCAGATCGACTCTGGTGGATTTGTCGTTTCCATCATTATCGGTATAGTTCTGTACTTGCCCGTTGCTCTAGTGGAATCTAAATCATCGTTCACTTTGAATATGAATGGTTTCTTCAATGTGGTTGGTGCCTTCTGGTATAAAGGTAGACCAATGGCAACATTATACTTCCTGAATTTCGGTTACTCCATCTTCCAGCACGCAATGCATTTTACCCAGGGTGCAAAATTGGGTTATTATATGAAGACACCTCCTAGATTAACCATGTTTGTTCTTTTTGTTGCAGGTATCTGGGCGTCATTGGTCACCCCAAGTGTTACTGGTTATGTGTTGTATCACGTTGGTAATGTTTGTACTGCTCACGCACATAACAACATGGTTTGCCGGAGCCAACAAACTGCTTTCAATACTCAAATCATCTGGGGACTGTTCGGATCCCATCTTTTCAGTAACGGTGGTCGCTACCAGTTTATCATGTATTTTTTCCTAGTCGGTGCTGGTGTAGCTCTAATTGTTATTTTCATGCAATGGTGGAGACCAAAGTCTCGTATCTGGTCACATGTTAGCCCTACATTGTTATTGTCAGGTGCTGAAGACATGCCAACATCGACCGGCCTTCACTATGGAACCTGGTTCATGTTAATCGTGGTTTTCAACTTTTTCATTCACAGGAAGCGCCCTCAGTGGTGGAGGAAGTACAACTTAATTCTTGCATCCGCTCTAGACTGTGGTGTTGCCATCGCAGCTATCATTGTCTACTTCGCCGTTACATATACTGGTGGCGGTTCCCACTATAAATGGTGGGCAACGGAAGTGACATCTTCAAGTTGTGACAGTAAGGGATGTCCATATAAGCCTAGTAAGAATATAAAATTACCAAATGGACTATGGTAATTTAGTATGACTGGTATTTTAGTTCGTGTGGCAGATTTTAGTCTTTTTATCACTTTTTCACCTTTTCCTTCCTTAATCTTACATGATTCGTCAGCGGTAGCGAGACTATCTGTACTTCCAAGTGTCTGTATATAAATTTTTTTTAAAAAAAAAAAAAAATAATTGTTTCTTCTTTTTATCTTGTGTTTGCAGACAATATACTAGAAATACTCCTCTTCAAGTCCACCGTTGCTTTATCGCATGTTCGGGCCTTTTTGTTTCTCACCTCTTTTTGATTGAAAGGGTGCGCATGTACATATGAAGGGTTTATTGTAGAAAATTACGAGGCAGCATTAAGTCACTCCACCTATGGAGTTATACACGGCTCTAGTGAAGAAATACTGAAAAGATGGTAATTGTTCCAATACCGGTAGAAGGGGCGTAAGAAAAAAGGGTGTTGTCAAATGGCTAACAGGGATCTTTGGGTCCCGAAGTGTTTCAGTGAGAAAATGTAGATGAACATGGAAATAGATGTGGGACTGCTCCGTGTTGTTGGGCCATGCTAAGCGTGAAAACGGATTCTTCGAAGATTTTATGTGCTGATAAAATGATAACAACCACTGTTGTCTTAATTCCGTGTCGAATGTTTTACATTTGGAAGCAGACTAGATAGAGATGATAGTTTTGATCCTGTTCGATATTCCCACCTTCTTTTTCTTTGGGAAGCCTCCTATGAGTTTTGAGTTCGTTCTCTCGCTTTTTGGTTTTTTTGTTCTCGATATTGTTTACTAGTAATGTTTGGATTATGGGTAATTTACAGTATGTCGGATAAATTTGGAATGTTCAGCCGTGAGATTAAATAGGCTCCGATTTTCCGAAAATGTAAAGTTGATCATAGGGTGAATCATGAGAATGGATTCGCAAGACTCATCTCATACAAATTCGAATAGAATACCAAAAATCACTGTTGTAGTGAATGGTGCTAATGGGCTTATTTCTCAGCACATTGTGCATTCAATATTGTAACAAGGCTATCAAGTGATTGGGACTACGAGAACTGGAGAAAAGGCAAAAGTTCTTTGGGAACATTTTAAAAGACTCGAAATTAAAACTGGAAATCATTGAAGATTTTATTTTTCTCGACTTCTTCGACTGTGTTTTTGAAAGATAGGGAAAGGAGATCGATATAGTTCTTCATACTGCTGCAGTTATTCCAAGTCCCAGTGACCCCAACCATAAAGAAAGTATTGCACTTCCTCTAATTGAAGGTAGCAGAAACATTTTGAGCGCTGTTAAAAAATATGGTAATGGCACCATCAAACATGTAGTTGTTACTTCGACGATTAGTTCAATTTTGGCTCTTTCCAAGATATAGAATAATGATGTCACATTTATAGAAAACGACTGGAACCCGGTTACTTTACGTCAAGCGGATATGGTTCCTTTTTTGGCATATATGGCTGGTAAGAAATATGTAGAACAGGATGTTTGGAACTTTCCCAGAGAAAAAATTTGTGAAGTAACGACAATACATCTCCTTTTCGTCTTTGGTCCTTACCGATTTGATGGTTACGCTTCTAATGGATTAGCACTTTCCAATCAAGTCAATGAGTCTATACTCCATTCGTCTGTAGGGAATCCCCTAAAGTAACAATGGATATCTCATTTTGTGGACGTGCGTGATGTTGCAGCAGGATATCTATTGGCTTTCCGGAATCCATTTGTATCTGGTCATAGATTCATCCCTAATAGCGGGAAGTTCACCCCACAGAAGGTTGTCAATATCTGCGATGCAGATTTTACTCAAGTCAAAGATTGGCAAAATACCTAAGCCTGATGATAATAATGATTACGTCGTTGTGACATTTAACTTTGCGAAATCCGATGAGATCATAAACAGTAGATAGAAAGGGTTGGAAGAATATATCTATGATACTGCGTGCTCAAGTTCTGAGGGTTGAGGGCAGGTAATATACTTTTAGATAATATTTGTCTATCTGATAAAGTCAGATATACTTAGAAGACCAGAGATTCCTCAAAGTTTTTCGGACTCGGTATAAATAATACATTTTGAGGGAGAATGGTTCCTCTTCAAACCGTCAATCGGTTTGTGATGCATTTTCAACCCATGTGACGCTTTCTTTACTGTAACAAAGGCGACACCGAGTGTAGGGAAAAGTTCACTGTTATGGAAACTTTAGAGAGATCAATACAGTAAAGTAATATAAGAAACGGAAATCTTCAGCAGCTCTACAAAGTGTCTTAGATAAGGGCACTAACTAAATCAGCTACAAAAGCATAAAGAGAAATCCCAGAATGGCAAACAACGAACAGGATGTTAAGCTACTGGCAGCGTTTGAGCTAATGGTCACAGAAATTCTAGCTCTAGCATCCTCGTTGTAATCCCTTTTATTGAAGGATCCTTGAGATGGTGTTACTGTTGTAAATGCTGTAGTAGCATCAGTGACGATGTCATTGGAGGTGACAGGGGTAGGTGTTTGAACTCCCGTTGATTCAGCTCTTTGAGAGGCGTCAACATTAGCAGTAACAGTGTTGTTCTGTGTGATTATCATTTCGTTTCCATTCTTAGAGGAAGAGAATGGAATTGATGTTGACAAGCCTGTTGTAGCTGTTGTTGAACTGTTACCTCCATAAAGTGTTGTCAAAACAGTACTTCCGTTGTTAAATATCTGTCCAGAGAGGGTCTGTGTTCTGTTAGTATAGCCAAATCCAGGTGTGTTGAATGGGGAGGAGAAAGTAGTAGTGAAACTAGTTGCCGCCGGTCCATTCGTAGGCTGTGCACTTTTAATTGTACTAGTGTGTGTCAATGTGCATGGACAGTCAGTTATGGTTAGAGTGGTTGGTTCTGTAACAGTGTAAGTGGCCCCGTTGGTGGTCAAAACCGTAGAATCAGTGCAGTACGTCGTCAAAGTTTCCACGACCTCCGTGCTGGTGATAACTACATTGCTTCCTTGATCACCGTTTGGTCCTCCGTTGTTGTTATTGTTTCCACCATTAGAATTACTGCCGGTAACAGGTGCTGTAACAGTTGGCGTGGTTGAATCGACAGATCCTGCGACAGTGTTAGTGTGTGTCAATGTGCATGGACAGTCAGTTATAGTTAGAGTGGTTGGTTCTGTAACAGTGTAAGTGGCCCCGTTGGTGGTCAAAACCGTAGAATCAGTGCAGTACGTCGTCAAAGTTTCCACGACCTCCGTGCTGGTGATAACTACATTGCTTCCTTGATCACCGTTTGGTCCTCCGTTGTTGTTATTGTTTCCACCATTAGAATTACTGCCGGTAACAGGTGCTGTAACAGTTGGCGTGGTTGAATCGACAGATCCTGCGACAGTGTTAGTGTGTGTCAATGTGCATGGACAGTCGGTTACAGTTAGTGTTGTTGGCTCTGTGATCGTGTATGTAGCACCGTTAGTCGTCAACACTGTTGGGCTTGGGCAATAGGTGGTTAGCTCCGTAACAATTTCAGTGGAGGTTGCTAGGGATGTGAATGTCACCGCTGAACCACCGTTACTCTGTTGAGCATTTGTTTCGTGGGTTGCTCCATGTGTCGTTGGAGAACCGCTGTTATTTTGTTGAGTATTTGCCCCCTGGTGAGATGCCCCGTTTACCGTGGTCGTCTGTGCGCTCATGGTGTTTTTCCAACTTGGAGATGTTGCCTTAGATGTTGGTAAGATCTGTGTAACGCCTGAATTGGTGCAAGTTATCGTCAATGTTGTTGGTTGCGTCACAGTGAATGTTTGGCTTTTTGTGGTTAAAGTCGTTGGGTAGGGGCAATAAGTTGTGAACGTTGTTACCATGTCAGTAGTTGTGGTAAAATAAGTAATACCACCTGTAGTTAGTGTCTCATTACCTCCCGACCAACTGTGTGGAGTCATCATTGTGGAGGTAGAGATTGGAGTTTCAACATGGTAGATCGTCTCTGGAATGGTCTTGCCATCGCTACCGGTAAACCAGGTGGTTTCGGTAGAGTAGGTGGAAGTAACATCTCCGGAATAGCCAGTGAAGATTGTGCTCAAACCACCAGTTGGGGTTGGAGTTTCAACATGGTAGATCGTCTCTGGAGTGGTCTTGCCATCGCTACCGGTGAACCAGGTGGTTTCGGTAGAGTAGGTGGAAGTAACGCTGCCGGTGTAAGGAGAGTAATCAGTACTCAAAGCACCAGTTGGCATTGACACATTGGCTGGAGCAGTTGGAGTTTCAACATGATAGATCGTCTCTGGAGTGGTCTTGCCATCGCTACCGGTAAACCAGGTGGTTTCGGTAGAGTAGGTGGAAGTAACATCTCCGGAATAGCCAGTGAAGATTGTGCTCAAACCACCAGTTGGGGTTGGAGTTTCAACATGGTAGATCGTCTCTGGAGTGGTCTTGCCATCGCTACCGGTGAACCAGGTGGTTTCGGTAGAGTAGGTGGAAGTAACGCTGCCGGTGTAAGGAGAGTAATCAGTACTCAAAGCACCAGTTGGCATTGACACATTGGCTGGAGCAGTTGGAGTTTCAACATGATAGATCGTCTCTGGAGTGGTCTTGCCATTGCTACCGGTGAACCAGGTGGTTTCGGTAGAGTAGGTGGAAGTAACATCTCCGGAATAGCCAGTGAAGATTGTGCTCAAACCACCAGTTGGGGTTGGAGTTTCAACATGGTAGATCGTCTCTGGAGTGGTCTTGCCATCGCTACCGGTGAACCAGGTGGTTTCGGTAGAGTAGGTGGAAGTAACGCTGCCGGTGTAAGGAGAGTAATCAGTACTCAAAGCACCAGTTGGCATTGACACATTGGCTGGAGCAGTTGGAGTTTCAACATGATAGATCGTCTCTGGAGTGGTCTTGCCATTGCTACCGGTGAACCAGGTGGTTTCGGTAGAGTAGGTGGAAGTAACATCTCCGGAATAGCCAGTGAAGATTGTGCTCAAACCACCAGTTGGGGTTGGAGTTTCAACATGGTAGATCGTTTCTGGAGTGGTGAAGCCATCGGTGCCAGTCGTCCAGGTACTTTCAGTGGAGTACGTCAAAGTAGCAGTGCCATTGTATCCAGTGAAGCTAGTAGACAAGACTGGTGCGAATGTTGGGGTTTCCACATGGTAGATGGTTTCTGGAGTAGTGAAGCCATCGGTGCCAGTAGTCCAGGTACTTTCAGTGGAGTATGTGGAAGTAGCAGTGCCATTGTATCCAGTGAAGCTAGTGGATAGTACTGGTGCGAATGTTGGGGTTTCCACATGGTAGATGGTTTCTGGAGTGGTGAAGCCATCAGTACCAGTAGTCCAAGTACCTTCCGTGGAATAGGTAGAGGTGACGCTACCGTTGTATCCAGTGAAGCTAGTAGACAAGACTGGTGCGAATGTTGGGGTTTCCACGTGGTAGATGGTTTCTGGAGTGGTGAAGCCATCGGTGCCAGTAGTCCAGGTACTTTCAGTGGAGTACGTCAAAGTAGCAGTGCCATTGTATCCAGTGAAGCTAGTGGATAGTACTGGTGCGAATGTTGGGGTTTCCACATGGTAGATGGTTTCTGGAGTAGTGAAGCCATCGGTGCCAGTCGTCCAGGTACTTTCAGTGGAGTATGTGGAAGTAGCAGTGCCATTGTATCCAGTGAAGCTAGTAGACAAGACTGGTGCGAATGTTGGGGTTTCCACATGGTAGATGGTTTCTGGAGTAGTGAAGCCATCGGTGCCAGTCGTCCAGGTACTTTCAGTGGAGTATGTGGAAGTAGCAGTGCCATTGTATCCAGTGAAGCTAGTGGATAGTACTGGTGCGAATGTTGGGGTTTCCACGTGGTAGATGGTTTCTGGAGTGGTGAAGCCATCGGTGCCAGTCGTCCAGGTACTTTCAGTGGAGTACGTCAAAGTAGCAGTGCCATTGTATCCAGTGAAGCTAGTGGATAGTACTGGTGCGAATGTTGGGGTTTCCACATGGTAGATGGTTTCTGGAGTGGTGAAGCCATCAGTACCAGTAGTCCAAGTACCTTCCGTGGAATAGGTAGAGGTGGCGCTACCGTTGTATCCAGTGAAGCTAGTAGACAAGACTGGTGCGAATGTTGGGGTTTCCACGTGGTAGATGGTTTCTGGAGTGGTGAAGCCATCAGTACCAGTAGTCCAAGTACCTTCCGTGGAATAGGTAGAGGTGACGCTACCGTTGTATCCAGTGAAGCTAGTAGACAAGACTGGTGCGAATGTTGGGGTTTCCACATGGTAGATGGTTTCTGGAGTGGTGAAGCCATCAGTACCAGTAGTCCAAGTACCTTCCGTGGAATAGGTAGAGGTGACGCTACCGTTGTATCCAGTGAAGCTAGTAGACAAGACTGGTGCGAATGTTGGGGTTTCCACGTGGTAGATGGTTTCTGGAGTGGTGAAGCCATCGGTGCCAGTAGTCCAAGTACCTTCCGTGGAATAGGTAGAGGTGGCGCTACCGTTGTATCCAGTGAAGCTAGTAGACAAGACTGGTGCAAATGTTGGGGTTTCCACATGGTAGATGGTTTCTGGAGTGGTGAAGCCATCAGTACCAGTAGTCCAAGTACCTTCCGTGGAATAGGTAGAGGTGACGCTACCGTTGTATCCAGTGAAGCTAGTGGATAGTACTGGTGCGAATGTTGGGGTTTCCACGTGGTAGATGGTTTCTGGAGTAGTGAAGCCATCGGTGCCAGTCGTCCAGGTACTTTCAGTGGAGTACGTCAAAGTAGCAGTGCCATTGTATCCAGTGAAGCTAGTAGACAAGACTGGTGCGAATGTTGGGGTTTCCACATGGTAGATGGTTTCTGGAGTAGTGAAGCCATCGGTGCCAGTCGTCCAGGTACTTTCAGTGGAGTATGTTGAAGGCACACTTCCAGAGTATGGAGTATATTCAGTGGAAAATACTGGTGGAGTAGTTGGAGTTTCCACGTGGTAGATGGTTTCTGGAGTAGTGAAGCCATCGGTACCAGTAGTCCAAGTACCTTCCGTGGAATAGGTAGAGGTGGCGCTACCGTTGTATCCAGTGAAGCTAGTAGACAAGACTGGTGCGAATGTTGGGGTTTCCACATGGTAGATGGTTTCTGGAGTGGTGAAGCCATCGGTACCAATAGTCCAAGTACTTTCAGTGGAGTATGTTGAAGGCACACTTCCAGAGTATGGAGTATATTCAGTGGAAAACACTGGTGGAGTAGTTGGAGTTTCCACGTGGTAGATGGTTTCTGGAGTAGTGAAGCCATCGGTACCAGTAGTCCAAGTGCCTTCAGTGGAATAGGTAGAGGTAACACTGCCATTGTACGATGTGTAAGATGTGGAAAATACTGGTGGAGTAGTTGGAGTTTCCACGTGGTAGATGGTTTCTGGAGTAGTGAAGCCATCGGTACCAATAGTCCAAGTACTTTCAGTGGAGTATGTTGAAGGCACACTTCCAGAGTATGGAGTATATTCAGTGGAAAACACTGGTGGAGTAGTTGGAGTTTCCACGTGGTAGATGGTTTCTGGAGTAGTGAAGCCATCGGTACCAATAGTCCAAGTACTTTCAGTGGAGTATGTTGAAGGCACACTTCCAGAGTATGGAGTATATTCAGTGGAAAACACTGGTGGAGTAGTTGGAGTTTCCACGTGGTAGATGGTTTCTGGAGTAGTGAAGCCATCGGTACCAGTAGTCCAAGTACTTTCAGTGGAGTATGTTGAAGGCACACTTCCAGAGTATGGAGTATATTCAGTGGAAAACACTGGTGGTGTAGTTGGAGTTTCCACGTGGTAGATGGTTTCTGGAGTAGTGAAGCCATCAGTACCAGTAGTCCAGGTACTTTCAGTGGAGTATGTTGAAGGCACACTTCCAGAGTATGGAGTATATTCAGTGGAAAACACTGGTGGAATAGTTGGAGTTTCTACATCTATGATTATTGTACCCGCATTATCATTATCCGATTCAGTGTTAATATTTGTTTGAGTAGAGTATGTGGAAGTAAACGATCCTGTCCATGGAATTGTACTTGTGGTTGTAACAAATGGTAGAGCGTTTGTAATTGTACACTCTGGTTGATCAGGTTTGCTAGGGAATGAAAACACATATCCGGTGAAGTCATTTTCAATGTTTTTTCCATCGGGTAAAGTTAAGGTAGTGAATAGCCATCCAAATACATGTCTGTTAGTATAGACAATTTTCATTGGGTAATAATAGTTTGCAACAAGGTCGATCTGGAAATCCATGTGAGCTGTAGGACCATTGTCAGGTTTGATGGCATTAATGGAAAAATTCGTGTTGTAATTGGGTTGTGCATCCTGGTCACAACAGTCAAAAGCGATACCTTCACCGAAGTTAAGCATAGCGGAATCGTCGACATGATCGAAAGAGAAAGTGTAAGTACCGGTCTGAGGAGCAAGGAGATAACCGGTAAGTTCGACAGTGAAGTTTGTAGCGGTGATATCAAATCCGAATATAGGACTATTGTGCCTTTCTCTGAAGTAACGCTTGTTCGTACATTGCGAATAATCGAAAGTCCAAGGTTCTTGCGGGACGATAATCTCACCACTGCTCAACTGGCATTCCATAGCATAGGCAATCAGGATGTTATTGACGTTGTGTTGAGTACCTAAAAATTGTCTGGTAGCATATCCGCCAGCTATAAAGCTTGGTTTTCTGATAGTAATCAAATCACCATAGCTATATTGGTAGAAATTTGCTTTGAAACCACTTTGGGCTTGATTTGCTGGCAGGCAGGCTGAAATAGCAAGGACTTTTGCAATTCCCAAGACACTAAACCATAACAGCCATGAATAAATGTTTTTTCGGGAGACCATTTTGGCTTAAACTCGTAGTTGGTTGACAATCAAAAAAAAAAAAAACTGTATTCGATTATCTGA
Organism: Zygosaccharomyces sapae; assembly: GCA_900465325.1. Classification (NCBI taxonomy): domain Eukaryota; kingdom Fungi; phylum Ascomycota; class Saccharomycetes; order Saccharomycetales; family Saccharomycetaceae; genus Zygosaccharomyces; species Zygosaccharomyces sapae. The sequence goes on along the minus strand of UEGL01000017.1, from coordinate 52,293 downwards.
ATTGTACAAGATTAACCAAGTGTTTTCGTTTCTCAGTCTCTGATGATTGCTTGGGTCACTATGATACTATAAGTCAGACATATGTGCACATACAAAATTTGGTCAACTCTTTTATAGGTGGAGCGCTAATTGTTCTAGAAAAGGATTAAAAAGGAATAATGCAGTGAAAAAGACATTCTGCACATGAAAATGACATCACCAGATAACAACCATCCCTCGAAGTTACTAGATCCCCGAGAGGCTATCAAATAATGAGCGTATGGAATGGAGTGGGACGATCTTTATCGCATCATGCGATAAAAATGCTTTTTCTTTTTCTTTTTTCTATGTGAGCATACTGTTAATCTAGAGTATTCTCTTTTTGCTGTACCTTAGTGACCATGCAGATTTCTAAAAGTGTTCTGTAAACGATTGCCAAGCGGCAGATTCTGTGAAATTGTCCGAATGGGTGTCGTTTCTATAGTGCTGCCTCTTCACTACGTTGGATAGAAAACTGTCCCTCATGTTACTGTGTCTGACTACTAAATTACTCTTTTGACCTGCGCCTTATTCTGACATGAAGTCTCGATTGGTTACAGTTGCTCTTGCTTTCACAAAAATTGTGAACTCCATCACAGATCAACCTTGACTGTCTCGACCTTTTTTTCGATATTGAATGTATGTGAAGTTACACAGCATGATTTCCTAAGATGTGAAGAGGAAGGATGCGTAAGTTATTTTGGATTTTAAAAAATGCTAAGGCTTTTTCTATTTTTGTTTATCTTACAGTGTTTCGAAACATCTAGTTCCACAGCGGCTGTACAAGATCTTGTCAGGACCCAGCTTTTTTGATAGTCCCTCCTTACGTTAAAGAGGCTTCGTATGCACCACCGTGATGCTTGCATACATTTCTAAGTCATATTGAAAACTAAAAAGGAAGGTAGGTAACTTACGAGATTGTGTGTGCCTTGCGTATGATTTTTTGAGGATCTGCAAGACGTAACTCCAGGCCAAGACTTTTTCTGTCATATTCCCTTCATTCGGACATGGCAACGCGCGTCTTCCAGAAAAATAAAAAAAGATACGACGAACGGCTTAATAGTTGGAAAGATGGTAGGCTGCTTTCTCAGGATAGCTATGTGATGTGATAAATTATGCGACATGTTGCATTACTCTAGTTTAAAGATTTCTTTTTCTTTGCGCTCCTTTTTGTCGAGGCAAAAGGCCGCAGGACTTTTTTACTGAGAGCATGATTCACTTTTTTTGTCATAAAGCCTTTTTCAACTGGCATCATGCTGTGGCGTGAATGGCAATAAGATGTTTCTGTTAAAAAAAATTTCCGAGGCAATAACTACATCAAGCAAAAATAAGTCAGACGTTGTCTACTTATTTATTGTTCCGTAATTATCATTTTCACGACTGGTGTCTGTTACTCACAAACTACTATTTTGATCAACTGGACGATGGCGATTTGGTACTGTGCGCTCTAAACAATGGCATCCCTTATTCTATCGCTCCTCCTTGTATGATGATTCTGCTATGTCCATGCATTTAGCTCGATGGTTGTTAGCGCGGTGTAACTGGGTTCAACGTTTCCTGTTCAGATATTTTTTGCCTTACAGCTGTCCGCTTTTTTGAGTAACCCCTAACAACCAGGAGACGTATCTTGGGTTAATTACTATATTGGTAATACATGCAGCGGTATGGAAGAATTCGGGTGATATCGTGCGGAATGATTTGTTTGTTATAATGCATCTGCAGGTCCCTTTATGCCATAACAATGGGTGCGGCCAGCCCACTCCGTTTTTGTTTACCTTCATCGTCTTCGAGGATAGCCTTGCCTTTCCAAACTAGGACAAACGGGAGAGCTGCCTTTAAAGAAACTATTTTTATTATACCACGCTTCCTTAGTATTTTACATCAATTTTTTGTTTGAACTGGATTATGCTTATATTGGTCCGGGTTGATATAAGTGATTTTAGCGCGCGGAACTTTTTTGTGTTGTGAACGACAATGCAGTGAAAGATATAACTCGTTGTGATGTGATTATTAATATTTTCTTACATTCCGTTTATGAAGTCTTGTTTAAACATCAGGCTTTAAACAGCTTTAGAGATTTCCCTTGTTTGAGTCAAGATTCCTGTGTACAAAGAACTCAAGTCAGATCTAAATATTAACCCCCAAAGTATTGTGAAATTTTGGTGAGGATGTGGGTTTCCAATGGATTTTAAATTCTAGAAACGCCAGGGTTTCACGATTATCAAGTATTACCCATGAAGTTTGATCGTAAAAATATCGCTCTAGGAGGTAAGTTATCAATTGAATCATTGGAAATGGAAAATATGAAATCCTCTCTAGCTACGGCGGAGATTTCTTTAACATCTGCCCGACGCTGGTCGCGAAGATTATTATGCCGCAGAGAAAACCGAGGTGACTTACTGTTGACTAAGAGTAGAATTGAAAGAAAATAATGATCTTGAGACCGACTAGTAGAATCCTGTCTAGGTCCGTCTTCAATTTAGCTTCCGCAAGAATGCATGATAACACAAAGTTCCATTTGAGGACTATCACTTGAAACATTGAAATTCCGAGCGCTATATGAGTAGCAGCGAGTGACATGGCGAATGTGTCAATATTGGATTACATTATTAACGAAAAAAAAGAAAAAAAAAAAAAAAAAATTAGGTTATTACAAAACCCTGTTGCTTACTTTGCTGGCTATTACGGAATTTTCAAAAAGTATGATTGTGTTATACTATTAATTGACGTATTGCTGTCTGGAAAAGTCTACAACGTCATCCTTTCACCGTAAGAGTTTTCACGTACATTAGACTGGATCATGTGTTTTTCTCTGCATTTCATTGATCATATTTAGAGATAGCCCTTCGGTAACAACCAGACATTATTATCGGGTCCCGCCTAACAAGTGACATTCTAAGGCTCCTTTTTATATCACTATAAAATGAGTGGATTGGCTGTGAAAGACCTCTTATGATCTTTGAAGATTATAGCGCTCTGTATGGAGATGTAATGTTATAGACTTGGTGGTGTTACGTGGTATGTTGAGCCATCCGATTCCGACGGAAGTCTTTGGTATTTGCCCGGTGATGATCATGTGATTGTTGGAACTCCGAACGGGCCATCCAACGGGAAATGGATATCTTGGAAGGATAGTGTGCATCAATCAATCGGTTTCAGGAAATTAGAGGTATATCAATGGGATGTGAAATTGTACTGGCAGCTATAGCGATTATTTCTCAAGTGGTTTGTTTTTAAAAAGATGGTCACGATGCAATATTATAGTTATACACCAAATAGAGCTGCAGCAGTTGCTTTTGCTGTGATTTTTGGATTATTGGGAGTAGCTTTCATTTTTTTCATCATCCATGTTGCCAGAAATATGGAAGATTTAAGGGTTTCTAGACAGTATAAGAAGACACAACTCTTGGGATCGTATCTACCGTTCGTGGTGGGATGTATTCTGGAAGTAGTTGGTTATGCGGCGAGATGTTGTAATTCAGATTTGCTGGTGCCATATATTATTCAATCGGTCCTTATATTGGTCGCACCAGCATTTTATGCAGCAACTATTTATATGTTGTTTGGTAGAATCGCACATCTTTCGTTTGCTGAAGAGTTGCTAATTATGCCCACCAGATATAACACTTTAATCTTTGTTTTAGGTGATGTTGTTAGCTTATTTTTACAAGCTAGTGGAGGTGGGTTGATGGCTAACCAATCTAGTGCACCTCTGGGATCTCACATTGTAATTGGTGGACTGTTCGTCCAAATTGGATTCTTTGGGTTATTTATTATTAATGAACTTCGATTCTCGTTGAAAATTCATAAAATTACAAGCAAATTTACTAGACTGACAAGAAAAGCTGTCATCCTGAATAATTTTCTTTTATTGGGGAGCATTCTGATTTTTATTAGATCTATTGTAAGAACAGTGGAGTTTATCCAAGGATCTAACGGAACTGTTATGACACATGAATGGTTTCTTTATGTGTTTGATACTACACCCATGTTCTTAACTTCATTAATTTATACATTAACCATTCTATGGTGTAATGTATTTAAGATTCAACAAGAATCCGCTGAAGTTCAATTAAATTCTGACGACGCCAGCTTACCACTTAAAATGCTCCCCATGCATGTTGCTGTAGACGATAAAAACGATTTTGCACAACAGACTTCATATATCTTTTAGACTGTCTAAGGATAGATCACAATTTAGAAAGGCATCCAATTCATCAAATCCTGTCATGGGCATTTCTTGAATGTTTTGAAAAAGGTCAAATTGATCGAATGGGAACCCCGAATCTTCCTCAAGTATCTTGCGAACCTCTTCGGAGAAATTTGGTCCTATTTCTTGTTTAAAAAGCTTAAGTAAAGTTAAATGAAAATTGCTCATGTCGGCATTTTTTATTAGAGGGTCAAATAATTGTGAATTTTTGTCTAACAGTTTCATGCACATTTTTGACGCCTCTGGATCAAATTCTGTTATTGCATTGATTAACTCTAATTTTGAAATATTTGAACCAGACATGTGGTGGTCGATACAGAGTCTTACGATAATAAAAACCCTGAAGGATATCACCTTAAAATAACTCACATAAAAGTAGGATTCATCAGTTCCTTCATCAAATTCTGCAAATAACTTTGCAACTCTGCAAAGAATCGTTAGGTCGTATACTCCGACTCCCTTCTCTAAAAGATTAAACATGAAAATCACCAGAAAATTGGAAATAGGACCAGTAAAGATATATATTAAATTAGGTGCCTCCACTTGGATAACATATAATAAAAATTGCTGACAAAGAGTGTAATTTCTCTCAATTATGGGGAAATCTGATACCTTTTTAAATCTTAGAAGTACACTTTCTATGACTGATACACAAGAAACCTGTGTATAGTTGAAAGCAAAGGACAAAGACAAATTATTATAATCGGCTGTGGTGTTTGTAAAAAGTTTAAATTTCTGTCTAAGCACATCAAAAAGATTAAGTGTTTCTTTGCAGTTATTTGACAAATCTTGTAGAAAAATTTCAGAGTCTTGTAAACTACCGGTATATTTTCGGTTGTAGGCAATTCCACCAAGAACTTCTGTAATTATTTTTGATAAAACGATGTATAAGAATATGTTTTCTTCATCAGGCTGGAAAAGATCTAATAATTCTTTAGTAGACATAGCATCTCGGGCACCTAAATTTGTGACACATCTTGGAAATAGGCATAACACGCAATCCTGATCTATTAAAAAATGGCTTTCCACTAAGTAATGAGTACCATCTATCCCACCAAAAGCATTTCCACCAAATTTTTCGGTAAGATTCAGCTTTATCTTCATTCAGATTACAGTAGTACTCCCATCGACTTAACCCTAAGTCCAGACATCTTCTGACAGATTCAGAAACAAATCGACCAATTGTTTGGAGTGACATTTGCCAATGCATCGCCTCCAGAAATAAAAGAATACTGGAAATGACGCCAATATCGTGCATTTCGGAAAAGACACTTGGAATAAAGGAAAGGTAACCAGTTACAAGAATAGTTTCCTCCTGAATGAGACGTCCTTTTAAATGATTCAGCTCGTGAGGGTTACTGGAGTTGAATTGCCGCATTTTTGTGACAAATTCGCAAACGAGTTCAAATAGTCCCGAAGAAAAATTTATATCAAAAGGCACCTCTTTTGATAGAACCTCAATAGCCAGTTGTATTTGCTCAGATGGTGTCCCTGAAATCTTTAACCTAGAAGAGAGCCATTCAGAGGGAGATGAACTCAACTTTAAGAGCTTTCCATAAGATTTGGTTGCAAGGTCTAGGTACTTTAGAAAAAAGAAGATTACATATTTTGAATCTTCCCTTCTCAAATCAATCTTCTTCAGTATCCAACCAAAAGAATCAATTGATTCTAAACATGCTGGATTGTATAAACCGAAATATGGTCCAATTTCACGATTACCAATTTTTCCAAATTTTAACTTCTCTGGCTTAAATAGAATCTTCTCATAAGATATGCTTTTATCAGGGGAATCTATTTGTAAATCAGGAAGTAAATCCAGTCGCTTTCTGTAGCCGTCCAGTATTCCCTCCATTTGAAGTAAACCTGATGACATCATTTCCGTATTTAGAGTGTCAGAAGATTTTAGTTTAGAGAAGGAATGCAAAATAGTATCCAATTCGCGATACATTTGGCTTTTCTTGGAACTTAGAGGCGGTTTTTTAATTCCCATGGAATCTTGATAATGACACTTTTTTTTTTTAAAGACCCACAACTTGAACATGGTAAATAGCCATCACATTTTATTTTTCTTCTTCTACATATTTCACATGCTTTCTTTACTCTACCTTTGAGATTGCTTTCCATTGTCGAGCATTGACCCTAGTAGGAGTTCTAAGGTTATGTTTGAATATTATGTATCAAACAAGATCATCGAAATCTTTTGAAATTACCCGGCTTTAATTCGTTGAAATATGATAACGATTAGCTTTCCACTCTTATCGGTTTATTTACATCAAGATAAGATACGCATATATATATGTAGTTATTTCGGTGGAGCAATGCTTATTAAAGCTTTCAATTATGATTAATAATTGAAATAGTATATTTTTTTGTCAGACATTACTGGTTCAAAAGGTTTTATATTATATGGTAAGAACATGTTTTCTCAACTTTTCCAACGTTGGTGAAATTCGTTTTTCCGGAACAAAACACAAAAGAAGACATGAATATTAAAACAAAAAACAAAGAAGATTTGCAAGATTCAGAGGAAAAAGGCAGTTTGGTTTGAATCCTTTAATCCGTAGAATATTCATCTACAGAATTCTCTTGAAGAACGAAAATATATAAGTCAAATATTTCCAATCAACGAAGATAGATATGCACCCGTTTCCTTCCTAAGTATCGAATCCTGTTACCAGAAAACGTCTTGGATAATTTCACAGTTACCGAAGAAACAATCTGAAGTGTTTTCGAACTATGAACAAAGTAAGGAATGAGAAATTTCTTCAATTGAAAAACATGAGTTTAAAGGCCCATATCAACTGGTTTTTTAGAGATCACAACTGGTAGCTCGAAAGACCTTTCAAGTATTATGCAAAAGTTTCGTACAGGAAAAAAATTCTTATCAACAGCTAAGAAAATTAAGTAAACAACCATAAACCGAAAGAAACAAATACAAACGTATTTGTATAAATAAGTAAAGGTTAATGATTTTTTCAACATTTCAAATGTTTTGACGAAACAATGCCCTGAAACTTTAGTTTTATTAACTTAAAATTTAGCCTTTCAGAGTGGAACATTTAAAATTCCTTACGAAGGAACCATACCACCTATACTAAGAAATAATAGTCGGATCACCTTCTGACCAGATAGTTTTAATTTTCCAATACTTTACTTTCCATATATCTTCAATTTCGTCTTTAACAACTTCAAAAAAGTTAAAATCCCCGCTTGACATACTTTGGGTATTGGATATATTGCCTTCTCCTTCCCGATAATGCTGAGCAAGCACAGAAGCTGTCACAAAAACCTTATTATCTAACAAATTAATACGAATGTTACTAACATGATGTGTACTATCCAGTTTGGATACTTTTTCAAACAATGCTGTACAAATATTTTGTTTTCCGATCATCTCAGTGCCATTAAATTCTAAAGTAGCACTTGAAAGAAGACTAGAATCAAAAAGGTCCTTATCTGCAATATCTACACTTAGCACACACCTATAAATGACATCTGCAATGGCCTCTCTGTCACTAAGATAGGACAATTTGACAGGAAACGACATACCGTCCCTGGGTTTGCATCCATATGAGTACGTGTATGCTTAAGTGTAGAACAAGGTTACATTTTTTTATACTCTGTGATTTCCTCTGACAGAGATAATAATCACACAAAAAACAACTCAACGAACGTGCTCATAAGCAATTCTTGGTTTATTACATCCCTAATGCGTTTTTCACAAGACAGATGGCGATTAGCATATCGTTTCGGAGTTTTATCATGCGGCAGAAAGAACCGACTCCAACTGATAGATAAGGTTTTTAGGATGTACGTTTACGTTAAATACCCTAAAAAGCAAACAAACACACAACACTACAAACAAAAGAAAAAAAAAAAAATCTATGTAGTTTGTTAGAAATATTTCTAGAGCTCAGAACTAAAATGTACTATATTCCGTAGAAAACCCGGCTACATTGTACGATAGAATAAGAAATATAAATTATTGCTAGTTTGCTTTAGTTGAAAAAAGAAAACCAAAGTAGTTCTCTTTTCTTTTTGTTAGTTCCAGTACCATTTTCATAATATTACCATCCTCATGGAACACGAGCCCTTGAAATATGCCATCTCTGGAATGCCGCAAGCATTAATCACACTCAATATTCCCATGTATCTGACATTAAAAATCGCTTTAAAACTTCTAAAAGAAGCACAAAATCAATCTCTATGAAAACATAGGCGTCTTTTCCGTTATAAGCATTTTTACGCAATCTTTTTGGCACTTCTTTGTTGGCAAGTACCAATCTATATGTTGATAAGCTTGATTCCATTTTCCCGGGATGTCGTTTGGTTTGAACTGCGTAAGATTACTAAGATTTTTACTCTGTAAACGACATCTGTTGGATACTTCAACCTGCATTAGCGAGAACTAGAGTAGAACAGACATTGCGGGTTATAAAACCGATAAACTATATCGCGCGAGAAACACCAAGAGACTCGAGAAAATTTATTAAAATCATCCAGTAAACAGTCCCTAAAAGTGTCATAAATGTTTAAGTAAAGAAAATCCTATCAGGGGTCTGTGTATAGTACCTACAAATATGCTTTGTTAGGTTCTTTTCGGACCCCTGATGGCTCATCATAGGATACGTACCTCGGACCTTCTATCTTATCTTATCTTATCTTACCTTATCTTATCTCATAACTGATGCTCAACCGTCTCTACGCTAAAATTAGCATCGTTACCGCAAAGGACAACAATTCGAAAAAGTCCGTTTCCGTTTCTTTCGACATTTTTTTTTTTTTTTTCGAAGACAAGAAAAAGGAAAAAATAAAGGAAAGTAACCTCCAAGCGTTTCAACAGCCGTAGAATTGTTTGATGTAGAATTTTCACTTTTCATTTCGACTAGACTCATACCGAGGTTGTTTCGTACAAAGGATGCTATTCAAGACATTATCTCCCCTCTGCGGGGTCTTTGAAAGCTGCGAAACATCAAATATATACACAATACAGTGTCATTATTAACCAACTCTATTTCCTTATGAACTTTTGCCAACTTCACAATAACTTTCATGTCGACAGACGCAGGTTCTTCACATTCGTATCAATCCCAACTTCTACTTTCATCCAAAAAAAGTATGTTTTGGTAGTGCAGAAATATCGAGATTCCTTCTGTCACCGAGGTGCAACAGCGACTACACTGCCAGTACTTACAGGCACTAAATAGGCCAAAAGCTCGAGAGCAGCTCCCGCCCCCCACCACGACTTTCTTAACAATCTGATTAATGTAAAGGTGACATTGGAAAACTCGTGAAACTGTCAAATGAAATTGAAGTGATTTACATCTTTGATTAGATGAATGTTAAAATTACTCGAGTATGATACAGTTCTGCTTCAGGGTATGTTTTAATTTTTGTTGGCGGATCTGTAGAAGGATATTTTGATCAAATATTAACGCTTCAGAAATTCCATGATGGAACAACAGTACGGAAAGCTGAACCAGATTCTCAAAAACAACAGTACACCATCCTAGAGTGTGTGACTTCGGGGTACAGCTATGTGGCTTACTTGGCCCCATCTTTATACCGTTCAAGACTTCACGTATCGAAAAAAGAAAAAAAAAAAAACATTCCCCACTACATCGGCACCGCCGCATCAATTCGCCGCTCAAAGAATGTGGCGGGAAAGTGTCAAGAATTTATAGAGCCGTTCCTGAAAACTCCGAAGTGCATGAAAAAAAAAAGGTCCGAAAAAGAGCCCATAAGCGTCGTTAAGCTCAAGAAAGATGCCTCAGAGACACCCGCTTTTATGGCCAGAAGCCAGCACTCCATGCTGTCGTCCCCACTGAATCGCTTCTTTTTCACGTTTGTACATGTTTCCCTAGCATGCAGGTATTAACCCAGACATTACGGCTATCCGCTCCTACTTTTCGAGAACACTTCCCCGCATAAGCGCGTATTTGTAAGTACATGAACTATATCTCAGCTCAAGTTTTCCAAATCTTCTGAAATCTCCAGCAGCTACGGTATCTTTACCGACTTGGTTAAGCCCACCCTGTCACCGGAACACGCCTTCGGCGGTTTTACAAACTTACAAAAGCCGTACAGCGCTTCCGTTAACAGCAGTTGTCCTAGTCCGCTCCATACAAAATTCACCAGACAAATAGTACAACTAAGTCAAGTAAAATCAAATACACAGAACAGATCTTAATCCATTGAAGGTCATATCCGCAGTTACAAGGCCCAAAGAAGTCGTAACAGCAGGGATGAAAGAAAAAACAGCTGACAAACAAACTAATACTACGACAACAAAAACTTCACTTTTCCTCCTATTCCATTTCCAGTATTTCTTTTGGTTCTTTAAGCATCCTGACGAACTCAGACCTCTTCAATGACACCGAACAATCCACTTACCAGTAGCTAAGGTTTTCAATGTACATTGTCGATAGAGCACTCTCTGAGCGTGCTGTGCAATCATGTTTAATCCTCTCCCCTAATAAGTTGGGCGCACTCTCAATGGGTTTATCCCTTTTGGCATTCCCAGTTTCTGTAACCCGCTGCCGATACCCTCGAATGCAGATACTCGAAATTGCACCTGTCACATGACCAGCGAAGATATGCGGGCTGCAACACCCTACAATGGACTTATTCTCCAATATCGGTTACCTGAACCTTCACAAAATGCTCGGAACTTGGTGACTTTGTGTTATTTCCGAAGTTTTTCATATTTCCGGCTCGCAAGTCAACGTATACGAAGTATAGAGCTGAAGAAAAATTGCCCTAGAAACCTACGCTAAACAGAAACAAACGAATTAAAGAGAAAAAAAAAACGCTTTCAGACCCTAAGTTGGAGAGATGTGCTAAATGATTTTGGATGTTGGGTATGGTTGGTAGTAACTCCGTTGACCCTGAAAACTTTGACATCGTTCGGAATAAAGAAATATTGCAGAATATAAAACTAAATTGTTGTAAGGACGCTGCCAATATTATCTTCTTCTCTTAGTAGCAGTAAGAATCATCTGGAATGTACCTTACAACATATAAGAATACATTTGCAGTTGATGTATTGGAGTACGTCGGTTTAGTAAAATTCCAGGAAGACACGGGTAAATCAGGCTCAACGAGCTGCACGGACAAGGACGAGTCAGAAGGAGATTCGAAAAAAAGCGAGTTGTATAATGAGCTGGAAAAAGGCGAGTTTGACGACCCGTTCTTAGTTGAATTTAAGGGAGCGACAGACCCGGAACATCCGCATAATTGGTCTACGGTCAAACGGTTGGTGGTGGTTGCCAATGTGATGGTGCTCACGTGTGTCACATATATGGGGACTTCGTTCTATACTCCCGGACAGGATCTGATAGAAAAGGAATTTCACGTGGGACATGTAGTCGGTACGCTCAACCTTTCTTTGTATATCTTGGGTTTTGGATTAGGACCGCTGGTGTTCGGACCGCTTTCTGAGTTCGTTGCATTTGGCCGTCAACGGCTTTTCGTTTGGACGCTGTTTTTGTTTGCCATGTTGCAAATAGGATGTGCGCTGGTAAGGAATATTGCAGGACTGGTCATTCTGAGATTCCTTTCCGGTGTGTTTTGCTCTCCATCATTAGCCAACGGAGCAGCCGCAGTTGGGGATGTTGTTAAACCAAAACATGTTCCGGTAGTGCTTGGTTTGTGGGCAATTGGTGCTCTGTTGGGACCAGCAGCGGGGCCTCTACTCGGTGCTTCTATGGTAGTCGCTAAAAATTGGAGATATATGTTCTGGCTGTTGATGTGGATAGGTTCCGGAACGCTTATTTCGATGGTATTCCTCTACCCTGAGACCAATGAAGACAGCATTTTGTACCGCAGATGTCAAAGGATAAGAAAGGCTACGGGTGATAACAGGTATTACACGACAAAGTCCAAGGTGGAAGAGAACTTGAGTTGGAAGGACGTGTGTATAACTACTCTTTATAGGCCCTTTGAGATGATTATCAAAGAGCCGATCATTATAGTGTTGAACACGTACCATGCGGTGGAATACGGTGTGTTTTACTTGTTTTTCGAGGCCTTTCCTATAGTGTTCACCAATGTGTACCACTTCACAAGGGTGGAGCTCGGTGTGTCGTACATGGGATTCTGCGTTGGGTGTTTTACGGCGTACGGTGTTGCAATGATCTTCTTTTGTTGGTACGCTGCTAAAAAGAGAGCCAATAATACGTTTACTCCGGAAACATATTTGGTGTTGATGATATGGATATGTTGGACGCTTCCTCTTTCGCTTTTCCTCTTTGCTTGGGCGGCTCAAGTTCACTGGATTATACCGATGATTTCAGAGGTCATCTTTATTGTCGGCCAGTTTAATATTTTCCAATCAGTCTTTTCCTACATGGCGATATCTTATCCGAAATATATGGCTTCTGCGTTTGCAGGAAATAATCTGTGTCGGTCAGGCTTTGCGTGTGCATTCCCGCTTTTCGGGAAGGCCATGTATGATGATTTAGCAATTGATGGGTATCCTGTGGGTTGGGGTTCATCGCTGGTTGGTTTTCTTTGCCTAGGCCTTTCTCTCGTGCCCTTTGTTTTGTATAGATATGGTGCTTACTTGCGGAGCAAATCACAGTTTGCTGGTTGATTACGTTTTGCTAATGACATATAGGCCGTTTTGGAACAATGATCGCGTGTCTACCTGATTTCCGCAACTGTGTTCTGTATTTGGTATGCCAGCAGGCACAAAGAGTATGTTATTTTAAATAGCGGGAAAGTGTTCTCGCTGGGGTCGCCAATGGTAGTATGTGTATGTGTGTGTGTGTGCATGCGTGTGCATATCACGTCGTTAGGTTGGATACCCCCACCTGTTTTTCTCTTTAAAAGTCAAAGGATTAGCGATCCTCCTTCCTATTCAATAACAAGGCATGCCATTCCGGTAAGATTATAGCAAGAAGACAGAATCCCTAAGTGCTCTTTCTTCGTAATAAGACTAAACTAGCCTATTCTGATCACCGTCACATTTAGGATCTAATCGATAGCATGAATACACTGGTGGTGCAATGCGATGAAAACCTTAGAACATTTACAAACGTGTCATTTGCCTCAATAGAATTACGTCAGCTGTATACTATAGTGGAAAGAAGCCATAAGACATATAATCAAACACCCAAATGTTCGCACATGAGCCTTAACAAGTATATAAGTTTGGTCCTTGAAGTAAACATTTAGGTTTGGCGACCTTACCAAACACCACGTTAGCCCTGGGAAAGGTTAATAGTAATAACAAAAAAAAAAAAAAAAAAGAGGCGACGATGATACTCTTGAAAATCTGCACTAACATTCCCTGCATCCTAATGTCTACGCTACAGTTCTAATCCACTAGCTCTTTGCCCAACAGTATAGCGATCAAGAAAGTCCTCTTGCCAACCAAGTGTCTGATTATGGCTAGAAATGTTCTATTAGAATTAAAGGTGTAAAGTGCCTACAAAAAGCATGGGAACAAATACCGCTGCTATTAGCTACTGAATCAACTTGTTGCCTACAATTTTGCCGTATTGATGTTAAACCAGTCTCGTCACAAGGATTTCCCATTTACAGGCCCTTACTGCAGTAATGGTTCCCCTCTATTGACCACATATGAAAATTCCAAGGCAAAGGCTTAATATCAGGCAAACCCTCAACCCAGGGTACACTACCTGTTTATTTTTCCTTTTATTCCGCTATTTTTGTCTATTTACGTGTTTTGACAAACATAAATTACTGCATCCTAGGTTTGTGTCGGACTGTACTGCGCCCTTATTTACTCATAGCAAGGACCCAACTATCTACACCCTTGGCTGGATTGCTCCTTCATTACTCGTATGACTACAATGTGTTAGTTCGCTACTACGTAAACTCACCGCGCTAGTTATTTTTACAGAGATTGCGAAACCTGGTGAGGCTGATGACGCTGTGCATTACGCTCTATATCTTATTAACACCAAATTCAAGCCAAGTGAACGTAGTTTTATGAGGCCGCAGTGATGTATGTGTAAGCCTTACACGCACCTCCCCAATTCGCAGAGCCGTCACAGGAATTCCACAAGAATTCCACAAGAATTCCGCAAGAATTCCACGAGAATGCCACGAGAATGCCGCAAAGTGCCACAAGAGCGCCGCCGTTTTTGAAAAACCTGCAGCACCTGCACATCAAAAGCCAAAAGAATTGCTGTTAGTGGTACAGTATGCATAGTAAGGAATAATAATGCATACATTTACCGTTTTTGTACATGAATTTTTTTCTCTAGGGAATTTCACACATCACCCGAACGCCAAAACGAATAAATGACTACCTGGTGGACTTACTGTTATAGTAACCGTTGATATGACAAACATACATCAATAGTAGGATCCACTGAAAGATTTTTCTAAGAATGTTTTGAAGTCGCCATTTCTACCAGGTATTCTTCTATCGGAACATTTTATCACGTCATACAATAGAGCTTTAGAACATTACCACTTTTGCTATGAAAATAGCAAGTGAAAGTAAGTCCAATTCTGACTGAAACAAAAAAAAAGACGAAAAAACAACAATTAGAATTTCCTGAAAGATTTACACTGCGTATTGTTTTCTTCACAAAGCCGTACATGCTTTCAAGTCCGAACATAGGAGTTACCCTTGTGATCCTATCGAATATTAAGGGACGATAGAAAACACGCTCAGGCTTGAGACGAGAACCTGAACATAAAGTTAGTTACCGTGAAGACTGTAGATGAATTGCGATCAAAAAAATTGTAAGCTTTTAAGAAGCGATTTCCTTCTTTGATACTACCAGGACGTGTCTAAAGACTTATCCTAGGGGCTATTCTAAAGGTCCTTTCACTAATTAGTCCCATCAACCCTCTATTTGTTTTGAATAGTACACGCCGTTGTATCAAGACTCGGATTACTGCTAAAATTTTTGACTGTGTGAAATTTTTGAGAGCTGATTCTTGTTCAGAGCCGTGGCGCTCTACTATATTTAATGAAAATCGTCAAAAATTGTATTCTATCCACAACTCTATTATGAGCTGAAGTTACTTAATAAGCGTTTCTCCAAAAGCTTATTCTTGTTGTATCAAGAAGCGGGAAATAAGGCGAGAGCACACTTTTTTAATGGTTCAATTGCTCTATCAGTTGCTACTGTTGTCGATCATTTTTATTACCGCCGTTGGTCAATATGCTACTACCGTTCTCAATCCTTTACCATATGCATTAGCGGATGGATATGAAGGAATTGATATTCAGAATGTGCAGGATTATTGCTATTTAAGAAGAGATGATCGCAGTGGTAATCCCGATTCTAACAAAATGAAACTTCTTAATGTGAAGTACCTAAATGAGAACCTTTACAATGTGACTATTTGGATCAGTGGTCAACAAATTAGGAATCCTGGTCTCTTAGAAAGTCTGAGTATTACCGGGATCAATGGACCTGTTGATCGAGTTGCTATTTACAACCCTGGGTTTATAGATGAGCCTGGTGAAATTCTTCTACCTGACTTTATTACCACATTTCAATCTTATGGTGTTGAAAAAAATGACACAACTTGGTTACCACATTTCCAACTGAGATACACCTATACCGATGGCTTAGAAGGATCTTCATCTTCCAGTCATGATACTACTCTAGGAGTTGGTTGTTCGATGGTAGATTCTTCTCTTTCAGGTTACTACTGGGAAGCTCCGGCTTCAAGTACGAACCCCATTGTCTCCAATGACTTCCCTACTTCAAATACCATCAGTACTCCATCACAAACAAGGGCCAGGTACACCCCAGCTGCACCTACTACTCCGTATACAGAAATCCATGACGTTCAGGACTACTGTTTCCTAAGAAGAGATGATCGCCCTCGTAGTCCGGATTCTAATAGAATGAAACTCCTGACTGTCAAGTACCTGAATAATACTAACCTTTACAATGTTACTATATGGGTAGGTGGTCAACAAATTAGTGATCCTAGTCTCTTAGAAAGTCTGAGTATTACCGGTATTAACGGACCTGATGATCGAGTTGCCATTTACAACCCTGGGTTTATAAATCAGCCTGGTAAGATTCTACCTGACTTTATTGCCACGTTTCAATCTTATGGTGTTGAAAAAAATGATACAACTTGGTTACCACATTTCCGACTGACATATACCTATATTAATGGCTCAGAAGGATCTTTATCTTCCAGTCATGATACTACTCTAGGAGTTGGTTGTATGATAGTGGATTCGTCCCTTTCGGGTTACTACTGGAAAACGCCAGCTTCAAATACGGACCCAGTTGTCTCCCATGACTTTCCTATTTCACATTCCTTTAATACTCCTTCACACACAAAGGCCAGTTGCAGAGTACCAACTTCTACTAGTGCCTATACTGACATATACGATGTCCAAGACTATTGTTATCTAAGAAGAACTAACCGCCGTGGTAATCCTGATTCTAATCGAATGAAACTCCTAAGAATAAGATACCTGAATACTAACCTTTACAATGTTACTATTTGGATAGGCGGGCAACAAGTTAGTGATCCAGGTCTCTTAGAAAGTTTAAGTATTACCGGTATCAATGGACCTGAAGACCGAGTTACTATTTACAACCATGACTTACTGGATCAGCCTGGTGAAATTTTCCTCCCTGACTTTATTACCACATTCCAGTCCTATGGTGTTGAAAAAAATGACACAATTTGGTTACCATATTTCCAACTGACATTTACCTATACCGATGGCTTAGAGGGATCCTTATCTTCCAGTCATGATACTAATTTAGGCATCGGTTGTTCAATGGTAGATTCTTCTCTTTCAGGTTATTACTGGAAAAGTCCGGATACATTTATTTCTACGTTTGCGGATGGCACGTTTATAGTTTCTAACTGTGCTACATCTACCCCTGATAGCCGCAGTGTTAGTGAACCACATACCTCTAGCTCTACTGTAAGTACTGCTACGTCTACACCAGCAGTTTCTGCAATGACCAGAAGTAGTGAGTTTAATGCACCTGCATCCACTACAGATACCAACACCAGATACTCACAAGCGGGTTTTGCGACAACAAGCTTTGACACCAGAACTTCGTCATCCGACAATAGTAAATTCCATACGGTTGGTTCTACCATGAATTCTGTGACAACCGGACCAGTAAGATTTACAACAACTAATAGTATCACCACCTCCCCTAAAACTAATGGCGAGAGATCTAGCATGAGCAAATCTAATACCTCTCGCCCTGTTACAAGCTTTACTACATCTACACCGGCAACATTTGTAACAAATAATAGCGGCGTCAACATTCCTGGATTCCACACTAATGAATCTCGTACCGCTGGATCCACTGTGAACTCCACCACGGCCGCATCAATAGGATTTTCAACGACTAATATTATTCCTAACACTACCGCATCTAGTGGTAATGTATCTAGTGCCACTGGCTTTACTATGAACTTTCCTACCTCTGCACCGGCAAGATTTACAACAACTAGCAATATTGTCAACTCTTCTGAAGCCAGCAGGGATGAATCTAGCATAAGCAAGTCTAATACCACTGGCCCTATTGTGGAATTTACCAAATCTAGACCAGCGGGTTTTGTAACAAGTCTTAATGACATTAGCACTTCAGGATTCGACAATAGTAAACCTAATGCGACTGCATCTACTGTGAATTCTACCACACCCATATTAACAGATATTGCAACGACTAGCGCCGAAAACAGTGCCCCTAACTCCTCCATTAATAGATCTGACGCCGCTGGTTTTGCTTTAAGCTCTGCTACATCCGCACCGACAGGACTCACAACGACCAACTCTGACAACCGTACCCATAAGTCTTACAGTAATATGTCTAGTACTGCTGGTTTTATTTTTAACTCTACCATATCCGCACCCGCAGTATTTACAACGACTAATCGTAACACTAGCATTTCCGAGAACAATAATGATAAATCTAACGCCATTGGCTCTAATTTGAACTCTAGCGCATCTAAACCAACGAGATTTTCTACGACTAGCATTATCACCAATATTCCTGGATCTGACAAGGATAAATCCAATACTGCTAATTCTACTATGAACATTCCCACATCTAGACCAGCTGGATCTGTCACAACCGTCCGTGTTACCGATTCTCCTGGAGTTAACAGTAACGAATCTAATATAACAGGCTCAACAAAGATTAAGCACGTTACTAACACACCTAAATCCAGTAGCAATGACTCTATTTCCATGAGCTCCAACGTGAACTCCATCACACGCAGTCCATTAGGATCTGCGATCACTAGCACTCCTACAAATGTTCTTGGGTCCAACAGTAGTGAATCTAATACTGTTGGATTTACTGCAAATTCTGCCACATCTACACCTGTAGGATTTGTAACAACTAACAGTATCACCAACTTTGAAGCCGGCAGTAATAAATCTAGCACATGTAAACCTACCACCACGAGCTTTACTGTGGGACCTTTCTCATCTGCTCTGACGGAATTTGCGACAACCAGTAATGTTACAAACATTCCTGTATTAAACAATAAAGAATCTAATACACCGGTACCTTCTACCAACCCCGCTGTATCCACATTAGCAAGACTTATGACGACTAACAGTTGCACCTATACCCCTAGATCCAGCGGTAATGGATCCTATATCTTTGATTTCACTGTATGTCCTACCACATCCCCACCGACAAAACCTTCAACAACTGCTATCAGCTCCACGAGATCTTATCTTAGCAAATTTAGTACAAAGAGCGCTTCTTTGGAACCTTTTTCAGGTGAGTTCAGTTCAAGCACTTATTCCAGTTTAAATATTGATACTAGACCTACAGGATTCCAAGCTGGTACCACCAACGCTCAACCAATGATTCAAATTAGCAGCAAAAATAGTTCTAATATTGACAAGTTATCAGTTTCTCCAATCAAAACCGTGACTTCGACAGTAACAACGACTGTCCTTGGTGGCTGCATGTGCCCACCAATAGAAGATCCTAAAGAAGCAGCTTCTGCAAACGCAGATTAATAAAAGCTCCTTCTTTTTTTTTTTTAAGAAAAAAGAAAACAATTGGTACTAGAGTAGCTTCAGATGATACTAATGAAGGAATGATGAGTCATTTTAACAACCTTCTAATGAGTTCTTTAAATCATATTCTCTCCTCTTGTAATATTAAAACCAAACTCTTAGTTTTATATTCCCACTGGTTTCAATATATATAGTCTAAATATTTGAATATTTGAAATTTCAAGATTTCTTTCAAGTTAATGTTATTTGTGAAGTTGTCAACATGGAGTACCCTACAAGCTAGACATTAGTCTTCAGAGCTTCTCTGCTATTAGCGATCCGCGCTTTAATCATGGTAACATCTCATCACATGACATTTGTAATTTTTCTGATAATATCATTCTAATTCATATATATATATATACAAGAGTGGAAAAGGAACATAAAATTTAAAAGCTCTTTCAATCACCTATTCATTTATATGCGTAACTATTCTTTTATATTGGAGGGCGATCTGTTCAAAATTACAAAAAATACCCTAGGAAAGCAAAACGTGAACTTAAATATTTTCAAGAATTGGCAAACTTACAATTCCAGTCAACCTAGAAAACCAAATCATAACATTTGGTCAAGATTAGATATATTTATTTACGTTATATACTAGGTTCCAACAGCGTAACTTCAAAGACGAAAGCTGAGTTTTAGAATTAATATTCCCTTTTAACTCAATTATCTGAGCTCCTATCCTACTTCTTCAGGATTCCCTTTCGGCTTCAGCTCTCAACCTTTACTAAATATTTAAATATCACATAATTTTGACCTGATTAGTTGGCAAAGGGAAAGATTTACTTTGGCAGGTCATTAAATAATCCAATAGCCCAATAAAAAATTTGTAGAGATGGAAAGGAATTATCATTCACATTTTTTACCGATCAATGAATAAATGAACCTTTCACTAACTAGAGGTGGGCTCTCCAAAGAATACCAGTATTGAGTCACATTTTAAGTCATAGTATTTTTCCCGTGAGTCAACATTGCACTCCTACAAATGATCACGTGCATCTATCAGCTATCCATAACAAGAGCTAGAGCTACTCAACGAAGCCCCCAAACGTATTAAATACCATTCACAAGAAGAGATATTTAAACTCGAGGTGAGCCTCGAGGAGTGGATGGGAAACATAATATATTGAGAAAGCACATGAGATACATCTAGTCATTCGCCTTCAACTGATACAAACTCAGGAATGGGATGAAGAAGTTAGTCAAAACCTCTTAGGAGCGCTAAAGAGTTATAATAGGGTACTTCATGTAGGCAGAGCTAATTGGGGTGAATTTTCTGAAAAAACTGTACTAATTTAGGGTGAGAAAATACTTCTATTACAAGAATTTAGTATGGTACACATACAAAGCGGTTGTATCAAGCACCAGATAGAACAAGGTGTTGAAAATATATCCTGATGAAGAAGAACACTTCAAGAAGGCTGGTATTAATAAGAAAATTATAATGGACTCCTTTTGTTCTATGTTACGGTGAGTTATCAACAAAAAAGTGCAAATATATAGACAGAGAAATGTCTCGTTTGAATTCAAAGCTAATACCAAGGAATAGGTGGACGGGTAGGTATACTTGTTGGTTTTCTGGCAGAATTACTGAAAACGAGAAAAAGAAGAAGTCTGACATGGATATGGTGATCATTGATAAGCTTTCAAAAAGGTTTTACTTGACTGCGTTTCAAAAGTTGACCTGTTATTTATCTGCATTTGAATATCGTTGATTTCCGTATAACATTTATTAACGATAGAGGTGCGAAATCGACCTCAGCGAATTATTAAAACATATTAGAGCGAACAAGAATTATTAGACACAATGTGTCATTTAGGAATCATCCAAAAGCGAAAGGACGAACCCAAGGCTTTACTCAAGCGGTAGATAAACTACTAGACTTATGCAAGCAAAACACCTCCATAATGGAATATATGGTTTCCTCTAGAATTCATTTACACTTCTACTTACATTATTGAGACTCAAAACAATTATCTGAGACTGATTTAGACTATACACCAAACCAGCCAACTTCGATTATTTTTAAACAATTAAATGCTCCAGACTCAAGGGAGTTCAGATATAGAAAAATGTTGCAAGATTTCGGTTCAGTGGTTAGAAAGAATTTCTAAAAGAAAAGTCACCAAACATGGAAACCCTCAAATCCAGGGTGAAAAAGGGATCATTACTATTAGAACGTGAATAGTTATTGCTGCATCAAGACCTCTTTTAATATTTTTTCAACGTAAATTCATGAAAAAAAAAAAAATAATAAGAATAACAAAAAAAAAACTGTTTCATCTACATTTGACAATTCCAAAGAATTACAAAATTCGACGATAAATCCTTAAAAGTCAAAATCTCAAACTCACTGTTATTAATGTACCACGCGCACAGTGATGTGAAACCAACTAGCAACAGGTAAAAATGCTAATTATTACAAACTTTAACAGTGTAGTGTAAAAAGAATACAAATGAAGAGAATGGAATTATCGTGAACTTTTATGGACATTATGACTAAGAGGTATATGAACAAGTATGAAAGATGCTTAATAATTATCCAACATGTAACCACTAACTGATGAATACTACTTGTCCCTATTCGAGAATGGTCATCTTACATCAAATCGTCTCGTGTACAGCTGAAGCTTGAGATGCAGTTAGCTGGAAGGAAAACAAACAATAGAGATCCCAGTCGTTCTACATCTCTACTTACTCATAATTGCTCCCTGGAACGTTACATCCGGCTAGTCCTCATACATATATGCCAAAAACACATGTGATAAAAACGATAGTTTCTAGAATAAACGTTGCTTGATAATCGTTTTCAAACATTCGAAATCAGGAATAGTTCTCTAAGAGGCGAAAAATTAAGCCAAAGGTCAATATAGTAATATGAGGAGCACTTTCCAAGTAAAAACGTGATGTTCGGACCACCAGAGTTTTTCTCGCTAAGAGTATTTGCTTTGGATTTTTTTTTGCCTTGTGTTTGTTCTCTTCACCATTAACTGAGTATTTTAGACGTAAAATCACGATGTCCAGTACTAGGAACGTGCATTGTCAGCACTTTTTGCTGAGGAAAGTGTTAATCATTATTATTAGGTTGCTAATAGTCCAGTATTATGTCTCCTGCAAGTTCTCTACTCGAGCCGTGCCTGAAAAATAAAAGGCAAATTTATTGATTTTCCTAAAGAACAGTCCACTTTACTAATCGGGAAATACACTCACTTATTGTATTGTGTTTGATCGTAGATAACGGTTTTCTAGAAACACTACTTTTCCCAAAGCAGAAAGCACACTAGCGACTGATTTAAGGGACTTTCCAAAAGCAGAAAACAGAAGTAGTAACGAACTTAAGGAACCATTTTAGTTCTACGAAACAATCTTCGAGAGGCACAATACACTCCTATCGCAGAAAAAGTGTTAGCAATAGATTTGGTGTATTTTAATTGATTCTAGACTAAAGTTACTACTAATTTGAGAATAACAATGAACTTTATTTTTTTTCAAAAGAATTTCTGCGTCATAGTAAGCGGTAAAAAAAGGTTTACAAAACTATTTGAAACTTTTTAATTTTATTGCGATTCCTTTCTACTACAATGAAATTTAGAAGAACTGTTCTCCCCTATACGTAGCTAACATGCCTATTTTCACAGTGTTTAACTTTCATTATGATGCCGCGGTTATGAGTACACGTTGATAACCATATAAAAGGAACCAAAAGAATGGTTTACAAATTTGGACAATCTAACATTTATTGTTATACTCTTTTGAACCAAAAAAAAAAAATAAACAAGACTTTTGGAAGATGCTTATGAATATGTTCTTTTGTATGTTGGGGGTTGTTTCCGCAGCCTCTGATTATACACATGAATCTCGCTCTCTTTCAAATGATGACCGTCTCCATTGGTTGCCGTACAATTCTACTTCTCTAGTTTCGACTAGTCCCACATCCTCAGCATACTACAATTCTACTTCTCTAGCGCCAGCTAGTTCCAAAACCAGGGTACACTACAACTCTACTTCTCCAGTGCACTCGACGTCCTCAGTGCACTACAATCCTACTTCTCTGGGATCAACTAGTTCCAAATCCAAGGTATACTACAATTCTAGTTCTCTAGCACCAACTAGTTCCAAAACAAGAGTGCACTACAACTCCACTTCCCCAGTGCACTCGACGTCCTCAGTGCACTACAATCCTACTTCTCTGGGATCAACTAGTTCCAAATCCAAGGTATACTACAATTCTAGTTCTCTAGCACCAACTAGTTCCAAAACAAGAGTGCACTACAACTCTACTTCTCCAGCGCACTCTATTTCCACGTCCTCAGTGCGCTACAATTCCACTGCCCTAGGCTCAACTAGTTCCAAATCCAGGGCATACTACAATTCTACTTCTCCAGTGTCATCAAGTGTAAGCACAAAACCTTCAGTGCCCCCTGGTCACACATCGTTTTCACCTCCAGTATCTCATACTGAAACTATTGTTACTACTGAAACCATCTCTTCAAATTCTATTTCAATACCATCTAGTACCATATCACCAGTACCACCAGGTTCCGAAGCTGTAACAACAGTAATCACAGAAACTTCGAACTCGGTTACTGTAATAACTCTTTGTACCAAGACTTCTGGTGCTTCCCAATGTTACACAACGATCCCTTCCACTAATTTGTTTTCAGAACACGCCTCAACTTTGCAACATTCTAGTATTGTTGAATCCTCGGCTAATACAACCATTAGTGGGCCCTCTCCGCGTGCCACTTCGATTATTCAGCCAACAGGCAGCACTAACACAGTCGAATCTATTGCTATGTCACATGTTGCAATGGTACCAAGCAGTACTCTCGAGGAATCAAGACTGTTGCTCTCATCGACACCTTCTACCAATACTGAAGTCGAATCTGTGTCATCGTTCATTACTGAGTCAGGAACTTTTATCGCAACGGTGACCTCTGTATCACCAGAAACTTCCGCGACACTAAACACGTCTGGTAAAGCGAACACGTCTAGTGCCACAGAGACATTTGAATCAACAATCCATGTCACTTCCAGTTGTGAAGCTTGTTCACCAATACAAACTATAACACCAGAAACTACTTCTGCAACACCAGAAACTACTTCTGCGACACCAGAAACCACCTCTGCGACACCAGAGACTACTTCTGCGACACCAGAGACTACTTCTGCGACACCAGAGACTACTTCTGCGACACCAGAGACTACTTCTGCGACACCAGAGACTACTTCTGCGACACCAGAGACTACTTCTGCAACACCAGAAACCACTTCTGCGACACCAGAGACTACTTCTGCGACACCAGAGACTACTTCTGCGACACCAGAGACTACTTCTGCGACACCAGAGACTACTTCTGCGACACCAGAGACTACTTCTGCGACACCAGAGACTACTTCTGCGACACCAGAGACTACTTCTGCGACACCAGAGACTACTTCTGCGACACCAGAGACTACTTCTGCGACACCAGAGACTACTTCTGCAACACCAGAAACTACTTCTGCAACACCAGAAACCACTTCTGCGACACCAGAGACTACTTCTGCGACACCAGAGACTACTTCTGCGACACCAGAGACTACTTCTGCGACACCAGAGACTACTTCTGCGACACCAGAGACTACTTCTGCGACACCAGAGACTACTTCTGCGACACCAGAGACTACTTCTGCAACACCAGAAACTACTTCTGCGACACCAGAGACCTTTATTGAAGCAAAAAACTCTAGTACAACGGTTCGTATTACGTCCAGCTGTGAGGCCTGTACACCTAATCAACTGCCTTCAAGTCACTCGATTGTTCAAGGTCCAGAAAACCAAGGAATCAGAAGTGTTAACACGACGGGAACAGTTTCTCAGGTACCTCTTTCAACTTCTATTGCCTCAGAAGGCGGACATCCTACGCTAAATTTGTCTATGTCCACTGGATTTGGTTCTTCCAGTGTTCAAGCAAAGCCCTCCCTATCAGTTTTCGAAGGCTCTGCTACCCGTGTGAAGTCATCATTTACAGTTCTTTTTTTGATCCTCTCCTGGTTTTTGTAATAATTTCCTTTGCTTCAAGCTCCTGATCACCACCTTTTTTTGTGTTTTCTGTTATCCAACTCCATAGTATAATATCCTTATTCATACAATACCGTTCGTCAACCTGGTGAAATCTACTAAGTGGGCTTTATAATTCGTGCTTTTCTATGTGAAATAAATATGTGTGTTCGTTTATATCAAATATTATAATCTTTATTTATTGGGTAATTATAATAAGTATTTCTAAGAGTAGATTATCTTATAAGGTGCCAATGAATACTAAACTTTAGAATTTATTATTATCTTATCTTATCGCATCAAAAAACTCCGCATTTCGCATATTGACACTTTGCTTTAAAAGAAGATTTACACTAGAGTCAGACGAAGATACACATATGAGTCAGGTGGATATAAACAGCCCAGAAAAGATTAATCGTAATGAATCAGATATACACGAATCTCAGATTGAATATCTAGAATCCGCGAATACTAAATTAAAATGCTACTATTTTTCTAAATTTCTGCGCTCTAATGGACTCTTAGACATTATATGCTGTTGGATAAATCACTCCCCAAAAAAAAAAAAAGACAGATAAGAAGTTCATACATCGCTAAAACTGTTGGATCAAAGGTTCCTTCAAAAGATAAACAATAACAAACATTTTTGGTTAAGATACAAGACTCATACGAAAAAATCCAATTTCTATATTGTAGAAGCCCAGTCTATTTCCAATAAACGGGAAAGTAAGTGCATAGTGACTTCAGTAAATGTCAACTGACTAGGATTATTAAAAAAGGTAACTTAGATCAGTTTTACGAGATTTACACTTCATTACTTATAATTAAAACCAAGATTTGAAGAGGAACTTCAAATCTCATACTGGGAATCACGTGTTATTGGTTTCTAATAACGGACCAGACTTGTTCATTAATATCAAAGAACCCTGATTAAATCAAGCAATATTTTAGTTTTAATACAACTCGACAAATCCATCACAGCTCCAAGAAGCGATTCATCAACATCACCACTGTGTATTCGCGGAACGTCACTGTACTCGCTTTAGTTCTCTGATTTTATTTTTTCCTTTTTTTTATCGTTCATGTTAAGAACCATCAGCTGAGTTCAAAAACCTTTTTAAGAAACATGGTCAATATATAAACGCAAGGATCGGCAACAATGCGATTGCAAGTTTGAAAGAGTTTAGACATTTTGAAGAACAATATATTGCCTGTTTACCGCTTTTTCCCCAACTGTACAGCATACCCAATAATGTCTGCGTCCTTAGCTACAACCTTTTTGAACCATACTTACGAAAATCCTTTTATGAATGCCTCAGGTGTACATTGTAAGGACACCAAAGAACTGAACGAATTAGATAACTCAAAATCGTCTACTTTTATAACCAAGAGCTCCACTTCTTTGAAAAGAGAAGGAAACCCAGAGCCACGTTACTTTTCAGTCCCACTGGGTAGCATCAATTCCATGGGTTTGCCAAACGAAGGTTTTAATTACTACTTGAAATATGTTATTGAACGCCAACAAAGGATGCCTAGAGGAAATCCAGCTTTTTTCTCAGTTGCAGGTATGAGTGTTGACGAAAATTTGAAGATGTTAAAGGCTGTTGAGGATAGTGAATTCAATGGCGTGACTGAATTAAATTTGTCTTGTCCAAATGTACCGGGAAAACCCCAAGTTGCTTACGATTTTGACATGCTTGAAGAAATCTTGCAAAAAGTGTTTGAATTTTTCACTAAGCCATTAGGTGTGAAGTTACCTCCTTATTTTGATTTTGCACATTTTGACACAGCGGCAAGCATACTAAATCGGTTCCCATTAGTTTATGTCAATTGTATTAACAGCATTGGGAATGGATTATATATCGATATCGAGAAGGAGAGTGTTGTTATTAAGCCCAAAAATGGATTTGGTGGTCTTGGAGGTGAGTATATCAAACCTACTGCGTTGGCAAATGTAAGGGCATTTTATACCCGGTTGAATCCGTCTATCAAAATCATTGGAACAGGTGGTATTAGAACCGGGGGAGATGCATTCGAACACCTGCTGTGCGGCGCAACTATGTTACAAGTTGGTACAGAACTGTACAAGGAGGGAGTGTCTGTCTTTGACCGCATAGAAAGAGAATTGAAAGAAATCATGGAAAAAAAAGGTTACACTTCGATCGAGCAATTTCGCGGGAAGCTAAGTAGCCTGTGATTCAAATGGACAATAATAATGAATTTGATCAATCAAAACATTTGTAATATATATACTACACGCAACGACACGTAATAATTTTATTTATACACAACATACCATACTGCGGAGCACGAAGAGGGACTGAGAAATGCATAATAATGACTGTACTTTGCATCTGGTGAAGCAAATGAACATTAAAAAACAGTGCCAAATAAATCGAAAATGTTTAAACTAACGAACCACACTTATGTTTGTCGTAGGGCGCAGAGTACAAGAAATTTCAAACATCGTTGTAACTAATGGAATGAAATTGCGGTAAACTTAGATTCTACGGGAGAAATCAAAGAATGGGTGAGAAATCAAAGAATGGGTAGCTTAAGGCCAAAAAGAGATCGTGAAAAACCAATTCGAATGGGGGCATAAATTACAGTTGTCGGAAGAGATGAAGGACCTGTTCAAAACAGGATAGCGAGAACAAAACCGCCGATTTACAAGAAGCTCTCACAACTAAAAAAAACAAAAGTGGACACAACCGGATTCGAACCGATGACCTTCTCCTTGCAAGGGAGACGCGCTACCAACTGCGCCATGTGCCCTTTTGAGCTCATTTCCTTGCGAGGAAAGTCCAGGAAGAAACTAGACAGAGTCACATAACTACTATGTGATGAACTAAGGTCTAATTACTACTAAACGTGTTAATATGAAACAAGGACTTCAAATGTTACATTCTAAGATCTGTATAACTCGTTCCTCTCCATTGAACTACATATCGCATGTTAGTTGAAGTTAAGACTGCGTGAATTGTTTTAAGAATAAACTCTCAGGGCCACATTTTTACGTTCTAAACATTGTTTGATGCAGTAAAGTCCGAGTTTACAATTGGATTAATGTTAGTTAATCACAACAATCTTTCTACAAGTTCGAGATAAATCATTCACTACGAATATTTGTTTTCAGGCTTATCTGATTCCGATGTTATCTTATCTGAAAAGAACAACATAGATGGCCTGCAACAAATATACTACCTGATGCTGACCTGGGATTCAGAGAAAGGTTCTCCTCGAGAAAACCTGAGTAAAATATATCCATAGTTTGATTTCCTGGTTCTACGGCTGCAATTAAAAAGTCATAGGGTTAGGAATCGACAAACCTCAAAATATAGTATTTGTATAGGCTATGATACTCTGACAGAATGATATAAATATTATTTTATCATAGGTCCCAAAACTATCTGAAACATCACAAGATGCACATCAATTTTAACAGAAGGAGGTCACCATTAGAAAATCTTTGCCCTAAACTCCGAACCTATTGTAGAAAATGTCAATAATTGTAAAACTCCCTCTAACCTACAGTACCGTAGTACCATCTGCTAATTTATCATTTTTATAACTCCCTCAGAAAAACCAATTTTAAATAGTGATGATATTTATCCACAGAGTGAACAATTACCGACTTAACACTAGCAATCTCTCCAATAATTCTTCGTTCATTTGTATAATTCCAAAAATGATTCCAATCACAATAACACCACCAAAAGATGAAAACGGGTCATTCTCGAGAATAAATGAAATCGAAACTACAAAAAAAAAAAAACTTTTTACGATTTTTTTTTTTTTTTCATAGAAACACTGTCAGAACTTACGCTAAAATTGGATTTATGGGACATAACACCAGAAAAATGCAATCATCGCTGACTTGTTTCCGCAGAGACAATGCAGCCACACAAAAAAAAATACAAACGACAGTACAAAGCGTCCTTGAGGTCAGAGCTGTATGATCCATATAAAAGTTGCTGCCAAAGTGAAATAAGAAATGAATCATCTGTACAAGAAGGTTGAGAAATCATGGTATTAAAAAAATGAGCTCCCTGACTGACTCAAGGGAATCAGCGTTCGGAGGTACTCATCTTTTAAAAGAGTCCGGCGACAATAACGCTATCACATCAATGAATAATACATACGAAATGAAAGATAATTATGGCCAAAGTGAAAGTGAATACGATTTTCCTAAGGAGCATACACATATTAAAGTAGAAGAGGTAACGCTTACCGAAACACCAGAAGATGCTGAGAAAGAAAAAGATTCAACAATATGGGAAGGTGATCCCTCAGAAATGACAGATTCACCATACCCAGAGGTAAGAGCCGTCCTACCACCAACGGATGATCCAAC
Source organism: Zygosaccharomyces sapae (assembly GCA_900465325.1). NCBI lineage: Eukaryota > Fungi > Ascomycota > Saccharomycetes > Saccharomycetales > Saccharomycetaceae > Zygosaccharomyces > Zygosaccharomyces sapae. The sequence goes on along the minus strand of UEGL01000017.1, from coordinate 22,660 downwards.
CATCTTTTTAAATCACTGGAGAACATGGTTTCTTGTGACGGTCTTTGTTGTTGTTTTCGCAGGTGTTAACCAGTTTTTCTCTCTCAGATATCCTTCCCTTACCATTAACTTTCTTGTAGCACAGGTTATTTGCTATCCGGTAGGGAAAACTTTAGAATGCCTTCCTAATTGGAAATGTAGGCTCACCCCATTTTTTAATTTGAACCCGGGACCGTTCTCAAAAAAAGAGCATGCAGTAGTGACGATTGCAGTAGCACTGACTTCATCCACGGCTTATGCCATGTACATTCTGAATGCGCAGGTGAGCTTTTACAATATGCCTGCAAATGCTGGTTACCAATTATTATTAGTGTGGACGTCACAAATGTTAGGCTATGGTGCCGCTGGAATAACTAGAAGATGGGTCGTAAACCCAGCATCATGTGTGTGGCCTCAGACACTAATTTCTGTATCGCTGTTCGACTCATTACATTCTAGAGCTGTTGAAAAAAGCTCTGCTAACGGATGGAAGATTCCTCGTTATAAGTTCTTTCTTTTTGTTTTAATCGGGAGTTTCGTGTGGTACTGGGTGCCCGGATTCCTGTTTACTGGACTCTCCTATTTCAACTTTGTTCTCTGGGGTCCTAAAACAAGGTACAACTTTGTGGTCAATACCATCTTTGGTGTCTCTAGTGGGATCGGAGCCCTACCAATTTCATTTGACTATACGCAAATATCCCAAGCCATGAATGGATCAGTCTTTGCTACCCCATTTTGGGTTTCTGCCAATACGTATGCAGCAGTCCTAATTTTCTTTGTACTTTTACTACCAATCCTCTACTTCACGAATACTTGGTATGCGAAGTATATGCCCGTGATTTCCACTTCTACCTTTGATAACACACAAAAGAAATACGATGTGACCAGAATTTTAAATTCAGACTTTACAGTAAATTTCGAAAATACAAGAATTATTCGCCGCTTTTTGTCCCTTTCTCCTACCTTCTCTCATATGCTTTGAATTTTGCCGCGGTTATAGCGGTTTTCGTTCACTGTGGTATTTATCATGGAAAAGACATCTATGGGAAATTAAGAGATTCTAACTTCGGAGGCAGAGATATTCATAGAAGAATATACCAACAAAATTACAAAGACTGTCCGGATTGGTGGTATCTTATTCTTCAACTTATTATGCTTGGATTGGGATTTGCAGCAGTGTGCGGATTTGACACGCACTTTCCAGCATGGGCCTTTGTGATTGCCCTCCTCATAGCCTTTGTTAATTTTATCCCTCAAGGAATCTTAGAAGCCATTACAAATCAGCACGTAGGATTAAATGTAATTACCGAGCTCGTCTGTGGTTATATGCTGCCTTTCCGTCCAATGGCAAATTTATTGTTCAAACTATACGGCTTCATAGTGATGCGCCAAGGGCTGTCACTCAGCAGAGATTTAAAACTGGCTCTTTACATGAAAGTCCCGCCACGCCTAATTTTCTTTGTTCAAATATATGCCACCATCATATCAGGTTTGGTCAACGTTGGTGTTCAAGAGTGGATGAGGCATAATATCAAAGATTTCTGCTCCCCAGAACAAAGTGATGGATTTATTTGTGCAAATGGACGCACAGTATTCAACGCCTCAATCATTTGGTCTATGCCAAAATATCTTTTCAGCTCAGGCAGAATATACAATCCCTTGATGTGGTTTTTCTTAATAGGTCTCGGATTACCACTCATTGTTTTTGGTCTCCAATTGTTATTACCTAAGCTCAGATTTTTGAAGTACATTCACACTCCAATTTTCTTTGCTGGACCCGGTAATATCCCACCAAGTACGCCTTACAATTATTCACTTTTCTTTGCAATGTCTTTCTGGCTATACATAATCCGAAGAAGATGGCCACTATGGTTCAAAAAATACAATTTTGTAATGGGTGCTGGTGTAGAAGCCGGTGTCGCTATTTCTGTTGTCATCATATTTCTATGCGTTCAATACCCTGGAGGAACTTTGAAGTGGTGGGGAAACGAAGTTTGGAAGAAAACCTACGACTATCAATCGAAAAAGTACTATACGGTGAAGACAGGCGAGAAATTTGGCTATGACAAATGGTGGTAAGTAATTCTCCGTAATAAATCCCTCCAGTACATCATTTGTCAATAGACATGATTTTGAGAATTTAGAGGAGAACCAAACTCATTTAATTCGTAATAGTAACAAAGAAGAGGAAACTTCAACAAATTCATTTATAAATGCTGATCGTGTCTCGGAAAACATTTTCTCGATTGCTAGTTCTTGAGTTCGTTTCTCCAATAGTTTTTTAGAGCAACCCTCGACTGAGAACAGTTGCACTAGGATGAAAAGATGACCCTCTACTCCGAAATTAAACACAACTACAATGCTTCCTCAGAAAAAATAGAAAACCCACAATTGAACAATCACCTTTTAGAAGGATTCAAAATAATTTGAAATTCGTTAAATGCACACATTTTGATCTTCCATTTCTTTTCCTATTGCACCATTTAGGTATTTTAAGCTTCATCAAGATTCCTAAGAAATCTGTAACTTGTAGTAAATATATAACCCCTCCCCCAATGTTTTCATGTTCTCTCACCAAGACAAAGTCCCATTATTAAAAAAAACAAAGCAATTATCCTCACATTCTATGGTATTAGTAAGTATTAAATATTAATTCTGCAGCTAATCTGTAGAGACCCATACTTTACAATCACACCCTCTGCACAAATTTAATGTAGGTCACTCATTTGTGGGGGTATTCCATAACTTCGAAAAAAAAAAAAAAAGCTTCTAAGGGACCTCCTAAAAAAAAAGTCTGTATAGCCAGGAAACCAATAGAAGTGATTCACAAATTCAATAATACTGCTCCAGATATAGCCTTCATCAAACTAGGACCGACAAAATACAGAAGGAGACAAAACAAAACAACGTAAAATTCTGAAAATAGCTAAACATCACTTTCAATAAAATTCTACAGCCTCAAGCAGGGTGGTGGACACAAACGCTTAACCCTCTTGATCTGATTTCTCTAAGTTACCGTTGGAAACAGCGTCCCTTTAGCCGTCTTTTATTCACAATAAACAAGACAACCGGAAACAAGCATGTATTTATTGCGATCCACGCACAAATGACACCATAATTTCTCCCCATGATGTGCTTAGAGGTATCAAGAAATATGACTTTGAAAATTTCAACTGCATTTGGGATCGGCATCATATAACCGTAACGGTAGAAATCACTGTCAGTGACAAGAGGGTAAAAGCAGGCGAGATGTTTAACACTATCCAACTCATCAACCACAATCCCACATACTGAGGACCCAACAGCGTAATAATACTCACCGCATTTTCATTAGCCCCACCTAGAGCAGCCATCAACAACCAAGTAGACATCCAATAAACCACAAAACCTGCTCTTCCAAAAGCCTTCGTAAAATCTATTTGAAAGATCGCGGATAGCGTACAAAAGAAAAGCAACAAAATGAAATAGGTAGCATGCGAAACGCCAAGTCTGTAGAAGACCAATAGCCTCAGTTTCAACAGTTGAGCCATTTCCCTGTGAAGCGAAGCATAGAATCCTATTTGAAAAAACGTCAAAAGCAGACAGTAGATCAGACCAACCTGTAAGGGACTAAGAATGACCGGGTTGTAAAAGGGTCGATAATCCCAGTAGTCGAAACCTACATTCGAGGCACCAATTAGATTTTTTCGGACCACATCGTCACCCTCCTGAGAGACCAGCTGCGGTAGGTAGTTGGTCACGACCTCCTGTTTGTACAATTGTTCCAAGTATTGCATGTTCGTCAAGATAGCCGTCTTCATAGTGCTTGGACTTCTCGCACTTTCGTAAACTACTTGAAAATAGTCCGAAAAATTAAATGATTGGGCAGAGGCATTGGTCAGTGATTCTATGAGATCATCCGTCGCATTAGGCTTCACATTTAGACCCATCCAATAGTCTTGATGATGGACCTGGTGCAAAAACTCCTCATTTATCTGAGCGGCTTGTACGTTTCGTTTTCTCTGGTACTCCCCGGAGTCGTACATATGCCAGGTGCATGGAACATCTCGGGTAATCGATGGTAGGACCTCCGCAAGACTCGACCGATTCTGACTCGGTGCATCCTGAATAACAACCAACACACTTACTTTATGCATAAAATGCGACTCGTTGTACTCGGTTCCCCAGTAAATGGAAAGGATACAAATCAGAAAAGAAGATAATATGATAGTAGTTTGAAGAAACTTACAAAGCGTTTTTTTATGCAGCTCTTGCATCTTAGGAGACAATAAACGGACTCTCCGCTCTTGAAACAGCAACTCTGAATGTGCAGCCTCATTATCTGTCGTATTCGTTCCTGGATTAGAAAACCATGCGTACTGTTGCGGAGACCCATCGCCTTCACCGTGGCCACTCACACTGACAGGTTCACATACAGCTGCTACCTGTTTGTCCTGGTTGGACTGTCGCTCTTCGACAGTGCTCGGCATACCCAGGTGACTAAACCGTAGATGACAACTGAGGAGTATCTTCTGACAACAATGGTAATTTACTATTCTGTTTTCCTTTAACGAAGCTCATTTACTCTATCACTCCGACCCCCTAAAAATAGCGAAATGATACAGTTAGAAAGTTCGTGGGCTTAACCGTCTTCGAACGGAATATTCTATGTCACTTGTAGATGTCCTTAACTTTGCTAAAATTGAAAGGTGGACAACCGTTCCTTAGCTGATTAATTCTTCAGTAATTCCGATTCTTCCATCCGAATACTTTCTATTTCATCTGCGAAATGGTGTACTGAAATAAGAAAGGGTTACCAAATACTGTTACTTGCGGCTTTTATTGCAATCGAAACCTGAACGGCTTTGTGCGTCTGTAAATGTAAACACCCTTTTCCGATGGTGCAGGGAAAGGGTCCTTGGTATCTAAATATTTTTTTTCTAATAAGGTTACAATGCAAGCGACGACGATAAGGTAAAAAAAACTATAAAGGCTATAAGAGTTATCTATGAAAAAGATAAAATAAGATCGAAAAATAAGCAAGGCAGCAGTGATGAAAATCGCAATGAATGAGGATGCAACCCACATAGACACAAGCTCTAATAGCCAACTGGGTAGCAAAGAAGACGGGGACGATGCTGTAGAACAAAAACACCCTACGAATATGGAACCCGAAACTAGTGAGAAAAGTATTCTGGTACAATTCAACGAGGGTGACCCGGAAAATCCGTTCAACTGGAGTAGAAGGAAAAAGCTATTTCACACAGCGATCTATGGACTCGCTACGTTTTCAGCACAGTTTAATTCGACGACAACCTCGCCTTCGGTACTACATCTAGGCAAGTACTTTAATGTGAGCCGAGAAAAGGCCCTTTTAGCAACTTCGCTGTACGTGTTAGGCATAGCGTTCGGACCGATGTTCTTCGCACCGCTTTCCGAGATGTATGGACGAAAGATTGCGATATTCGGATCGCTACTGGTGTCGATGGCGTTTACATTAGGATCAGCCCGTTCGGAAGACTTTGCTAGTTTGCTTACAACGAGATTTTTTGCCGGCTTCTTCGGAGGTAGCCCAGTTGTGTCATCCGGGGTGTTTTGGCTGATTTTGGTCGGTCCGAGTAAGATCTATCGCCATGGTGTTTTACGCAATGTTTGTTGTGTGCGGTACGACAGTGGGACCGGTTATTTGTTCTTTGTTGATTTATCAGGCTGGTGGCTCCGAAGAATGGCGCTGGCCACTGTGGTTCAGCTGTATGGTGCAAGGCTTTCTGATAGTAGTCGCTATGCTCACGGTTTCTGAGTCGTACTCCGGGGTCTTATTGACTTCCAAGGCGAAGCGAATCCGGAAGGCAACTGGGAATTGGGCCTACCACGCTAAACACGAAGAGTGGGACCTGGACCTCAATGAGTATCTGACGACACATCTGTTAAGACCATTTGCCATGCTTGCGACTCCGATTGTGTTTGTCCTGGCATTGTTCGCCAGTTACGTTTTTGGGATCTTGTATCTGATCGTGACTTCTGTGTCGCTGACCTTCGAGATGACACGCGGCTGGGAAGGGACGGTTGGAAATCTTCCGATGTTAGCGGTCCTCATCGGCGTGATGTTTGGCGGCGCGGCTAACATATGGGGAGGACTTCGCTACAGGAGGGTCCTCATAGCGAACAAAGATGTTCCCATTCCGGAGGAGAGGTTTCCGCCTATGATGATGTTTTCATGGTTGATGCCTGCCGGGTTGTTTATATTTGCATGGACTTCGTGGTCACACGTTCATTGGATTGCCCCCTGTATAGGGCTGTCTTGCATGGCTTTTGGATTCTTTGTCATTTTCCAAGGGTGTCTGAACTATTTAGTGGATGCATTCACACGGTATGCGGCCTCTGCTATAGCTGCGAACACCTTTTTCAGATCTATCTTAGCAGCTGTTTTTCCACTATTCGGATCGGCTCTATTTGGTAACCTAGGAGTTCACTGGGGAGCTTCGACGGTTGCCTTTGTCGCATTGGGGATGATTCCTATTCCCTTTGTGTTCTATGCATTTGGCTCTAAGATTCGTTCGAAAAATCCTTATTCCAACAGGATAAGTTAGTTGTGACCACGTTGGAAAAGATACTGGAGTCCTAGAAGGAACTACTAGCGATTAGCGCCAGCTGCCACACGATTTTACTCGATGTGGAGATGACACCTATCATTTATTCGATTGGATCAGCTATCTTTTTTCACAAAAGAAAAAAAAAAAAAATAATAATAAAAAGCTTTCATAGGTACCCCCTCAAGAAACTATTAGCTTTATTGCACATTTTAGCAGTAGTTTCTCAGTTGCATTATATAACTTTCCAATCCGCTTCCCAAACCATTTTTGAAATGGATCTGACGTTAAAGAGCGACATAGTTTCCCTGTGTGAAGCCGATAACAAGTGAATAAAAAATTAAAAATTGATCATGAAAATAAAAGCTACCTTAATAAAACACAAGTGCGCGATATATTCGGAGAGAATGCTGAAGCTGTATGATTCGAAAAGCGTTCATTATTGAATAGACTGGAAAGAAATTTAAATTATTACGAAGTATTATCCCCACTAAAGAGGCGAAAGAGCATACATACCTAACATGTAGGATTTCAAAATACGGGCATTTTCTTTCGTACCACTGAATATCACCAACTCTCTTCATAACTATGCGAGTTGTCATAGGAAACTAGGGTGTGCTTTCGTCCATTGAGGTCCTCAAACATTTTAGAAGGTTCAAAAGAGCTGTTTCAAAGCATCAAGTAGCATTATGTATTACCTGACAATAAGAGACTGAGGATATCAATACGCGTTAAAAATTACATGTTAGAGTTGTTATTTGCTATGGTTCAAAGGTATTTAATACAGGACAATTACTCCAGATCCCAAATGCTTCACAAAAGGGGAAAAATCAGAGATACTGAGAAGGCTGCAAACTATATGGATAAGTGTTGCCCGACATTGATTGAAGGTAATGTCTGTCATCTGTAGAAACGCTTCTTTTAGAAAGAAGCATTACTCCACCGGGGGAACGAAAATTAGAATTACCTTCCCATACCAGTAGGTAAGTCCTTTGCTGGTGATGAATTTAAAACAGAGGTCTACTCCAAAAGTCGACAACCCTTTTCAATAAAGATTTTTTGGAACCATCAGCATTGAAACGATAGTCTTCTTCCTGTTCACCTTCCACACAATTTTGTTGGTCTCCCAAATAGTAATTGGTTTGAAATAAACTGGCAATAAACATGATTGAACTGACACCAAGACCCATAGCAAAAAGCACGTGTATTACATCCTGATATGCCCTAATGGCACCTTCTCTATTTGGAGAGCGCCATGGTTCTCTCCATATACGGGTCACAGACTCAAAAAAATCTGTTGCAGTTTGATGGTCTGGTATGTTTTTATACAAGGCGTCAGGTAACTTACCGGACCACACAGCGGCTGTTATAGCGGTACCAATAGCAGCACCGATAGAACTGTAAAGGGATAAGACAGAAATAGTTGCGGCCAAATCTTGATGTGGAACAGCAGCTTGGGCTGCGATTTGCGTACCCACAACATTAGCTGCATCACCAAAACTAGTGACAACCATGCCTGCAATGATGATACCCACACCAGGACTACCTTTCCTGGTGGTGCAAGCAACATAAATTCCCATACCAACTAGTTTTATTCCTGTTCCGACAACCTGGAAGACTTTATAACGTCGGAAAATTCTAAATACAATACCCCAAACAATACCAAAAAAACATAGTCCCATAGTGGTGGTATTAGAAAGGTAAACCCAATTTCTGTATGATAGATTCAAAACGACTTGAGTGTAAGAGGTAAAGTAGAGGAGAGAGAAATAACCAGCCATCTCATAAATAAAATCAATGATGACACAACATATGAAAGTACGGTTTAATAAGACCCGTCTGGGTAATAACGGGAAAGGTGCTAACCAGATTTCGTAAATTCCATAAGAAATTAAAAGCACACCACCTACAACTTCCATGGCAATCATGCTTGGGTTTTTCCAACCACCACTTGCATAACTGTATAAAGAACAGGGAAGCAGGATTAAAGAAAATGCGAAGCCAAGCAAGACTAATCCAAATGCGTCGATCTCAATTAGAGCGTGTTTAATAATTTTCCATTGTTCCTTCCCACCTGCAGCATGCTTTTCCTCAGGGTTTGTCTTCTGAATATCTGCAAGTGCTTTAGCGTCAAATTCTTCTTTCTTATTTGCTCTGTGTTCTAACCAAGGCATAACAACAATGGCCGGCATCAATGCCACAGGGGTGATGATTGCAAACATCCCGTAACCCCATCTCCAGTTAGAATTGACGATGTCTTCAACAATGTACCCAGAAATCCATGTTGTAACTAAGTAAGGTAAAGATAAAAGGGAACTGAAAAGTGATCTCCATTTCAGTTTGGTTGTGTCAGCAACGATAAGTGAGTTCATCAAATTGATACCAGACTGCCCAATGACGATGAAAACAGACCCGATCACATAAGCTGCAATTGTTGGTGAACATGCAGTGATGATAAATCCAAGCACATACATTAATAAAATAAGGAAGTAGGTGAGAGGTCTTGAACTCAAATCTGATATTTTGGCAATGAATGGTTTACAGACAGCTCCAATAACGGAATTGGCTATCTGTAGTGTCGATAACATTGAATGTCTATTGAAAGAAGAAGTAGCATAAGGCTGGTAGCTGTAAGTCGTTGAGGAGTCGAGACAGGCAACCCAAGCAGTCAGAAAGATCGAAGTTGCAAAAATCCAAAAAACTTTTAAATTCATTTTTTTCCGAACCGCTTCAATCCTAGTCACTCCCCGGGTTTCGATAACTACCTTTTCCTTGGAGGCATCTTCATAGACAGAGCTATCCTGGTCTACTGCATTATTTGTGGATAGTTCAGCACTCTCTTCTCCTAATTTATTATTTTTACTTTGGGAGAAGAGAAACTTATCCTCTAAAGTATTTGGGATATCTTTAGTATTTTCCTGTGAAATAGTTTTATCTGTCATCAAAATAGCCAAGAGGAGAATAGAAAACAATTGTAGAGCTAAGTAAAGGTTGAGACATGGATACAACTTGAAGAAAATTTGAAAATGTGTCAGAATGAAAAAACAAGTATGTGTCATTCCTTTATACAAATATCATATCAATGAAGTGCTGAGAACAGCCGCACAATGAAGTGCTGAGAATAGCCGCATCAAGTGTAGCGTTCTATCCCATTGTTTGCACTTTGCACCCTAGCAAGAGAACCTGTATTAATGGGTGTTAAAGCTGCATATTAAAATTTTTTTGCAAATTACTGAGGTTTTCTGATAATGCAACAAACAGTGTTAACAGTATACATAACTGGGGAAATGTTTCCGAAATTTACCGAACGGATTGTTCGTTGTGAATGTTAAAATCTATCCGAGACACAATTATAAGCACAAAAGGTGCTTATGAAATCTCGTCAATCTTATCATCATCTATCAATTAACCTAAAAGTCAAACTAATTAAATGACATATGAATATTTTACCCTTTTTGCACCTTGATTTGGAACTGATATCGATAAGATGATTTGCTCTTAGACGAAGACAACAACAGTTCACGAAGTCCCTTAGGAATACATCCAAATGATACCTTGCGTATATCTTTTATTATATTGATATATACAAATGAAAGCCTAAAAAACTAACGAATGTGTCATCATAGTGTCATTTTACTTTCGTCTAATTTTTCGTGTAAAATTCACGGACATGAGAGTAAGAGCACCATTACAATAATAAACGACTCCAGGTAGAAATACACTAAATACACCAAAGTTTATACTACTAGTAATCTTACGAATCTTAGACATTTTATTTTCCCATAGCTTCAATAGCATTCGAAAACACCTCTATCAGCCATTTAGTGTCTTCTACACCAACGCTTACTCTAATAAAGTTAGGATCCACACCGAAAACAGAAACTTCTTCTAACTCTGAATGGTGCGCCAGATGTACATATGGACATGCTAAGGTAAAATTAGTTCCATTAGAGGGCCCTTTGAACACTTTCAAAGAATCATAAAATGCTATTGCATCATTTTCACTAAAAAAAGAAATAGAAAACAAACATCCGTAGCCGCCCTTTTCATTCCGAACAGTTTCATAATTTGTAAGGGTCTCTTTTGAACTTACGCTTGGATAATATACTTTTTGATTTTTCCCCTTCCAGTGGTAATAGTAATTCATTTAGCAACATTTCCGTATTTTTATTTGCCTGTGTAGTTCTGTCCTCGAAATCTCTGGAATTTTTTCAAGAACCACTGCATCCTCACCCCATAACAAGTCTTCAAATTTACTACTAGCAAAATACTCACGAGCACATGGATATAAGGAAGATTTCGGATTCAAAATCAAAGAACCTCCCATGACGTTACTGGAACCATTGAAAAGTTTAGTTAAAGAGGTACAAATAATATCAGCATAAGATAAGGTTTCAACATTCAGGCCTCCTATAGTATCGTCAATTATAATAAAAAAGCCATATTCATCTGCCATAGCTCTTAATTGCGGTAAATCCGGCATGTTTAATAAAGGATTAGAGGGAGTCTCGACAAAAACAGCTAAAATACGTTTATTCGAATCCAAAAACATTTTTAAGCTACTGATATCCCTAGAATCTCCAAAACCATAAAATTGGCACGTCCCAAAAGTCTTCATAATAACCTGAGTGTCCTTAAAAGGGAATCCAAATACTGCTGCAGTATTACACAACGACACATCTTTCTTACCATGGGAATCACTTTGAGCTAAAGAAACATCAAAAGCTCTTTTTTCTTCCCAAAAATTAAGAATTCTACGAGCAGTAAAAATAGAAGACATACCGCTCGATACCAGATAAACATCTTTATCAGGGTTAATACTCTCAATATTCTTAGAACTGTTTTCCTTAACAAACCAAATGGCCTACAATGATTCTCCACTATCCTTCGCTTTAGCAATTTTTTGGCATTTTCACCTTCCTTTTGGGCAGAAATAATTCTGGATTTTGCCTCATGCTTTTCCTTATATGATACCTTATCCGTGTGGTCAAAAAGTTGATTAATATTAGTTGCCAGACGACTTGACACACATTCGCCTCTTAACTTCCAGTATTCTCTAACGATGTCAAAGTCACCGCCAGATGCCAATATAGCTGCAATTGTGACTTTGACCCGACTTTCAGGGGACTTTCCTTCATAACCCTCTAACTCAAGAGTCTCCACTTGGAGATGAGCTGAACTCTCAGATCCAGTAACGGATGTCGTAAACCTCAAACATTCTTCAGCTTCTTTGAGGGAGGGGAAAGGACGGCAATCCTCAGAATTTCGCCCGAACTTCCTGAGAAAGTTCTTACAGAGTTCCTGAACAGGAGGTTGGGGGAAATACCTTGGGTACCCAGTAGCCATCCTGCTTACAATTCCGGGATCCTTCTCTGCATATCCTATTGCACTACTCCATGTAGGAATACTAAATGAAACAGCATATTCCAGGTTGCTAGGAAGGGGTTGACCAAATGCTATTTCTGTCATAATTATCAGCACGGCGTCAAATATCAAATGTGCTTTTAGTAGTACCGTAAGAACTTTCACATCATACAGAAAAGTGTGAACATTTCTCACTTAAATAATTAGAACTAATCCAAATAGTAATGTAACTTCAAATAACAAATGCCATCTGGGGATACGTGACATGAAGAATCGTGGCCTTATCATGACTACTAGAGATGTTTAACTTCTCCAACTCACACATGATATTGATGTCTCGAGCCTTCTCATGTACTCGTTTAGCGTAGCTTCCGTAAGATAATAGATTCGTCATTCGATTTCCCATGATAATCATTATCCACGAGGATATGTTCATCATCTGAAGGATTTAAAAAGTTAGCATATCACAACAGACAATTGTAAGTACTGCCAGTTATGATAGCTAGGAATTGAAATAAAATTTACATCATGTATTGATGCAATTTTGAAATATGATTCTTTCAATTTTTTCCGGACCTTTTGATAAATTAACAAAATTGAAAGTTCTTTTTATTTTCTAACCCACTATAGAGGATGTCTTATCTTTTAAGAAAATCAAGCTTTCGGTTGCATTGTTTCTTGGGGAAGCTTGAATTTTTTTTTCTCTTTTCGGAAGGACGTTGAGTTCATTTGTGTGTTGCCAAGACACTATTATTCACAGCATCGAAAGTTCGTTTATTGGAACTTCTGTTCGAAAACGATTGCATACGCAAAATATCATCCGACTGGAGTAATCATTTTGAGAAAATACATGAATTCTGCGAGCCACCACAGTGTCATCCAAATACTCATTTTGTACAACTGCAATTTTTGATATGCCTTGAGGATACAGAAGCGGATTATAGATCATCGATCACCACGTTAGAAAATTGAAGAGGCAGTTTTTGAAACTCTAATCAGAAAACGAAACCTGTCGCCTTTGCAATCTAAAGGCTACGTTTTGATTTTAAAAGGACAATAACACTGTCGGTTAATGTGCTTTCACGAAATAGATTTCACAGTGTAATGACAACCTAAGCGATCATAAAGCAACTAATCTCAGTATTGACATTCTAAAGTCAAGCTGATATGGATTTTACTTTGACCGAACTTGCCAATCCCTAGGAAACATCTCGACAATTGTGAGGGACCTACTTCTTGCCCCAGAAATTTCTTCTACACTAAACACTCTTTTCAAACACTGATGTAACCAAAGGTAAAGGTATCAGCAAACCGGGTGTCAATATCTGCTATGACAGGTCCAAGAAATTTTCAAAGCAGCATTCAAGAGACTGCTTTTTCTAGGATATGTGTTTGTTAAATAAAGTGTGACAATACGACGAGAAAAGGACGTGATATGCGATGCAGTCTTTACTACACACTCGCCTTTAGGCCACTGGTAAAATTCTTGCCCAGTAGCCAACTTTATATGGCTGTTATGACAAAACGTGGAAAAGACATTTATCTGCGATCATCTACTTATTAACGTCGGTATAGTATCCACAGAGGCTCTATCAACATCAAATCCAAACACCAAAATACGAAATATACTATTAAATACAGGCGCATGTGGAATCAACGTTTCGAAGATTTCCACTTCGGCCGATTCTCGCCATCCCAATAAACTTAACTAATTCCTTGCGTAATATTCTTGGAATTTGCCAGTACTATCTCTGCTAGGTTGTTTTCCTCCACAAGAGGTTTTTTGAACTTTTTCACCTAACAAATTTTTATTTATTTTAGATGGCAATATATCGGTCAGAATATTAGCAGAATCACCATAAGTTCTTTAAAGGTAAATAACTTTCGATACATTTCCGTTAACCCACATGTAGAATTTTGAGAACTAAACATGCCATTACTTCTAATTAAAGTCATTTCTAATTTTTTTCTAGAACTGTCACATCAGTTTCTTTCTTGGAGGAAGCTTGTTCTATCATTATTTCAGAACTAGAATCCTCATTTACAGGCTTAACCATATTGTCCTCCTTCCCAATAACCTTGTAAAGGACAGACTTCATAGCAGTTTTTCCTTGCCATAGCGGGAACAGAATGATATAAATTGCTGAAATCATCAACCATATTAACATAATAACCATAAATGCTGTAAAAGAACCCTTGCTCATGTCTCCTCCCCAACCGTAGAGGGCGCAAGTAAGTACAACATACACACCTAACAGAATGAAAACATTTATCAAAAGACACCAATTAGCTTGCTTTGCCAGAAGTCTTTTTTCTTTATCCGTAACCTTTAGAGCATCCAATTCTTCACTATCGATATCATCCCCGATTTCGACCCCCTCATTCAATTCATTCATATTGAAAGCAGGCTCTGGTTTGATTAGGGAAATAATCACAATATAAACCCCAGCGGAAAATAAACTCACAATGTTACCAATGAAGGTTGCTTCCGGAACCATCAATGTGTCCTTGTTAATAATCCCATCAGCATATCTATAGGTTGATCCTACCCAACAAGCTACACCTGTCGCTGTCCCAAGCGGAGCTCCAACCAACAAAGATAATTTGGTCATCCTGGACCAGAATAACGAAAATGCGATCGCTGACACTTCAGGATTTAGAATTATACCGAGGAAGCTCATCAACCAGCTAACTGTCACACCAATGTAGTTAAAGACCACAGAAAGTGCCGCCATCAATATACCAAATCCTATGACGGCTATGTGAGAAACAGTTACCAAGTTTTTTCCCTTGGCCATAGGGTTAAAATAGGTTCGGTAAACATCATAAGTCGTGATGGAGGAGAAGGCAATTAGTTCTGCACTGGTTGCACTAGTAACTGACATGAAAATCATCACCAATCCAGCAGCAGCACCACTTTTTCCAAATATCGCAGCCAAACCATAAACCATGGGTAAGCTTGCACCAACTTCTGCCTCAGAGAGTGCATGTGGGTAAGTAACCGAGGCTGTATTTGTGAGTAAAGCACGACAGGTTAAACCAGCAGAAGACCCCAAGGCAAAGGGAATTACCCACCAGCAGATTGATCCAGACATATAACCCATAAAAACCGAAGAATAATCGGCAGCAATAGCTCTTTGAGAGTAACCTGGATCGCCAAAAACAGAGGACAATCCACCAAGCATAACAGACCATGTTAATAAGATCAGATCCTTATCTTTAAAGGACAGAAAACTTGTCCCACTTGCAGGAAACTTCTTCTGAACTTCTTTCAACAACTCCCACATTCGCGCTGGAGATCCAATTAGTGAAGAACTACAGAATACAGTATAGGCGGACACAATTAGAATAACATAAATGATTACTGTATGAACCCAGTCCGAAATGAAGGTAGCCTTTAAACCACCAAGAGCTGTGTAAATAACCACATTGAGCGGAAGCAAGAAGCTGGCAGCCACTGTATGCATTCCCGTGGCCGCAGAAAAGGCTTGTGAACCACCAAGTAACAACAGTGAGGATACGATAATATTTGTCGCTGCACAATAAAAGACAAACAACAAGTGCCCACTTTTTCCAAATCTAATATAAAATGTCTCAGGTAATGTGTGAGCTGCTGGTGCATGTTGTTTAATCTTAAGAGCCAAAAACACAAACAGAGACACTTGGATCGTACCACCAACACCATAAAGCCATCCACCACTAACTCCATGAACATAAGACCACGTGCCAGCCGTAAGTAAAGTAGCCGGCCAAGTCCATGCTGAAACTGTGGAAGATGCGATTAAACCAGCTCCCACATTTCTAGATGCCGTTGAGAATCTTTCTGAGTTTTGAACCTGCCCTGCATACTTTGATAATAACTTCGAGATTACTGCCATTAATAGGGCAAAGGCTGCCCCAGACCAATTGCGAATCCATAACCATAACTTTGAGACAGAATTGGCTCCATTACAGGGCTAAGGAAAGTGGAGATGACAGGATAAGGTGAATAGAAATGGTCCAAGTTTTCAATTGAGCCGAGTTGCCCCACCTTTAAAATTTCAGACTTACTTATAAGTCTAGTTTAAAAAAGAAATTTTGAGAAAAAAATTTCTTCGCAAAAAAGACATCGGTTTTTAATTTTTTTTCCTCTTTTTTCATCACCTTTTAATAAAGAGGATTGTGCTATCTATAAGGCAAATCATTTTATTGTTTCTTGACTGATAACGTTTATTCAAGCCTCATCGTTTACGAGGACAACTCCGAATCAAAGAAAAAAAAAGAAAAACAGAGACAATCACACATGTTCGATTAGTTTTCTCGTTTAACGAAGATAATTACGAGCCTCTACATTCGACACCACTCGTAATTTCAACCTTAGTTTAGCAAAGATTGACCAGATTGATAATTAATCCAAAGAAAATTGTGGACGGCATACATATAACGGGTTGTAGTATGATGTTGAATATTGTTTCAGTTGTTACCGCTGTATGAATCCTTTCTTTTTTTTTTTTTTGGGCTTTGTTCATTCTCAGCTGTCATTTTTCGAACCTCCGATTTTCGGTTATTTTTGCAGCCTTTATGGTGTTAATCTTACGAAATCGGTAGATATTCCCAAAAAATATGTGCTACAATAATTTCTAGGAAAATGCTAACGGTAAGACATCAACGGAGAACAGTTGAAATTTATAAGAAGAGAGTTTGAAATTTTGGTAAGCTACGGCATACGACCGAAAAAGATGGGTGCGGTCATGATGGTTCCCAGAATATTCCTTGTCTCACTAAAACTTTGATACCTTGTGGTTACGATGGAATTAGCTTCTTTTGGTTACATCTGGTGCTCATCGCTCTGGATGTTCACACTAGGTTTTCTAATGTGAGCATTGTGTCGGATCTGGACGCTGTTCTAAAAGAAAAATCGAGACAAGTTACCTCGGAAGCATGTGTACATAGGCCAAATTAAAACGATACCGATGCTTTTGAGAAACACATGTAACGTCTGTCGTTTATTTAGCAGCAGATGACAAGTTATTAAATTAACACTTATAAAATTCAGGTACCTACCTGAGAGGTAGTTATTGATGGAAAACATTGCTTACAATATTAAAAGGATATGGAGTAAATTCAGCGTCGTTCACGAATAAATTTTTCAAGTATTTTCCTCGAGTTAGGTCATGCAAAAAAAAAAAATAATTCCACGATTGATGCTTACCTTGGCTCTGTGGGTGACTTTTTAATCGATGATGAAAATGTTCCGGGAAGGTCTTTCTTCATCTGGTTAGTATCATTTTGATTTCCTCCCACACCTTACAACATTTAGGGCCCTTTATATCGCAATGTCCAATTGATCAAGAAAATTAGCGCTGCATAGATGTCTGATTGCTCAGTACCACACTCTATCCTATTGTGGACGAGTTTAAAAATGTAAAAATATATGAACTCTACTTTAGTGGTTATAAAAAACCCCTACTGGTCGGTGCACCAGACAAAAGAAAATTTTAGAGATTTAATTACAATTACCAAATGGACTGTTAAGTTAGTTAGCTTTTTGTTCTCATATTTTATCACTTTGTCACTTTTAAGTTTCTCCTGCATGAGATGTTGTGCGGAGAAGAAAGAGTCAGAGAAAACAATCCGGGGTGAAAAATATATAAAAGGCGGCAATTCAGACACAAACTGACATTTGTAACAGTAATGGCGTCTTTAACCAACGCAGTAAAATGAGTGTGATAAGTGACAAAAGTAAATTGGATTTAGAAAAGTGTGAGCAGACATGTGAAGGAGATGAAATAGAATTATCAGAGGACAGTACTAGTGGAAAGTTGACATACTTCCTTGCGCCATATTTCTTCGAGAAAACATGGATATCCGACATTGGATTCTCTATTTTAAACGCATATTTGGCGCCGTTGGTGAGGTTGCCTTACTTTGGTCTGCGCGACTTTTATGATGATCAACTTGAAACAAAGCTTTCAGACATATTTTCTCCCCCATGGATAATTATTCATTACTTCCTATGCTTTAGCATGTTTTCCGTGAATTTCATCTACTATAGAAAAAACGTTAACATTGAGACCGAAGTGCTCCGACAGTTATTGAAAGAAGTGACTGAAATGGACTTGACCGGGGATCCGGCGGCTTGGCGAAGAATTGCATCTAGAATTAATCACTTTTCTAAAAATACAGGATATCGATATTCCGTGTTTTACAGTGGGGAGCATTGTAGGCTTTTTTTTGTGAGAGAAATCGTAAAACCAATAGAGTGTCAGACGTACGACATTAGGTGTTATCTCGAAGGAGAAATATGCAGGGATTTTTGGAAAAATCCATCAAATAAGATGCTAGTGGAGAGAGCAATCGCAAATTATGACAAGAGCGTTGAAAACTTTGGCGAGCTATTACATATCGCAGACGAAGATGGATGTAGAGATGATATTTTGAGAATTTTTGTATTATTATCAATAACTCAATTTTTATTTGGTTATAATAGAATTAGCATCCTGTGTGGTTATGATGATAGCCTTCATTATCTCGATGATTTCTCGTGCCATTTTTAACTCATTCGCTGCTCCTTAATAGTACGTTTTTCGGAAGAAATAAAAAGCACATGAAGAGCTAGTCCCTTCTTCGATGTCTATTGTGGGTTTCAGTGGTGTGATAGTAAAAGAACCGCGTTCTGAACAATGGCTCTATTTTTTGTTTAGAAAAGTTTTAGCAATGATGTCTGTGAATACCCACGGCCGAAGCAGACTTTATTGTCAGATAATTGAGAGGTCGTCGTTAGCCGGTAACTTTTTAAAGTTATAAGGCCGCATCGATTCACTCAGAAGGAGGTTCTCACACTCCGAGCACATCCACAGCAATACAATCCAGGTTATGGTGAAGTAACAATTGGCCAGAAAAAGCGGCTCGAGTAACCTTTTTTTAAAAAAGAAAAATAAACCACATCCTTGTTGGAAACAAGAGGTTTATACTCTTTCAAAAAGTGAAAGCATTGGTTTCCATGGAAAAACTATCGCAGTTACCCCGTCGCTGGCGTCTCTATTTTGTAAATGCCGATTCATTTTCATGGCTATTTGGTCCCGTTGTTTCAAGTCCATACCTAGAATGGTAATTATTACAATAGACAAAAATTTTATTCTGTCAATGACATCTACCTTGTAGTGCCTGGTATTGTAAAATGACAATACAGTAGTATAATTATGGCAGATGGTTGCCATCAGCAAAAATTTAGATCTGATGTATCCTTGGAATGTTACCCACGGGATAAAAAGTCGCGGAACAGTAAAAGCTCTGGAAGCTTCACCAGAATGATAGAACCTCTAGAGGGAAATAAAGTAATCTCTGTATATGTTCCTAGGCAGACATTGGAATTCTAAAGGAGGATTTGCAGCGACTGTCTGTAGAAATTCTTTCAAGGTCGCATGTACTCCTGCTAAGTTACTGTCAACGGCAGAAATAAGTACATCACTTTCTGCTTCTCCAGGATATATTTTTCCTTGTAGAAAGGGTTTCAAAATATGTGTTTTAAAATTCGATTGACACTGCTGGCCGTTGAAAAAAGAATCTGATGACAACGAGGGGTTCTTGGAAATTACTGCCAGTAGTGAAACCCAGGATGTATGTATTCATATGGGTTCACAGCTTCTATATTCCTTGGTTAATAGCACTATGTAGGTGTATTTCATGTTTGGTATAGGAAAACGCGAATTCGGCATTTCACCAAGACACAACGAATCCTTTATAGCAGAATAGTCAAGGATAAATACGCGTTCCACGGAAAGCGAGATGTTGGAATATCTAAGCGTGCAGTTGACATATTATGGGTAGTGTAACTTTCATATCTTCTGGTGCGGAAACAGTTTAGGCATGTGTTATTGTTAGGACATTCACGTAAATGAAGTGCGGCTCGTAAGATGAACATATTGTAAAGTTAGGAGTGTGGTAGCAGAGTGGGGATTATAGAAACGTAGGGATGTGGATTTCGATTCTTCCGCTACAGAACAATGTGCTGGTATTACGACGCTATGATCCAACTAACATTGTTCGACAGAATGGTGATCATATTTCGACATATCCTAACTTTTGAGTCTCGGAGGTGGTAGATGCGCTTGAAATGTAGTTGATAATTAATCTATTATTTAGGTATGAATACTATATAGTGGCAGAGATGGGTTCTTGGAAGAGGCGTAATGTACAGTAGCCAAAGCTTGGATATTGTAGATGAGAAGTGTTCACAAATATATAGTGATACAGCGCGAATCTCAGAAACAGACGAAGCTTAAATCAAATCATCTTGAAACGTTAGAATATATCCTGTACATAGACTTTATCGATATAAAGGATGTTCATCTAAATTTTGCTCATAGATGTGGAGATGAGCTTTCTTCATCGGAAACTAAGTGCTAACAAACCTTGCTGAGGCAATTGATAGCTCGTGTGATTTTTGATCACAAGGTTAGGGATTGGAGCCCCTTGCAGGGTTTTAAAGTTTCCCCTTTGTAATACATGATGAGGCACAAGAATACTATTCTGAAGAGGTAGCTTAATATTGTATGTATCATAGCATCTTCGAGAGTTTGACGTATGTTCTCAAGAGAGTTCTAGAGTGCTAATTGTACAATGACTGTTACGATATATACCTTTTCACCACCAATTCACTGTATAACCATTCTCACAGCTGTAAATCATAAATTATACGTAGAACGTACTTTGTATTATTCGAAACCAGCGAAATGTATTTATTTGTAAGATTTTACGAAGGATAATATATGCCAAATGCGCACTTCGTGTTATACCTTTTTCATGTTTAGTTGAAAGCGGAAAGCCTTCAGCAGAGCGAGCGAGAACAAGGGACAAAATAAAAAGCTGACCGTAAAGCGGTAACCAAGAATACAAAAAAGACAGAATAAATGGAATTTTAAGCGGTGTGCGTTTTGAGTGAAGAGCCAAAATACTTTTATTTGAAAAGATAAAGAAAGGAAGTGACTCAGAAAACGTAAAGATGAGTGGATGGGATATGGTAAAAGTGGATTACAGTCATTTAGCAGCTAACTGTAAAAATTATTGATGAACATATGTTGAGATCTGGAGCAGTCTAAAACTGGATTACGAAAAGGCGACTTGAAACGAGGAATAACACAACGAAAATAAGGATTGTACGGTAAAAAAAGAAAAAGATGGAATAGAGAAGAAGAACATATGGTGAGAACAGGAAGGAGAAAGCTAAGTAAATAGATAAGTACAGGAAAGAGATGATACATCAAGAAGATGAAACCAAAAGTTGTATAGCAAGTAAAGTAGATGGATGGATGTAGAGAATAACCGAGTAAAACTGAGAACTAACCAAGAGATGTATTAATGAGTACTTTTCGATGGTTAGAAAAGATTAAAGGAAAATCGAACACTTGCGAATGCAATAGTTTAGTTGCCGAGACAATAGATAAACAAGCTTGGTTAATGCCAGAGGACGAGATGTGAGATACCAGAACGGGTAGCGAAAGGAGTGTATGGGTGTGTGAAGTTGCGGCGGATGTGGATGTATAGAAAAATAATGAGACAAATAAAGATGAATAAGAAGAAGGATGGAAATATATGAGGACAGGTAAGAGGTGAAGTGCAAATGAAAGTATATATGAATTTAAAAAAGAGATAAATAGGTGGAATTGGTAGTTGTTTGAGAGTAGGATTCTTGATAAAGAATATACAACGGAGAGATGATAAGAGTGGTGTTGATGGATATTTAAATTTAATGTTGAGAAGAATAGATATAATTGAATGTAAAATGTATTTATTGGTTCTTTAATAAATTTTAAGTTAAGTTAGAGTGAGTTTATAGCAGTAGGGCAGAAGAGGACCAGACAGGGAAAGGATCAGATAGGTTAGGATCAAATTTTCAGAGTTAGACGGAGCGAGGGGAGGACGGAGAGTGAAGAAAAAATTATGTAAAAGTAATGTTGTACGAAAGAATAAGAAGTGTTTGGTCTACGTGCATGTGCTTTCTGCGGAGGGACAGGCCAGGCAAGGAGTAGGGACATGTTTAGGAATTGTAGCGGTTTCTTAGAGGAACAGGCGATTGTCCAGTGAAGACCCCAGTCAAGAATGCGTTGAAGCGAGCGCAATAGGGTGGAAGTGTGTACAGCACACCCAATAGTGGGAACGGTGAGTGCAGTAGACGGCAAGCAGAGGGATAGGCAATGAACGTAGAAAATGACTGGAGGTGGGACAAGTAGTGGATGGCATGGAAGGCAGCAGGAAGCCGGGAAACACGTACCACATGATTAATGGTGGATAGCAGCAAAGGTCAGTGACAGTAGCATGTACTAGGCAAATATACGTAGAAGATGATGGATAATAGAGTAAGTAGTAGATGAGATTAGCGGAATATGACGGGTACAGGATAAGGTGTCTTGTAACATCAAACACACGTATTACGTAAATGCAGTAAATGAGTGACCAAATAGAGGCGCATAGGAAGAGGTGCATTGAGGGTACTGTACACCGCATAAGCAGTAAATAGAACGAAGCGAAGCACAGTAAGATCTACGTACAGCGTGATCAATACAGAACAAGAGTGAAATTTCATCAGCAGATAAAAGCAGCGAACGTAAAACGTGATTAGTGATAGAACAAAGAGTAGGAGCACAAGAGGTCAGTGAGGCAAGGAACGTAGAAGGTGATGAAAGGTGAAGGAAGTGTGGGTTGTAGAAGGAGGCGGGTGAGAAGTGAAG